>JARLTB010000101.1:1177500-2493750 GCA_030141615.1 Unio pictorum
TGCAAATTAATTAATGTATATAATATATATATATATATATATATATATATATATATATATATATATATATATATATATATATATATATATATATATATATATATATATATATATATATATATATATATATATATATATATATATATATATATATACATTAATGAAGGTCGTAAAGTGCTTTGGAATAGACCTTTTGGATATACTGTATTAAGACGGTGAATCCAGTAGGTTTCTTTTAGCAAACGTTCCATTTCAGATTCAGCTATAACAATAGGTTGAAAGGAAAAATCTTGCAAAGTATGAGAACTATTGTTAAAGTGTACATGAGATGAAAAAGATTTATCGATATAATTTTTTTATGTCTGATCTATGTTGGTTTATACGTTTAGATATTTGTTGACTAGTTTGTCCAATATATTGGACGTCACATTTTTTGCATGTGATCAAATAAATAACGTTTGATGTTGCACAATTAGTATCACAATGCATATTAAACGTTTCTTTTGTATTACTACTATTGAAAGAAGTACTTTCATTAATAAGAGAACAGTACGAACATCTAGGTCTATTACATTTAGTTGCTGATCCTTTTTTGTACGATGTTTTTTCTAATTTAGAATTAATTAGGTAATCTTTAAGATTTTTTGTCCTTTTATAAGCAAGCATGGGCTTGATTTCGTGTAGCAATTTAACATTTTCTTTACCTGATAATTTTAACAAATCCCAATATTTATTGATAATCTTACCTATATTAGGTAAACTTGGGTTATATTCAATAATAAAGGGAATGATATCCTTATTTGTATTTTTGATTTTACATTGTAAAGATTCAAGTTGTGTAAGAGAAGATACTTTTTGGAAAGCAGCATTAATGATATCAATATGGTAATTTCTATTTAGAAAATGCTGACCTAACTCTATCAAAGATGATTTAAAAACAGTGTCATCCGAAATAATTCTTCTATATCTTTTAGCTTGACTATATGGTATCCCGCTTTTACATGATTTAGGATGGCATGATGAATATTCAATATATTGAATGGCGATTAATACGTGTTGGTGTTGTTTATTATATATATATATCACAGCATGTAACGATTGTCAAAGAGACGTGAAATAGTAGTTTAGTAGTTGTTTGTAAAATAGAATTGTGTCCTTGAGGAAAGATACCCATTTTATTAACATCATGATACATAGTAATTAAATTGAACATGAAATCTTTCTATACTGTATATGCCAATTTTAATGTAACCTTTCAATTGGAAAGACATTCACAGACGGACTGATGTTGCTTCTGTTAGTATCGTTTCTTGGAGCGAGGTATAACAAACATGTATCCAGTCTAGTTGCAGAAGTTCCGTTAGTTAGTCTGAAAGATTTGTTTTACAAAATTGTGAATGTACATGTATATGACTTTATTCCATACAACATCTCTCTCTCTCGCTCTCTCTCTCTCTCTCTCTCTCTCTCTCTCTCTCTCTCTCTCTCTCTCTCTCTCTCTCTCTCTCTCTCTCTCTCTCTCTCTCTCTCTCAGAACACACACCCCCGCACGCACACACACAACATAATATATTCATTAATAAGCGCAATCGTACATTCAAATTAAGGAATGCAGGTCTTGTTTAACTTTATGTAAAATCGTCAGCATTTATTTCAGTAAATGTCACAGAGAAATGATTCATAACAATTATAACAGAACAGCATAACATATTTTAGCACAAAAACAAAAAATAAAGCTTACTAGCAATTAGCTTCAATCCCTTGATAAACGGATAAAGCCTATTGTATTATCACCGCTCCGGTAGCCTAGTGGATAAAGCGTCCACCTCGGATGCGGGAGGTCGTTGAGTTCGATCCCCGACCGAGCCATACCAAAGACTTCTAACAATGATACTAACAGCTTCCTTGCTTGGCGCTCAGCATTGAGAGGTTAGTGTTATGACTGGTCGGCATGGTGTCAGGATAATGTGACTGGGTGGCACATGATGCTACATGTCTGCGGCACAATGCCCCAGTGCTAGACATCACTATAAACTGCTACACTGCAGACATCGTAGCGATATGACTGAAAATGTGCTAAAGCTACGTTAAAAAAACAAATAACACACACATACACGCATACACACATTTTATTATCTGATATATAGAAAAATGGAACAAAGTAGCATTTTTATAATGCAAAACTCTTACATGCGTGTAATGTAATGTAATTGTTGCCTGAATTCACGAAAAAAAATATCATGACTTCATTCGACTTACTGGAATATAACTGGATCGTCCTTTGTAAAACTAAACTTGAAACTTCCCTCAGCCATCTCCCATTGATCCTCCAGTAGTTTGTTAACTGAAGTAAACGTCATTGAATCAGTAGACTCTAAGACACCCTTGCACCCTTTAACACACTTCCATTTCAAGTATATCAACCGCTGCTCGTGGCTCACGTTGTATTTGTTCCTTACGATGAAATCCGCACAATTGCTCTCATTGCAAGTGATAAAGTTCTGGCCAGGCCAAGCAAGTCGGTAAATGAAGGCCATCTGAAAAATAGATATAAAAAAAACAACATAAATGCACGCATGTGGGCCGTGGGGCTAAAAAAAAGGAGCTAAAATCGAATTGAAACGTTTGTTAGACTATCATGAATGTAAAATGAGTTTTTGTTTAAACTTTTATATCTGGCTTTGAGAATCCACTGGCAACATTTTACAGCCTCTTATCAATATCCAGATATTTAATATAGTAAGCCATTCTTCAAAGTAACTTTTCAAACTCGCCATTCACGAATTTCTTGGAAAATGTTTAATGTTTCTATAAAGAATTTTCCTCTCGTCATTGAGCGATTTCGTTGTTTAAATGTAACTTATAAATTACAAATTATTATTATTATTATTATTATTATTATTATTATTAGTAGTAGTAGTAGTAGTAGTAGTAGTAGTAGTAGTAGTAGTAGTAGTAGCAGTAGTAGTAAGCTTAACTGCTTAGTATCATAACAATATACAATTATATTAATCATTACATTTATTACAATACAACATTATTATGAATGATAATTATTTATCACATATAAATACATGTACAAAACGAAAGACTAAATCGTCATCCAACATGTGAAAATGAATCTTGATACCATTTCCTGATTTAATTTTTCCTAATTATATCTTGCAATTTAATCATTTTGGTGGTTTAGGATATGTTCCTATTTCTTATGAAAACTATAGAATTTTGTTCCATATAACACATTTTGCAGTAAAAAATAGTACCTCATTTGGCCTTTCAGTTGGTCGCCAGTTGATTGTACTAGCCAACAACTCACCCTCCGCCGTCGGCATAGATGCACACATGAGACAAATTAATGCAAGGAGGGCAAGTGTCCGAACAATTCTTTTGAAAAGCATTGACTTGATTTGTTCGCAAATTGGTCAAAAGGTAATCCTAGACCTCGAGCCCCTCTTTAAAGTGCGAAGGCTTGTTTGTTATTCCAGCGTTAAAATGAAGACAGTTGATGCATATGAAGAAATTCTGTTATTTTCCAGCCTTTATAGCTATAGGCTCCTATGATTAATGGACTCACAAAGATTTTCAATTTAATATGTTAAATATAAGATCTCATAAACTCAAGATTATTTGTTGCAATCTTTGGCCTCCAGTCCAGGTTATTAAATTGAGATATCGACCCGAACATTATTACTAAACCACACGTTTCTATTGACTCTACCCGGATAATGGAGACAATACTAGAGTTAGTTACAGTGACAGTAACTGTGAAATTGCTCTTTCACATATTCAACTAAATACCACGTGTTTCCATAAGTATGCCGATTCATTGGAAAACATGCAACACAACTTTTAACAAAGTAACACCGGCGTTTTTAATAAGAATAATTCCTAATACATTCGTGATCACAATTTTTGACAAATGCACATTGTTCTTTTTGAAAAAAATATGATTTTTTTTAAAAATTATTTTATTGTGTAAAATGAAATCTTGCTGTTAATCTTTAAAAATGTAAGAAGATTACTAAAATATTTCGTATTTAATGAAGTTCTGGTCCATCAAAAATTCCCAAAGTGCGTGCCACCGGAAAAATATCAAAGAAGTTTCACCTCGTTTCGACTTAAAGCAAGGTCTACCTCAGGGGAGAGTTAACAACACACGCAGCGACACACAAATAGCCTCACGTGCAGAAGAAATAATACATTTATTCACGGAAGCATTAAATAAAAATATAAGAAAAGATTATAGTAAAGAAAACAAGAGATTAAAAAAACTACATCTTTATAAAGCAAACACGTCAGAATGCAAAGTAGCAGCAGGCTGCTCCTGCGCGTGATCTGGGTATTTCTGGGCCAGACTTCTGTTTTGTTTAAATTTGCCCTGAGGGACAGACATACCACATTTGCGGAACGGATAACGCCCGCGGGTTGTGCACCCCTGCTTTAAAATCAGTTGCTTATTTGTTGCCTGGACTACATATTTTCTCTTAACAAAATTATCCCAGTTTTGAGTAGAAATTCTAATCATTGTATCTTTTCAAAATGTCTTATATTATTTTACAATGCTTTACAAAGAGATGTTAGTATTTTTCCAATCTATCGAAAACCACGTGACTCATGATATGTTTCTCTTCTCTGCTAAAGCTGCATAAGAAATTAATAATAGCAAAATATACATCATTCAGTTGAGAAAATTTGTCCTGTCTGCTTTGTGAAAATGTCCATCGCTTGGTTTACAGTTCGACAAATAGTCAAATTTCCACCTTGCGAAGAATATCCTATGTACGATATAATGTATTTTATATGTTTATCAAGCCTTTGTTTAGACCCGTACTTAATTCAATCACTCCTTACTTTGTAATATTGAATCATTTCTTTAAAAAACAAAAGTGGTGTTTATGTACTTCCATTTATTTTGTTATATTTATTTTAGATATCAAATAGCTCTTTTTAAAACCTTGTTAAATACGAAGATCAATATCTTCTTCAATTGAAACATATCCCACCACTCTGTTATGAAGCCAATGTCTTCATTTTAAATGATTTTCCATCAGCAACTATGGTAAAACTGAACACGTGATTTTGAAAACTTATCAACATCCACTAAAACCTCTATGCCATTTATTTTGAGGTCTAAATAACTGGGTCTCAGCAGTTTGTTAAAAGTTAAGTAGAACAAACATTATATACCCTGGTCTTCAGGCACATTATGCTACAGTAGATCAGGATCTGTGTTGTTTGCAGTTTGACTCAACTTAGATGAGCACATACGGTAATGAATAAAATTACAGACATTACTCGGGTCTTGTTAAAATTTTGTCAAAAGCCTACAAAACTTAGTTAATTCTCAAAGACTTCTTTGTTGAAGATCAAAAAGATTTGAATTGGAACGAACATATTGAAGATCGTACTAAATTAGGAAATCAAAAGTTAGCATTTTTGGGATGACTAACTTTTAATCTTTCCGAAACACCTCTTTTAAAATTATACCCGACTTATATTCTACCATTGTTGGAATATGACAGTGTAGACTGGAACAGTTGTAATTAGGAAAACCTTTTTAAAATAGAAAGGGTACAGCTTGAAGCTACTTGCATTTATCACTGTTTTGTCTTGTTATGCAAGTAAATATCTTTCTGTTTTAAGCTATTGAAATGTCTGTGTTGTGGGCATAACTTTTTAGGTTGTAGTTTAAGCTAATGGTCATTTGTGAGCACCATCATTTGGATATGTAACCTTTGTCCGTGATTATAGATTGTACTTTAAGATAATTGTAATTTGTAAACATTTTGACATGACCTTTTGCCGTTATATCGTTCCGTAAGCGAACGTATAACCACATCCTGGTCTCTATTATGTCTTATTATTTAAGGTTGTGATCAGATATAACTCAAGATGAATTGTTTAAGTCGTTTATTGGTATTACTAAAGTGCTCATTGAGTCGATTAGCCTTATTGTGGGATTATTGTGAATTCATTCAAAGACATTCTTGATTATATTATCAAGATACACCATGACTGTTGGTACATCAGCACATTGAAGATTGGAAACCATTCGGAACAGGCTATACCTTTGGACTTGTGGTAGAACATTTTAGGATTATTGTGAATTCATTCGAAGACATTCTTGATTATATTATCAAGATACACCATGACTATTGGTACATCAGCACATTGAAGATTGGAAACCATCCGGAACAGGCTATACCTTTGGACTTGTGGTAGAACATTTTAGGATTATTGGGAATTAATTCACAATGTTGTAAGTTTCTATTTTTAATTTTGTTATTCGAGGGTTTTAAATTGGTTGTTGAATTTTACAAAATGTGTTGGTTTTGCTTTCTTTCTGTTATATAGTTTCAAACCATAGAGTCATAATAGTTTAGAAAGCAGGTTCTATTTCCTATAGCGAAAGTAGAGCTAGGCGCAAACTATCAACTTTCTGTAGGATTATCTACGATGTTGTCCAGCTATGTATACATTGAAAGTTTGTGTAAGCCTAGATAAACCGTTATCCAGTGCGTAAAGGTCCGATTTTATTTCTCTCATGAAGGTTTATTCCTTAGAGAAAATCATTGATTCCATAATGTCAATTTGGAGAAACATATTTCATATAGGTCAGTGCAATTGGGATATGTTAAAGGAAAACGATTTCTTCTTGTAAAATCATATACTCTCAACAACGTTTCAGATGGGGGTTCAAAAAATATGCACGCAAGGCTTATTAATGAAGTGAAGGTCCCTACGACAGTATCCCTACAAAGTAGGTTTATTTGACTCTCTTTTTCTTTTCTTTCCTTTTTTTTTTTTTAGAGTTTATCGCCATTTTTCAGCACACGATAGGTTATACATGGCGGCCAGTATTATTGGTGGAGGAAGAACCCGGGGAAAAACTCGGAAAGAACTGAAAAATGTGCTGAAAAATGGCGTTAAACCCTACATCAACAACAAAAACATCGGGGCCCCGAGTGGTCGAGTGGTCTAAAGCGCTCTCCGTTACGGATCACTGCCATCTCACCTCTGTCTGCGTGGGTTCGAGTCTAAGATTCGGCTAATGTAGTTATGTGAGAAAGCTTGCTAGTAGCTTCTCGTGGTTCGGTGGTTCTTTCCGGGGGTTTTCCGGGTTGTTCCTCCACCATTAATACTGGCCGCCATGTATAGCCTATATTGTACTGAAAAAATGGCGTTAAAGCCTAAAAACATAAAAACATAAAACAAAAACATCACCATGAAGTTACAAAACAAAAACATGCCGACAATAGTTAAGGAAGTTAAGTCTTTAAGTCTTTTCTTGTAGTTGAAATATGTGATTTTAAGGGCACCCTTTAATGAGATTGTAGTGTCCTTGTGTCTGAGAGCTATGGCTATTCGCTCCACGTAGATGGGTCCTGGTAAGTAAAAGAAAACGCTGTCAGTGTGGCTTCGTTTTTAAGAGTACATGTGTCGGAAGAGGAGTGTAAGTTTCTAGATAGGGTACACACACGGATGAGATCAGATATGTATATTGGACTGGAGCCAATCAACAAAATATAGCATAGCGAACATATTTTTTGTTTCATTCTGGATCGAACGGGTAGCCTCCGAAGGTTACAGAGCAGGTGTGGGGGGTGGGGTGCTCAGTTATTCGTTCACAAAGGATGATCAGAACAGTTGTGTTTTGAATTTTTTGAAGTTTATGTAGTAGGTACTAAGACGATAAGAGAATTACCATAGACCAGTCATGGAAGTATTAAGGAACACTTAAATGTTTTAGTGGCATGCACCGAAAGGTACTTGCAAATGAAGCTGATGCGTCTCGGTTCCAGTTATGCAGTCTTGCATGTGTTCTTTAAATGTTGGTGTAATGAGAGCGTGCTATCAAGAGTGACACCTAGGCTTCGTATTGATTGTGGAAATTGAATTTTGGTATTGCTGACGCTTATTGTTTGAGGTAAAGGGTATAAATGTGGAAAACTGCGTGGATATAAAATTGCTTCAGTTTTATTATCATTTATCTGCAGCTTGTTTCATGTTGTTCATGACTTCACATCCGAAATAAACCTCTCTACGCCTTGGGCGGTAGTCTCAACTTAAGAAGGGCAGCTAAATTTGTGTATTTGAGTGTCATCAGCGTGCAATTAGTGAGACACAGGAATACCGAATGTCAGTCTAGAAAAATACGTTTACATGATAAAATGACATGTTGAGGTTCATGAGAAGCGGAGGTCAATATAACAGAAGTACTTGTTAATTGCAATTTTGTATTCACCTAAATAAATGTGTATAACTATTGCAATACGACTTATATGAAAACTGTAAAATTCAGCTTGTTTTAATATCGTACAAATGCTATTTTAATAGCACGACGCCATAAAAAAAATATTAACATGAATGTGAATATTATTATTAACAGGTGCATTTTCATGAAATACATGATGTCGTGTCAGCTAGTGAAAAAATGACTTTCAAGGGAATTGTGCAATAACATTTATATAGTCTGTTAGAATATTTATTCTCAACGAGTGGGAAGATATTATAATTGTATTCACGCATATAAAATCACACAGCTTTCAGTAACATATACCCAAATATGCCATAATACATCAATTGATATTAGTATACGCTCTTCACATAAAAAACGGGCACAGAATATCGTGCAGCCTGATCTTGCAGTTCGTTACGAATCCTTGCATTTATCAGCAGGTGTACGAAACGATTATCTATAAACTATATTACACACTTGAATAATAACTTTTAATCATAACTTTTAATCAACAACAACAACAATACCATGAAGGATTTTCTTTCTTCTTATTTACCTACTTGTAACTAAAATGGAAAAGCACAACATTGCGAGACATTTTTTTTAGCTCATTGTCTGTTACTTACAATAAAAACCGGACACGAACATAGGAATCTTTCCAAGATATAAAGGTAAACTAGCTTAAACTGTCAGTCTACAAGCGACGCACATTCTGTTTAATTTCAGTCACAACTACTCGTAAACGCAATTCACAAGTAAATTTTGTTGGAGTACAAATTCTCTTGTCGTGACTAATTAGTTGCTCAATGTTAATATAGCCACAATGAACTCGAACTCTTTCTTATTCCATTTTGAAATATCTGTATTAACATACGGGTACGAATAAGATACAGTAGTTACAGAGAGAGAGAGAGAGAGAGAGAGAGAGAGAGAGAGAGAGAGAGAGAGAGAGAGAGAGAGAGAGAGTGTATGTATGTACGTACGTACGTATGTATGTATGTGCATGTTCATTTGTCAGTTTAAATGCATGTTATGATAATGCGATGATAGTAGGAACAAACAATATAGTAAACAACTTTGGCTTTTGATGTTTATTTCATATGACGAGTCTTACATACAGTCTGGCCAATTTTCTCAATTTCAAATTGACGGCATGGGAACATGCGAGAATGAAGCGAATTGCCCTCTGCTTGACCCCAATGATTCAATGGTCTACATTCAAATTTAATACCTCTGATTAAGTTGTCTCTACGCTCGTTCTGAATTGATTACCATATCCGTTTCTCAAACTGCGAAGATTACAATTATTTTTATTGTGGAATTTATTGCAGCGGAAGATCCGATTACATCTATAGCAGGTGCTGCTGCAACCATGCCTCGTTTTTGGATAAGTTACATCTGATGTGTTAATTGGCAAATAATAAGATTATTCATCACGGAAACAACTTGCTTCGATTTCACCAGTTTCAATTGGGTGCCATTAATTAATGATAATTCATTATCAATTAGTGCTAAATAAAAAGAAATGAATACTTTGAAAACACAACGACTGTATCCAGGTTAGTTATGGATATGTCAAAAGAGCATATATCAGAGTTTATAAAATATTCTAAAATGTACAATTTGAAAGTCCTGCAATATTTTATATCCCAAATAAACTTGTTATTTATTGTATTTCAAGTTTTGATTGAAAACGGCCAAATTATTTTTATCTGTTATAAATATTTTGTTCAAATAAAAGACCATAAATTGTCAACCAAGAGTACATAACTAAACAACACTAAATGAAGTAAACACATTTGACAAAAATAAACATACACAAGTGCGTGCGCACGTGCTTATTCGATCTTGTTTCCGGAGCCAAACATGTATTTCTGGATCTTGTCAAAATGTTTGCAGTTTCTCCCAATTTCGAGCATGCCCATGTTAAAAGAGTATTTTCCGCTCATGCATATGTTATTGGCACACTTCATCATTTGACTTCCCTGTAAATACAAATGACAAATTTAGCAAACATAACTATACCAAGTCAAATAGAATTTTAAAGTCGTGTAGCATTGAAATACGAAACAGACTGAAGTAACGAGAAGACTATATATATATATATATATATATATATATATATATATATATATATATATATATATATATATATATATATATATATATATATATATATGTGTGTGTGTGTGTGTGTGTGTGTGTGTGTGTGTGTGTGTGTGTGTGTGTGTCAAATGACGTTATTTAAATATAGAAACCACATTTTATTTAACGACGAATCGTGACACTAAAACAATCTCACAGAAGCTCACATACACACACGCACACAAGAACATATACATGAAAATAACGTTGAAACCGACTGTTTCAGACATCTTTCTATGTCTAAAAGAAATCCACTTTTATACATTTGTGGGCTTCGATGAAGATCACTCAAGACACATCACTCCATGGAATTTTTCAAACATTCAGAGTGAATGTGTATATTTTATTATGTGCAGTGGCACATTGTGCTAGTTTCTTTCTCAATAGAGTCGTTGTTTCCCAAACGTTTTGGGCCGCGACCCTAAAAATATATTCTTTCTGAGCCGCACGACATGTTTTCACATTTCGAGAAGTTTTGCCACCCTAAAAAATCCTGCCACCCCCCGGGGCCCTCTAGGACGTCCTCGCTACCTGGTGATTTGGAACCAGAAAAGTAGCAGATAAAACCAATGCAACTATAGGAAACATTCAGTTGCATCTGAATATGTCAATTTTATTTTCGTTTTCATGTAAGAACAACTTTCTGGGTTTTCTTTGATTTCAGCGTTCGCAGAATCCCTCTGTTGTGTAGCAATTCTCGATATTCGGTCTCAATCTTCGGGATTCGGCAAACGCTGACACCAGAAAAAAAAAAATCCACATGTATTGTCTCTATATTGAAACCGTACTATAAAAACACATGGCACGACTTCCGGTTCATTTGATGAAGTAAAAATCACGTCCGGATTATCGGTTCATTTTTGATCAAACGATTAGCATCACAGGAGAGTATAAAAGATCAAAACTAATGATACGTTTGTTACTCAGACAGATAATGATAAATTGTATATCTAATGAATTTCGTGTGTTTGATGTATTGGACTTCATTAAAGAGCTTACTTTCTAAAGGAATTACTTTCGTGTGAAGAAGTAAAATATCAAACGAATTCAGATTCCAGATTGTTTATAGGGGCGGTCCAGATTACTGTTGCTGATGTGAATATGATAACGTTACAATTATAAAGTCCAATTACCATAAATCAGAAAATGCCAAAGTATGTGCATCGCCTGTTTGTAAATTGGTTTTATAGAACATGATTTTCATGCTGCCTCATTATTAGGATATAATAGTTTTACCTAATACAAAATATTAAATGTAAAAACAAAATGTCATTAAAAACTGATTTTCAGAATTTTGCAATAACTTAATTTACCGAACATTCATACATGTTAATTTAAAAATCCTCAAATGTAACGGGTATGCTGTTGTGCGTTTATTTCTTATTAGCGGCCAATCAGAAGATGTTAGATATTTTCATGTTGCCTAATTTTTATACCAATATTTCACATATTTCATGCCCTTCTCCGTAGCTTTGCTAACATACATTTTACAACATTTCCATCTAAAATTGTCTTTAGAAACCGATTTCACTATCAGAGGGAACTGATTTGTTTTTAAATGATGGTTGATTAGATCGCTTTTTATTGTATCATCCATTATTTTAGAAATTTGGTAGTAATCATCTTACGTACAAAACCGAGATCTTAAGTATGAATTCGTATTTCATTCTTGCAAAATTGCAAGGGTTTTTTCTAAGGTAAAGTCCTCCGTACACGTGATTGATGAACATTAAGTTCAAACTTTAGCTCAAAAGCTAAATTACCTACATGCTGGGCATAGCTTTTACACTTTTCTAAATTGAAGTCTGATATAGTTTTCAATTACAACGATTCAAAAGTGACTTGTCAAAGGAAAGTTCGTTTGCGATTGGTTGGCATAAAATCTAAGTCTCAAACTTGGTTAAAAAGTTGCATGATCTTCTACTCTGATAACAGACACAGAACAATCATTACTTACAAAGTCTTCGTAGCAAATGTTGCATATGAACAGGCATGCGTCCACGGGGTCAAACTGATCCAGGCTCAGAATAGGATAGACGGGTGATGACGTCACCAATTTCAGGCCCAGAATGACAGCAAATGCAAGCATATGTGGGGTTGCCATTATTTTGAAATACGAAAATTGCTCAGCTCCTGAAAATATATTTCAGTCTCGTTACTCTTTTTGTATATAGAACGTTTAAATTGAAGAAAAAGTCTTAGCATGAATTTTCATAATAATGACGATGATGATATGAGCTTACTGTTTTTGAGAGAGAGAGAGAGAGAGAGAGAGAGAGAGAGAGAGAGAGAGAGAGAGAGAGAGAGAGAGAGAGAGAGAGGGTGGGTGGAAGGTCACATACATTTTTTAATTATTATATCAAACATCAAAGTACGTCTCTTGCTTCACGTAATATCACTTCATTATTTGTTAGATCGGCAGATTTGCGACTGCACATGCGCTAGCTTGAGCTTTTCATTGATCAGTATGATGAGTTAATGTTTTCAAAATGCAACAGAAAAAAAACTGAAACCATCAGTTGTAAGAAAATGAACAGGCAATTTACTTGGATACAATATAAAATAAAAATTCAAAAGACACTTTCAATATTTTGATTTAAATCCAAATAATTATAATGTCCTATCACAAGTATAAAAAAGTATAGAATGTTCCTAATAAATTTAAGTTTGTCTTAAATGCCCGAATATAACACAAAGATGAAATCCAGAATGTATTTCGGTGACGTAGAAAATGCAAAGTACTGTATTAATTCAAATGTCAATAAGCATTGTGGTAATTCCAATAATATTTAAACTAAATAATTACTCTTAGAATGTGTCTGATTACAACAACATAATGTAAACTATGTTCACACATGAAGTTCGAAAGACTGATCTAAAACAGACATGAGTTACTTTTTTTAAAAATCAAATCCCTATTATACAAAGTTTCACTGGACATACATCGGAATATGGCATTAAGCAGTCCAGCATAAAAAGCCGCAGCCTAATTGAAAATCAGACCGGTCTTAATCTCAAATGCGACGTAAAGAATCTGTATACAGGTGACCATAATCTAAAGTAAAATTTACAACCATGGACTAAAGTTAAGCAGACAACATAGATTAAGTATACATAACAAACTAGTTTTAGAAGGATTGTATGTATTGTATGTACCTTTAATAAGACCATTGTAAAACTTCATAATAGATCAGGAAGAATAAAGAGTACATGTCTCCCATTTGACCGATAATAAAACCCATCCTCTAGATGGCATACGTGTAGAATCGACTTCATGGTAAATTAGTTCTCCTCAGTACAGTATAAAATTACTTGTTCACTACTCAGAAATCAGGAACGTTGAAATTTGTGGAGGAAGTGTTTAATTAAGATAGAAATTATTCCAATCTTCTCAGCTAAATTTATATAAATTAATCTTCCGATGGCTAACAGACAAATGCCATATTCGAAAACATTATATTGCCTTTTTAAAAGAAATCCTGCATATTGATACAATTTTTTGAAAGTATTTGCAAAAGCAGCATGGATTTTATCAGGTAAATATGACAAATACTATTTTAACTTAACGGCTAGCTAGCAAGGGTCATAACAAACTCCTAAATGTCAACACACACACACACACACACACACACACACACACACACACACACACACACACACACACACACACACACACACACACACACACACACACACACACACACACACACACACACACACACACACACACACACACACACACACACATACATACATACATACATACATACATACATACATACATACATACATACATACATACATACATACATACGTATGTGTGTGTGTGTGTGTGTGTGTGTGTGTGTGTGTGTGTGTGTGTGTGTGTGTGTGTGTGTGTGTGTGTGTGTGTGTGTGAGTGTGTGTGTGTTATCGAAACCAAATAAAAAAATATAAATAATAATCCAACAAGAAATATCGCGAGAAATAATATAAAGGTGGACAGATGGCATGACCGAAACGCGTCTTTTTTAAAATTAAATGAAGATCGTCTCTGTCCATACCTCCCCCATCCGGCACACACTGTGCCTCTTTTGCACTCACTCTCAAATTATTATCAAGTGTTAAAGATATCATTCAAACCGCGTTTAGTTTCATATGTATCAGAGCTTGAGCTGAATACAGAATTGTTACCTCAGGACTGACCCCATCCCTTCTCATATTTTTTCTTTCTTTTCTACGACGAAACATTGTTATATACTCTGCACAACGAGAGTGTGCTCTGTTAATGTAATGTGTTGCCATTCGGACTTAACTCTTCTATATGTAGGTAAATTACGGGTAAACAACAAGGTGTAATATTACGCACTTGGCTCAGAATACATTTGTCAGGCTACGTTCATTTTAATAAACGTTACAATTGAATTCCTTCGTGTTCATTTTCAGATAAGATGAATGACTAGTGAGCATTCTAATGTTTGTTGACAACAAAATGGATTTCATCAGTTTTGGACATCCTTTTATTATTTGACTATGCTATCAAAATCCAAGACAGAGTTGTCATGGAAATCCTTTTATTATTTGACTATTGCAACTTTTTCCTAGATAGATCGTGATGCACGTAAATCACGAGAAGTGTTTTTAAGGGTTTGCCTCCATCAAAGAAGCCATGCACAGTTAGCCTAATAACCCATCTTCATATCTAGACAGCTGTCATATCGATCCAGAGTGAATTATTCGTCAAATAGCACTTGATAGTCACCTTTCCTTTCCTATGACAGAAGAAAGCCTGTCTATGTTGATACCATCAAGTCCGGGATGTGGGTGGAGGGTGGGCGCTTAGTACACTTGTATAACGCTGTCTTTGACTTTGTAACCTTACCCATGCCTCTCAAACTCGTAAAGCTTGCTAAACGTTTACTACC
This sequence comes from Unio pictorum, assembly GCA_030141615.1. Taxonomy (NCBI): domain Eukaryota; kingdom Metazoa; phylum Mollusca; class Bivalvia; order Unionida; family Unionidae; genus Unio; species Unio pictorum. Next base: position 1,192,789 of record JARLTB010000101.1, read on the forward strand.
GAATTTTTCGCGCTTATAACGCACCTACGTGTATAACGCGCACATGCAAATAACGCGCACACGCAGATAACGCGCGGAAATTACGTCTTTGTGTAAAAAATATCTTTGATTGCGCGCCCATGCATATACCGCGCGGTAACCAACACAGGCCTGCCTGAACACAGAACTGTCAGAGGTGCCTCATTTGATAGGCGTTATGAGGCTGTTAATCTTCTCTCGCTCACCATCTAGCGATTTAATGCCGGCGCCTTGATCCCTTTCTGCTCGTAATATATACCGGTATTACTGGTACAGTCGTAAATGCCACGTCGTAATATTTTTCGCGTAAACAGAGGCAAAATAGCAACTGCTATAAAACTATGTGTATTTACTGGTTTCCGCTAATTTCCGGCTGGAATGCACGCATTCCGGTATAGGGATGTTAATATCGTTTTTTTTTTCTTCCAAAACTGATTATCGTTTGTAGAAATCCGATTCTAAACCGATTATCGGTTTTTGTCCTACACAGAATTACAAGAAATATATTATAATGCAAGTTAGTTTATGCCTTGTGCGACTAAAAGATATTCATTACATACCATAACGTACAGACGCGCAAGCGGCGCAACACGGCGTCATCTTCGAATTGTTTATTTTCTACTTAAAGATTTGAATAAACCTCATTTATACCGTATGTGTATGATAGAAATATTGTATTAATTGTCACCAGTTTATTAGGGTGACTGATCGAAATTCATCGATTCGCTTTTGAATGTAAACAAACAAACTGGGATAACGCGCTTAAGCATATACCGCGCCGGGGGGGGGGGGGGAGGTTAGCGTTGATTGTAAAAACGCGTATAACGCACGAGTTATATGCGCGAAAATACGGTAATGAGTTCGTCAATATGATGCAACAAAATGTATGACAATATGAATGCTACTATTAATGCTGGATTCCCAAATCATCAGTCAAATTTTCATCATTTCCACAATAGTTTAATCTCATACAAGGAGAAAGCTAACTAAATTAATAAGGCTGTACATTTAATTGTTATGACAACACAGGAATTCGCAACAATCTTAATATTTCTTTAATTCTGGTACACAACCGTTTTTTTTATATAGAAATATGCGGAGTTAATCATGTCTATTAAACTTCTTCAATCACATCATGACAAATATTATGTCTGTTCATCCAACCATGTCAATGAATTATATATGTTCATCCAAGCATATCAAGGCTATATTTATGTTCATACAAGCATGTCAAGGAAATATGTCCGTTCATCTAAGCATGTCAATGATATGTCTATTCAGTTAGTGCATGCACGTCTCGATAGCATATTAAGTCAGCAAGCTTACCCTCGACAAATTTTTTAGGGGTCTTTGTCATTCATATGTTTCAGTACTTTAATTAGAAGGCAACTATTTTCAAACAGTAAGTTCACTAAGTTGTTATATTTTTTATTACTTATTTCACAAATAATGCGTTGCTTGTTCCAGTTCTATATAGAGCGTAAGGTAATTTACTCTCAGTGACCTGGTAATAAATGTACTGATTGATTTGCTTGTGTGCCGTTGGCATCAATAGTTTGTTTGTCTTTTCTTTTAGCTCAAGATTATCATGGGAAACCGCATTTTACTTCGTTTGTCATGTTTATATCTGACAATAGTTTTTGTCATCGTAAGATGGTTGTCTGGAGAGAGAGAGAGAGAGAGAGAGAGAGAGAGAGAGAGAGAGAGAGAGAGAGAGAGAGAGAGAGAGAGAGAGAGAGAGAGAGAGAGAGAGAGGATGATAAACGAGAAATGAAGTGCATAGAGAAAAAGAAAAGGATGAAAATAATATAATTTAAAAGAGAGAGAGAGAGAGAGAGAGAATTTGCATGTAGGATGAATGCGATAAATGTATTAGATTTACTATCAATTCAAGGACAGTATATAAAAATTGGAGACACTATTATAGCACAAGTTTGTAAATTTATAATTAGAGCTTGTCAAATAACATTTTCAATGGATTAAAGTACGTCATTTTTTTTTTAGCTCAGCAGACGATATAAAGTATCAATGTACTTTTGTCAATGGAATATTTCACTATACTATGAAATGTGTATGTTCAAGGAAAGGACCAAGATGAGTCAGTTAATTGTTTCCAATTCCATATAGTTTAATAAAGCGATTATACAATGTTTTAAACAACACGATACAGTATGGTTTATTACATTTGTGCAAATATGACAACTGTGTACACCTATGCTCAGTCGAGCTTATATAAATGTATCGTCCAGGATGTGTTGTGATCTGCTTTTAATGATAATTGTGTTTGTACAAATATATTTAACATCCATCAAAATTAATGTTTCATTTTGTTTTTCTAATACAATCTATTCATATATGTCTGCTAACAGTTGCAGACTAGTATCATTCATTTTTAAGGATACATGGGCTGTTATTTATTTTCTGTTGCTTTGCGGTTTGTTTGATGGGTTTTATGTTGTTGTTATTTTGGTTGTGCGGTGTCTAACTGAGTGTGCCCTGAGCCACCATGCATTAACCAACATTTACATTCTGCCTAAATTTCAACAAAAGTTGGTCACATTTCTTATTTCTTTATAACACTTGTACTTTGTAAAAGTGTACTCTACAAATGTATAGTTAATGTCAAGCTCATTACTGTATCTGCTGTGTTGAAAGGTATGTACATTATATCGATTTCTTTCTCTGTCAAATTTCAATAAAAATACGTAAACGGCCCGTTTAATCCTAGCAGATCCTGTCTGATAACAAAGCGATTATTCGTTCTATGCTTTCAAATTCACGTTTTCACGAATATATATATATATATATATATATATATATATATATATATATATATATATTAGAAAGTTGTTAAAAAATATGTGATTTACATACATTACCTAAAAAAATGATGTGGTAGTTTATCAATTCTATAAAAAAAAATTAAAACTTACAGCACCACCTTATTTCCTGTAAGATAGAACATCGGCTTTTAGACCTTTTAAATATGAAAGAGTTAGCCAACATAAACTTCGGAGGTAATAATAGATGCGTCGTTGCAACGTAATTTCGTATCAATATACCGTTACAACGATATTCACTTACCAGTGTAACGATATTTAAATGGCGGCTTCAGTTGCCAGTTTTTCTTTTTGTTGTTGCAGGGGTTAATTTTATATGTATTACGATACGTGTTAGTGTTGGAATGGTAATTACATTTGAATTGTTAACTTTTGTTGTCACAGCGCTAAATATAATAGTTTACGAGTGCAGAAGTAATATTGCCGTTACGACATAAACTTTTTAATTTTCGCAACGATAAAATATCGACTAATGTGCACTTAAATATCGATACAATCTTATAAGGACACTGTAAATTATATCGATGCAATGGTAGAGCGTTCCGTTGCATCATTTTATTTTAGTGCTTGACAATAATTGGACACCGTTGCAAGGATATTTTGATTTCGTTGTGACATCCTAGGTTTGTCCCTATTGATAAATCATCTTTTAGATATGATTTTCTAAGTTGTAACGCATTGCTACAATCCTGACTAAATGTTAAATGTCTGATTGTTTTATTTTATTATGATATATTATATGTTGTGCAATGACTACTAAATGTTGACCCTTCTATCATCAGTGTGATGTGGCTATGGAACTTTGTCCGATGAAATGTAAGTGCATTTCAGAAATTGTTTTGTTTTTCTTCTCCTGACTTGTTTATCTAATATTTCCGATTTCAGACTACTTGTTTTCTTGATTTAGGGTTAAGTTTGCTAATAAATGAGCCCCAAATCGATCAGTCACCTGTTCAGGTGAATTACCGGTACATATTATTTACGTGTCTACGCAAATTAGTATTACGAAAAAACGCAACGGTGGTGAAAGTGGTTATTTAATTTCCTTGGATCCAGTCAAGCACGTATTTTCAATTTATATAAGAAAGTTATGCAAATTTATGTTCCACAAAACTTTTTCAGCGACTAGCAACTACTTGAAGCAGGAACCTGTTCTACACAGTGTTACTGCACAGACGCATAACAAGTAGATTAAATGTCCTTTAATATTTCGAAGCGTAATGTGTAATTTTCAAAGTACAGTAATGATTTTAATGAGAGAGAGAGAGAGAGAGAGAGAGAGAGAGGAGGGGGGAAGGGGTATACGTTCGATCCTGATCATGTACTTTAGACATTACAAATAGCTTTCCCCTGTTTTATCACAGACTTATTTTTGTCTGGGAGCTGAATGATTTGTATAGTGTTTAGGACCATATTATTTTTTTTTAATGTTTAAATGTCTACTCTACAAAACGGGATAACTTACCAAAACATTTTCTTTTTTCACAAAATACAAAATCGTTTATAAGTAATTATTATTATTACACCTACTATCTGCACAGGTTAATACAAGTTTTTCTTTTTCGCAACATAAAACGGCATCCCACAGATTATGGTTCGCGTTATATCGCATTTGACCAATGATGTTACACAATATGCAGCATGGGACCCACATATAAAAATTATGGCAATTATTGTCATCAGTCGAACACGATACCGCGTTTACCGTCATCGGTTGTATATCACTTTTCTGTTACTTCTTCCGCTGAATACATAAATCGCAAATAGTTATTTACGCCATAATTTTAGATTTAAAGAGCACAAACAATATTTATCATGACTCGAAATCTTTTTTTTAATGAAGTGGAACTTTTACGATGAACAATTGCAAGATGTGTCTTGAGGAATTCTTTCAATATTCTTTGTCATGAAAGCATTGCATAAAGGACCTGACTAATGTGCAGAATACGATGTTAAAATTTAAGACATCATGTTAATTCCTTAAATACGTTTTATTACTGGAGGAAACTAACTCATGTCCTAATGGGCAAAATGTTTTGATTGAAATTTAACTATCGTGAATATAACGAACCATTTCATCCCTGCAACAGCACGTGTGCACAAACTGATGATCTCCGAAAACTTATCTCAGTTAAAATGTCTTTTGATATGTGAAAAACTCATCTAAGCTAAAGGCTTTCTCAGCGTACAAAGAATATTGCTTCGACAATTTATTCAAACATATTGAGTAAAGCTCATCATATCTTTCACTGATTTCTTCTTGATCCAGTTTTCGTGACTGGCGAACGAAAATGAAACATCGGTACGAAATTAAAGAATTCGTTTGACAAGTAAACATCATGGCTATTGTTGTTGAGAAAATGTTCGGACAAGGCACTAAGGACAGCATAAGCTCAAAACTGTTCATTTTGCTCAATATAGATTAGATATTTTTCAACTTCTTCATTGCTGTAACTACGTGCTTTATAAATCTGAAATCGTTTTTAGAAACTGACCGAGTTGGGTACTCCGTACACCTCTGGGAAATCCCAATATTTTTGTATCTCCTCACGCGAAATTTAATAACTATTGTACATGTGTAAAAGAAGCGGTTCTTTAATAATCATAATAATACATAATGTTAAGCATTTAAATTTCACTGACGTATAAAGTATTAGCAGTCTGTGTAAATACATTTCTACATGAAGAAAAATCATTAATTGACTTCTGCTTCCTGCTGAAAATAAATCGTTTCTGTCTTTTTATTCTATCTTAAAGTTAATATTGTTTTAAGACGGCTTCTCACGAACAACATGAGCTCATTATTCTAATAAGAGATACAAGTATCCATCAGTATGTAAATTCCTCTGAGATTATCGTTGGTACTCGCATAAAGCGTTTCCTTTTTCCGTGTTAACTACGGCGATAGTAATTTCTCTTATTTCAAAGAATGATGTATCGAAATCGCAATTGATTCTTCGTGTACGATCTGTTTTGCGCGACCTTTCGACATCCACTGTAGTGTCTGCGAGAGATGGTGCTCTTATTTTGCTCCAAACTTAGCAGTTATGCTTCTAGATCATGTATAACAGATACATGTTGATAGAATGGAAATTTATTTTTATGAACGTGGTTGTTTTGTTTGTCTGTACTGTGTAGGATACACTTGTCACGAAGGACACACACACACACACACACACACACACACACACACACACACACACACACACACATATATATATATATATATATATATATATATATATATATATATATATATATATATATATATATATATATATATATATATATATATATATATATATATATACCGGTATTTTGGACTTGACATGGTCGAAATTAAGTTGTGTATCTGACTAGTAACTTTTAACTTTTATCCCCAGGAGTAATTAAATATCCAAAATATCCAGCTTTGCTGGAAACTTAAAACAATGCTATATGCCCCTAGTGGGCGATTCAGCACTATAATTCAACTTCATCATCAGTAACATTTATTTTACAAAAGAATAACATTGTTAATATTTCTTAACGAGTGTAAATAAAGTATTAAGATCATTATCAATGGAGATTATGTTTTTTTGGGGTCTGTGTCTAGGACATTGAAACTATCCAACGAAGAACCTGTTAAACCTGATGTTCTTTATAATAATTTTAGTAACTTATTTTATCAAGCTGATACCTTAGCATATTCTAGAAATGAACTTTTGACACTGACCCTGGTTTGATTTGTGTGTCTTAGATCTTTATATAATGTTGTTTATTTGAGAAATTACAAATTGTTGTATATAACATAGACATAATATTTGTTATTGTTGTGTTAAGTCTTTCATTTATATGGAATTATGTACTTCGATTATTGCCAGTTTTTCTTTTTGTTTTATACCAGGGATGACACAGTCGTAAAGGCTTGCGTTTTTCGAGAAGGCAGCTAATAATGGTCGAGCTCATTTTGTGTCTCGTCAATTTATGTATCAATCTGAGTGGTTATTTTTTTTTTTTTTTTTTGGTGTTAGACTGTTGTGCAAGACAATACTAGCAAGGCTCTTAATTGACTATTTCATATCAGCAAATAAATGCCAATCCTTTCGGCCTATTTTTTTTGTGTCAAAACCAGATAGATCGGTATATGAATTGTGCTCCTTAGTATTATATGACTCTTTTAGTATAATGTACAATTTTAAAAAAAAACAACAGAACTTGATCATATTCATTTGATGTGTTAAAGCGGATTGTTTGTTGAATTGACAAAACTTCTTGGTTTTTCTGTTGTTATAATTTAAAGACCATAGAGTCATAATACTGATGACGTTTGTTTCTCACTTTGTCATCTTATATACATATCGGCCTTTGGATTAAAATCACAGATTGGCTTTCAGACTTGTTTTTTCGGAGCGAATGCCTTCTTTGGATTAATACTGGAGAAATAAATATGGTAAAAACCCATATGACGGATTAAATATATGAAATTCACATAAGCCGAGTACAGTTTAGAAACAATGTTGGAGGGTAAGAACTCCTTCAATTCACTTCATGCGAGCTATCCTCTCCTATGTGCCCCTGGTTAGGACTTGGGCCTCTGCAGGGACGAGTATCGTGGATAAATACCGATTTTCTGTCTATTTTCAAAGCAATTTTAGAAATATGTGATTCCGCCCAGGTATTTTTCCCTGTGTGTATGCTGTTCAAAGTGTCTAAATCATTACATTGAAGAAATGGAACATGAGGTTATTTATGTTTAACAAACAGCGATGCAGTGTACAACATTTCGGATGGAAAGGTAACAGTTCTGAGGTTACGGGTGAGGCAAATGAGGTGTACATACTGCTTATATAATTTATAATTATTTCCCTTGCGTGAAGCCAAAGATCGGTCAGTCCGATACATTTGCCTCTAAAAGTTTACCGATTCTGATGGGAGGCATCTGGGGTATGATACAGCATATTTAGTAAATTGAGCAATTGGTACAGACAAATATGTCCACAAAACGTCGATGCACATTTTAGACACTGAATGGAATTTCTCGCGGCTATTGCGTTATGGATGGCTGAAGGGTACTTTAGACCGTGTATACACAATATTTCCAGATTAAATTGTGGCTACAATTACTGTTCCATTAGATACAAGAACCAGTTAGATGCGTGTTAAGTTCATTCGCTCATTTGAAAATGTCTGCTGACAAAATCAAGGAACGTTCGAGTAGAATCACGCGACCAAAGCAAACGAAATTTTCAAATTGGTATAAATCATCCTTTCAAATGATAAAATAGGTTCAGAAACTGATGTCTAGATTATGTTATTAATCAACAGCAATGCCTGCACGTGCTGTTTTACCTCTAAGTCAGTCTGGTTTTTAATTATAGTTTTAATTTAGGATGATGTTAAATTATATATAAAAAATAATTAACAAATAAAATAAGATGACAAGTCTGCATTATTATATCCAGAAATAAACTCGCGATACTGTTTGCTATATTTAACATACAAGAAGAGCTAATTTGCAACTCTAATTTACAAATCAGCGGTATTTGAGAGAGAAAAGAGTTTCTCCTGTGGAGCAGTTTGGTGGCTTCAGTTGCCAGTTTTTCTTTTTGTTTTATACCAGTGATGACACAGTCATAAAGGCTTGCGTTTTTCGAGAAGGCGGCTAATAATGGTCGAGCTCATTTTGTGTCTCGTCATTTTAAGACCTCTATGTATCAATCTGAGTGGTTGTTTTTTTTTTTTTTTTTTGGGTGTTAGACTGTTGTGCAAGATAATACTAGTAAGGCTCTTAATTGACTATTTCTTATCAGCAAATAAATGCCAATCCTTTCGGCCTATTTTTTTTTTGGTCAAAACCAGATAGATCGGTATATGAATTGTGCTCCTTAGTATTATATGACTCTTTTGGTATAATGTACAATTAAAAAAAACACAACTTGATCATATTCATTTGATGTGTTAAAGCGGATCAGCGTTTAAAAAATAATAATAGATTTATGATGTGTATTGTACATCACTGGATTGAAATATTGTGAAAACTTGAACTAAAGTATGGATTATCTATTAAAGCAGAAAGATCAAATGTTTATGCATAGTCATTATCTGGTTGTCCGAAAGTAGGAATCCTTATAAAGCGACTAACATCGTATGCCTCGCACATGCTGAGATTTAGCGTTGAACGACAGTTCACCATTATATAGTAGTATCTCGTGTACTTTGTTTGGCATCAATTTCAAGCCTCTCTATTAGTTAAATGGATTAGACTCCTAGTTCGAAACATTCAAATGAGTTTCAGAGCGTGTTGAAACACGTTGTTGACATATAGATTGTTTGACAATCACTTTTCATGAAAAACATGAGATAACACGAGCTAATTTGGCCACAAATATAAGCTCTTTTTAAGCACCAAATATTACCCACATTACAAGCCTATTCTACTCCCCTCTCCCGGTCTCAACACGTAGGTTCAAACATCCCGGCTTTTACGTTTATTTACTACCGTTTGTTGTGGCTTCTCGATGGGAGCTGTTCCATGCCGTTGAACAGAAAAAAATTTACTTAACCGTTCCATATTTCTGTCTGACAACATTTCACACAATATTACCTTAAAGTCTTTAATATAGCAACCTGGATATAATATGTAGATTCTGTTGTTTTTTTTTTATGTCGCGCATACAGTGCACAATTGATTCTAAACTAAGAAATATTGGGCAGAATTGATAAAAACTTTAAGGTTGGAATTACATTCTACAGCTTCTGGCCAGTTTGGAAACGGTGATTATCTATAATTCAAAGAACGTTCTGTTATTTTTTGTGAGGAACGTTAGTTTTAGTCATTTGAGAACTAAGTAAACGAGAAATGTGCAGCTTGCTCGATTGTTGTAAATTATTCCTATGCAAATATTTTTTTGAAAATAGAGCTTTCTACGTGAGTTTCCATTTTTTTCCCCAAAATGAAATTCCAAATTTACTTCATTGGGTGAAAATGATCACAACACTTGTAAATTTGCACCTTTGAACTGTTGGTTCTCACCCGTATATCAGTCCGTATGAAAGCTAAAATATTGGTTATAACTTTTGTTTTAGCAAAGACATTTCATCACAAATACCGGTAGACTTCAATAGCAATAACATAGCTTAGTGCTATTCGTTATAAGTCAAAAAAATTTGGTAAACTTAGGATTGCGGATTCAGCAGCCGCCCAGACCTTCCCCTCTAGGCTGGCTCAATGTGTCTTTTATCTCCTATTTCCTCGGCATGAAATAGTTGTGCATACCAACAAAAATATCTAATAACTGTAAATATATATATATATATATATATATATATATATATATATATATATATATATATATATATATATATATATATATAAACCCACTTACCTTATAAAATCGAGACTGTTTAAAACTTCTTCCGTTCGAGGTAAACTTGAAATTAAAGTGAACAGAATGAATTGGGCTTATATATGCTAAGTTTCTCTTAAGGCGCATGCGTTGATGAAGCTGAACGAATAGAGTGAATAAGAAACTGACTAAATACGCATATATCATCGGTATGCTGGTGTAAAGAATCTCAGTCAATAATTACTGGAATGGTACAAATGGCACTTTACATCAAAGGAATTTACAGGTATTGATGACAGGGCATACGCGGATGTGACATCAAGATTCGCTATTTAGCTGAATGTCTCAAGAGCCAGTAGATGAAAAATCTTTGCAGAAAGAATCGAAAGCAACAAGTATAGATTCAAATTAGCAGATTTTTATAATACAAATTAGTTGATATTTTTAATACTACATTAGTATGAAACAGTAACGATATCAAGAAAAAGATGGTATTGCAAACTTACTGAATTATAAATAAAAGGAGATTAGTTAAAGTGATGGCTATTGCCAGAAAAACCTATTATCAGATATTTTAATATTTTAGTTGTGGCAGAAAACGTTGACAGAAACAGAAATACGCAAAATCAACAAAATCAATAAAATGTTCTGGCACATGTCTAAATGATCACAATGAACTCAAGATGATACCGATGTTTCGATAGTCTTGAAAGTTGTTGTAACAACAGTCATAATCTATCAGAAATTTAATCCAGAATATCTCTGAATCAATCCATAATAATCCCAAAGTAATGTATTTGTCCAGAATCTCATGGACTACTTTGTAATTCCAATGAATGATTTATTTTAAAAAATGTATTCCTATCAAATGTTATCTGAACACAACAGTAAATCCTTGAAAAGATTGAGCACAAAGGCAAAAATAATAATTGTTTACCGCAAGTCTTTTTATTTGCATCCCCACCTGACCTATGTCGCAATATGATTTTCTGACAAATCAATCAAATCGTCAATAAACTCGCTGTGGAAATATACCAAACTGGTACTATGATTGACCATTATAGTTTGTGCATTTGTCTGGGAAAAGTAAAATTTTACAACAGGAATACTAAAGAAGGACAGAAAAAAAAACAAATGTAATTGAGGTACATGTATCTGATAGTGTTTGAGTAAAGTTACCATAATTGTTTAATCACACACACACACACACACACACACACACACACACACACACACACACACATGCCCTTTTTCGTTTGCAAATTCGATTTGGGTGTGTCCAATTTCATTGTTATAGTTACCAAACTTTCGTCGATATGCCTCGGGTACAAACTGTTAACCCTTCAAAATATATACCTTTCAGAGATCATTATCAGCACTTTGCTGTACTGATAATGAAGTATTGATGCCAGAGCTTTGCCCAAAAGTGTAATTTGTAATAATAGAGTCGAATATTCTCTTGGCTATTTCAATTTTCACCAATTAGTCAAAATGAGGAAAATATGTCCTACTGCTTCTTCTTTAAGAGAGGGTGCTAATCTCATATTTATTTAATAACATCAAAACTTGCTTGTATAGTTGTGTTGTCCATTTCACGTGCCAGCTTTAATTCTTTTAAATGAAATTACTTTCATCTTTTTCTTTTTCTCTATGCACTTCATTTCTCCTCTCTCTCTCTCTCTCTCTCTCTCTCTCTCTCTCTCTCTCTCTCTCTCTGCAACTGCATCTTCCTCTCTTTTTCCTCTTTATCTACTTACTTTTTTTCTTCTTTTTTTCTTCTGAAATTCAAGCTTTTTTAACTCTATTTTATTCTTGTAATTTAATGTAAATTCCATAACTTTGAAATTCGAGCTAGATGTAGACTGGCTAATCAAATCCATATCAAGTTTATAAAAAAACATTTATTTAAAATGAAGATTGACATTTTTTAAAATTTATTTCTTGCTCCGTTAAAGAAGATTTGCTTCAGGAAGGTTATATTGTCTGGCAAACTGTAGCAATTCAACCTTTCTCAAGAGAATAACATAAAGCAGTTTGACAATCCGCGGAACAATTTGTTTCTACCGTCAGCCCGTGGAAATGGACACACCGCACATTCAATATTATGTCTACTGCATGTGCATCTTGCTGTACTACAGTCAGTCTTACAGTTTCATCTGATCATCTACAGCTGGCTGCTCGGTGCTGGTTGGGCATCACTGGCTATAGGAAAAAGAGCTCATTGGACGTCTCTAAATCGCCACTTAATGGATCTAATTTATTGTTACCTTGCAGCACTTGGTATTAGACACAGAGCGAGTGGTACTTGGTTAAAGTAACTATTGAAGGCAGTCAACGCAACTGTACAAATGTTGAGGTTTTCTTTGTCTTCCCGCAGAAACGCTTATTACGAAGCCCGTGAAAAGTAGCAACTGATTTACCACTATAAACATCCAGCAAAACACTATATCATCAGTATCAGAGTTGGAGTTGTTGACGACTTTTATATACTATTATGGGTTTCAACGCCTTTTCCAATTCCGTACAGTTGGGAGGTTCTATCACAACCGAGTAGGGCATGATTGACGAGAAGATTTTGCAGGTTATCATGCTCAAGGAAGTCTTGGTTCTTTTGATGTTTCAGCTTTTCTAGAGGTAAGGTTGGGTTACTATTACTATTTCGTCTGCTTTCCATGCTAGCACGATACAACAGATTATTACAAAATATGTCAGTATCATCAGCTACAATTTATACATCTCTGTCAGTGGCTGCAGCCTGCCCAATAAGAACAAATTCGTGTTTACAGTGAGCACTGTTCTTGCATCACAGTGGATCAATATAGCTAATCATGATGCTTGCTGATTGTCTCTTATGTGTGTCATCTTTCATTGATGAAACTTCTTTGTTAACTGCCAAACATCTCTAATATCTCGCAGACTTTTTTTCATGCTGTACACATGCAAACTGTATACATCTTGAAGTTTCGAGCCCTTATTCCAAGGCAAACGATGCAGTAAAGCTTCCTCTACAAGGACGTACAATGGAAGATAAATTTAGACTGACTTGTAGTCTTGACTCTTATTGAACGAACATTGGTTTATGTTCTGGCCTTCATAGATTATATCATCTTATGTTAGAACTGCTGCTGCAGAGTCAATGTTTACTAAATCCTGTTTCACCCCACCTGTCATTTAATTGATCCATACAAACCAATGAAGTTCTGACATACCTATACTTCTGGTAAATCCTCCAGGTCTTAAGGTTACGCATCAGCACTTGGTCAATTATGTGATCGGGAACGAACCCGGAATTTCTCATTACGTCGTTCATCGTGGTGTCCTTTTATACACGCTTGGATGATATGTTTCAAGATTTGTCAATTATTCAAGATAGACAGAACAGTATTTGCAAAGCAATCATGCCATGCTGCTAAAAAAATGATGAAGAATCTGCCTCATGGTAGACATGAGAAGATACCTGCTGATGGTTCTCATTCTTCTTACGTAATTCTTTAGAATTCATTAGGTTTCTCAGGCCTCCGCTTAAGATACTTCGATAAACATTCAAGGCTTCTACAACTGCAAAGTTGATTCCAAAATATTATTATACGCAGCATCCTTGCCACTGGTCGCGTGCCTCCACAAAGCTACTCCCTGTCCAGGACATGCCTGACGGGCTGATTTGTAAAATCCGATACTGTTTTATGCGGCGTTGGGCAGTTGTTACTTGAAATCGATCGGAATACGACATGTAGGCTATGCCGGTGGACAGCTTCAAACGCTCGCACGGAGACAGAGCATATCCTTCTAAGTGCATTGGCTAACCTCGCCCAGCATATAACCAATGCCGAGCTAATGACCTACACAAATCTTTCGACTCTGTAGATCTGAATGACCTTCTTGTTTTCATCGACATCGCAAAGAGCCTTAAGTTCTCTGACTTAACCATTTTTTTTACAGCTGATCAGGCCTGGCAGCGTAGAGGAATCAGACCCTCGCGGATGTACAAGATGACAATAAGATGTGTGATGGAGAAAAACGGATAATCGGCTGCAAAACGCCGACGCGAAAGATAAGTTTATCGCCAATAGACCAATGCAAAGACGTACGCCGACAAAAGTCTTTGTACGTATTTGGGACAGCCTATTGACGATCAACTTATCAATCGCATTGGCGTTTTGTGGCCGACCAAAGACTTACGTCGACAACCACCGCTCCGGTGGCCTAGTTGACAGAGCGTCCGCCTTGGAAGCGGGTGGTGGTGGGTTCGATCCTCGGCCGAGTCATACCAAAGACTTAAAAAAATTATACTAACAGCTGCCTCGCTTGGCGCTCAGCATTAAGAGGTCAGTGTTAGGACTGGCCGGCCCGGTTTCAGGATAATGTGACTGGGTGGGAGCGTTATGCTACATGTCTGCGTCATGCTACATGTCTGCGTCATGATGCCTATTTCCTAGACATCACTATAAACTGCCTCACTGCAGACAGCGTAGCGATATGACTGAAAGTGTTTTAAAGCTGCGTTAAACATTCAAATCACACACACACACACAGACACACACACACACGCACGCACGCCGACAACCAGGACACGATCGAGAGTTCTTTCGCAACAGTAACAATGTGTGTCTACGAACACATCGCCTTTGAAGTTAACTGGGACGGCGACATCATTGTCAGGAACTGAAATATGACGGCCAAAAAGATCGCATGGATCACGATACAGCTAGGACTATACATCGATCCCGCAGTTGGAATCTCAGAATTTTATGTTAACCGCCACGACACACTAAAGATTACAAAAGGTGGCAACATCATTGTCGGCCCTCTTGGACAACCCACGGCCGCAGACACGGTTAGAAAGGATTATGTCCACAACGTGAAACGACACACCAACTTGGCAATCTTGTTTTAACAGATTTTATGCTTACGCATACAATTATTTTAGTCCCATTGATTTCCATATTTTTATTTGATGCGAATGACGGGACTGGCTGTGGAGTATCACGCTCTACAGTCAATGTATATTAGATCCGGGATTCTGCAACTGGCAACGAATTTAGCATTTCATTGATGCGCTATGACAGCGTAACCGACATTGGTGGCATCATGTTGCTCGCCCCAAAAGTATGTCATAAGCTGGTTAAGACAAATGACAACGGTTTCATTTTAAATATAACATATTAATTCTCCCGACTCGCGTACCAGCTCTTTTATTTGTTTAAATAAAAAAGCCAAGTAAACGGTGAGACACTCATGAGTAACTATGGGTGTCCAATGGTTTTACATAAAGAAAATGGCAAAAAAAAAGTTTAGGGTAAAGGTAGGTATGGGAAATTCTATGTTAAATGTTTCTAACCTCAAACGATCTATTGTGTCAAACGGGTTTATATTAAAAAGGTAATTGTTTCATTAAAACCTTCTCTCAGACACATGTTTATATTACATTACACCTACATGGGTTATATATATATATATATATATATATATATATATATATATATATATATATATATATATATATATATATATATATATATATATATATATATATACAGTGTATGTATAATGCAGTACACCATACAAGCTGTGGAAACGAATTATTGGTTATCAAGAAAAGTTGTTTACAAAATGGTATTCTACACTAAAATTAATGACTATTTAAATTTAGTTGTACATTATTTTTTTAAATTTTAATTAGAACATGCATGTCACAGATTTTTCAAAATAAATTCTGAGAAATGTCTATTAATATATACGAATGAAATGTTTGTACACATTTTACCAGAAATTACTACATATGTAATACTACTCACCCTGCCTTACAACCACAGCCAGCTGCATGAATTTGACCAGTTATTTTGGACAGCATAGTCCTTTTTATATTGGACAGTCAATCCTACACAACATAGTCCTTTTTATTTTGGACAGACAAGCCCACACAACATAGTCCTTTTATATTGGACAGACCGGCCCACACAACATAGTCCTTTTATATTGGACAGACCGGCCCACACAACATAGTCCTTTTATATTGGACAGACAATCCTACACAACATAGTCCTTTTATATTGGACAGACAATCCTACACAACATAGTCCTTTTTATTTTGGACAGACAAGCCCACACAACATAGCCCTTTTTATTTTGGACAGACAAGCCCACACAACATAGTCATTTTATATTGGACAGACAATCCCACACAACATAGTCCTTTTATATTGGACAAACAATCCTACACAACATAGTCCTTTTATATTGGACAGACAATCCCACACAACATAGTCCTTTTATATTGGACAGACCAGCCCACACAACATAGTCCTTTTATATTGGACAGACAATCCTACACAACATAGTCCTTTTTATTTTGGACAGACAAGCCCACACAACATAGCCTTTTTTGTTTTGGGCAGATATGCCTACACAACATAGTCCTTTTATATTGGACAGACAATCCCACACAACATAGTCCTTTTATATTGGACAGACCAGCCCAAACAACATAGTCCTTTTATATTGGACAGACAATCCTACACAACATAGTCCTTTTTATTTTGGACAGACCGGCCCACACAACATAGTCCTTTTATATTGGACAGACAAGCCCACACAACATAGTCCTTTTTTTTTGGCAGACAAGCCCACACAACAGTCCTTTTTATTTTGGACCGACAAGCCCACACAACATAGTCTTTTTTATTCTCTTTCTGAGTTAGAATTGATGGCATCACAAGAGCTTTCACATAACAGTGAGAAAACGTCATTTCTATTTCGTGGAATTTCGCTGAATGTAAATGTATGTCAGCATAAAACACTTTAGCTTTTAACAGATTGTTTGCACCAAGTTGCTTATTGTCAAATGTCCTGCTATTATTTAGAACATGGTAGTTGTAACGGCCATTGTTTGTAACACATGTAATTGATGTTATGTAGTCTGACCACCCGGACTTTAACTCCGACAAATGTGGAAGTTCTTCTCCTAACGGAGACACCAGCTGTTCAAGCTTACGTTCTTCTGAGAAATTTTTGTCGCGATTCCTCAACACTTGCAACGTTGTTTCCCCTATTTCTTGCGCATCTTTCACTCGCTCAATTAGTTCATTCTTAACACCTGACACAGGTAAACCACGTTCTCTTAAATATCGCCTCAGGGCGAGAACTTTAGCATTGATAACGTTTAAATTTGATGGATCGCTTCTTCCTTGGTTTAAATCCATTGTTACAATGCTCCACGAAAGTGACTAAGGTACGCTCATTGCAAGAATGATAACTCTGCAGTTACTCTTTAAGAGAGGTAAAAAATATTATCGAACTGGGTTATATATAGGTCATGTTTACATGCAACGTTGTCCGCAGGATCATGTGGAACAGATTTCCTTCATTGTTGTAGTTCTCTGTATTAATTAAAGACCAGTATCTCTATTTTTAATATGTGCGCCGATCTGAAATCTGTACATTTACAAGGCACAGTTCTTATGTACAAACTTTATGTTGCATACACCTGCCTAATATAAAAGTTAATTTTTATAATAATAAAAAAACTTTAAGAGTGAGGTCAAAAAGATTCATATTTTTGGATAGGTATAATAAAATAAAATATAAGAATATCATTCACTTGACCTGACAAGTCAGTGGAAACTCATAAGATAAAAAGTTGATGCACCCCACCGCCCACCCCACATTTACACAAACATTTTTTATGCTCGAAGGTCAATTTTGCGAAAATGTGATGTTCACAGCGTAAAACAAGCAATTTCTCTAGTTGATAATTTTTAAAAACAATGTACTTCATAAAGCGATGCATTTCAAAATAGTTATCGTCCAGGCATTTTTTGAGCTATTCTACCGCTATTGAACTAGCGTATCTACTGCTGTAAGTAGCTAGCTCTGCTTCCTAACCGATTTATGGCATTTCACTGGCATGAGGTGTACATGCCTCACATCAATTTCAAGAACAACGATAAAGCTGGAAAGACCAAATTCACAAATATATCCATATCTTTAATTATTACACGATAAAAGCTCAAACAGTCGCACCATAGCGTCAAGTAGAGAAATTTTCCAAGGGCCAATTTACGAAACTGACCCCTGTCACCTTAAAACCCCAATACCGCCATTTTGTTTTATCAACTTCACCATTCTACCAACTTAACTAAAAGTTTGAAGGAAGGAAATGATATTTTTAAATTAAAAAAATATGCTATCTGACTTGAAACGTTCTTTGAAATAATCAGGATATCGCTCGTAATTCGGTTCGTTATCGGTCGTGCTCCAAAATTACTGGCGTCACGCATTCTACAAATTCTGCTGGTGACCAAGCTAATAACGAGACTCGTACATAGCGAATAAATTTATTATAAAGCAAAGGCAGAGAGGTAAACCCGCATTTTTTGATCGGCTCTGAGAAGTTTGAAATTAATTCAGTTTGTACATGTAATATGCACACCATTCTCGACCTGTGTCCTTCATTTAATGTACAATTTATTTATATTTGGAAGAAAGTAATCTTGAAAAATGTCATATATGGATGACGTACCGTATACAACAAAGCTTGGGGTTGACTTCTGTTTAAAACGGTGACGTTCTCAAATCTTATGTTCCAGCTTTCGATTAAAATCTGTTGATCCAACGATGTCGCCTATCCACATCGGATTAATTCGTATGCATGTGAAACTGGCCGCATTTTTCAGTTGGAGGCAGAAATTACATGACCCATAATGTGATGAATCGTCGATATTATCTAGTTTTAATGGCACACAACGATGTTTAAGACCAATATATATTAAGATTCAGTATTATTCAGGTGATTTGGCATATATACGCTCGTTTTCACGTAAGAGCGGCATTTGGGGCTTTTATACAACACTAGCACATTATATTTAATAGATCGGTACAATTAAAAAACGTGTTATTTATGCACTCCGTCGACTTCATTTTGGCGCCTGTCCAGAAAAAAATGTGTTGGGCATTTTGGGCTTTTATACAATACTATTATCCTGGCACATTATTTTTAATAGATCGGTACATTAAAAAAACGTGTTATTTATGCACTCCGTCGACTTCATTTTGGCACCTGTCCAGAAAATAATGTGTTTTTTTTCTTCGTTTCTGAAAGTGGGGAGCGGCAATGTCATCGTTCTCCTAGGGTAAACAAAAAACCTTGATCAGGCCCTGAATGGAGAGGCGCAGCTAGAGTGTTTGGAGCCCGGGGACAAGATTCATTTTTACGCGCCACCCCCTCAACTCTGAAACCCATTATTCCACATACAACCTATTTCACAGCCATTTTGGCGCACCTACTAGTCTGGCTCCCGGGAACATCTGTCCCCTCTGCCCCCACCCCACCCCAGTTACGCCTCTGCCTCAATGTCGCACCCCATTTCAGTACTTTATAGAACGCATGCATCATTTGTTGGTAGTTCGTCATCGAGATGTGCAAGCAATTGTGGTAACGTTGACAAGGTCTGTCTCAATAGAAGATCCTGTAATTTGCCCCCCCCCCCCAGGTATCAATTTGGTATCCTATAATTAATTGTGCGATCACTCCTAACAACAATAAAAACAGCAGGTTGCATTAGGAATAATTAACTTGCAGGTTTTAGATTTCAAGGATGGTGCATGTAAACATATTGACATACATAACTGCAATGTTGAAATATGTTCGCTTATCAACAGTAACTTGACGGTGACTGAAATTTAATACGGATCAACCTAAATACTTTCCATTGTCGTCATATACACATAGGTTCATACACTCCTTTGAGGAAATTAAGTTTAGGGATTATACACGTATTGCAAACGGCATTTTGTTTTTACACAATTGATTAATCTTGAATATCCAGTAAGTCTGGCATAAATTTATTTACACAACCAAATATTCTATAAATTACCGGTGAGATATGTTACAAATTCAATCCTGTATTCGTATGTTGGACGCTATATTTGCGCATAAAGTAAAATCTTTGACATTTCTGCTGCATACACTGTCCATGTATACTGGGTTTTAATATATATGAAGTGTTGCGATGCCTTTGGACAATGTTTGCATGTACTATGCTCCGATATCCTATGTAAAATTAATTTATATCATTTATTATGGGGCGCCGTTTTACTATTTATTCAGTGTTTTTATAGCAACACAAATGTGTTGATTTACAAATTTAAATTTTTTATGCAAGAAATCTCTCTCTCTCTCTCTCTCTCTCTCTCTCTCTCTCTGTATGTATGTATGTATGTATGTATGTATGTATGTATGTATGTATGTATGTATGTATGTATGTATGTATGTATGTATGTATGTATGTATGTATGTATGTATGTATGTATTCGAGTTTATCATGTCATAAATTTATAATATTCTGATATAAAAAAGATTAATTGTTACGTGCTTAGGCTCGAATAAGCAGCAACACAGAAAGAGTGAAAACTAACAAGCTTGTATAAACTGAACAATGAATTTATTAAGTACAATTATTTTCATAAAATAAATAAACTTACAGTTTTAGAGAATCAAATCCAACATTAATCCAATATAGAATTCACAAAAATAATCCACTAATGGAATTGCAAGAGTCCTGATAAATAAATGTTCTAATAGTTTCAGGTTCGAATCTTGACGATGTAATCCAAAATGGCTGACAATGTCACGTGATGCAGTTCTTGTTTAATTATCATCCAAATGAATTATGAGCACATGTTTTCTCCTCCAAATAGATAATAAATCCTCTTTCTTCAATAAATTTACACAAAGTCCAGAACAAAATAATTAATATTAACACTCAAACATGAATTACACAACTGTTAATTTTAAAGCCCAAAATTCTACTGAATTGTTCTATCCCAAACAAGTCTATATAACTTGTTTTTTCTTAAGTAAAGAAGTGATCACGTGATCTTTCGAGAAATTCATGGAAGGTCACTACCTTCAGCAAGTCACGTATTCTAGATATGTCCTACACCCCAAGAACTAAAAATAAAAGTTATCCTTGAAATTAACCAATAGTATTAAAGACCTGTTTATCAATCTAAAGCAAGGTCAGATAAAGAGGTAACCAAGCCAAGGTCAGCCTGTTTACAACTAGAGTCTAGGTCAACCTGAATTTTCTAGAAAAAATCTCCCAATTAATGAATATTAAACCCTAAATGACAAATTTGGATTTAACAATAAAAAATAAATAAATTAAATCCAATAGCCGTAACATAATATATGCTATGTTATTTTATAATATAATGAATTCAAATATATAATAAAAATAGTTAATTAATGAATAATAAATTTATCAAATCATAATTAGACATAAACAGTTTCTCTCAATATCTAGAGCTGCAACATTGATAACTCCACAACCTGGATGCCCACCAGTATTAAATGCGACCTATTTAAGAATGGACATCGATATCGTAGATTTGATGCACACATCAAATGTTGCTCACTATCCCACTTTTAAAGATTATCAGCCCGTTTTCCAACGTTACTCCTGAACATGGCATGATCACTCTCGCTTCTTTGGTGAACTACTTTGCCTAATGATAACCTCATTTTTGGTCGATCAATAAGAAGACAATGTTTCATTCAGTGCGTTCCACTTGCATATGAAGTGTGATATTGGAGATGAAAATATAACAGTTTAGCCAGACCCCTCTGGTGGCTGAGTGCGCCCACTTTGGATGCGGTAGATCGCGGGTTCGAACCCCGGCTGAGTCATGCCAAAGACTTGAAAAATGGTACTAGCATCGCTTGGCGCTCAGCATTAAGAAAGTTAGTGTTAGGACTGGTGGGACAGGTATCAGGATAATGTGACTAGATATGACATGCTGCCCAATTCACTATAAACTGTCATACGGCAGACGTCGTAGCGATATCACCGATGAACTGTTAAAGCGACGTTAAAAATGCAACACACACTCACACACAAAGCACTTTAGCCAATCAGACATTCTTGTATAGAGAAAAGTAAAATGAAGAACATAAATCTTCTACAGAATTATAGCTATTTTAAGGTATTGGTTGGTGGTTTACAAGCTGGAATTGAACTATGCCGTATAATTCTGACCTAGAAGTATAATGTAGCCACCAGTTAGACAGACATACAATCTTATTTGGGATCCTAAGTGATGAAAGAAATCCAGCGAAGAATACCGAAAGCTAATGCTGAAATATATATAACAAAATATCTTTAAATATGTACACTATTTTCTTTTCAGATTAATAACAAATCATGCATCAAATCTATTTTGCCTACTTAGAAGATATTTGTCATTTCTTTTTAGGGCATTTCTCCTTCCGCATTGTCTCTGTCCAGTAAGGTGCTTGCATTCCATGCGCAAAGTGTGAGAGGAACAATCGTCATTTTCTTTTCTTTTCTGTATTTTGACCGCTGGAATAGGGTCTCCACCAGAAGCGATATGATGGCTAGGGAAATTTTAAGCAGGCTATGTTTATGACACCTTTTATAGCCCCTTCTTCATGCCAGGAGGGTGTGCATTCTCGAGGAGGGCTGCTCAGACGCTCAGAGGGCTGCCGAACTCCACTGCTGCTCCACGTCAGTGGTGAATGATCCGACTGTGTGCAAATTTGCGGCTACGGCTGTCAATGTACCTACACGTGCCGTTTCATCGCTTGCCTATCGTCACAGGACTTTTATCGGGTGATGAAATAGGATGGGTGGAT
This sequence comes from Unio pictorum, assembly GCA_030141615.1. NCBI lineage: Eukaryota > Metazoa > Mollusca > Bivalvia > Unionida > Unionidae > Unio > Unio pictorum. Next base: position 1,215,627 of record JARLTB010000101.1, read on the forward strand.
GACAAGGATGACTTGTACGGTGACTTTGTTTTAAGTGAGGAAGAGTTGTGCAGTTCGTCGACCTCACTCTCTCGCCCAAAACCATATGAGCCCAGCAGCACGACAACGTCGAGACGGCCTGAGACAAAGCTGAGTGCAGTGGATGAACAGGACGTCTTTCGTGTCTCGTCGAGTTTTTAGCGCTCCACTGCGCTTTGCTAAGAATGGCGTTTCTTCCCGTTGACCAGCTGAGGTTCATCAGAGCAGGCTGCCAGATCCAATCTTCACATGCTAGGTAAAAGGGTAAATGTGAAACTTTAAATTTGTTTACAATGTGTATTTGAACAGTGTGATGTGACGGATTGTTATGCCGCCACTGTGGTAGGTGTATTAATATGTTGTCGGGTGCTCCCAATATACTATATAAATTATTATGGAAATCTCACACAGGCTGGATTATGTAGGAAGTCAAGTTAGTGGTAGAGAGAGATTCTATTCAACTTAACAGACAATGCCTCCGAATCGTCTGTCATCGTGTTGAAATTTACGATACGTATAAGGGTCATTTATTCTTGAAAGAAGCTTTCAACGTCCATGTGCAACTTTTCACACCCAGAAAAACTGGATTCTCGTACCTTTACGAAGAGGACCAACTATAGCTGCGGTCTCTAAAAAATATACATGGCTTCTTACCGTTTCAATCAGCGACGTTAGGATATAAGTTCTGTCAAGTTAGAATTTAGTAAGAAATATAAATGGATGCTGTCCTGAAGAAACTTTTTAACTGACAACGTCCGTTTAGATTACAGAAATAAAGAAAGATATTGACAGTACAACTTGTAACAACCATTACAAACATAGATACAAGTAATGTTTTTTATGTGGCGTCGAGTTTTACTATCCTACTGACTTTTTGCACAATGAAATTTAGTGGGGTGTATACGATTAACAAAGTGTAATACGAATGTACAATTAGGAACACAGTATGGGCAGCCGTCGCCGCCAAAATTACATTAATCAAATGATCTGGTATGAAATCAAATGATTTAACCTAGCAAATGAAATGATCAATCCAGATTCCAAATGATGTGGTGTCACATGAAATGATTTAACGAACAAAACCGAATGATGCTTGTAAGTTTCAAATGACGTGGTATTAAATGAAATGATCAAGTGTGAAATAAAATGATTTAACCAAACAAACGGAATGATCAATTCAGATTCCAAATGATGTTGTGTGATATGAAATGATGTAGCATGAAATGAAATGATTGAACCCCAAAAATGAAATAATGAATTCAGATTTCAAATGATGTGGCGTTAAATGAAATGATCTGGTATTAAATAAAATGATTTAAAGAACAAAACGGAATGATGATATATGCTTCCAAATGACGTGCTATTAGATAAAATGATGTAGTCTAACATGAAATGATTTAACTCAACAAATGAAATCATGAATTTAAATTCCAAATCATCTGGTATTAAATAAAATGATTTAAAGAACAAAACGGATTAATGAAATCTGGTTCCAAACGATATATTATTAAATGAAAGTAAGTAGTATGAAATAAAATGATTTAACTCAAGAAAGGAAATTATGAATTCTACTTCCAAATAACGTAGTATTAAATGAAATTATGTAGTCTTGAATTAAATGATTTAACCCCAAAAATGAAATGATGTATTCAGATTCCAAATGATCTGGCATTAGTTGAAATGGTCTGAAGAGCAGAATGGAATGATCAGCTCATATTCCAAATGATGTGGTATTAAATGAAACGTATTGAAAGTAAACCATCTGATCAAACTACGAATCAACTAGCGTAAATCCAAACAATCACAGGGGGGCGCTGTTATCTATGACGTATGATGTCAGCACCCCGAAACAGAATCGAAGGTCGTATTTACAGCATTCAGCTGAGATTTTTGCATAGGACAGTTGCAGAGCAAAGCAAAGGCAAGTATTTCTTTTCGTATTTTATAAACAAGAGCCACGTTTTCCAATCAACATAAAGTGATTTTATCCACATTAATGAATGTGCGTGTATTTTTTTCTTTCTTCAAGTTCTGCGCGAGTTTCTTCTGCTTCAACAAAGCGAGATCTATCAACTAAAGAGATTAAATCTTGATTTTATGTGATCATTATTAATTAACATGTTTAATGACCTTACACACTAAGCCAAAAATGTGTTTCCCGTCACTTTTGGTATATTTTACATTACCGTCCCTACGTGCATACTCGTTATTCGTCCAAGGTTTATTTATTTATTTATTTATTTATTTTTATAACTTTTCAGTAGTGAATAATTTTAAGATAAACTAATAACAGCGTTGTCTCCAAAATTTTATAATCCTGTAAGTTTTACAGGCTTCCAGATATCAAGAAACTCTGTGTACATGATGCTTTATTTCTTATATATTGGTCACTATAAAGGCGGATGTACTTTAGGAATGACATTGTGTTTTTTTGTGTGTGGCTATAATTTAAATGTATTACCAGTAAACGGTAATATATGGCTATATGTATATTAGAAGTAACACTGAAGAAACTATGACCATTAAAATATTAAAATATTAAATTGAAATAAATAATTTTAAATATAAAAAGAAAAGTTTTTGAAATGATATGAACATGGAAGTTTATAACAGTTGATGATTAAAATTTACACGAACCTTGTGCATGCAACATTCGTGCAACAATGTTTATCAATTTGCATACTATTTAAAAAGTTATTCTTTTTTAGTTTCTATTTCTGTACCCATTTCATCTTTTTTTCATAAGCCAAACTTTTAGTCTTTTATCTTCTAATATATATAAAACCTAGTACCAAAATAATAACTTTGTATTTTATAAGAATATCTAGTTTGAATAAATTATTAATGTCAGTTAGTTTCATAATTCCATTCCAATTTCCATCTGCACATTATTTCTGGTGCGTCTACTTTTTAATAAAAACGAAGATGGAACCTTCATGATAATATATGGTTCTGTAAAGTTCCTTGAAATATTGTGAAAGCAGAAAATATTTCACAAAAATCATAGAAACATGATCCTGGGATAATTCAGAAAGAAGAAAAGAAATAGATTCCATTGCTGCTGTCTTTCTTTCGATATATGTTTCAACACTACAAAGACTTCCATATTTGTAAAGTTGTATATGGTGAGCCCTTAGAAAGACAAACGGTCCACATCTCCATATAGATCAAACAAATCAACATGGAACGTGTATCAACAATTAGCATCTCTTAATACTTTAAGTTTCGGTCTATATGAAGTGTTACAACTTTATGGTGTTAAACTAAGTAAGAGAAACAAGCGAAACCGTATAGTTTAAGAAAATCGAACTTTCTGCATCATTATCAGATTTATTATGTCCAGTAACTTCTTCTTCTTCTTCTTCTTCTTCTTCTTCTTCTTCTTCTTCTTCTTATTATTATTATTATTATTATTATTATTATTATTATTATTATTATTATTATTATTATTGCTGTTGTTGTTGTTGTTGAACATGATATTTGTGCTCCTGGTGTCTTTAATTTATTCTCTTGATATTGTTTTATTGTGGTGCTGTACACACCTACAAGCACTTAGAATTTCGCATTTTCTGACATGACATGAGGCGCCACCATTGGTCTAAGTGGTGCTAAACAGTGATGGTGATTGTAATGTTTTGTTATTGACGAATAACTACAGTAGCGATCTATAACTTTTCTCATAGCTTTTATTAAATAAAATTTATATAAATGTCAGCAGTATCACATGCGCAGCCGCGCACTGAGAAAATGTATAATGAAAAGGAGAGCGATATATGCATTCCAATCAATATGTATGTACAGCAAGTATGACTTAGAACGCGATGAAAATAATGATAGTGTATGGCATGAAATTAATATTACGTATAAATATGAGTGACAACATCATACGTGGTAATTTTTCTGAAAGAAATGTGTACACAGTATACAGACTTAGTTTCTAATGATTCGACGCCAAACTATATAAACAATATGTTCAGTAAAAGGACAAATAATGTCAATACAGTTTCTGGTCCATCGATAATATGTTCTATACCAAATTATAACTTTCTTCTTTCTAAGCCCGAAATGCAATTGTAAAAAAATAGTTTGGGTCCAGTCATTTGGAACTGGCTACCTATAGATGTTAAAGAAGAACCATCAGAGCATTCCTTTCATCACAGGCATTTGCAATGGCTAGAATCTAAATAATGTATATAACCGGTTATGGTCAGCTATCCCATGTGTGTGTGTGTGTGTGTGTGTGTGTGTGTGTGTGTGTGTGTGTGTGTGTCTTTTGAATGAAAAGCTTTAAATCATGCATGTGGTGTACACAATGCTTTATGTGCTATATCAACACTTAATTGTTCCTGTGTATATAATTATTTATACCTTTTCTGTATGATGTTTGTTTCTCAACTGTATTTTATATATTTGCCTCTACATACATATGTATATAATAAAGTGCCACAAATGAAGTTAGTTTCGGTACTAATTGTGTTACCATCATCACATAAGATTATTATTATTATTATTATTATTATTATTATTATTATTATTATTATCAATAATAATAATAATAATAATAATATTATTATTACAAAATGCAAAGAGAAATTAACATTGAACCAAAGGTGGAAAACAAAGAGAAATGCGTGAAATTAATATGTAAAACTCAGGCGTGGATATGAGTTACGCGATCAGTGAAGTATGCATTAATAATAATAATAATAATAATAATAATAATAATAATAATAATAATAATAATAATAATAAGTTATATTCCGTAGTGGATTGTACTAATTGGTGAATGGAATTCCTAAATGGTCACGTGGTCTAGTGTTGGACCGTGGGACAGATGTTTTTGGTTTTTGATTTGGTCAAATGATTGTTTCAAGTCGCTTAATTGCTAGGTGCTGAAGGATGTGAGTTGGTTGTCAGTTATTAGATAAGAGTCTGTGTGAAGACATCACGTAGTTGCCTCAGGTGTGGGAAATTGTTCTATCAGTGATCTGTATTCCCGCTGTAAATTTTACCATTAGCAGGATTGGAAACTGTAAACATAGTAAAAGTTGAGCTTGGTAGATTAGAAAAGCAATTTGAATATGATAAAAGGGAGTGTAGTTTCTGGTGAGTGCACTTTTACGTGGGAGAGCTAGATTTCTAAAGTATGTTAGGAATGAGAGAAGAACAGATATGGATAGTTAATACATTTTATGAGAGAGGAGCTAAGTTTCTAAAGTGTGTAGAGTAATAGAAGAACAAATAAAGGATTTTACATTATCCTAGTACCCAAGTTTGTTTATTCCTCGTTGAAATTATATCAATTAAGTATTTTATAATCTCATTATATAGATCTTTATCTACAATTTGGTTAGTATACAATAGCATATTATTATTAAAAGTATCCATTTGATTGTTAATTTTATTTATAATTATTTCCCTTTTCAAGTTAAAAGTTTTGCATTTTAAAATTAAGTGGTTTTTACTATCAACATATTTTTTACATAAAGGACATTTTGGGAGTTTTTTTTAATAATCTTCCTTTTATAAGCTACTTCTCCAGTCCACCAGATATCATGAAGATATTGAAACATCAAATTAGCTTTTTGGGGTTGTCTAATTTTTGACCAATTTTTCCATATAGTTTCCCAGTTAAGTGCTGGATTTAATACTTCAATTCTGTGTTTTGATGGTTTTATATTTTTTATGTCATTATACATTTCCGTAGGTGTTTTTAGTTGCCATGCCATATTTTGATTTTTATAATATCGAATGGTTTTAATTTGTCTGCTCATCATATTAGGAGGGTTTAAAGTTTTCATAAGTTTATTATTATTATAAATACTTTTTTTGTGGGACAAGGAAAAGCCAAACCAATAAATATAAATTCCTTGCCATGGGTGTTTGATAGGAAATTCTAAAGAGTTTAATCTGTGTAGGTAAATAGACTCTTGTTTAAGTCTGAGATTTGGTAGATTTAGTCCACCTTTCATTTTATCAAGTTGAAGTGAGGTTTTTTTCAATTTGTGGACAGTTTTCCAAAAGTATTTGTATATTGACTGTTCTATTTTTTGAAAATGAAAGATACCAAAATCAATTATATTAAACTCATGCCAAATGGAGTTGAATAAATATGTTTTTGCTATATGTATTTTTTCCATAAAAAGGAATTCTCTTGAATTCCAGATATTTTTATGCTTTTGACTTTTGTTTAACATTTGTTTTATATTTAAAGTCTTATTATTTTTTTCCTAGGAAAACACCTAGTACTTTAACACTAGTTTTTATTTTTTCATGAGGGAGTGAAAGATATTTTATATATTTCCAATTTCCAATCAATAGTATCTCAGTTTTTTCTTTATTAAGTTCAGAGCCAGAAGCCTGGCTGAAATTTGTGTATTGTCTAATCAGATTATTATAAGAATTTTCAGTAGTTATAAAATTTTCAGTAGTTATAAAATTTGTCATATCATCTGCATGTAGAAAGGTTTTGATCTCTTTCGATGAGTTGGGTATCTTAACACCCGAAATCATATCATCATTTTGAATTGTGTTATTTAGAGTTTCTATACCAATGATGTATAATAGCATCGAAATTGGGCATCCCTGTCTTACAGATCTTGTGACAGGGAAAGGAGCTGTATGTGCTCCATTTATTTGGATTTTAGATTGTATTTGGTAGTATAAGATCCTAATCCATTGAATAAAGTTGGGGCCAAATCCATTCTTTTTTAAGGTTTCAATTATGAAGTTAATTTCTATTTTGTCAAAAGCCTTTTCTTGATCAAATAATATCAAAGCACCATTTTGTTGATTTGTTTCCATATACTCGATAGTTGTTTTGATGGATAAAATGTTATCTGAGATTTGTCTTTCTTTTTCTCCACATGATTGGTTTCCCATAATTATTTCATTTAATGTGTTTGATAGTCTATTTGCTAGAATTGTACTTAGAATTTTATAGTCTATATTTAGTAGTGATATTGGTCTACAGTTTCTCAAATCGGTGATTTCACCTTTATTTTTATATAATAAAGTAATAATTCCAGTCCTCATTGTGTTTGTCATTATTTCTGATTCGAATATTTTGTTGTATAATTTTTCCAAAATGGGTAATAGAGGTGTTTTGAATTTTTTTTGTAGAATTCAGCACTAATGCCATCAATTCCAGGAGCCTTAAGGCCCTTTAGATAATTTATCTATGGCCTTTTCTATTTCATGTATTTCTATCTTTTGGTCACATAAATCTTTACTTTCATTAGATATAAGAGGAAGAGTTATTTTATTGAGAAAACCAGAAATTTCATTTTCCGGTATTCTTTTGCTTTTGTATAAATTCTTGTAAAAATCCCTTACAAATTTTACAATATCGTTTTTACCTTCAATAATTGTGTTATTCTCTTCAAGTTTGGTTAAAGTTTTCTCGCTACCTTTTCTGCATTCCTCTTTTTTGTATATTCTCTTACCTATGTTATATATATCATTATAAAACCCGGATCTCTGTTTTTCACCATTAGTTTTATACTTTTCCAAATTCTCCAAAATTTTCTTAGTTTTTTCTTTTTGTATTTCTGAGGTATTATCATCTTCCATTATCCTTGTGCATTCTTCTTTTATGATTTTGTTATTTAAACTTTGGGTTCTAGAGTATTTTTGACATACTTCCTTAATTTTAATTTTAAAGTTATCCCAAGTTTTTAAGTTTTCTAATTCAAAATCTTCAATTTCATTTAGAATTTCGAAGTTGAGTTCCGATAATTTTTATATACTATTATTCAATTTCCAATAGCTTTTGCCCCATTTGACAAATACAAAAGATTTATACTCTAGTGTTATCATTTTATGATCTGCAATTTGAAAGTCTAAAATCTCACATTTGATAATGTTTCTCCTGTTTTTCTGAAGTACATAAAAATGATCAATTCTGGGTTGTATATTAGTGTTAAGGAAACGATACGTGAATTTAACAAGATTTGGGTGCAAAAAACGAAAAGCATCAATTATATCATTACTTTCTGTTAAATAGTTTAAGGAATTAATTTGTCCAGTGTATTTTTTGCGATTGTATCTATCGATTTCTTCTTTACAAGCATTGAAATCGCCACAAATAACTAGATCTTCATGGTTGTACGATGAAGTATAATTGCTGAGTTTTTCATAAAATTGTAGTTTATCAGTGTCCTGTGAAGGAGCATAGATGTTGATTAAATTTGTTTTATGAATTTGTATATGAATTAGCCGGCCATATAGACCTTCAGGAGTATCAAAAAGTTTCCAATGATTCTGAAATAATTTGTTAATAACAATATAGCCTACTCCTGAGCATTTAATAGAAGGATTAAATTTATATAGGAAAAGAGCATCTAATTTGTCCTCTATGAGGTTTATTGTTTTTTTGTTTAATATTGTGTAGCTCTTGTAGTGCTACTATATCATAATCAGTAATGTTATCTATTAGTTTTTGAGCTTTTTCTAAAGATAGGCCTCCAACATTAATGGAGGCTAATTTTATATTTTGAATCTCAGCCATTATATATCATATTAATGTGAATATTGAACTAATGAATAGAAAAACTAAAAAACAAGTATCTATAAGATAGAATACTAAGAAGAATGTCTTATGCTTATGATTTGGAGACTGGTGATAGATCCAACGGGACTAGATCAAGTTCTTTACTCATTTCTTGATTCAAACACTGATCAAACAGTCTCCTCCCCAAAAGCTCTGTTAGTGGGGTCAATTGTTGAGTTGGATAAATAATGTTTTGAGAGTCTGGCGTTAAAGTTAGAACTGAGTCTTCTTCTTCTTCAGCAATTTTTTGCTGTAGAGAGAGGTTTTTTTCCTTGTTAAAGCTGGTGATACTGAGGATACCTTTCTTTTTGGATTTTTCCGGGTTTCTTCCTGAATTTCCATTTCTTCTTCATCCTTGTTATTTTCTGTTTCTATTACATTCTCTTTTCCTTTTTCTTTTTCAGCACTTTTTTCTTTTTCTTTCTTTGATTCTTTTCTTCCTTTCTTCCCTTTTTTGTTTACATTTGGATTTGGGTTATTTTTCCCTATGTTTTTTGATGTTACGTTATGAATTAAGGTTGTTTCACTCTTTTCGTCTTCTCTTTCAGGTTTTTTCTCCTTTTCTGTTTCTTTTTCTGTTTCTTTCTCTTTTTCTTTCATTCTTTCCTCTTCTTTGTTTGAAGTTGATGGAAGTTCTAGGAGTCTTGCTTTTTCTTTCTCTTTTTCTTTCTCTTTTTCTTTCTTTCTTTCATCTTCTGTGTTTATAATTGGTGGAAACTCCAGGAGTCTTGCTGTCAGATTTTTGTTCATAAACACTTTTTGATTTTGTTTCTTTTTGTTTTTGTTTTTACTTTCCTTTAGACTCCACACTGATTGGGTGTCAGAGTCATATTCATCTATTTCACTTAAGTCACTTTCAGACAAATTCAATTCTTCTTCTATTTCGTCTCTTTTAGTTTTCTCTTCTGCTGCTGATGCTCCAGGTACTCCTTTTACAGCATTAGCATATGAGATTAGTTGTTTGTTCGTCTTAGATGGCAAAGTCTGTTGTTCTGTGGTTTTTGAATTTGTGGAATCAGAGGTACCAGTGGCACCAGAAGTGGAGGTGTCCGCATTTCTTTGTGAGCATCTCCATTTTTCATGACCAATTCTACCACATGTATCACATGGTCTGTCTTGGACGCAACCATAATACCATGTTTGGATCCTAAAGCCATATATTTTAAGGAAAGCTGGAACTTTTTTCACTTCTCTTGAGTCAATTTTCACCTTTATTTTGCCCGTACAAATTCCTGGCAGAGCTTTATAAGTTTCTCTTCTAACTTGTAACACTTGTATCCCCAGCCTTTGTTCGAATCCTTCCACGAATAAATCCAAAGGTAATTCAATCGGGAATTGCGAAACCGTGACTTCAATTGTTTTTTTTTGTATGAATTTTATCATCGGTGGCGCTTTGGCAATAGTCTTGAAATTTCCTATTTCAATGTTACCAATTGGTAACAAGAAGGCCTGTTCTTTGGGATAGATAACATAGATGCCTCTCCCTATGTGGCAAAAAGTATCAACACTATCAACATCTATGCCTCTTGCAACTAACAAAGATAGAATGGTGGCCGTATTTGGCCGAATGTTTGCTGGTACAAAGGATAAATCTATCCCTTGAGCAAATTCAGACCGAAAAGCAGTAATCTTCCTTCCATCTGAATTATCTTCTATTTCCATAACAAAATGTCTTTCTAATATAGTTTCCATTGTGGATTTGAGAGACATTTTTCAAAGTTCACACATATAAAAATAACTAAATAAGTAACATCAGAGAAAATTTCTAAAATGAAACACTAGAAAAATAAGAAGATTATTGCCTTACTGGATATTATCTTCCTTATGATAATCTGAACTAATACGTTTAATCTATACGGCGTATTTGTATTAAACGCATACTAATTATTTATTAATTACAAGACACCAGTAAAGCTGCGGATACATGATTGCCATCAAACTATTTTTCTCATTGATCTTAAACCCTGTGAGGGTATAACATCAACCAGCTGTTGATGTTATTCAGTTCTAGACCAGTGTAGCATGTCTCATTAATTTCTTTGTCAAGAACAGTTGAGTGATATTTAAAGCTAATTAGAATTAGGCTAACACTGTGTTGTGGTATTGCGTTAAAACATAAGATGTCGTGTTCTAACTATCAATAACTTTAATATTCTTTTTTTTTTGGGGGGGGGCACCCCGCCCCCTATTAAAAAAACTAGAAAAACTATGTTTATGTATGTGTGTGTTCCACCTGATGTGTTGTTTTGTGTTTTTTAGACTTTTTGTTCAACTTTACCCTAACCTTAATTTTTTCCCATCGGGATTATATACTAATAGAGGGATATTTTAGTCCCTAATGTTTCTATGGAGGGGTGTCCCGGGCTTTGAGGCCCATCATGGGTCTCCTGCCTCCTTTAAAATTTCAGAATTAACCCTGGCTAGGGGTTCCCTATATCCTTTGTGTGCTATTTGTGTTGTGTTATTTGTATGTGCTATATGTATACATATATATATATATATATATATATATATATATATATATATATATATATATATATATATATATATATATATATATATATATATATATATATATATATATACATTGTGTCTTGTTAGGATAGCCGTCCTAGATCAAATTTCCTAGTTGTATAATTTTCTCTATTTTTTTAAAAACAGACCCCTAAACGGTCTTTGTTTCTTATATATTTAAAATTTAAAACATTTTCATCCTTTTGAATTTGGTACAAAACATGGTGTAATTAAGTTTCATTTTAAATGGTTGCTACCAACCTTATTGTTTTAGAGTTGTACTATTATGTTCCATGTTTTGTAATCTTCCTTATTTATCCAATAGGACTACTTTGATCGAAACTAGATCTGTACATTTTTTTATTTTATTTGTAGGTCACCAGTATCCTCTTGAGGGTCCTGTTTCCCTTCTGTCTAACGTTTTTTTTCTATAACAATTACCTGTCCGCATGCTCTCATAATCCTAACTATGTACTCTGCTATTTCATCCCGTAGTTTAGTGTTATAAATCCCATCAAAATAAAAAATTTGATTGTTATTGTATTGCTGTGTGTTTTTAATTTTTCCAATGATTTCAATTATTTCTGTTTTATTTTTTTTCACAATTAGTGATAGTATGATTTTTTTTTAAAAGGTAGATTTTTACACAATGGACATTTTGGCGATACTCTGACCATATGCTGTCGCACTCCGAGGTCTCCTGTCAACCACGCATCATGCATGTATTTGAACAGGATACTTTTCATTTTAAGTGATTTAAGTCTGACCCAGTTTCCCCAGGTCCTATCCCAATCTACGGTAATGTGTTTCTGTTCTATGTTATCCATTTGTATGTTGATTTTGTGTCAATTTCCCATAATTCTTTTGCGTCCCTATATTTTAGTAACAATTATTTTATGGATCTTAATTTCCTTGGCACTTCTATTAACTTATTTAGTTTATTGTTTCTGTATATGTCTGTTCTCTGCTTCATGGAGAACCCGTAGAAATATATATAGCCCTGTTCAATAAGGGTTGTTATCTCCCCTGATTTATAACCTCCCTTTGCATGCTCTTCACAAATAAAAATAAAATTGACCTGTTCCCAAAATTTTGGGGAGCAAAAATGGCACACCCATGGTTAGCCGAGACCATATATATATATATATATATATATATATATATATATATATATATATATATATATATATATATATATATATATATATATATATATATATATATTGTTACGGCTATTGGATTTAATTTTATTTATTTTTAATTGTTAAATCCAAATTTGTCATTTAGGGTTTAATATTTATTCATTAAATGGGAAATTTTTCTAGAAAATTCAGTTGACCTGGACTTTACTGTAAACAAGTTTTGACCTTGGCTTACAGTGGTCTAGTTCCTGACCTTGCTTTGAACATTGTCAACAGGTCTTCAATTTTATTGGTTAATTTCAAGGACAACATTTTATCAGTGGCTGATTTATTCTTCTAGTTCATTCTTTAAGCATGTGACTTGGTGAAGGTAGCTCTTTCCATGACCTTCCAGACTCACATGATTCCTCTTGTTTACTTCAGAAAAACAATATATATATAGTTGTGTTTTAGAAGCTAACTTTAGTAGAATATAAATTAGGCTTATTTTAAAGAAGTTGTGTATTTTCTGTTTTGAGTTTAATATCTTGTTCTGGACTGTGTCAATTCGTTGGAAAAGAAGAATTATTCTATTTATCTGGAAAAGGACATATGTTTCATAATTTCATCTGGATGATTTAAAACAAGAACTGTACCACGTGACATTGTCAGCCATTTTGGATTACATCGTCAAGATTCGAACCTGGAACTATTAGAACATTTATTTATCAGGACTTGAAATTCCATTAGTGGATTATTTTGTGAATTCTATATTTGTTGGATTTGATTCTCTAAAACCGTAAGTTTATTTATTTTATGAAAATAATTGTACTTAATAAAATCATTGTTAAAGTTATACAAGCTTGTTAGTTTTCACTCTTTCTGTGTTGCTGCTTATTTGAGCCTAAGCACGTAACATAGAATTGGGGGCTCGTCCGGGATTGAGATTGAGATTGAAATAAATTTGAATTTAAATTTGAATTTCCCCTAGTTTTTGAAAATTTCAAATTTTTAGTGAGACTAACACGCTTGTATCAAAATGACATCTAAGGTAGAAATATTTCTTTCTAATCCTACCCAGGAGCAATTAGATCTTTTCAAAAAAGACGAGTTGGTTCAACTTGCCAAGAAATACGATCTTTCCGAAGTGAAGGCTTCTTTAACGAAACAAGATATCAAAAAGATTTTGGTCCAGTATTTGGTAGAACAGGATGTTTTGGAACAAAGTGCTTTGATTCCAGTCAGTAAGTCAACACCAGACTCTGACATTAAACTGAAGGAATTAGAATTAAAATTCAAGATGGAATTAGAGTTAAAGAAGCTGGAGTTTCAGGAAAGGGAGAAAGAGAAACAAATTGAATTACAAAAAGAGCAAATGCGGATTGATAGAGAGAGAGAGAGAGAGAGGAGAAAGAGAGACAATTACAATCTGAAAAAGAGGAGAAAGAGAGACAACTACAATCTGAAAAAGAGGAGAGAGAGAGAGAGACAAGAGAGGGATAAAGAAAGACAATTACAATCTGAATTAGAGTTTAAGAAGCTGGAATTTCATGAAAGAGAGAAAGAAAGACAATTACAATTTGAAAAAGAGGAGAGAGAGAGACAGGAAAGGTTACAAGAAAAACAAATTGAACGAGAGAGAGAGAAAGAAGAAAGGGAATATCAGTGTAAAATGAAAGAATTAGAGCTGGCAAGTGAGAATCACCATCATACTTCAAATCAGAATTTTGATTTAGCAAGGAATATTAGATTAGTGCCCCCTTTTAAAGAAAAAGAAGTAGACAAATATTTTATTCTTTTTGAAAAAGTTGCAGAAAATTTAAAGTGGCCAAGAGAGAATTGGACTCAGTTACTACAATGTGTACTTACTGGTAAGGCTAGTGAGATTTACACTTCACTGTCTGTTCAGCAAAGTGGTGATTATGACGTAGTTAAAGAATGCATTTTAAGAGGTTACGAGTTAGTTCCTGAAGCTTATAGGCAAAAATTTAGAATTAAAAGGTTTTATCTTGGAGATGCCAAGATATAGAAAATTTGGAACACAATTATGTCTTTTAATTTTAGAATTTCGGGACCTAGTAAATTAAATTAACAAAACTTTGGGTACTGACAATAAGAGATTACACACAACTTTAATGTTTGCGCATGTCATGTAACTGAGTGGAACATTACCGTATCAGTTTGTGATTGCCATCCATATGCCACAAGGCAAGAGGGGACGGAACTGAATAAACCCTTCGCTCTATACACCGTAACTGCCTCAATTGTTGTCCAACCGGATCTACAGTTCTAACTGCTCTCCTTATTCTATCTCTTTGTACATGGATACCTTGTGAAATGAGATTACCTTCGATTGTCTTTAAATCTAAAGAAACAAGTATTTAAAACATGACTACAAGCATTGAATTTATTTTAAAAAAATCTTATTTATTTATTTGCAGATATAACATTTACAGTCTTTATACCATTCCAGGATATAATTAAGGATCTAAATGAATTAAAATTGTATTGGTCTCTTTCCACAGAATGACAGTTGCAAACCTAAACTATTTGTTTGCCATACAAAGAGGTTTTCATTTTGGGGGCAATTAAAATAATTTACTATCTAAAATTGTATTTATATACATATATTTATTTTATTCTAAAAACCTATAAATGTATCCAAACTTTGGGAAGCGTACAATTATTCAGAATGTGAAAGTCTCTATAAAGTCGTGATCTAAGTTGCACACTTTCGCCTTAAGAGTTAATGATAAATGCTTGTGTAAATAATCATACTCACACCTATAAGCATGATTTTGTTGTTGTATTTTTCAAGCTTAGTAGTGTCCAGATCGCTGCAGAGGTAGCAGACCACTTGACTGAATTTGAAATTTAATAGGATAAATGTATGCAAGATCGTCTGTTTGTTGAATCTGATTAACTTCGGACCAGTACTTTCAAGACAGTCAAATGCCTTAAAGTTTTACATGCAAATCGAACTGCACTTGGTAGTCTATGACAATCACCGGCAGTTAAACGATATCGTCACAGTTTAAGAAAGCACTGATCATGTTTTAAAGGAGACCAGAAAGCAATGGAAATACAGAATAATAAAAACAACACAATAGAAGGAAACCTTATTATGAAGTATCATATGTGACCACAATGCCAATATTTAAATATTGGCATATGTTCTATGAGCTGAATTTCCGCGATCTTGTGTGCAAAATTTCCGCACCTATTCGGTTAATCTCGTGATGTGACGTCATAGCGACTCTTAGCAGCCTGACTCGCGATTTTGTATTGCTTACGGGTGTAAATAGCACATTAAAAAAAGGCTGTGGACAACACTTTTTTCTCTTTTCGAAACGATAAAGGCATAAATAATGTAGGGATACATTATTACAAGCGAGTCTATTTCAATGCAACACAATACAACACTCCGTGCTCATTACATTTCACAAAGGAATGTTACTAGAGGGATCCGGAAAAATAGCAGCTCTATACTAAAAGTTAAAACTGTTCCAGACATACCAGTGGATATTTTAAATCATGGGAAAAGTGTTGAACGTATATGTTACGAAAATAGACAGAAGGCCGAGTAAATGACCACAAAATGCAACAGTCAATTCCAGATATTTTATCTTCACCATCATTGCTAATAAAAAAAATATAACAGTCCGTCACCTATCATGATGATGAAATGAGTAAATGTATTTTCAAGATCACAATCTAAATCATATCACCACTGTCCAATGTGAAATTGAGATCTGACTTTAATCAAATGGAAACTTTGTTTAAAAAAATAAGATTCTTAACCCCTGACACGGTCTTGTTTCGAGAAAACATAATTTTCAGTAATCTTTAAAAAATTAAAAATATTATTTAAAACCAAAAACTTTCAGCCCATGCCTGTTACACGTATAATGTATGAAAGGTAATCTGTAATGATTGGAATTGATATAAACAAATATCCCTTTGGCAGTTTAAATATCAGTGATTAAACGAAAAGAGGTCAGATAAAAATCATGCACTATCATTTTGTTGGCGTTTCGAATCAAACGGGACTTTTGTTAAGTAACATAGTCGCCATACTGGCGTAGGCAAGTCTGTTTTTAAGCAACAGGGGTAATGTAGTTCGCATATCTCGGAAGAAGATTCAACTTTTAAAAGTGCAAACCAAATCTGGTTTCCTCATGTTTGTCTCGCTTGCCATTTTTATTTACATTTGAGGAATGTCTAGTATTGCGTAACGGGACCACGTGATCTGTTGACTCATAAATATCGGAAAAACTCGGCAATTTACGGAATCGTGGTATCTTCAGCCCATGATATTGAATTTATAAACAGTACAGTCTAATTAAAATTTGTCAAGAATTACATACATAAAAGGAATTTTTTTTTATTTCTGGTCTCCTTTAATATCTTTAAATACCATTCTTTTTGCAAATAAAAAGAGTTTTTAACACACGTCAGTTATTGTATAATTATCTTTTAGTCGGCGATTGGGCTATGTTGGGCAAAGTCGCTGTATGGAAAGATGACCAGGAGTCATTACAAAGCTAGAGTCGGTAATTGATCTTTAGAAACAGTTGCGGAAAAACAAAGCCCCATCCACAATAAAAATGTCAAACCTTACATATCAATATTCAAATCAATGAACATATATTACAACTATTTTACTGTACACAGAGAAGTCATTTAGTTGAAGAAAAAGAACTCTTACCTGAACGAGGAAAGTTGTTGATTATTGAATGCACCATCGATATTAACTCATTTTCACTTATATCACTGAATCGTATCCCATGAGTCAAACGGAAGTTTGCTAGTCTCCGCTCTACAGTCCTCCTGCTTACCCCAAGCAAACTTGCCATATCTCCTGTTGTAAAGTAATTTTCTGTAGAAAAATTAATACAGACGTTATTGCAAATAATTGTCCAAAGCACGAGAAAGATTTTCCATTGAAAGGTTTATGTTATGTGGATATAATAGAGAGAATATAAATCGGTTAGTAAGGTCTAAAACACAACATTTCAGCGTATATAAAACATTAACAATCACTATATACACATTTTAATTATATGTGTATGATAATGCAAAATTTGCACCAGGAAAACGTTGGAGCCCAAGTGCGATCACGACAGTTCAAAATCATCTGAGTTCGTGGGCAAACGTTTGTACACATCATAAGGCATATAGTATAATTATTATTATACGTTGAACACTTAGCCATTTAACTTGTATTCCAAATATCCAACGAATAAAGTTTCAAACAGGAAAATAGAATAATAATTGTCAAACTGCGCGTGTAATTCTGATGCATGAAAGCAGCTGACGTAAATAAAATGCATGAGGTCGAAGCACGATGAGATGGCCCAATCACGTGTGACGTTTTATTAAGTGATGCAAATACCATATGAATATAAACTGTCAGACATTTTTTTTTAAATAATGTTTTACAGCATTTGCTAATAAAAATATTATTTAATTAAAACGAAAATAACAGCAATGGTTATTTTCAGACGCATAGGATACATGTTTTTAATAATATCCTATATTTTTTTCCACTTGATAAAAGTTTAGCGTTATGAAATAATTCCATTAATTTTGAAAAAATGCACTACATGAAAGAATCATGCAAACAAACCAAAGAAAACACAATTTTTCTTATAATGTACGGTAAAAGTATAGATTGTAGAATATCATTTTAAATCTTTGACAGTACTATATATTAAATTTCAATACATGGTTCTTGAAGGACTAAAATATTGGTACATGTTCCCATTTACTTGCAAACCTCCCAACACACACACACACACACACACACACACACACACACACACCGATGTTAAAACGAAAAGGCATCAACATGAAGCAAAGCAAAACATTAACAAAACTTAGTCATTTTATTCATAATGTCTAACCTGACTGTCACCTTAGAGTGCCATGCACTATCATTTTGTTGGCGTTTCGAATCAAACGGGACTTTTGTAAGTAACATAGTCGCCATATTAGCATAGGCAAGTCTGTTTTTAAGCAACAGGGGTAATGTAGTTCACCGTCTTTAATAATTTCAGTAATTCCGGAAATTTTTGGTGTTACATGTCTCTTACATGTGTATACAAGAGTTGTCCTTTTTATTTGCTCAATTTGGTCACTAAATATTAAACATGTACATTTGTAATGATACTAAAGAAAGAATGTCATGTCTTACAATATTGAAAACTATCAACGCTTTAAAATGATATTTGCTTGCATACGGAAGCAGTATTAAATATTGAACATGAACATCAGAGAAATAAAGAAGTTGGAAGCAGTACACCCTGAATATGTATTAGGGGATAACAATGGAGCATGTACATATAATACAGTAGAACATGTCTTGAAAGACCAACTCTTTTACCCCAAAGTTTTGGTCTCTCAAGACAGGTGGTCTCTCATAACAGGTCACGATGTTATATAATCAATAAATTTGTGCACTGAGATTGTGGTCTCTCAAGACAGGTGGTCTCACATAGCAGTGGTCTTTCAAGACAGGTTTTACTGTATACAGTATGTTAGTGTGTCAGTTGAGTAAAGAAATTACCAATGAAAAATTGTAGTTGTTCCTTTCTTATGTCATAAAGAGGTCTGCCCCTATGCCCAGTATAGACTTGCGAGGCTCTGTACTGGTGGTCTTCGCTGACTGGCATAGAATTAATATCGGTTTTGTCAAGGATACTACGAGCTTGTCCAAGTAGCTCAATCACTTCCACAGGTACTGATACATCCTGCAGGGAGTCCTCCATTAAAATCTCAATTCTACGTACCTGAGTCCTTATAATGTTCGCTGCTTCCATCCTATTTGACATACGCTCTTTACATTTTCTCAATTCTTCCATGATAAAGTTTACTAACGACGCCAATCCTGTTGAGCCAGAATTCATTTTTGTGGTAACATATCATCAGAGTGAAATGGAATTCAAAACGTACCCCATTATCAAGAATGGCAAAACTGTCTTTAGAGTCGATTGCGTTCATTTGTCATTGCAGGCAATGGAATTGTGTTGATTTGAAGAGGCAATGAACTGGAAGTGATACAATGTTTAAATAGTTATAAAATCACACTTTCATCGCAAGTAATGAAGCTATTACATGTGTAATACATGTGTTACATTGTTTTTCCTGGAACAACGAGTGAATAATTGTGAGAAATGCTAAATATTACAGTGTTATTCCAATTCAACATGAATCACGTTCAGGGCCGGACCTGCTATAGGGGCTCAGGGGGCCGTCCCCCCCCCCCTTAAAAAAAATACTCTGCTTTTGATAAAAGATGCAAAGGGGGTTCCGAATTTTTTAATTTCTTTTAAATATTTTTTTTAGTGTTTTTAAAACATTGCAATTTTTAGTCACTTTTGTTAGATCCCTTTTTCAAGGTTCAGATAGCACCAGATTGCACCATTTTGCATCCTTGAAAAAAAAAATTTCAGGGGGGGGGCATGCATCCGGAACCCCCTAGAAGGCTTGGCGCTTCGCGCCTTCGCTTAACCCAATAACAAGTTTGCTCCCTCTCCCCCCGGAAAAGCTTAGGTCCGGCCCTGACGTTCGTATGTTATTTTTAAAATATCACTTTTAAATCACGAGATTGCTGAAAACATAACTCCAGACTATGTGGAATGCTATCTATGCTATTAGACTGACAGCAATTGAAATTATAAGTACGAAATAAAAATGCTACATCCTGCGGACGATTGTACGAAGTTTATTAAAGACCAAAATTCCTTTAAACATCTAGTGAAGGAATTTGACAAATTTGGGAAGACCTCTGGGTAAAAAATAAATCATGAAAAAACTTTAATACTGAAAATAGGGAGCTGGAGAGGAAATCAATCAGGATTACCACCACAGTTTTAAAAAAAAGAAAGAGTGAATGCATTGTGCATTTATTTTTGGATAAGAGAAGAACAAGAAAACTATAAAAATATGAAACAGAAATTATAAACGAATGTGAACACCTGGGCACTTACGCCATTATGTCTAATGGAACGGGCCCAAGTGTCCAAAACGTACATGTACGCGTATATAAATGTTAGTACCAAGTCTATTGACATAGAAAATAAAAATTTAGAAAGAACTAGATAAGGAGATTATTAATTACATATGTGATTATAAGACACGCTACGTCAAGAGGGAAACTTTATATGGAGCACAAGAGAGGAGGACAAGCACTATCCAACCCCATTTTTGATTAAGACTGCAAATATTATAAATAGATTTAAAAAGATTAAAGCAATACCAACATCAAATTTGGGAGAGAATATACATCTACTGGTTTGGGTTCACAAGGAGAAACGGATTGGGGGGGGGGGGGGGGAAATACCAAGAAAATTGAGACATATTAAAGAAATACTAACCAAATATAGGGATATAAAAAGTTTATGGGACCAGGAGGAAAAACTAACATATAGATACATTAAGAGAGGGAGAAAAAACAACATTAAATGTAAAGCAGAACAGGAGAACATAGAGATTAACTGGAAAAGAGCATGGGGGCACTGGACCAAATTACGCTCCATAAAAATACAAAACCTCTGCTTGAAATACATGCACAATGCATGGTTGATAGGAGAGACAGCAGTGAGACGTGACATGGTCAGAGTATCGACAAAATGTCATCTGTGTAAAATAAGCCACTTTTAGTAAACTACACAGTGCGAGAACAGGAAAACATGTAAATTGAAAGTGATATAAGAAAAAAAGCAAAGGGAGGAGATATTAAAAATCAAATATATAAAGACTGCAATAAATAAAAAAAATTATACAAAATTACAGAGTACATAGTAGACACCATGATGTCCTGTGGCCAAATAATTGTGATAAAGAGGTAAACAGAAGTATAAGAGGAAAAAAAGAGTGATTAATTTTTTTCAAATCTTTTTTTGTTGTTGTTTTTCTTCTTTTTTCTTTCTTTTATATAGACAAAATATACCTGGGGAAAATAAAGACTATGACATCATGGGGCTAAATCACATGTCGCAACGCGAAGTGGACAGGCACGTGAAAGAGTTTTGAAAAAATACCCCATGTAGAACATAAACAGACCAAGTACAGATATAAAACACAAACAGGGGCTAATTCATAGGTTAATATTTTACTAACTCTTTATCAATCTTAAAACCATACAGCTCCCGTACTGTATGGTTTGACCAACCCACAGATGGAAAATAAACAATTTTGGATTCTTTCTAATAAAATATTTAGATAAATTAATAAAAAGGAGGCCTAACCCGACTCAGGAGAAACATAATGAAAATATAGAGGTGTGGACCTTGAATCGAGCGTAACCTACCTATTGATACTCCTAGAACTACCACGAGAAACGACACATATTAGCACGAGATTAAAACAATATATAAAAAAATTCCCAAGAAGAAAAAAAAGAGGAAAATAAAATAGTACACCTTTTTATCGTCAGAATTCAAAAAACCAAAAAAATTTAATCGAATATAACATAATAATATATATCGGGTCCTAAATCCAAATTAGTAGAAAAGAAGTACAATTGGAAAAATAACACTGAATCTAAAATTTATGTCTCAAGCATATATATCAAATAGCATGCCCACAATATAGCACCACTAAATATAACAGATACTGAGACCTAGGCGACCTCTAGCAAAGGAAACAAAAATACATAGGAAATAACTTCGAGCAAGGCGAAGAAGAAAAAAACAGGCTCTGACGAACAACCTTTTTACATAACACTAAGGAAACATAAATACCCCATCAAAAATTATAAGACTATACAGCACAATAAGGGTGTACACACATTACAGCACAATAAGGTGTACATACAGTACAGCACAACAAGAAAATAATTGGAAATCGATTTCAGCCAGAGAGATTGGCCGTTACTCTAAAACAAAGTGAAGGAGAAACTGGACCGAAATCCCACCAGCTGATGACAAATAGAAGACAGCAGGCGGTGATTAAATTACCAAGCAAGACCGAAAAGCGTGCCCGCATCAACCTACAAACTAATGAGAAACGGTTAACGCAGAAGAGACTAACATAAGGACACATACGATTGATTAATATTAAATACCACAGGGGAGAATTAGCAGTAAATGACCAGGAAATAGAGCCAAATAAAAAAAAAAAATTCTTAAACATAGGGCAAATCAAGAGCTAATCAAACTTAGCCAACAATTTTCCTTATCAGGCCTATAAAGAAACAAACCAAAAAGTCATATTGTCTCCGGAAAGCCATCTTAGGTTGCTAGTAAAATTACACCAGAGATTCTTTTGATCTGCATATTTTCCATCATGTCCATATGTTGGGAAAAAAAATTCAATCCCATCCCAGGGCAAAAGCAACCGAAGCTTGCTATGTAAATAGAACCCGCATGAGATGATGTAATTAATAACGTCATCATGGTCACTTTGGCTCATGCATAACTACATACCAAACAAAATATTTGAAAAATGAAAATTCAGGAGCAGGACTCGAAAGTGAGAGTCTTGAAACTGTAATACAATAAAATAAAATAAAGGGGAAAATATATAAATAAAGAAATAAAACAATTTGTGACATAATAGTAAACGGAAGCATGACTCTACAGTGAACAAGCTAATCAGAAATGGAACGCCAATGAGATTTTATGAAAGAATTCTGCAACCGTCCAGTTGAGAACTAATGACAATAAATAAACAAAAATGACATATCTTAACGATAGATTGATGACAATATCCACTTTAACAAACCTTTTTTCCATCACGTCTGCTTGATGGAAAATTTCAATCCCTTTTCGGGGAGAAAGCAACGAAAGTTTTTGATATATAATACAACACACATATGACGATTTATTTACGTTGATGTATTACCCTAAGGGTATCACTCACAAATCGGTGATGCTGTTTTATTTTTTTTTAAAAATTTGATATAATCCAGTATCCATCGCCTTTCGTTGTTATTTTCATACATCAGTACTCATTAGCTAAATTTTGGGTTCATTCAAGCATGATATGTGCTTCTTCTTCGCCATAAAACACTCCAAGAAGGCAAATGTTTATTGGTCACGTATTAGTCTTTCAAAATGTATGACAAAGCCCCCCTCCCCTTCCATTTTAATACTTTTGGAAAGAAGTGTGGTGTTTTAAATGCACTAAGAGTCGCGAATCATGATTTCTAATAAAATTAGTTTTGATTATCCCAGAAGAAAACAAAAAGAGAGAAAAAACAGTAGGAAAAAGAAGATTTCTTACATATAGAACTTGAACGAATAATGCTTATGCACGTATGGCCGGTAACATGAGACATGTTGATCAAATAAAATCAAGATTTAATCTCTTTAGTTGATAGATCTCGCTTTGTTGAAGCAGAAGAAACTCGCGCAGAACTTAAAGAAAGAAAAAAATACACGCACATTCATTAATGTGGATAAAGTCACTTTATGTTGATTGGAAAACGTGGCTCTTGTTTATAAAATACGAAAAGAAATACTTGCCTTTGCTTTGCTCTGCAACTGTCCTATGCAAAAATCTCAGCTGAATGTAAATACGACCGTCGATTCTGTTTCGGGGTGCTGACATCATACGTCATAGATAACAGCGCCCCCCTGTGATTGTTTGGATTTACGCTAGTTGATTCGTAGTTTGATCAGATGGTTTACTTTCAATACGTTTCATTTAATACCACATCATTTGGAATATGAGCTGATCATTCCATTCTGCTCTTCAGACCATTTCAACTAATGCCAGATCATTTGGAATCTGAATACATCATTTCATTTTTGGGGTTAAATCATTTAATTCAAGACTACATAATTTCATTTAATACTACGTTATTTGGAAGCAGAATTCATCATTTCCTTTGTTGAGTTAAATCATTTTATTTCATACTACGTACTTTCATTTAATAATATATCGTTTGGAACCAGATTTCATTAATCCGTTTTGTTCTTTAAATCATTTTATTTAATACCAGATGATTTGGAATTTAAATTCATGATTTCATTTGTTGAGTTAAATCATTTCATGTTAGACTACATCATTTTATCTATAGCACGTCATTTGGAAGCATATATCATCATTCCGTTTTGTTCTTTATATCATTTTATTTAATACCAGATCATTTCATTTAACGCCACATCATTTGAAATCTGAATTCATTATTTCATTTTTGGGGTTCAATCATTTCATTTCATGCTACATCATTTCATATCACACAACATCATTTGGAATCTGAATTGATCATTCCGTTTGTTTGGTTAAATCATTTTATTTCACACTTGATCATTTCATTTAATACCACGTCATTTGAAACTTACAAGCATCATTCGGTTTTGTTCGTTAAATCATTTCATGTGACACCACATCATTTGGAATCTGGATTGATCATTTCATTTGCTAGGTTAAATCATTTGATTTCATACCAGATCATTTGATTAATGTAATTTTGGCGGCGACGGCTGCCCATAACACAGCGCGGAATGAAATCAAGCAACCAGTCAGTGCAACTAATACATTTTCATAGCGCCCTCTGGTTCATCAGGAAATAAACGTACCGCTAGTCGCTTTTATTTAGAGATTACACTATCTGAGAAGTGGGAAGTATTATAATTTTAAGTGGTGCAGTTTGTTCCAATACAGATATTGTGGAATACCATCACTGAATGTGAGATGGAAGTCGACAATTTAGATGGAAAATCACAAATCAATCTGACTGCTTGATAGACCGGCATCATAAGAATCGACTATGCTGCTATTCCCTGGGCCGGTACTTGCATACGTGGTTCTTGTTCATATGAGTAAGTGCATAATGAGTCATTTTAACAATTATGTATTAATTTATTTACATAGACTTAGTCTGGCTTTATTACACATGAATGAAAAGCAACGTAGATTTGTAAATTAGCATGAAACAAATCCTATTTTCGCAGAACTTAAAATTTTACACTGTCATCATTATACAATATGTACACATTCCTTTATCTTGTCAGTCAGAAGTTATGCTCAAGGTATTTTGAAATATTTAGTTTCCATTAATAATATATATTTTTCTTCATTTTCTAACTGGATTATTGCAGTATTGCTAGTACATATTTATACATTTTTTCACCATGCCCTAGCATATTTCGACAGGTGGAGCCCAAAATTATACAACAGCACTGATTCACAGTTTGGCTATCAAGAGTTATGTCATTAGCAATTGAACAATTTCACACTATTCTAATTTACACCATTTTTTATTTTTAATTAAAGAAATGTAATTCCGAATTCGAAGAAAAAACAACAATTCATCATTAAGTAGTAGATGCAAAAGTGTAGTTTGGGATCAGTGGTAACTTCTATTTCGACAATGTTTTTAACCTTACCTTACATAGGGAAATGGTAATATTAAAACAAAATATTGGCGTATGTCAGAATGACGTTGTTCTAAATATTTCAGTATGTAAAGCATGTGGAGTCTTGTATCAGCCTATTTGCGAAAGCTAATTTTAAATACTATCCTACTCACCGATCTTTTGAATGCCATCTAATACACAATTATTGAGATACTAATCAACACTCACTTCATTACTATCCGACACCTCACACATACATCACAGTTCTTCTCTGCACACAGCCCATCCGTAGGACACCATTCAGACAACCTTGCTTTTCCACACAGATTCATCTCTTGCATATATCTGTATATGTGATCATAGTAATGGCCCATCTCTCTCTCTCTCTCTCTCTCTCTCTCTCTCTCTCTCTCTCTCTCTCTCTCTCTATATATATATATATATATATATATATATATATATATATATATATAGTGTTTATATTAAATATTTAGATAATTATATTTGGAGGGAAGCATTTTTTTTAATCTGAGTCTAGAACATGTTTTTACTTGGAAATTCCTGTGCTTGTTGACAGCTTTCAATGTTTAAAAGAGGAGGTTGACTTACATCCGGGCTCTATTGTTGTGTCTTAGTTATTATATAATGTTATTTACTTATGAAATTAATTCTTGCCTTTCGATTATGAAGCAAAATAAATAGTATTGTTGTTTTCACTTCTCCATTAATTTGGAATTATAGTGAAGACAGACATAACCAATTTCTGACTTTATTATTGTGAATACTAGTTCTAGAATATTATTAGCACATCATAACAATTTATGCAATTGGCTCATTAGCACATTCGAGACTACACGAGCATCAACACGTTGAATACGAAATTTAAGTGGAACACACCTATAATTCAGTTGGACCTTTGTACTACTGGACATGTGATATAAGATTTAGGACTATTCGATATTTAATTCACAGTACTGTAAGTTTTGCATTTTCATTTTATTTTCTTCTGAAATACATTATTTTGAGAATTTTACAAAACTTGCTGGCTTTCGTTCTTTTCTGGCACTTAGGCAAAGACAATAGAGTTGTAAAAGTACAATAACTCTGGATTAAACAGCATGCCGGGTTGAAGGGTATTTATTTGTTGAACCAATGAGAATGCGTGTAAGATAATTCAGTCAGGGCGTGTTATTACTTCTCTAATCAGTCAGCGTCGCCCGCTCACCTGGTGCATATATAAAATATACGCGTGCACTAGGCAGTTCCTGCAGTGTATAAGTCCTGAAGAGTTCAAATACAATACATATCGAGTAATAAGATACTGCGACTATCCATTTTTCTGTTCTTGCAAGTACTTTACCAGAAAAGAAGGACCTTGTTGGCATGATGAGCAAAATAAAAGAACGGCTATCAGACTAGTCAGAGAATTGATGGTTTGATTCCTAACTTAGAATAAGGAAAATGAGGCACCGTGATTCTTGGGAATGTTCGAAGAACTATATTTGTTTGTCATGGCAACCACGATGATGATAAAGAATCCCAGTGGGTGAATTTCATTCTGTGTCATCTTTGATCGCGTCAGCACCTTCAAAATTTAAAATGAAAAGACAAAACTTGTTCATGATTGCCAAGTTCTTTAAATGGACAGCAAGAATCCAGAGGACGATACCAGAGTGGCTCTCGTCAAGAATTGCATGCATTCGTTGTTCAGTATAGTGCATAGTGGATTTATATTTAAGTAGCACACGAGTAAATGTCAGTATGGACATTTTGCCTTACGGAATATACCTGAAAAAATCTCTTGACGTACAGAAACGAAGTCAAGAGAACGCACATCTGGATGAGTCAATTTTATGAAAACCTGACACTTTGGATGTATTCATTGATACAGCGCTGACGAAAGCTGACGCTCCTCACAATGTTGAATTTAGTGACCACCAAAACAAAAGACAATTAAGGATCTAGTTTAGATTTTATGGATCGGTTGCATTTAGATATGTGCATGCTTGACAAGGATTTGCACATACATGTGAAAGTCTTACCTAAAGAGGGGAACGGCATCAAACTCTTGAGTAGAACGACAGTCAAGTATCCCCTATGAGGGCGAGAGTCAAATTTTAACTATTCTTTCTAGACACAGATCCAAGATCGAAGATAATATTTTTCAAGGAGAACGACTTAAAATGATTACTCTTTATCATCGTCATCCGTGAGACTCACATCGCTAAGCGGAACAATAGATCATAATGATGTTGCATTCCAACACTTCAATGTGTCCAAATCACCCGAGATGGCGAGACCTTGAGAACCAGACCATTTGAATTAAACTGTGTCCAGACAAATTTCATGATATTTTAATTGACTCTGTTTGAAGCCACAGGACAAATATGAAGCAATAGTTTCAACATCATTTCATACGATTATACATGAGGATATGCTTTTGAGGTTTTGCTTTCAATCCAGACGAAGAATACTACGAAGGACATTTCCACCATATATAATCAGAAGAACTGGAATTTCTGTTTGTAGTAGCTCTAGTGAACACAGTGGACATCATCTTGTATGCATAATTTGATATTACTCATGAAATCAACAGATTAAAAGAAGTCATCTTAGACTATTAAACAAAAGAACGAATACGACGATAAACAAATATTGGATGTTCTCTATCCAAAGCAACAACAGCAGTAACACATTACAAGTTAAGAAGTAGAGGAAAATATAGAGAATAATGGCAACATGGCCAGTATAAAACAACATTTAGTATCTTGTTTTACTCGTCACTTGCCAGAAAGAATCATAATGATAAACAGGGAATATTGCCATGGTTGTCGATCATCGCAGGAAGAAACAACATGACACATGCTTGATAATGAGTCCAGAATACCAGTTGGAAACGTATCTAGGAGATTCATGAACCCTTCTCTCTGAATAGAAGATTTTAGTGGTATAAGGATATGACTGACTTCACCTTATCTCCAATGAGATCTTTGAAAACGAAACGCACGAAACTCTCTTGCAAAAAAGTAGGGAGGCTTCCCTTCATCAACTTCTTTAGATATTTTCAGGAAAAACGTCAAGTGTAAACTGATGACTTAGCGTTGGCTAGGAAAACATGATTACCTAGGAATTTTGTTACCTAGTGACTTTTGTGCCAGTGATGAACTTCATCATCGAAAACTTAAAGCAGTTCAAGCCTACTGTCCTTCATCAACGAAGACGAAAGTTATCACGCAAGAACCACCTGTATAGCCGTCTTCTTTCTGACTACAGTGTGGAATATTTTAATTTGCATGGATTGCGTACTCCTGAAGACGACATCATCGATTTTATGAAAGAAATTCTGTATCTACTCAACTCAGTAATGTAGCTTCCAAGGATTCGATTCCATTGTGTGTGGACAATAATGTATTTTTTTTATTATTATTGAAGAACATGTAGTGGAAAAACCATAACGTTAGAAAGAGTTGCTTTGAATCCCAGTGATATAAAACGAATGAACGTCTTGCCGTAATATCACCACCAGACGCGATTCTTTCGGTCGTTAAGTACACTGTCTTAATTGTGGATGGCAGTGCTAACTACCTCGTGGCTAGAAATATCATCCTCTATGTCAAATGAGGCGACAGCCACAAGGCGAACGCAGAGTTGACAATACAGATGTAGGACCACGTAGACCCACAGTATGTGAGCGTTAGTGCTTAATTTCAGGGGTGATGGTGCACTCAGATATATTAACTGGTTGTTGTTAAATTCGTATTGGAAGGTCCAGGATGCCGCCTCCACCTATTCTGCGTTACTGTGATTTTCCATACTAGACAGTTTGCGCTCCCGTACTGCTTTCCTTCAGCAGGAATTACTTATGTAAGGTACTGCTTTTCTAATTAGGAATACATCCAGTTATGTTAATCTGATAGAACCGTGTTATGTTTATGAACCCTGATCGAGTGCACCCTAAGCTGGTTTTGAGTATGGTAATATCATTCTGCGTCTTTGAGATTTCCAAAGAAGAGTGAAAACGAGTGATGTTATTTAGAACGAGTAGTACGAAAGGTGATTGTGAGCTGGTTAACGCAATGCTGGCCCAAAAGGTAGCAACCCTGTAAACCAGAGCCATATCAGCAATGTCAGTCTGTATTATGTCTCGAGTGTTTATATGTTATAATATCCAACTGGATGTGTGGTGGCTTCATGACATGTAACCCCTTGTGGTTGGTAACATTTAAGCCAAGTCGAATTCATTGTATCGTGATAGTACAGCAAATTCGTTGCCTCCATGTGCAGCCTAAATGCTGAAACAGACCGGTCTATACAAATTATCCCATAGCGTTATACGCAATGATGAGTCCATGCATATTACATAACCTAGAGTCATAGGATGCACTAGAAGAATTGTCAATACGATATAGATTGGAAATGTGCAGGAATTGGTGCAAACGTTAGTGTGAGGAAATGGCATTAACACAGGTACTTCACTTTAATAGCAACGAGAAATAGAGCGCCAGAGACGTTTTTAACAATACTGAGTCTGATGCAGATCCCCGAACTGTTGCTCAGCCTCAGGGTGTATGTGCATGATGGCGTTTCGTTTCGAGCCAAGATTATCATATCACCAAGTAAATTCTTGCGCAGTTGAATCTCGGCGATACTTTAAACAAATGTAACTCTGAATCAGTAGAAGACGAAATCATATTTTAGCAAAATCAAGTCCTCCATTGTCTTGAGAGTGTTGAATGAAATACAAAGCTTTTGGCTTCTTTTAGAAGAAAATACCTTTGTGCTACACTTCATATCGTGCGAGCCGCCCATTATTTGCCATCACCTTCAGATTGTTATATATCACCCTTTCCAAGCTCAAGTCATATGTGGTACGCATCAAACTCTACTTGGCGTCGTTCTGATATCTAGAGTGTTGCATATTGATTCCTCCCAGATGGCACCTCGTTGCCGCCGTCCCAATTCACCCCCAGTTCTGTGGTCACATTTACTTCGGTTGAACATGTGAATTCGTCTTCGTCTAACTGAAAGGCATCGCAAGAGCCAAACTTTTCGATTCAGAGCCACCTTTAACCATGGTGATATAGATATCATGGCTTATTAAAGAGAAGGAACGTGAACTCAGCATTGCCATTGATGGCGGAAAGTATATCGTAATACGGAGCAAACTTGACCTATTACGCTTCCTCCGATGCAAGCTTCGTGTAAAGGAGACCCTCTGCATCATTCTTGTGATTAATAACCAAATTAATTGGCCGCAATTGACGGTGTCGATATCTGGGTTGTATAACATGACCTTGCGGGCAAAGAAAGGAGGAAAACGCATTCTGCTAAGGAATCTAGAACACTGCCACCTAATGTGTTGACGCTGACATTGCTTTTGTGGCCATGAAGTCTGATGAATCTATCTCTGCCACGTTTGGAAGCCGCTTCTTTATACATTTGTTAAATGATAACATCAGACCACCTCGCTTTTAACCTGACCTTTAATAACTACAATATAGTGATCCATTATATTGACAATAAGACGACTGACACAATCGGTGGTATTTCTCTTCATTTCGACGTTGTGTACAACCCAGAGCTTGCCCGCATACCTAGGGAGCGAAGCATGAGAAAGGTAAATATGTTGTACATCTAAGTTCTGATCCACTGCATACACTGTGTGTGTGGAATATGCCAGCGAAAGGTATGAAGGTAATACTCTTCGATGACTCTACTCAATCCGATGGTTTCCAGCACGATACCGGTCACTTTTACAACCATCTTATCAAAAAAGTGTTGCTGATAAACGAGTGTCCCAAACCAGGTGTATGATTAGGAGTAGGTGCGATGTCAGCAGTAGGAAGATGCGTTAAATGCGATGGCAGGGTAATATAGGAAGGACGAGGAGCTTCGGTATCTTGACACTTTAGAATTTACCACAATACATTCACCCTTGTCACTGATATGAAGTCAATGGAAGAGCACACTTTCCACGAGACAGAAAGTAACATCTATAATTTGAGCGTAGGCGTAAGGTCGCAGCTCGATAAAACAGTCCAACTGGCAGGCCTGTTCAGTGAGTATATACATTACGACTGACGCTTAGTTCAGCATACAAACTGGCCAGTTTATAACAGTCACTTGTTAGCGTAAGGGTCTGAGGAACTCCACCAGTCACTACTAGACACACTTTTGTCCCTTTTATATGAAATATTATGTGTACACCACCATACGCCAACGACCTCGAACATTTAGTGTACCAAGGTACCATGCTTGGCTTCCTGGAATTCGGGCACACAATAATTACTAAACGCTCTCTTAAGATGACACCAGTCGGCTTTAGCCGTCTAAAATTTGAAGACGCAGTAAATGCTGTTATCATAACGACGCTGTCATTTTTGACACATTATGCGCTAATTAAACAGGGAATAATTCATGCCTTTATAGATGAAAAGTTTACGGGATCAGAGGCCGAATTGTTAAAACCATTTTTGATTAATCTTTTAATGCTTCGAGAAGTAGCTACATAATCTTTATCAGTGGGAGGCTTATGATAATAATTTTGGACATAGAGTTACTCAGAAACCTGGCCAATCCTAAGGGATGAACAGAGCAAAGGTCACAGGTCAGGTCAACGCTGTCATTCTTCATACATACATTTTGTAATTAATTCTTGTATCAGACTTGAAGAGAAGAATAAACGGTGTAATCTTTTTTGCAGTGGAAGAACTTTGTAGTGGCTAGAACATTTGTTTTTTTTCTTCCAGTTTGCCAATTTCGACAAAATCTTTATAACTTATTAAAACTTGTGCAATTGTGGCATATGCACTATATTATGTACCTTTCCAGTCACTATTTTAATCATATTTTGACACTATCCAACCAGATTCATCGACATATTTTCAGACAGTATTTACCTTGTATTGATTTTCCTTGAATGATATCTGTCTCTGAGTTATCGTAGACTTCTTAGTGAAAATGTGATTTTATATGTTGAATATAAAGTATCAGTAAGTTCCCACTCTTGAACATCTAAAAATGAATGAACTGTTTGAAACATTTATTATTTTCAAATTTTATTTTGAAAAACAAATACCTTATATGCTCACAAATAAGTTTGACCCAACTGCATGTAACATAGATCATGATATGTTGTATGTGCTAGTAGATCCGTGTCTATGTTACTTGTTCTACTGATTACTTCTAACAGACTGCATTGACCCACATCTGCCAGCGCTTTATGTGATAGCTGATCTGTGATTATAAATTTTCTTGTTGCATCCATCCCATATGCCAGTATATATTGTACTGTATAGGTGAACCTATTCATAATTTTAATTAGTTTAACGTATATCGACCAAAACGTTTTGAAATGTCAAATTTTCCATCATGAGATGTTGTATAAAACTGGTCTTGTGTCCAAGTTTTTGAATTCCTAATCTTTACATTTTTATTATACGTTTACTAACGAAAAACTATGAAATGATCAGTGTTCTTACGTATAATGCAGCTGTATTTAATATTTTTAAATATTCTACAGTCATTCACGAACGCGTTATTTACTGTTAAATGTTGTTGGAGTTTTGGAAGCAGGCATAAATGTATGTCATTTACCGTATTATGTGCATAGTTGTTAGGTTACAGGTATGTTAGAGATCTACATACTTGTAAACTTTTATAGTATTTTTATCCTCTTTTCCCAGCTGGCAATGTTTTCGGAGATTGTGTTATAGCACCATCTATTGCTGGAGCTTTTCACAATGGTTCAGTCACAGGGCCTTATTCAGAAGGAATGGTCCTCCGATACCTGTGTAGTCGAGCTTATGATCGAATTCTAGGTGGAAGCAATTACTACCAATGTTCTAGTAGAGTTTGGACAGGTGGAAATTTGAGCTGTACACTGGGAAGCTGTACAGGTGTTGAATCTGAACCAAACAGTTTCATTGTTGGTCAAGCTGGACACTATGTAGGGGAGACAACCACGTTCAGCTGTCATGGAGGGTACGAGATGAATGGAGATGATTTGATCACGTGCATGGCAGATAGGACTTGGTCTTCAGAACCTCCAACTTGTGTAAAGGTGAGGTGTCCAGAATTCAGTACTCCAGATGCACAAATATTCCAAGACTTCAGTGGTGTTCGAAATGAATTTGGAAGTAAGAACAAGATTACTTGTACAGGTGATACTTTTCTTCAAGGTCCACAATACATTACCTGTCTTGCCAACAAGACTTGGTCAGGGTCACCAAGTTGCACAGTACCTAATTGTGGAAATCCCCCAGCTTCGTATGAACCCTGCACAGATGTGTTTTATACTGATGGCAATACAAACATTGGCTCCCAGGTTGAGGTAGGTTGTCTTGAGAATGCAGTTCCATTTCCATTTGGTGCAAGCAATTTTTTAATTTGCAGTGTTACTGGTAGATGGAGTCATGAATATCATTGTTTATGTGGATGTATACATGACTGTGATGGTTCAGTCAAGACTGGTCTCAGAAACGTGATGCATGACACTGACATCGATTGCCCTTGTCCGGATGGAAGTCATTTCAAAAGAAAATGTTCAAATGGAACACTCGAAACCGTGTTATCTTGTAGGGTCACACAGCCCACAACAACATTGACAATCACACATAACAGAACAACACTGCCAGTCACACATCCCACAACAACATTGCCAATCACACATAACAGAACAACACTGCCAGTCACACATCCCACAACAACATTGCCAATCATACATAACAGAGCAACACTGTCAGTCACACATCACAGAACAACACTGTTAGTTACACAGCATAGAACACCAACAACACCATGCATTAACACTGTATTAATTGCAATAATTGTTACTTGTGTATTGCTATGCACAATTGTAATAGCTGCACTTAATTTGTTCTGTTGCCCTTGCTGTAAAACCAGACGTGCAAAACTTCATGCCATATGTAAACTTTGTTGTTTCCAGGATGAAAAATCCAAAAATAGCATACCCCCAGACAAAGTTAAAATGACAGCAGTACCTTCGGTTGCAAAGGATTATTAATTAGGAAAAAATATTGCATTCCTTTACAAGCCAAGTAGATTTTTAAGTAGAACTTTTACATTTTATGAAAATTCATAGCCAGTATTTGATTTGCAGTGTTACTGGTAGATGGAGTGATGAATATCATTGTTTATGTGGATGCATACATGACTGTAATGGTTCAGTCAATGCTGGTCCCAGAAACGTGATGCATGACACTGACATAGATTGCCCTTGTCCGGATGGAAGTCATTTAAATAGAAAATGTTTAAATGGAACACTCGAAGGGTGTAGGGTCGCACAGCCCACAACAACATTGCCGGTCACACATAACAGAACAATACTGCCAGTCACACATCCCACAACAACACTGTCCGTCACATATCCCACAACACTACATACCGCACATCCCACAACAACACTGCTAGTCACACATCCCAAAACAAGATTCAAGTCACACATCCCACAACATTATCAGTTACACATCCCACAACACTACATACCCCACATCCCACAACAAAACTGCTAGTCACACATCCCACAATCCACAATCATACCCTCACACTGTGCTAATGATATTTGTTGTTGACTGTGTAGTGGTGTATATAATAACAATTGCAGCTACTTTCTTCTGGTGTCTTTCTTGTTAGAACAGACGTGCACAGCTTCGTATCGGCTACATGGTTTGCTCTCAGGCCAAAATATCCAATACTAGTATAACGTATAACACCAGAGAAAAAGGATACAACATTAATTCCTTTGCTTTATCAGTAACGATGATTGCCTTGATTTCCAAGCCAAATTACATTTTAAGTACAAAGTTTACGGTTTATGAATATTGATAGTCAACGACTTTTTACCTATGTGGAATTGTCAAATACCACGGTAATTGGCTTAGAGCTTAGTGCTAATTTAAGTATTGTTACTTTTTGATAACGACCAATTTAATTTTCAGAAGTTATTGTACTTTTTCTCAAGCTCATGTTAGTGCAATATGAGTTATGCGAGTCACTTGTAAGTGTTACAAATAAAAACCATATAAACAGATAACTCACCATCAGTAATAGACCCTCCCTATGTAGACTTAGATAGGAATATGAAGTGTCGAATGTGTGATAGTTTCACATTATAGTTGAATCCAGTTAATAGCCAAGTATTTATTCCCATCTTTTGGATTTGAGAAATCATGATGGGTTTGTATTCCTACCATCTAGTCCAATATCAAATTGCCATATATAGTCACCACCCCGTCCACCCCAAAATATGTGTTGATACTGATGGACGATATGTAGGTCTAATGTCATATGTTCATTAAAATGTGCCATTTCGCTGCATGCAAATCATTCCAGAACAGACCTTCGAACACTTTAGACACATGCCGGTAATTGGTATCTAGCGTGAAATTTAAAATGGCACTGGTCATATGGTTTATTTATTTTTCGTAGATTTACAAGTCAAACAACATAGGATTTGTTCCCAAAATATAATGTACAAGTCAACAAAAAAACAAAAACAACTTCAGCCGACGGTAGCTTCACAGCCACGAGAAATACCGTTAAGTTTATAAAATGTACACCGATGTGTGCATATAAAATTGGCTGCAAATAATGTACAGCTATTAATGAATAGGTGATATCAGCCACTAACTCAAAAATCAATATCATCATGGGTGAAGGGGTGATTTATCGGCCTAATATTTGATGTTAAAACGGTTTTATTTTAAGTTTTACTTTTACTTGCTGTTTTAGGCTTTCTTTATGTGTGTATTAAATGTACAAATTATCACAGCTTACTTGCTGTGTAGACTGTGGATAAGATGTTCCAACAAAAACCAGAGGAAACTCCCAACCTGAATTGTGCA
The DNA here is from genome assembly GCA_030141615.1 of Unio pictorum. Lineage (NCBI taxonomy): Eukaryota > Metazoa > Mollusca > Bivalvia > Unionida > Unionidae > Unio > Unio pictorum. The sequence continues at coordinate 1,252,006 of JARLTB010000101.1, forward strand.
GGCAAATGTTTATTTTCTGCATGCTGGAACGCAGAACAAACCAGGATAACAGTAATGAAAAGCCGGCATCATTCAAAATTGCCCTATGGTTAATGACCTATAATCAAAAACTTTCAATGAAAAACCGGTATCATTCAAAATGGATAGTGACCTATAATCGTAAACTTTCAATGAAAAGCCGGTATCATTCAAAGTGGATAGTGACCTAAATCATTAACTTTCAATGAAAAACCAGTATCATTAAAAATGGACAGTGACCTATAATCATAAGCTTTCAGATGAATACGATTCTAAAGTTAATCTTGAACAATGAAGCAGTTAGTGTTACTACTGCATGGTTGCCCAATTCTGATAAGGTGAAGATTTATTTTTTTGCAAATGGTTTCACCACCTCAGATACCCTTTCGTTTGTATTTAAGCGGTAGAATATTTCTCCTAAAGCAATTGTTGCCGACCAGACAGCTAGACTGTAAATCATTGACCAGTATTCCAAATTTTTTATAAAAAATATTTATTCAGCAAAATTTAGGATTGGACTTAATTGCAGAATTTTGTGACAATTTAGAGTAAAAATAAATATATTTCCATCTTTCATTTCGTATGGATATGTTCACAGCCCATATTATTAATTTGCATGCTGGCAAACATGCTTATTTTAACATGCATATCGTCAAACGTTTTGCCTAGCTAAACTCTGTGTTACTTCGTTGCTTTGCGTTAGTTTTAAGTTGCTCTGTGCTCCACGGCAATTGATTTCTAGCCCAGATATTGAATAACATTTAATCTAGGTTGATAAATTGATAGACCATGTGTAATGTAAAAGAAGTAAAATGTATTATTTTAAGATAACGGGATGACTTTGTATACATATACCGGGCTTTAAATTAACTGTAGTCTGCTAGCCTGAGGCTAGAAAATTTCATGTTAGACTAGTAGTTTTCGTAATTTCAAAAGTCTAGTGACTAATAAAGTTATGACTGTTGCCACAAAGGTTGTGAAGAAGAACGGGTCAGCTGGACTAGTAAATTTCTCAACCTGATCTTTGCTCTGGCTACAAGTGAATTATGTAAATTCAAGACCTGCAAATATCATTGCTAGCAGGTGTATTTCTTACTATATTAGGAGCTGTATCTTAATGGTCAAGGCCACAGCTCAATATATAGAGGATATTTGCTTGAAACGAGTGAATAACGGATATATTTCATCGAGTGGATGAAAAACTCAGTATTTTCACGAGTGGCGAAGCCACGAGTGAAAATACTAGAGTTTTTTATCCAAGAGATGAAATGTATCCGTTATTCACTCGTTTCATGCAAATATTCTTTTTATTTTATGCTCACATAAATTTATATAGAAAATAAAAGGGAGTTAAGTATGTTCTGACCCAAAAATGTAGTTCCTGTAGTGAAAAAATATTGTTATTTTTTCACTGTTATTTTTTCACTTGTTATTTTTTCACTGCAGTGAAATATCAATATTATTTTAACTAGAAAATCAAGTAATTCACTGCTGAGCATAAAATAAAAAAGTTTACTGTCACACTTTGATGCTGTTTAACATTAGAGCCGTTTAAGATAAAAGGATGAAACTGGGTATGGTTATGCGACATCATAACAGGGTGTAGCACGTACCACATTGAGGTCCATGTCTTCAAGGTCTGTCTCATTTTTTCATCTGCGCTAAAACTTTGTGAGATTTATGAATACAACTTGTTATAATCATTACCGAAAGGTGCGTTACATACCATACTTAGGTCCCTATCTTCAAGGTATGTCTCAATTTTTCATCTGCGCTTATAACTTTATGACCTTTTTAGATATATGGATAACACTTGCTGTAATCATTGCTTGAAGGTGTGTTGCATACCTCATCAGGGGTCCTATATTCAAGGTCAGTATTTTCAGTTGCATACCTCATCAGGGGCCCTATATTCAAGGTCATTAGTTTCAGTTTTTAATGACACTATTCTCCATTGTAACTTTTGAGCCAGTTGAGATAAATTGATGAAACTTGATGTATTTATACATCTTCATTAGAATGTGTGTCGCATCAAAGTCACAAGTTAATATGTTTGATTTTCTGCCACCTTTTTCTTTGTCAATAACGTAAGAGTTGTCTTGGATAAACAAATGAAACTTGGAAGACTTATATTTTGTTAAAGGAATATGCGTACCACTTTACCGCTTTCTGTCTTCAAACAAAAGGCCACGAGTTATACTATACACTAATTCACATTAACTGATGTTAAGTACAACTCTCAAGAACAACCTGAAACGTTTGCATATGACTTTACAGGGATCATTCTGGCATCAAGGCCTTGCAAGCTTTTTCAATGGATGCTAATTCATTATTAAGTATAGCCACCGTTACTAAAAATGGAAAAACCTTGAAATAAGTTATTTCTCAAATTCCAGTGAATCGTATTAGATACAAAGCATTCTGGCATCACGTTGGTTTTTAAATAAATGTTTTTAAACTATGCTGTTATGACAGTTTTCTGTTATGTGGGTTGTGATTAGCTTTTCATAACCTTCTTCTCATTTCTTGCTATATATATATATATATATATATATATATATATATATATATATATATATATATATAACTCGTAAGTTAAGGAGCGTCAATATCCATGGTGAGAGAGAGAGAGAGAGAAGAAAGAGTTCAGGCTCTCTTAAAACAGTGTCGCCGCGATGATAAAACAGCTACATCTGAAATGATAAGGTCGCCAGCTACATCTGAAATGATAAGGCGAAGATCTATTTCCTCGTCGATAGGAACTGACTCTATTTAATTAATCAACACACAAATATATTGACTACATTCTAGAAACACATCTAAAAACTTTATAATAAAAATTCATGCAATACATATTATATTTTCCTTTTTCAAGCTTTCCAACTTCATTTATTCGTATAACTTCTGCATTTTAGAATATTATACAAATAGTTAAGTCTCAATCAATTTCATGATAGCCAAGGTATAAAAATGTAATGACCATAATTAGTGTAACAATTAATTTAAAGAAATGCATTTTACTAATTTTAAAATAGAATATAGATTTAAAATATGTTGCTAGATATTACTCTTTTTTGCTTGAAGAATACTTTATTTCAACATTAAATCTAAACATGAAGTTGGTAGCGAATTCAACCTTTACAATAAAAATTACATAAATATAATTAAATAATAATTCTTTAGAACATTTAAACATTCCGTTACAATATATTATAAATAAAAGTATTAAGTGAACAATGTTGCTAACATAACAATGTTACTATTAAAATCTCAACATTAAAAATACTTATTCCTAAAGAAGTTACGACATATACAATTGTTTTACCTGAAATGATAAGGCGAAGATCTATTTCCTCGTCGATAGGAACTGACCTGACCCTTTAATGCGCGGTCTATTTATACACATCTTGTGTCAGGGTTTAAGACATCGACGAGAAAATATTTCCGCTCTTTTCAGGTAAGGATTATTTTCTCCCGGTCAAAACCGGCTTAATTTGACGTCATCTGACATAAGGTACAACTCAGATTTGTAGTTTATCTATATTCGTTTGGCATTAGTTAGGTCAAAACATGATAATTCCTTAAATTTTCTAAACCAGGAACATGTTAAAATATTAAGCCAGCAGCAATGCCTGTCCATCTTTAGATAAGAACCATTTTGTAGCCACGACTGTCCATCATTAGATAAGAACCATTCTGTATTTACGTCAGCACGGAAGTTTGTTCTACTTTTTTATTAACCGAATTAGACTTTTGCCAATGCCTGGTTTTACGGAATATATGTTTCACTGATAAGACTTAGAAGCTGACTGATTTTTGCTTTATAACCTATTTCCACACAATAATGTACATTCGTATAGCTAGTGATTTTTTTGCTATAAATGAATAAAACATTACTTTAATAATACAATTTAAAGAAAATTGCAATCTTATTAATTTTACTAAAAAATCAATTCCTAATAATGCTAATCTTACATACAATATGGCTACATTACTAAAAGTAGAAAAAGCTTTAACTGGCATATTTTCATAAGTTGCTCGACAGGATTTAACCAAACTCGACAGAAAACATCCTGACATGGTAGAGGGAGTGGCTTTCAAATTTACACAAATGATACCAGTATGTCATAAAATATAGACAATGCTACTAAAATAGAAAACTAACTTTAAACTACTTCTTCTGAAAAGTACTCAACAGAATTATATGAAATGTGACAGAAAGCTTTCTTGTATATCGAGATTTAAAACGTATACAAATATTTCCAATATATCATCATATATGGTCACCATTACTAGCAATAGACAAACGTTTAAATGATCTCTCAAAAATTGCCAATCACAATTGCATCAAATGTGACGGAAATCATCCTGACATAATGGGTTTTCAAATTTTAACAAATATTGCTGATCTGCTGACAAATATGGCCAAAATTATTACAAAGAAAAATTAAACTAAAACTCAAATGATCAATGCTCAAAATCTATTTAGCAATACTAGATCAAACTTTGACAAAAAAAACAACAATTTTAGCATTGATGTTTTCAAGCAACATACTTGATTCTGCTTCACCTGCAGTAAACGACTTCATAAAATCTATTCAAAAGAATTACCAAATTTAACAAAGATTATCCTGGCATAAAGGTATTTCCATTTTATACAAATGATGGCATTCTACCATCTCCCATCCAATATGAGTTCAGTTACTACGGCAGAAATGCCTTTATTAACTAACGTCTTCTAAACGTCGGCTCAATAGAACTTGGCAAAGCTTGACAGAAAGCATTATAGTCTGCAAGCTTTTCAAATTTATGATGGTAATTTGCCAACAAATATTGCAACCATTACTATAAATGGGGAAAAACAACTTTTTCACAAAATGTCGAAGCTGCATTTGATCAACTTTAAACGAAAGCATCCTATATCTTCCTTCCTGCAGTACTGGATTACACATTAAGTACGCGCTTAGGGCACCAGCCCAACAGGGGCACAAGAAACGTTAAAAGATTATGGTAAATTTTTTATTTTTATGTCATTTGGCACACGTAATACTGTTTGCATCTAGGGGGATGCGGTAATGTTCATGATTGAGTAACAGACTCGTAATCCAAGGGTTACAGATGTAATCTTTAATCAAGCCAGCCTTGGTGGTATCCTTCTGGATAACACTTAATTCTCCTTTCCTCTGGAAGATATTGGCAATATTGTGTTGAATGTGCCTTTAAAAATCTACTGACCAACTGTTTTCTTCCAAGACGGGTCGGATTACAGTTTTTATGTTGCATACACCAAATCATAAAAATTGTTCCTCACTTTGTTTCTATGGTATTCATTCCATAAGAAAAAGAAAGACCATTTTTTTAAAATATTGTGTTGTCAGCAAACTTTTAACAGAACAAACACATGACAAGGAGTTATGTTGTCGTTGTTGTTGTCATTGTTTATGGCCGATTACCATGGTCTTTTCAGTGGATACGAAATAGCACACATGTACACTGCATGTGGTTAAATGTACAGTTTTGTCTGTTAAAGCTTGATTTTATTGAGACTGCACTTTTGGATCTAGTTCAGTAATAAATATTATGCATACTATACTTATGGATCTAGTTCAGTAATAAAACAGTATATGTATAATGTACTTTTGGTTTGTTTATTTGTTTGATTAGGATTTTTAACTTAGCTTTAACAATTTTTCAGTCATATCGCTACAATGTCTGCAGTGAGGCAGTTTATAGTGATGTCTAGCTCTGGGGCATCATGCCGCAGACATGTAGCATGATTATATACTTTTGGACCTGGTTCAGTAATAAATAGTATTATGTATAATTTGCTTTGGACTTGATTCAGTAATACATAGCATTATGTATAATGTACTTTGGACTTGATTCAGTAATACATAGCATTATGTATAATGTACTTTGGACTTGATTTAGTAATAAATAGCATTATGTATAATGTACTTTGGACTTGATTCAGTAATAAATAGTATTATGTATAATTTACTTTGGACTTGATAGTATTATGTATAATTTACTTTGGACTTGATAGTATTATGTATAATGTATTTTGGACCTGATTCAGTAATAAATAGTATTATGTATAATGTACTTTGGACTTGATTCAGCAATACGTAGTATTATGTATAATATACTTTGGACTTGATTCAGTAATAAATACTGTTATGTATAACTTACTTTGGACTTGATTCAGCAATACATAGTATTATGTATAATGTACTTTGGACCTGATTCAGTAATAAAAAGTATTATGTATAATTACTTTGGACTTGATTCAGTAATACATAGTGTTATGTATAATGTACTTGTTAACCTGGTTCAGTAATACTTAGTATTATGTATAATTTACTTTAGACTTGATTCAGTAATACATAGTATTATGTATAATTACTTTGGACTTGATTCAGTAATACATAGTACTATGTATAATGTACTTTGGACTTGATTCAGTAATACATAGTATTATGTATAATTTACTTTGGACTTGATTCAGTAATACATAGTATTATGTATAATTTACTTTGGACTTGATTCAGTAATACAGTATTATGTATAATGTACTTTGGACCTGGTTCGGTAGTAACACAGTTGTATATATAATGCACGTCGGGGGTCCTCCTAGAGTAGGAATTCTGAAAACGTCTTGCTGATCTGCACAAGTTATTTTGATCCATTATTCAATATGGTCATTGTCACTAAAGATAGAAAATTCCTTAAATTATAACTTCTCAAAAGAGTGATTAACAGAAGCTGATCAAATGTGACATCATTCTTTCGTGAACAAGCTCAGAACATCAAACCAACCCACCTCAGTGTTGTATTGACGTGCCTTTCAACCCAACCAAATTTACACAAACGAAGACGACTCTCAATTAAAAAAGCTGCAATTATTTTAATTTAAAAAATAAAAATGACCGCACATGTCAGAATACGTCATACAAAACACTGATTCCTTGGCCGAAAACCGTTTCGTTTGGCTTCAAGCAGACAGCAGTCAGACGAACGATATCATGCACTTGTAAACCTTTTGTTTCAGACAATTTCATGTTGTTTTCATCAGATTTATCTAAAATGTATTGCTTACTGTGTACCACGTCATAACTTTTTTGTATCTATTAATACAATTTATATCATTTGCATTATATATCAATATAATTGTAGATAATTTATTTACTCATTTTATTGTTGTGTTTGATGTAATATCTTTTGAGATTATATAAAGGATCAAACAAATTGATTGATCCAATAATGTTTGTCTTTTTTCATTTTTATTCACACCCTTATTATAATTAATAATGATCTGCCACTTGTAATAAATATCTTTATCAGAGGTATTCAGAATAAAATATTAGAACAGTCAAATCATCAAACAAATATCACATATTAAAGATTCGCAGAGATCAGAGCCGTACCATGCATACAAGTCAAAAGCCTGAATGATTATGTAATAAAGATCACATCACATGTTCTCTGCAGCTTATATACTGTCAGAATATATCGCTTCCGAGAGAACATAAATATTGCATTGCCTATTCTGATATCGGAAAGGATATTCAACAGTGTCTAAAAAGTACAAGAGATTTACAAAAGAAATTCAGTGATTATAAAATAGCCAAAGCTCTGTCTTGCCTCCCCCCAAAGAAAATAGAGCATTGAGGCTAATTTGTTTGGTCATACCCACTATATTTTACGTTTTGGCTTAACCCCTTGCTTCCTCTGGGTAATGGAACAATGAAACTGAATTCCACATGTAAGCACTCTCAAAGACCTTTTTGAGTTGACCGCCCCTGACTAAATACGGTATAAGGATGGCCTGTCTTGAATAATGTAAGTAAAACAGTATCAAAATGAAAAGCATAATGAGCATAATGCCTTACTTCTCCTTCACTCTCTTAGGAGTCCTCTTGGGGTAAGAATTCAGACATGTCCTACACCGGGAAGGTATTTTGTTTTGCCAACGTATTCGTAGGGTGTTTTATCGGACATCAAACACGGGTAGGCACTCTGGATGATCTAGATAGATAGATAGTTGGATTATAGTGACGCCGGCCATGAAGGGTTATGTCATCACTGGTTTAAACCACCATTTTTTAATGGTGGTCGGTTTCCCGTGGGGGAGGAATGGTGCCACATCCCCACGGGCTTTTAACGCACATAGTGCGCTATTTAATTGGCCGTCATGTCATACCACTAAAAAGTGGCTAATGACATGAATGTAAGGCCCTGGGTGAGTGGGAATAGACCCAACACACACTCAACCCTATCAATCAATCGGTGAGTTTGTTACAAATGGAGGTGCAATGGCACCAAATAGCGAGAGAAAAATAGTCTTCTCATATCGCTATGTTGATGGGCTCTGGACGAGGAAAAGGAGGATAAGGTCCCGGAGGTCGGCCAGCCGATGTCGTAGATGGATGTCGTTTACACCCCGAAACGCCCTAGCCATACTTATTTCAAATTCAGTCCAGTTTTACTAATGGACAAAATAAAACCAATAACGTGTCAGCCACCTATGCAATTGAGTCCAATTCTATAAGTTGTAGAATTTTCCAAACACTTAACATACCAATATTACTAGTACATAGTGTAGATATTATAAGGCCCTAACAATTTGAAGCTAAAATGTCTATGCGACATATATAGTTGAGTCACTGTTTGGTTGGAATAGATTGTAAATTTTGTGTCCCATATGAGAGCTCTATTGAAAAATAAATGCAGTGATTGAAGCCCTTAAAAGGGCTGTGATGCAGCTGGTTAAAAGGTGCCCCTTCTATCCTCTATCTCTGCGATGAAGGCAGCTGTTCTTTCTTCCTCCCTCGTTGCTCGTGGGAAGTAGAGCCCGTGATGGGAGGCAATGTGCTGCGCCGCATCGTATAGGTGGTGAAGTGGTCTGTCCTCAAAAATTTCATAGTAATAGCTCGTCATTAATTTGAGGGCGTAGTTCCATTGGTTCGTCCTTGGCGGCGATGTTTGCAATGACCTGAATCCTATATAGGTTATGGCGTTCAGGAAATTCCCTGGTTTCTTTTTGTCATAAAGTAGTTTAGAAAGCCCCAGGTCATTGCACAATTTTCTATGATTTGGTCGTTAGCCCCTTTTTTTCATTCTGACGGTTTTTACTGGTGACTTGAATGACTTGACGCCTCCTCCTGTGGCGAGTGCGAGGCAGCTTCCAACTTTTTATCCAAGTTTACTGCCAAACTTTGTGACTGCGTAGGGATAGGTGTAGTAGGTATGCTGGTCTTAATTGCCTTGCCTTTAGTTGCCTTCCCCTTTTTGGTGGTGGTGGTGGGGGGGGGAGGTGGTGGTGGTGTAGGTTGAAGCTCCGGAATCGGTGAAGTGGCCACGTCCACAACACCCGTCATAAAATGAGCTTCAAGTTGTTGTGATAGCTCTGCTATCTGGTCACGTTGCACTGCATCCTCCTGAACAGGTGCCCCCATTTCTGGTACTTGAAGGGCAGTTTCCATGTTGACCGTAGGTGGTGGGGGTGGGGTGCTGCTGAACGGTCGCCGCTGCTTTTTCCCTCTATTTCTCCTGCACTTTGAATTCCCCCTATATTCCTCTTTGTCTTCTTTGTCCCAGACAAGAAGAAGTGTTGTCCTCTTGTCGGCCGCTCTGAGACTCCAATTAGTAGCCTCTGTAAGCCCTACACCAAAAATGGCGCGAAGGGCTTGTGCTGGTATGACTTCCACCGCTAGCGTACTCAGTAATTCCATGTTACTTGTTGCTCGTTCGTAATCGGCCATTACCCGTCACAAATGTGGAAAGCGAAAGTTAAGAGAGTTTTAATAATGCAGTATTTTATGACTGAGATTTGTTTTGCAAGGGCAAGCAGATGGAGCGTTTGGTGGAATACTACTCTGAACTGTAGAGAGAGAGAGAGAGAGAGAGAGAGAGAGAGAGAGAGAGAGAGAGAGAGAGAGAGAGAGAGAGAACCACGTGAACAACAATGCCCTCAATGCAACTGAAAATGTCCCACTCATTGCCGAACTGGACCAAAAACCTATTATAGCAGAACTAAAGACGGCTTAAACAAACTGTCATTTGATAAAGCCCAAGGGAAGGATGGCATCTCAGCAGAAGTCATTAAGTACGGCTGCAGGGTGCTGCTCACACACCTGCATGACCTCCTCTGCCAGTACTGATATGAGGGTGCTGTGCCTCAGGACATGAGAGATGCTAACATCGTAAACCCGTACAAGAACAAAGGCGACAGAAATGATTGCAACAACTAATGAGGCATATACCTTCTCAGCATCGTGGGTAAAGTCTGTGCACGCATCATCCTGAACAGATTGCTGACGTTTGCTGACAGAGTGTATTCACGGTCGCAATGCGATATTCTGCGCAGAGAGGTACACAATCGACATGGTCTTCTGCGTAGAGACAACTAATGGAGAAATACAGATAACACAAAACCCTCTTCCTGGCCATTATAAACCTTGCCAAAGCGTTCGATTTGGTCAGCAGAGACGGACTCTTCACAATCCTGGCGAAGATTGGATGCCCACAAAGTATCTAAGCATGATCCGGTCTTTCAGCTATGACATGAAAGCCCCTTGCGCTCTGCATCTTATTCGCTGTCATTCTCAAGCATGCCTTTGGGACGTCCACATAAGGGATCTACTTGCACACGCGATCATATGGCAAACTATTCAACCTGGTACGACTAAAGGTAAAGTGCGTGAAGCAACCATCAGGGACATGCTCTTCACAGACGATGCTGCTCTAGCCACTCACACAGAAGCTGAGTTGCACCACCTGATGGACCACTTGCACGACTACAAACTTGAGGTAGTCAGTCAGTTCACGTACCTCGGCACTACCATCACCAACGACTTGTCGCTAAATGCTGAGCTCTTAAGAAGCGGATTGGAAAGGCATCAACAACTCTCTCCAGTTTGTCGCAAAAAGTGTGGAAAAACAGTATGCTGACACTGAAGACTAATGTACGTGTACTGTGCCAGCGTGCTAAGCACTCTCCTGTATGCCAGTGAAACCTGGACTCTTTACGCCTCACAAAAGAAAAGACTGAGCGCCTCTCACATGCGATGTCTCCGACGCATGTCAAAATCACTTAGAGTGATCGAGTAGCAAACAACGAACGAAGTGCTTGAACGTGTCAAGATTCCCAGGATGGGCACACTCATCCGCCAACGTCAAATCAGATGGCTAGGCCACGTACGTATGATGAATGACGGTCGCATCCCAGAAGACCTTCTTTATTCGGAACTTACCTCTGGTAAACGGTCGATCGGACGGCCGGCCACATCTCCGCTTCAAGGTTGACTGCAAGCGCGACATGAACGCCCTTGACATCGATGTAAATAGCTGGGAAGATCTTGCTCGAGACAGGTCAAGCTGGCGACACGCTCTGATAACTGGTTTGAAAGCCGACGAGGACGAAGACAAACAACGCTCAGAGGAAGCAGCAGCTCCAACAAAAACCAGATTCAACTTTCAAGTGCAGCAATGAGTGCCACTTCCGTGTTGGGCAACATAACCACTGCAGACACTGCACAACACCAATCGGGACATCTGTCACGGGAGCACTTCCATCGTCTCTCGAGACTAATGGATATTAGCAACAACAATGTTGCAAATATTTAATCCTTTATTCGTATGCTGGACGCTAAATTTACGCATAAAATGTCAACTTTGACATTTATGCTGCATACACTGTCGTTGTATATTGAGTGTTAATATGCATAAATTATTTCTACGCTTTTGGACAATGTATAACATGTACGATGCTCCGTTTTACTATTTTTCAGTGCAGCAGTTTATAGTGATGTCTAGCACTGGGGCATCACGCCGCAGACATGTAGCATGATGTCCCACCCAGTCAAATTAACGAGGCAGCTGTTAGTACCATTTTTGTAAGTCTTTGGTATGATTCGATCGGGGATCGAACCCACGACCTTCCGCATCTGAGGCGGACACTCTAACCGTTAGGATGGGGCCCCGAGTGGCCGAGTGGTCTAAAGCGCTCACGGTTACGGATCACTGCCATCTTACCTCTGTCTGCGTGGGTTCGAGTCTCATGCTCAGCCAAATGTGGCTATGTGAGAAAGTTTGCCAGTAGCTTCTCGTGAGGCGGAGGTTCTTTCTGAGGTTTTCCCAAGTTCTTCCTCCACCATTAATACTGGCCGCCATGTATAGCCTATCTTGTGCTGAAAAATAGCGTTAAACCCTATAACATCAACTAACCACTAGAACACTGGGGTGATAGGGAAGACATGCAATTGCCTCGCATGTGACTCAGCATTATGAGGTTAGTGTTAGGACTGGTCGGCATGGTGTCAGGATAATATGACTGTGTGGGACATGTCTGCGTAATGATGCTCCAGTACTAAACATTACTATAAACTGATATACTGCAAACAGTGTCGATATTACTCAAATTATTAATCTACGTTAAAAAAAATTACAAAGCACATGAAAATGAACTAAATCCAACCGTACTATCATTTTGATCACTTCGTACTATTCTGCCTTTAATCTAGCCCGCATGAAATAATTAGTCCATATATTTAAGAAGTGAAAAAAAAGAGCTCTTCATATAAGAAAACTATATTACTTCCATCTGGGTATTTTGGAACTGCGGACATTATGCAAGATTTCATAATCTCAGAAATAGAAAAGCTTGGGAGCGTGCAGCAAATACGCAACTCCGAAATTGAATATAATTTGAGTTTTAAATATTTTTTTAAATTTATTTACCATACCATACCATACAATACAATACACGCAACTAATATAAGGAAATAATATCGTTCATAACTGGAACTCATCAGAACATGTAACTTAAAAGAGTAATCCAACTCGATTCAGCGTATTGAACGTATAAACAAATATGACTAATGTGTGTATTTATCACTGTTGATAATCAATGTTTAGAAATGAAACAGAAATTACCAATGTTTCATTTATCACAAAGGGTATCAAAATAAATACAGGATTTACAAAACTATGAATGATGTATGATTCTGCAACTAAGTGTGCTCAAAGTATTAAATCTGTACTAAAGTATGAATGAGGTATGATTCTGTCACTAATGGTGATCAAACTGTATAATCTGTACGAAAGTATGAATAAGGCATGATTCTGTCACTAACGATTAACAAAGTGTATAAAATCTACAAAAGTATTAATTATGCATCATCCACATGTAGCATATATGTGTATTACCTATTTCCCATGATATAGAGATAATGAATTATTCATTACGCCGAGTATACAGTTCGTAATGATCCGATTTGGGTTGTCGGAGTTAGTTAACTCAAGTACTCAAGTAATAAAATGTCAAGCATTCAAACACAATTCTTATAGCAAAATGAAAGACAACGAGAGAGCATGTTTGCATTGAAGGAAATGATAAGAAATGATAAATGAAAATTAATGAAAACAATAAGAAATCATCAGAAAGAAAATCTCATTAAAAGGTCTTGAACGTTTCAATACGAACAAATCGGACTTAACAGTAAATTATACAAGTATTTACAAAATATATCAGCTACAAATATAGCCTATCGCCATATCTTTCTCAGTACCCTACACCAGTGTAGACATGTTAGTTTATTTTTAATCCCGCTCTCACGCGATGGTGGGATGATGGAAAAAAAAACCACCTCTTATACATTTTGGTTATCGTTATGTTGGAGGTGATTGACAATGGGGTTATAACCAGGTTAGAGTAAACAACAAAATAAAATATGAACTTAATAGATGGACTAACATGGATCTGCGCAGAGATATATAAAAAAACAACACAAGCCTTCGTATGTAAAACATAACAATTTAATCAATTACGTAAAGAAAATGAAATCAGAGATAACATTTGAATGATTTAATTTCTCTTAAAAAAGATACTAAATTTATGCAAAATTAAATTAGCCGTTCTGTTGTACTGATATAACAAATTTTATCATATAATCGAGTGAATTCTCGAACTTAGCTTGCCGACATGTTCGCATCACATAGTGCTTCCGATCTTTTCTAAATCACTGATGGTGATAGGTCGGTCTCTCTCTCTCTCTCTCTCTCTCTCTCTCTCTCTCTCTCTCTCTCTCTCTCTCTCTCTCTCTCTCTCTCTCTTATAGCCTCTTCGGGTCATCAGCCCTTTGGTTGCAGACTTCTTGCCACTGTGCAATCTGGTATGGAGCTATATTGCCCTTAAAATAAAAATATAGTACTCAACTTAAATGCTTGTCAGTAATTATCTTGGTATAAACCAATATTCCCACTCTTTATGGTCAGCGCGCAGCCTAATACACACTGACAACCCTAGTAACATGAAGTTATGTCTTTCTAACGGCTACTCGCTTCCTACTGGAACAAGACATACTTAGTCTTATTAAATAAACCATCACACCCCGCTGTGGCTATAACTTACGAGATGAACTATGCTTGTGAACACTCTTTCCTAATGTTAACACCACCATAATTTCTCGGTTGAAAAGAAAATTTAATTACACAACGAATTCATGGACTTCACTAACTAGATTACTTTGCTGAAGAGGTGTGACTGTTTCCACAATTGATCAATAAAAATAGATAAATATTTAATTAAGAATATTTAAAAAAATAACAGTCCAAATTTAGTACCAATACTTTCATCTAATGTAAATGCGGTCATAATGAATAATTATATATTGAAGATGTATATATCAGATGTGATTATATTCAAAAGCATCAAGTCTAGTTTAAATGGTTGAAGCTGAGTGCACTGTATTTGTTAATCGTATCTATATACTCAACCGTGCCACACATTTAACGTATTGTCTACACATTAGAAGTTCGTTGTATATCACGTGAATATGGGAAATGCTACTTTAAAAGGTGTTTAGGTTGTTCAAACTTCCTTGTGAATTTTGTACCCTGCATATACCTGAATATGTAACTTTTTCAGCGAAACGGGAAATGCAATGGATACTACAGGATAAGTTTATACAAGATAAGCTTCAACTACATCATTTTCCTTATATAAATTGTTGTATATATAAATTAAAATGGTTTTTAAATACTCTTTGTGTAAAAAGTATCATATGCTGAATCTTGCATGAATTGCCAGTCGTTTAAATTATTGAAGTTTATCGTTTTTGTACTTTTGTTTTGTACGTCCGTGAGTGCTGCTGTAAACAGAGACCGAAGGTACTGAAAACCATTTGGTGATACAACGCGTATACAATTAGTGTGAAATCGTCTTTTGCTTGCAAAACGTTGTTGAGTATGAAGTACACGTTTTAACCAATTATATATATAAGTTGCGTATATGTAACCAAAATCATAAATGTAAAATATAACTGGGCAAAAAAGCATAAAGAGTTCACGTATTTGGTACCTTTAAAATGGTAAAGTACTTTCTAAAGAAGATGACATACGAAACAGTACCATTTGGCCTCCTGTCCGGAAAGCAGAATCCAACAGGTTTTGTCTAAGTTAGGTGACACAGATTTCTTAAAAGTGGTGAAAAGAGTGCAATGCCCACCACTGATTGCATCATCTTCCTCTCGACCGTGTTCCAGCATTTCCTATTTCCTCGAGTCTTTCTATTCGACTGCCTCATTCTTCTGGGACATCCTAGTCATTTACTCCGAGCTCGTCACTTCACCTTTTTCGGAATTCGCTCGTCATTTCTTCTTTTGTCTTGACTGCACTCATATCGTCTCTTTTTCCGTCCTCAGACTGTCGAGTACCCCCCCCCCCTCTCTCTCTCTCTCTCTCTCTCTCTCTCTCTCTCTCTCTCTCTCTCTCTCTCTCACTCTCTCTCTCTCTCTCTCTCTCTCTCTCTCTCTCTCTCTCTCTCTCTCTCTCTCTCTTCTTAAAGGAAAAGTTATCCCTAAATTGCAATATGTACCACTGTCTACATGTACATAAAATTCATTCACTTACGTTACTCAGAACACACTACCTATCTACGCACTGCGTCAAGCCTAACTTACTACGTTAGGCTTTGCCCTCGCTTCACAGCAACATGTCATAAATTACCGCATGAGCATTGAACATTTACCGTATGCTACTACATGTTCGATTACTGTTGCATACAATTCACATATCCTTAACATATAAGATTATTTCAACATCACAAAAGCAAATATAGTAGGTAATTATCGTTAACTCACGACAATTAGTATCGTCCTAACAGACAAAGGACATTATTTGATCGAGGTTTTGTTTCTTCATATAAGCATATGACAATGTGAATCGTATGCATTCGGTTCTACCAAAAAACTAATAACTGTAAAATTAAACAGATAAATTGCATAGTAACTCTAGCATCAACAGATTTCCATGAAACTGAATAAACGATACATGCTATGGAGCCTAGTCATACCAAACAAATTTGCATTCAACAATCAAAAACTAGAATATTACGCGAAATTAAAATTGCGTACCTTATTGCTGTTAATTTTAGATCTTGTGCATCCAGCACTAAATCCCATCTTTCTCACATCTGGTACTTTTCTTGTTTAACGATGATAGCACTGTTCTCTTTTTAGGCTTCATCGGAACCAAAATTCTCTCTCTAAGAAAAGTTTGAACTAAACAATTCGACCAAGGTTGACACTTTAAATCTTGAAATTCACACTACTTCCAAGGCATACGTCTGAATTTTACTCTGGCCAATCACATGCAGTAGTTTCTAAGAATTTTCCCATTACAAACATTTCTTTCGTCAGTCAGAATCTCTGAAGTACGTTATACAACTTTTCTTTTTGAAGAATAGCTATTTGACATGGATTGTAAGTTCAGCAGTCTCTTTCTCAAAACCGTGCTAAGATATCCGGTCAATTTCATTGAGTCGGAACACTGGCCTCTTTTACATTTTAACACTGACATGGAGGAAATGAAGAATAAAAGGTCTATGTGACCCTTCACAAAGGCTTCCTAGTTCTAAATGTAATAAAATCTTAATGCCCAATGCATTTAACTATAAGGTTCAATACTTATCAAAAGTCCGACAATTGTATGTATGTATGTATGTATGTATGTATGTATGTATGTATGTATGTATGTATGTATGTATGTATGTATGTATGTATGTATGTATGTATGTATGTATGTATGTATGTATGTATGTATGTTCAACAAGTATTTTTACTAATATAATGACCTTAAACCATAAATCAGTTGTAATAAAATACAGAATCAATGAAGCACACTGAACATAACTGACCTTTATTGCGGACTCAATTCTAACAATGGGCATGCGAGATAAGTACAAATTATTAATGGTGGTTGTATAGTTAATAGAAAAAAAATCGATACAGAAAGATATAATGAACAAAAATTGGAACATAATGACAAGAATCGAAACACTAGGATGCCAAGTTTATATATAGTTATCTCAATCAACCAAAAGAGGGAAATGACTGAAGAAAAACAAAAATGTATTCAGTCTTAATGTGGTTTAATAATGGAAAACCAGTTAGATTTAGCATATTCCTGCGTATTGGTATATAATATTTGAGATACTGGTATTTTTCCAGTAAAAGATCAATTCCAAAATGTAACAGCATACTGTCCTACCAAGATTTGTGAAATTAGGTGCGCACATGTAGCTTGGTAAGTTTTACATTCCGTTCGCCAAAAGAATATCTCTCTGTCGACATTATGAAATTGTTAAAGCTAAGTTATAAATCTAAATGAGAGAGAGAGAGAGAGAGAGAGAGAGAGAGAGAGAGAGAGAGAGAGAGAGAGAGAGAGAGAGAGAGAGAGAGAGAGAGAGAGAGAGAGAGAGAGAGAGAGAGCGGAGGGATGGAGGGAGAGAGAGATTATGAAAGTAATGCGAATACAAAACTTAGTTTTAAAATTATCAACAATTACACAGCAGCTGTCCGCAGTGACAAAATCATTTACAAATCTAATGCCTTTTTTAAAACCAAACTTTATGTTAAGATTTTTAGTTCTATAATTGTTTTATAAATGCAATTTATATTACTGTAAGTCAAATTTGTATAATTTAATAGACTGTGAGTGTTGGCTACATACCGCAATACTTTTAACATTGTATAGACATACTACAGTGATTCCTCCTATATTCTAAGCCAGTAAATTCATAAACATGATACGGTACAGTTATAAATAGAACTGGTTTCAGCGAATTTATCTATGCTGCTTGCGTGTCATGGAAAAAACTAGATATTGGAGCAGCAGAGAGGGTAAACAGACATTTTCTAATTGGATTAGATTTCAAGCAAATAATTTTAAAGCTCTGTTTGTCAAATTAAGGCTTAACAATTTTAAAGCTCTGTTTGTCCGTTAAGGGTTTCATGAAACCGAAACAAAATGTCAAACACTGACGTGGTTTTGATACCAAAGAACGGCTGAAAAGCTCGATGCAGGGAATGTATGCAAAATATTTCTAATCAACTACTCACATCCGTTTTCAAGCACTATTATATAAAAACACATGCGATTTTAGTGGGCTCGACACATATGTAAGGCCAGATAGTTATGCTGGTTTGGAATGAGTCAGTGAAACGTATTGTATCTGATTTGGGATCGGTGCGCAGGTGTCTTATAGAAACTATTTCTAATCAACTAACCACATCTGTTTTCGAGCACTACTATATACAAAAAAAAAAATGCGATTTTAGTGGGCTCGCTACCTGTTTGCTGTACACAGCGGACGAGGAAAAGCGAGACCGGTGAAAGTGAAACAATCTGATGTACCATTTACGTACGATCTGTATAGCTGCCTTGCCAATCGAGCCTACTCACGTAGGGCAGGCGCTATACCACGGACAAGGACAAGCGAGTGTGAAGAAAGATTTATACGGGCCAGTGATCAGTACTCAGGTGCCAGTGATCGAACTAGGCTACACACGATACAGAACAAGCGAGAAGGGATTGAGCGAGGCAGGCAGGCAGGCTGGCTCTCTCTCTCTCGTATCGATAGTGTGCGCATGTGTCTTATGGAAAATATTTCTAATAAACTACCCACATCTGTTTCCGAGCACTACTATATACAAAAAAATGCGATTTTAATGGGCTCCTATAGAAAAGCAAAATTGTTTGTATAGCGGCCTTGCATATCGACCCCATTAATCCATACAGTCGCTTTACAGAAGCATTACTGGACGGTATGTGTGGTATGGCTAGGGTCCCGCAACAAAACCGAAACACAGACGCGTATTTTGTTGTCGTGATTTTGTTAGCTGCTACATAATCATAAGATATAATAATAATGGTACGAGAATCGTTAAGAACCAGACTAGCTCGAGAGCAATTAGAGGCAATAATGAGATTTATTCCTGTGAGAGATTCTGTCAGACAAAAACTTCAATAGCGTCAGGAAGCTCAAGTTGATTTTTCAACAGGTGCTGAACAATTATTCAAACCTGTTACTACAGCTACTAAAGAGGTTATATATCGAAAAGAAGTAGAAGAAATAAAGAGAGGCGTTCTTCCTTTTAGCATGAAAGAATAGAAAAAGAAACCAAACAAACATCAGAATTATTACAAAACCTTCCTGGTCCGGCAAAATTTCAATCCGGTCCAATAAAAACCGATGAAGAAATTAAAATTTTGTCAATGAACGTTAGGGGTCTGCATAGTTCTGATCTCAAAAGAAGAGATATTTTCTGCTGGGTCAAACAAAAGAAAGCATCTATTATATGTTTACATGAGACACATAGTACAGTTGAAGCTGAGAAGTATTGGGAGGCTGAATGGGGATATAAGTGTGTTTTTAGCCATAAATCTAGCAGTAGTGCTGGTGTTGCTATCCTGCTTAGAAATAATTTTGAATTTCTTATTCTCAGAAACAGATGCGATTGTCAGGGCAGATACATTCTCTTAGATTTATCAGTTAATGGACAGAGATTTACACTAGTGAATCTACATGGTCATAATGATGATAATGCTGATTTTTTTTTTAGAAATTTGAAAGAGGATATTATAAATTTTGAAAATTCCTCTGTTATTATTTGTGGTGACTGGAATGTTGTTCAGGACATGGAGCGTGACTCTTATAATAGCTTGCATGATAAACACTCCATGGCCCGAGCAGCAATCCGGGACATCAAAAATCAACTAGATTTACTGGATCCTTGGAGAACAGTCAATCCTGACAGTAGAGTATTTACTTGGCATCAGGCAAACCCAGTGAAACAGAGTAGACTGGACTATTTTTTAATCTCTGAGGACATTTTTTCAAATTCTATGGACGCCTCTATTATTCCATGGCTATAAAACAGATCATTCAGCAATAACACTAAAATTGTCTATATCTGCAGCACCGAGAGGTCCTGGATACTGGAAATTCAATTCAAAGCTATTAAAGCAAAATGAATATATTCAACTGGTAAAAAAAATGTATAACCAACACAGTAGAAAAATATTATTGTGAAGGCGATAAGAAAAACCCACTTCAGGTGAAACTAACATGTAATAATCAATTGTTTTTTGAAATCCTTAAAATGATAATAAGATCAGAATCTATTATGTACTCACAAGCTAAAGCAAAACAGGGAAAACAAAATTTCAGGAAATTGGAAGCTGAAATACATACCTACATACTTTAGTGAATCAAAGTAATAACCCCACTACGATGAAAGTTTTGAACAAAAAACAAGCGGATTTAGAAGAAATGAGGAAAAAAGAGGTGGAAGGTATAATGTTAAGATCTAAGGCAAGATGGTATGAATCTGGTGAAAAAAAACTCTAATTAGTTTCTCAATCTCGAAAAGAGAAATTACACAAACAAAACAATAAAAGAGTTAACTAAGGAAGATGGAACAAGGGTAACAGATTCAAAAGAAATATTAAATCAACAGAAAGACTTTTATGAAAAATTATACCAAAGTAAAAACAGATGTAACTTTCAAACGCTTAACCACTTTTTTAACCATGATAAAAAACTCTCAGATTTTGAAAGAAGTTCATGTGAAGGGAAGTTAACGTTTGAGGAATGTGGTTTAGCACTAAATAAATATGAAAAATGAAACTAGCCCTGGTTCTGATGGATTTACGGTAGAATTCTACAAATTCTTTTGGAAAGACCAAGGCGGTTTTCTCTTTAGGTCTCTAAATACTGGATATGATATGAAACATTTTTCAGAATTTCAGTCTCAGGTGATCATAACGTGCATTCCAAAAGAAGATAAAGACAGGAAATTTATAAAAAAATTGGAGACCAATCCCACTACTTAATGTAGATTACAAGATTGCTTCAGCGTCAATTGCTAATAGGGTCAAAAAAGTACTCCCGTTTATCATCAGTGACACCCAAAAGGGTTTTATGAAAGGGAGATTCATTGGATAAAATACAAGACTTTTGTATGACCTGATGCAATACCTTGAGGAAAAAAATGAATTTGGTCTTCTCCTATTGATAGACTTTGAAAAAGCTTTTGACTCAGTTGAATGGGACTTTCTGGAAACTGCTCTGAAGTCTTTTAACTTTGGAGAATCAATTTGTCACTGGTTCAGGCTATTTTGCAATAAATCAAAAAGTTGTGTTTTTAATAATGGACATTTATCCCCATTCTTTAATTTGGAGAGAAGTTGTCGCCAGGGAGACCCTTTATCGCCCTACTTTTTTATAATAGGAATTGAACTTCTTGCAATAGAACTAAAGAAAAACACAGATGTTACAGGCAATTTTTATAATGAAATGGAGTTCAAATTAGGGCAGTACGCTGATGATGCTTTTCATTTATTAGATGGCTCTCATTTGTCCTTGAGGACAACCATGCAGATTTTAAATGATTTTGCTTTGGTGTCAGGTCTGCACTGCAATGTTTTGAAATCGAAAGCAATTTGGATTGGAAACAAAAAATATTCTAATGAAAAAATATGTCCAGAAAGTGATATTAACTGGTCAATGTCCAATTTTAGATTGCTGGGAATATATTTCTCTTTGAACTTGGAGGACATGGTAGAGCTTAATTATTCGATGAAGTTAAAGGAAGTTAAAAAACTGCTTGGCTGGTGGAGTAGAAGAAATTTATCCCTTATTGGAAAAATTACTTTGATAAAGTCCTTGCTTTTGCCTAATTTCATTCATCTTTTTGCAGCTTTGCCAAATCCTCCACCCATATAGAAAAGGAACTGAATACATTATTTTTCCAGTTTATTTGGGGCAGTAAAACTGAGAGAGTTAAAAGAGACACACTTATAGCTTCTTTTGAGGCTGATATATATATATATATATATATATATATATATATATATATATATATATATATATATATATATATATATATATATATATATATATATATATATATATATATATATATATATATATATATATATATATATATATATGATTCACTTGCATTCATTTGTGTGTTATATAAAACTTTCCTGGATTAGGCGCCTCTTAATAAACGAAGATGGCTTATGGCAAAAACTGGTTTCTGAACAAATATTTGGAAAATTTGGAGGTATGCTGGTACTCTCATTAGGAAAAACTAAATTAAAAGTAATTTCTAAATTAATTAAAAATATTTTTTGGCATTATGTTATTTATGCGTTATCTCAATGGAAAAATGAACCATCTACTGTCAATGAATACTTGTCTCAAGATATTCTTAATTTACTGACTGTTTAAATCATACACATGGTGGAGAACAAACGGTATTGTAATAATTATTCAACATCTTTTTGATGCACAAGGGTCTCTATTAAGTTTTGATGAAATAAAACAAAAAACAAAAACAAATAATTTCATACAGTACTTTGCTCTTATTTCAAAGATCTCAGTGACGTGGAAAAAGAAGATTAAAACTTTCTTTGAAAGTGGAAAACGTTTTCTTGTAGCTTTGGACAAAACATCTCTCCTTAGGGTAAGAACAAAGAATAAATTTATCTATACAGACCTGATAAGAACCAAAATAATAAAGCCAAATGGTAAACATGAAACTTGGTCCAGACAGCTAGAGTGTGCGATTGGTACAAATGAATGGACCAACTCTTTTGTTTCGGCTAGATTTTGTACAAAAGACACAAAACTGATTAGCTTTAACATTAGATTTCTCCACAGAAATATTGCCAAAAACCAGTTTCTAAAAAAGATTAATTTAAGTGATAATGATAAATGTACCTTTTGTAATGAGGGAATAGAAGAAATTGAGCACTTATTTTATGACTGTTTAGTTACTGAAAACTTTTGGAAACTGTTGGTTGAATGGATCCAAACTTATGACCCAAATTTTAGAATTACACGAAAAGATGTCGTTATAGGAAATAATAACTTTGATGATCTGATTAACTTCCTAATTTTGCTTGCAAAATATGTTATATACAGATTACGTTGTGCATCAAAAAGCCCAAATCTTGCATATTATACAAATTGTGTTTTATCATATAAAACGCTGGAAAAATATGTCGCCAAAGTGAATAACAGAAGTGACGAGTTTAAAAGAAAGTGGACCCTATTATCAACTTTTGGTACATGAATTACTATTATTATTATTATTATTATTATTATTACTTTTAAAATTTATATAATTTTTTTTTAATTATTATTATTTTTTTAATGCAATTTCAAGCATCTTGGGGATTGCATGCGAGTATGACTTTGTGTACAATAATTGTGATTGTAAGTAAGGGTCTGTGTGTGTATGTGTGTGCGTGTTGTGTACGGAACACATGTAGAGATCAGGACACAAAAGAATGTAAGATCATGCCCCATACGCCAGGTCAGGCGGTGATGTAGGGGAATATGTAAAATCCTGATACCTTGTGTTCAATAATTAAAAAAAGATTTCATTGATAAATTTATAGACAACAAATGTTTGTCTTTAAAAAAAAAAATTTAACAGGTGCTGAACAATTATTCAAACCTGTTACTACAGCTACTAAAGAGGTTATATATCGAAAAAAGGAGAATAAATAAAGAGAGGTGTTCTTCCTTTTAGCTTGAAAGAATAGAAAAAGAAACCAAACAAACATCATAATTATTACAAAACCTTCCTGGTCCGGCAAGATTTCAATCCGGTCCAAGAAAAACCGATGAATAAATAGTCCAAGAATTACGAAATAAATTTACCAAGGGAATTTTAGCATATATCGATAAAAGTGGTCTAAGGGATTTTATTAATTTTACTGCTACGGGTCATTACGATAAAAATAAGAAGTTGAAACCAGGACATAAAAATATATATCAGAGATGCGCGCCATTGGGCTGATGTACTTTATAAAATTAGAACCAATACAAAGCAAATTGATAATGAGGATCCAAGATATATAATGTATATCGATGGAGTGGAAAAAATATATAATCAAAATGAAACAGCAAAAGAACAACTAAAACAAGAACAGACCCAACGAAAGGAAGAACTACGACGACAAAAAATTTAAGAACAAAAACAGCGAAGAGAAGAATTAAAACAGCAAAAGTCGCAAGGAAAAAGACAAAAATCTTCAAAACAAGAATATCTCAATCATTGTATATATACCATCTGACCGAGAAGAAGATGATGATGCGCAAGGGGCAACTGGATATAGTAGTGGTGAATGTTTTTCTCATTCTGGAACTCATGGTAGTGGTCTTGTTTCCTGTCCTATTAATATTCTTTCCGACATATCACGATTGGAGGTACTTATCGGGGGAAAACGAGCTGGAACTAACTCACCGGAACTAATTAATGAAGCCGCTTATATTTGCCGAAGACTATTTGAAGGTGGTATCATGGATATTGGTGTAAATCGAGAATTTATTGATGAAAACTCGTTGATGATTATGGATATTGGTGTAAATCGAGAATTTACTGATGAAAACTCGTTGATGATTACCACAGTGACCAATATCATCACATTAGATAAATAATAATTATATGAGATGATCATACACTACAACCACAACAAGCCAACTATGACTTATGTAGTAAATTCACGATTGCCTGTTTATAAAATGTATTATGGAGATGGTCTCGGTGATGTTGTTCAGGGGTTATTTGCAAGGATGGCTCCAAAAAAAGCACCAATCGCAAAACAATTATCCATGAAAGCTATTGATGTTATTCGTGATAAAGGTATTAGCACTGTTGGTGATGTTGCCGGTAAATTATTTTCCGCGGCCAAAGAAAAATTAATCACGCTGATTCTACGATGAAAAAAAAACATCACCGGCGAAACTACCATCTGCGGAGATTATGGCTGCAAGTGTTAGTAAAATAATAAACAGCGCGGTGGATCAAAAAATATCAGAGCGATTAAATGGAAGGATTTGATGCTCAGGGAAATATTACTGCAAATATAATAGCCGGAATTGGTTTGAAATCTCGAGCGAGATCGCGATTTAGACCGAGAAATATATAATAAAATGTTTAAATCTTCACCCGACTCAGCATTGGATATGGATGCCAAAGTGCGCAAAGATGATTCTGTACGCGATTATCCGTTTTATTCCTATAACGCAATACAACCAATTAGTGGATCAAGAATCGAACTTCAGGTTCAAGACACAAGCAAATACTTTCTACCCGCTGAAGTATTATCGAAGTAGAAGGAGAAATTGTAACAGCTGCTTTTGACGTTCATAATGTACCAGTACCATATGACGCAAATTTGCCAGTTGGTTTTGTCAATAATGGTATTATGGCATGATTTAGTAGCGCTAGATATATGATCGATGCAAGAGAGATTGAATCTATTGAGCATGATATTGATGTTGCCGCAACAATAGTGGGTTTAGCAAGATATTCTGATGACTATACAAGATCAACAGGTCCATCTATGATGTTCGCTAAGGATATTACTGATCACGCTGAACATAATAAGTATATTAAATTCGGACACCAGTAGCTACTGCGTCTGATCCACAACCAATCAACACTGAACATGAAGATAGACCAGCTGCTGCTTCTGATGTTATAAAAAGTGATAGTCCTCATTACAACCTAGAGTTTGCAACACGCGTATCAATGTTGCAAGAACAGCGTAGATTATTTTCATGCGCGATTCCACTATCTCATATCTTCGGATGATTTTGCAGAAATGTTAAAAAGGTTATCTTTGGAGCGAAACATACAGTAGCCCTCGTGCGAAAGGGTGATGATAATGATGCATTATGGCATGGTGCTGATGTTCCTGATTGTAAAATAAATATAACAAAATTCTCATTGTGGATGCCAGTAATGACTCCATCAATCACCGCAGAGGAAAAATGACTATCATTTATGGATCATGGAGGAAAATCATTGCTAAGTTGGCTAACGACAACAACAGATACCATGGATTCTACTGTTAACGGCGTATTTACATGGCACATGGCATCAAAACAAGGGGTTTCTGCGCCGCGGCATATATTTGTTGCGTTACAGGATAAGGCACGATTAAATTCACAAACACGCAGCCATATGATATTTGATCAACTGGGTGTTACTGAAGTCTCATTAAGGATAAATGGAAAACATGAACCATCCGAGGATATTTTACTTAATTACGGACAAAACCAAATAGCACGCGCGTATCATCGTTTGCTGACATTTATGGGACGTGATAATAATGTAGATACCGGTCTGCAAATATCACAATTAGATTTTAGAAATTGATATCCGATTTATTAATTTTCGTTGGAACATCTTGATTTAACCAGACAGTTAACATACATTTCCGAGCTCGTGTAACTCTTCCGACTAATGCAGCAGGTGTTATCACTATCCCCAATTACAGAGCAATTGCTGTCATTCTCAGTGACAAATCAATGTTACTCGAAGGTGTTGGCGGACGAATGAGGGTAGTTGATACGCCAGTAGAAAACATGTAAATGTTTTCAAAAACATGTAGACAATTAGATCAATCTCGTATTAAATAAAATGGCATATAGTCATGTTACCGTTACTCTGACTCCTGGTCAGATTAAAAAGTTGCAATCGGATTCAACTAAAAAATGTGGAACTACGATATCATTAAAACACAATCAAATGTCTGGTGGTCAGAATAAACTATCACTGATAGCTCGTCAAATTAAGCATTTCAATGATGCTAGCAAAGATAAAAAAGGTGTTCAGGTTACTCTCTCTCTGCGGCCGCGATCAAAGATATGATTAAATCAGGTGGTATTTTTCCACTTCTCGCTGCGTTACCAGCGCTAATTACCGCTGCTGGGATGGCATTAAATAAACTACAGGAAGCGGATACAAAAAAAGAGACGATCTGCAAAAGGAAAGGGTCTAAGACTACCAGGAACTCCGTATTCATGGTACAGCGGAAACGGCCTGAGATTACCAGGGACAGTTTACTTGCACCGTTATCAAATTGTGATTTACTCGATGCTGCTAAAACATTAAGAAAACAAAACTTCAGAGGTGTTTTCATGTGAGATCAATTACCACAACAACCAAACAGCACTGAAACCGGTATCATTAATATCGATAACAGCACCGGACCTGGAACTCACTGGGTTGCATAAGCGATTGATCCGCGTGGAATTGTTTATTTTGATTCATATAACTTAGCGCCACCTAAAGAATGCATATGTTAAATACGCCAATTAAAATTTCCGATCTGGTACTCCACGATACCAACACAAAAATTAACTGACCCACCAAATATGCGGCCAGCAGGTATTGAATATACTTAGCGCTATATCATCATCAACTAAACCACCCCATAAAACCGTATACAAATATACGAGTAATCGTTTTTTAGAGAAATCTTAAAATATAATGGTTGATATTTGGGGAAGATATCTCTCAAGCCTAAAAAAACCCACCGGGGAAATATCTGCAAGAATAGATGTAAAACAAATAATCGAAGATGAAGTATTTGAGATATCAAACCTCGTAAGTGTGGATCCAAACGAAATAGTCGTATTTCAAGACCGACAAGGGAAATTGAAAACGAGTAATGTTTCCATGAAAGATATTCTTGTTAAAATAAATGGAGTAACCGAAATTTCCCTAGCGGTGTTTGATTCCACCGGTAAGATTAAACCTGGAGTTCTTTTTCCAACTGTGATAGATAGTATTAACAATCGAGTAAAAAAAATCGCACCTACATGAACATCATACTCAGCTCGCAGAGTTGTTAGTTTATCATCTGTGGTTTTATAATCAACATATAGCGTCGTTAGTTTATCATCTGTGGTTTTATATTCTTGTTGCAACGTTGTTAGTTTATTGTCTAACACATCTACATATTTTGTTGTCACAGCATCAGTGTCTAATGTTGGATTACCAAGTGTGGTTATTTTATTCGAGTTCATGTCGAGGTTGCCTGTCATTGTGTCACCGGATTTTTTTTACTCGATTGTTAATACTATCTATCACAGTCGCTGATATAATCTAGTCTCAGTGACACAACACCAACAGCTAACGAATTCTCGCGATGATTAACATCTACGTCACAGCAACATCAAAATTAGAAAAACAACACAATAATAACAATGGGAACGCCATCGACATCAACAACGGAATTACTTCAGCGGATAGCGACAAACACAACGCTGCAAAAGACAACCATGATCTCAATAACCTCAACCAACTCTGAATTCAGTGTGAATTTTCCCATTTTTGTTACTGGTTAAAGAGATAGCGCTAGCAAAATTATGACTATACTACAGTTGGCCAAATATTACATCAAAATCATTTGGTTGTCAGCAACCGAATAATTCTCTGGTGTTTGCGAGTAAAAATAAACAAGACGGGACTCCAGATTGGAATATTATTTCCTTACCATCTGGGACTTACCAAATCCAACAGATCAATAATGAATTACAGCGTTGAATAAATTCAATTACAACAAAGGAATCAAAAATCGCTATAACAGTTCACGAACCAACATTATCTGCCGCGACTGAGATAAACTCACCCGGGTACCTCGTATATATCTATCAGAGTTCTATAAGAACCGTGCTAGGATGGCCTGCAATCCCACCTCGGACATCTTTACAAATACCTGAACCTAAAAAGTCTGATTATGTCACAGATGAACAATCATATCACGAAATTACCCCATCATACCAAAAAAATTTACTCGATATAAAAAATGCATCAGGTGGCTCTCTTTTTGGTGCTAGATTAATTCAAGATCCTTCCTATGATGAAATATATATTTGGAATTTTATTATTGAACAAACTCCAGAAAAAACAACACACATATATATTAACCAAAATGAAATTAATGCTTATTTTAGAGAAATCAATCAAGAACATAATCAACAACTACAGCGCCTACAACAGGCTTTACAAGAATCTAATCGAGATGAAATCATCACGCGAATTGAAATATTAAATCAACTTGTATCTGACATGGAATATATTAATTATAAGCGAGTAATTCAGGCACCAATTGATACCCCCGCCTACTTAGATAACCTTAGGCGAGGATTTTTTAATAAATATAAAATAACAGAATTTGATCTACCGAATTTTAAGTTTCCCGAGTTTAATGCAACGCAATTAAGAAAATCCGACAGTGATGTCATAGATGAGCATTTTCCGTTCATATTCACCGCATGGAAAAAAAAACACAGCCACAGGCAACTATCGTCAAGCATAATAATGACCCAGATGGTGGTGGGCGGCATATTTCTCCTGCTAATATTAATATATCTTCGGTGATTGCAGTAAATCTAGTATGTGATGCTATTGATGGAAGTTACCAAATAAATCTCGCAAGATTAAATCAGGCCCAGCAGAGATACATTTTATATTCGTTTGCACCAACTGTTACACCCGGATTTTTAATCATACAGGAACCTGTTAAGTCAGTGTATATGCGATGTCATAATGATTCATTAACGAGAATTAATTTTAAACTCACTGACCAATCCTATAATCTGAATGATTTACGGGGAGAGATTTTATAAATTAGTGTGTATGTAATATCCTAAAAGGATTTCCATCGTAAGATTTCCCATCTTAAGATTTCAGTGTTATTTTACGTCCGCGTTACGCGGGTGCCAAAAACAAATAGAAACACTACTTAGCTTAGCACTAAATAGATATACTTAGCTTTCAGGAACTGTTTCTATGTTCATTTTTGAATCAGCTGTTTTAACTGTCTAACTCTGGAATTTATGACTTCTCTCTTTTCATATTGTTGTGTTAAATCACTTCTTATTTTTTCTACTGAGGTAAATACAGGTACTAATTTATCTATTTCGCTGTTATCCGCTAATGACGCGTTAAAAGCTTGTTGTAGTTCCTTGATAAAGGAATATTGTGACTGCAACACATACTTGTTACCGCGGGGTATGTCTTCTAAACACTAAAAATCAAAAAGGATTTTTATCACAATTTAATTTATTTGATAATTTTATTCCCTGATTTTTCAAATCTGTAATTGCAGAAAATATATCTTTGATAATTTCATAATTCATTATATGATAAATATATCTTTAAAAGAGAGTTTTTTTTACACAAAATAAACAGTAACAGGTAAGTGTAAACTATTTAATTGACTCTGTTACACAATAATTGCGCAATGGTATGAAACTCATAACTAATGTTAACAAGATTTTACTGTATAATATATTCTAACCGAATTTTTTGCAAATATTTTTTGAAAGAGCAGACTTATATACACCTTCTGCAACACGTCGAACCAAAGGCATACATATATCAAAATACTTGCCGGCTTCATTCATTGATTGAAATATTAATTCTTCATTAGTCTCTCTGTTGACAGATTTAATCGCTCTTTTTCCAACGGATTTACAAGTACCGATTTTTCCAAATGAAGTATTTTGATTCTGAGTGATAGCTCGTAAATTCAATAAAGAATTATCAGTTTTTATACTATTAATGTGGTCAATCACAAAACCAACTCTGATCAATCCATTTAAATATTCATATGCCAAATCTATGATTAAGATATCTTTTTCCCGCAGCAGTGAATCTAAACTATCCATGATGATCAACAACCCCTACTGGTTTTTTTCAGTTTGCGGTGTCTGACTACACCATCACGAGACGTTTCATAGTCCTTGATTGTAGGATGTGGTTGAAATTCTTGGCTCATATATATATATATATATATATATATATATATATATATATATATATATATATATATATATATATATATATATATATATATATATATATATATATATATATATATTATTTGTCTAATTGATTATTTGGTTTAATTTTTATCTATTGAGAATCTATCAATGTAGTCCTGAGGTGTTCTTATGACTTTGTCGTTGACTCTGTCAAGGACGCTGACAGAGTCAGGATCAGGGCTAAAGTTCTTGATTCGTTTATTATAATAGCGCTTAAGCTCCCTGTATCGCTTACCACCACATTGGAGGCACAGCTGTGTCTTACCTCATACTCCAACACCACAACGTATACAAGGTCACGGACCTAAGCTTCCTCGTCGCACGCTCTGTGAATGATATCCACAGAATTCGCTTTTACACGATTTGTTACAAACGGTTACTGATCCTATCATAAGCCATTTGCAGTAATTCATTATATATAAATTCTTTATTTAAATACTTGTTTTAATTATAGCATGAAGGAGTTTGAGAGATTATCCAAAATCAAACCCTGAAAAAATGCTAAATTCAATCTCCATAGAGTCTCCCTAGATGAAACAAATAAGGGTCTAATAAGTGATAGAAGCATGATAGGTAAAATCCATAAAGAATTTAAGGAATTTAAGTGCGACAGAGCATCTCATTGTTGATCAGCAGTTCGAATCGATGGTAGTGTTGATGCTACCATGAACGACAAAAATGCATCAGAAATAATATCGCATCTTGACCATCAAAAATATTTTTTCAGAGTGAAATTCATTATCAGTTCAGAAACAGGTAGTTGGATTATTCGTACTAAATTTGATCCTGTATTGAAAAATAGAAAAACTGTTACCGTGAGTCAGGATTCCAAACCAAGAGTGTTGACTGGAATTGACAATCCCTATTACGAGAGAGCTTATCCCGTGACCGCGGTTGTTTATGGGATTTATCCGATAAATGAAAAGCCTAGTGTTGAGAAATTGAAACCTATGAAACTATCATCGCTGAATTGTGTAGCTGAACGAGTAATAGAGCATTTTACAAATGCAATGCGTGCAAACAAGTTGACAGATCTAAGACGGAAAAAAATAAACGAATGGGCACTAGCAGTCAGGGATACTGGGGCCACAATTCAAAATGTAGCTAAGCTAGAAAAGATATTAAAGTTTCCAATAACCGTAGCGACGACAGCAGGAGAAATATTATACAAATCGAAATATAAATCAAGGGGAGCTCCAATCAAAATCATTGATCATAATACACACGCGTGGACCTCCGCGGTAACAATATTTACGCGAGATCAGATTGTAAGATATTACCCGCCAGAGAGTTCTATCAGTAACATGTTTTTTTTTATGAGTTAAGTAAAAACGATCCTGTATCAGTGTGTTTATTTCAGAGTTTCAAAGACGAAAAGTGTAAATTCGATCAATTTGTAAGATCTAACGGGGAAATGTACCGTACTGAATATCTTCACGACGAGATGAGAAAACTCGTTGAGAAATGTTCAACGGATAATAACAGCAATTACTAACAAACTGTTTTACTGATTCATTTTATATAGATATCAAACATAGCGAAGCAGTGGCTGAATTTACAAATTCTGATGAGTGTTGGGGATCATGGAGAATCAAAAAAGAACGGTTACATGATTATTCTGAATCAGCAGATGTTACGATTGAAAACAATTTACATAAAAAATAATCAAATATCAGAACTATCGAATGCTCCTTCGTTGTCCGATCCAGTATATAGATATAAAACAGTTTACTTAAATGGATGTGGCGGGTCAGGGAATACAACACGAGTGAACAAATTATTTCGAGGGAAATCAAACATGATTGTTGTAACACCAACACATAGACT
This sequence comes from Unio pictorum, assembly GCA_030141615.1. NCBI lineage: Eukaryota > Metazoa > Mollusca > Bivalvia > Unionida > Unionidae > Unio > Unio pictorum. Next base: position 1,284,839 of record JARLTB010000101.1, read on the forward strand.
TGCAAGAGATATGAAACAGCGAGGAGTTGATTCTTGTGCATATCATAGTATTTTTTCGATGGAAAGGTGATGAATGGACTCCAGATCGAATGGGTGAGAAATATATTCCTGAAATCATTATTTGGGATGAGATATGCACATTATCATCCGACATATTACAAATGTTTCTCGGGTGGTTGCTACTGAAAAATACAGCAGTGATAATGTGTGGCGATCATAGTCAACCACCACCATTTGTCGGCTTGTCTCCACATGATTGGCTGAAGAATTGTGTAGATTATTATGAAACAATTATTACTGATCATAAATCACTTCATGAAAAATTAGGTGAGTTCAAGAAATTAATAAGATTACAACCGGATAAAATCCAGTGCGAAATAGCGCGTGAAATAATTTCAGAAACCCCATTTGATTATTTTTGGGAAGCGTGGAGACCAAACGATTTGATAATGGCAAGTAGAAAGATAGTCAGAGATACACTACAGATGAAGTTATTTGACACGCACAAAGAAAAATTTGCAACACTTCCAACGCCGCTGTGTTATAGGCTTACGGATTCACGAAGACAGAATATTGAAGTTGATATTCCTCGTCAGACTGAGAAACAATCTCTAGTGTTAAATGATATTGTGTTGGTTGATATCAGTGTTGTCGAAGATGCATTGAGCATTGATAAATCTCCGTGGACGCTAGGATACACAATGACGATACATTCTTCGCAGGGATTGACTATATCTGATACAATTGTTTGGATCGTAGATGATCGCATCGAGTGGTCGAATTTAGTTTATCTCGCAGTGTCCAGAGTACGAAGAATAAATCAACTTCGAAGAGTTGTTTTAGATGCTAATGACACCACAATCAGTGATATTGTCAGCGATGATATAATCAGAAGAAAAGAAATCGCTGGTTATAAACAACAAGATAAAAAATAATAAACGAGAATTCGATATTGATGTCGAATTTTTAATTACGCTGAAACAACAACAGAATAATCATTGCGCGAGTTGTAATTGTATAATGCATTGACAGTATTCGGATAAAGATCCTCGCCAATTTACCGTGGATAGAAAAAAATAGCAGTCTTGGTCATACCAGAGATAATGTGATGTTAACCTGTCTTGAGTGTAACAGACGCAACGGCGCTAGTTAGGATATCACTTCTAATTGTTCACGTGTAAATCCACGCTGAGGAGCAGTTGAATCTAATCTATAGATTGCTGGTCTACCCGTGGATCTTGTTATGTTAGATATTTTGTGTGTAGTAACACTCCAGATAGGATCAGTAGCTCTTTTTCTACCACCTTCAATCTCACCAGGTTCATATAAATATCTTACAGTGACATTGCCTGTCTTACGTAAATTTAAAAGCCGAATATCAACTTTTTATATGCTCTTAGTATGTCTGCAAAAACAGTAATAACTACCAAACTAAATAATGTGTGTGTTACATGGTTTTTCTAATAAGAGTTCACATGGTCCGAATAGCCCGTCATCTGGTCTGAATCAGCCCGTAATTTGGGCCGAATCAGCTATGGTCCGAATCAGCCAGCATCCTCCTGTAGTATAGTGTAGGTTCCACGCAGGCAGATCAAAAAGGGATATGATCGTCTCTGAAAGCCAATTGCAACAGCAATGCAGAGAGCAGAAAAAAAACACTATAAATTGCCTTTGTCGACCTCATCAAGGCGATTAATATGGTCAGCAGTGCACAGCTCTTAAAAACACTCAGAAATATCGGCTGCCCCACCACACTCCTCAGCCTGATCTGTTCATTTCACAATAACATGCACATAATTGTACAGATCGATGGCTACATGTCTACCAGCTTCAACATCAAGTGTGAAGTTAAACAGAGATGTGTTCTGGCACCAGCACTCTCTGAATCTTTGTGTTCCTCAAATATTTCCTCAACACCAAAAATAGACGGCAAGCTAAGGACTGGGGTAGAACACTGTGGCAGTGTTTGGTCCCATAGCAAGAACCAATGCAATAAGCAATACACAAACCAGGCTCTGCCTATCACAGAACACGGCTGTGTCATTTGCAGCAAGTTGTGTTATTCCATGATATTGCTTTTTTAACCACCAGAGGAAATGCAGCAAAAGCCAAAAAGTCATCATAAATGACAACTCCATATCCGTAACCTTTTGCAAACAAAGATGTCAACAAAATGAATATTCTCATATTTTCTCTCGGACTCTTTACAGTAAGTGATCGGCGATACATACCAACACATACTACTAGAAAATCAACATAAAAAAGTAATTTATTCTATAGTTATCTTGCAGTTTTGGCGCTCCGAGTGGCCAAGTGGTATAAAGCTCACCGTTACTGATCATTGTCATCTCACCTCTGTCTGTGTGGGTTCGAGTCTCAGGTTTGACCATTGTGGGTATGTGGGAAAACTTGCCAGGAGCTTCCGGTGGGTCAGTGGTTTTTTCAGAGGTTTTCCATATTATGATTACTGAATGTATTCTGTAAATCTGCAACGTTTTAAACAAAATTTGTATAATATCTGCGTTGATGTTTGAAACCAACATGTCAATATACTGATTTTAAATTATAAACTGCATTTCTGGAATTTATAAATATGTCTAAAAGTCACTATCTTTCAAAATAATGGTAAAATCTACTGAAACATTTTGAGATATTTAGGTTATTGTCTGCACAACAAGTACACATTTCTGTGTATGACAGGTCTGCCAACCAACTGGAACAAAATAACTGCAGAAGAATTTCTTGAACATACCCATTTAAGAATTACCAGGGAAAGACATTCTTCTAGTACAATCTCTACATCTTCTGATCACCTGAAACTTGTTGATTAATGTAACATACATGTAAACTCCTTGGTTCCCTCTGTAATGGATTTAGAGACTTCAATTACAAGGAGAAACTGGATGCCTTTTGAACTTGACTTAAAACAGCTTCATCAATGTTAATTTTCTCTTACCTGCAACCCTGCCAGTTATTTATATCTGGAGCAAGCCATGAGAATCTGCACAAAGTGATATCCATTAAGATCCCAAACTTCTGAGTCTAAGAGAAGAGCATGATTTGTACACAATGTTGCATGATGCATAAAGGAACATGAAGTATCAAAAGTAATGTCCTTAAGGTAGCTTTGATAGCATGTGGAATATTACTCTGGTGTCTGGTTCTTCTTGTGTTCTTCGTAAGTACTGAACATGGCGCTGACCCACAACACTCTCCAGGGATGTGCTAACGGGAGTTGATCAGACTTATGCCAGAAATGACTAGCTTTTCCATTGCTCCTCTCTCTTATGTCAAAACCTTGGAGACAAAATGTTTTGATTAGGTCTTGTAATCCTGATGACTCCCATTAAATGCCAAATGCTGAAAACTATGGCATCCTATTTCCAATAGTATATTCCAGGCCTTCCATCCATTCTGCAAGCACTCATAGATGGAGTGACTGATTTGTGTCCAATTTGCCCTCATAGACCTCCTCCATTCAAGCTTGTCATGGCTCTATCAGTTCCAACAAAATCACCTGTTTGGTACTTCCTGACCACAGTACCTAAGTTCTGAAGTTCAATGTTACAGATGTCTCTTGGATATTTAAACTGTCTTTCTACATCTGCCTGCATTTCCAGATCCTGTGCTGTTGTCAAGATGCATTTTACCGCTTTGAACTTAATGTTTATTTTTCCTGGCAATATTCATACTGGACCAAATCTCTGAGATTACTTGGTCACAACACCAACAATGACCATCGCTCAGAGCTACACTGCGGGATGACAGCACATGCTCTAAATTTACAAGAAGTCTACAGCAAAGTTTACAGTGTTGTCCATCACTAAGTCCACAGGTCTTTAAATTTGTTATTGTAGAGATTATACCAATCACTGAGAATATAAGAAAGCTTGACTTTTGGAGGAATCAAAAGATGTCACTTGAGGATAGTTTCCTGACCTTGTAATTCTCCAGCATAGCTTATTCACCTGCTTCATGCTGACAGGTTTACATCCCTGTGTTAATTTTCTGCAAGACATACTTCCTTCTGGACCATTGCATGCTTATATTTGGTACTGCTTTGTCTTGTGTCTTTACAGATTTCCCAGCTCCAACATTCATGTTGCTGCTGTGCCTACCATGTCACTGTCTTTCAGTCTGGTATCTGCCTCTTCAACTGCCTTTGCTGCCACCACTTTTCTACATGTCTGTACCTCCAGTGCTGATTCTCTCACCCTCTCATTTGGACTGTTTTAAAACATCAACTACTGTCTGGCCTACATCATCTTGAAGTCCTCTGTCACTAATTAAAGTGGTTACTGAAGCATACTGCTGGTAGTGTAGATGCTGATACTTCAGAAGCTCCATGGCATTCCCATACATCATGGTAGATGGGTACTGATCTTTTTGTAAACTGCTTCTGAAGTCATTGATGGGACTTTTTATACTAGAAGTGGCCAAGGATTTTTGATAGAATACCGTTCTGGTAACACAAGGCCAAGAATCTGTTAATTTATCTGTCATAATTCTGTCAGTCTTCTTTCTTAGAACATTTCTGCACATTCTTGATTGTTTTTCTGTTTTATATGTATGCATAACTTGATTACAATTTAAATAAAGGTTAATTTATGCCAATATCTGGTAATATGCAGCACTTGTTTAAGAAGTAATTAGTGGACTCCACATACCATTTACTGGAGCCAAATTACTGACCTTAACCTGAACTTACCATTCATATGCTGGTATTGGCCTCCCAGTTAAAAATGCCATCCAGTGACAAGTTGAAACAAAAAACTTAAGACATTTGTAAAAATTCATCAGATAGTTAAATTATATCTAAAGAGATACATGTACCAGTATATAACAATTTTGCATTATATTTTAGGTCCTGACATTTGACCTTGACCTGAGAGAAAAAATGGCAACATTGTTTTAAATATTGTGGCACAAAATTTATGCTATTGATCTGTGTCACCTCTGCAAAAGGTACCACCTTTAATAAGGGCCATATTTTGAGCACTTAATATTGTACCCTCAATAATCAGGGAGAGAAAAAGGCTAAGACTGATAATATTCCACATAATATTTAATGTCTTATAAAAATGTATTTTCATATAAAATGTACATACTAAAACCCTTCATTTCCAGTAAGGAATCTAACTTTGTACAAACAAGTTTATATGTACAAAAAGTGTTGTACACAAAACTTTCATCTAGTCCTGTTACGTTTGAACACGTACATATAATCGATTGAATACTTCAATTATATAGCTGTTTTGCAGTGAAAAACACCCAGCAGATTATGTCATCAAGTAAATCTTATCTCCATTTATCATCAAGTTAATCTGATATCCATTTCTCATCAAGTAAATCTGATCTCAATTTCTCAAGTAAATCTGATCTCACTTTCTTATCAAGTAAATCTTATTTCCATTTCTCATTATGTAAATCTTATCTCTATTTCTCATCAAGTAATCTTATCTCAATTTCTCATCAAGTTAATCTGATCTCAATTTCTCATCAAGTTAGTCTGATCTCAATTTCTCATCAAGTAAATCTGATCTCCATTTCTCATCAAATAAATCTTATCTATATTTCTCATCAAGTAAACCCTTTCTTCATTTCTCATCACATGTAGACAATTGCATATGTATGCATTGTGACACAGGCATGTTTAAGGAATAATGTTTATGACCTAACATATAAAGTCTACAATTAAGCTACAATTACACTTTGGTTTTCAATAAGGAACCCTTCCCAAAAGTTAACATTCTCTTTCAAAATCTTCAAAAAACATTGATCTGTTATCCATGAAGACATACATTGGTCATGTGATATTTCTGGTCCCCTTTGAATCACTATACCAAGGCTTGAAAGGCATTTATGTGATTCTACTGGTATTAAGGACTAAAATAACATTTTAACAGCTGTCCACTTCACATATCATTTAACAGCTTTTAAAAATTAACAGAATTAAAAGATTTTGTTGGGGGAAAAATGGTATTTATATGCATCTTATTCACACATTTCACAAATCAGTCAGTACCAGTATACTGGGGACTAGAACTGTTCTATCCGTGACTGGTATGATTACTGGTGCTGAGTACTCTGATCAAGAATAACGAACACCACAAGCTGTAAATTGGTTATCTTACTGTGAAGAGTTTAAGGTGAAAGGTGCGATATTTACTGCAGATTAAGAAAAAAAAAAAGATAGGAGGTGGTCCACCATAGCTTATTGTCTTTCATTAAAAATCAGCTGACCTTGGGTGCAGGTGAGATAAAAAGGAGAGACTATTAAGAAATTATGATATAATGGCAGAAACACTTGCACAAGTATTTTGATTCTTTTCCATTTATGTTGTTTTTCAAGATGTTTTAAGATGAATACTTGAAGACACAGCATGTTATACTGATTATAAAAAAATACAAAAAAGAGGCAATTTCTCTCAATGCTTAAAAAAAACCACCTGATGAATTATTAAGATGATATATGGGAGAATGAAATGGAATTACCTGTTAAGTGTGAAATTGCAAGAAATCTCATCAGTGGTCACTTGGCTGTGAAAGGAAGCTAACAATGCTTCTGAACTTTACAGGAAAAAAATCATTGCAGAAAACTAAGAGACACATGACTTTTAATTTTTCACTTAACTGATAACACCTTGACTCACAGTAATTAGTTATTGTAAGTTTTGTATTGTCACTTTTAAACTCTGCTCTGAGGTGCCTGGATCAGAGAACAGGATTTCCTTGAAGGGGCTGATGCTTTAATGGCCAAAAAGTATTTCCAGGAATTAAAGATAATATCATTTTTAACTCCTTAGTGCTGAAACTATCTCTGATATTCTTCAACAAGAAGATTTTCAAATTTGCTGCTGTGCTGAAGATTGCATATTCATTCCGTTTTCATTTAGGCCTAATAAAGCATCATAGGAAGTCTTCTGGTGGAAACACTATGTTAATATGATTTTCTGTTTTTGGTGGACTAAAGATAACGCAATTTTCAAGATTGCAGAGAGATTTGAAGTCTGATTCAGCATTACATTCCTTTGCAACCAGCTAATCTATGGTAGCCATACTGGATGTGCAAGTGACATGTGGCATCGTATTCACCAGCAAGACATCATATTAAGTCTTCTGGTGAAAACATTATGGTAATGTAACTTTTCATTAGAAGAAATAGTAATAATGAGATTTTAAAGATGTACGAGGTGGTAGCCATATTGGACATTGGACCAGCATATTTTTAATTTAGGACCAAAAGACACAATAAGTATTTCAGTGAAAAACACATGCTGATATGAGCTTAACAGTCAGGAGGTGTGATATATTCAAGATGACCACTATGGCGGTCATATGAGACATCAGACTGACACCATTTTCATTTGGAACAAGAAAGAGATCATAAGAGGTCTTTTGGTAAAAACTCCATTTCTCATATAATTAAAAATGACTGGAACAGAAACTAAGTAGGAAAGAGTCTAACTATTTTTAAACTAAAAAAATGTAGTCTATGGGACAGAAGTGCTCATTTGTTAAATTGCGGCTATCTTTTTAAATTTAAATTTACATTAATTAATATTTCTTTATGTCTGTATGGCAGCCATCCTTTCACAAAATCAAGAATAACTAATTCCTCACAAAACTCTCGTACCCCCTATGGATGTAATAATTCTACAATATGGCCATCTCATGATACTGCAAATATATAATCTCTGATTCGAGGTAACTGTCCAGATCATATTTCTGGAACACTTGAAGTTATCAGAATAACTTGTCCCCACAGAATAATTGTGCACTAATGGTACCAGCTATGAAATATTTCTAGGAACCAGTTTTCATCATGACATGGTTGCTTTCATCAGCTGCTGAAGTCGATTCAGGCGAGCATCAATGTCAGAGATCTCTGCTGAACGGTCGAAGCTGTCGCTGTCATGTTCATCCCCTACAACAATGAAATGAAAATTACAAAAATAACAAATAAAATTCAGATACTATGAAGCCCATTGCAATTTCTTTGAATTCATCTTATTAATTACACATTATCATAAATCTGCATCATGACCTTTGCCAATGGCCACACATAGAGTCCATGCTAAACTAAACTTTTGCATTCAAATTATAATGTATTTTGTTGATTTATTGATTAAACAACAGCTGGTTAATAATTAAAATATCAACAATGAATATCTAAATGCAGCATGAACTCCTTTAAATGGAGCAGTTATCTTCTACTGTTAAAAACATATAATACTTGCTTATAAGTTGCATCCAACAGCAAATGCATGGACCTGATATTTTGGCTCATTATGTGATAGCAAATATGGGTCTGTGCAGTTGGCGGTTGGACATGACTTCTAAATTGTCTATAAGGTGCTTGACAATTTACATGTCAAGTCCAACATGCTCCTTCTCTTACCATGTATATATCAGTAGACATGATTTAAACATGAAAACAACAGGTTTTGTTGACATAAACTTTATTCTTAAATTAATATATGTACAGTGTATCATAAATATATTGCCTCTGGTACTATTTGAAAATGAAAAATTCTTGTTAATGTTAAAGTGCTGGTTTAACATATGCATGTACAATGAAATATGCCTTAGTGAACATCTCCATATACTAATAAAAATAACACATGTAATAATGACTTTGCATAGCGCCATATCTTTAGAAACTCTTTTCTTTAGAAAAGTTACTGCCATGGTACCTAAATCCAGCTGTCTATAATGACATTCAAAATTTATACTTGTATTCATACAGCCAATATCTAGCTGTCCAACAAAGCAATATTCTGGACACTTGTTGTCTGGTAATGACTGTATAAAGGGACATCTTATAAATCATGTGGGCAACCATGTTATAGAAGCTGGTGGGTGTATCCAAATCCTGCCTCATGATATCATCATCCGTAAGTACAACCTTCCTGCAAAGCTGACTCTGGCTAACATGTTGTAATAATGGAACAGCTTGAAAAATCTAAATAAATAAGATTATTAAGAACTCTATCCGCTTTTTACATTTTATTTTTTTAAAGAGAATGTCGTAAAAAAATCAACAACTAAGGCAAAATAGTCAGACATTCATGTTTATATTATAAAAAATAAAATCTGCAAAGAGTTATTTCCAGAGAGTATAGAAGGCACCTGCTACAGCCATTAGTCCTGTTTTGGGTGCAATTCTTAGAAATGACACATAAATTATATACCTTTGTGTCACTAATAACTCTCTTCAATGAAATTATAAAAAAACAAGACTGCTTTAAGTAGCTGGGTGTGATACAATTTTGAAACATTTGAAATAAGTTACTGGATATTGGTGATTCAAAATGAGGGTATTCTGTTCTACAGGTTCTGATTTATGACTGACAGTCTCTTTTTGGTCTAATTCCTAACTTTTCTTATACAAAGTATTTTCACACCAATTAATACATGTGGTCCACAAAAGAATGTTCAATGTAGCTAAATAAAAAATAAACAGACAGCACTGTTTTAGTCTATAATACAGTAGAATATTTTTTGAAAGACCACCTCTTCTGCCAACAAATATTGGTCTCTCAAGACAGGCGGTCTCTTATAACAGGTAATAACACTATTTAAGCAATAAATCTGTGCATGGAGATCCTGGTCTCTCAAAATATGTGGTCTCTCATAGCAGAGGTCTCTCAAGACATGTTTAACTGTAATTGCAAGGTTATGAAGAAGTGAAAAAAGCCAGATGACGGTACCCTTCCAGATTTAGATATTGTGGCATTATAAACAAAATTTCCTAATTTTAGGGGCCCAGAGTGACCGAGTGGTCTAAAGCGCTCGCCGTTACAGATCAATACCATCTCACCTCTGTCTGTGTGGGTTTAAGTCTCGGATTCGGTCAATTTGGCTATGTGAGAAAGCATGCCAGAAGTTTCTCATGGGTTGGTGGTTCTTTTGTTTTTTTCCCCCAGGTTCTTCCTCCACCATTAATACTGGCCGCCATGTATAGCCTATCATGTGCTGAAAAATGGTGTTAAACCCTTCAATAACAATAACATTTCCTAATTTTAATTACTTAATGCACAGTGGTCACTCACTGTTCCAGGGAGTCACGAGAGTGCTTAGTTATATAGGTGAATTTACCTCAAATTGCAGTTTATTAAATATACAAATATAATCCAACCAATATACTGGCATCAAGATCTAAACTTGTGTTATATCTGGGTCCAGTTAATACCTAGGCATTTTATAGCAAGTCATTGCTTTATCCAGTATAAAAAGGGTGTTTGTCCATAGAAGAGAACTTTCAAAGTTACTTTAGTATCCTTAATAGACAGGTTTCACTTACAATTTTGTTTATACAGCTAATGACACCTTTATTTGATAAACATCGACCATGGAAATTTTGTTTTGGAATATTTTACATTAGCAGTAAAGCCAGTGACATTAGAATAATAGAATCTTGTTCTGGGAGACATATCAATTAATGCATTACAGGTGTCCAGGTGTAGTTATATAATCTGAAGACAAAATTCTGAAGGCTCAGAACTTTAAACTCTGCAACAATAATGCATAGAACCTCTCAAACCAGGTTATTATAATTTTAAGTACTGAATAAAGCATTAAAGAAGAATTTAAATCACTCATCTCTGAAAAGGAAGACAGTAAGCAATGTCAACATCTGAATATGCAACAAGAGTTGATATTCCTGAACAGTACACAGGTAAAATGGCTAGTTACTCAGATGGAATCTAAAGATTCAAACAAATTTCAAAAAGATAACATAATTTATAATGTACTTGAATTTGCTAAATGTTTATATTTCTTCAATATTTTTAACTTATGGTTAAATAGTTATTAATTAATGGTTTTTACCAGTCTATATACAGTATTCAATTTATTTACTATCAATATTTTATTGTGTTTGTATCTACTGCAAATATAATGAGGTACTCTTAAACAACCTAATTAAGTTTTTTACACATGTTTAAACACTACATTAAAAAACCTGATAAGCCAGAAGTTTGTATACCTTATATACTTGCTTATAAATCAAGTCCATGTTACACAGACCCTGATTTGCCAATACATAATACACTAGCAGATCATGGGTTGTGTTGTTCTACTGACTGCTCCAAACAAATTGCATAGACTCTGATCTGCTGATGCATTATGCAATGGCAGATCTGGGTCTGTGCAGTTTCTAGCTGTACTAAACTTGTAACAGAGTTATACAATGTCTATTTTATCTGCTGAATTCTAAGCAATATAACAATTACTTGTAACAGATATTCGTTTTTGAATTGTATGATAAAGTTTTTATAAATTTTAATCACATATTCTACAGTTTGTATCTAGAAAAATGAATATTATTCCTAAGTAAGTTTAAATTTATTCAATAGATACAACTCAAGAAATCACTACAAGAGCTTCACTAGATAATGAACAGAAGCTATTCAGTATCATTAAACTTGAACCAGACTGCTCTGGTGGCCTAAGCGTTTGTTTTTGTTTGTTTTTTATGGTTTAACGCCATTTTTCAGCACAATATAGGCTATACATGGCGGCCAGTATTAATGGTGGAGGAAGAAACCGGACAAACCCCGAAAAGAACCACCGACCCACGAGAAGCTACTGGCAAGCTTTCTCACATAACTACATTTGCCGAATCTAAGACTCGAACACACGCAGACAGAGGTGAGATGGCAGTGGTCCGTAACGGACAGCGCTTTAGACCACTCGGCCACTCGGGGCCCCTGTGGCCTAAGTGGTTAGAGTGTACTAGCAGCCATCTCTCTTGACAGCATTAAGAGGTTGGTCTTAAGACTGGTTGGCTTGGAGAGAGAATAATGTGGCTTTTGTAATACATAATAAATAATGGATAAGCATTTTTTTTCCTACTGGTTATTCAACTTGTTTTAATATAATAACATAGAAGCTAGGGTGTGCCCATATAGTGTATGGGGGAGTGAAATCATTAAACACGAGTATTTCCAAAAGTAACAAGTACGATTTTAATAATTAATTTCCTGCTTTAACTGAAATTAAACATTACAGTCATGCTACTTCCTTTCTTACTAATATGGAGACTGCATGATAATTACCATATTTAATGCAATATACACACTGGCTGCTTATTAAGTATTATTTTTGGTAAATTTCTTGATTTATTATATGTTATATTTCGACAGCATGTATACAACTAAACTATGATTACAATTCAGATTAGAACCCCAAAAATCTGGGATATCCTTATGGTCTAAACGAGACCATTTAAAAGAGTCTCCCACTTTATGGCCTCAAATAGATATTATGAGGTAGTCTCAACATCCAAAGACTATCAGGCCTGGCGACACAATGTTGCAAATAAAGTTATTTACTCTAAGTCAGATCCTTAAATTAATAACATTATAAGGTAGTCAATACCTAGACTATCAGGCCCCGCAGCACAAGGCTGCATCATAAACTAAGCCATAAGAACTAAGGCCTATAACATGATTAAGATGGTCAAACCTGACCATCTAGCAAGACAGCTCACACTGCAATAAAAATTCACACAATTTCCTTAATTACTCTAAAAACTAAAGTTTTACGTTGAATAACTACCAACGAGAGAATAGGCTGTCATATGAGGTTGTATACTCTACTTTAATAACAGCACAAAGTATTCCAAATTGTTAAGGAAGAACACGCAATGGACACGACGGGAGGCGGCAACATCAAGATGGAGGAACAACAACAAAAGCAAGACGCCCAAGAAGGACACAGGGATTCACCAGAAGAAAGAGGGAACTACGTTACACCCTGTAACACTCCATCAAAAAGCCCTTTTAAGGGCTATTTATACTTAGAGTTTCCTTTTGGCTCAGAACCTCTATTCGACAATCTCGTTCTTCAAAATCAAACTTAATCTATTTTGGCTCTCCACCATCAAAATTAACAACCCATTTAACCCGACATTGACCAACCTACCCATGTCACTTGACATACCTAGTTTACAAAATTTATAGGGAACACACCAAATGTACACTCTGTACTAGACAAAAATTAGAATGTTAGGATGATTAGGAAAAAATATAACTTGAAAGATTGACTCAATTGCACAGGTGGCTAACACAATATCGGTATAGGGTGTCCACTAGCAACAACTGGACTCGATTTGATAAAGCTAGGGCGTGCCAGTTCACAGATCCTTTTCCTCGGCCAGACATCAACACCAGCAAAAGACTAGACGTGAAAACCATTTTTCACTAGTCATCATTTGGTGCCATTGCACCTCTAGCACTGCAGCTTCCGATAGGTTGATAGGGTTGAGTGCGTGTCTGTTCTATTCCCACTCCCCTAGGTCTCTCATTCATGTCAATAGCCCCTTCTAGGGGCACGACATGACGACCAAATTAAATAGCATACTTTGTATGCATAAATGCCTGTGGGGATGTGGCATCATTCCTTCCCCACGGGAAAATCTAAATCACTACCAAACTAATTGGTAGTGTAAAATAGTGAACATATGACCCTTCGTGGCTGGTTTCACTTAAAACCTTAATTACTACTACTATATTTCATCATAATAACCATGCATGATTCATATACTTTATGTTCCCATCACATTTCCCTATATACCAGAAGTGTTAGCTCCCTTGTATATACTGGATGATTTGAGCAATTTTTAAATTTTATAATTTTAAAACCTTTTTAAGGTCTTTGCTTCTTACCTTCAAAGGCAGCATCTTTATATTTATTTAAAAGAGTTTATCTTTCTAAACCTTTTCCTTTATGACTGCCAGAACTGTGTTAACATGCTGTTAAATTCTATACATGCATACAAACATGTACCATTTATTGTCAGACTGTTTTAACCAATTAAAATCTTAATGAGATTTAGACATTATAAAAACATTTCCAAGAACATTGTTATCTTTTAGATGGCTATTAGCAATTGCTTGCCTCCCACAAGACATGCTAGGAATAAGAAAGTAGATGACTTTTGACCAGAAAGAGGGTTGTATGGATATCATGTTTAATATAGTACTCAGTGTAGGCAATTCAAGCAATCTATTGTACTTAATAAGTTTTTATTTCATGACATAAATATTTTCTAATTAATAATCAACTGAGATAAATCTGCAATGCATTTGTGTAAATATTATTATTACTCATCTTAAGAGGGGCAGCAGGTTGTATTATTTTATTTTAGATGATAGCAAATAAGAGTTACAAAAATTGCAAGTGCAAGGCTCTATTCAGCTCACCTATTTCAGTCCCTAATCTACAGTGAGGATCATGTTCCAACAATCTTAACAAATTAACTAATTGGTTTCTTTGTGATTAATATGTTCCTTTTTACTTGTACAATGGACTCCCTGAATGTGTTTGTTTTTGCCTAAGCTGTACTGTTTATTGTCTCCTTCACCCACAATTTATAACAACAATAGTATGTACATGAAGGTAATTTAAGTGAAAGACTGCTTTGTCTTCTGGACACAGTATCATACCATATTTGCCCAAGCAGCTGTGAATGCCTTCTCTACACAGTATAAAACCATATTTACTCATGTAACTCTGTGTGTGTGTGTGTGTGTGTGTGTGTGTGTGTGTGAGCTAAATTTGTAACATAGTTTTAAAAAATTTCAGTAATATTACTAGGATGTCTGCAGTTACAGTTTATAGTGATGTCTAGCACTGGAGCATCATGCTGCAGACATGTAACATGATGTCCCACCCAGTCATATTATCATGACACATGGCCTGGAACCAGCCTTAACACTAACCTCTTAATGCTGTGTGTCAAGTGAGGCAGATGCTAATTGCAATTTTAGAAGTCATTGGTTTAACTCTGTTAGGGTTCAAACCTGCAACTACTGAATCCAACAGACATGAGAAAAGAACATCAAACACAAAATTTAAATGAAGTTAGTGAAGTCTTAAATATGGACCATAATGCCTTGCTACTGAAATGTTGGAGTAATGTTCATCAAGACACATTACCTCACCAAGTTTCATGCTTTTTTATATATAGACAGTATGTACAAAGCAATGTGGTCATAAACTAAATTAAAAAACTTTGCCTAAGCCAGAAAAATATGAAATGTAAGTCACAGTGACTTTTTAGCATGGATGCTTTACTAGGAGACTTTTTACAATCATCCAATTCAAGCAGTTACAACAAAAGCAACTAAGTCAGTGAAACATGAAATCTGGGTTACAGTGACCTACTTGTATGGTCAGGGGTATAGTACTCATCATACATATCCTCACACCAAGTTTAAAAAAATCTAGATTTAACAGTATATACAGTATATCTAGAGGAGGCAAACCCTCCCCCACCTACCAGTAAGCCAGTAAAATGTGAAACATAGGTCACAAAGACCTTTTTTTGTTATAACAGTTTGGTACTAACAGTGATGCATATTATTATCATCTAATTTAATGATTCTAGCATAAGCAGAGTTTTAGAAATTAACTTTATAAACAAATTTTATACACAAACATTAACTAGGGTCAGTTAAGTGTGAAATGTGAGTCACAGCGATAACATTGTTATGTGTCTCTAGTATACACCTCAGCAAGTTTCATGATTCCAGTTATAAAAAATTATGTACATAATGTGATGAAAACCAGAGCTAAATGCAAAAACTTAACCAAGAATGTACAACTAATGTACATGATAATAACCTTAGCCCACTATCCTAGAGGTAGGTGCTATGAAACTGGTGCAAAACTGTTGCTTAGGACCTGGGACATGGGGAGAAACAATGGTTTAGATGCAGTGAGGCTATACATATGCATATACTTTATCTGTTCAGACAATGACACCAAAGATGTGGGGGGGTGTGGGGGGTAATACAATAGCTCCTTACTACTTGTCAAAGTCAGCTAAAAATGTTGATAGTAGATCCTTTACTTGTCAAGGTCAGCTAAAAATAACTGATGGTACAACCTCTACTTTTCAAGGTCATATAAAATGGCTGATGGTACAACCTCTACTTTTCAAGGTTAGCTAAAATGGCTGATGGTACAACCTTTACTTTTCAATGTCAGCTAAAACAGCTGATGGTACATGCTCTATTAGTCAAGGTCTGCTAAAAAGGATGATTGTACATAACTATAAATTACAGACTACTTTTCATCTGGATATGGTTGGTCATACCACAATCATGCCAAATAAAACAATTTGACTCCAAAATGACGTACTCAAAACTAACAATATAACTCGCAATAAATTATAATACAAATTTTAATATGAATGTAGAATGTTTGTCCAAGGTGAATGTTTGAACTTTCTACAAGGTCCTGAAATACCATGATTTTCCTAACACTATCTTGGCCAATATTATAAACATGGGAACACAGGTTGGTTCATGTGATTGCTAAATGGTTTAATGAGTTACAATTTGCAAGATATCAGCACACTAACTAATATGCACTTGTATTACAATACTTTGCTTTATAATTTTTCTACATGTATAAGTATGTCAACTGTAAACCACTAATATGAAGTGGACTGATCTAAATTCAAGTTCCAGGATGTACCACAAAAATATTTTCTGCTTATACTAAACAAAGTCATACATACAGTCATAAATCCTACTGAACACTATAATTCTCCTCTTCTATGCTGACTAACAACCATAATTTAGTTGTATATTGGCTGTAGGTAAAAAGATCCTGAATTTTTATCATTTACCTTTCACATTACTGTGATTACTGAACACCCCTTATAATATGTCAAGAGGGACAACTTAGTACATGTTTTGTTATTGGGGGCTGCTTCTATAATTTCATGAAATCTTGTAAAGTCAAGTTTGCTGAAACTGTCTTTGGTTCTGTCATTGGAAACTGATGGTAATTCAATTTTCCTCTTTTATCAGCAGGATTTTAATTCTAACTTGCAGGGACAAAATTTGATTCAGTTGAGTCCATCACACAATATTTTGATTCCTGGAGTTAGTTACACACATGTATATATTCACTTACAAGTCCAGCTGCAGCCTGCAGAGATCCAGATCTACCATCACATAATACATGGCAGATCTGGGTCTATGAAGTTTTATAGGTTTTTTTTTAAATCTGCCAGTACATGATGTGATGGCACATACCTATTAGTCTGTGCAATCTGTAATAGACTCAGCTTATAAAATAGGATAGATTCTTTCTCTCATCCACAAAACGCAGAATGTTTCCACAATGTAAACAGGACAATCCTTTATCATGGTTTTAATTTATTTATACTAATTAGTGTATAATAAAAAAAGTATAATTACTCATCTGACGCATCAAAATGACTCTAAATTAAACTAACTGCAGTATTTCTCATATTATGATACGCCCAGGATGAGAGCATAATACATTTGTCAAAAAGCTATCAGTGGGTTTATTAATAGACAACTATAAATTAGGTAAATACATGTATTTATAAACATTTTGTGAAAGTATGACATAAGTTTCTCATCACACATAGGTTTATCATCAGATAAATACAATAAATGTGAATCTTTTATATACTATATTTTTGTTAAATGATTAATACAATAAATGTGAATTTTTTATATACTATATTTTGTCAAATAATTAATACAATAAAATGTGTATCTTTGATATACTATATTTTGTTAAATCTTTAATATAATTAAATGTGTATCTTTTTATATACTATATTTTATTAAATGATTATTACAATAAAATGTGTATCTTTGATATACTATATTTTGTCAAATGATTAATATAATTAAATGTGAATCTTTTTATATACTATATTTTGTTAAATAATTAATAAAATAAAATGTGCATCTTTTGATATACTATATTTTATTAAATGATTAATACAATAAAATGTGTATCTTTGATATACTATATTTTGTCAAATCTTTAATATAATTAAATGTGTATCCTTTTATATACTATATTTTATTAAATGATTATTACAATAAAATGTGTATCTTTGATATACTATGTTTTGTCAAATGATTAATATAATTAAATGTGAATCTATTTATATACTATATTTTGTCAAATGATTAATATAATTAAATGTGAATCTATTTATATACTATATTTTGTCAAATGATTAATACAATAAAATGTGTATCTTTTATATACTATATTTTGTCAAATGATTAATACAATAAAATGTGTATCTTTTATATACTATATTTTGTCAAATGATTAATATAATTAAATGTGAATCTTTTATATACTATATTTGTCAAATGATTAATACAATTAAATGTGAATCTTTTTATGTACTATATTTTGTCAAATGATTAATACAATTAATGTGAATCTTTTTATATATTATATTTTGTCAAATGATTCTAGATGAATAACAGCTTGATTAATTAAGTGAATCGACTTAATTTAAGTCTTGTTCTTGTTCAAATATTGAGATTTACATTTAAGTGTCACAAGCTTTTTCTATAGCTAATGCTCAAATATGTAGCTCTCCAACACTATTTGGAGTTTATGGTCAGATCTGCAACTGTCCAGCAAGATTGAGGGCATAAGTTCAAACCTATAGCTTCCAACAATAGTTAGGGCTAATGGTTAAAAAAAAAGCTGCAACAGTCCAGCAAGATTGAGGGCTAAAGTTTTAACCTATAGCTTCCAACAAAAGTTCGGGCAAATGGTAAAAAAAAGCTTCAACTGTCCAGCAAGATTGAGGAATAATGTTCTAACATATAGCTTCCAACAATAGTTAGGGCTAATGCTTAAAAAAGCTACAACAGTCCAGCAAGATTATGGGCTAAAATTCTAACATATAGCTTCCAACAAATGTTAGGGCTAATGGTTAGAAAAAAGCTGCAACTGTCCAGCAAGACTGAGGTAAAGTTATAACTTATAGCTTCCAACAATAGTTAGGGCTAAAAGGTAAAAAAAGCTGCAACTGTCCAGCAAGGTTTTAACTTAATGGTCTGATCTACATTTCTTTAACAAGATTTAAGGTGGTCTGCTCCACTTCTAGCATAGCTTGATGTGATTATTTCATTATGATGTCACTTTTAGCAGAAAACAAATTTAATGTCAATAACTATGTAAAACTGAAAATAATTCACTCAACAATAAATCCTTTTCATTGTGCATTTAATAAGATGAGTTTGTGATCTTCAGTATGTGCAATTTTGATTAATCTTTGTCTATTGATTCAGCTATTATTCTGTGGGCAATTTATGACAATATTTTTACACAGTTTTTAATCTAATGACCCATACTCAATGACAGATATTCAGCTGAGTGTAGTGCATGAACAACATACTAACCTATACATTTGTTGTGTGTTATTGGATTGCTTGGATGTATAGCTATGTAAAAATAAAATATTTTAACAAAGTTAAATACTCCATTGTTTTAAAAGCAATCATCCAAACAACTTATTGGCCAGAACATTATCCAGATTTATAAGTGATATTTTTGGGCATAAAGCCATTCAACTACAGCAATAAGAATCGATCATTAAATATACATAGAACTGAATGGTAGTATTGAAGTCTAGAAATCTACAAACTGGATGAAATGCATAAATATCATTATTATAATAACTAGAAAGAGGACAGACCAAGATCTGTTGTTGCATTAGTATGTAACAGATTCGGGTCTCTTCAACCAAGAAATTATTTCAAGTGAACAGTGTAGCACTCATCTGTTCTACTTTGTTTACAGTTGGGCATATTATAAACCTGGGTAAATATAGCATATCAAAATGTATATAAATCAAATTTAAATGCACAACACAGAAATAAGATGCCAAAGAAATAAATTACACCAGATACTGAAACAATGGCAAAGTAATCTAAAGGTAGGAAAATAACATAACAATTTTTTTTAAAGGTAAAATTTGTTATAGTTAGAATAATCAAGCATAACACACTTGTGAATATTAAGCTGATTAAGACTGCAAAGAAAGCCAGGCTGCAGAACTAAAACACGAGTCCCTCAAAGGGATTGATGCTCTACTGGCCAAAATGAATTTCGATCCAATTAAGATAAAGATCATTTCTTCCTCTGGCGTTGAAACCATCTTTGACATTGTTTAGCAACAACAAATTTACAAATCACTGCTATATTAGATGTCAGATAGGCCCCATTTTTAAAATTAAGAACCATCATTTGGATCAACATGACATCATGAAAGATTTTCTCTTAAAACCCTCCATGTCAATATGACAAACTGTTCAGGATACGGCTGCTATGGCAGCAATATTGGATGTCACCTCGGAAACATTTTCATTTAGGATAAACTAGACATCATAAAAAGTCTAGAAGTTAAAACCCCATGCTGATTTGACCATCCTTTCAGAAGGATCAACAAGATTTTCAAGATGGCTGCTGTGATGGCCATACTAGATGTACAAGCAGCACCCTTGTTATTTAGGAGCAATTTGACCAATATATAAATGTGTGTGCTAAGTTCCAAAGCAATCTTCTAATTAATTTTGAAGGAGAAGCGGTAAGTAATTTGTGCTAAGATATGCATGGATGAGTGCCAATGGACAACAGACCATCCCATAAAGTCTTTGGTCTAATAATCAGTTAAGCTCACAATAACTATATATGAAAAAGTGTTCTATACCTGTATGATCCATTTCTGTTAAAAAAGAGTGAAAAATCTTACTGACCAAAACAGAGCAGAGAAAAGCCAATGTGTTATTTGTGTAACACAAAAAAGGCCACAACAGTGTCTACATTACTGTTATTCAAATGCTCACAAGTCTGTCAAGATATTTTGATAGTCACAAGTGTGGAAACATTCCTAAACATGCTAATTGTTGTATCTGTGTAGAAACTAATTCAAATCAAGCCACTCATATTACTGTATTATAATGTCTGAATTACTTGCAGTCACCACCATTATATGACAGATAACAAATGTAAGTACAAGGATGAAATTTAATCATATCAGACCGTTACTGATTTCTGACTATGGAAGTATGCACAAGTGCAAAGTGGATACTTGGCAATTAATGGATGTAATTATTGCTAAAGCAATATCTGGGAGTGTTATATTGTAGTCTAATTAAAAAGGGGATCTAACTCTGTATAGGTATCTGGAAAAAGCTGAAAACAAACATTTTGTCTTACGGAAAAGTTATAAACAATTCAGATTCTGGTCCATCTGGTATTATTTTAGGTCAGTGTGTGAAACTGGAAAGTATCAAATCCTAATTTAAAAAAGGCACTAATTTTTAGTAAATGGATTTGATAATCCCTGATTTTCAGGAAAATCTGGCTTTCAATCAAGATTCATTGGTTTAAATCCGTTGTTACAATGCTCCACGAAAGTGACTAAGGTACGCTCATTGCAAGAATGATAACTCTGCAGTTACTCTTTAAGAGAGGTAAATAATGTTATCGAACTGGGTTATAGGTCATTTTTACATGCAACGTTGTCCGCGGGATCATGCGGAACAGATTTCCTTCATTGTTGTAGTTCTCTGTATTAATTAAAGACCAGTATCTCTATACACCAGGATATTCAACAGAAGACACAACAGTTGGTACAGACAGCAAATACCATAGGTCTTCGAGTCAACATAGGGAAGACAAAAGTCTTGAGGAAGAATACTAGAGTGGGCAACCCAATCACCATCAATGACCAACCTCTGCAAGAACTAGACGATTTCACTTACCTGGGTAGCAAGGTCGCCACGGATGGAGATAGCACAAGGGAAGTCGTCACAAGAATCGGCAAGGCCAACCAGACCTTCGCAATGCTGAAGCCTATATGGAGGACAAGAAACCTCAGTGTCCACACAAAGATCCGTATCTTCAAGAGCAACGTGTTGAGCGTCCTTTTGTACGGCTCAGAGTGTTGGAAGTCCACTGCGAACATAGAACACAAGCTCGAAGTGTTTCAAACCAAATGCCTGCGACGCATCATGAGGATTTTCTGGCCAAACATGATCTCAAATGAGGAACTTCGGCACAGAGCGGGTGCAAGCACCATCTCTGAGATCATTTCAACTCGGCGATGGAGATGGCTCGGCCATGTCTGCAGAATGCCTCCTGACTCACTACCAAGGGTGGCACTGAGATGGATCCCACAGGGTAAAAGGAACCGTGGCAGACCCAAAGAGACCTGGCGACGAACAGTGGAGAGAGACCTTAAGACCAGAGGCCTCACCTATCAGACCGCCCCTGCAATAGCTGCCGACAGACGGAAATGGTGCTCCCTTGCTGTTGCCTCAAGCACCAGACGGCGCAGAGAGGATTGATTGATTGATTTGATCTCTATTTTGAATATGTGCGCCGATCTGAAATCTGTACATTTACAAGGCACAGTTCTTATGTAAAAACTTTATGTTGCATACACCTGCCTAATATAAAAGTTAATTTTTATAATAATAAAAAAACTTTAAGAGTGAGGTCAAAAATGTTCATATTTTTAGATAGGTATAATAAAAACAAAACATAAGAATATCATTCACTTAACCTGACAAGTCAGTGGAAACTCATAAGATAAAAAGTTGATGCACCCCACCTCCCACCCCACATTTACACAAACATTTTTTTATGCCCGAAGGTCAATTTTGCGAAAATGTGAAGTTCACAGCGCAAAATAAGCAATTTCTCTAGTTGATAATTTTTAAAAACACTGTACTTCATAACGCGATGCATTTCAAAATAGTTATCGTCCAGGCGGTTTTTTGAGCTATTCTACCTTCATTGAACTAGCTTATCTACTGCTGTAAGTAGCTAGCTCTGCTTCCTAACCGATTTATGGCATTTCACAGGCATGAGGTGTACATGCCTCACATCAATTTCAAGAACAACCATAAAGCCGGAAAGACCAAATTCACAAATATATCCATATCTTTAATTATTACACGATAAAAGCTCAAACAGTCACACCATAGCCTCAAGTTTAGAAATTTTCCAAGGGCCAATTTACGAAACTGACCCCTGTCACCTTAAAACCACAATACCGCCATTTTGTTTTATCAACTTCACCATTCTCCCAACGTAGCGAAAAGTTTGAAGGAAGGAAATTATATTTTTAAATTAAAAAATATGCTATCTGACTTGAAACGTTCTTTGAAATAATCAGGATATCGCTCGTAATTCGGTTCGTTATCGGTCGTGCTCCAAAATTTCTGGCGTCAAGCATTCTACCAATTCTGCTGGTGACCAAGCTAATAACGAGACTCGTACATAACGAATAAATTTATTATAGAGCAAAGGAAGAGAGGTAGACCCGCATTTTTGATCGGCTCTGAGAAGTTTGAAATTAATTCAGTTTGTACATGTAATATGCACACCATTCTCGACCTGTGTCCTTCATTTAATGTACAATTTGTTTATATTTTGAAGAAAGTAATCTTGAAAAATGTCATATAAGGATGACCTACCGTATCCAACAAAGCTTGGGGTAATTTCTGTTTACA
The DNA here is from genome assembly GCA_030141615.1 of Unio pictorum. Taxonomy (NCBI): domain Eukaryota; kingdom Metazoa; phylum Mollusca; class Bivalvia; order Unionida; family Unionidae; genus Unio; species Unio pictorum. The sequence goes on from JARLTB010000101.1 coordinate 1,308,175, forward strand.
ACGGTGACGTTCTCAAATCTTATGTTTTAGTTTTTCATTAAAATCGGTTGACCCACGGATGTCGCCTATCGACATCGGATTAATTCGTATGCATGTGAAACTGGCCGCAATTTTCAGTTGGAGGGAGAAATTACATGACCCATAATGTGATGAATCGTCGATATTATCTAGATTTAATGGCACCCAACGATGTTTAAGACCAATATATATATTATATACTGGCACATTATATTTAATAGATCGGTACAATTAAAAAACGTGTTATTTATGCACTCCGTCGACTTCATTTTGGCATTTGTCCAGAAAAAATGTGTTGGGCATTTGGGGCTTTTATACATTACTATTATACTGGCACATTATTTTTAATAGATCGGTACATTAAAAAAACGTGTTATATATGCACTCCGTCAACTTCATTTTGGCACCTGTCCAGAAAATAATGTGGGTTTTTTTTCTCTTCGTTTCTGAAAGTGGGAAGCGGCAATGTCATCGTTCTACTATAATAAACGATAAACCTTGATCAGGCCCTGAATGGAGAGGCGTAGCTAGAGTGTTTGGAGCCCGGGGACAAGATTCATTTTTATGCCCCACTCCCTCAACTCTGAAACCCATTATTCCACATGCAACCTATTTCACAGCCATTTTGGCGCGCCCAATAGTCTGGCGCCCGGGAACATCTGTCCCCTCTGTCCCCACCCCACCCCACCCCAGTTTAGGGATTATACACGAATTACAAACGGCATTTTGTTTTTACACAATTCATCAATCTTGAATATCCAGTAAGTCTGGCATAAATTTATTTACACAACCATATATTCTATAAATTACCGGTGAGATATGTTACAAATTCAATCCTGTATTCGTATTTTGGACGCTATATTTGCGCATAAAGTAAAAACTTTGACATTTCTGCTGCATACTCTGTCCATGTATACTGGGTTTTAATATATATGAAGTGTTGCGATGCCTTTGGACAATGTTTGCATGTACTATGCTCCGATATGCTATATAAAATTAATTTATATCAGTTATTATGAGGTGCCGTTTAACTATTTATTCAGTGTTTTTATAGCAACATAAATGTGTTGATTTACAAATTTAATTTTTTATACAAGAAATCTGAGAGAGAGAGAGAGAGAGAGAGAGAGAGAGAGAGAGAGAGAGAGAGAGAGAGAGAGAGAGAGAGAGGTCAGGCTCTCTTAAAAGAGTATCGCAACGATGATGAGAAACAGCTACATCTGGAATAAGAAGACAGACATCTATTTTATTGTCAATACGAAAACTTTTATTTAATTAATCAACACACATATATTGACTACATTCCAGAAACACATCTAAAAACTTTATAATAAAAATTCATGAAATACATATTATATTTTCCTTATTAAGCTTTCCAACTTCATTGATTCATTTTAGAATATTATACAAATAATTAATTCTCGATCAATTTCAATATAGCCAAAGTATAAAATGTAATAACTGTAATTAATGTAACAATTAATTTAAAGAAATGCATTTTACTTATTTTAAAATAGAATATAGATTTAGAATTTATTGCTAGATATTATTCTTTCTTGCTTAAAGAATACTTTATGTCAGCATTAAATCAAAACATGAAGTTGGTAGCGAATTCAACCTTTACAATAAAAATTACATAAATATAATTAAATATGAATTCTTTAAACATTTAAACATTCCATTAAACTATATTATAAATAAAAGTATTAAGTGAACAATGTTGCTAACATAACAATGTTACTATTAAAATCTCAAACATTAAAAGTACTTATTCCTAAAAGAAGTTTTTCGACATGTACAGTTCTTACCTGGATTAAGAAGACATTCATCTATTTTCTTGTCGGTACGGAAACTTACCTGAGCTTGGATACGTGATCTATTTATACGCATCCAGCTCATGTCAGGGTTAAACAAGGTCACACCTTTAGCGTACCGGTCAGAAAAAGATGCCTGCTAGAAATCAGTTTTTTCAGGTAAGAACCAGTTTCATCAGGTAAGAATCAGTTAGTTGAGAACCATTTTGTTTTTGTGCCGCTAGATGTTCTTAGAAAGATTAACCCACTTTCATTAACCGATTGGTAATTCGCTAATGTCTGGGTCACAGAATATGTCTTCACCGATAGAATCTATGAGTTTGTAGCTAAATCAGCGATATGGCATGTATTCGTCAATCTCTGGGTTACAGAATATATGTTTTTACTGATATGATCTATGAGTTTGTAGCTAAATCAGCGATATGGCATGTATTCGCCAATTCATAATCTTGAAATTTGTCTGGTGTTTAGAACTATATATTTCTTACAGAACAGCTGGGGAGTTCTTACTGAATCAGCGAAACAGCATACAATGCCATAAGTAACATTATACACTTATTCCACACAACAATACACATTCGTATAGCTAGTGATATACGTTGCCAATTTTATGCTTGCACATCAACTATTTTCATTCCATTAATATATAGTTGTGCTTTGGAAATAAATGAAATTAATCTTAATATATTTTAGAAACTTACTTTAATATAAATGAATAAACATTACCTTTACAATTTAAAGAAAATAGCAATCTTATTAATTTTACTAAAAATCTATCCTAACAATGTCATAAATTTACAATATTCTGATATAAAAAAAGATTAATATATGTTATGTTATTTTATAATATAATGAATTCAAATATATAATAAAAATAGTTAATTAATGAATAATAAATTTATCAAATAATAATTAGACATAAACAGTTTCTCTCCATATCTAGAGCTGCAACATAACTCCACAACCTGGATGCCCACCAGTATTAAATGCGACCTATTTAAGAATGGACATCGATATCGTAGATTTGATGCACACATCAAATGTTTCTTACTATCCCACTTTTAAAGATTATCAGCCCGTTTTCCAACGTTACTCCTGAACATGGCATGATCACTCTCGCTTCTTTGGTGAACTACTTTGCCTAATGATAACCTCATTTTTGGTCGATCAATAAGAAGACAATGTTTCATTCAGTGCGTTCCACTTGCATATGAAGTGTGATATTGGAGATGAAAATATAACAGTTTAGCCAGACCCCTCTGGTGGCTGAGTGCGCCCACTTTGGATGCGGTAGATCGCGGTTTCGAACCCCGGCTGAGTCAAGCAAAGACTTGAAAAATGGTACTAGCATCGCTTGGCGCTCAGCATTAAGAAAGTTAGTGTTAGGACTGGTGGGACAAGTATCAGGATAATGTGACTAGATATGACATGCTGCCCAATTCACTAAAAACTGTCATACGGCAGACGTCGTAGCGATATCACAGATGAACTGTTAAAGCGACGTTAAAAATGCAACACACACTCACACACAAAACACTTTAGCCAATCAGACATTCTTGTAAAGAGAAAAGCAAAATGAGAACTTAAATCCTCTACAGAATTATAGCGATTTTAAAGTATTGGTTGGTGGTTTATAAGCTGGAATTGAACTATGCCGTATAATTCTGACCTGTCAGTGTACCCACACGTGCCGCTTCATCGCTTGCCTATCGTCACAGGACTTTTATCGGGTGATGAAATAGGATGGGTGGATGACAAGAATGATTTGCACGGTGACTTTGTTTTAAGTGAGAAAGGGTTGTGCAGTTCGTCGTTCTCACTCTCTCGCCCAAAACCATATGAGCCCAGCAGCACGACAACGTCGAGACGGCCTGAGACAAAGCTGAGTGTCTCGTCGAGTTTTTAGCGCTCCACTGCGCTTTGCTAAGAAAGGCGTTTCCTCCCGTTGACCAGCTGTGGTTCGTCAGAGCAGGCTGCCAAATCCAATCTTCCCATGCTAGGTAAAAGGGTAAATGTGAAACTTTAAATTTGTTTACAATGTGTATTTGATCAGTGTGATGTGACAGATTGTTATGCCGCCACTGTGGTAGTTGTATTAATATGTTGATGTCGGGTGCTCCCAATATACTATTTAAATTATTATGCAAGTCCCACAGAGGCTGGATTATGTAGGAAGTGAAGTTAATGGTTGAGAGAGATTCTATTCAACTTAACAGACAATGCCCCCGAATCGTCTCTCATCGTGTTGAGATTTACAATACTTATAAGGGTCATTTATTCTTTCAACGTCCATGTGCAACTTTTCACACCCAGAAAAACTGGGTTCTCGTACCTTTACGAAGAGGACCATCTATAGCTGCGGTCTCTAAAAAATATACATGTCTTCTTACCGTTCCAATCAGCGACGTTAGGATATAAGTTCTGTCAAGTTAGAATTTAGTAAGAAATATAAATGGATGCTGTCCTGAACAAACTCTTTAACTGACAGCGTCCGTTTAGATTACAGAAATAAAGAAAGATATTGACAGTACAACGTTTAACAACCGTTACAAACATAGATGCAAGTAATGTTTTTTTATGTGGCGTCGAGTTTTACTATCCTACTGACTTTTTGCACAATGAAATTTAGTGGGGTGTATACGATTAACAAAGTGTCATACGAATGTACAATTAAGAACACAGCGCGGAATGAGATCAAGCAACCAGTAAGTGCAACTAATACATTTTCATAGCACCCTCTGGTCCATAAGGAGATAAACGTACCGCTAGTCGCTTTTATTTAGACATTACACTATTCGGGAAGTGGGAAGTATTATAATTTTAAGTGGTGCAGTTTGTTCCAATACAGATATTGTGGAATACCATCACTGAATGTGAGATAGAAGTCGACAATTTAGATGGAAAATCACAAATCAATCTGACTGCATGATAGACCGGCATCATAAGAATCGACTATGCTGCTATTCCCTGGGCCGGTACTTGCATACGTGGTTCTTGTTCATATGAGTAAGTGCATAATGAGTCATTTTAACAATTATGTATTAATTTATTTACATAGACATAGTCTGGCTTTATTACACATGAATGAAAAGCAACGTAGATTTGTAAAGTAGCATGAAACAAATCCTATTTTCGCAGAACTTAAAATTTTACACTGTTATTATTATACAATATGTACACATTCCTTTATCAAGATGTATTCTTGTCAGTCAGAAGTTATGCTCAAGGTATTTTGAAATATTTAGTTTCCATTAATAATATATATTTTTCTTCTTTTTCTAGCTGGATTATTGCAGTATTGCTATTACATATTTATACATTTTTTCACCATGCCCTAGCATATTACGACAGGTGGAGCCCAAAATTATATATCCAACAACATCACTGATTCACAGTTTGGCTATCAAGAGTTATCTCATTAGCAATGGAACAATTTCACACTATTCCAATTTACACCATTTTTTATTTTTCATTAAGGAAATGTAATTCCGAATGGGAAGAAAAAACAACAATTCATAATTAAGTAGTAGATGCAAAAGGGTAGATTGGAATCAGCGCTAACTTCTATTTCGACAATGTTTTTAACCTTACCTTACATAGGGAAATGGTAATATTAAAACAAAATATTGGCGCATGTCAGAATGACGTTGTTCTAAATATTTAAGTATGTAAAGCATGCGGAGTCTTGTATCAGCCTATTTGCGAAAGCTAATTTTAAATACTATCCAACTCACCGAGCCATCTAATACACAATTATTGAGATACTAATCAACACTCACTTCATTACTATCTGACACCTCACACATACATCACAGTTCTTCTCTGCACACAGCCGATCCGTAGGACACCATTCAGACAACCTTGCTTTTCCACACAGATTCATCTCTTTCATATATCTGGATATGTGATACTAGTAATGGCCCATCTCTCTCTCTCTCTCTCTCTCTCTCTCTCTCTCTCTCTCTCTCTCTCTCTCTATATATATATATATAGTGTTTATATTAAATATTTAGATAATTATATTTGGTGGTAAGCATTTATTTAAATCTGAGTCTAGAACATATGTTTTCACTTGGAAATTCCTGTGCTTGTTGACAGCTTTCAATGTTTAAAAGAGGAGGTTGACTTACATCCGGGCTCTATTGTTGTGTCTTAGTTATTATATAGTGTTATAGACTTATGAAATTAATTCTTGCCTTTCGATTATGAAGCAAAATAAATAGTATTGTTGTTTTCACTTCTCCATTAATTTGGAATTATAGTGAATACAGACATAACCAATTTCGGACTTTATTATTGTGAATACTAGTTCTAGAATATTATTAGGACATCATCACAATTTATGCAATTGGCACATTAGCACATTCGAGACTACACGAGCATCAACACGTTGAATACGAAATTTAAGTGGAACACACCTATAATTCAGTTGGACCTTCGTACTACTGGAAATGTGATATAACATTTAGGACTATTCGATATTTAATTCACAGTACTGTAAGTTTTGCATTTTCATTTTATTTTCTTCAGAAATACATTATTTTGAGAATTTTACAAAACTTGCTGGCTTTCGTTCTTTTCTGGCGCTTAGGCAAAGACAATAAAGTTGTAAAAGTACAATAACTCTGGATTAAACAGCATGCCGGGTTTAAGGGTATTTATTTGTTGAACCAATGAGAATGCGTGTAAGATAATTCAGTCAGGGCGTGTTATTAACTCTCTAATCAGTCAGCGTCGCCCGCTCACCTGGTGCATATATAAAATATACGCGTGCACCAGGCAGGTCCTGCAGTGTATAAGTCCTGAAGAATTCAAATACAATACATATCGAGTAATAGATACTGCGACTATCCGTTTTTCTGTTCTTGCAAGTACTTTACCAGAAAAGAAGGACCTTGTTGGCATGATGAGCAAAATAAAAGAACGGCTATCAGACTAGTCAGAGTATTGATGGTTTCATTCCTAACTTAGAAAAAGGAAAATGAGGCACCGCGATTCTTGGGAATGTTCGAAGAACTCTATTTGTTTGTCATGGCAACCACGATGACGATAAAGAATCCCAGTGGGGAGAATTTCATTCTGTGTCATCTTTGATCGCGTCAGCACCTTCAAAATTTAAAATGAAAAGACAAAACGTGTTCATGATTGCCAAGTTCTTTAAATGGACAGCAAGAATCCAGAGGACGATACTAGAGTAGCTCTCGTCAAGAATTGCATGCATTCGTTGTTCAGTATAGTGCATAGTGGATTTATATTTAAGTAGCATACTAGTAAATGTCAGTATGGACATTTAGCCTTGCGGAATATACCTGAAAAAATCTCTTGACGTACAGAAACGAAGACAAGAGAACTCACATCTGGATGAGTCAATTTTACGAAAACCTGACACTTTGACACTTTGTATGTATTCATTGATACAGCGGTCACAAAAGCTGACGCTCCTCACAATGTTGAATTTAGTGACAACCAAAACAAAAGACAATTAAGGATCTTGTTTAGATTTGATGGATCGGTTGCATTTAGATATGTAGTTGCTTGACAAGGATTTGCACGTACATGTGAAAGTCTTACCTATAGAGGGGAACGGCATCAAACTCTGAGTAGAACGACAGTCAAATATCTCGAATGAGGGCGAGAGTCAAATTTTCACTATTCTCTCTAGACACAGATCCAAGATCGAAGATAATATTTTCAAAGACAACGACTAAAAATGATTACTCTTTTTCATCGTCATCCGTGAGACTCACATCGCTAAGCGGAACGTAATTCTGTTGCATTCCAACACTTCAATGTGTCCAAATCATCCGAGATGGCGAGACCTTGAGAACCAGACCGTTTGAATTAAACTGTGTCCAGACAAATTACATGATATTTTAATTGACTCTGTTTGAAGCCACAGGACAAATATGAACCAATAGTAGCATCATCATTTCGTACGATTATACATGAGGATATGCTTTTGACGTTTTGCTTTCAATCCAGACGAAGAATACTACGAAGGACATTTCCACCATATATAATCAGAAGAACTGGAATTTATGTTTGTAGTAGCTCTAGTGAACACAGTGGACATCATCTTGTATGCATAATTTGATATTACTCATGAAATCAAGAGTTTAAAAGAAGTCATCCTAGACTATTAAACAAAAGAACGAATACGAAGATAAACAAATATTGGATGTTCTCTATCTAAAGCAACAACAGCAGTAACACATTACAAGTTAAGAAGTAGAGGAAAATATAGAGAATAATGGCAACATGGCCAGTATAAAACAACACTTAGTATCTTGTTTTACTCGTCACTTGCCAGAAAGAATCATAATGATAAACAGGGAATATTGCCATGGTTGTCGATCATCGCAGGAAGAAACAACATGACACATGCTTGATAATGAGTCCAGAATACCAGTTGGAAACGTATCTAGGAGATTCATGAACCCTCCTCTCTGAATAGAAGATTTTAGTGGTATAAGGATATGATTGACTTCTCCTTATCTCCAATGAGATCTTTGAAAATGAACGCACGAAACTCTCTTGCATAAGAGTAGGGAGGCTTCCATTCATCAACTTCTTTAGATATTTAGAGGAAAAACGTCAAGTGTGAACTGATTACGTAGCGTTGGCTAGGAAAACATGATTACCTGTGAATTTCGTTACCTAGTGACTTTTGTGCCAGTGATGAACTTCATCATCGAAAACTTAAAGCAGTTCAAGCCTACTGTGTCTTTCATCAACGAAGACGAAAGTTATCACGCAAGAACCACCTGGATAGCCGTCCTCTTTCTGACTATAGTGTGGGATATTTTAATTTGTATGGATTGCGTCCTCCTGAAGAATACATCAACTCAATAATGTAGATTCCAAGGATCAGATTCCATTGTGTGTGGACAATAAAGTATTTTTTTATTATTATGGAAGAACATGTAGTGGAAAAACGATAAGGTTAGAAAGTGTTGCTTTGAATCCCAGTGATATAAAACAAATGAACGTCTGGCCGTAATATCACCACCAGACGCGATTCTTTCGGCCGTTAAGTACACTGTCTTAATTGTGGCGCTGGCAGTGCTAACTACCTCGTGGCTACAAATGTCATCCTCTATGTCAAATGGGGCGACGGCCACAAGGCGAACGCAGAGTTGACAATACAGATGTAGGACCACGTAGACCCATAGTATGTGAGCGTTAGTGCTTAATTTCAGGGGTGATGGTGCACTCAGATATATTAACTGGTTGTTGTTAAATTCGTATTGGAAGGTCCAGGATGCCGCCTCCACCTATTTTGCGTTACCGTGATTTTCCATACTAGACAGTTTGCGTTCCCGTACTGCTTTCCTTCAGCAGGAATTATTTATGTAGGGTACCTCTGGAAGTAAAAGCCACAGACCCTATGTGGCCTTGTTTGGTATTTGCTGTGACTGATAGGTTTGTCATCACAGGCATATCATCTATATACCTTCCTTTTAGGTAGTTGTGTGCCACGATGAACTGTGAATTGTGCATGTGTCAACCAACGCCGGAAAGGTGGTTAATGCACTCGTCGGATAGGTTTTCGTTGCGGGCACGATACAGTAATTCCCGTTTGCAAGCGTCGTTATTCAGTCATTTTGGTGTTCCAATTTACGTGTTCAGCGGAGACAGACTGATTTTAACAGTGCGGTACATTCACAGTATGTTGGGGAATTTTGCAGCAATGTTTTCGTGTGTCTGAACAACTTTTCTCTTGACGTGCGACTGAAAAAACATGCTATGATTAAAGTCAGTCTCAATGACATCTCTACTGACATCCTTTGCTGGACGCTTCTCTTTTTACTGGTATTACATAGTAAAACTGAGTAAATTTTCTACCGGAGACGTAAAACCACTTTAATTGGCTTGCCGTTGAAATCGTCTTTGAATTTTTCTACGACCTATTTATATTGTCATTGCTGAATTGCTGATGTTTCTGGGGATGTTAGTGTCCTACAACGCAGCGTCCTCTGCTAGAACGCTGGACACATGTTCGGTTTCGATGCTTATCACCAGATTTCTGTATCCGTGTATAGCAGGCTGGCCATGTCGCCCTATCTTGTTTTGGCTTGGTTGTAGTAGAAGCCATCTATAAGAAGCTTGCTAAGGTCAAGAACCGCTGTTCCGATCAAGATTGGCCTAAGAGTTTAAACTTTGATTTAATGATGAGCACCGCGACTTTTCTTCTTCACCTAAGGGGACCCACTTCATCATCTTGCCGCAGACCTAATTGTTCATGAGTTCTTATAACTCCGTTTCGAACTTTGATTTCGTCTTGGAACGCAACTACGTGTCATCTGTATCTATAGCGCCATCCAAGGGATCTCAGCAAACACCAGTACCTCTTGGACTTTTGGCACGCTCATCACAAACCTAGAGAATAGTCTTAGCTTTCTCGAATGGATCGTGTATGTTTCTTCCTCCTGAAATGATGGAACCAATTTTACACACTCGGTTTGTTTGCCACAAAACTTCTTGCCAGCGTTTAGTAGTCAGCCAAGTCTCTGATACCGTCATAACTTTGGTAGCGTGCGAATAATCTCTGTGCACGTCGTGCAGCTCATCTGAATACTCTAGATCTACCACAAATATGTATTTTATGGGGACCCACTCTGATACCTTTCTGATATCCATCTCACTCGTTTCTTCTACCCACCAGACTCCACAATTTGGTATGTTCAGCATAATTGCTGAAAAATATGTTGTATTTAATATATTAACATTAGTCCTAGCACATCACATCGTCGGCCAATATCAATACGTTGTTGGCATGTTCGTACTCTCTGAAATACCGGATCTAAGCAGTTAGATGTAAAAGGCTAAAATTGATCTGTTCCGTTTCCTCAAATGTTTCGCAGCAGGTCATATACTATTACCGAGAGACGGTCATATTAGTAGATGAAGCATCAATTCATCATTACAGAACCTGTACAAGGTATATTGCTCAGAAATATCTGAGGATTCCTTTAGTACGGTCTTAATTTGGGACATGAACTGTAAACAGTCGATTAACTTCAGGTTTCCAAATGTGAAAGACGTCTTTTTTACCATGTTGTTCTGAATGGCGCATATCCTTAGAGGCGACAGCAGCAATCTGCATTATGAGGTTATTGATGAATCCATGGAGACAGTGTGGTACACAACTGACACCTTCATTTGTTCCTGTTTTGATCCGCAGCTTCCGGCGGAATACTTTTTGAGCTTCGTCTTTAGTACTGGCCGGAAATATGGCAATTTTTTCTCACCCTATCACAAAGGAGTTTTCCATTACCAATAATACACCAACGGCTATATTCAAATTTCTTTCGTCGGTGTCGTCCAACGCCATCTATGCTGAGTTTGGAAATACCTCATGAATCTCCTCCTGACTCTGGATAAATGTTATCATAATGATCCCACTGCGATAGAACACATATTCCTTGTCGACTCCGTTGCTTCTGAAGACCACTTACCAAATTCCACATGAAACCTGGTCAGCTATTAATCGTATTACTTGCGTGAGGTGGTTTACTCGTGGAACTCTTCGGCAACGTTACTTGCTACGGATTTCCAACATTATCCTTGCATTTTTCAACGCGAGATTGTAGCGAATCCAAGTTTTAAATACATTTTTGAAACACTGTCAGACGTGTTTGTTTTCAAAAACCAATTTGCTTACATTTTTTACAAAAATAGTGGCAGCCATTTTCATCGGTCACAAACAGCGGTCCTATTTTTTTTAAAACTAGCTGCTGTCAATGCGTATGACATTGAGTCCATTATCCCAACCAAACACACTGATAACGATATCATAGTTGTTTTCTTAACACTTGTCAGTGGCATTAATTTGTATTAAAAAGAAGATTCCTGTAAAGTTAAGCTCGTTCTTCTGCTATTCGTAGCTTTTATTATGATCCGAGGGCCTCCGTGTTTCCATAGGATAGAGTGTAGACAGGATTAACCACTCGAAACCTAGATTGTCATTCTGTACATTGATGACAACCCTTGACAAAATATACATTGGCATATAATTATTTCCTCGAAACGGCCTTAACGTAAAATATTTCAGATCAAACCACATTCACCTGGCAAACTACTAGCCAGAACCTTTTCGCATGTAATATTCTGTTCTCTTGCTATGAACCACCTTTTCTTGATGACCGCTGCTCTTACGGTATTCACACCGGCTGCTCTTATGGTGATGTCACTGGCCGCTAAGGTATTTCTGACACTGCCAGTGTAGATGGACGGGCTATATTTCGTCATGGAAATGGCCGCTTGTGTTTCCACGCAATTGCTAGCGTAGGTAATGTCTGAAAGCCTTTTGATCTAGGTATAAACCTTGGTACCCGCATTGGCCCCACTGGCATAAAAAAAACTCTCATGGTGCTAGCACATAATACCTGTACTGGCAGCCTACACGGACGACCTACCATTCGCTTCGGAACTGTCCTCTCTGGTTTATGCACAATGTATAGCACATTAATGGCGGCAAAGTAATCGCCACTCCTTCTAGCAACTGTCTTAGCTCCTGTAATATGAATGCAACTCCTGCAGCGCAACTTCCTAGTCCTAATCGATTTATTGCCATAGGTATTACTCCAGCATGACATGTTTATATACTTATATTTAATATTTTCTTAATTGAGGAATATATTTTCATACACGGACGACACCTGCGCACCGCGCAAGAGATCTAGAAGGAATTTATAGATCTACCGAAGTCCCACAGCGAGATTAAACCCACTGGGTCCCCTACATGCTTCTGACACTTCCCCCACCCCCGTCCGTCTTCATAAACCTTTGGGCCCTACCTGCTTTTGGAACCTTCCCCTACTTCAAGCCCTCCTGTGTAACTATTTGTTTTGCTGCTGAAATGAAGTCAGCAGGTAAAAAATGAACTTTTAGCCTCGCACTAGATGTTTGGGTGAAAAGCTACGCCCCTTATCTCTTGAGGTCTGGTAAAAGGTCTCTTACACATGGCCCCATTTCCCTTTTGTATCTATTTATATCCATCCAATCGTCCTCTTCAGATTATAAGAGTTATGCGTATTTTGATTTAGTTCTGTATATAAGCATTATTCTAGAGAATCAATATTTTCAATATCTTATGTGTATCCCCCCACAATTATAAGCGTTATTGTCCCTGCAAGTGGCATATACATTACATATGGGGAAAATACTTCACGACTGTTCACTAAAAATGGTACAAGATTAAAAAACTGTGTAGGTGGCGCTAGCTTTCGTCAAAAATCGCTAGAGAATCAGCCGAAACGTTTATCACTATTAACTTGGTAATTTTTTTCCATCAAATCAACGTATTTAGGAGCTGAAAAGTTGTGAAATAATAATGTTATCTCTTGATTTGGGCTTGACACAAGATTCACTTTTTGCTTGCCGCCATTGAATGACATGCGCATTAAACAGCTGTTAGAAGCGTGTCTTAGTGTGGATGACAATTGAATGACAAGAATGCTTCACTTAATTCATAACTAATTTTCAGGCAAGGCGGATCAATTAAAATTTTGAAAGTTTTGTATAGAAAGTTTTAAAATGCTTCTCTTCCCAAATATTGATGTGTTGAGCACGGTATACTTTTTTTGTTGGCCCGGTGACCTAAGTGGTCAGAGCGTCATCCTCGGATCAAGGAGGTATCGGGTTCAAGCCTTGGTCGAATCATACCAAACACTTTTTTAATATAAAACATCAACTGCTAGTCACTTTTATAATTACTAGCTATTATTACCACCAATAATTATCAAGATTGCAAACGTTAACCGCCTAGAATTATTCAGCTTTAGTCAGAGTGAACTCCATTCGCCAGGAAGTAAAAATAAAATCTTAGCCAATGTTACTTATGCCTCGTAGATTACTAAACGTACTTGGAAGGGTACTAGACTAAAAAAAAGTCGATCACAAGTAAAGTTCACTTCCTTTATAGATGAAAAGTTTACGGGATCAGAGGCCGAATTGTTAAAACCATTTTTGATTAATCTTTTAATGCTTCGAGAAGTAGCTACATAATCTTTTTCAGTGGGAGGCTTATGATAATAATTTGGACATAGAGTTACTCAGAAACCTGGCCAATCCTAAGTGATGAACAGAGCAAAAGTCACAGGTCAAGTCCACGCTGTCATTCTTCATACATACATTTTGTAATTAATTCTTGTATCAGACTTGATGTAAGAAGAGAAGAATAAACGGTGTAATCTTTTTTGCAGTGGAAGAACTTTGTAGTGGCTAGAACGTTTGTTCTTTTTTCATCCAGTTTGCCAATTTCGACAAAATCTTTATAACTTATTAAAACTTGTGCAATTGTGGCATATGCACTATATTATGTACCTTTCCAGTCACTATTTTAATCATATTTTGACACTATCCAACCAGATTCATCGACATATTTTCAGACAGTATTTACCTTGTATTGATTTTCCTTGAATGATATCTGTCTCTGAGTTATCGTAGACTTCTTAGTGAAAATGTGATTTTATATGTTGAATGTGGCTAACAGTAAGTTCCCACTCTTGAACATCTAAAAATGAATGAACTGTTTGAAACATTTATTATTTTCACATTTTATTTTGAAAAACCTTATATGATCACAAATAAGTTTGACCCAACTGCATGTAACATAGATCATGACATGTTGTATGTGCTAGTAGATCCGTGTCTATGTTACTTGTTCTACTGAATACTCCTAACAGACTGCATTGACCCATATCTGCCAGCGCTTTATGTGATGGCTGATCTGTGTTTATAAATTTTCTTGTTGCATCCATCCCATATGCCAGTATATATTGTACTGTATAGGTGAACCTATACATAATTTTAATTAGTTTAACGTATATCGACCAAAACGTTTTGAAATGTCAAATTTTCCATCATGAGATGTTGTATAAAACTGGTCTTGTGTCCAAGTTTTTGAATTCCTAATCTTTACATTTTTATTATACGTTTACTAACGAAAAACTATGAAATGATCAGTGTTCTTACGTATAATGCTGCTGTATTTAATATTTTTAAATATTCTACAGTCATTCACGAACGCGTTATTTACTGTTAAATGTTGTTGGAGTTTTGGAAGCTGGCATAAATGTATGACATTTACCATATTATGTGCATAGTTGTGAGGTTACAGGTATGTTAGAGATCTACATACTTTTAAACGTTTATAGTATTTTTATCCTCTTTTCCCAGGTGGCAATGTTTTCGGAGATTGTGTTACAGCACCATCTATTGCTGGAACTTTTCACAATGGTTCAGTCACAGGGCCTTATTCAGAAGGAGTGGTCCTCCGATACCTGTGTAGTCAAGCTTATGACCGAAGTCTAGGTGGAAGCATTTACTACCAATGTTCTAGTGGAGTTTGGACAGGTGGAAGTTTGAAATGTACACTGGGAAGCTGTACAGGTGTTGAATCTGAACCCAACAGTTACATTGTTGGTCAAGCTGGACACTATATAGGGGAGACAACTACATTCAGCTGTCATGGTGGGTACGAGATAAATGGAGATGATGTGATTACGTGCATGGCAGATAGGACTTGGTCTCCAGAACCTCCAACTTGTGTCAAGGTGAGGTGTCCAGAATTCAGTACTCCAGATGCACAAATATTCCAAAACTATAGTGGTGGTCGAAATGAATATGGGAGTAAGAACAAGATTACTTGTACAGGTGGTACTTTTCTTCAAGGTCCACAATACATCACCTGTCTTGCCAACAAGACTTGGTCAGGGTCACCAAGTTGCACAGTACCTAATTGTGGAAATCCCCCAGCTTCGTATGAACCCTGCACAGAAGTGTTTTATACTGATTACAATACAAACATTGGTTCCCAGGTTGAGGTAACTTGTCTTGAGAATGCAGTTCCATTTCCATTTGGTGCAAGCAATTTTTTGATTTGCACTCTTACTGGTAGATGGGATCATGAATATCAATGTTTATGTGGATGCAAACATGACTGTGATGGTTCAGTCAACACTGGTCCCAGAAACGTTATGCATGACACTGACATAGATTGCCCATGTCCGGATGGAAGTCATTTCAAAAGAAAATGTTTAAATGGAACACTTGAAACAAAGACATACTGTAGGGAGACACATTCCACAACAACACTGCCAGTCACACATAACAGAACAACACTGCTAGTCACAGCTCACAGAACAACACTGCCAGTCACACATAACAGAACAACACTGTCAGTCACTCATCACAGAACAACACTGCCAGTCACACATCATAGAACACCAACAAGACAACGCATTAAAAAAGTATTAATTGCAATAATTGTTACTTGTGTATTGGTATGCACAATTGTAATCATCATCATCAGTCTCTTGACCTAGTGTGGTCGTTGAGGCACTGTGCTAGTGAACATCTGACCAGTTCCTTCCACTTGACTCGATCATGTGCCAATGCTTGTGTCTCTTCAAAACGTTTCCTCGTCCATTCTGTGATGTTGTCACTCCACTTTTTTCTCTGTCTACCTCTCCTTCTACCACCTTGGACACTACCCTGCAGTACTGTTGTGGATAGACTGTTGGCTCTAGTGACATGGCAATAATAGCTGCACTTAATTTGTTCTGTTGCCCTTGCTGTAAAACCAGACGTGCAAAACTTCATGCCAGATGTAAACTTTGCTTCCAGGATGAAAAATCCAAAAATAGCATACCCCCAGACGAAGTGAAAATGACAGCAGACATGTAGCATGATTATGTACTTTTGGACCTGGTTTAGTAATAAATAGTATTATGTATAATTTACTTTGGACTTGATTCAGTAATTACATAGTATTATGTATAATGTACTTTGGACTTGATTCAGTAATTACATAGTATTATGTATAATGTACTTTGGACTTGATTCAGTAATTACATATTATTATGTATAATTTACTTTGGACTTGATTCAGTAATAAATAGTGTTATGTATAATGTACTTGTTAACCTGGTTCAGTAATACATATTATTATATATAATGTACTTTGGAGTTGATTCAGTAATACATAGTATTATGTATAATTTACTTTGGATTTGATTCAGTAATAAATAGTGTTATGTATAATGTACTTGTTAACCTGGTTCAGTAATAGATAGTATTATGTATAATTTACTTTGGACTTGATTCAGTAATACATAGTATTATGTATAATGTACTTTGAACCTGGTTCGGTAATAAAACAGTTGTATATATAATGCACGTCGGGGTTCCTCCTAGACTAGGAATTCTGAAAACGTCTTGCTTATATCTGCACAAGTTATTTTAATTCACTATTCAGTATGGTCATTGTCACTGAAGATAGAAAATTCCTTAAATTATAACTTCTCAAAAGAGTGATTGATTAACAGAAGCTGATCAAATGTGACATCATTCTTTCGTGAACAAGCTCAGAACATCAAACCAGCCCACCTCAATGTGAAAGTTGCATTTCTTCAATAGAACAGATCGTAGAAAAATGAGGTGGTATTGTAGCAGTCTCGTATGGGACATATAATTTATCCATACGCACACTTGAGGCTAAACTACAAGCTGAGGGCGTGCCCTACCAGTTCTTCTTGAGTGTATCTACTTTATTCCACTCCGATAGATATTTCGTTAAGTAATCACTATGAAAAATGTATTAAGATTTGTCTTCCATGAGCTTTCTTGAAGTGGACGTTCATTAAACGTACGTTGTTGGAGCATTTCTTTAAATCGGCACAATATAGCCAGTGTTGTATTGACGTGCCTTTCAACCCAACAAAATTTACACAAACGAAGACGACTCTCAATTCAAAAAGCTGCAATTATTTTAATTTAATAAAAATAAAAATGACCGCACACGTCAGAATATGTCATACAAAACACTGATTCCTTGGCCAAAAACCGTTTTGCTTGGCTTCAAGCAGACAGCAGTCAGACGAGCGATATCATGCACTTGTAAACCTTTTGTTTCAGACAATTTCATGTTGTTTTCATCAGATTTATCTAAAATGTATTACTTACTTACTTACCACGTCATAACTGTTTTTGTATATATTAATACAATTTATTTCGCTTGCATTATATATCAATATAATTGTAGCTAATTTATTTACTCATTTTATTGTTGTGTTTGATGTAGTATCTTTTGAGATTATATAAAGGATCAAACAAATTCATTGATCAAATAATGTTTGTCTTTTTCCATTTTTATTCACATCCTTATAATAATTAATAATGATCTGCCACTTGTAATAAATATCTTTATCAGAGGTATTCAGCTCAGCATTTTCACCGGAATAAAATATTAGAACAGTCAAATCATCAAACAAATATCACATATTAATGATTCGCAGAGATCAGAGCCGTACCATGCATACAAGTCATAAGCCTGAATGATTATGTAATAAAGATCACATCACATGTTCTCCTCAGCTTATATTTTGTCAGAATATATCGCTTCCGAGAGAACATAAATATCGCATTGCCTATTCTGATATCGGAAAGGATATTCAACAGTGTCTAAAAAGTACAAGAGATTTACAAAATAAATTCAGTGATTATAAAATAGCCAAAGCTCTGACTAGCCTCCCCCCACCAAGAAAATAGAGCCTTGAGGCTAATTTGTTTGGTCACACCCACTATATTTACGTTTTGGCTTAACCCCTTGCTTCCTCTGAGTAATGGAACAATGAAACTGAATTCCACATGTAAGCACTCTCAAAGACCTTTTTGAGTTGACCGCCCATGACTAAATACGGTATAAGCATGGCCTGTCCTGAATAATGTAAGTAAAACAGTATCAGAATGAAAAGCATAATGAACATAATGCCTTACTTCTCCTTCACGCTCTTGGGAGTCCTCTTGGGGTAGGAATTCAGACATGTCCTCCATCGGGAAGGTATTTTGTTTTGCCAACGTATTCGTAGGGTGTTTTATCGGACATCAAACACGGGTAGGCACTCTGGATGATCTAATTATAAGTATCTAACCCTTGCCCTTCCGGTCGCTTCCAGCACGTTAACAACGGAGCCATTTTATCGCTTCGTAATCGGCCATTACCCGTCACAAATGTGGAAAGCGAAAGTTAAGAGAGTTTTAATAATGCAGTATTTTATTACTCAGATTTGTTTTGCAAGGGCAAGCAGATGGAGCGTTTGGTGGAATACTACTCTGAACTGTAGAGAGAGAGAGAGAGAGAGAGAGAGAGAGAGAGAGAGAGAGAGAGAGAGAGAGAGAGAGAGAGAGAGAGAGAGAGAGAGAGAGAGAGAATCACGTGACCAACAATGCCCTCAACGCAATTGAAAATGTCCCGCTCATTGCCGAACTGGACCAAAAACCTATTATAGCAGAACTAAAGACGGCTTAAAGAAACTGTCCTTTGGTAAAGCCCCAGGGAAGGATGGCATCTCAGCAGAAGTCATTAAGTACGGCTGCAGGGTGCTGCTCACACACCTGCATGACCTCCTCTGCCAGTACTGATATGAGGGTGCTGTGCCTCAGGACATGAGAGATGCCAACATCGTAACCCCGTACAAGAACAAAGGCGACATAAATGATTGCAACAACTAATGAGGTATATACCTTTTCAGCATCGTGGGTAAAGTCTGTGCACGCATCATCCTGAACAGATTGCTGACGTTTGCTGACAGAGTGTATTCAGGGTCGCAATGCGATATTCCGCGCAGAGAGGTCCACAATCGACATGGTCTTCTCCGTCAGATAACTAATGGAGAAATACAGATAACACAAACCCCTCTCCCTGGCCTTTATAAACCTCGCCAAGACGTTCGATTTGGTCAGCAGAGACAAACCCTTCACAATCCTGGCGAAGATTGGATGCCCCCAAAGTACCTAAGCATGATCCGGTCTTTCAGCTATGACATGAAAGGCCCAGTGCAGTACGATTCCTTAACGTCAGACCCCTTCAAGATGAAGTGAAACAGGGTTGCGCCTTAGTTCCTTGCGCTCTGAATCTTCTTCGCTGTCATTCTCAAGCATGCCTTTGGGACGTCCACATAAGGGATCTTCTCGCACACGCGATCATATGGCAAACTATTCAACCTGGCACGACTAAAGGTAAAGAACAAAGAGCGCGAATCATCTATCAGGGACATGCTCTTCACATACGATGCTGCTCTAGCCACTCACACAGAAGCTGAGTTACACCACCTGATGGACCGCTTGCACAACTACAAACTTGATGTAGCCAGTCAGTTCACGTACCTCGGTACTACCATCACCAACGACTTGTCGCTAAATGCTGAGCTCTTAAGTAGCGGATTGGAAAGGCATCAACAACTCTCTCCAGTTTGTCGCAAAGAGTGTGGAACAACAGTATGCTGACACTGAACACTAATGAACGTGTCATGTGCCAGCGTGCTAAGCACTCTCCTGTATGCCAGTGAAACCTGTACTCTTTACGCCTCACAAAAGAAAAGACTGAGCACCTCTCACATGCGATGTCTCCGACGTATACCAAAATCACTTTTTGTGATCGAGTAGCAAACAACGAACGAAGTGTTTGAACGTGTCAAGATTCCCAGGATGGTCACACTCATCCGCCAACGTCAAATCAGATGGCTAAGCCACGTACGTAAGATGAATGACGGTCGCATCCCAGAAGACCTTCTTTATTCGGAACTTACCTCTGGTAAACGGTCGATCGGACGGATGACCACATCTCTGCTTCAAGGTTGTCTGTAAGCGCGACATGAAAGCCCTTGACATGGATGTAAACAGCTGGGAAGAGCTTGCTCTAGACAGGTCAAGCTGGCGACACCCTCTGATAACTGGTTTGAAAGCCGGCGAGGACGAAGACAAACAACGCTTGCTGACTGATGAAATGCGATCTCAGAGGAAGCAGCAACTCCAACACAAACCAGATTCAACTTTCAAGTGCAGCAATGAGTGCCATTCCCGTGTTGGGCAACATAGCCACTGCAAACACTGCACCACACCAATCGGGACATCTTTGACGGGAGCACTTCCATCGTCTCTCGAGACTAATGGATATTAACAACAACAATGTTACAAATATTTAATCCTTTATTCGTATGCTGGACGCTAAATTTACGCATAAAATATCAACTTTGACATTTATGCGGCATACACTGTCGTTGTATATTGAGTGTTAATATGCATACATTATTTCTACGCTTTTGGACAATGTATACATGTACGATGCTCCGTTTTACTATTTTTCAGTGCAGCAGTTTATAGTGATGTCTAGCACTGGGACATCACGCCGCAGACATGTAGCATGATGTCCCACCCAGTCAAATTAACTAGGCAGCTGTTAGGACCATTTTTGTAAGTCTTTGGTATGATTCGATCGGGGATCGAACCCACGACCTTCCGCATCTGAGGTGGACACTCTAACCGTTAGCACGGGGCCCCGAGTGGCCGAGTTGTCTAAAGCGCTCACCGTTACGGATCACTGCCATCTCACCTCTGTCTGCGTGGGTTCGAGTCTCAGGCTCAGCCAAATGTGGCTATGTGAGAAAGATTGCTAGTAGCTTCTCGTGGGGCGGAGGTTCTTTCTGACGTTTTCCCAGGTTCTTCCTCCACCATTAATACTGACCTTAATGTATAGCCTATCTTGTGCTGAAAATGGCGTTAAACCCTATAACAACAACTAACCACTAGGACACTGGGGTAATACGGAAGACATGCAATTGCCTCGCATGTGACTCAGCATTATGAGGTTAGTGTTAGGACTGGTAGGCTTGGTGTCAGGATAATATGACTGAGTGGTTCATGATGCTACATGTCTGCGTAATGATGCCCCAGTACTAGACATCACTATAAACTGATATACTGCAGACAGAGTGTCGATATTACTCAAATTATTAATCTACGTTAAATGAAAAATAACAAAGCACATGGAAATGAACTAAATCTAACCGTACTATCATTTTTAACACTTCGTACTATTCTGCCTTACTTCCATTTGGGTATTTTGGAACTGCGGACTTTATGCAAGATTTAATAATCTCAGAAATAGAAAAGCTTCGGAGCGTGCAGCAAATACGCAACTCCGAAATTGAATATAATTTAAGTTTTAAATATTTTTTAAAATTTATTTACCATACCATACTATACAATACAATACACGCAACTAATATAAGGAAATGCTATCGTTCATAACATGTAACTTAAAAGAGTAATCCAACTCGATTCAGCGTATTGAACTTATAAATAAATATGACTAATGTGTGCATCTATCACTGTTGATAATCAATGTTTAGAAATGAAACAGAAATTACCAATGTTTCATTTATCACAAAGGGTATCAAAATACAGGATTTACAAAACTATGAATGATGTATGATTCTGCAACTAAGGGTGCTCAAAGTATTTAATCTGTACTAAAGTATGAATGAGGCATGATTCTGTCACTAATGGTGATCAAACTGTATAATCTGTACGAAAGTATGAATAAGGCATGATTCTGTCACTAATGGTGATCAAACTGTATAATCTGTACTAAAGTATGAATGAGGTATGATTCTGTCACTAATGGTGATCAAACTGTATAATCTGTACGAAAGTATGAATAAGGCATGATTCTGTCACTAATGGTGATCAAACTGTATAATCTGTACGAAAGTATGAATAAGGCATGATTCTGTCACTAATGGTGATCAAACTGTATAATCTGTACGAAAGTATGATTAAGTCATGATTCTGTCACTAACGATTAACAAAGTGTATAAAATCTACAAAAGTATTAATTATGCATTATCCACAAGTAGCATATATGTGTATTACCTATTTCCCATGATATAGAGATAATGAATTATTGATTACGCCGAGTATACAGTTCGTAATGATCCGATTTGGGTTGTCGGAATTCGTTAACTCAAGTACTCAAGCAATAAAGTGTCAAGCATTCAAACACAATTCTTATAGCAAAATGAAAGACAACGAGAGAGCATGTTTGCATTGAAAGGAGAGATAAGAAATGATAAATGGAAATTAATGAAAACGATAAGAAATCATCAGAAAGAAAATCTCATTAAAAGGTCTTGAACGTTTGAATACGAACAAATCGGACTTAACAGTAAATTATACAAGTATTTACAAAATATATCAGCTACAAATATAGCCTATCGCCACATCTTTCTCAGTGCCCTACACCAGTGTAGACATGTTAGTTTATTGTTAATCCCGCTCTCACACGATGGTGGGATGATAAAAAAAAAAAAAAAAAACCCACCTCTGATACATTTTGGTTATCGTTATGTTGGAGGTGATCGACAATGGGGTTATAACCAGGTTAGAGTAAACAACAAAATAAAATATGAATTAATAGATGGACTAACAAGGATCTGCGCAGAGATATATAATAAAACAACACGAGCCTTCGTATGTAAAACATAACAATTTAATCAATTACGTAAAGAAAATGAAATCAGAGATAACATTTGAATGATTTAATTTCTCTTTAAAAAGATACTAAATTTATACAAAATTAAATTAGCCGTTCTGTTGTACTGATATAACAAATTTTATCATATAATCGAGTGAATTCTCGAACTTAGCTTGCCGACATGTTCGCATCACATAGTGCTTCTGATCTTTTCTAAATCACTGATAGTGATCGGTCGGAATTTCTGTATTTCTATTCTCTCTCTCTCTCTCTCTCTCTCTCTCTCTCTCTCTCTCTCTCTCTCTCTCTCTCTCTCTCTCTCTCTCTCTCTTATAGCCTCTTCGGGTCGTCAACCCTTTGGTTCCAGACATCTTGCCACTGTGCAATCTGGTATGGAGCTATATTGCCCTTCATATAAAAATATAGTACTCAACTTAAATGCTTGTCATTTTTTTAAAATTCTTATCTTGGTATAAACTAATATTCCCACTCTTTATGGTCAGTGCGCAGCTGGTAACATGAAGTTATGTCTTTCTAACGGCTATTCGCTTCCTACTGGAACAAGACATACTTAGTCTTATTGAATAAACCATCACACCCCGCTGTGGCTATAATTTACGAGATGAACTATGCTTGTGAACACTCTTTCCTAATGTTAACACCACCATAATTTCTCGGTTGAAAAAAAAATTAATTACGCAACTAATTCATGGACTTCACTCCTTGATCTTACTAGATTACTTTGCTGAAGACGTGTGACTGTTTCCACAATTGATCAATAAAAATAGATAAATATTTAATTAAGAATATTTAAAAAATAACAGTCCAAATTTAGTACCAATACTTGTATCTAATGTAAATGCGGGCATAATGAATAATTATATATTGAAAATGTATATATCAGATGTGATTATATTCAAAAGCATCAAGTCTAGTTTCAATGGTTGAAGCTGAGTGCACTGTATTTGTTAATCGTATCTAAATACTCAGCCGTGCCACACATTTAACGTATTGTCTACACATTTGAAGTTCGTTGTATATCACGTAAATATGCGAAATGCTACTTTAAAAGGTGTTTAGGTTGTTAAAACTTCCTTGTGAATTTTGTACCCTGCATATACCTGAATATGTAACTTTTTCAGCGAAACGGGAAATGCAACGGATACAACAGGATAAGTTTATACAAGATAAGCTTCAACTACATCATTTTCCTTATATAAATTGTTGTATATATAAATTAAGATGGTTTTTTAATACTCTTTGTGTAAAAAGTATCATATGCTGCATCTTGCATGAATTGCCAGTCGTTTGTGCTTGCAAAAAGTTGTTTAGTATGAAGCACACGTTTTAACGAAAGGAAGAACTACGACGACAAGAAATGGAAGAAACAAAAACAGCAAAGAGAAGAATTAAAACAGCAAAAGTCGCAAGGAAAAGGACAAAAATCTTTAATACAAAAAGATCCTCAATCATTGTATATACCATCTGATCGAGAAGAAGATGATGATGCGCAAGGGGCAACTGGATATAGTAGTGGTGAGTGATTTTCTCATTCTGGAACTCATGGTAGTTGTCTTGTTCCCTGTCCTAATAATATTCTCTCCGACATATCACGATTTGTGGTTCTTATCGGGGGGAAACGAGCTGGAACTAACTCACCGGAACTAATTAATGAAGCCGCTGATATTTGCCGACGACTATTTGAAGGTGGTGTCATGGATATTGGTGTATATCGAGAATTTATTGATGAACTCGTTGATGATTACCACAGTGACTAATGTCATCACATTAGATAAATAATAATTAGATAAGATGATCATACACTATAACCACAACAAGCCAACTATGACTTATGTAGTAAATTCACGATTGCCTGTTTATAAAATGTATTATGGAGATGGTCTCGGTGATGTTGTTCAGAGGTTATTTGCAAGGATGGCTCCAAAAATAGCACCAATCGCAAAACAATTATCCATGAAAGCTATTGGTGTTATTCGTAATAAAAGCATTACCACTATTGGTCATGTTGCCGGTAAAGCATTTTCCGCGGCCAAAGAAAAACTAATCATGCTGATTCGACGATGAAAAAAACCATCACTGCGAAAAGTACCATCTACGGAGATTATGCCTGCAAGTGTTAGTAAAATAATAAAAAAAACGCGGTGGATCAAAAAATATAAGAGCGATTAAATGAAGGATTTGATGCTCAGGGAAATATTACTGCAAATATGATAGCGGAATTGGTTTGAAATCCCGAGCGAGATCACGATTTAGACCGAGAAATATATAATAAAATGTTTAAATCTTCACCCGACCCAGCATTGGATATGGATGCCCCAGTGCGCAAAGATGATTCTGTACGCAATTATCAGTTTTATTCCTATAACGCAATACAACCAAATAGTCGATCAAGAATCGAACTTCAGGTTCAAGACACAAGCAAATACTTTCTACCCGCTGAAGTATTATCGAAGTAGAAGGAGAACTTGTAACAACTGCTTTTGACTCTCATAATGTACCAGTACCATATGACGCAAATTTGCCAGTTGGTTTTGTCAATAATGGTATTATGGCATGATTTAGTAGCGCTAGATATATGATCGATGGAAGAGAGATTGGATCTATTGAGCATGATATTGATGTTGCCGCAACAATAATGGGTTTAGCAAGATATTCTGATGATTATACAAGATCAGCAGGCCCATCTATGATGTTCGCTAAGGATATTACTGATCACGCTGAACATAATAAATATATTAAATTACGGACACCAGTAGATACTGCATCTGATCCACAACCAATCGACACTGAACATGAAGATAGACTAGCTGCTGCTTTTGATGTTATAAAAGTGGTAGTCCTCATTACAACCTAGGGTTTGCAACACGCGTATCAATGTTGCAAGGACAACATAGATTATTTTCATGCGCGATTCCACTATCTCATATTTTCGGATTTTGCAGAAATTTTAGAAAGGTTATCTTTGGAGCGAAACATACAGTAGTCCTCGTGCGAAAGGGTGATGATAATGATGCAATCTGGCATGGTGCTGATGTACCTGATGATAAAAAAAATATAACAAAACTCTCATTGTGGATACCAGTAATGACTCCATCAATCACCGCAGAGGAAAAATTACTATCATTTATGGATACAGGTGGTAAATCATTGCTATCATGGCTAACAACAACAACAGATATTATGGAGACTTCTCTTAACGGTATATTTACATGGCACATGGCATCAAAACAGGGTGTTTCTGCGCCGCGGCATATATTTGTTGCGTTACAGGATAAGGCACGATTAAATTCACAAACACGCAGCCATATGATATTTGATCAACTGGGTGTTACTGATGTCTCGTTAAGGATAAATGGCCAAAAAGAACCATCCGAGGATATTTTACTTAATTACGGACTAAACCAAATAGCAAAGGGTCTCAGACTACCAGGAACTCCGTATTCATTGCACAGCGTAAACGGCCCTGAGACTACCAGGGACAGTTTACTAGCACCGTTATCAAATTTTGATTTACTCGATGCTGCTAACAAATTAAGAATAAAAACCTGGAACTAACTGGGTTGCATAAGCGATTGATCCGCGTGGAATTGTTTATTGTGATTCATATGGGTTAACGCCACCTAAAGAATTTATGCGTTATATACACCAATTAAAAATTCCGATCTGGTACTCCACGCTACCAACACAAAACTAACTGACCCACCAATATGCGGCCAGCAGGTATTAAATGTACTTAGTGATATACCATCATAAACTAAACCACCCCATAAAACCGTACACGAATATACGAGTAATCGCTTTTTAGAGAGATCTTAATATATAATGGTTGATATTTAGGGAAGATCTCTCTCAAGCCTGAAAAAAACACCGGGGAAATATCTGCAACAATAGATGTAAAAAAATAATCGAAGATGAAATATTTGAGATATTAAACTTCGCAAGTGTGGATTCAAACGAAATAGTCGTTTTACAAGAGAAATTGAAAACGAGTAATGTTTCCTTCAATGATATTTTTGTTAAAATAAATGGAGTAACCGAAATTTCCCTAACGGTGTTTGATTCCACCGGTAAGATTAAACCTGGAGTTCTTTTTCCAACTGTGATAGATAGTATTAACAATCGAGTAAAAAAATCCGGTGACACAATGACAGGCAACCTCGACATGAACTCGAATAAAATAACCACACTTGGTAATCCAACATTAAACACTGAGGCTGAGACAAAAAAATATGTAGATGTGTTAGACAATAAACTAACAACGCTGCAACAAGAATATAAAACCACAGATAATAAACTAACAACGCTATATGGTGATCATAAAAACACAGATGATAAACTAACAACTCTGCGAGCTGAGTATGATGTTCATATAGGCGCGTTTGGAAATCTTCGTTGGAATTTTAGAAAAAATGATGAGACCTCAGATAATTTCTTTGTAAAACCACCAGTGATCCCCATGAAACTTTCTGATATTAAAGCAAATATTGATACGATTAAACAAACACAGGACAATATCGTTAATGATTTTCCTGCTATCGCGAACCGGCTTGATAAAATTAAAATACCACATAAACAAAATATCAATACAGTGTACTCGATACATCATGGATCGTTCACCTGGACACCTCAAAATAACTCCATGGAGTGTCTGCAGATGTTAAGTGTATTTATAGATTGACTCTGGTTTCACCGTTATAGTTTAATATATCAACTAGTACTTCTACTGGTGTGAACACTGCAAGTGCAATGATTTATAAGCATACCATGGAAATGTTTACAATAACCTCTGTCAATGGTAATTTAGTTCGGACATCAATCACATACTACATATAATTTGTAAGTGATTTAAGTAAATAGTGTAATGAATGTCCAACAATATCGATATGATATGTCCGTAAGTTTCAAACTAAACTAAAATCTCTTATTGACGAGTACACCACGAAGATAAAAAAAAACCATACCACAGTCGAATTGCCAACGTCGACATAATCGTGTATTCGGTTTCAAGTGTAATTGCTGGAACGGGTATAGGCTATCAAGTGTAACAATTCTGGCTCCTGTAGTTGTCACAATTTGTGTTTCAACTGTGACTACAATTACAGGGTTTCTTAGCATCATCCAAAAAAATATCCACATGCAGTCAGAATAAACTACACGAGTATATAATTAAGTTACATATCGCCGAGAATGCATACTCTCAATTATCGTCGCTGATATAATCTAGTCACAATGACACAACACTATCAGATAACGAATTCTCCGCGATGATTAACATCTACGTCACAGCAACATTAAAATTAGAAAAACAACACAATAATAACCATGGGAATGGCATCGACATCAACAACGGAATTACTTCAGCGGATAGCGACAAACACAACGCTGCAAAAGACAACCATGATCACAATAACCTCAACCAACCCTGAATTCAGTGTGAATTTTCCCAGTGAGTTACCGGTTAAAGAGATCGCGCTAGCAAAATTATGAGTATACTGCAGTTGGCCAAATATTAGATCAAAATCATTTGGTTGTCAGCAACCGAATAGTTCCCTGGTGTTTGCGAGTAAAAATAAACAAGACGGGACTCCGGATTGGAATATTGTTTCCTTACCATATGGAACTTACCAAATCGAACAGATCAATAATGAATTACAGCGTTGAATAAAATCAATTACAACAAAGGAATCAAAAATTGCTATAACAGTTCACGAACCAACATTATCAGCCGCGACTGAGATAAACTCACGCGGGTACCTCGTATATATCTAAAAGAGTTCTATAAGAACCGTGCTAGGATGGCCTGAAATCCCACCTCGGACATCTTTACAAATACCTGAACCTACAAAATCTGATTATGTCACAGATGTACAATCATATCACGAAATTACCCCATCATACCAAAAAGATTTACTCGATATAAAATATGCTTCAGGTGGCTCTCTTTTTGGTGTTAGATTAATTCAAGATCCTTCCTATGATGAAATATATATTTGGAATTTTATTATTGAACAAACTCCAGAAAAAAACAACACATATATCTATTAACCAAAATGAAATTAATGCTTATTTTAGAGAAATCAATAAAGAACATAGTCAACAACTACAGCGCCTACAACAGGCTTTCCAAGAATATAATCAAGATGAAATCATCACGCGAATTGAAATATTAAATCAACTTGTATCTGACATGGAATATATTAACAAGCGAGTAATTCAGGCAACACTTGATACCCCCGCCTACTTAAATAACCTAAGGCGAGGATTTTTTTTAATAAATATAAAATAACAGAATTTGATCTACCGAATTTCAAGTTTCCCGGGTATAATGTAACGCAATTAAGAAAATCCGTCAGTGATGTCATAGATAAGCATTTTCCGTTGATACTAACCGCATGGAAAAAAATAACACAACCACAGGCAACTATCCTAAAACATAATAATGACCCAGATGGTGGTGGGCGGCATACTTCTCCTGCTAATATTAATATATCTTCGGTGATTGCAGTAAATCTAGTATGTGATGCTACTGATGGAAGTTACCAAATAAATCTCGAAAGATTAAATCAGGCTCAGCAGGGATACATTTTATATTCGTTTGCACCAACTTTTCCACCCGGATTTTTAATCATGCAGGAACCTGTTAATTCAAAGTATATCATAATGATTCATTAACTAGAATTCATTTTAAACTCACTGACCAATCCGATAATCTGATTGATTTACGGGGAGAGAATTTATAAATTAGTCTGTATGCGAAATCCTAAAAGGATTTCCATCGTAAGATTTCCCATCTTAAGATTTCAGTGTTATTTTACGTCCGCGTTACGCGGGTGCCCAAAAAAATAGAAACACTACTTAGCTTAGCACTAAATAGATCTACTTAGCTTTCAGGAAGTGTTTCTATGTTCATTTTTGAATCAGCTGTTTTAACTGTCTAACTCTGGAATTTATGACTTTTTCTATTTTCACATCGTTGTGATAAATCACTTCTTATTTTTTCTACTGCGGTAAATACAGGTACGAATTTATCTATTTCGCTGTTATTCGCTAATGACGCGTTAACAGCCTATTGTAGTTCCTTGATAAAGGAATATTGTGACGGTAACACATACCTGTTGCCGAGGGCTATGTCTTCTAAACACTGAAAATCAGAAAGGATTTTATCACAATTTAATTTATCTGATAATTGTATCCCCTGATTTTTCAAATCTGTAATAGCAAAAATTATATCATTGATATTTTCATAATTCATTATATGATAAATATATCTTTAAAAGAGAATTTTTTTTTACAAATAATAAACAGTACTAGGTAAGTGTAAACTATTTAATTGACTCTGTTACACAATAATTGCGCATCGGTATGAAACTCATAACTAATGTTAATAAGATTTTACTGTATAATATATTCAAACCGAATTTTTTCAAATATTTTTTGAAAGAGCAGACATATATACAAACATTCTGGAACACAACGAAACGAAGGCATACATATATCAAAATACTTGCCGGCTTCATTCATTGATTAAAATATTAATACTTCATTAGTCTCTCTGTTGACAGATTTAATCGCTCTTTTTCCAACGGATTTACAAGGACCGGTTTTTTCAAATGCAGTATTTTGACTCTGAGTGATAGCTCGTAAATTAGATAAAGAATTATCAGTTTTTATACTACTAATGTGGTCAATCACAAAACCATCTCTGATCAATGCATTGAAACATTCATATGCAAATCTATGATTAAGATATCTTTTCCCGCAGCAGTAAATCTAAAATATCCATGATGATCAACAACCCCTACTGGTTTTTACAGTCTACGGTGTCTGACTACACCATCACGAGACGCTTCATAGTCCATGATCGTAGGATGTGGTTGAAATTCTTGGCTCATTTATATACATATATATTATTTCTCTAATTCATTATTTGGTTTAATTATTATTTATTGAGAATCTATCAATGTAGTCCTGAGGTGTTCTTATGACTTTGTCGTTGACTCTGTCAAGGGCGCTGACAGAGTCAGGGTCAGGGCTAGAGTTCTTGAATCGTTTATCATAATAGCGCTTAAGCTTCCTGTATCGTTTACCACCACATTGGAGGCACAGTTGTGTATTACCTCATACTCCAACAGCACATCGTTTACAAGGTGACGGACCTAAGCTTCCTCGTCGCACACTCTGTGAATGATATCCACAGAATTCGTTTTTACAAGATTTGTTACAAACGGTTACTGATCCTATCATAAGCCATTGGCAGTGATTAATTATATATAAATTCTTTATTTAAATACTTGTTTTAATTATAGCATGAAGGAGTTTGAGAGATTATCCAAAATCAAACCCTGGAAAAATGCTAAATTCAATCTCGATAGAGTCTCCCTAGATGCACCAAATAAGGGTCTAATAAGTGATAGAAGCATGATAGGTAAAATCCATAAAGGATTTAACGAATTTAAGCGCGACAGAGCATCTCATTGTTGATCAACAGTTCGAATCGATGGTAGTGTTGATGCTACCATGAACGACAAAAACGCATCAGAAATAATATCGCATCTTGACCATCGAAAATATTTTTTCAGAGTGAAATTCATTATCCGTTCAGAAACAGGTAGTTGGATTATTCGTGCTAAATTCGATCCTGTATTGAAAAATAGAAAAGCTGTTACCGTGAGTCAGGATTCCAAACCAGGAGTGTTGACTGGAATTGACAAACCCTATTACGAGAGAGCTCATCCCGTGACCGCGATTGTTTATGGGATTTATCCGATAAATGAAAAGCCGAGTGTTGAGAAATTGAAACATATGAAACTGTCATCGCTGAATTGTGTAGCTGAACGAGTAATAGAGCATTTTACAAATGCGATGCGTGGAAACAAGTTGACAGATCTAAGACGTAAAAAATAAACGAATGGGCACTAGCAGTCAGGGATACTGGGGCCACAATTCAAAATGTAGCTGAGCTAGAAAAGATATTAAAGTTTCCAATAACCGTAGCGACGATAGCAGGACAAATATTATATGAATCAAAATATAAATCAAGGGGAGCTCCAATCAAATCATTGATCATAATACACACGCATGGACCTCCGCGGTAGCAATATTTCCGCGAGATCAAATTGTAAGATATTACCCGCCAGAGAGTTCTAGCAGTAACATGTTTGATTTTATTTATGAGTTAAGTAAAAACGATCCTGTATCAGTGTGGTTATTTCAGAGTTTCAAAGACGAAGAGTGTAAATTCGATGAATTTGTAAGATCTAACGGGGAAATATATAGTACTGAATCTCTTCACGACGAGATGAGAAAACTCGCTCAGAAATGTTCAACGGATAATAACAGCAATTATATCAAACTGTTTTACTGTTCCATCTGTCGCGGCACATTTAGCCAGAGAGAAAAATCTGTGGAAACCAACTAGATTTGAATATCTCGCAAATGTTCAAGGCGTGTTGTATAAATTACGGACATGGTGGATTATGGAACACCAAATATGATCCCGAAAATGTTTTTTCGGTTGATATGGTTGCGTGTTATCCGGCGAGTTTTCTCGGGATGGGTGAATGTGCTGAGTATTTTGAACGATTTGGACATCCCACACACTCGATGACCCGTGTTGCGATCAATGGACCACTTCCCGATTTTGATCTAACCGGATTCGCTCGTGTGGTATTATTCGAGTTTGCCCAAGGACTTCATCCGTGCTGTTATGTTTGGCTTGGTAGACATATATCTGAAAAACACTGGGTACTAATAGTGTTATTACCGTATATGATCGATTGTAAAATGCTGATATCGCTGATTGTCAGTGAGGCAATTATATCATATCACGCGCAGACTGAAGTTTGGTTACCACAGCCTGATAGTGTAGATTGTATAATTAGCTATTACAAAGAACATTTTCCTTCCCTCGACGAAGAATATATTGTTAAAGCATCCAAAGAGATCTTTGAAGTCAATCATAAAAATACAAAAGATCTCAGTAGAAGAATAACTGGAAAATTCACACAGGGTTTAACATATAATCATAAGCGACATTATTCACGAATAAGTCTAGATGATGATGAATATGATTTTATAATCGTGGATGCATCAGTTAGAGATATTTATGTCAATCGTGAAAATGCCTACTTGTCCGATGGAACAAAATTTGGTACAATTGTTAGCTACGTGGATGGAGAAAGTCCCCAATGCGTACATATAAGAGCGTCTATGCTGGCTTATGCTTCTATCAATTTAATTTCGATGATAAATAGATTTCCTGACATCGCAGTCAGGGTAGCGACTGATTCATTTTATATAGATATCAAACAGAGCGAAGCAGTGGCTGAATTTACAAATTCTGAGTGTTGGGGATCATGGAGAATCAAAAAAGAAAGGTTACATGATTATTCTGAATCACCAGATGTTACGATTGAAACAATTACATAAAAAAAAAATATCAGAACTATCGAATGCTCCTTCATTGTCCGATCCAGTATATAGATATAAAACAGTTTACTTAAATGGATGTGGCGGGTCAGGGAATACAACACGAGTGAACGAATGATTTCGAGGGAAATTAAACATGATTGTGCTAACAGCAACACACAGACTTGCAAGAGAGATGAAACAGCGAGGAGTTGATTCTTGTTCAGATCATAGTATTTTTTGATGGAAAAGTGATGAATGGACTCCAGATCAAATGGGTGAGAAATATATTCCTGAAATCATTTTTTGGGATGCGATATGCACAGTATCGTTGGACATATCACAAATGTTTCTCGGGTGGTTGTTACTGAAAAATACAACTGTGATATTGTGTGGCGATCATAGTCAACCACCACCATTTGTCGGTTTGTCTCCGCATGATTTGACTGAAGAATTGTGTAAATTATTACGAAGAAATTAATACTGATCATAGATCACTTGATGAAAAATTAGGAGAGTTCAAGAAATTAATCAGATTACAACCGGATAAAATCCAGTGCAAAAAAGCGCGTGAAATAATTTCAGAAACCCAATTAAATGATTTTTGGGAAGCGTGGAGACCAAACGATTTGATAATGGCAAGTAGAAAGATAGTCAGAGACACACTTCAGATGAAGTTATTTGACACGCACAAACA
Source organism: Unio pictorum (assembly GCA_030141615.1). NCBI lineage: Eukaryota > Metazoa > Mollusca > Bivalvia > Unionida > Unionidae > Unio > Unio pictorum. Next base: position 1,342,451 of record JARLTB010000101.1, read on the forward strand.
AAAATTTGCAACACTTCCAGTGCCGCTGTGTTATAGGCCTACGGATTCACGAAGACAGAATATTGAAGTTGATTTTCCTGGTCAGACTGAGAAACAAACTCTAGTGTTAAATGATATTGTGTTGGTTGATATCAGTGTTGTCGAAGATGCATTGCGCGCTCATAAATCTCCGTGGACGCTAGGATACGCAATGACGATACATTCTTCGCAGGGATTGACTATATCCGATACAATTGTTTGGATCGTAGATGATCGCATCGAGTGGTCGAATTTAGTTTATCTCGCAGTGTCCAGAGTACGAAGAATAAATCAACTTCGAAGAGTTGTTTTAGATGCTAATGACACCACAATCAGTGATATTGTCAGCGATGATATAATCATAAGAAAAAAATCGCTGGTTATAAACAACAGGATAAAAATAAACGAGAATTTGATATTGATGCTGAATTTATAATTACGCTGAAACAACAACAGAATATTACTGCGCGAGTTGTAATTGCATAATGCGTTGACAGTATTCGGATAAAGATCCTCGCCAATTTACCGTGAATAGAAAAAAATAGCAGTCTTGGTCATACCAGAGATAATGTGACGTTGACCTATCTTGAGTGTAACAGACGCAACGGCGCTAGTTAAGACCACGCGGCGGTAATTGAGTATCCTCGGATATCACTTGTAATTGTTCACGTGTAAATCCACGCTGAGGAGCAGTTGAATCTAATCTATAGATTGCTGGTCTACCCGTGGATCCTATTATGTAGATATTTTGTGTGTAGTAACACTCCAGATAGGATCAGTAGCTCTTTTATTACCACCTTCAATCTCACCTGGTTCATATAAATATCTTACAGTGACATTGCCGAGTATTCGTTGTTGTGAAAAATCATTTCGGGTTTGTACTGGCATATATATATTTTTTGATCGCAATAACAAGTTTCATATTAATTGTTCGAGTAATTTCATTATTTAGCGTGGTAATTACACCTGGTAATCTCTTGACCCATTCACGAGATCTTTTATCCTGGATAAATTCCTTATCGTATTGATATCCAAATGACCGCTCAGCAAGTGTCCGATTAAATCGTTCAACAATTGCCTGATCGCGGTGTATTGCAGTATGTCCTCGTCGTAACGTGGTATTATGATACTTCATTGTTGATAAAAATGCGCCCTGAAATTCCTTGCCAGGATCAACCTGTAATAGATTTGGCCACTGCAGAGGACCTCGTCGATAAATCATTTCAAATGCAGAAGCTACTTCAATTGATGACTTGGTCGATAGCGACTCTGCTTCTTTGTATCTACTCGAACATCAACTACGGTTAGCGCGTATTTGTATGTGTGTTTCTTAACAGTATCATGCGGCATAAATAACATATCAGCCTGATGAGCTTCATTAGGGACACTGACATCAAAATGTGCGAAGTTAATTTGTTTAGGCGGTGGTAAATAAATCTGCCATATTGCCTGTTTGGATAACCAATCTGCTGCGGTGGTAATTTTTACTTTTGCGCGTTAGCGAGTTTATCGATTGCTGATTTACCCCGCCAGTATCCTCTTGGGGAATAATAAATAGATTCCATGATATTAATTACCAGCACCCAGCATTAATTTACTTTTCATTGCTGATTTTATCAACCACGAAACTAAGTTTTTCTTTGAAGGATTTATCAGTGATAGAATTCAACGCATGAATCAATTTCACATCTGCGATATGTCTATGTTGCAGATTGCTACTTTTATAAGCAACATCATGCGCATGACACACCTTATCAATAGCGTGTATTTGATATTCGCTGGGTCTGGACTGGTCTTGGCTATCAAGTCTGATGTCGAGTCTAATTCCAGGACCACAATAACTATACCCTGGAAGGTGTTTTTCTCCTGGATATTTTGCCCATGGAGTCCCGGGAAGTTTTGTCAATTTGGCTGCAATATCACCACCTCGTTTGTTTTTTTAAAATCATTACCCGATTTCATATAAATAAATCTAAATTTTTTTGTACCACATTGTACACACTTACCAGCAAGTGCTGTCGTTTGTGCTAGTACGCTTCTTACATTTAACACAATATAGATCCATAATTTATTTATAATAACATGAATGTAATTGATTTTTCGGCGACAAAAGCACGAGAACCTGTAAAGCATCATGCAGCGCTACCAAATTATATTCGCATGATTATAATCGGACCGTCTAGAAGTGGCAAGACGCAGTTGTTACTTAATTTGATAACGAGATGGATGAAATGGGATAAACTATATTTGGTAGCTCCGAGTGTAGACAATCAGCGATGTTACGAGGTGTTAAAGGACTTTAATGAGAAAGCAAAATCGGAACTCGATGAAGATATTATTGAATTTATAACCGATATCGAAGAATCTCCGTGTATTGATTGTATTGATGGAAGTATTAACAATCTAATTGTGTACGATGATGTGATGCTAGACAATCAAAAAATCCAGCCAGGATATTTTCCAGAGGTATTCATAAAAATACTGATGTAATATATGTTGCTCAGAGGTATACTCAAGTACCAAAAGTGACCAGAGATAACTGTAATATTCATACGCTACGAAATATTCACCAAACCTGGTGCAGTGGAGATATGGACATAATTCATTTTAGAAATTTCTTTAGTAATGCTACATCAACCCCGCATGGATTTGTAACGATAAATGTACATGACCCTAGATCAAGATAACGTATCGGACTTGATAAAATATTCGGTTAAAACCAAAACCACGACAACAAAATACGCGTCTGTGTTTCGGTTTTGTTGCGGGACCCTAGCCATACGACACATACCGCCTAGTAATGCTTTTCTAAAGCTCCTGTATGGATTAATGGCTCGATTTGCAAGGCCGCTATACAAACAATGTTTTTTTTTCCATAGGAGCCCATTAAAATCGCAATTTTTTTGTATATAGTAGTGCTCTAAAACAGATATGGGTAGTTGATTAGAAATATTTTCCATATCCCAAATCAGACACAATACGTTTCACTGACTCATTCCAACCCAGCATAACTATCTGGCCTTACCTATGTGTCGAGCCCACTAAAATCGCATGTGTTTGTATATAGTAGTGCTCGAAAATGGATGTGGGTAGTTGATTATAAATATTTTGCATACATCCCCTGCATCGAGCTTTTCAGCCCTTCTTTCGTAACAAAACCACGTCAGTGTTTGACATTTTTTTTCGATTTCAAGAAAACCTTAACGGACAAATAGAGCTTTAAAATTGTTAAGACTTAATTTGACAAACAGAGCTTTAAAATTATTTGCTTGAAATCTAACCCAATTTGAGAAAGTCTGTTTACCCTCTCTGCTGTTATTGGAAAGGTTGTGAACTAAAGCTAATTGTCAGAGCTCTTGCTCAAATACTAGTAGGTAGACCATTGTGAAAATATATTGCGCTAAGGCAGCGGTTCTCAACCTTTCTAGTGCCGTGACCCTTTTAATGCTATTCCAAATGTTGTGGCGACCCAACCGTAAAATTATTTTCGTTCATAACTGTAAAAATGTATATTTCCGATGGTCGAAAGCGACCCCTGGCAAATCGTTGTTCGACCCCTGACGGGGTCGCGACCCACAGGTTGAGAACCGCTGCGCTAAGGAAACAAGTTCGTAGTTTTCAGTTAAACTCTGGAAATTATATAAATAAAGCCCGCGTCTGTCAAGTAACCATTAGATTGCTCCATACTTTTGATTGGATTTCCTCCATGTTTGCTTCAACTAGAACCATGCATACTAATGTGTGATAAGTGTTCTTGTGTCCATCAATTTGCTTCTGTAAAACGGTAACAGCTTTTCTTGTTTTTTGGTGTTTTTTTAAACAAAGAAATATCCTCAAAATTCTCTTAAACCTAATACTAATAACTATTTCGTCTTAGAAATCTCAAAATTATTTGATATTTATCTTTTCCAATAGAGCCTTAACTTACATGTTGTAAATGCAGTTTCCCCTCATCAGCATCTGCCGTTCCTCTATACTCAGCCTGGGAGGTCAAGTGGGGAGCTCAGATGTTGGGCAAATTTGAGCCTCTACGCCTTTGTCCAGAGTATGCAGTTTACCATGTAGATGACACTTTATCCTTGCTCTTATCAACATGGGTACACAACATTGTATGGGTTTATTTAAGTTTAGTTCTATGGGTAGACCACGAGCGCCATGGGATACATCTGCCAGTGGGAAGGATCATTGCGTTTTACAGGTTTGTTATCGCCTGTTACAGTGTTTGGCAATCCCTTGCCTGCAAAATGTATCCACCTCAGTCTGTCTACCTCATTAGGTGCATAGAGCTCAGAGTTTCTTCTTGACAAGAAAATGACAAGAGTGTACCGCCAAAAAGAAAAGTAAATAGTTTGGCTTAGAAACTGGAATGTCAGGCATGTGTCTTGGAATGTCTCACAACCTGCAAGTGACAGAGGATGTCTGCAGGAGAAGAAGCATCAATTGACTGTAAGCTGAGCAGGTTTTTCTCGACATCTCTCCTACAATCAAGACTATCTGACACAAGCTTAATATATGAAGCCAACTATAGATTTTACTGGTAATGAAAGAGCGCTGATGAACAATCTAATGCTGGCGTAGCTTTTGCCGTTTTGCCATGCATTGATGAAGAAACGAAACATGTTGATTAATGCAATATACATGTAAACTCCTTGGTTCCCTCTGTAATGGATTTAGAGACTTTAGTACAAGGAGAAACTGGATGCCTTTTGAACTTGACTTAAAACAGCTTCATCAATGTTAATTTTCTCTTACCTGCAACCCTGCCAGTTATTATATCTGGAGCAAGCCATGAGAATCTGCACAAAGTGATATCCATTAAGATCCCAAACTTCTGAGTCTAAGAGAAGAGCATGATTTGTACACAATGTTGCATGATGCATAAAGGAACATGAAGTATCAAAAGTAATGTCCTTAAGGTAGCTTTGATAGCATGTGGAATATTACTCTGGTGTCTGGTTCTTCTTGTGTTCTTCGTAAGTGCTGAACATGGCGCTGACCCACAACACTCTCCAGGGATGTGATAACGGGAGTTGATCAGAAGTATGCCAGAAATGACTAGAGTTTCCATTGCTCCTCTCTCTTATGTCAAAACCTTGGAGACAAAATGTTTTGATTAGGTCTTGTAATCCTGATGACTCCCATTAAATGCCAAATGCTGAAAACTATGGCATCCTATTTCCAATAGTATATTCCAGGCCTTCCATCCATTCTGCAAGCACTCATAGATGAAGTGACTGATTTGTGTCCAATTTCCCCTCATAGACCTCCTCCATTTAAGCTTGTCATGGCTCTATCAGTTCCAACAAAATCACCTGTTTGGTACATCCTGACCACAGTACCTAAGTTCTGAAGTTCAATGTTACAGATGTCTCTTGCATATTTAAACTGTCTTTCTACATCTGCCTGCATTTCCAGATCCTGTGCTGTTGTTAAGATGAATTTTACCGCTTTGAACTTAATGTTTATTTTTCCTGGCAATATTCATACTGGACCAACTCTCAGAGATTACTTGGTCACAACACCAACAATGACCATAGCTCAGAGCTACACTGCGGGATGACAGCAAATGCTCTAAATTTACAAGAAGTCTACAGCAAAGTGTACAGTGTTGTCCATCACTAAGTCCACAAGTCTTGAAATTTGTTAGTGTAGGGATTATACCAATCACTGAGAATAAAAGGAAGCTGACTTTTGGAGGAATCAAAAGATGTCACTTGAGGATAGTTTCCTGACCTTGTAATTCTCCAGCATGGCCTATTCACCTGCTTCATGCTGACATGTTTACATCCCTGTCTTCAATTTCTGCAAGACATACTTCCTTCTGGACCATTGCATGCTTATATTTGGTACTGCTTTGTCTTGTGTCTTTACAGACTTCCCAGCCCCAACATTCCTGTTGCTGCTGTGCCTACCATGTCACTGTCTTTTAGTCTGGTATCTGCCTCTTCAACTACCTTTGCTGCGACCACTTTTCTACATGTCTGTACCTCCAGTGCTGATTCTCTCACCCTCTCATTTGGACTGTTTTAAAACATCAACTACTGTCTGGCCTACATCACCTTGAATTCCTCTGTCACTAATGATAGTGGTTACTGAAGCATACTGCTGGTAGTGTAGAAGCTGATACTTCAGAAGCTCCTTGGCACTCCCATACATCATGGTAGATGGGTACTGATCTTTTTGTAAACTGCTTCTGAAGTCATCGATGGGACTTTTTATACTAGAAGTGGCCAAGGATTATTGATAGAATACCGTGCTGGTAACACAAGGACTTTTAATTCCTAGGTAGCCCACTCATTTTTATGACTTAATCCAGTCTTTGGCTTGTTGCTTCATGTCTGCCACACTCTTATGATCATTCATGGAGTCCTAAACCACTTGCTGAGGACCCTAACTGGTTGCTAACTTATATTCTGAACCTGTATCTATCTTGCATCTTATATCATGTCAGATGCCAAGCTAGGCTTATCTTCCCTTCCACGTTTAGAAAAGATAATGTCATGAAACACTTAATTCTCTTCCTTAGGAGCAAAGAATCCTTCAATATGCAGCCATCCCTCTGTCAACTTTCCTATTCTCCATATCACCATATTAGTTTCCAAAGTCTTCTATATAGTCCTGGACAGTATTAGTAAACCTTGTAAGGAACACCAGTTGGTCTGATGATGCCCTTACATCTTTTATAATGCTCTTCATTTCTTGCAGTCTTGGTTTTGAACTGTCAGTTTAAACTGCTAGTATTTCTGGGGTTATAAGTCTGGGATGCTTCTCCAAGGTTTCTCTATTTGGAGCAATGTGGGCTTTTCTCGAGTGTTCTTGTTCCTCCTCCTTCAGACATTCCAGTCTCCCTTACATTTGGTCTCCTAGCATCTTTTTTGGTCATCACCAAACTGATTGGCAGTGAGGTGTGCTCTCTTCTGCATAAGCTTCTTTCTGTTTTTTCTGATATTCTCTACTCTTCTCATTGTTGAAAGCCTTTCATGTGGGTTTTCTCTCAAGTCACTCAGCCCATGTTTCTCTTCATCCTCTGCATTGTGATACATTCTTGTCAGCCTCTGCAGCTCCACTCTTACATTTGTAATCTCCCAAAATCTAGTTTTCTTTCGCATTGTATTTCTCTTCTATCCCAAACTGATCTTTTCCCATACTGTAAATAGTCATGGCCTCTACCTTATGTCCAGTGCAGACATTACTTCCAACAGTTGGTATATGTCTGCATCAAACTGTCTCCATGCTGTTTTGTTTTAAATCAAGACCATTTCAAGTTTCTGTTAATTTATTTGCCATAATTCTGTCAGTCTTCATTCTTAGAACATTTCTGCACATTCTTGATTGTCTTTCTGTTTTATATGTATGCATAACTTGATTACAACTTAAATATGCCAATATCTGGTAATATGCAGCACTTGTTTAAGAAGTAATTAGTGGACTCCACATACCATTTACTGGAGCCAACTTACTGACCTTAACCGGAACTTACCATTCCTATACTGGTAATGGCCTCCCAGTTAAAAATGCCATCCAGTGACAAGTTGAAACAAAAAACTTAAGACATTTGTAAAACTTCATCGTATAGTTAAATTATATCTAAAGAGATATATGTATATAACAATCTTGCATTATATTTTAGGTCCTGACATTTGACCTTGACCTGTGAGAAAAAATGGCAACATTGTTTTAAAGATCGTGGCACAAAATTTATGTTATTGATCTGTGTCACCTCGCAAAAGGTACCACCTTTAATAAGGGCCATATTTTGAGCATTTAATATTGTACCCTCAATAGGATGTTAAATATTTGGGCATACATCAAAATAGACTCTTGAGGCACAGCGAAAGTGTCATTCCAGGGAATTGGGTTAAATTGGATATCTTTTTGTATCCCTTTTTTCTGTCTCTCATCACAATTAAGAGATAATAATAAACAACTTATACACCCTGTTAAACTGACTTCATAGATAAATTTAAAAAGAATGGTGAAGAAAAGCTTCAATTTACAAAAATCTTATGGCTATTGTAAAACAACCTATCATGGCTCTGGAAAATGAAATGTTGAATACATATTATTGTGGCATTTTGCCACACTGTATGATACTGACAATCTAATGCAGCGGTTCTCAACCTTTCTAGTGCCGTGACCCTTTTAATGCTATTCCAAATGTTGTGGCGACTCAACCGTAAAATTATTTTCGTTCATAACTGTAAAAATGTATATTTCCGATGGTCATAAGCGACCCCTGGCAAATCGTTGTTCGACCCCTGACGGGGTCGCGACCCACAGGTTGAGAACCGCTGATCTAATGGGCATGGGAAAATTAATTAGTTTTTGTAGTTTTCAAAATATTCTTAAATAGATGACGAAATGCAAACTTCATGATTTTGAAAAGGAGGCAAAATTACAAAAGTAAAAAGAGCATCTAAATTTGTTTTTTTTTAAAATTGCACTCTTTACCAATTGGATGTATTACTGTTATGCTATAAATGCAGCACTGAATGAAATAAAAATATGTTTCAGTCTTGGTAGTGCACACACACATAAACATGCACAGACAGAAGGATAGAGAGAAAGAAAGAAAGAACATACATAGATTTCAGTCTGGAAACTAAGATGCTTTGGACAAATAATCAGGGAGAGAAAAAGGCTAAGACTGATAATATTCCACATAATATTTAATGTCTTATAAAAATGTATTTTCATATAAAATGTACATACTAAAACCCTTCATTTCCAGTAAGGAATCTAACTTTGTACAAAACAAGTTTATATGTACAAAAAGTGTTGTACACAAAACTTTCATCTAGTCCATCTAGTCCTGTTACGTTTGAACACGTACATATAATCGATTGAATACTTCAATTATATAGCTGTTTTGCAGTGAAAAACACCCAGCAGATTATGTCATCAAGTAAATCTTATCTCTATTTCTCATCAAGTTAATCTGATATCCATTTCTCATCAAGTAAATCTGATCTCAATTTCTCAAGTAAATCTGATCTCACTTTCTTATCAAGTAAATCTTATTTCCATTTCTCATTATGTAAATCTTATCTCTATTTCTCGTCAAGTAATCTTATCTCAATTTCTCATCCAGTAAATCTTATTTCCATTTCTCATTATGTAAATCTTATCTCTATTTCTCGTCAAGTAATCTTATCTCAATTTCTCATCCAGTAAATCTTATTTCCATTTCTCATTATGTAAATCTTATATATATTTCTCATCAAGTAAACCCTTTCTTCATTTCTCATCACATGTAGACAATTGCATATGTATGCATTGTGACATAGGCATGTTTAAGGAATAATGTTTATGACCTAACATATAAAGTCTACAATTAAGCTACAATTACACTTTGGTTTTCAATAAGGAACCCTTCCCAAAAGTTAACATTCTCTTTCAAAATCTTCAAAAAACATTGATCTGTTATCCATGAAGACATACATTGGTCATGTGATATTTCTGGTCCCCTTTGAATCACTATCCCAAGGCTTGAAAGGCATTTATGTGATTCTACTGGTATTAAGGACTAAAATAACATTTTAACAGCTGCCCACTTCACATATCATTTAACAGCTTTTAAAAATTAACAGAATTAAAAGATTTTGTTGGGGGAAAAAATGGTATTTATATGCATCTTATTCACACATTTCACAAATCAGTCAGTACCAGTATACTGGGGACTAGAACTGTTCTATCCGTGACTGGTATGATTACTGGTGCTGAGTACTCTGATCAAGAATAACGAACACCAGAAGCTGTAAATTGGTTATCTTATTGTGAAGAGTTTAAGGTGAAAGGTGCGATATTTACTGCAGATTAAGAAATAAAAAGATAGGAGGTGGTCCACCATAGCTTATTTGTCTTTCATTAAAAATCAGCTGACCTTGGGTGCAGGTGAGATAAAAACGAGAGACTATTAAGAAGTTATGATATAATGGCAGAAACACTTGCACAAGTATTTTGATTCTTTTCCATTTATGTTGTTTTTCAAGATGTTTTAAGATGAATACTTGAAGACACAGCATGTTATACTGATTATAAAAAAATACAAAAAAGAGGCAATTTCTCTCAATGCTAAAAAAGACCCACCTGATAAATTATTAAGATGATATATGGGTTAATGAAATGGAATTACCTGTTAAGTGTGAAATTGCAAGAAATCTCATCAGTGGTCACTTGGCTGTGAACATGTAAAGGAAGCTAACAATGCTTCTGAACTTTACAGGAAAAAATCATTGCAGAAAACTATGAGACACATGACTTTTAATTTTTCACTTAACTGATAACACCTTGACTCACAGTGACTCATTAGTTATTGTAAGTTTTGTATTGTCACTTTTAAACTCTGCTCTGAGGTGCCTGGATCAGAGAACAGGATTCCCTTGAAGGGGCTAATGCTTTAATGGCCAAAAAGTATTTCCAGGAATTCAAGATAATATCATTTTTAACTCCTTAGTGCTGAAACTATCTCTGATATTCTTCAACAAGAAGATTTTCAAATTTGCTGCTGTGCTGAAGATTGCATATTCATTCCGTTTTCATTTAGGCCTAATAAAGCATCATAGGAAGTCTTCTGGTGGAAACACTATGTTAATATGATTTCTGTTTTTGGTGGACTAAAGATAACATGATTTTCAAGACAACAGAGAGATTTGAAGTCTGATTCAGCATTACATTCCTTTGCAACCAACTAATCTATGGTAGCCATACTGGATGTGCAAGTGACATGTGGCATCATATTCACCAGCAAGACATATTAAGTCTTCTGGTGAAAACATTATGGTAATGTAACTTTTCATTAGAAGACATAGTAATAATGAGATTTTAAAGATGTACGAGGTGGTAGCCATATTGGACATTGGACCAGCTCAATTTTAATTTAGGACCAAAAGACACAACAAGTCTTTCAGTGAAAAACACATGCTGATATGACCTTAACAGTCAGGAGGTGTGATATTTTCAAGATGACCACTATGGCGGTCATATGAGACATCAAATAGACACCATTTTCATTTGGAACAAAAAAGAGATCATAAGAGGTCTTTTGGTAAAAACTCCATTACTCATATAATTAAAAATGACAGGAACAGAAACTAAGTAGGAAAGAGTCTAACTATTTTTAAACTAAAAAAATGTAGTCTATGGGACAGAAGTGCTCATTTGTTAAATTGCGGCTATCTTTTAAATTTAAATTTACATTAATTAATATTTCTTTATGTCTGTATGGCAGCCATCCTTTCATAAAATCAAGAATAACTAATTCCTCACAAAACTCTTGTACCCCCTATGGATGTAATAATTCTACAATATGGCCATCTCATGATACTGCAAATATATAATCTCTGATTCGAGGTAACTGTCCAGCTCATATTTCTGGAACACTTGAAGTTATCAGAATAACTTGTCCCCACAGAATAGTTGTGCACTAATGGTACCAGCTATGTAATATTTCTAGGAACCAGTTTTCATCATGACATGGTTGCTTTCATCAGCTGCTGAAGTCGATTCAGGCGAGCATCAATGTCAGAGATCTCTGCTGAACGGTCGAAGCTGTCGCTGTCATGTTCATCCCCTACAACAATGAAATGAAAATTATAAAAAAAACAAATAAAATTCAGATACTATGAAACCCATTGCAATTTCTTTGAATTCATCTTATTAATTACACATTATCATAAATTTGCATCATGACCTTTACCAATGGCCACACATAGAGTCCATGCTAAACTAAACTTTTGCATTCAAATTTTTATGTATTTTGTTGATTTATTGATTAAACAACAGCTGGTTAATAATTAAAATATCAACAATGAATATCTAAATGCAGCATGAACTCCTTTAAATGGAGCAGTTATCTTCTACTGTTAAAAACATAATACTTGCTTATAAGTTGCATCCAACAGCAAATGCATGGACCTGATATGCTGGCTCATTATGTGATAGCAAATTTGGGTCTGTGCAGTTGGCACTTGGACATGACTTCTAAATTGTCTATCAGGTGCTTGACAATTTACAGTCAAGTCCAACATGCTCCTTCCCTTACCATGTATATATCAGTAGACATGATTTAAACATAAAAACAACAGGTTTTGTTGACATAAACTTTATTCTGAAACTAATATATGTACATTGTATCATTAAATATATTGCCTCTGGTACTATTTGAAAATGAAAAATTCTTGTTAATGTTAAAGTGCTGGTTTAACATATGCATGTACAATGAAATAAGCCTTAGTGAACATCTCCATATACTAATAAAAATAACACATGTAATAATGACTTTGCATAGCGCCATATCTTTAGAAACTCTTTTCTTTAGAAAAGTTACTGCCATGGTACCTAAATCCAGCTGTCTATAATGACATTCAAAATTTGTACTTGTATTCATACAGCCAATATCTAGCTGTCCAACAAAGCAATATTCTGGACACTTGTTGTCTGGTAATGACTGTATCAAGGGACAACTTATAAATCATGTGGGCAACCGTGTTATAGAAGCTGGTGGGTGTACCCAAATCCTGCCTCATGATATCATCATCCGTAAGTACAACCTTCCTGCAAAGTTGACTCTGGCTAACATGTTGTAATAATGGAACAGCTTGAAAAATCAAAACAAATAAGATTATTAAGAACTCTATCCGCTTTTTACATTTTATTTTTTTAAAGAGAATGTAGTAAAAAAAATCAACAACTAAGGCAAAATAGTCAGACATTCATGTTTCTATTATAAAAAATAAAATCTGCAAAAGAGTTATTTCCAGAGAGTATAGAAGGCACCTGCTACAGCCATCAGTCCTGTTTTGGGTGCAATTCTTAGAAATGACACATAAATTATATACCTTTGTGTCACTAATAACTCTGTTCAATGAAATAAAAAAAAACAAGACTGCTTTAAGTAGCTGGATGTGATACAATTTTGAAACATTTGAAATAAGTTACTGGATATTGGTGATTCAAAATGAGGGTATTCTGTTCTACAGGTTCTGATTTATGACTGGCAGTCTCTTTTTTGGTCTAATTCCTAACTTTTCTTATACAAAGTATTTTCACACCAATTAATACATGTGGTCCACAAAAGAATGTTCAATGTAGCTAAATAAAAAATAAACAGACAGCACTGTTTTAGTCTATAATACAGTAGAATGTTTTTTGAAAGACCACCTCTTCTGCCAACAAATATTGGTCTCTCAAGACAGGCGGTCTCTTATAACAGGTAATAACACTATATAAGCAATAAATCTGTGCATGGAGATCCTGGTCTCTCAAAATATGTGGTCTCTCATAGCAGAGGTCTCTCAAGACATGTTTAACTGTAATTGCAAGGTTATGAAGAAGTGAAAAAAGCCAGATGACGGTACCCTTCCAGATTTAGGTATTGTGGCATTATAAACAAAATTTCCTAATTTTAGGGCCCCCGAGTGACCGAGTGGTCTAAAGCGCTCGCCGTTACAGATCAATACCATCTCACCTCTGTCTGTGTGGGTTTAAGTCTCGGATTCGGTCAATTTGGCTATGTGAGAAAGCATGCCAGAAGTTTCTCATGGGTCGGTGGTTCTTTTGTTTTTTTTCCCCCAGGTTCTTCCTCCACCATTAATACTGGCTGCCATGTATAGCCTATCATGTGCTGAAAAATGGTGTTAAACCCTACAATAACAATAACATTTCCTAATTTTAATTACTTAATGCACAGTGGTCACTCACTGTTCCAGGGAGTCACGAGAGTGCTTAGTTATATAGGTGACTTTACCTCATATTGCAGTTTATTAAATATACAAATATAATCCAACCAATATACTGGCATCAAGATCTAAACTTGTGTTATATCTGGGTCCAGTTAATACCTAGGCATTTTATAGCAAGTCATTGCTTTATCCAGTATAAAAAGGGTGTTTGTCCATAGAAGAGAACTTTCAAAGTTACTTTAGTATCCTTAATAGACAGGTTTCACTTACAATTTTGTTTATACAGCTAATGACACCTTTATTTGATAAACATCGACCATGGAAATTTTGTTTTGGAATATTTTACATTAGCAGTAAAGCCAGTGACATTAGAATAATAGAATCTTGTTCTGGGAGACATATCAATTAATGCATTACAGGTGTCCAGGTGTAATTATATAATCTGAAGACAAAATTCTGAAGGCTCAAAACTTTAAACTCTGCAACAATAATGCATAGAACCTCTCAAACCAGGTTATTATAATTTTAAGTACTGAATAAAACATTAAAGAAGAATTTAAATCACTCATCTCTGAAAAGGAAGACAGTAAGCCATGATGTCAACATCTGAATATGCAACAAGAGTTGATATTCCTGAACAGTACACAGTTAACATGGCTAGTTACTCAGATGGAATCTAAACATTCAAACAAATTTCAAAAAGATAACATAATTTATAATGTACTTGAATTTGCTAAATGTTTATATTTCTTCAATATTTTTAACTTATGGTTAAATAGTTATTAATTAATGGTTTTTACCAGTCTATATACAGTATTCAATTTATTTACTATCAATATTTTATTGTGTTTGTATCTACTGCAAATATAATGAGGTACTCTTAAACAACCTAATTAAGTTATTTACACATGTTTAAACACTACATTAAAAAACCTGATAAGCCAGAAGTTTGTATACCTTATATACTTGCTTATAAATCAAGTCCATGTTACACAGACCCTGATTTGCCAATACATAATACACTAGCAGATCATGGGTTGTGTTGTTCTACTCCAAACAAATTGCATAGACTCTGATCTGCTGATGCATTATGCAATGGCAGATCTGGGTCTGTGCAGTTTCTAGCTGTACTAAACTTGTAACAGAGTTATACAATGTCTATTTCATCTGCTGAATTCTAAGCAATATAACAATTACTTGTAACAGATATTCGTTTTTGAATTGTATGATAAAGTTTTTATAAATTTTAATCACATATTCTACAGTTTGTATCTAGAAAAATGAATATTATTCCTAAGTAAGTTTAAATTTATTCAATAGATACAACTCAAGAAATCACTACAAGAGCTTCACTAGATAATGAACAGAAGCTATTCAGTATCATTAAACTTGAACCAGACTGCTCTGGTGGCCTAAGTGTTTGTTTTTGTTTGTTTTTTATGGTTTAACGCCATTTTTCAGCACAATATAGGCTATACATGGCAGCCAGTATTAATGGTGGAGGAAGAAACCGGACAAACCCCGGAAAGAACCACCGACCCACGAGAAGCTACTGGCAAGCTTTCTCACATAACTACATTTGCCGAATCTAAGACTCGAACACACGCCGACAGAGGTGAGATGGCAGTGGTCCGTAACGGACAGCGCTTTAGACCACTTGGCCACTCGGGGCCCCTGTGGCCTAAGTTGTTAGAGTGTACTAGCAGCCATCTCTCTTGACAGCATTAAAGGTTAGTCTTAAGACTGGTTGGCTTGGAGAGAGAATAATGTGGCTTTTGTAATACATAATAAGTAATGGATAAGCATTTTTTTCCTACTGGTTATTCAACTTGTTTTAGTATAATAACATAGAAGCTAGGGTGTGCCCATATAGTGTATGGGGGAGTGAAAACATTATACACGAGTATTTCCAAAAGTAACAAGTACGATTTTAATAAATAATTTCCTGTTTTAACTGAAATTAAACATTACAGTCAAGCTACTTCCTTTCTTACTAATATGGAGACTGCATGATAATTACCATATTTAATGCAATACACACACTGGCTGCTTATTAAGTATTATTTTTGGTAAATTTCTTGATTTATTATATGTTATATTTCGACAGCATGTATACAACTAAACTATGATTACATTTCAAATTAGAACCCCAAAAATCCTGGATATCCTTATGGTCTAAACGTGACCATTTAAAAGAGTCTCCCACTTTATGGCCTCAAATAGATATTATGAGGCAGTCTCAACATCCAAAGACTATCAGGCCCGGCGACACAATGTTGCAAATAAAGTTATTTACTCTAAGTCAGATCCTTAAATTAATAACATTATAAGGTAGTCAATACCTAGTCTATCAGGCCCCGCAGCACAAGGTTGCATCATAAACTAAGCCATAAGAACTAAGGCCTATAACATGATTTAGATGGTCAAACCTGACCATCTAACAAGACAGCTCACACTGCAATACAAATTCACACAATTTCCTTAATTACTCTAAAAACTTAAGTTTTACGTTGAATAACTACCAACGAGAGAATAGGCTGTCATAAGAGGTTGTATACTCTACTTTAATAACAGCACAAAGTATTCCAAATTGTTAAGGAAGAACACGGAATGGACACGACGGGAGGAGGCAACATCAAGATGGAGGAACAACAACAAAAGCAAGACACCCAAGAAGGACACAGGGATTCACCAGAAGAAAGAGGGAACTACGATTACACCCTGTAACACTCCATCAAAAAGCCCTTTTAAAGGGCTATTTATACTTAGAGTTTCCTTTTGGCTCAGAAACTCTAAATGACAATCTCGTTCTTCAAAATCAAACTTGATCTATTTTGGCTCTCCACCATCAAAATTAACAACCCATTTAACCTGACATTGACCAAACTATCCATGTCACTTGACATACCTAGTTTACAAAATTTATAGGGAACACACCAAATGTACACTCTGTATTAGACAAAAATTAGAATGTTAGGATGATTAGGAAAAAATATAACTTGAAAGATTGACTCAATTGCACAGGTGGCTAACACAATATCGGTATAGGGTGTCCACTAGCAACAACTGGACTCGATTTGATAAAGCTAGGGCATGCCAGTTCACAGATCCTTTTCCTCAGCCAGACATCAACACCAGCAAAAGACTAGATGTGAAAACCATTTTTCACTAGTCATCATTTGGTGCCATTGCACCTCTAGCACTGCAGCTTCCGATAGGTTGATAGGGTTGAATGCGTGGCTGTTCTATTCCCACTCCCCTAGGTCTCTCATTCATGTCAATAGCCCCTTCTAGGGGCGCGACATGACGACCAAATTAAATAGCATACTTTGTATGCATAAATGCCTGTGGGGATGTGGCACCATTCCTTCCCCACAGGAAAATCTAAATCACTACCATACTAATTGGTAGTGTAAAATAGTGAACATATGACCCTTCGTGGCCGGTTTCACTTAAAACCTTAATTACTACTACTATGTTATATTTCATCATAATAACCATGCATGATTCATATACTTTATTTTCCCATCACATTTCCCTATATACCAAAAGTGTTAGCTCCCTTGTCTATACTGGATGATTTGAGCAATTTTTAACTTTTATAATTTTAAAACTTTTTTAAGGTCTTTGCTTCTTACCTTCAAAGGCAGCATCTTTATATTTATTTAAAAGAGTTTATCTTTCTAAACCTTTTCCTTTATGACTGCCAGAACTGTGTTAACATGCTGTTAAATTCTATACATGCATACAAACATGTACCATTTATTGTCAGACTGTTTTAACCAATTAAAATCTTAATGAGATTTAGACATTATAAAAACATTTCCAAGAACATTGTTATCTTTTAGATGGCTATTAGCAATTGCTTGCCTCCCACATGACATGCTAGGATTTAGAAAGTAGATGACTTTTGACCAGAAAGAGGGTTGTATGGATATCATGTTTAATATAGTACTCAGTGTAGGCAATTCAAGCAATCCATTTTACTTCATAAGTTTTCATTTCATGACATAAATATTTTCTAATTAATAATCAACTGAGATAAATCTGCAATGCATTTGTGTAAATATTATTATTACTCGTCTTAAGAGGGGCAGCAGGTTGTATTATTTTTTTTACATGATAGCAAATAAGAGTTTAAAAAAATTGTTTATTGTCTCCTTCACCCACAATTTATAACAACAATAGTATGTACATGAAGGTAATTTAAGTGAAAGACTGCTTTGTCTTCTGGACACAGTATCATACCATATTTGCCCAAGCAGCTGTGACTGCCTTCTCTACACAGTATAAAACCATATTTACTCATGTAACTCTGTGTGTGTGTGTGTGTGTGTGAGCTAAATTTGTAACATAGTTTTAAAATTTTTTCAGTAATATTACTAGGATGTCTGCAGTGTGACAGTTTATAGTGATGTCTAGCACTGGAGCATCATGCTGCAGACTTGTAGCATGATGTCCCACCCAGTCATATTATCATGACACATGGCCTGGAACCAGCCTTAATACTAACCTCTTAATGCTGTGTGCCAAGTGAGGCAGATGCTAATTGCATTTTTAGAAGTCATTGGTTTAACTCTGTTAGGGTTCAAACCTGCAACCACTGAATCCAACAGACATGAGAAAAGAACATCAAACACAAAATTTAAATGAAGTTAGTGAAGTATTAAATATGGACCATAATGCCTTGCTACTGAAATGTTGGAGTAATGTTCATCAAGACACATTACCTCACCAAGTTTCATGCTTTTTTTATATATAGACAGTATGTACAAAGCAATGTGGTCATAAACTAAATTAAAAAACTTTGCCTAAGCCAGAAAAATATGAAATGTAAGTCACAGTGACTTTTTAGCATGGGTGCTTTACTAAGAGATTTTTTACAATCATCCAATTCAAGCAGTTACAACAAAAGCAACTAAGTCAGTGAAACATGAAATCTGGGTTACAGTGACCTACTTGTATGGTCAGGGGCATAGTACTCATCATACATATTCTCACACCAAGTTTAAAAAATCTAGATTTAACAGTATATTCAGTATATCTAGAGGAGGCAACCCCTCCCCCACTTACCAGAAGCCAGTAAAATGTGAAACATAGCTTACAAAGACTTTTTTTTGGTTATAACAGTTTGGTACTAACAGTGATGCATATTATTATCATCTAATTTAATGATTCTAGCATAAGCAGAGTTTTAGAAATTAACTTTATAAACAAATTTTATACACAAACATTAACTAGGGTCAGTTAAGTGTGAAATGTGAGTCACAGCGATAACATTGTTATGTGTCTCTAGTATACACCTCAGCAAGTTTCATGATTCCAGTTATAAAAAAGTATGTACATAATGTGATGAAAACCAGAGCTAAATGCAAAAACTTAACCAAGAATGTACAACTAATGTACATGATAATATCCTTAGCCCACTATCCTAGAGGTTGGTGCTATGAAACTAGTGCAAAACTGTTGCTTAGGACATGGGACATGGGGAGAAAAAATGGTTTTGATGCAGTGA
This sequence comes from Unio pictorum, assembly GCA_030141615.1. Classification (NCBI taxonomy): domain Eukaryota; kingdom Metazoa; phylum Mollusca; class Bivalvia; order Unionida; family Unionidae; genus Unio; species Unio pictorum. The sequence continues at coordinate 1,361,666 of JARLTB010000101.1, forward strand.
GGCTATACATATGCATATACTTTATCTGTTCAGACAATGACACCAAAGCTGGGGGGGGGGGGGGGGTAATACAATAGCTCCTTACTGCTTGTCAAAGTCAGCTAAAAATGTTGATGGTACATCCTTTACTTGTCAAGGTCAACTAAAAAACTGATGGTTCAACCTTTACTTTTCAAGGTCATATAAAATGGCTGATGGTACAACCTCTACTTTTCAAGGTCAGCTAAAATGGCTGATGGTACATCCTCTATTAGTCAAGGTCTGCTAAAAAGGCTGATTGTACATAACTATAAATTACAGACTACTTTTCATCTGGATATGGTTGGTCATACCACAATCATGCCAAATAAAACAATTTGACTCCAAAATGACGTACTCAAAACTAATAATATAACTTGCAATAAATTATAATACAAATTTTAATATGAATGTAGAATGTTTGTCCAAGGTGAATGTTTGAACTTTCTACAAGGTCCTGAAATACCATGATTTTCCTAACTCTATCTTGGCCAATATTATAAACATGGGAACACAGGTTGGTTCATGTGATTGCTAAATGGTTTAATGAGTTACAAGTTGCAAGATATCAGCACACTAACTAATATGCACTTGCATTACAATACTTTGCTTTATAATTTTTCTACATGTATTAAGTATGTCAACTGTAAACCACTAATATGAAGTGGACTGATCTAAATTCAAGTTCCAGGATGTACCACAAAAATATTTTCTGTATACTAAACAAAGTCATACATACAGTCATAAATCCTACTGAACACTATAATTCTCCTCCTCTATGCTGACTAACAACCATAATTTAATTGTATATTGGCTGTAGGTAAAAAGATCCTGAACTTTTATCATTTATCTTTCACATTACTGTGATTACTGAACACCCCTTATAATATGTCAAGAGGGACAATTTAGTACATGTTTTGTTATTGGTGGCTGCTTCTATAATTTCATGAAATCTTGTAAAGTCAAGTTTGCTGAAACTGTCTTTGGTTCTGTCATTGGAAACTGATGGTAATTCAATTTTCCTCTTTTATCAGCAGGATTTTGATATTAAGTTGCAGGGACAAAATTTGATTCAGTTGAGTCCATCACACAATATTTTGATTCCTGGAGTTAGTTTCACACATGTATATAATCACTTACAAGTCCAGCTGCAGCCTGGATAGACCCAGATCTACCATCACATAATACATGGCAGATCTGGGTCTATGAAGTTTTATAGGTTTTTTATTTATCTGCCAGTACATGATGTGATGGCACATACCTATTAGTATGTGCAATCTGTAATAGACTCAGCTTATAAAATAGGATAGATTCTTTCTCTCATCCACAAAACACAAAATGTTTCCACAATGTTTCTGGTAAACAGGACAATCCTTTATCATGGTTTTAATTTATTTATACTAATTAGTGTATAAAAAAAAAAGTATAATTACTCATCTGAAGCATCAAAATGACTCTTAATTAAAATAACTGCAGTATTTCTCATATTATGATACGCCCAGGATGAGAGCATAATACATTTGTCAAAAAGCTATCAGTGGGTTTATTAATAGACAACTATAAATTAGGTAAATACGTGTATTTATAAACATTTTGTGAAAGTATGACATAAGTTTCTCATGACACATAGGTTTATCATCAGATAAACACAATAAATTTGAATCTTTTATATACTATATTTTGTCAAATGATTAATACAATAAATGTGAATCTTTTATATATGTACTATATTTTGTCAAATGATTAATACAATTAATGTGAATCTTTTTATATATTATATTTTGTCAAATGATTCTAGATGAATAACAGCTTGATTAATTAAGTGAATCGACTTAATTTAAGTCTTGTTCTTTTTCAAATATTGAGATTTACATTTAAGTGTCACAAGCTTTTTCTATAGCTAATGCTCAAATATGTAGCTATCCAACACTATTTGGAGTTTATGGTCAGATCTGCAACTGTCCAGCAAGATTGAGGGCATAAGTTCGAACCTATAGCTTCCAACAATAGTTAGGGTTAATGGTTAAAAAAAAAATCTGCAACAGTCCAGCAAGATTGAGGGCTAAAGTTTTAACCTATAGCTTCTAACAATAGTTAGGGCTAATGCTTAAAAAAACTGCAACAGTCCAGCAAGATTATGGGCTAAAATTCTAACATAGCTTCCAACAAATGTTAGGGCTAATGGTTAAAAAAAAGCTGCAACTGTCCAGCAAGACTGAGGCTAAAGTTCTAACTTATAGCTTCCAACAATAGTTAGGGCTAAAAGGTAAAAAAGCTGCAACTGTCCAGCAAGGTTTTAACCTAATGGTCTGATCTACAACTCTTTAACAAGATTTAAGATGTCACTTTTAGCAGAAAACAAATTTAATGTCAATAACTATGTAAAACTGAAAATAATTCACTCACCAACATATCCTTTTCATTGTGCATTTAATAAGATGAGTTTGTGATCTTCAGTATGTGCAATTTTGATTAATCTTTGTCTATTGATTCAGCTATTATTCTGTGGGCAATTTATGACAATATTTTTACACAGTTTTTTATCTAATGACCCATACTCAATGACAGATATTCAGATGAGTGTAGTGCATGAACAACATACTAACCTATACATTTTTTGTGTGATATTGGATTGCTTGGATGTATATCTATGTAAAAATAAAATATTTTAACAAAGTTAAATACTCCATTGTTTTAAAAGCAATCATCCAAACAATTTATTGGCCAGAATATTATCCAGATTTATAAGTGATATTTTTGGGCATAAAGCCATTCAACTACAGCAATAAGAATCGATCATTAAAATATACATAGAATTGAATGGTAGTATTGAAGTCTAGAAATCTACAAACTGAGTGAAATGCATAAATATCATTATTATAATAACTAGAAAGAGGACAGACCAAGATCTGTTGTTGCATTAGTATGCAACAGATTCGGGTCTCTTCATCCAACAAATTATTTCAATTGAACAGTGTAGCCCTCATCTGTTCTACTTTGTTTACAGTTGGGCATATTATAAACCTGGGTAAATATAGCATATCAAAATGTATATAAATCAAATTTAAATGCACAACACAGAAATAAGATGCCAAAGAAATAAATTACACCAGATACTGAAACAATGGCAAAGTAAACTAAAGGTAGGAAAATAACATAACAATTTATTAAAGGTAAAATTTGTTATAGTTAGAATAATCAAGCATAACACACTTGTGAATATTAAGCTGATTAAGACTGTAAAGAAAGCCAGGCTGCAGAACTAAAACACGAGTCCCTCAAAGGGACTGATGTTCTACTGGCCAAAACGAATTTAAATCCAATTAAGATAAAGATCATTTCTTCCTCTGGCGTTGAAACCATTTTTGACATTGTTTAGCAATAACAAAATTTACAAATCACCGCTATATTAGATGTCAGATAGGCCCAATTTTTAAAATTCAGAACCATCATTTGGATCAACATGACATCATGAAAGATTTCCTGTTAAAACCCTCCATGTCAATATGACAAAATGTTCAGGATACAGCTGCTGTGGCAGCAATATTGGATGTCACCTCAGAAACATTTTCATTTAGGATAAACTAGACATCATAAAAAGTCTTCAAGTTAAAACCCCATGCTGATTTGACCATCCTTTCAGAAGGATTAACAAGATTTTCAAGTTGGCTGCTGTGATGGCCATACTAGATGTCCAAGCAGCACCATTGTTATTTAGGAGCAATTTGACCAATATATAAATATGTGTGCTAAGTTCCAAAGCAATCTTCTAATTGATTTTGAAGGAGAAGCGGTAAGTAATTTGTGCTAAGAGATGCATGGATGAGTGCCAATGGACAACAGACCATCCCATAAAGTCTTTGGTCTAATAATCAGTTAAGCTCACAATAACTACCTATGAAAAAGTGTTCTATACCTGTATGATCCATTTCTGTCAAAAAAGAGTGAAAATCTTACTGACCAAAATAGAGCCGAGAAAAGCCAATGTGTTATTTGTGTAATACAAAAAAGGCCACAACAGCGTCTACATTACTGTTATTCAAATGCTCACAAGTCTGTCAAGATATTTTGATAGTCACAAGTGTGGAAACATTCCTAAACATGCTAATTGTTGTATCTGTGTAGAAACTAATATCAAATCAAGCCACTCATATTACTGTATTATAAGGTCTGAATTACTTGCAGTCACCACCATTATATGACAGATAACAAATATAACTACAAGGATGAAATTTATTCATATCAGACTGTTACTGATTTCTGACTATGGAAGTATGCACAAGTGCAAAGTGGATACTTGGCAATTAATGGATGTAATTATTGCCAAAGCAATATCTGGGAGTGTTATATTGTAGTCTAATTAAAAAGGGGATCTAACTCTGTATAGGTATCTGGAAAAAACTGAAAACAAACATTTTGTCTTACTGAAAAGTTATAAACAATTCAGATTCTAGTCCATCTGGTATTATTTTAGGTCAGTGTGTGAAACTGGAAAGTATCAAATCCTAATTTAAAAAAGGCAGTAATTTTTGGGAAATGCATTTGATAATTCCTGATTTTCAGGAAAATCTGGCTTTCAATCAAGATTCATGGAGTGATGGTTTTTGAATAAGGTCATATATTTTCTACTCCACACAAATATGCATCCTTATGATAAGAATAATACCAAACAGCCATTTCAGCAGATTATTATATAATCAAAATTAATTTACCAAACCCATTGAAATATATTTTAATAGCAGTACTACATTACCTAATATTATTGCTTGACAAATTTACCTGTCAGGAGAGAGCCTGATGGCTTCAACAAATCAGATACCGAAAACTACTTCACTTATACTTACAGTAGGAATGTTCTCTAATTTAAACTGGTACAAGGATGGTCCAAACATGCTGCACTATAGGGCCCAATAAAAAAATGCCTTTGCTCCAATCCACCAAGGGCCAAAGTTAAATTGTGAAGAAAGTACTAAGAGACCACAAGACGGTGGCTCTCATAACATCATCAAAAGAGGTTCTTTAATTCTTATTAAAGAAAGATCACTGTTTTTGAGGGAATGATAAGCTCCCTAACTGTAAGGACTATCTACTATGAAACAATGGCTGTCAAAATATCAGAAGAACTTTTAATAAGTAGGAAAAGATGGTAATGACCCTTTCTTCTCCATTTAGAGGAAGCCAAATAAAACCCTAAAGCCATAATTGGGCAAAGGAACATGTCTGAATCATCTGCAGCACAGATATGACTAATAATGGGGATATAAAAAGGAAGTGTAATGACTAAAGGTAGCTCACTCTGAGCAAGAAACCTAGGATGGCAAAGAAGAGACAAACAATGTGATTGTTACAAATGGATGCTCAATTGTTCTTAATATGGAAGGCCATGAAATGATCTCTCATTGTCACTTTTGGCATTGTAATGAGCATTTGGGACCTCTGGCCCTTAAGTGAACTCCTAACCACTGAGGTAGTAGACTTCCTCAACATGAGAAGAGATCCAGACCAATTCTAGAAAGTCGAACATCTGGTTAGATAAATAACAAACTAAAACTGGACAACAATCCATGTATGCATACCCTGTGCACATTTAGAAGGTGGAGTGTAGAATCTTCTTGTGCCCATAATGTTCCAACACCTTGTGACAAACTTTGAAAAATAAAAATTCAGGCATTGCAAAAAATCCAGAATGAAAACATTACCCGAGCACCATGACAATGAAGGAGGATAAGTTTAATAATGCACCACTTGCTAAAGAAGGCACCAAAAAAGACATTAAAATTTGCAAAAGGAACACAGATAACACAAAAAATAAAGCAAGTACTGAAACAAATACTTAAACTGATTCCAAAAGTTAAAATGCATAATATTTAAAACAACACACAAAGGCAGATTTTAATGAGCATACAGCATACGTGTAAAGTGCATGTCATCCAAGGAAAAAACAGAAGATTGTATTCCATATTAGCTGTGACTAAGGAGTCAGACTGGGATTGTGTTCTTTTCAATTCTGGTCCTCAAATACTAACTGGAGGAGAGTATAATTAGCTTTGACTGGGGACTATCAGTCAAGGAAAAGGAGAGAAATACAATAGCAGCTGGTAATGTATTACTGCATCTTAAAACTCAAAAACAACATAAATCACCTTTTACTTTCAAACTTCCATCATGTCAAACTTCCTCAAGCTATTAGAGTTAATTTTATTAAGTGCATTCATCAACAAATAGGCTTATTATGACAAGAGAAAACTCCACTGAAATACTGACTTATCTACCTGCATCACTCAAGGAAGATTTTATGTTTATCTGTTGCTCAATTCAAATAACATTTATGATATCCATTTCCTCAATTTTTTCACTACATTTTGGACAAAACATAATATGTATCCTCTCCATGTATATTTCAAAAAGAAATGCTGACACAACAAAAAAATAATCCCTAAAAAGAAACTACACTAAATTATTAATTCATTTTTCTAAATGACTAAATTGCATGAAACATTTCAAAACAATTATATAATGGAAGCATGTTTAATCAAATGCAAATATGAATATTCCTCATTTTAAAATGATCTTTTGATATCTAAAGAATCTAGTTGCAACTGAGCATTATAAAGACAAATGACTTATTAAAAAACATTTAAATGTACAAGCAGAGTAATACAATGTTTGATTCACAGACAAAACTAGGCTGGCTGCCGTGCCATGTGCTTGGACAAGACACTTTACACTGATTGCCCAACAAAACTAACCAAAACCTCTATGCAAAACACATTTTATCATTACAATTATTGATCTTGGTCCAACAAAAAACAACAGGCAAAAAACCCAACAGTTAATGTACACCAATAATGAACAAAAACCATGAGTATCATGAATGGTACATATGTCTGTCCCATATTTATTAGTCCTATATGTTGAGAATTTATATTTTTGTGTAGAAATCATTTTTCATCTTTCAGCCAAAGCAAATGTGACCTTTGACCCCAAAATTGATATGCTTCTTTTTATTGCAAGTGTATGCCTTCTACAATGTACATTCTTGGTGTGTGATGTAAAACTAATACTACTATGTTGAAAGATTTTTTCTTCTTTCTGTGACCTTTCAGCCCAAAAATTAATAGCGGTCTTCCTAACCACAAGTGCAAGCCATTCACTAAAGCATGGTAACTCTAGATGGTGGGCAACTTGAGTAATTATGCAGAAACTAACAACTTGGTAACAGACAAATGGCTTGACAGATGGTCAACAGCATAACATAAAATGCTCTGCCATATGGCAGGCATAGCAAAAACGTTATGTACCCTCTCGACATAGAAAATCTGTTCAGTAAATTTTCAAACAAGTTCTCCTGCACTTATTATTGAAAAAGTCTAATGAATTTGTTTTAACTTTAAAATAATTAATTCTATTCACTGCAATATTAACAAAAGTTATATTCTACATCAATACACAATTCCTATTTTCAATCAATATTCCATATTGTATTAAAAAAGGATTCCAGATTTCCAGTTTGAGAGTTATCACGTTACTTTCATCTCAATATATGATCATATGTCATGCACAAGACACAGTTTTTACTGAAAAATCTAAGATGTATGGTGTGCTGTTTGGGCCTGCCAACACAAATTACATTTGCTGTCATGACATTTTTGTGATCTTGCTGTTCAGTGATTAAAAGCTGCATGTTTCCAGACAGAATGAGACCAATAATAAATATCAAATCTAGATCCAATTAACAAACCTTAATTCACACAAGTAACCACTGTCTGCAGTAAACAGTAACTTACCACTGTCTGAGATGTCAGGAATGTTCTCCTTATTTCTAATAGCTTTCCTCTTCTTGCCATAGTCTGATTCAGGAGTACTAGCTAAAGTGATCCGAGTTAAGAAAGAAAACATGCACTGTACCAAACTGCTTGGAGAAAACAACTTTGATAGGTCTGCTTTTTCCTGCTAATTTAATTTTTACTTAGGCAATATATGTATTTTACATGTATGCAGAATGAGTCATGCATAATACAAATGTTCTAAACCAGTACAAAGAGTTCATTATGAAATATTAATTGAATACCATTTTTAAAACAGGTTTTTGTTAATATTAAATTGTTATAGTGTTTCACTTATACCAACCACCTGTTTATAGCATCAACTTGTGCATAAAGTTCAAGTACAACAGGTCCCAATATTAACCAATCCATGTTTACCTGCATATAAAGACCACCTGTTTATATCAACCACTTTTTGCAGGTTATTATGATGGCCAATATAAACAAGCCTGACTGCAATAGGCATGTGTCCATGTAATATACAGGGAACGATAAAGGCCAACAGACTAACTGCATGACATGTTTGGATAATTAATTAAATGGATTGGCAAAGCATAATGAGAAAAGTATTGATGTTGTATTCCTATCAAACAGCGTGTATATTTCAATGAAAAACAATAATGAAAAAGGAACTGAAAAAAGATTATGACCAAAACCTATGAATAATCCCCTGTGTTATTCAATGATACTAAAGTATAATTTTTTATCCATATTACTTAAAATTAGTATAATCATCCTTATTTCTCTAAGTACTTACATGTACTTCAAAGATGGAGGCAATCTATAAATTACTACTATGACTACTACATAACAATCATTCTTCACTTGACTAACTTTTACTTTTTTCAATGTGAAGGAGCTGATCCACTAAATCAGAAAAATTTAAACTTGTAGATACAACAAAATAAGGTCAAGAGATTTCCCAGTGACTGACATTGCTATACTTGTATTCAGAATGGATTTCAGTATAAAATTTAATAAGTTGATGGCTGATGTAAGAAAATTACAGTCCTACTTCACTTTCACAATTATTTCCTTAATTTGTTTATCATTAATAAAAAAAGCCAAAACAAATGTATGCAATGATTATAAAAAATCAGAAAATGAAAAATATTAATTTCATGAAGCATAATTATATTACTGGTTACCAGAGTGGACAGTTGTCGAAGTTTGTTACTGTGGTTAGATTTCTGTTGCTATCATTCTGTAGGCATGTTAAACTAAAGATTTAATACTAATGAGTGAGCCATTGGATACCTGTATATTATGTACAGGATCGATTGGACTATATTTTGAGTATAATTTTAATTGAACATCTGTCAATGTCAGCAGTGATTCAAGTTATGTGTAATTTAATAGTCCAGTATGTTTAAATGGAACAACCAAGCTTAACATCATCTGCCTTAAACAGCATCAAACATTTTGTTTTGATTTTTAAAAAAACATTGCCAAAAATTATATTTTTGTCAATCAGGAATTCACTACAATTTCTTAGTTGCTAATATGCTGAAATAAATAATTCATAAAAATTTAATGACATTAAAATGATATGATTAGCAGCACCTATTTAAATTCGATTTTGATAAGCATCCGCTAAGTGATCTGAATCTGATACTAAATTAATGGCAGATGCAATATCATGGCCATTGCAACAGACCAAGCAATTCCAATCAAAAAACATTTTGGGGGGATGGGGCCCCACCCCAGAATTATTTCACCATTCAGTAGGTCCACTACAATGTGGAAACCTTCAGTAAACAAGCCTCATTTAATAATCTGAAACAAACACTTTCTATCATATTTTATACAGCAGTTACCACACATTTTAAAATGTAATCTGTCCCAAAACAAAAGAACTTGCATGCTTTTAATGAATAACATGTGCTGATGCAAAGAAAAAATTTGTTAGCAATAAACAGTACAAATAAATACTTGAAACATTCATGCCTTATTCAGCAGTAGAAAAATGTGGAATATTTGGTCCAGTATTCATAAAACTCATCAACCTGATTTCAGACTCTAAGTCTCAATTGGTTAGGTACTTTTCTGAGGTCATGGTTTACTGGTCTCTCAATTTGATCACAATTTATAGTGGATAACTTTGATTTATCAAAATGCTCAAGGTCTTGATACAAATATATAACTCTAGGTCAAATTCGGTCCAAAATGGCTCAGTTAGCTTTTGAAAACAATCAAATGTTTTCAATGTTTAGTGAGAGATGACTATTTTTGTTCACAAGGAACTTATACCATGTGGAAGATTTTTAAAGTATTTCATGACCTGCTGCTCTTGTGAATTTTCAAATCTGGAACTGAATGATCTTTGAGAAGATATGGATGTGTGTGTGTGTGTGTGTGTGTGTGTGTGTGAGAGAGAGAGAGAGAGAGAGAGAGAGAGAGAGAGAGAGAGAGAGAGAGAGAGAGAGAGAGAGAGATTTCCTGCAATGGTGGTCATAAAATGGTGCATTACTATGATCTCATCAAACCTGACATAATTTAATATTTTATGTAAAATTACATTAAAAATTTTCTAAATCTAACTTTTGAGAACAGTCCCAAATTTGTTATTTTATGAACAGTTATTATAACAGATGATGAATTAGCATTGTGTGAACAATCTTTAAAATCCTTGTATGCTATCTGGCAGAAACAAGTCAAGCAGTTTCAGAGAAAAAGTTGAATAGCTAATGTTAACAGACACATGACAAACCATACCCATGGCCCTCCCATTTAATACTTGTGGATGAGAACCAATCTGAACAAAATCCACATCTTTCAACTAGTCCAAATAGTCAACATTTTATATCACAGCCAAAGAAAGTTTTGAAAATATTTTTTGTCGAAGAAGATCTGCATACATGTGAAGACTTGTTAAAGAACAGTGAGGTAAAAACATTAACTGAATTTTTGTGAGACAGCAAAGGATATATCTTACTCTTCCTTGTTCTCTGTCTTCTACTGCTTGTCTTCTGTGGCTGGCAAGAACAAATCGCAAAACAAAGTCAGTGATATTACAATTTGCCAAAGTACCTATTATAGATGTAAAACAAACTTATTTATTTATCAATGTATTGCATAATGAAGTGATTTGTTTCCTTTTTAAAATCTTAGTTACTAATAAACTAAGTAAATAAGTATGAAATAAACTGAAATTAGCAGTATGAGAAAGCAATAAATTTAGCAGAGATACATTTACATTATAGCTATGAATAAGTCAGATATCTGCATTTATACAACATTTTCACAATGACAAAAATTGACCTGTCCAAGAAATTAGCTCAGCTCTTAAAAAGAATCACTCTGAGGGTTGATATGAAAGATATCAGTGGTTCTTGGTTGAGTTGATATCAGTCAAAATATGCTGAATGGAATAATATCACTTGTGCTGAAACTTAAATCATTCTGCAATTGAACATATCAAATCCTAGGGTAAGACATGAGTTATCTAGCTATGGTTAAAATATAAAAAAAATATGTACAGACTGTACAAAAGAGAGATGAAGCACCAATAAATATTTTTGTGATAAATATTCCTACAAATATAACTGAAACAAGGAGTTGTAGGGCAGGCTAGCCCACCATTTTATATGAAGGTTTATTTTGTTAAATAGAGCCTTGTATATATATATGTTTTTGCCCACTATTTATTTTTCATATGTGTGTATGAAAAAAATCATCGCGTGGGTGCTTCCAAATGGCCTGCGTGTATATATACACGAGTGTGAAAATCATCGGGTGGTTGCCCGATTTTTAACTAAATATTTTTTATCTAATCTGATTCAATATTGTACTTGAGGGTCTTCTAAATTTATTGTTATAAATCCATGGGGAATATTCCAAGTGGAGTTAGCAAAATGTTTTGATTCATTATAGTCCATATCACCGCTACACCAGCATCTGTGAATATTTTATATCATATGTATATTAACTCTGTTAAACACCGAAAGAATATTATAGTTGTCCCTGACCATACTAGGTATGCTAATGTATCATTGAGAAATGTAAATTATGTCGAATTTTTATGTCTTCCGATTGAAAATATCTTAGCGGGTTTTTTTGATTGTCCATGACCACATCGTCGTACACAATCACATTGTTGATACTCTCGTCGATATCATCAACACAAGGAGCTTCTTTGACACCGTCGATAAATTCAATAACATCTTCACCAGTTATTGATTTTGCACTCTCATTAAAATCAGAAAAGAATTGTGTGGGAATCATATGTAAAATATACAACGAGGAAGCACAGGACCAAAACCTTGCATCGTGTGTGGTGTTAGAGTATGAGGAAAAATGGAGTTGTGTGTCGGTTGTGGTGGTACAAACTATAGAGAACTTAAACGGTATTATGATAGAGATATCCCACAAAACCCCAGTACTAAGATTATATGAACTCCTCATGATTACATTACTAGAAATAACAATTTAGACAAATAAATGTATACAGGATAAATGAGTCAAAACAAATTCGTCTTGCACCCTATTTACGCTAAGTACAAGGTATCTCGTGATGGAACCATTAGACATCATAAACGAAAAGTAAAACTCAGTTGGGCTATTAATACCAATTATGTGAGCATTTGTATAAATATGAGGAAACAAATAAAACATATCTCGCGCATAGATTAATTTATGAGTGTTTTTACGGGATGATCTATAATGGTTTAGTTATTGATCACATTAACTGAAATCCTCTTGACAACTGCATAGACAATTTGACAGCTGTTACTCCGAGTGAGAATTCTCTTAACTCAAATCCTCAAAGAAGTATAAACCGCAAACCAAAATCTGTATTTGCATTCATGGACAACTCGATTGATGAATTTCAGTCAATAATATCCACCGTTAAACATAATGATATTCATAAAGAATCTATCAGACGAGCTGCATCAGGTATAAATTTAACAGTGTACTTGAAAAGATTTGATCGGTGGGTGTCATTCACATTTTCGTGATTTTTTTATTATATGAAAATTATAATTTAGACAAAGAAAATATTTTCGTATATTATATATGAATGACGAAATTATATCAGAGATTGTGCAACAACACAAAATTTTTCAACATGATCGAAATTCGCCTTTTAAAATGATGACCCCATAAAAACTAGCAAAGATGTACAACAAAGTAAAATATTATCGCGGGGTTGCTGAAAACCTAAAGTTGAAAAATCAACAATTATCCGAACTCATTGTGGGTAGCAACGAGAAAGACAATCCACGAGAATATTGCAAAAATTCAATACTACTCGAACAAGGCCTCTTACATGAACATGAATGTATAATTTTAGCATTGCACTGTGAATGGAAAATATTTTAATTTTTTTTTTTACTGCAATGCGAATTTGTAATTATCGCAGATTACTTCATGGGTAGAATTATCCTGTTGTATAAAATATTCATTGAGATACGCGATGATATAAAAACCATGATTATGATGGCAGAATTTATAGTAAAAGATTTTATGGAAAAACATTTAAACGAATAGCATATATATATATCATGATTGATGAAAATATCGCTGAGTTGAAAACCGAACTTGATCGTGTACAACATCTCCACAACAGCGTTACGTTTACTAGTAATTTTATCGCCGACGAATATAAAAAAATCACCACAGCAAGACAATCAGGTCACCCAACCTATAAATCTGAGTACCAGGTAATTAAAATTATCGCCAGGGAACGAAATCACATCATCTATAAGAATCCCGACGAAGAAAGTTTTATCAAGGTATCAAGGATTATAAGAGAGATTCTCAAATGCGTCGGGGATTTATTTAACGAACAAATTCTCATAGATTCCAATGCAAACGAATTCGAAAAGAAGTTTCTGTGTTAACGACGAATAGGTACCTTTGACGGGTTGAGATCTTGTTCATATTTTTTCATATCATTGTTGAGTGATTGCATCTCCTGGTTATATTCTATATCATATTTTATTTTTTCATTCTGCGATTGTAGTTTATTATTCGTCGCAATAAGTATTTTTATAATGATCCGTTAACATTGTATTATTACTTTGTTGTTTTGTGACCTTGGTTGCGTACTTGTTATTGGGTGCTTGTAAATCCACAATGATATTATAATATTCCTTGTTTGTGCGCTTCAACGCAGATATTTCCTGCTAGTAATCAGCCTCAGTTTTCTCCGAGGTGATTCGTAATTGATCAAGCAACGCATTCAACTCAGTAATCTTTTTTTAACTCGCCGATATCTTCTCGGAGTTTTCGTTAAGTAGCTTGGTATTGTTGTTGAGCCTCGTGGAATTTTTCAGCGGACCCTCGAGTTATAGCGGAAACTGGTTCCTTTGCCCATATTTTATACAACCTGGATAATCCTATTTTGTACTCAGTGGCGACCTTGACAGGTCGTTTAATACCGTGCAATGCTATTATTTTTTTTAACCGTCTGCGGTAAGATAAGTTGGAACTCTCATATATATCTGCAGTGAAATTTTCGAAAGAAATAAATTATATTGGAAATTACAGGACAGAAATTACCACAGTAATCACAGAAATAAAAAAAAATCTTGGGAATAATTATAGTCAGTAATCGTGGAAATCATTTAAATTTACTGGATATTTTCAGTGAAAATTTTTATTTTTTCCGAGATGATATCTTTGTTATTGTCATAGACGGTTGATAAAATTTCTTTGAGATACGCCAGAGAAATACACGAATGAGCATTATGTAAGATCTGGTTGCAGGTACATGTTATCATAGCAACATGATCATGCTAAAGTTGGCCCTGTTGGTGTTCCGTCAACAGAAAACTTCGTCACTGAATTCATCGATGACTAACCCTCCTGTTATTGTTCCCACGAATGACTTTCTAATCACGTCTTCAAGCCATTGTTTATCATGGATGTATACTCGCGTGTGACAATATATTATTATAACTGTGTTGTTTTTAATTATCAAAATCCAAAGGATTTTCATCTACGATGAAAATCTATGAAGTAAGTCTTAAGATGATATCACATGAGAGATTTACAGCAATCACCGAGGATATATCAACGTTGCGCTGAGATACATGTCTACCTGTTCCATCTTGGGAGTTATTCCATCGGAGAATATTTAATACCGGTGATGACAGTTGTTTTCTCCATGCGGTGAGTATCAAAGGAAAATATTCTTCAATGAGACCATTGAGCAATATTTTTTATTTCTGGTACATTATACCCGGGAAGTTTAAATGTTGAAATATCTTCTATGTGTATATTAAATGTTTTTACAAATTCTATTCTATCAGAAACATCTTTGTCATCTAATACAGCTTGAACAAGTCGCAGGTTAATTACTTCCATATCAGATGCAATTTGATTTAGTATTTATGTGTATTTGATAATTGAGGCTTTTTTGATGATAAATTGATACTATGTTCTTGAAAACTCGGCCGTAATTTATCTAGATATTTTTTATATTCCTTATTAAGAATATCAAAAGAACCCTCAAAATCACCTAGTAATATATTCTCTGGATACCCCGCTTATTTAAATAACCAATTCCCCCCCCAAATTTTTTTTTTTAAATCTAATTCTTTTTGATTTAATAAATGTAAAATATTATTAGGAGGCAAATGTCTAGAATAAAAATCATCATAACATTATTTATTATCTGTGATATAATCTTCCCTTTTAGGTTCGGGTGAACGTGGTTTTACCGGTGCTGGATTTTTAGGCCATCCTAATATAGTTCTGATCAAAGAGTTATATATATCCACAGAGTAACCAGGAGAGTTTATCTTGATGGCGGTTGACAACAATGGTTCATGAACTGTTAACGTGATCTTAGATTCTACCCCCATGATAGATTTTATCCTGCGATGAATTTCATTATCTATTTGTTCGATTTGATAACTTTCCTTGGGAAGATACATGGTTTGCCAATCTGGAGTTCAATACGGTTTGTTATTATTCGCTAACACAAATGTGTTATTGGGTGGTTTACCAGCGATTGAGTCAGGTCTGATATTAGGCCAACTGTAATATACTCGTAATTGAGTGGGCACGATTTCCTTTACTGGAATCGGATTTGGAAAGTCATTGCTGAATTCAGGTTTGTTTGCCGTGATTTATATCATAGCTATTTTCACCTGTGTGGTATTCTCGGCTATCTGTTGAAGTAATTCTTGTGGTGATGCCATCGGTGATGTTAGTGACAATAGTATCAATATGTTTTTATAATTCAGACATCGCGGAATCATAGATACTGACCATCAATGAGAATTTATCATCGCAGAGTATAGTATCATCGAGACTAGATGATATCATCACGGATATTTGTGAGTAAGCAGGTGACATGGTATAGAATTTAACGGTGTAATCATGTAGTTTAGGTTGACTACACGATATTTTTTGTGTGATGATTCCGAGAACTCCTGTAATTGTTGTCTCCGTGGAAATGCAGATTGGAATGACTACAGGTGCGATCATTGTCACTGATGATAATATGCTGCGATTACACCTAAAACCGAGTACACAATTATGTCAATGTAAGCAATACGTCGGTGATATTTTTTTTACCTTTGCTTGGTACTCGTCTCTGAGGTTTTTTAGTTTAGTTTGTAACTTTCTGACTTGATCATATTGATATTGCTGGGTGGTCATTATTTAATTAAGTTGTTTACTTAAATCGACTATGAATTCTACATACCATGTGATCGATGTTCAAAATAAACTAAGGTCAACTTGTCTATTATTGCGCTGATACTTTTTGTAAACCAGTAAACTGATTTATGTGAGCATCATAATCAGATCGTAGTGCTCTTAATGTATTCGTCGATGATATATAATCGTTGTTCAGCTCTGTTAAATTATTATCGATGGTTGAATAAAGGACGCCAGGTTTAATTTTATCAGTTGAATCAAACACTGCGATGGAATTTTCAATTGCGTGGTTGAGTTTAACTAAAATGTCTTTCAGGGAAATATTACTTGTTTTCAATTTATCTGCCGGTCTTGAAATACAACTATTTTATCCGGGATAGGTCTACCAGGTTTAATGTTTCAGATAATGCCTCGGTGATTAGCTTTTTTACAACATCGATTGAAGCACCATATTTTTTTCCTTGTGAGAGAGATATTCCCCAAATATCTACCATTATACGTTTAAGATCTCTTTAAAAAGCAATCACTGGTTTTATTCATGTGTTTTATTCATGTGTTGTTGTATGAGGAGGTTTGGTGGATTTTGAGATCGCGGTGAGGACATTAATAACTTTTCGATCACATATCAGACTATCGATCATTGTCTGTGTGGGAAATGTTGAATACTAAACAGGGATCTTTTAACCCATGGATATATTTGAGAAATTCTTTAGGCGGTGCTAACCCATAAGAGTAAAAATAAATAATTCCTTGTGGAACAATTGCGTACGTGACCCAATGAGTTCCAGGTCCAGTGTTATCATCAAGATTAATAATACCAGTTTCAGGATTCTATGGTTGATTTGGTAATTGATCCTTCACAAAGACACCTAAGAAATTCTTTATACGGGAATTGTTTTGCCATGGTGATTGAATCAAAATTTGAGATGGGGGTAAAACCTAACTCAGGTAGGTTTCTGGGAGTCTCAGACCCTTTCCCAGATAAGTTCCAGGCAGTCTCAGGCCTTTTCCCTTTTTCTATATCCATGCCCAGTAGCTTTCTTCGATGCCATTCCAGCGGCGGTACCAACAGCACCTAGCATGGCTGCTTTAGCGACAGGGAGAGCCATGGCAGAAATCAGCGCAGGAATCGCGGCGAGGAGAGGAAATATACCTCCTGATTTTATCATAGTCTTGATAGTGGAGGGAGCAAAATCAAATTGAACACCGGTGTTTGCTTTTAGCGCTTTATTAAAATGATTTAAGTTGGGTTTTAGTCAATGATATTTTATTTGGTCCGCCATTAGCAATTTGTTCTTGTTTTAAAGATATTTTTGCACCACATGTACCACATTTTTTGACTGCAATTTCTTTGCTTGACCAGGAGTCAACGTGACATTAGCATGACTGTATGACATTTTTATTTAAATAATAGATTGATCTAATTGTCTTCATGTTTTCTACTGGGGCGTCAATGACTTTCATCTGTTCACCAGCACCTTCAAGCATCATTGATTTATCACTGAGAATGACAGCAATTGCTCTAAAACCATCAATGGGAGAATGACCTACATGAGCTCATCAGATTATATCAACGAAAGATTGCTGATATAGTTCCAAATGCTCCAGTGAAAAGTAGTAGATTGGATACAACATTGTAAAATCACGCTGAGATATTAACAACCCAGTGTCGATATTTAAGTTGCATCCTACGAAAGTCATCAAATGATGATACACCCGTGCAATGTGATTGTGATCAAAACTCATTACTATATCTTCGGATGGTTATTGATGTCCATTTATTCTCAATGAAACCTGTGAAACATTAAGCGGATCAAATATCATAGTTGTTTTCTCTTGATTATTTATTTTTGCATCATCTAGAAACGCAATGAGAACATGCCTTGGAGCTGATATCCCCTGTTGTGATGCTATTTGCCTGGTGAATAACCCCCGGTCATGACTAGCTGAACTACTTGTAGTCATCGACAGCCAAGATAACAGTGATTTACCACCTGATTCCATAAAAGAGATTAGTCGTTCGTGAGTAAATGATGGCATCCACAATGTGAGTTTTGTCAAAGTTACCTTACCAGGATCAACTCTGTTTGCTCTCCATATTGCATCATTATCATCCCCTTTTCTGTTAAGTACAATTGTATGTTTTGCACCGAATATATCCTTTTTAACATCACGGCAAAATCTGAAGAGGAATCGTTCATGAAAACTCCTCGTCGTTTAATAGTGCTCTATGAGTTGCAAATCACAGGTTGTAATTTTCATTCATAGATGCGACTAAATCCCCAGCAGCATTCATCATTACAGTTCGATTTTCTGGTTGATCCATTGAATCCTTTACAAACATCATAGACAGCCCAGCAGTTCTTGCATAATCATCTGAATATCTCGCTAAACCTTGTATAGTCATCGCAATATCAACATTCTCATGAATCGACTCAATTTGCACTTCCATCGATAATATATCTCGCACTGTTAATCAGCACCATGATACCATTATTAACAAACCCAACTTGATCACCGATTCCACAGCGAGTATTATCAGCTTTTAAAAGTCAACCTTCAATTTCAATGTACCCCTTGGAGGGGAGAAAGTACCTGCTGGTATCCTGAACTTGAAGTTTAATTCTACCCCCAGCATCAGGAGTCTTTGCGTCATATAAATATTCTTGAAAATCATGTAGAGAAGTGTCCTTCGGCACCGGTACATCTATATCAAATGCAGGATTGGATATCTCTTCAAACATTTTATAATAATTAATTATCGTCTAAAACAAAGACTACTCTCCGCTATCATACTCGCGGTAATATTTATCACTCATTGTTTATCACACAACCCACCCAACTCTGCTAGTTTTTTATTCGCGGTTTGATGTTTTACTTTACCGACACTCAATGGCATAATCTCAGTAACGGGTAATTTTACAGGTTGGACTATTTGAGGTTTATGTATTAATCTTATTAATCTGTCTTTGATTGTAGAAAAAGCTTATCCGGCCAGATCACCAACAGTGCCAGTAGCTTTATCACAAATAACATTAATAGCTTTCATCGATAATTGTTTTGCGACTGGTAAAACTTTGGGAGCAATTCTGGTGAATAAACCAAAAATAAGATTTCCCAATCCATCTCCGTAAATTACTTTATATACCATCAGTCTTGAATTTACAACTCTGATATGTTGTCGTCGTTGATCATGTATAATCATCTTATACGATGTCCATTTATCTAAAACGTTTAATCACTGTGATAGTCATAATGATTTCATTGATGAAAGCTTGGTATAAACTAATATATATTACACCACCCTGAAATAATCACTGACAGATATCAGTGGCTTCATTAACTATCTCCAGAGAATTATTTCCAGCATGTTTACCCCCGATGAGAACTTCCAACCGGGATACATCACCTATGATATTATTTGGACAAACACCGAGACCACTTCCTGTAAATCCCTTTTCCTCGGTTTTTCGACGAGATCGAGATCAAGGAGAGGATCTTGAGATGGTTGAGGATCTTCCTGTTTTTTCTGTCTCCATGTTTGCCTCTGTGTTGGTGTTTTGAATTTTTTCTGTTTGTCTTTGACGTTCTTTCACTTGCATTTCATCATAACCAGTAACTCCTTTTTTTATATTCTTTATAGTATAGCTCTCTTGTATTTATACTACCAATCTCCCTGTTTACTTTATAAATCCAATCAACCCACTTGTTTCAAGATATTTTTATTATATCCCTGGCATAAAAATTCACCTCTTGAATTTAGCTATTGGCATCAAAATTACCAAAAGCGGGATAAACTTTAGGTTTTAGTAACAGAAATTGTTTTAATAATTTTATAGCCTCTTCAGTAAATTTATTTATAAAAGAAACACCCCTTGGACTTCCACCAACAACACCTTCCTGTTCTACAATGGAATCATCAACAACTTGAGGTCACGGTTGAGCTTCAGCGATCTGTTTTAACAATGGAAAAATACCTTTTTCTATCTTCTTCATCTGTAATATATCCAAATATAGCTCGTTCAGTAGATATTGCAGCCTTCTCAGTAGCCGTAGTAACAGGTTTAAATAATTGCTCCATACTAGTTACAAAATCAACAACACTCAATAGTCATGTCACTGTTGAAGTTTCTTTTAAAAAGTTTATCTCATACTGGAATAAACTTTTTAATTGCGGCTAATATCTCTCTCTCTCTCTCTCTCTCTCTCTCTCTCTCTCTCTCTCTCTCGCTAGTCTAGTAAAATATGATTCTCCGATATTTACCATTATCAATAACAAAATTTTTTTATTGTGGCAACAACCCGATGATTTTCACACACGTGTATATATACACGCAGGCCATTGGAAGTACCCATGCGATGATTTTTTCATACACACATATGAAAAATAAATAGTGGGCAAAAACATATATACAAGGCTCTATTTAACAAAATAAACCTTTGTATAAAATGGTGGGCTAGCCTGTCCTACTACTCAAGGATATAAGAAAAATGGTCACAGCTAAAATAAGCCCATCAATGACATATTTTAAGGAAGATTTGATTAAATCTTGTTTGCACAGGCATTTTTACTCCTGAGTCACTCCAGTTTAAATTTGTAACACAGAGCACATTTTGTTTCTATGAATGCAAAAATAATGAATGAAGTCAAGATGTGTATGCACACTGGAGAAACTATGCCAATATATGTTGTCAGTGTAAATGCTGCTTATGTTATCTGTAATAAAGCACAGTACCTTAACAAAATCCAAGTACACTCTGTGTTTAGGTATTTGCTTCAGGACTGATTCAGATTTGCTGAGGTAAAACCAGTCTGTCTTTGCTTTAGGATTAAATCAGGTCTGTTGGGTAATGCCAATTTATGTCCTTACTTTGGGATTAATCCAGGTCTGTTGGGTGAAGCCATTTTATGTCTTTGCTTTAGGATTTAAATCAGGTCTGTTGGGTGAAGCCATTTTATGTCTTTGCTTTAGGATTTAAATCAGGTCTGTTGGGTGAAGCCATTTTATGTCTTTGCTTTAGGATTAAATCAAGTCTGTTGGGTGAAGTCAGTCTGTCTTTACTTTGGAATTGATTCAGGTCTGTTTGGGCAAAGCAAGTTTATGTCTTTGCTTTGGGAACAGAATCATGTTGCATAAAGTCAGTTCAGGGCTTGAAACTCATACAAATCATACAACTGTTACAAAGAGGCAATATAACCATTCTGAACTCACTGTACACTGACAATCACTATAGTAAAAAAAATATTTTTAGGTTTATTATATAGGCTGTTATATTTTGAATACATTATAAGTGAATAATTCATTGAAAATTTTTCATCTATATACGACAAATATATTCTGACAAAAACATGCTTCATTTCTGTTGTGAGAACAATTAAATAGGAGGATATTTCATATTTAGATGCCAATTTTGAATGAAGTTGATGAAAAGAGTTGAATAAGTTCTTGGATATGTAAGCCTTGGCAAAATACTGAAATCATTTGATAAGTTTAAGTAAAAAAATTAGAAAATGGGCAAAAGTATGCGATCTTATATCTATTATATAAATAATAATTTTACTTGACAAAACCACAGACTAGTGTCAAGAAATTAATTTGAAATACTGATCATACTGCTTTGAGTGTCTTGTTGTCACTTGTGATGCTGTAAGTTGTTATTTTATGTTACATATAAAAAATTTATGAAATGGGTATCTTAGCTATTTTGTTTCTCTGGGCTTTAGCGTTTTTTTCCAGGACATGAAAAGTTCTATAAATGGCAGCCAGTATATATTTGGTGGAAGAAGAACCTGGGAAGAACCACTGATCCAAGAGAAGCTACTGGCAAGCTTTCTCAGATACCCATACTGCTGAAGCCAAAACACAAAATAACATGGACAGTGGTGAAATATGAGTGATCTGTAAATGTGACTTGGCCACCCAGTGTCCACTAGAATATTAGGCAAGGTAATAATGTGATAACAAGGCATAAAAGTGAACTCCCCTGAACTTACCACTTCTGGACTAGACAGGTAGGCTGGAGGCAGGCCAGTCTGTATAGGTTTCTTTCTACTGAAAATGCAAAATATATATTCAAATACTGTGTCTTATTGTGCAATTGAAAGTAATTTGCAGATTATATGGGTTAAAATCTTCTAACAAAAGAATTTTATGGAATACTAATTTTTATCCTGATACTGTGAACATAAATTTTAATCATAACAATTTTAAGGGTTCTTTTTAGCCAAATGTAAAAAGTTTATTTTTTGTACATGTTTAAATTAAGCAGCCATTATGATTTGCATAAAGATCTTCTTTGCAGAATTTTTCAGAAAGTAAATCTTATGCAAATTGTTTATCCAAGAATATTCAACTAATCATATTAACATTAGGAAATAGTCTCTGCTGCTTCATAAATCCAGCAATCCCAGATGATGAAAAAAAAAAATCATCTTTCAGTTCTATATAGACAAAGGGAAGAAACTCTTACACATATCCTACCCTTAACATTAGCTGTTATGTTTGGTTTAGTTTTGTGGGTTTGATGCCATTTTTCAGCATGTGAGAGGCTATACATGGTGAGTGTGTATTTGGTTTGGTAAGAACCCAGGAAAATGCAAGAAAGAACCACTGACCCACAGGAAGCAAATTGCCAGGTTTCTCAAATACTCATGTTGGCTGAGCCAGGTCTCAAACCCATGTGGACAGAGGCAAGATGTCAAAGATCTATAAAGGCACTCCTTAAAACCCCTTTACCAGTGATAAGCTAAGTTATACCTCAATGAGAATGCTTGCTTATGTGTATATGTATGTGTGTGTGAAATACTAATGTTATCAATTAAGTATTCTTGGAGAAGCATATATATTTTTCAGTGAAATACATTCTCAGATCACATCAGCATTATGAGAATAAGTAATAAGAGTGAATTCATGTGCATCCAATCTCTGCATTGAAGAATGTCTGGATTCCCATTAGGAAGTATAAACTGCACGCCTAACATGGTGATAGCACAAGTATATCATGTAGCATAGGATACCAATATATGGATAAAAAGAAAATAATTAAATTTTCTTAATTAAAAAAGGTCTTGGCAAATACAGCAAAAGTGATATACCCTTGACCATGAGTAGGTTGTGCTGATATCAACTGATCATCATCAAGACAGCAGCCTGTGAAGCCACCAAATGCAGTTCTCTGCAATATCAGATCTCAGAGATAATGGTAAAAAAAAGTTGACCATTCATGCCAACAGCTTATATCATGTCTTTGGAATCAAAATGCTGCATTCTGCATTCATATCTTAGGCTCACAGAGATTTTTTTCAAAATCACATGCTTAGCACAGCAAGGATATTACCTATTTAGCCATGCTACCTAAGCTTAAAGGGTTATATCCTCTGTTTACTGGCTTTTATGAACATTGCCTTTCTCCATGCATAATTAAGTGCCAGAGAACACAGAATGGGTCGTGATTTGCTGCCTTGCTTGATGTATCAATTGAGGAGAGAAAGCAGATAACTACTTGTTCAAAATTATTCTTAGCTAGAAAGCCAGGTGGTCTAATTAGGACCATTGAACCATCTGATTTGAACTAGAGATAGTTTGGGTCCATCACAAAGGCATGCAACTTGCACACACCACACAACGAAGATATGGATATCAAAACACGTTTTAAAGTTAAAAAGCTTCAGTTAGGTTCAAACTAAATTCCTGAACTGATTTGAATTGAGCCATTTCAAGGGCCATAAAAGAATCTATTTAGGAAACATGGTGAGAGATTTGGGCTATTTATTTCTATATCAGGTGTATTATTTTTTATTATGATAGTTTGCAAGGATATTTTAGTTAATGAAATTTTTAATATTAATGTTCTCTATTATCATACATTTGCACTTTAAAGATAAATCATTCTTGATTTAAGTGTGTAAAATTCATTCATAAATCCAAGGTTGAGTTGTATTAATAATCTATGTAAACATCACATGATCAGGTTTTCAGGATATGAGTTCTTGAAAGGCCTAGCTGACATAATTTTTGATTGATCATTGTGAAAGCAGCTGATCTTGGTTAAGAGTTCAGATGATTCTAAAATCAAATGTTACATCTTAGTTATCTATATAAGAGATGTTTATTATTAAATTAGACATTCATTGTAGGACCACCAGTCTCGGAAGATAATCATTTGCATTTAACTGAAAGGATTCATTTATTCAATTCAATCATTCAATGGATTTACAAAGTGCTCAAACTATTCAGATTTTGGGAGTATAGCCATCACAGAATTACTGTGAATTTATCTAAATACATTTTGGATTATTTTTTATTCACTACAATTGGTCCACCAATATATTAGTGAAAATCAATTGGAATACCACTGGAATTCATTTAGATTACTCATTACTTTTTGACTTGAGAGAACATTTATGATTATTTAGAATTTTATTCAACATACTGTAAGTTATTTTTAATTTTTCACCTTGTATTTTAGGAAAATAATATTTCAATTTTATAAAACTTGTTGGTTTTTGCTATTTTTGTTACTTAGTTTAAGACCACAGAATCATAGCAGCAGCAACACTCTTATTTCGATTCCAATTAACTTGACGATAAAGCTGAGTGGAAAAGGGGTGCCCTTGGACCAGTAGTGCCTTCTGCAAAGGGCACATAAAAAGATGGCTCGGAAGAATTAAATCTGCAATTGCAATCACCAAGCCAAGGAGTTAAAAAAAAAAGAACACACTAACAAACAAGAAAGCATTTAGTGGACTTGAGGAATTACATAAAATTCTAACAAAAAAAATAAATTGCTCTCTGGAAACTTTCAGGATAATTTGCAGGCTTACAAGAAATATATGTGTTTAACACATTAGTATACACAAACATATAACGAAAAACTGACATTGTTCCCAAAACAGTTTCCCAAACTTTGGATTTGATCCCATTCTGTTTGGCCATCCACACTGGCATACATCAAAAGATCAAAAAATATAATTGTATTTGCAATATTCAAAATTAAAACACACCATTTTGGGGAGGAGAAAAAATTAAAATTATGTCATGTAAAACGAACATATGTTGTTAATGTCACTAATTTTGTAACAAGATTACTCTGAGATTTCTGCATATTCCTTAATTAGAAAATACTGGTGTACTGGTGCACACCTCTTTTTAAACCTCCTACACTTTGCATATCTGGTCTTCCCAGAGAAGGCTGATTCAAGAGGCAGTGGAAAACTAGACTGAGATGTTACGCTGTTGAGTTTGTTTCCTACAGCTAATGTAATTGGGTAATGTATTCTATGGCAAAACGGCTTGAGTTAGTCCATAATGCTGAAGTTGTAACCAGGGATGAATAATCACTGCAAACATAGATGGGGCCATGTCATGATCATCATTCAGTTAAGTGAAATCTACCTAATTTGAGAGAAGACAGGAGGAAGTGCAATTAGTGGTGTGAAGATGTTTGGAATGAACAAAATGGAAAAAGGCTCAAGAGTAGGTCACAAACCTGAGTCCAGTATAGGAGGAATCTGAAATTCCACCATCACTGAATTCACCATTGCTGCCATCTGAAAATTACCAAAGTATATGTAGATATTAATTAATAGTGGGACAAAATATATGACTCTCTATGACCCAAAATATTCCATTTTAATACATATTAAGTTTAACTTGAATAAATTCCATTCTTTAGCAACAAGATTGAACTTATGTCTTTGCATTTAAAAAGTATGTTAATTATTCAACCAATAATGTGAACTAGCTGCTTTTATAAATATTTTATCTTTTTTATTATAACTCCTGACCAAATGATCATCAGACCATTGCTATGAAACAAAAATATAGAGTGTAATAAATGCCTCTAAAATTTATGCAAACATTGCACTTTCTAGCTAGATGCTTTGAAGTTTATGACACAGAGAGTTTGCGTAACAAACACATGAAAATCCTCAAAACAACTCTTGATACTGATTGAAAAATGGATATTTACTGCTGGCTAATTTTAGTTTAATTGTGGATGAGGATTGTGGTACAGTATTCAGATGAATAAACATTCCTAAAGAATAAAAAAAGCATTGTCTGAAACTTACACGATGAAGTTCTGGACCTTATTCTGCCATTTGCTGTGGAGGAAAAATATATTATATACTCAAGTGTGACAAAAATATTCATTAAATAAGTTTCATATCTTTTCATTCCTACATTTTCACATATTCGACATATATCCTAATATTTTCACCTGTTCAATAAAATACAAGATTTTCCTTTATACCATCTGACCCTGACTGTTTGCACCTAATGCTATACTTGCAACAAGATATATTATCTCTTTTTGTGACCTAGAACAAACAAATGGAAACTGCATTACCTTTCACAGATGGAAATTACTTTTTGCTGAATAAATATGGCTCAATGCTGTTCGTGTCCAAGAAGTTATTTCCCCTATCCACTTTAATAACAATGCCAAACTTGGTATGATGAATTGCTGAATTGGACTTTCTTGGTGGTCCAATAGAAAAAAATAATATACAAAATGACAAAAATGAATTTGACTGCAATATATTAGGTCACCAAAAAGCTACCAGAGACATAAGTTGCAAATATTTTATATGATCAGCCAACAAAATTAATGAACATACAAAAAAACTGTGGAGTGATCTACTTAAAAAAGTGAGTTTATTCTTCTAAATATCGATTCTGGTGTAAGTTCGGTATTTAATAGAAAGAAAACTTGTAAAACTTTCAAATATCAGATATATTTCATTTTGTGGTTTAAAAATGATATATACTAACTTGCAGCTTTGCCATTCATTAAATTGTCACATTTTTTAGTTTTTGTACCAGATACAAAGAAAAGAACACACACACACACACACACATATATATATATATATATTTAAACACACATATGCAAACAATTTGATGATTTTCTGCATTGAACAAACTGCACATTTAAAATTTGGAAAAGAAACTTTGTTATTACAGGCTACTATTCACGTCTACCACACAAATGTATATATTTAATTTACCTAAATCAATGAAAAAAAGGCCTCAACAAGATCTAATATTTATATTGGTATTTCTTTAATTAGCTTTGACCAATAAGATAAAGTAGACTTAATACTGGAATTTTTTATCATAGAAATGTACATATTATTAACCCAAAAACAATAGCAACATTTAATGTCCCTGACTGAATTCATGTTTTAACTGGATTTTGTTATAAGCATCTGACTCCTCAAAATAGTTTGCTATAATATTTGCACCTCCTCCCATTTGTTTGTACCCCCTACAAAAAAATGAAAAGCATCAAAAAATATAAAAATGCACATAACTTAGTCATTACATTATATGATTTATAATTTCTAAACTGACTATTGCCAGGAAGTCTCTAAACTGTCAAATTAAGGATATTTCAATGCAAACAGAAGCCCCCAATGTAAATAAGCAAACAGACTGCTTACTGTCCATTTCTTGCCTCTAGAATGGTATATTTCAGTAAAGAATGTGTTGTCTGCATCCAATTATTATTTCTAAAACAGACTGAATAAATAAATAAATAGGAGGAACTCTTGTATACATGTGGTCAAAGTTTAAGGAATTATTGAGAATTTCAAGGTTGGTAAACAAGATCACATCTTTCGCTAGAAAACAAAGACTCACCCAAGCAAATATGGTGACCGTGTTGCAAAAGAAATTCCAGTTTAATTTGAAATGTCAATAAGTTGACAGTGTTTGGGCTCCCCTGGTGACAATCAGGTTAGAAATTATAAATCAATAAAAGAAATGACTACATTTTGTGCATTTTTTTATATCATTGCTGCCTTCTTCTGCTTTTAAAATCTGTAGGGGGTTAAAAACAAATGGAGTAGTATGGGAATATGATAGTCACTAATCAAGTTTGACACACATACTGGGCAAACAATTATGTCTGTTTACAAAGAGTATAGTCAAATTATATTCTAGTTTTCCCAATAAAACTTAAAAAGTCCACAATGAATTTTTGCATACATCTACATTGAATTTTTGTGTACATCCTCTACTATGCAATGTTTTCTCTCCTTATGCAAACAAGTGTACTGTAAATGATATGAACATCATATATCTTCCCTATATTTAATAGTTATCTCTGTAGCCACTATTAGGGTGTGGTTGGCTTAAGGGATTATTGACCAATGGGTTTCAATGACCATAACCTTTGCTCCAGATCTGGGGTCTTGCACTAAACTTGATGTGCAGAAATCCTTATATTTTTAACTTAACTCTGATCTTTCGAACTCAGAATCTATAGGTTTTCTAACTGCAGGAAATCCACAAAGTCTGGTCAAAGTATTCATTCTAGACCAAAAGAAATTTTGTTATTTGACTTTGACCCTAACTCAACAGGACTCTTCCATAACGTAAGTGGAAGCGATCCGCAATGTTTGGTCATTGTACATGGTATTTGAACAAGAATTATAATGCAAAAAACATTTTTATTACATGAGACACAATGATCTTGACCCTGGCATTACAAACTCCAATTCAACAGGCTTCTTTCCATGTGTGGAATCATCCACAAACTCTGATAAAGGTATATGCTTGATAATGGATATTTTTCTGCAAAATCCTTATTTCTTCTTTCAATCAAAGTTAACTTGACCTTTGACTTCCCAAATCAATATAATGTTTTTATTCCCCCCAAGTACATGACATCAACATTATTTGGTACATATTTGTGATGTCAAACAAATGTTTTTTTGCATGGAAACCATTTTTCTTCTTTCAGTCAGTGACTTTGACCTTTGCTCTACAAAATTAAGTCTTCTTCAAAACCCAAAATGCAAGCTATCCACAAAGTTTGTTTTTGGTATGTGAGGTAAAACTATTCTTTCAGTTTTACAGTGCCTTGTCTTTTTACGTTTTGACAATGATATCAACAGGCTTCTTCAAAGTGCAAGACATACACAAAATATGGGAACTACAATGGGTGGACAATCTGAGTTATTGTGCAGAAAGTACTTTTCATCTTTCTGTCAAAATGAGCTTGACCTCTGACCCAAAATCATTAAGGTTCTTCCTTGCCCCATGTGCAAGTCATCCCCAAACTATGTTAACTATAGATGGTAGACAACTAAAGTTATTGAGTAAAAATTTTAATTAGTAAATGACTGATGACAATGGACAATATCATTAATACATTCAAGCTTGGCAACTGAAATATTTAAAATTTCCTTCCTTTTATGTTTTTACTATTCAGTACCTATTACACTATTTTTGTCAGTAAAAATTATGGTGAGTTGTGAATTCTATAAATGACAAAGATATGTCGGAATGGAAAGTTCATTTATATTGGTTTTTTTCGTGGAACCAGTCAAGATGCATCACAATTTATTTATTGATACTATAAGAGGAATCTAGCAACAAATTATGGATTTTTGTTCTCAAACATTCATGCATAAATGAAGCAGACCAAGTACATAAAATATGAAAAAGTGCAACCAAAATGAACAGCAAATATATTTTTGCAAAAATAAAAATGGTTACTCAAAACGAACTGAAGTAACTTGAATATGGATAAAACATTGCAATTAAAATAAAGTCACAAATTGATCTGTTAAGTGTTATTAACCCCAGTAGTGCAGAAGCCATATATTTATGGATTACGTCACATAGCTCTAAATATGCAAGCAAATAATTATGGTCAAAGAGAATTTTGATCTATATGGATCAGGGCAATGACAGATGTCAAATTCTTGCTAATCACATTGGCTTTACCTCACATTAACTGTACAGTAGTGAAAGAAGCACTTCAACAGGCTCATTTCCCTAGGCAAGAACATGGTAGCTGTTTACTTGTCACAGTACATGTATTACTTATATAAGAAAGCTGACTGAAGTCAATTATCATACTTGTGAATGGGATAGTCTCAGCTAGAATGAAGGTGATTAGGGAAAATTAGGAGGTATCAATATTCATGGGCTGAATTTTGCTAAATCTGAGAAGTAACTGATTTTCTGCAGGATTATACATATTCAGGTGCTCTGACACAGCCATCCACTTCCATTAAAAAAAAGCTTTTCACAAGATTTCAGCTTAAACTTGTCAGCATATTCACTTATCAATCAATCAGTCTGTCAGTTATGCAGCATTTATGGTATTGGAAGATACAATGTACCTCTGAGATTCAGAATTGTGCAACAAATTTTAAAGTGACCAAATATTTAATTTATAAAGTTGGCAGTGTTGTGTCGATACAATTTTCCAATATATATTTTTTTAAACCCACAAAACATTGAAGTCTTCTTGAGACATAAGATTCTTTTTGCTCTACTGATTTCTCTGTCCATTAAATTCTACTGTAAATTAAACTTATTTGAGCAGGCAGGCAGAGAGGGAGATGGAGAATGAGAGAGAAGGCTGAAAACCACTTAACCAATCTACTTAAAATCAAGATATACGGTTATAGCATCTAACTCAGAGAAAAAGGCATCAAGACCAGGATCCATTACCTCACTTCTGACAACAATAGGAACTATCCTTGACTTGACTTGCAAAATATGCATCAAGTCCAACAATGATTACCCACACTTTTGACAACAGCAGGAATTATCTGTAGCTTGCAACATATGTATCAAGACAACTGACTACACACACTTCAGACAACAACACAAATTATATGTAGCTTGCAATGTATGCATGAAGACCAACACTGCTTACCCACATTTCTAACAACAATATGAACTATTTGTGGCTTGCAAATGTAAGTATCAAGCCCAATGTTCATTATGTAAACTTCCTAAAAATAATAGGAACTATTTGTGATATACAATGTATGCATCAAGTCCACTACTCATTCTGTGACATACAATATTTGCATCAAGTCCAATGCGCATTCTGTGTAAAGGTATGGATCACGTCCAGTACTCATTCTGTGACATGCAATGTATGCATCAAGTCCAATGCGCATTCTGTGTAAAGGTATGGATCACGTCCAGTACTCATTCTGTGACATGCAATGTATGCATCAAGTCCAATGCGCATTCTGTGTAAAGGTATGGATCACGTCCAGTACTCATTCTGTGACATGCAATGTATGCATCAAGTCCAGTATTTATTCTGTGACATGCAATGTATGCATCAAGTCCAGCACTCATTCTGTGACATGCAATGTATGCATCAGGTCCAGTATTCATTCTGTGACATGCAATGTATGCATCAAGTCCAGCACTCATTCTGTGACATGCAATGTATGCATCATGTCCAGCACTCATTCTGTGACATGCAATGTATGCATCAAGTCCAATGCTCATTCTGTGTAAAGGTATTGATCACGTCCAGTACTCATTCTGTGACATGCAATGTATGCATCGAGTCCACAACTCATTCTGTGACATGCAATGTATGCATCAAGTCCAGTACTCATTCTGCACAAAGTCCACAGAAAGAACTTTGACAAAATATATTTGTAACATTTTTTCATGCAGTTGAATTTCTTTTAGCAACAGTTTCATTGTAAAACTAATAAAACAACATTATAATCTTGCAGAGTTGCAGAGACTGTAGAAGATTACAAAACCAAATATGTAGACAAAGTAGCGTTACATTGTAGTGTTCAAACTAGCTCAACACTGGAAGATGAATAGAGTAATATCTCAGAATACTTTCTAAGTTATAAAACTTTGCTTTGGGTCATAGAGTAATGAGTGTATTATTGATACATCTTTGAAAACAATCAAGATACTACTTATCTAATATCAGTCATATATACACACACACATATATATATATATATATATATATATATATATATATATATATATATATATATATATATATTCAGTTTGTATACTGACAGAAAAAGTACAGTACAAAACATTGAGTAGTGAAGCTGTCATAAACATAAAAATCTTGAGTTTGAGATTACCCTAAAAGTTTTAAAACCCATGAATAAAAATATAATTGTTCAAATTATTGTTAAATGTTAAAAAGAATTTGTTGTTTTCTTTTTCTATGTGAATCATTAAAAGAGTCTATTCCATATGATTGTATAACTGTGACTGGGTTTGGAACACAGATCACATATATTATTACATGAATCTAACATACTGGTTTCTTGCTTGCTGTAAAATTTGCATATATTTATGCTTGCATAAAATTCTCAGATATATCTTACATTAGCCTTCTGTTAAGCCAGCTTAGTTTGACTCACTGCATAGTGATCTCTTCATGGGTAAATAAAATCTATATAATTGTTCTGTATGTACAATAATTAGCATTTTTTCTTCATGGTAAAGTTAAAACACACTGATTACCTTTTTTAAAAATAATGAATGTTGTTTCATTTGGATAAAGTATTCAGCAAATAGATTTTTTGGGTACTACATGCAATGTCTTTTAATTCTTTTAATCTTTCTGAACAGTTTTTGGTCACCATGGCAACCAAAGAATATTCTAAAATTATTTATAATTTCTCTATTGATTCCATATATTTTATTTGGTTATAAATAATTCAATGGTCATATATTTGACACAAAACCATTTTTAGTTAATATTGCAAGAATTAAATATTAAAACATACTGAAACTCAGACCCCAAAAAAGGGACATGAAACTGTTAAGTGATATGAAGACACAATCTTGACTATATTTATATAACACATTAAATTTGATGGAATACTAAAAACAATTATATTTGATTTTTTTCTTTAACAAATATTTGTCAACTGTATTTCTCTTTTCAGTTGCAATGTAAACCATGAACACAAATCCGTTTCAATGATTGTTTTGTGTGTTAGAAATCTGCATGCATTACTCTTTACAATTCCACCCCAATCTGACCAAAAATACTTGTTTTGCAGCAGTTATATGGACTTGGCTAACAAATATGTGTTGTTTGGAAACAACTCAGTATACACAGATGGGGCAATCAGAAACAAATTTACATAGGTGACAAGTTCATGCAAAAACAGCTCTGCACAACCAGGGTCAAGAACAGTTCTGATGCAGAACAGATGGAAGATTTACCAGGTGTAATAGAAAATTGTATATTTTTCACTCGTCTTAAGTACAACAGAGCTGGAAATTAAAAGGTTTAATGACATTCTTAAGTTATAAGGCTTGGAAAAAATGAAAAAAAGAGGCAAGTGAGCTTCAAATTGCTCACCTTACGGAAAAGCTGTCCCAAACATATGAGTCTGTAGGATGCTTTCTGTTAAAATTTCTCCAATGCTGTTGATTCCATAAGTTACAAACAACAAACTGTTTCAATTTTTCTCAAGTGTTTGCATCAGTATCCATACTTGATTATGTATCAACACCATTTGTCAAATACTAAAAGGCACCTGTGCTGAGATGCTTTGTGTCAAAGTTGCTCAAAGTCTGTTTAGACGGGGTGGGGTGGTGTCTCTCAAGTTGTGTTAATATCTGTCTACTTTTAGAATGCAATCATTTGTGTAAAACATCCCTTCATGCCAAAATGCCTTATGTAAAAATCTGATTAAAATCTTTGGTGTAATTTTAGAAATGTAGACTTTTAAAGGAGTATACACTTATGAATTATAGTGTCTACATTAGATGGAAAACTGACATCATCTTAACAAATATGAAACCCCTTTGTACCTGAATGCATTCAGTCAAAATTGGTCTAATTCAGCTAAGCGGTTTATGAGAAAAAATCATTTACAGCTTTTTCCTAATTTTTAATACGGCCTCCATATTTAATGTCATTCAAGCAGTGGAGGCATTCTGTTAATATTTGATCAAATTCTACGTGGTGGTTTGGAGAAGAAGCTGTTTCAAGGATTATTTTGTAATGGTGGCCATATCTCGAAACCATGGACCTGTCAGTCAAGTTTGGTCAATGTTTGCATTAACTTGAAAGTCTTTATACCAGGATGGTCTGTGTAAAGTTTGGTTTAAATTACTATGGCAGTATTTGAGAAGTTGACAATTTGTTGACAGATGACAGATATTTCTAGTTTTAGTATCAGAGGCAATATCTGATGCACATCTTTTATAACACTATTTCTTTACAAAATCTGATGGTAGATTAGCATTATTTTTATTAAACTGATGCTCTCTGTTAAATCTTAGCTAATAAGCTATTTTAAAAAAGAAGGTTTTAATGATTTTGCTATTATTTTTTGTAGTGGCAGGCATATTTGATGGTAAAATGGCATGAACTGCATAAACTTCAAAGGCTTTTATACCAGAATGCCATGCACAGTTTGGTTAAAATTGGTCAGGCAGTTAGTTTCTGAGAAAAGCTGAACATAGCAATTGTTGATTGATGCTGGCTTGACAGGTGGATGATAAGAAATAACATAAACTCACTTAGTCTTACGGTCAGGTGAACTAAAACAAAATGAAATAAAGTAAGTAAAACCTATGATCCTTACAGGATAATCTGCTGTTAGTTAATTTATTTCCAGGGGATGGCCTACTGGACACAGATGTTCTAGAAGTATTTGCCCTTCTCCTCCTATCTCTGGAAAGGAAAACAAGCATAATTCAACCACGTGTACTTTGTAAGAATTCACTGTGTTAATAATATATAAAACATATTTAAATGCATATAGTTATGAATATTTAATTTGCATTTTTTGTTAGTTTGGCTTTTTAAAATGTTGGGGGAGGGGGGTTATTTCATTAATTGCTAATCATAATGTAACATTGCATGTTGGATTTGACCTTGTCCAAAAATCAAGTTCAATTTCTACCTGACCTGAATCCCTGACTTTGGTTTTGTAAACATGTTAATCTCATTATGAGGATAGAACTTTGGAAATTCCCCATAAATTTCTGGATCTACCTGTTGTTTACTTCTTTTTATACTATAATTTTTGAAATAGAGTTCTAATTATAACTATGATTTTATCTTGTAACCATTATAAACCATCCAGAAGGAATATTACATTAGGTAAAAGTTTTTTTTGAGAAAATGCTAACTGTGACCCGAGGTCAAATAGAGGACAATAAAATCTTGTCTTTCTATAAATGAATTATTCATGCTAAGATCTTGAGGCAAAATCAGTTGTTATTGTTGTTGTGTTATGTAGTTCATTTAAGCTGGAATTTTATTTATTCAAATTGTTTATTCAATGGAAATATGTAGTAGTCTTCAAAAGTAATATTACTGGAAAAAAAACTTTAATTTATACTCAAATTTCAAATAAGGATTTATTATTTAAGTGTATTATTTTGATTCAACAAAAGACTGTTGGTATATCACCACTACCCAGGCAACCGCAGGCACATCAACACTTCCAGCACTGGATTTCATTTGGATTTCCACTAAAGTTTAATATTCAGAACTTTAATCATTAGACCTGTGTCTGTTGAGTCACAATAACACGAATAAATTGACTATGCAAGGTTGGTAATAATCCTAACAGTATGTGTAATATATAGAACATATTTAAATGTACATGCATAAATTAGCTATGCAAGGTTGATAATAATCCCAATGGTATGTGTAATATATAGAACATATTTAAATGCACTTGCATAAATCAGCTATGCAATATCTGTTAGAATACTTATTGTGTAAGTACAGGATGGGTAAAGTGTTTCTATTAAAAGGCATCAGAAGTCTTTGAATAAATGTGCCATGCCAATCACTGGTTGACATTTTCTGTATTTCCTGAATCTGTTGCTTCTATGTAAGCCAACTCCAGCTGCAATACATAAGCAGCTTTGTTAGCTACCATCTTACCATGTATATGTACACAAAAACATGCTACAACAAGAAATATATAGAGGAAAAGATTGAAGAAATTTTTAACGAAGTCCTTTTCCATTAGAAACGAAAGATAAATTTACTGTACAGAGAATGCTTTGAATAGAAATTATAACTGCCTTACATAATAATAATAATAATAATAATAATAATAATAATAATAATAATAATAATAATTTCCGGTAACCAGGGAAGTACTTTTAAAAAAATAGATGCCATGGTTCACAGATTACACAGAGTTCATATAAAAACAATACAAAACCTTTTTCCAGTGATTTAGTTCAACTATAAAAACTTGATACTGTTCAAATTTTACAGTCATAATTTCTGCAATTTTCCATAGCACATAACCTTTGCACTATTGTTCAATCTTCTGACCCATGACCCATGGTATTTGCAGACAAGATGATAGGAAGTAAACATATCTACTAGGTCAATTGGTGACCTAAATCATACCAAAAATCACATTCTGTTTCCATGTCTGGCAGTTGTTTAAATGATGTGTGACAACCATGCCAGAAGCAATTTTATGGCATCATGTATATCCTTCAAGATGATGATGTTTTTAAAGTTTCTAGTTACTTACTGTTCAAGCTGCTTATTTTTTTCTCACAAGAACAAATTAGCAACTAGCCATGTATTTTGTTCCTAAAAAGCATACCATATTTTCTATCCTATAAGTCGATTCGGAGTATAGGTCGAATTCACCAATTTTGTAAATTTTTCATCATTCGTCCATATATAAGTTGATTCGGAGGATAAGACAAGGCCAGGTCAATATCTTGGCTTCATATTTTACACTAGTAATGGTATCGTTGTATGATATTCCATATTATCGGCAATCGTGAAATTGCATTACCAATGCTAAAATGCTTGTTATTTTACTTCTGACCCAAATCACCGCTATATTCTGTTATCAATTTACACAGCTGAAAAAAAAACAGTCCATGCTTGTTTTATTATAACTAAAAGCATATCCATGTTGTATTTCACTTTATTATATGTAGTTACGAACATAACTTATATAAACTTTCAATGACACAATCCATATATAAGTCGATTCAGTGTATAAGACGAAGCCCTGACTTTCAAGTAAAAAAGTATCGACTTATAGGCCGGAAAATACAGTACACTTAATCACAATGTTGCTTTACAATGAAAAAATCTACAATAGTAAATTCTACTTACCTATCTAATGATGCCACAGATTTCTTTCGCTCCTTTTCCTTTACATATGCTGTTGGGTTAAATCTATTATTTCTAGCACCTGAAAAATTGCAATGTAACAAAATCATAATTACACCAAATAAGTATTTTTTATTTTGTCAGGATTATATTCTAATGGGACAGTATTATTCTATATATAAATATATATACCCTTCCAAATACCTTCTCTCCAGTCAACCTTCCGGAACTGTTTGTAAATTTCTTCCATGACAAAGTATAAACCATTAGTGATAAGCTTAACAACACAATTTCAATTGACTCGAACAGCTCCATTGGCCTAGTGGTTAGAGCATCCGCCATGGAAGCATGAGGTCATTGGTTCAATCCTGGTCGAGTAATACTCACTTGGCTCTCACCATTAAGAGGTTAGTGTTAGGACTGGTCAGCCTGGTGTCAGGATAATGTGACTGGGTGGGACATTATGCTACATGTCTGCGGCATGATGCCCCAGTGCTAGACATCACTATAAACTGTCTCACTATAAACATCGTAGCGATGTGACTGAATTTGTTAAAAATCTATGTTAAAAATCCTAATCACACTCAATTGACATGTCGTCATCATAAAGTTGCAATACAGAATTTCAATGGCACCGTTAACAAAATTTGAACCTGTCTCTATGGATTTAGTATGAACAATTATGATGAAGAGTACACCAAAGTCATCTGAACCTGGTCCAGTTCCAACATTACTGCTGCTTGAGTGCTTAGATCCAACATTACCTTTACTAACTGATGTTATTAATACCTCTTTCTCATTCGGGGGAATTCCCATCATTTTTCAAAACTGCCATCATAAAGCCTCCTCTGAAGAAACCAACACTCAACCATAACAATTTAAAGAACTACCACCCAGTTTCTAATCTTACATTCATATAATAAAAGTTGTTCTAACCCAACTTGTATCTCATCTGAATTCAAACAATCTTTTTAGTAATGTACAGTCTGCATATTGCCTTTGCCACAGTACTGAAACTACTCTTCTGAAAGTAGTTCATGACATTCTCTCGGATTTGGATAGAGGAGAGATTACAGTCCTTACCCTCCTTGATTTGTCTGCAGCATTTGAAACAACAGACCATGATATATTACTTCATTTTCTCCAGTATGTATTTAGGGGTAAATGGTCTACAGCGCTATCCATTATGGATCACTGCCATCTCAACTCTGTCTGCATGGGTTCGAGTCTAAGATTTGGCTAATGTTGGTATGTGAGAATGCTTGCCAGTAGCTTATCGTGGGTTTGTGGTTCTTTCCATGGGTTTTCCCGGGTTTACGCCTCCACCAATAATACTGGCAGCCATGTATAGCCTATCGTGTGCTGAAAAGTGGCATTAAACCCTACAACAACAACAACCAGCATGTATTTGGCATTCAAAATACAGCCTTATTTTGGTTCAAGTCCTACTTAGTCAACAGGACACAAATTGTGTCTGCAATTGGAATGCACTCCAGCCCAGTTGATCAATGTTATGGTGTTTGACAGGGGGTCTGTTCTTGGACTTGTTCACTCCATTCTACACTCTCAAGCGTCATAGATCATCACCCAGTGTCTTGCCAATTGTATGCTGATGATAGCCAAATATACAAATCTAGCCACCCAAATGAAGTTGATGCTACCATCAAAGATGTCAAAAGGTGCATTTCTGATGTGATATCATGGATGACATGTAACAAGCTGCAGAAGAATGATGATAAAACTGAGGCCATCCTGATCACAACACAATGACTTACTCATTCACATCCTTTACCTCAAACAATAAATATCAGCAACATCAACATTAAATTCACAGTCAGTATAAAACCTAGGTGTTACTCTCGATAGTACTGTCACACTGCACCAACATGTCATGAACATATGGATGGCTGCATGTCTTGAGCTGAGATGCATCAGCTCCATTTGCAAATATCTTCCAGTTGATGCCAATAAAACAATTGTGCATTTATTAGTACATTCAAGATTGGACTATTGTAACTCAATTTTGTCTGGTTCATCTCAATATCTACTCCAGAAAGAGAGAGAAAGAGAGAGAGAGAGAGAGAGAGAGAGAGAGAGAGAGAGAGAGGAGGGGGGACAGATGGACAGACAGAATAGAATAGACTGACAGCATGACAAAGAAAAGAAACTCTTAACCATTACTTAACCCCTCTGCCCTATATATATATATATATATATATATATATATATATATATATATATATATATATATATATATATATATGGTTGTCACACATCACTATATAGCACTAGTTTAAGCCAAGCAATTCATCAAAAAGGATGCATGCATTTGAAAGCAAGGACAGGATCTTGCTTAGTTGCATGTTGCAACATTCTAATGGAAAACACATCTTATATAAACATCTTCTGACTGTTCACACACTGTAACTAATTCTTATCTATGAAACCTGTTTGGTTCATTAATGCATTGGATCTATCCAATCAGAACTAGAGATAGTTCAATCCTTTAAAAGAACAAGCAATTCTCTCACCCTGCCTGCATGCTGAAAAAGATTGCAGCTTTAAAGAGGCTCTGGCTATGGGTTATAATTTCTCTGAGTTGAGCCAAGTTAAAATCCATAAAAGATTCCATTTTGGAAACAGATAAAATATCCTTTTGGACACAGGGTGAGTGATTTGTTTGATATATTCAGTTCAGGTTGGATAGTAATTCTGACAAATAATTGTTGTGACTTCTATATGCTCAATCATGATGTCAGAAAGTGTCAGAAATAATGGAATGATATCCCTTGATAGTAACTGTGGCAATCTTTTTCTCCTCAAAAAGCCAGAGAGAAAAGTAAGCTACCAGACAGATTGAGACATTCAAGGGGATGACATTGTGATTTGCACCAGTCCCTAAATACCTGCGACTTCACTTTATAGACTATCATTTTGCTTTCAAAGTGGAAAACCCCCCTGCTCATGATTCTTTCCATGGCTGAAGGATTAAGTTTTTTTATCTATGCAAGGCTCTCCTGATGAGTCAGGTATGAAAAAACACCCACATGCAGGGTTGTTGGAATTTTGACAGGATTTCCTGTGGAGGTCTATCACTATTTTGAGCAGATCATTCACCCATGACTTGTTCCACCAGAATTTTGCAACCAGATCAACTTGCAATTCTGGTCCTTGATTTTCTGAATGACTCTTAGAATCAGAACAGAACAAGTCAAAGCACAGCTTCAAATCCCAGCCCAAGATTCTCGCTCAGGGATAGAACAGATGAGGATGGACAGTCTGTGATTCCACCTAATCACAAAGAGGTCTATCACAGGATGCCTGCAAAGTGTACAAAACTGCACAAAAATCAATGGATGAAGGGACTACTCAATGTACATAGGTTGATCAAATCACAACATACAATCTGCCAACATATTTAGTCTTACATGAGTGTGGTTGATTTGGACCATTATCCAGTGCTGGAAGCACCAGTGTACAAACTTCCATAATAAAATGCACAAGTCAGATGATTTGGTTCTCTGCCCCCCCCCACTCCACCCACCATCTGAGGATGTAAGCATGATAGAATTGTCTTGCATTATAACAATATCTTTTCCACACAGGTTCTCTCATCATGAACAAAAGCTGCTCATAAAATGTCCTGCTCTGAGCCATTGCTTGGCATGCCATTGGCAAAAGAACTGTCTTAACTCCATTGAGATCAAGATTTTATTAATCTAGATGAATGGATTACTGACACCCTGAATCATCAATGCCATCTTATGCCTTTAGAAAGCATTATTTTGCTACTAACTTTTAGCACCAGGAAAAGCCTTAAATAAAATTTGGAGAGTTCAGCTTGTGAACTCTCAGTACTGCACATTTGGAGAATAACAATACAATTTCCTCCAGTAAAATCTCCTCCTTTATGGGATCTGTTGGAATGGCTCTCATAGAAAGGAAATACTAGCAAAACAGTCAAGGAAGACTGAAATTTCATTCCAAAAGACTGATATCCCATGACT
The DNA here is from genome assembly GCA_030141615.1 of Unio pictorum. Classification (NCBI taxonomy): domain Eukaryota; kingdom Metazoa; phylum Mollusca; class Bivalvia; order Unionida; family Unionidae; genus Unio; species Unio pictorum. The sequence continues at coordinate 1,403,016 of JARLTB010000101.1, forward strand.
GTTCTTTGCTGCAAAAGCATGAGTCATTTTTACTGAACTCAAACCATCGTGAAAGAACTGTGAGACTGACTGAAAAGGTATGTCCCCAAAACTCCCTGCTGTAACTAGAATGACTAGGAACAAGTTTGTACTATAGCTGAGTCAAGGAAGCTCTAGAAATTGCTTATAATATATACCTTAATAGTGGAGATATAACAGAATGCCAGCTCAATGTGGCCATTTACATATTGTACTGTTGAAAATAAAATGTGGGTGAATAAATTTAAGATGATATTCTATGGAGGACATCTTTGCAGGATGACAACATAAATGAAAACTGGTCGCATGAAGGCGTAATGATAGCCACTTAGTGGGTAAAAAGGGGAGTTAACCTGTCTGAGTTGATTATCTTTGGCTATAAATAGACTAAGCTATTTCTTTGTCATTCCAGGAGGGCTGGATTCTGAGGTAGCAAAGTAAGTTATCCTAGAATGCAAAGCTTGTGAGTTTATCCTGTCTAATATTAATATCTGAATTTATGAAAAAAATACTCTGGTAAAAAAATTAGGAAACTATATAGTTTAGAATATCTCTCTACAAACATGAATTAACACTGAATTTCCTTTTTTTTAAAAAGCTGTGTATGTGGAGACTTTGCTTGAGAGAGCTCCAATATATGTTTGCAATGTATGTTTGTAAAGCATACTGTCATGTGTGCTAACCTGAGGGTGAAGGTGTTCTACTTCGCCGAATTTGACAATTGTTTTTGTTGAAACTTGATGAGCGATCACTAAGGTGGCTTTTATTAGGTGCAGATGATGGTCGCTCCTTTGAGCTATTTCTAGCAGACAGTCTGTCACTTGACCATGACCCTTCTCTGGATAATGACCTCTCACGAGATAGTGACCTCTCTCTTGATGAAAATCTGTCAAAAGATCTTTCTCTTTCTGCTCTATGTGGATTACGTGAAGTTCGTTGTGACCCTTTTATTCGATCTCTGAAAAATAAACAAATACAAATGTTCAGCATAGAAATAAAAAGAGTGGCATCATGTGACAATAAGGAACTGATAAACAACATGAAGGCAATACTTTTCAATTTTCTCCAAAAAAGTTTTAAAACTTTCTATTTAAACAAGTATATAAATGACTGGAATATTTTGTGGTATACAAATCAAACCAACCTTGTTTTGTACAAAATAAATTAATGGATAGGATAAAATTCATTTAACTTCAGTTTAAAAAACCTCCACTGGGACAAATTATGCATGTCTTTTAGCATCCAAAGCATGACAATCTGATTTATACAGGAACATGGGAGATGCCACTTGCTTAGAAAGATTCCAAGAACAATGGGTTGTGGTGGGATATGGTGAGATGGCAAGGTGTCAGGTCAAAGCCTGGTGATGTCTACATCACTTTCCAAGGTTGATTTTCTTTGGGATTCACACCACTTTTCAGCACAAGACAGACTTAACAGGTGCTCAGTATAATTGGTGGCAGAAGAACCTGGTAAAACCTAGTAAGAACCACCAACTTATGAAAAGCTACTAGCAAGCTTTCTCATATCCCCACTCAGGCTGAGCCCAACACTTGAACTCACATGGACAGAGATGAGATGGCAGTTATAGATAAAGGTTAGTGCTTTAGACCACTCAGCCATCTGGTTCCCCACTACTAAAGCACTTTACAGGTAAATGGAGAGGAGATACAGGTTTTAAAGAACCAGTGAGATAAAAAGGTTCAAGGTTTCTGAAGACACCATGAATGCTGTAAAAAGTGTGCAAATAAATACAGCATTTAACAGTTACTCTAGGAACAGGAAAAATCCATTTTTTGCAATATCTTTGTGATATTCATAACAAATGTCATTGACAAGGAAATGCATCACAGAAAGCGCAATGTTATTGAAACATTAAATGTTGACATGAAAACCTCAAAATCAGACATATGTCAACTCGGTTTTATCCTGTACTAATATAGAATCATACAACACCATTTGAAAAATACGGATGTTTCAATAAGCAAATATTTTTACAACTAAAAAATGAATAAACAAAAAAGGACCTCTTTAAATGTGTTAAAAGAAGGCAAAAGTTGCATTTTAAGTATTCACACCAATCTGTAGCCATATCTGTCTTGCTGATTTATGAATGCATATGATTAATATAAATTACGCACAATACTAGTTGCTGTGGGTTTAACATTTTGTAGCACTAAATAGGCTATACATGGTGGCCAGCATAAAAGACCCTGGAAAGAACTAATTGTCCTTGGGAAGCTACCGGTAACCTTTCTCACATATCCACATTGTCTGAGACAACTGGCTGAGCCAAAGACGCTAATCCGCTCAGATGTGAGATGGCGGTGATAGGTAAAGGCGACCACATTAAACTACTCAGCCACCAAAGGACCTTCTTGATACTGGTGGTGAGATCAATCATCAAATACTGTCAGGTAATTGAATACACCTTGAGTTGGTCTTTGTCACTAAGCCATTCAACAAATTTTAAAAGGTATAATGAGTAACTAAATGATTCATGCTTCAAATGTATCATTAAGTTAGCATTTTACAGTGAACCCTATAGAAATTTTAGAAGGATGCAATTAGTCCCAAAATATGAAGTAAACCCCAGTTAATAAAACAAATTTTCTGGAGCTCTGATATGAAACACAACTAGCATTCTATTAAAATGAATTAAACAAAAATGTCAGAGACACTATGATTGAAATAACACGATAATCTGAAGCTTCTTAGTTTAAGTCAGTAGCTCTCAACATCAGCACACTGCTACCGACCACATGAAATCCTGTTTTAAATAAAGAAAATATTGGCACCTATAGTTTTTTAAACTGAGGTGTAGGTTAAATATAGAAATATGAATTGCTCTGGTAATTTGTGGAAAGAAATGATGACAATAGCAGATACAAATCTTTGTTAAAATTGATGCACAATAAGTTGTGGGTGCAGCAAAGATAGCATACTGGCATCTGCAAATCTGGTCACTATGGTATTAAAATAGGTTGAGAACCACTGGAACTTTACCTGTCTGAAAATGTCCTAGAAATATAGAAAATGTAAATATTCTAGTGAATAAAATCTCTTTTCATCAATTGCTTGACAGACAAAAATATTATTCAAAGATGTCTCACCTTCTGCACATTGCTAGCTCATTTGTTAGACTCTTTACTCGTATTTTTAAGTTTCTTTCTGATGCTCTTATTTCTTCTAACTGAAACATAAAAGGAAAAACCAAATCTGAATGTCTAACACAAATATGAAGGCACATGATGATAATTCTACTTGCTCATATCATCACTCTAAAACAATGCGAATATAGCTAAAGAATTTCAACAAAAATCAAACATCATGTCTGTGACAACATCTGAGCTACCATGATTACCCTCGAGGTAACAAGTATTCTTCCCTGTATGAAGGTAACCACACTCCTAATCACCGACAGTACAACTGATAATCACAGCCATGAAGCAGTACCCATATAAAAGAAAAGGAAGCATATGACTTTATCTTATCCAGTAAAATTACCAGATGATTTCGGTGAAAGTGTTGTTCTTTGCCCAAGTAAAGACTTGCAGACTTCAAACTGGTCTGGAAATGGCCTGGGATGTAGCCACAGGCCCAAAGAAATTAAATTCCTTGCCTCTGCAAAGTGAGATCATGCAAATAAAAGCTAAATAGGTGGAGTGTGCATGCTAGCCAACTGCATCTATTGTGTCTATTGGATCCCTACATCGGGGGTCAAGCCAGAATTGAACTAAAGAGAGAAGTGACTTCTCCTTTTGGACAGAAATAAGATCTGAACAGAAAGAAGTGGAAGCAAAGCAAGATGGAAAAAAAGTTGGAATCTGCCACCACTTGGAGAAAGCCATAATCATGAAGCAATTATCAGAAATGTTTTTGTTGATACAACACCATTACCACGACATGTGCACCCTGCTTCATGAATATGATTTTCTACAGGTTGCTGCAAACAGCAACTGGTTTCTGATTTTGGTTATCTGAGAAAATATGCTGAGAATTAAGTATTATTTATTTCATTTTACAAATATTGTTTGACTTTCATTTAATATCTGATATCATGTGACTATTGCCTCTAATGTCATGAACAAAAAGTTGTTTAGTTGTGTGACTAGCAATCGAAATGGATAATACCAGATTATATTTCACCAACATTTCATCTTGTATATCAGCAGATTAAAGGTAACAAATTCACGATTTCTGAGAAAATAAGCCATCTTCTTATTTATTTCACCCATGTATGGTTCAACATAAGGTAATTCAACTTTTCTAGGACTGCAGGTCTTTGGCTTCCCTATGCCACTACTCTGCAGTGGTAGTTTATTCCAACATTTGTCAATAAATGTCAAAGTATCAAATATGCAGATGACAAGGGTCAGAGGAAGCTCAGACTAAGGATTACACTATTATTAAGATGTTTATTTGTGACACTCTATTATTAATGCAGCTTCTGTAAAGGTAAGAAATGCATTAATTTAATTTTTCTCTCAAAAGTATTGTTTACAACATTATTTTCCTTACCTTTTGCTAATGATCAACCATGCATTAATGATAGTGGTCGATTAGAATAGCACTGGTACAATTAAATTCAGCCTTGTATGAACTTTTTCCATCTTTGCCGTAAGAAGTACTGTTGTTGAAGGCCCCTAGTGGAATCAAGACCCAATTAGACATAATAAAAATCTTCTGGTGATAATCCCATATCAATATGATTTTTTGTTCAGAAGAAATAGTGATAACAAGGAGTTCAAAGTTGGCACCATTTTCATTTAGAATCAACATAGTAAAAATATCTTTAGTGAAAACGCCATATTGATATGACCATCATTTCTGGAAGAGTAACAATTAAACATTGGTGTTGTTGTTGAAGGGTTTAATGCCATTTTCAGATAGGCTATACATGGCGGTAAGTATTAATGGCAATTAAAAGTATTTCAAGAAAGATATTATTGTGGCAATGTTGGATATCTGAGAGACATCATTTTCATTTAAGACCAACTACATCTAGGGTCAAATGTACATGTAATCTCATGGCAATCAAAGCAGAAAATATAAAAGTTGAGCTAACAGGTGGACAGATGGATGGACAAAAGACCATTCCACAAGTTCTACTGGTCAACTGACAAAAATAGTCAGCATGCAAGAAAAATGAAATTGCATCAACATTTATAATTTCTGCATGTCACTGTTTTAGCATTCACCAAAGTTTTTTGGGGGTGAAACTGTTGGGCATGTTGTTTGTTCCATAATCACACAATCATGATGTATACCATCATGCTGCCATGATCAAGACATCCCAATTTTGTTTGTTTCACTGACATGTAATCATACATAATGTAGTTGGTACCTTTTCACTCTGATGTAAAATTTGAATATTTTGTCAAAAAAAAGCACTTAGTTTAGATACTGTGGGCCAAACTATGTTATAAGGTGTTCAATTTTGAAGAGATTTATATTTGTGATCCCAATTAGACTACTAAATCATTATCTCTCCACTTCAACAAAAATTTTGTACCAGATGCTATTCAGAAAAATGAGCTATGAGAACCTAATCTGAGGGATTTCCATCTAATAAAGTTATAAAGATGTATTGTTTACAGCAAAACTAACTTCTGGGTAAGCATTCTAAAACTAACTTTTATACTAGAATTCATACAAACCATTAACCAGGTTCTCATTTTATAACATATGCCTATAATATTAAGAAGCTTGTGTCATAAAATTTTGGCTTTAAATATTAACAAGCTTTCACATGGAAAACACATTTGCACATATTTTTGTTTACTACCTCCTCTAGTAGTTCACGGTACTGTTGTCCATGCTTTGTAGCTGACCGTTGATGTTTAGTTTTCTCTTTCATAAGTTCTTCCTCCAGACTTCTCACCATGGTTTTCAATACCTTGATCTCCTTCACTGCACTCCCTGTTGATGTGTTCTTAATCTCATGTCGGAACTGCAGGAACTCTGTCTCAATTTCTTCCTTGTTTTTCAACAGGGCTTCATTACTAATAATGAAATAACAAATACAGCACTGTGTATTTACATTTATTTGGATCATTTATCATGATTTTCCACAAAACTGAATTTTTGGTTGGTGTATATATTCAAGAATATACCCCTCTGGGTGGTGTCCTGTTTCATTCACAAAGGATCTCTTTTATCACATTATTTTTACATTTGTTGTCTCAAATGAAAGTAAATAAACACTATTTTTAAAAATAATGGTCCTCATGCTAATAAATGAAAATGAGTCCCTCGAAGACTCATGCTCTAAAGGGCAAAAAGAATTTCCAGGAATTCAAGATAAGGCAAATTTTTCCTTTCTAAATTCGGTGCTATGGTGAACGTATCGGATGTCAGCTTGACACCAATTTCATTTCAGTTGAAGCAGACTGTCACAAAATAATCACTATATATATATATATATATATATATATATATATATATATATATATATCCATTCCATAAATTTCCATCTTAAATTACATTGTGTTATGTTGTCATTTGATCCAAGCCCATCCATTCTGGTCGATCATGTTACAAAAACACTATTTTAAGTGTTTTGGTGAAAACCCCATTTCATAATGATCATCCATTCTGAGGAAGGAGTGACTGCAATCTATCATGGCAGCCATAGAAGATAAATAAATGGCATGATTTTCAATTAAGAGCAACCAGGCATCATAGGAAAAGCTTATTGGTGAAAATCCCATGATGATAAAGCCATTCGTTTGAATGGAGTAGAGATAATAATAATTTTAAGATATTACTTTACATTTAAGTGAAGTAGCTATAACAAGATTTTCAGGAGGGCTGCCATGAGAACATGTCAGGGACTGATAAAAAAAAAATTTTAAATGAAAAATATGCAAAAACATAGGGGCTACTTTAATTTTTATGTTTTATTAGTGAAAGTAGGCCTAACTCATATTTCACAAATGAATTGATCAAGGTTAAAACATGTCATATGGCATGAACTACATGTTGTATCATAATTCCTTCATAATGTGATGACCTTGTTTTAAGATCATAGAGAATGAGATGAATTTTAATAAGTTTTATTCTTCATATAATTTTTGCTTTATTTATAAAACTCTCTCTCTCTCTCTCTCTCTCTCTCTCTCTCACACACACACACACACACAGGCCAACAAAACATCCTTATAGCACAAAAACAAGAACAAATACTTCACTATGTACGAGAAAATGGCAAACCTTCTATGTACAATTTTTAAAACTGAAAACTGATTTATTTAATACTGGTCACAGTGGTGGGCAAATTCAAATGTAACAGATGCAATAAAGTAAATTCTAAAGACTGACTATATATTATACATCAGCCTTATATAAATTAAAATATACTTACTCGTAAATTCTAAAGACTGACTATATTATACATCAGCCTTATATAAATCAAAATATACTTACTCTTTTCTAAGTTTTTCCAATTCCTTTGCTTTACTTTCCGAAGCTCCCTGAAATAAGGTATTAAAGAGATTTATATTATATACTGCTCAGGTGGCCTAAGATGTTACAGCACCTGCCTTGGATGCAGGAGGTCATGGGTTTGTAACCTGGCTTATTCATACCAAAAACAGTACTAGTACCTGCAACACTTGGCACACACAAGCATGCATGCATACACACACACATTTGGTATACATGAGAAATACAACCAATCACAATTATTAATAGGTCATGTTTGCATATTAACTCAGAAAGGGTAACTCTGGTTGTGGTAAAGTTGTGAAAAATTATTAAGCACTGTTCTTATGCATAACAAAATGCTATCTTGTACTGATGATGTGATGTCATATTCATCTGGGTGTAAGTATATAGTAATGACTGACTTTTGTTTTAGCCGGCCTCCCAAATCTTGTTCAGAAATGTTGCATATAAACAAGAACTGTGTTTTAAGAAATTTAAGATATACTTCAGAAATGAGCTATTGATAGCCCCATTATGCCATTCATGGCTTGACCCATGGGCAAGAATGCTACAGGAAGTAAAGAAATGAATTGATATTGGCAGATATTCTAAACTATAAAGGAAGATTTTTTTATTTTACCAAAGTATTTTTTAACTATAGTGTATCCCCAGTATAACTGTTGACCCCCATGATCCCATACTGACAGGATTAAGCGGCAGGAGTGTTACTGAGATGAGGTGTGTCTGAGATGCTTTAAAAACACTATGTGAATAGGTAAAGAAGTAATGAAAATACAAATTATTAAAAACCTGTAACTCAAAACTTTAACCAATATCATTCTCTATTATACTTCTAGACCTAATGACCCCATTTGTGGGCAGAAAACATAGGCAGGATGGTACTTGAGAGAAGTGCAGTAGGTGATGATATTATACTCTAAAACTAAAGTGAATTCATTGCAAAAAACTTAAAGTCATACAAATGCACACAATGACAACCAAAATGCTAAATGCCACAATCAAGGGGGTATAAATAAGTACTACAATGTGACTCCGCTATAACACGGTAGTTGGGAGCCATAGAACCTGACAGTGTTATAAGCAACCAGGTTAGTATATGCATGTACTCAAAATAAATTGCGTGGGGAGGGAGTTAATAAATGTAGGTGCAAAAATATGTGCATCATTGGCACAGTTACCATCTTAAATCGATATTAAATGTGAAATACTTATGCAGTGAAAACAGAGAAGGCATACATAATATTTAACTTTATTCAGAGAACAAATCATTGGGACATATACATTGACTGGATAATGTAACTGGGTGGGACATGATGCTTACATGTCTGCGGCATGATGCCCCAGTGCTAGACATCACTATAAATTGCCTCACTGCAGACATCGTAGCGACATGACTGAAAAATTGTTACAGCTATGTGAAAAATCCTAATAAAACAAACAAACAAACAAACAAAATAACATAGTGATTATAAGAGGTGTGCTCTTAATATAAAATTTAAAACACTCTTTCTATAACATTAATCTATAGTGATTATAAGAGGTGTGCTCTTGATAAAAAGTTTAAAACACTTCGTCTATAACATTAATACACAATTATCAGAAGAGATGCATGTTCTTGGTTACATTTTTTAATAAATCTATATTTCTCTGAAACTGTCTTCAGACTATAAAAAAATCCATGAATAGTAAAAGGGCAAAGCTTTGTGTATTACTTTCATTGCTGTGATAAATGTTCTCACATGCAACCTTATCACAAGGGCTTAAATTCAACAAGGACTCATTATATTAATTTATTTCACATCAAATTTTTATACTGTGTGTGTTTTGTGCTGTAAGCTGTTCAGGAAAAAGTGAAAATTGTATCTGACCAGTGACTAGTCCTGAAAAACTTTTGTCACTTGGATTTTTCATTCAGAGTTCACATAAAAATAGCTTTCTAAAAGAAAATGTGAACTGTATCACTGCACATTAACATAATGGGCTCGATCAAAGAAGTCATCAATGGATTTGCCACATCACCATAGCTAATGTCATCCAATTAGGAAACATGCAAAATGGCATATAAACACCTGAACTCCTTGCCTTGGATAGCATTTAATTTATTTATGCAAAACTTTACTCTTACCTGTTGTTTAAGTGATTTTATCTCTTGCCTCAACTGCCTTATAGTCTCCTGTAAGGCTCTTGGATCTGGTTTTCCCATATAAGGCAGTGGTAAAGGGTAGTGAATCCTGTAATACAGTTCAGAACTCAAGGTAAGATTTCTATGAAATAAATAGTGTGCTCCAATGTTTGGAATTAAATGCATTTTTTTAAGCGTAAATTATGTATTTTTGTTTTAGCAGTATTGGATTCCTTACCAAACTTTATCATGGTCATGATGTTCAACATATTTCATGACTGCAAATTTTTCTTTTTTCACCTATCCACGTGATCAATATAATAAGATATTACTAATCCAGCATTTGGAGAGGGAAGGCAGGAAATTCACTTATATAGCTTCATCATATACTGGAGTCTTTCTTTTCATACATATGACACAGTCAAGCATAATCGATTCATAGTTTTCTTTATTAGCAACAGCATGACTAGTATGGAATGTATATACGGGCTGTGAAGATGTTATTGTACTACAATGCCATGTTATTGACTACATCTACTCTATAATTTAAATATACATGGAAATTTTTATCTACAAACTTTGCAATGACTGAACAGGAGGATGTAGTAGACCGACTGTATTCTAGTGTATTAAATGAACTTCAGTGTCAGCTATTCAGGGTAAAAGATAAGTCTGAAGAGTTTGGAATAATGGTTGAAAGTTAATGTTTAGAGTATTCTGAATGCAGTCCAATTATCCTTTGATGTTATCCAATTCATAAATATGCCACTTATCTAGAACTCTGCTTCAGTTATTTCTTTTCATATATATGACACAGTCAAGCAAAATCGATTCATAGTTTTCTTTATTAGCAACAGCATGACTAAAAAACATTAACTTTTTCTTACTTTATCATTAATGTATACTCAAGTGTGAAACACTGTAAATTAATAGTGAAATGATTCTCATATTTTTTCTCTAAATTTTCTAATTCAAATAATATATCCTTATATTTTCACATTTAAAATTACAATATTTCCCATCATGCAATGTGATGTTTAATTGTGTGTTCCTACTGAAGTTAAACCAACAGCAAGAAAAATGAATACTCTGTGAGCTAGATGACAAAATAGAAATCACAAACCTTTCAGATATGGAAATCAATTTTTGCTGAAGAAATTAGACTCAACACTGTCTTGTTAAAGTTATTTTCCCTTACTACCTTGATAGTAATGATAAACCAGCTGCGATGCATTACTAAACTGTAATTGTTTTGTGGCCCGAGAGAATAAAATAATTTACAAAATGTCTAAATTATAACTGACTGCTAGAGATGAGGTCATCCTGACCCTACTGCTCACTTGAGTCGCATATATGATTATGATCAGCCAATAAAAGTGAGGTGAATTTTGAAAATGGGAGGTGGTGGTGATGTACTAAAGAATGAGTTCAACCTTCTGAGGTTCAATCAAGGAGCAAGTTTGGAATATAATAAAAATAAGTTTCATCAAAAGTTGTTTCTGAGTACAGACTAACTGTGTGCAAGACTATCCTACCTATCAAACTCTACTGTATAAGTTAGGATGAGATATCTTTTAGAGTTAAGTGAGACAGATCTCTGGGCTGGTATGGATGACTTCACTGCTGTTCCTGCTTTCCTTTGTCTGAGAGATTCCAAATCTGTATATGTTAGGAGGTCAAGGGAGACAGTGTCTGATGCCTGAAAAAATAAAATTTATATTTACTCCATGTCCAGATATTTTGAAGATTTTATGATAACAGCTGGTTCTAAATGTTATATTAAATTCATTTTCATTTCATTAAGAACTGAGAAATCACCACTGCGATAGTGTCTACAAATAACATGGATCCAATTGCAAACAGCACAGACCCTGATAAGCCACAGCAAAATACATCAATATATAAGGGTGTATGTTGTTTGTTCTATTATTAAACCTTACAAATTACAATGACCTACATCTGCTTGCACATTATGTGATGGCCAGTCTGGGTCAATGCAGATGCAGCTGGATGTGTCTCTAATGGAAGTATATATTATACCTCTATTACTGAATAATTGCAATTAAATTTCAGCTAGTATGCAAACAATGGTCTGGTTGTCATATATTACATGTATGATTGCTCATTTGTATTATTGCTGATTCACCTAATTACCTGCTGAGTAACCCTGATTACCCATATTAGTGATGATTACCCATACAATTCTGAATACCTTTATTATGGCTGATTATATGTTATTGCTGATTACTCATATTACTGATGATTACCCATAATATTGCTGAATACCTTTATTATGGCTGTATGTTCGTTTGTTTGATTAGGACTTTTAACGTAGCTTTAACAATATTTCAGTCATATTGCTATGATGTCTGCAGTGAGGCAGTTTATAGTGATGTCTAGCACTGGGGCATCATGCCGCAGACATGTACCTTTATGTCCCACCAAGTCACATTATCCTGACACCAGGCTGACCAGTCCTAACACAAACCTCTTAATGCTGAGCACCAAGTGAGGCAGCTGTTAGTACCATTTTTGTACATCTTTTATTATTATGGCTGATTATATGTTATTGCTGTTACTAATATTACTGCTGATTACCTGTATTATTACTGATTACATATGTTATTGCTGATTATCAATATTACTGCTGATTACCTGTATATTGCTGAGTCCCTGTATTGTTGCTAATTACATGTATTATTGCTGAATACTATAGTATACTATTTTTGAGTACCTGTATTATTGCTGATTACCAATATTACTGTTAATCACCTGTATTATTGCTGTTTACATTATTATTGTCGATTATCAATAATATTACAGACTATTTGTACTATTGCTGATTGCTATATTACTTCAGATTACCTGTACATTGCTGAGTACCTGTATTATTACTGTATACATGTGTTATTACCAATTACCAATAATGTTACTGAGTACTTGTATTATTCATGATTACCAATATTACTGTTGATTAAACGTAGTTTGCCAATATATGTATTACTGCTGATTACCTGTATTACAGCTGATTCAAGCATGCTGACAAATATGTTGAATTGCTTAAAATTTCCAGTCTTGTGTGTTAAATCTTCAATATCTAAAAAAAGAAATCAAGATTTGTAGAATTAGTATTTTTAACAATTTAATATGTTCACATTTTATTGTACTTCTATAACTTTGCATAAATAATAAAAAAAATAGGGACAGATATGAAAATGCACCAAAAGTTACTGTAAATACACCTTTGATCTATACAAATTTCAACTGATAGGACATTTGTAAGCAGCTCCTTTTGTGTGTGTGTGTGTGTGTGTGTGTCTATATGTGACAGAGTGAGACAATTAGAATTTATCTTTATCAATTTTTCAATGCCATTGCTATGGTGTCTGCAGTGTAGCAATTTTATAGTGATGTCTAGCACTGGGGCATCATGTTGCAGACATGTAGCACTATGTTCCACCCTTTTACATTATCCTGATACCAGGTTAACCAGTGCTAACACTAACCTCTTAATAATGAGCACCTAGCAGGGCAGCTGCTAGTACCATTTTTTATAAGCCTATGGTATGATGCAGCTGATGTGACCAATCTAACCACTCAGGGCACCTTTTGTTAGCATACATTTTTGTACAAATACTATTTACAAACAACATCAGCAAATTTCCATTACCTATGTTAGAATGAAAACAAATCCACTAATCTTGAGACACATAATTTGAGAATAATATTTTCAGATTCTGAGGGCTCTGCATCAAACTAATTTAAATCATCAATAAGCAAAGAAACATTCATGGAAATCTTTATGCAAGGTTGAACATTTTTGCTTGTTAACCTGCAAGTCATTTTATCAAAAATAGAATTTTGTAAATGCACTTGTCTATTGAAAAAGCTGATTTTCAAACTGGCAGACCAGCTACAATATAGCATGTCACATATAATTTTTTTAACTCCAAAAACCCAATGCATTTGCTAAAGTGTGATTTTTTTGTTATAAAAATGGGCTAAATTAACTTCTTGATGTTAAAACATGCAATAGTTTAAAAAGAAAAAGAAAGATGTTTTTGTTTTCATTCCATACTACTGTATTAACAATTTTCAATTTACATCTAATGGGCAAGTAGTTTCACAATAGAAGCCTGATTATCAGTAAGTAATGAATCATGTGAAGTAACTAAATTCTAATCTTGAGCACATGGAACCATTGTCTCACCTTCCAGTATTGCAGTGTTCAACAGATAATTACTGTGCAAGAGGCTAGAATGGCAAGAGACTACTAAACAATCACATAGACCTTTTAAAATCACTTTTTAAACTTAACACACATTTTAACCAAAAAGATATTTCTTCTCAACATAATTCAATAACCCAACAAAAATGTTACTTGTAATCTAGTTACTCAGTTAAAATTTATTAAATGTATACCTTTTGTTGTTCTCTTTTTAAGTCATATTGCCACAATACACTGCATATGAATATTTGCTACTTTACAAATAAATTATTGCTTAAAACCAATGTTAAATGCGAATATGCATACTGGGGAAAAGAAGGCATAATTCAAATTAGAGAATGAAAACAACATACACATGCATTTATATATACATTGTGGCCCTGCTATAACAAGGTAGTTGGGAACCATATAACGCGACCTTATTATAGACAGAATAGTGTTATAAGTAACCAGGTATGAATGATTGAGACTGATTTATTCCCATTAGCAAAGTACTTTTTCATAGCGATTGGTGCTTCAAAGGTAATCTGTTTTCAATGAAATTTCAGCAAACTAATTTATCTGGGTACATTTTTAAAAAAGGAATTGGCTGGCATTTGGTCAATTGTAGTTACTGTTCCTCCCTATGGTACCTATTGAATAGACTACCTAATAAGATTATTTTTCTTGTTTTATATCTTTGGTAGCAGAGTGATGCTGCCTTCTATGTATGCATCAGCAATTTAAAAAAAATAGAAATATACGAGATAATGTCTTATTCGGTTGATCACCACTACCAGAAATATCAAACAAAAAAAGCAGATATCTCACAATAGGCAATAGAGATGCAAGTGTTCTGGTCTGATGGCAAGGATTACTATAGAAAATGTGAATGTTCTTAAGTACATGTATTTACACAGTGGGACCCCGCTATAACACGGTAGTTGGGAGCCATAGAATCCGACCGGGCTATGAACCGAACCGTGTTATAAGCAACCATGTACAATACCAACACATTTTTGGATTTAATTTGTGGGGGGAGGGGGTTTACATAAAGACGGGTGCGAAAATGCATGGCACAATTACCATTTTTTATCAATATATATTAAATGAGAAAAACATTTGCTGTGGTAACAGAAATTGCAGATATAATATATTACTTTATTCAGAGAACCATGCATTGGTACATACACGTGTCTAATTTATGTATACATGTATAATCTATTGCATGAAAAGAGTATCATCACCGTGTACTCACCAGCGAATCTTGTAACATACATTGAATCCATAATACAAATATTTCCATCGAAAATATCCACACAAGGATGTAAAATATTCAATAATTTTGTCACAGATCATTATGCGACTGAATTCAATGAAAAGAAAAAAACAAAAATTACATAACGGGTGTAAGTAATGAATGATGAAATAGTACATGTCCATAGATTAAATAATGGAAGCTAAAGTGTATTCTTATAATAACTACATGTACATCTCAGGATCTTTCTGTCTCTGAATTCAGTCATTGTAAATTTCAGAACATTTTCCCACCCAAGCTGCTAGTCAAAGTCCTTTGAACTTGCCACCCAGTTATTGCGTCATGTTCTTTTGATGTACTCTAATAAATACAGCAGACAGAACTGGCTTTTTTTTAACCACTGAATTATGTCACTGTTTAGCTCGGCAGTTCACTTTGATGATAAACAATGTACTTAAATTAATTGATTTATACATTCTGGTGAGAATCTTTTATCAACCGCCGCATTGGCTGTTGCTTAGTTGTGTATGGAATTAAGAGAACATATATTGGAGATTATTTGAGCAACGATTGTATTCGGAATGCATTCAAGACAAACACAAAGTAGACACGATGGCTTCATTGCTCAGGAATCAGTAATTATAATAGTGACACTTATGAGCTTTAATTTTTCAACAATAAATAAAGATCAAAGTTCTCAGTAGGCCCAGCAATTGGTTCGTATTTCCGACGTTTATTTTGGCACAAAACTAGAAGAAATTTGATTATACATTTTCTACACGTTCTTTTTCGCACTGTTTAGACGAATATGAGAATGATAATTTAACTCATAATTTTTTTTTCATACTTAATTTTTTTTGGGGGTTTTTGAGAAAAATACCTGTAATAAATTACCCGAAATTTCGGGAGCCATGACATGACCGGGTTATATTCGAATTCGGATTATAGCGGGGCAGGTTATAGCGGGGTCCCACTGTAATTCTGACTGAACTGAAAAGGACTTCTTACCATCCACATACAAATGCGTCTATGTAAATATAAAGATAGATTATGAGATAATGTCTTATTCGGTTGATCACCACTACCAGAAATATTAAACAAAAAAAGCAGATATCTCACAACATACAGTACTCATGCTAGATGTCAACATAAATGAATTATGATATAACTATGCACTGTTAAGATGGTTTATCAATATGGAAAAAGAATTTGTTTATGTAACAATAGATAAATTTCAGTGCATTTTATATAAAGTTTGCGGCTTCCTTTCATGGAGCCTCTGAACTTCTCCACTCCAAACAATAGTTGTATCTAAAAAGTCAACAATGTCACCAATAAAAAGAAAATTTGCAAGATGGTTTATTTTGCCCGCAATAAGGAAAAAAAACTCGCAATTTGTGACATTGGCAAAGTCCTGTGTGATCCCAGAATAAACTTTTTACAAATTATTTTTCGTACTTTTACGAAGAAAAAACATTCATGTACGAGTAAAAGTAACATAAACTTTCAAGAGTCAAGTCACAATTGTATTGTACTATTCATACAAAATCTCTTCCCCAAATTGATAATGAACTTTTTTTTTCTTCATACTTTTAGGAAAGAATATTTTGTGTGCACAAGAAAAGTACATGTAAATTTAAGATAATTATTTTAAGGTACTGCATTAGTTAAATAGGTATATATGTTTATGGGCCAGGCTCTAAAGACAAAAAAATTTGCCAAAGAACCAAAGAAACTAATAATCTCATAAAAGGGACAAATGTATTGGACTATGCTAGTCAACTTACCATAAGGTATTTACAAGTCAAGTGAATCAATGTGAACAAGCCCAAACACAACTAGTCATAGAGTACACATACACAACAGTAACAAGTCACAACCAGTGTTCCCAAGAGGTACTCTTACACCAGGGGTGGGTAAACTATGTCCCGCCAAAGGTATTCATGTGGCCTAGGAACAAATCCTATGTTCATGCTATTTAATTTACTCAAGGGTAAAATTTCTTTCTAATTGTGAGAGAAATGTAACCACGCGATGCCAAATACCCACCCTGTGGGAAAAGCCATAGAAATTTCAACAGAACTTTGTTTGGCTTATCTCGCATTCTATTCATATATCTTTGATCTTTTTCCCACCGGGCAGTGGGAAAAGCCATAGAAATTCCAATAGAATTTTGCTTGTCTTGTTTCACAATCTATTCATATATATATGATTGTTTTCCCACGCTCATGATTGGCTGAGTGCGTCGTCAGTGTGTCTTGACTGTGGTTTGGAACCAGTGCGCTTGCATGCCAAAAATATTTTCTGAACAGCATATGCACCCGCCATGGCAGACGCGTGACTCGCAGTTAACGCGAAATTAAGTGAAGAATTTACCAGGATTGACAGTTCCGTATCGATCTATACATTTAAAAAAGCTTTTATTTTCTGCCAAAGCTTACCCAAAGTGAGTTGTTTGAGGATATCTAGAAAGCGAAAAATCAAAGATGAATGCAGCATGTTTAGCAAGGAGTGTACTGACAAAAAAATTGAAACAACAGCAAGCTGTGTTTGTGAAAACTTCATCTTTACTAGAGAATGCAACAAAATCACAAAGCAAACCAAACCATTTTCAGAAGCAGAATTTATTAAAGATTGTATGTTTGATGATGTGAGTGTTTTGTGTCCTGAAGCCAAGTTAAAAGTAAAAGTCATATCATTAACACGAAGAACTGTTTTCAAATATTAACAAAACAACATGTTAACAAATGAAAATTAATTATGATGTTATTTAGAAAAACATTTTGTTTTTGCAATTTCAATATTAATAATTTTACTTATTTAACTATGCGGCCCGCTAAAATTGTAAATATGTGTATGCGGCCCTTGCACTGTAAAGTTTGCACATCTCTGTCTTAGACTAACTGTTCAAATGTACTGACCAACAAATCTATCTGGCAGATCTCAGTGCATAGATAAGCTATTATGTGATGGGAGGTGGCAAAATACCACAAAGGAATATGATCTAAGCAAGCTGAAACCAATATCCAGAGTTGCTTAAAGAAAATTAAGAAAGTATATTCCATCCACCATCCCTAGTACTACAACATAAAACACATCACCAAATATTTTTGTTTGGAGGGGGGGGATGGGTCTTACTGCTTAAATAACAGCGCTGTGTAGCTTGTTTTGATGTCGACTAATATTCCATCCACCATCCCTAGTACTACAACATAAAACACATCACCAAATATTTTTGTTTGGAGGGGGGGATGGGTCTTACTGCTTAAATAACAGCGCTGTGTAGCTTGTTTTGATGTCGACTAATAGTGGAATGAAAGTCAAACTTTTAACAACTGGCAACCAATAATGACACTTTTTTACAAAGTAAAGTTGGAATGTTTTCGTCAGGCTTTACTTACCATGATGTCTTTTCTTTAATAAATTCAAATTCTCACAAAAGAAATGGACCTGTTTAAAAGTTTCTTTAGCCTACATTTGCATTTGCTGGAAAGCAATGAAAGCCGGGAATGCTGAACTCAGGTTCAATTGAAATATTATTCTTTAATGAAATGAATAAAAATATATTATGTGTATTGGAACTGTAAGCAATGTTTCATTTTGTTCAAGAAACATATCCCCCACATGACTCTACTTAAACATACTTTGGCATACCTCAACTACCATCGCATTACAACAAATTCAAATGTATGTCAGTGGAACATGAAAATATGTCATTTTCAAACCACCAGGATGGATCAAGACAGCACAGTAAGTATATTAAATACACATAAATTAGTCGAAGTGTTGAATCAGGTTGCCAAGTGTATAAGAGATACAGGCTGCCAAGTGTATAAGATATTCCTAAAACTTTGACTACTCAATCCTATGTTAACCGACATAGGAATACACTATACAAGAATGTTATTTGGATAGTGAGTCATAGCACTAAACCAAACAAAACAACATTTGCTATGTCTTACATTATATGACTACCACCATCCCCAACAAATTATGTAATATAACTGTAAGACTGGTCACTTGGATAACTACCTGGATGGTAGAAAAAAAGCACACATGTACTGTAGACATGCAAGATATTCTATTATTTCTAACAGTTTTTTTTTATTAAGTCTGACAATTCTCTAACAGATGAAAAAAAATGTTTAAAGTGAAAATATGAAAATGAATAAAACACATTAAGCAGTTTTGGAATTATTTTGATTTTACACCAACAAGACCCATATATTTAACCATTCACCCAGTTAGTAGTGAGATGTGATTCTGGCTGATGGTGAAATGCTTAATATTAATAGTGAACAGTAATAAATAGATATAAATATAAATTGTAATTCGGGCTTACAAGCTGCATCAAATGTTGCTCTCCATTGATCGGCTGTCAAGCGATCCTCAACTTCCACTGTTACATTTGTAGCTGGCTGAACATTCATTGTTACAATATACTCTATGCCACGGAAGACATAGGATGCTGTCACCGTGTTACTCTCCCCCTCCATTTTTTAAATGCTTGGGTGAGAAAATCCACAAAGTTAAAAAAGTAAGTAACAAATACTTCTGTAAACTTTTAAATGTCACAGTGGGATACAAATTCAAATTTTGTTGCACAGCGGAGATAATTCATATTGATTCTGTCCATAAAAATACCAACTGACATTAATGTTTCAACTGGCGGGGGCAAAAGATGTGTTTGGACAGGTATAAATCAGTTGTGCCGCATACACTAATGGATTTCGGAAACTAATTGTGGCATTCAATTGTTCAACTAAATTAAATGTCATATTTAAATATATAAATAATGGATAAGTAACGTTTGCTTTTTAAAATGCCAATACACGTGCACAACCATCAGACGAAAGAAATGTTTCGGAGCGCTTGGAGATGTTGACAGTTTATTCGGAAGTGACTTCAAACGGTCGTGATTATACTAGCGCTTGGTCCAAGTCTGCAGACGATTTTGGGAGTAGTTATATTTAATTTTGAGAAATAAATATCACAAGACTATTTAGTTGCAATATATAATAATTAAAATGATTTTGAGATACTTTTAATATAGAATAATTCCCAAAACTTGTTTAGAAGGAATGTATTTACAAACAATGTATTGATACAAGAATAAAATAATACATGTAAATATAAATCACAGATTTACCCCCACTTAAAAATGTCATCGCCAAGAGTAGCCTTGATAAATAGAGTTATAAATTTCTTTGCAGTGCAAAATAGGCAAAGTATACAAAACATCAATAGCAAACGTTTAATTTGTATTTCATCAAGATTATACTTGCGTGAAGGTGAGTATCTGACCGCAACGAAAACTCATCTACATTAGCCTGCATTGTGCACCAATTTTCGATAGTACTCCACTACTGTGGTGCTATTTCGTGCAATTGCTTCACACATGAAATAGTTAAAATGCATGAAGAAATTTAATTACTGTTTACCAGTTTAAACTATACAGCTAAAAGGTGCAGCGCATTATTAAAGTATGTAGCTAAAATGTGCATCATCCTCATCATCAGTCTCTTGACCTAGTGTGGTTGTCGTTGAGGCACTGTGCTGCTGAACATCTGACCAGCCCCCACCACTGGTCTCGATCATGTGCCAGTGCTTGTGTGTCTGCAAAACATTTCCTGGTCCGTTCTGTAATATTGTCAGACCACTTTTTCTCTGTCTACCTTTCCTTCTGCCCTGCAGTACTGTTGTGGATACACTGTTTGCTCTAGTGACATGGCAATACCATTTCAGCTTTCTCTTTTTGACAGCGGTGATAAAGTCTTCATCATGGCCTAATTTGTGCCTGATGGTGTTACACACCTCTTCATTTGTGATGTGGTCCATGTAAGAGATGCCAAGGATGGTTCTATAGCATCTCATTTCAAGTGACTGGATTCTTCATTGTAATTCAGCTGTCAGGGTCCAGGCCTCACTTGAACACAAAAACATTGAGATGACTAATGCTCTCAATAGTATGATTTATTTTTCAGACAAATATTCTTGTCTCTCCAGATGGGTCTTAGCTTTGACATAGCTGCCATTGTTTGTGCTGATTGTGACAAAATTTCTGCTCCTGATACCTCTTAGGTGATTATGAAACTAAGATATCTGAACTGGCCCACTGTTTCCAGTTCCTGTCCTCTGACTTTAATCTTGGCTGAGATTTGTTTGCCACCATTTGTCATGAGCTTTGTCTTCTTGGTGCTTATCTCCATGTCAAGTCTGGAACATGTTTCATCCAGGTTCTTCACTAAAGTGGTAATCTTGTCTTCAATGCCTGCCAGTCAATCTATGTTGTTTGTAAAATGTAGGTTGGTGATGTTATGTCCTCCAATGCTGACTGTCTCACAGTGGTTTTCCAAGGCTTCACTCATGATGCGCTTTAAGTACATGTAGATGTTGAAAAGCGTGGGTGACAGGAGACAGCCTTGACGTACTCTGACTGTTGTATGGAACCAGCCCCCCACAAAACCTTGAGCAATTACTGCATTGGTAGTCTTGGCATACAATCTGATTAAAATCAGCTGTTACGTACTATGACACTAACATCTGAACTAACTCGATATGGGGTCATGTTCAGGCGACCTTTGCATGATACATACTAATTAAAATTTCCACCAATCGGATTGGACCTTTCATACATCAGTTCGATAGCGAAGCAAACTGGACTTATGAGCATCCTTTTTGTGATGGATTTTCGTTTTGGCGAAGGCAGATTTAAGAGTAAAGTTTTTGAAACAGTTTCTGCAGATTATTTTAGCCTTTTCTTTACCTCTAAAACTTCCTTTTCTGACCTCAACACTTTTTCAACTGATCTGTAACATTTTTGGCACACTCCACTTTCGTCATCCGCAGCGATTCTTACTTCAGTAACTCGCGCGATGTTTTCCACTCGTTCCAAATTTAACTTAAGTTTTCTGTCCAGAAATTTCTTTTCAATCTCGCTGCCGTCTTCAAGCCTTTCTATCTGGATGAACGAAAACCCGCACAAAACACAAATATTTCCAAGAAAATACGTTTTTATTGGTGTTATGATTTGCACCGAGGGGGTTTCCATTTTCTATTGTCTTTCGATATCTCTCGGTTTCTTTCTATCCGACACGATGTCTGCGAAATACTGTTACTGGTTTGCCAATCGCGTTTTGATTGGTCATTGCAAAGGTTGCCTGGACATGACCCCGTATCGAGTTAGTTCAGATGTTAGTGTCGTAGTACATAACAGCTGATTTTAATCAGATTGTCTTGGCATACAGCTGCTTGATGGTATTGGTCAACTTTTGACCCAAGTTGTACTTCTTCATTGTGGCCCACAATACCTCATGCCACACTCTGTCAAAGGCCTTTTTGAAATCTATGAACACACGATAAATGTCTTGTTGATGTTGTGAGTACTTTTCACATATAACCCTGAGATTGAATATTTGTTCAGTTGTGCTTCTTCCACTCTGGAGACCAGTCTGTTCTTCAGCAATTATTTCTTCTGCTTGTGGTTTCAGTCTATTCAAGATAATCTTTAGCATCACCTTACTAGCATGACTGATAAAACTGATAGTTATGTAATTTTGGCACTGCGGGAGATTGCCTTTTTTGGGGGGAGTGTTATAATCAGTGACTTGGTCCACTGTGTTGGCCATTTGCCTGTCTGCCAGATCTTGTTGCAGATATTTGTTAGTAGCTATATCACTGATGTTCCACCATTCTTGATAAGTTCAGCTGGGATATTGTCTAATCCAGCTGCCTTCCCATTCTTCAGTGCTCTTATTGCTGACTCCATCTCTTCTTTGAGAATGGGGAAATCATCATCATTTTGTGGAGTTTGGAGCTTCAAGCACCTCTAAGTCTCCAGTGTACTGATGGTTGTAGAGTTCTTTACAATACTCAGTCCATCTTTCTGCAATGTCACTTGCTTCTATGGGGCATTTTCCATTTTCATCTTGATTGGTACTGTCTCTTGGTTGCTTCTCTCTGGAATGTCTTTTTTTTTTACTGTTATTCTTTATCAGACTGCTCTCTATTTCTGTGCACTTTTGTCCAAACTGATCTTCTTTTGCTTTCTTCAATTTTTTAAATAATATTCTTGTTTATTTCTCAGTACATCATTGCCCCTGTTGTGTGTCTGGTGTTTTTTTAGGTCTCTTCGGGCATCACATAAATTCAGGATCTCTTCTGTAACTCAGTTTTTTCTTCTTTGGGCGATGGAAGCCAATGATGTCCTTGGCAGCTGTTGTTATGACTGTATTGAAAATGTCTGTCATCACTTTAATATCAATATCCATCACAAGGAGTGTAACTAATTTTTCTCCAATTGTGGCTTGGAATGACTTGCAGATATTAGGGTCTTTCAGTTGTTCAAGGTTGAACTTGAGCCTGCTGTTCTAACAGGATGTTAGAACTTTATAATCACTACATGTACACCCAATAAAGAGACGAAAATAAACACATGATGATTTTAAAGTTATTCTCACGAGAAACTATTATTTAATGCACACCTTTGTCATGCAATGAAGCAACAATTTCCAATCATTCATTTGTATGCCTTGTGTTGTTCCAAGATCTGTCAGCATTCCACTGAAATTTATTTTTGCCGTGCATTAGATGCTTTGCTGGTAGTGAATTGCTTCCTAAATCCCATGAATGATCACTGAATGCTGTAGATTTTTTCTCGAGATGCAAACTATGATCTCCATTCCCACCAATGAAACTTACACGAGTCAACACCTGGCATTAATATACCATATATATAAGCATTGATTTCCATCATTAAATTAAAAGAAGGAATAAAGAAACATATCACAGAGCTTATGTGCCCCCCAAAAAAACTAGGATAAATTAGCAAAGTTAACATATATTACTTACCCAGCCTGAATGAATGATCACTGAATGCTGTAGATTGTTTCTCGAGATGCAAACTATGATCTCCATTCCCACCAATGTAACTTACATGAGTCAACACCTGGCATTAATATACCAAATATATAAGCATTGATTTCCATCATTAAATTAAAAGAAGGAATAAAGAAACATGTTTGGTGACACACTCATTCTTCAAAATTTCACAACCAGTTGCATAAGATGCTTTTAACTTTGTATCATATCTCCTGAAAAAATCTCGATCAGAATTATATACTGTCAGCAGTGCAACTTTATCATGGGTTCACTTGCATTCATCTTATTCCTCTGTGTCATCTATGTGGACAAAGTGTAGACTCTAAAAAACATACAATCTTGCACAGCCCCAAAACAGTGTCAGCAAGAGACAATATAAAAGGAAAAATAGATCATTAAAAGGGAGGAGTGCAAGGTAGCCTTTGAAGAGTGCTTTTAAAACTCACCTTTTTTGACTGCAAGAACAAACTTTAAGACCTAATAAAGTTTCCTACCTTAAATATTTTCAGTATGTTTTTATGTTTTCTAATTTCATGGTGGGATGTTTTGGTGTTTTTTTTTGTGGTCATATCATTGTATTTGTTGTAAAGCGCTTAGAGCTTCTAAAAATTATGCACTATACAAAGTCATCATTATTATTATTATTATTATTATTATTATTATTATTATTATTATTATTATTATTATTCAAGCCTCCAGGCCTGAAAATTCTGAGGCAGTGAATCAAATAAGATTCCTTTGCTCACCTAGTTTTGAGGTTTAAGTTTTGGTTGCAGGCCTTATCATTCAGGATTTAGTTAGTGACCAGGGAATGAAATATCTTTACATAATTTTGGTTTGCCAATCAAATATATGTAGATTCTTCTTCCAATTGAACTATTATGTCTTTCCTACCTAAATAATTTAACAAAGCAAATCATAAATATATTAGTTTTTGTGTTCTACATTTGACAATGGTGCTGTCATTATTGAAGATTTTACAGTATAAACTAAGAAAAATAATAAAGCACATGGCATAGATTCTGTTAGTAACAAACCGTTTAAGTCTTTTGTTCCAAAAGTTTGATTGTTTTCTATGTCATGTTCATTAATAGTATACTGAAATCTGGTGAATTTCATTCCATTATGATGGTGTGTTTGTGTGTGTGTCATTTGAGTTTTTAACATAGCTTTAAACAAATTTCAGTCATATCACTATGATGTCTGCAGTGTGACAGTTTAGAGTGATGTTTAGTACTGGGGCATCATGCCACGGACATTTAGCATGATTTCCCACCTAGTCACAATATCCTGACACCAAGCCAACAACTCCTTACACTAACCTCTCAATGCTGAGCACCAAGCAAGGCAGCTTTTAGAACCAATTATTTGGAAGTCTTTGGTATGACTCCGCCGTGGATAGAACCCACAACCTCCCACATCCAAGGCAGACATTCTAATCACTAGGCCCCTGGAGCATTCTCATTATGAAGGACAAGCTTGATTAAACACACAACAAATTTATTGATAGACTACATAATATTGTTGTTAATGTAAAGCATAACTGTAATAGTATTGAATCACTTTATTACTTGATATTATTCACTTTATTTATGATTTTTTTGGTGTGGAAAAAAACTGTTTTGATGCTAGATATATATTCATCAATGGCAAGTGAGCCATTTTCTGGGTCTGTAAAAACATCTTGTTATTTTTTAACACCATCCATTGTTTTTAGTGTAGTATTGTTATTTTAATATGTAGGTGGAAGTGATGTTTTTATGAATGTTTGCCAACATTCCATTTTAGCATGTACATGTTTTATTATTATTATTATCATCATAATTCACATTATATATATAATTGTCATATATCATGCATGACACTTATAACAAAAAAAGGAGTTGAACTCAGTACAGTACTACGCCTTTGTTTATGAATCTCAAAAACAAAATATCTTTGATGCTCTGTAAATATAATAGATTAATGGTAATTAAGTAATTTATCAGGTGAGTATTTAAGATATTTTATCATCCATAATTTACTCCAACCATTGTTTGCTTTTTAGGACAGGAGTGTATTATAATCTGTGTGTGAAAATAATGTGTTATGCATGGTTGTTTTGTCCTTTTACAGCATGTATATATGTTTTATTGTTATTATTTTTCTCTTGTCATTTATCATTTATAATACTTATGATAATCAAATGAGTTGAAACTGATCAAATTGAAAATTGGCACTGTCCTTGCTTACTTATAACTGAAAAGTTAAAATCAGTTATATGAAATTTGTTATTGTTGTCATATTTAGTTTAACATCATTTTTCCACACATGATAGGCTGTATATGGAGGCCTATATATTTGGTGGTGAAAAAACCTGGGGAAAACCCTGGAAAGAACCACCGGCCTGCAGGAAATGTAAAATTGTTATTTCAGAGATTGTGGCAATATGTTCATAGTGTGTGTGATGTGGATGGGGATGGGCATCTAATATACATGTCTTACATGTTTAATGGGATCAATGTAAATGATCATTGACCCAATTTAGTACATGCCAGACTTGGACCCATGGGTGATATGACAGGATCTGTCCTTACCCC
This sequence comes from Unio pictorum, assembly GCA_030141615.1. Classification (NCBI taxonomy): domain Eukaryota; kingdom Metazoa; phylum Mollusca; class Bivalvia; order Unionida; family Unionidae; genus Unio; species Unio pictorum. The sequence continues at coordinate 1,429,529 of JARLTB010000101.1, forward strand.
CAAGAACTTAACTCCTAAATCCTAACATAGAAATTATTGAGAGCCCCATTTTATGCAGCTGGCACTGATTATGGGCTTCAATCTTTTCTGTGGGGCTTAGCCCCTTAGCCATAGCTTATAAACTATTGAGATCTCATCCCAGTATTCATTCATGCATACACTTACTCAGCATGAAGAAATGAATTTCATATATGCAGCTGACATTGACCTTGTGGTCTATCCATATCCTCAGGGACTTAGAGCCTGTTTCTTATATGGTTCTTAAACACACCCATTTATCATGAACCCATAAAGTTAGGTATGATACGGCTGTTCCTATTTATTGTTTTCAATTTCTTTTTCAGTTAAGGAAAAAACAGATGGCAAGGTTACAACAGTAAGTATTTTTATGTCATGCAAAACTTTAAAATAATCCATTTTATTATTAGCATTTGTTACTTTTGCATGTGATATCGCCCAGAAAATTAGTGAAACTTGTGATCTCCTACCCAGTAGACCAAGTTTCCTGTTAATTAAATGTTAAATGTTATTTGTGACAGTTTACTTATTTAGTTAATTGGCAATCGGATTTAAATAACTTGTTGTAAATATTTCTTTCAGTAAGAAGTCAAAATAATGAATAACATTAAACATTAGCTCTTTAGAGAGAATTGCAGTAAATTTGGCTCTATTGGTAAATAACAGTAATATTAACTGGATGAGGAAAATAATCATAAACATTAGCTCTATTGGTAAATAACAGTAATATTAGCTGGATGAGGAAAATAATCATAAACATTAGCTCTATTGGGAAATTACAGTAAAATTAGCTGAATGAGGAATATAACCATGACCATTAGCTCTGTGTGGAATATACCATAAACAATTTCTTTATGGGGAAATAACATTAAAATTAGCTGGATGAGGAAACTAACTGCAAACAGCTTTATGGGGAAATAACTGCAAACATTTAATCTCTGTGGGGAAATACCGTAAACATTAGCTATATGGGGAAGTAACTGAAGACAGCTCTTTGGGGAAATTACCATAAACATTAGCTCTGTGGAAAAATAACCATAAACATTAGCTCTATGTGGAAATACCCACAAATATTAGCTGTATTGGGAAATAACCGTAAACATTTGCTCTGGGGGGGGGGGGGAAATAACCACTAAACTTAAGCTCTGTGAGGAAATAACCACAAACATTAGCTCTGTGGTGAAATAACTGCAAACATTAGCTCTATGGAAAAATAACCATAAATATTAGCGCTATGGAGGGGGGGGATTAACCACGTACATTAGCTCTATGTGGAAATAATTGCAAACATTAGCTCTATGAGGGAATAACCATGAACATTATCCTGATGAGGAAAATAATTATAAACATGAACTCTATGGGGAAATAACCTCAATATAGTTCTATAGGGCAATAGCTGTAAACATTAGCACTATGGGGAAATAACCATAAATATTAGATCTATGGGGAAATAACCATAAATATTATCTCTGTGGAGAATAATCATAAATATTAGCTCTATTGGGAAATAACAGTAAACATTAGCTCTATGGGGAAATAACCATAAACATTAACTCTATGGGGAAATAGCCATAAACATTAGCCTGATGATAAAAATAACAGTAAATATTTGCTCTATGAGTAAATAACATAAACATTAACCTGATGAGGAAAATAACGGTAAACATTTGCTCTATGCGGAAATAACTGTAAATATTAGCCTGATGAGGAAAATAACATTAAACATTAGCTCTTTGGAGAAATATGCATAAACATTAGCCTGATGAGAAAAAATAACAGTAAACATTTGCTCAGTGTTGAAATAACCGTAAGTATTAGCCTGATGAGGAAAATAGCATCAAACATTAGCTCCTTGAACTGTTAACCAACTGTAATTAATAAGATATTATAAGACAGTCATGGATGAAATTGGTAAATGACAGGATTAAGAGGTTACATTGTATATATGTAGAGTCTGTTCTACTTTCTTGCACTGTTACTGAAAGTTCTTTATATGATATTAGGGAAACAACATATTGACTATATCAGATGGCTGATCAAAATGGCTCTGCCCATAAGCTTGGGAAATGAACTTAAATTAGTCCAAGAAACATTAACTTTAAATGTGAGGTACCAGTACTTTTTAACAATGTGGAGTACCAGTATTTTGTATTAGTGTGGAGTACCAGTCCTTTGTATCAATCTGAGGTACCTGTATAATGTATCAATGGGTTGTTCCTATACTTTTTATCAGTTTGGATTACCAGTGCTTTGTATCAGTATAGCTGATTAAATTCCTGCCTTGACTTTAGAACCATTAAGACACGCAGAGTCTAACATTTGTTTGGATTCTTGCCATCACAGATTCAACAAACTTGCTGTATAAACACATCTTAACTACCGGTAATATGAATACATGACTAACATGAGAAAAAAAAAACAGAAGTTTCAGAAATTGGTAATTATCCTGAAGCAAGAATTTTTACGGACATGCTTTGCTACAGAAAGAAGAACTGAAAAATAGAATTAACAGATGTCAAGAAGCATTCTGACATGATGCTCAACATGATTGAATTCAACCTGCTTAAACTTGTACAGGCTCTGACATTTTAAGCACTGGTTAAAAACATACAGATCTAGCAAGGCTCAACCTGACTGAATTTGTAAAGGCTGTTTTACATCTTTTCAGAATAAATTACATTCAGATTGGCAGTCTCAACTTGATTGAATTTGTAAATACTCATTTAAATGTTGCTATATGGCCTGCGCCATGGAAAACACATGCCTGAGGTAGATTTTGAGTCAGAGCCACATGTATTAATATTGAATTATCTATGGAAATAATTTTTGTCTGACTTTATAGTGAAATAATTAAACAAAAATCAACATGTTATCAATGTCTGGAGATCACTTTCATGGGGTTATTTTCTTAAGTGCTTCAAGCAACTTAGTTAAATGGTTAATTGTTAAGAACTGTATGTGAGCAATATGAGGTCCACTTGGGTCTCTTATTTATTTCATTTCATTTTTGTGTCCACTTGGGTCTCTTATTTATTTCATTTCATTTTTGTATCATGCATTTTTTCTCACAATATCTCTGTCTTGAATTTCTGTATCAGTAAAAATGGATTCCATGTCCCAAGTATATAATTTATTAAGAACACTTTCAATTTCTGTACAGATTGAAGGGGTGATGTTGGAGTCCCCAAGGAAGAACCACCTGGTTACATTGAACAAGCCACCTACTAGCTGCACCTTGTGTGGATTAAATGTGAAGTACACAGTAAGTTTACATGCAAATATCCATTCCATGAACACTAAGCATGTTTATTTAGTACGGTAATTATTTCCAATCCTATGCTCTGTAAGAAAATACTTATAAAGTTACTAGGTTGGATTTTTGTGTGTTTATTCAGACCACTATTCTTTATCTTAAAGAAATACCCACTGTCAAAAGTTCATCAATGTTCCATTTTCACATTTCCACAAAGAGAATATTTTGAAGACAATTTACATTTGTTTTGTCTGTTGCTAATAGTATCACATATAACTTTAATCATTAGTCTCATATTTCATTATTATGTGAAGTCCTGCATTGCACTTTGAATCCCAGGGCAGGAGACACTGTGTCCTCCACCATTCCGATTTGGGAAAAACAACATTTTAAAGGAGCCAAGGAAAATTTGAATATATATTGCTTCAAACATTGCTTTGACACTTTTGCCACCTTAACTTTGTCATCTACACTGTACATCATATTTTCCTCGGAAGATTACGTTATTACAGTAAACATTTTATCATGTGCTCCAGTGACTTATCAAAGCAGTATTTTTGTTTGTTTGATTAGGATTTTTAATGTAGCTTTAACAATTTTTCAGTCATATCGCTACGATGTCTGCTGTGAGGCAGTTTTTAGTGATGTCTAGCACTGAGGCATCATGCCGCAGACATGTAGCATGATGTCCCACCCAGTCACATTATCCTGACACCAGGTCGACCAGTCCTAACACTAACCTCTTAATGCTGAGCGTCAAGCGAGGCAGCTTTTAGTACCATTTTTGTAAGTCTTTGGTATGACTTGGCCGGGGATCGAACCCACGACCTCCCGCTTCCGCGGCGAACGCTCTAACCACTAGGCCACCGGAGCGGTTATCAAAGCAGTAATATGTTATTATATTTTGTTAACCTGAAATGAGCTGCACTTTGAAATTTTGTGTTCCAAATCTTGCTTTTATTTGATTTAATTATTCAGTCATTATCTTTCAGCATTTATTATAATAAATAGCTACTTTTTCATTAATAACTTTTCTTGTCAAATTAATAAATCAATTTATAATTTTTTGTGTATTTGCATACATTTGGCAGGATTTGTCATTACTTCAGCTTCAATACAAATTAAATTTTCCATGTCATAGGTGTGAATTTATACCAGCAGTCATCAAATACTTTCAATTGCAACTCAACCAACACCACAAACAATGAATGTTTCCACTGCCATATACATGTACATTGTTTTAAAAAAATATTCATTGCCATCTTACAGTTTTTATTATGTTTAGTGACTTTGGCCATTGCTAGTGCTAACATTGATGTGGATGGACATCTGCTAAAGAAACATTGTAGGCATATTTTTCAGTTTTTCCTGACAAAAAACATGCATCCAAAGTCAAAATTTGGTGGGACATAGGACAACAAAATGTGGAAAACCCTCTTGCCCATGCTCAATATTGAACACTTGAAATTGATCCACATTCCAAACTTTTTGTACCTTAATTTATATACAGTATGTATCAAATTGAGAACTTCATTATTTACTGATTAATCAACTTACTAATATTAATTATTAATACTTCATTGCATACATATCTTTATTATCAGTTACAACCATTGCCCAGGCTACATGTATCACTAATGGCCTTACTTGTTCTTATACTTCAGTTTATTTTAGAATCATATTTTAAAATGATACAGGATCTATATCTGAATGTAAGATATTGTAATAATCATATCATAGTAATAAAAGATAACACTAAAACAGATGTTTGCCTGCTAAAACTATATCGAAGTTTGGATGAAGTTTCCTTGACCTAGTTACTGCTATCTTGATTGCAGACCTAAGATTTCAGCTTAAGATGCAAATTTAATGAGCTCAGTAGAATAGCCCGTAAACTCAAGGTGATCAAAGAAATAGCTTCAAGTTTGTTTATTTTTAGTTCTGACTTATGAAAATTTGGCAGTCAAAAAAATGAAAATATGTCTCTTAGACTTGTAGCTATAAATTAAAAATATGAGCAATGAAAGTCAATGTACTGACATATTCTGATTCAAAGATACCTGGCAAACCTTTACAAAAGAAAAAATGAGCATGAAATAATATATTGTGCATGGCAAACTGTCAGTGTATCGTTAGAACAAATAGATGTCATTATGAGTGATAGCCATACTAATGATGTTCCCCTCACTATGTTGTACAGCACCTACTTGGCTTCGTTACCTGTGATAGCAACAACAAAATAGGGATATTGTTTGTGAAATTCGGCAGGAAAAAAACAATGACAATGACAACTTCACATTAAATGGATTTTTATGATTTTCTGACTGATAAAAGTAGTGTTGACACTTTTATCTGATGAAAGATTTTACCGAGTTATCTGTTTTCTTCTTTCATAATATCATGTGTTTATGCAAATATATGTTGTTTGAAAATTGTATTGCCATTACATATGAGTTCTGATAGTAAGCATACCAGTATGTCATGTAAATTGTTTACTACAAGTTTGTTCAACATCATCAACATAGACAAGTATATAAACAGTTTGAAAAAAGAAAAGGATTTTGGATATAATGTCTCTTCATTATAATGTTCTAAAAATCTCAGTCTCATGTGACATGTTATAATCACTCTTGACTGTATGCACATATTGGGCTTAAAACACAAATGCAAATAATAATAATGAGGATTTTTAAGGAGCTGAATAGCTTAAGGTCTGGCCTGAACATCCATGTATTTAGTCCCTGTGCCATGAGTTGGAAACTACTGAGACCTCCACCTTCAGGTTATAAACAAACAGCGATTTACTACAAAAAAGAAGGTCTGACATTTTGGTAGGATCACATGACAGTCATGTGATTGACAATTTTGTCATGCTATGGTGTTATGAAAATGTAATTATTACTGGCTGCTGATATGTAAAATGACACTTTTAAGATGCATTCTTGCACAGAGTTAGAGGAGTGGAAATGATGGAACAAAATCTTATTTTCTTTTAACTGTGATAGTGGTGTATTGTTTTGCTTGACCTTGAAACCAGCACTGATTTATGTCTAATCCTGTCTGTGTATGCTGTGACTTTTTGGTCCAACTCCATATAATAACTTTATAATTAGTTTTTATAATTAGACTGCTGCAAAAATGTACAAAGTGATGCATATATGCTTACAGATTGCTAACGCAAAAAATGTTAGTGAAAATGATGTATTCATGGTTACCAAAGCAACCAAATAGAGAAAAAGGGTGTAAAATTATATTTTGGAGGGAAAAAATGAATATACTGTAAACTTTTCCATGAAATATAATTATTCTGAATGTGTACATGGACAGTTAATTTTTTTCTACATATAACATATACTCAGTTCATTACTTTATGGCCTGTGCTAGATAATTAAAACTTTACTTTCAAACATGTCTCTACATTGTATTATTTTACAATTTTTAGATGATGCAATATTTCTGTATTATTTTTCAAAACTTTTCTTATAAAATGTAATTATGTTTGCTTATAGTTTACTGATAAGAAACAATACTAATTATACTGAAAATTATACATAATTATACTTGGGTTGTCATAGCAACCAAAAATTAATGTTAGTGTTTGAACCGCTTAAAAGACTTTTTAAAATAATAATATTGTTATAATCTTTTATCCAACTAAAATGCAGCAATCATTTTTCAAAGAAATAAATGTTATAAAGTTGTTTTAAGTATGAATGTAAAATACTAATTCTCATAATGTAGAACAATTTCATTGGTCATGTTTTAATGTGAAAAGAATACTGTTTATGCATTGAAATCAAACTAACAGAAAAACTAGTTTTCTCATTTGATAATTGTTGAAATGCAAATGTCTTACAGGTATTTATTTAAACGCATCTGTAAGCAATTACCGTTTGCAAGAAATAATTTGATGAACAAAAGTATCTCAGTATGACAAATGTAAGATCTGACATAAAATCCATGTACAGACTTACTATCAACTGCAGTGTATTTTTTCATCACATCATATAAAATGAAATAAAACATAAATTTTTATTTCAAAATAAACAATGCTGTTCAGAACATTAGGCTTTCATTCATGGATTTAATGACTTTTAGTTATTTCTAGACTTGTACTACATATCATTTTATTTTTGCCAGCTTCACTACTGAATCTTATTTATATTTTAACTTTCCATTACTATCTATTAACCAGCAAACTGAATGCATATCAATAGCATGAGATATATTACGGCTTTGATTTCTTTAATAGCTTTTATAATTAATGCCTTTCTTAATATATGATATATCACTTTTAATTTTAGAATATCTTTCTTTACATCTCAAGTTATTATAAAATCTTATATTTAGTACATCTCTAATGTTCAACTAGTTTGAGCACAACTGTTACTTACCTCCCAAATAGACATAATATCATCAGGTAGAGTAATATTTTCACAGCTATTAGTTTGGGTCTTCTCGAGACACAATAGTGTACTGTTTTCGGTTATATATGGTAACATCAGCTGAGAAATGCCAACACGTTACCAAGCCATGTAAGCTCTTTGATCTTTACTGCCAAATAAGGTAGAAATAAACGACAGTATGAAGACTGAGATGTGAATTTGAAATACTTGATTGGAGCTCTTTTGTCCAGTATACATGTATGATAGTGACATTGGTTTTCAGGTATTCTTTTTTAAGTGGAGCTGTATATTTGAGAGGCTTGAAAGTTATTATTACTGAAAATGAGCATACTTATATCTCATTGATTTTAAATTTATAGAGCAATAGTTGTGAGATTTTCAATGTTTGTTGATAACTGCAACCTGCCAAAAATATTTGAAATAAATTAGATTTATCAGAAACAATCTTAACATATAACTTCTATGTTGTCAAACATTTGAGGAATATAAAAAAAGAACAAGCTTTATTTTTTCATTTTGTTACTTCTGAAACTAGCTCTGTAAAAAGGAAACAAAATGAAACTGACGAGAGAAAAAAATTAAAAACAGATTTCCATCAGGTCAAAAGTTCAGCTATTGAACAAAGGTCTTGATTATTAGATTCCCAAGTCACATACATTTGACATTGTTGTCATAAGAGTTGGTTAATTAAGAAGTGGATCTCAATCTTTTGATCTCTCTCGTTCATTTCCATTTCAACTTGATTGTTGAGAGAGAGAAAGAAATAATATAATACAAAAAGAATATCATGGTTTTTTATTTTTAAAAATATAAAAAGATTAGATAGGCAATTTAAAAAATACCTCAGAGTCAATACCTGACAGCCCCAAAAATTATGGTTGGTCCCTTTCCAGCTTGCACAGTTCTTGCTCTCAATGATGCAATGTATTCCCCAATATACAGAAAGGTTCTGTACATGACAGACTTGTCGATACTCTGGGTTGCTAGTTTAAACTGGATTTAGTGGAATTTGAAGTTGTTACTGAATGGAATGGTCATGTCCTAAGACTTGTACATGTATATCAACAGGTGTCAGAGCACTTTCATATCATCATGTGTATTTGTGCAGAAAATTAATTTTCAGATTTGGAAAACTTTGTATTTCTGTTTATACCACTACACTTCCACACAAAGCCCTTATGAACTTTATTCTATTTTGGACTATCACATGCATATACATGTATGACAGTAAGCGGCAACCTGGCTATCAGAGAGCTATGAGACTGCACCTACTTAACAGTCACCACATTGTTTACATCAACATCCACTATTGACAACAGACCTTACTTGAAAAATAAGTCAATTGTAATATGTGTTTCAATGATCTTCTGTTATAATAATGTAGTGCTGTGATCTGTTGGACTATTACATATGCTATCTCCAAGCTATTATTAGCATATGATAAATGCTTGGCCTACATTGGACATCTATAGACGTCACTGGCCTGAGCCATAAAAATATGGCATCCGCACACAGAGCTCTACAAAGTTTTCCAAATTTGAGAATTATATCTCTGCACAAATACACATGTTGTTATGAAAATGCCATGATACATGTACAGTTTTGTACCTTCATTATAGCACCATGTTTCTAAAAGATTTTCTCTTCTGTCAACAGGATGTACTTATTATCAATCAGTTTGTGGCTCCTGATGGTTCAGTTTTACCCAGAGAAGTGACAGGCTTATGTAAAACTAAACACTACCACATGGAAACACTTCTTTACAGAGCCAGATGTGCAGGTAAATAGTTACAGCTTTTTCCTGTTGTTATTAAGAGTTTAATTTTAAATATTTATTTTATATATGTATGTCAAGACGGGTTCTGATAGTATTAATTAATGAAGGAATGTGTAAAATCAATATGTAGCAGGTTGAAATATATCATTGCATAGGTTCTTGCTTTACTGAGATTACATTAAATTGTTTGGATGTTTTTTTTTAAAGACGTACAGTGTCATTGAGAATTTGGAGATTGTTAATCTTGGAGAATTTGGTACACTGTCTATTCTGTGTAAAGATGAAACCACAAGCATATAAAGAAAAAGAGTATTGAACACAGTACTATAGGAATCAAATCAGATGCTTAACTCTAGCATCACATATTTGTTAAAGATTTCTCAGAAATGGCAATTTTACTGTAACTTGCTTATGATAGTTAAGAAAATGTGAGGATTTTTGTCAGTGGTAGATATAGTGGAAAGAATGCAAAATTAATGAAATAATTTTGAAGCAGAAAAGAACTCCAGAGAAATAAAGCAAGAAGTTAGGATAATTTAAGATATGATTTGTATTTTTATCCCAGATTTTTGGTGAATGGTCTTTGAATAATGTAATGTTACCAACTGAACAATAAAATAAAAAAAATACTCAGCAATCTTTGTTGATGAAGAAATTTTGAGATGTTTTTGGGAACTAAATCCTGGACTTACCATTAATGATTGTGATTTTGCATATTTTGTTTGTATGTACATTTGTTATTTAATAGTAGCTAATTATTTATCCAGCCTCTGTTGCATAACTAACCTATTTTTATTCCAAAAACTCACTGTCTATAGCTACGATACAGTTTTCATAGAAAACAAAACAGACATTTGTAACACTGAAACTAATTAAAATCTGCAGAAGACTGCTGTTTGTATTTCTCTAATGACATTTTTGGCATCCATGAAAAGATGACAAATCTATATCTACCTTCTGCTTATAACCACATGGCATATAGAGTGGTGTACAAAGTAAGAGAGTGGAGTGCAAAATGTCCTTTTGACTTGATATTCATTCTGTTGGGGGGTATTCATGGCAAAATGGTGATTTTTTAAAAATTTATGCATGAAAATAGATTAGCTACACAATAGCAGAAGGTAAGTATTGCATAATTAAAAATATTTTGAGCCCCAAAAATTTCTGTACTGTTATGATTTAAAAAATCAAATAATTATTGGTACAATTAAAAATATATTTTCTTTTCTTAAAAAAGTTACAAAGTTTTAAGAAAACAATCCAAAGCATATGAAATTTAAGTACAAATGATAATTTCAACAGTTTGATGGTGAAAAGAATTTACAGGGTATGAAACATTAGAGAATATATTCATCTCTTACTTTATCTAAGCTAGTATTAAATTGTTTGGTTAAATTTATTCCCAAAATTAAAATTTTCTGCCAGTATTACTAAAGTTTTGCCATGTAAAACATATTTAGTTACTGCATTCAGTCTGGACAGAAATGTTGCAAATTTCTAGAACTGTTGATTATAAATATATGTCACCAAAATTCCATCTATATGATATTTGAAAGAAGTTAAGACATTATTTTAAGAAGATGATGAAAGTTATCAATGTATTTATTTTGCAGGATTGATGCCACCAGCTGCCAATGAACTCGATGAAGAAAAAGAACTAAGATCAAAATACAAGTGGAGACAATATTATTGCTATTATCCGTTTTATGAATAGACAATAAATCTTCCATCAATTTTATTATCTTTCTTTAAATTCATGTTTTTTTTTTTGCAGTAGCATTCATTTAAAAAATTTGAAGAATGATAGATTTGGGAAATTATTCTGTATTTTCTGTGCAGCTTTTACAGTAATATTAATACTAACATTTGGGTAAACCTAACAATTAAATGTCAGATCAGTTAATAAATCTTGGATTTTCTAGATCAGAAAATATTATGTAAAATGAGTATAACAACTGCATATATGGAAATTAGCATATTAAAAACAATAAGTACATAATGGCCTTAATTCATTCATCCCCAAAAATTTTTGTTATTTTCACCAGACATGGATTAGGAAATGCATTTTGGAGATTAATTCAGAATACATCCAATTACATCTGCTTCCAAGAGGGTTTTGTTTACTTGGATGCCTAGTATTTGTAGAAACATCTTTTCTTATTGGCTATTTCACTTGGGAAGGGTAAAATTGGAGTCATGGCAACTTATTACATAAGATTTCAAAGTTCTTCAACCCTTTGCAAAGGTTTGTCTTTCTGTGTGCAGTTCAGACCCATCTTCCTTAGATTTCAGGCCAAAAGTTCCAAACTCAGGACACTCCATCTGATTCCAACAAGCAGCAATTTTTTTGTGTAAAGGTCTCAAAACTTATGTTTTCCCCACTCTATTTTGTAATGCATGTAGAAAGTCCAGATTATTTAGTATCATTGTGCAGCTACATCTGTCTACTTGTCTGTAACACCACACACTTTGGTGTATTTTAAATGACCTTGACTCTACAGAGCTTGGAAGTAGGTTACAACCTCATCCTGCCTCAAGGCAGCACTGTGGCTTAATGAGTTAAGATATTTCTATAGAAAAAATAAGCGTATGCATGTGCAGACAATAAAAACAAAGTAAAAAACAACACAAAGTCATTTGTTCATTGGATGAATCCTAATTCATTGCAAAGTAGCAAAATAATTAAGATAGTTGTTTTAGCTCTACTGATCATAGACCAGAAGAGCTAATGGAGTGGTATTGTGTCCATCATCCATCCATCTGTCATGCATCTAGCATTAGCAGAAGTTGGTTATCACTAGTCCTCCTAAACAAATTTAGAGGATTGCCATGAAACTTGATACACAAATTCATCCTGTGGTCTACAAGCGGAAGAGAGGCCGTCCAAGAAACACCTGGCGACGCAACCTCCAGGCTGACACCACCAAGATGGGCTACACCTGGAACCAGCTAGAAAAAATGGCCCAGGACAGAGGACTCTGGAGATCTGTAGTTGGCGGCCCATACCCTTATAGGAGTGACGGGCAGTGAATGAATGAATGAATGAATCTGATGCACAGTTCACAGCAGTCATCTTCAAAATCTTGTTATTGCTACTCCTATATGGATGGTGACATCAGCATGGAGTTTTTACTAAAAGATTTGTTATCATGTTTTAATTGCTCCTACATGAAAATGACACTGGCTTTCTGTCCAAACAAAACAGCCTTCTTAAAAATCTTGTTCTGCTGCACCTTCTGACCGAAAAGTCAAATCTTAAAAATGTTATTTCTACTACTCCCAAATCGTTAACTATATCAACATTAGTTTTCACCAATATACCTCTTATGATACCTAGTTGGTCTTATATGAAAATGGTACCAGCCGTATATTCAATATAGCTTCCATGATGGCTGTCCTAAAAGTTTCTTTGCAACTATTCCGCCAAATAAAAATGGTGTGAAGCTGACATCCATTATCAGCACCACAGCACCTATTTTGACATTTTTGGTTATGGCTGAAGAATATCAAAGATGGTTTTGACACACTCAAGTTAAAGTGAAGAAATAGTTTTATCATAAATTCTTGTAAAATAAAATTTGCCTAGTAGAGTGTCAGTCAGTTTGATGAACTTGTTATTTATAACTTCTGCCAGTTCTTTCTACCTATTCCTTTTCTTTAATCCATCATTAGCAGTACAAGTATACTGTTCAGCCACACTGATTTGAAACTATGCAGTTTATTGACAATTACAAAAAATGTTCACCTTATAAAGAAACCAATGATTTTATGATTTAAGTAAACACTTGTATATGCAGCCATCAGCTGGGACAGTATATTATCACATTACTAGTGTTAATTGCATCAATGTACACTTATAATTTTCAGATATGTGATACATGTAATAATACTTCATGGCACAAATGACATAACATTATGCAAAGGAAAGGAATAACTACAGAGGTATTTCAAAAGTCATTTCACAACAATATTCTGTGGTTTACTCAAATAAAATCAGTATTTTTATAACAATATATATAATCTTTTGTCTGTTCATTTTAAATGAAATATATGAAATTTGTCACAAAATTTCAAGACTTTGCTGCCATTGCTCACAAAAGATAGACAATAATTAACTCATTTAATAAATTTCATTCCATGTAAAATGTATTTATTGATCTACTATTTATATGGCAATGTGATCCCTGTCTTTTGCTGATAAATGGTATAGATAATTTTTTAAGGGTTTGTCTTTTTCTTCAATGGAAGGTTAGCCGTTCATGTACATATCACTAATTTACTAGATGCATTATAATTTAATCATCAAAACTGATCAATATCTAGACCCTATTTATTGCAGTTTAATTTTATTATTGAAAGAATGCTTGGTAAAAGAAATAGTTCAAGGTCAATTTAGAATGTTTATGGTCAGTTTTGAATTGCATTGCATGTACAAAATATATTTTTGCAAACATCCTGTAAGACAGTTTCAGTAATTATGTAACTTTCTTTTCCCAGTAACAAGGATAATACACATTCCATTCACCCTTGGAAGTTCAGGTATTTCATAATGTAAATGTTTGGGACCTAATGTGTCCAGAAGTGGATATAATCCAAGCAGGGGTGATCTCCCTTAAATACTCTTTGTGTCACTATCTTCATAATTGTATTTTGGAACCATAATTGTTTCTGTGATAACAAATAAAAGATTCTAAATGAGTAAATAAACTTTTTATAATATTAAAGAAAATGTTAAAGGCAAATTACTGAAATAATTTGTGATCCAGAATCAGCTGGAAGGTTGGAGCCTATGTAACTCAACAAGGAAAAGGCATTTGACCATTTGTATAGTTGTTTTGTACTTAATTATATGAATCGCAGATCACAAAACTATGTTTACTAATAGATGTAGCATCACACTATACATTTCTTATTTCAACCATAAGTTTTTGTTTTAAAAAAGTTACAATCACATGAAGGTGCCCAGAGTGGCTGAGTGGTCTAAAGTGCTATCCATTACAGATCACTGCCATCTCACCTCTGTCTGTCAAGTGTCAGATTTGGCCAATGTAGGTACATGAGAAAGCTTGCCAGTAGCTTCTCATGGGTCGTGGTATTTCCAGGGGTTTTCACAGCTGCTTCCTCCACCATTAATACTGGCCACCATGTATAAGCCTATCATGTGCTGATAAATGGCATTAAACCCACAACAACAACAACAATCACATGAACAGCAAACAGTAAATTTTTATATGTGCATCAAATTTGGTTATTTGCCATACTGCACATCTGCTACCTGTCCATCAGGCAACAAGAGACAATCGTTTTAAGACTATATGGGATTTGCAATGTGTATAGTGTTATTATAGATTAGCTTCTGTGTAATTTGCTGATAATTAATCAACATAATTAACTAGTCATGAAGGCAGCATATCCTTGATGAAAGCAAGACAAAAATTAAAGTCCATGCACTTACAAACAATAAATTTGCAGTTCTTTGGTAAAACGTCAGTTTATTTGTTTTACAAGCAATTTACATGCAGGTAGTTGTATAAGATGATTCTAATATGTAAGACTTGGGAATTAAAAAAACAACCTTGAAGAGTGTTCACTATATCTTACATATAACTATACTAAAAGTAACTGTATATGGGACTTCGGTAATATAAAGCTATTTTATAAATTAATGTTCTATTCAAACAGAACCTTTTGAATGGTTGCTAATCTTTGTGAATGGATATTTTACTATAATGATGATTGTTTCAGTGTTTCAAGTTATTTTAGTGTCAAGTCATGCAGTTTTATGGCAATATATACTTTATAAGGCACTGGATCATAGAACTTGAAATCACAAGAAAAAACATAAATACCATTTGATCAATGTTAAATGCCTTAAAAATCACAAAAAAACACCCTTGCTTTACCATATATACCAATACTTTTGTATGTCTAGTCCAACTGCAAAACAACATAGACACTGATCCATCATCACATAATGTGCAAGGCAGTCAGGATCTTAATTGTTTGCTCTTTAAATTACTCCGAACAAACTGCATAGGTCCAGATATGCTGGCCCATTATGCAGTGGCGAATATGGGTCTGTGTAGTTTGCAACTGGACTTGGATGCTAGTATATAAGCTGCAGTATGACTTGTTACTAGAAGTGCTGCAGACTACAATGTCAGTGTCTGGTTAAAGTTATCTTTTGTTTAACATTTACTCGAGTCTTCCTTAATACAGCTCTTTAGGCCCCAAAAAGATTTTTATTGTTTCTCATTGCACTGGTTTTAAAAGTATGGTAAGCAGGTCATAAAATAATTTAATTATGAGACAAAAATGGAAAAAGAGGAGGAGATTTTAATGATGGAGTGTAAAATAAATGAAAAAGTCTTATTACTTGTACAAGCATTTACATTTTTATTTAAAACAATTTCAAATGAAGACTTTGTATAAGAAAAAGACTACTTTTTCTTTGATCCTTTCAAATATAATTTTTTACACGAGATTTTGCACTCTAATATGCTGAAATACACCTTCAGTTTTTTTTTTTACTAAGGTTTTAAATGTAATTGGAAGTTACATTGCTTTTTGAGGTGGTAATAAAAGTCTATATATTTGAGTGGCTGTTCGGTCAATGAAATGTGTAACTAGGTATGGACAGTTTTTCAGTTCATCAAACGTTGTGGTTCTTCTGAATATTGGTCATCTACAACATAAAAGGCAGATCCAGATTCTTTTCTCCTGTGCCCACATAGACGGATCCAAACTTCCTGGTACCAGGGATGTGGTAGAAAACATAGCCTTGCCACAGTAGGCTTCTCAGAGTGAGGAGTCCACTCCCACGCTCAAACTGCAAGCTCCAGGAGCCTGAGTAATAGAAAGGAAGGATTTTAGATGTAAAATCCAAATGAAAACATAGCAATACCTTTACTGTACTGAAATGCTGCATGTACATAGTTAGGAGCAAGTTCATTTTATCTTGTCAATCTGGAGACAATTTCACATCAACAGAATAAACTTGTTTTATTTGCGAATACAATATGGCCACAACTACTGTCATAGTAGTGGTCCAGTCAAATGAGGGTGAATGGTGCTTGACTCTGAAGCCCAGTTTAATATATATATATATATATATATATATATATATATATATATATATATATATATATATATGTCATATTTTGTATTCTTTATATTTCCATCTTTCATTGCATAGAAAACCATGCTTAGAGCTTATTTTCAAGTTTACTTGCATTTACCACTGAGTCTTGATAACATTTTGTCTGGTATCATGAAATGTAGGACTGGTTGGTTATATTCAGGATCAGTCCCATTTTCTGGTACTGGTCCTATGGACTTAAAGGAATGATCACTGAGTTTAAAACAATGTAGATAAGAATAAACACATGACAGGCACATGTAAAGATACAAAATATTCATGAGAATATATCCATACATATTTGATGGTTCTTGAGCTATGCCAGTAATGCAAGCAATATCATATATGAAGTTAACTATCAGGGTAAATAATTCTACCCAAATTGTTGCCAAGACAAAACCAATAAAGGCATGTCAAGGTCTATAAAACAATGTTCATAAAAAAATTCATGTGATTTTGTTAAATGATTCATCTTGAGCTGTGCTGGTAACAAGCAACAACTTGTGTAAAGATATACAGTTAATAGGAGTAGACAAAATACCAGTAAAAGGCACTTTCAGTTCTGTAAGATAATGTATCCATGAGAATATATCAAATGGTTTCTTAGCTACTCTGGTTACAAGGATCAGATGTAGTGGAGATTTAATACTGGTTTTAAAAAACACAATATCTCCACCAAAATTGAACCCCAAAATATCTAACCTGTAACATGTAAAGTATATGTGGTAGGCAATTCACCTAATAAATGACATCCAAATATGTTTAAAGGTTCCTGAGTTTTGATGGTTGCAAGATGAAGGTTAGAAAGCTTCATTACTTGAACACTATTTGAACTTACAAGTTATCAGCATCTTGTTGCAAAGCACCCATATTAATTTGTGTCACTAACTTACTATTACTCATTAATCTTCAGTATTTCTATTTATCCTGTGTTTATTTATAAATATTACTAAAAAGCAAAATTGTATGGATGAATGGACAATGCACAAAAAATTAAGGGCTATGCCATCAGCTTTTGTCCACATGAGCTAAAACATCTGGATGTAATTCTCCCATTTAAAATAGTTTTTGGAGAAGTAAAATATTCTTGACTATTGTTTCTAATTTGTTTTTAGTTACCTTTCGGTATGTCCTCCTCGAGACTGTCTAGGAAGTCGATAGCCTTGTCAAGGTTTGCCCTCTGGAGGAGTGATTTCTCCAGCAGTAATTTTGGGTGTCGGAAATGCATGTAGTTACACAGCTTGGCAGATTCAGACACTGTCAAACCTGAGTCAAAGAATTATTATTTTTAAATGTAATTTTAGCAAGACATTCTTGATAAATGCTGTTTGGTTATGTGTATAGTGTGGAATGTTGATGAAGAAACATTATCAAAAGTAATTAAATATAGCAAATTTATATCTTGTGTATCATGAAAGAATAATTGGTCCACTAAGTACACTTCATATCCTTAATAACCATATGGATTTAAAGACATTCAAACACACTTACAAGACTAGCATGGATCTATGCATTATTCAGTGCAATTGATAAAATAAAGAACACAGACCCTGATCTGTCAGCACACTGGCAGATCAAGATCTATGATGTTTACAGTTAGAATTTACTACTAAGTAAGTATAATCTGTATCTTCCAATCTTTCTCCAAAATACTCTTAATTTATGAAGTGAACTAAAATATTCTGGAATAAATCAAGAAACTGTTTGTTATGGTTTAAGATTAAACATCCAGATTCTTTGGCTAAATAAATTTGTTACTTAAACTGATGTGCAAAACAATGCATATTAACGAATAATATAATTCAACAATAGTTCTGTTTTAGTTTACAAGCAATAGTTATGCCAGAATAATTCCTTTGATGGTGAAAGATTCAAAAAATTTTATTTATCAGTTCCATATGAAAAATGTTCTTTGAACTTCACATAACAATATACATTCTTAAGACAGAATCAATGATAGTCTTGTTATCTTATATGATATAAATATCACATCAAGTTTTGGAATCCATGATAAATTCTGAGAAACTTCATATCAAAGAAATCTTTAACAAAGATGCATACAATTGGCCATTTTTGGGGGTTAGTATCATTTGTTTGCTTACTAGCAGAAATTCTACCCTGGATTGTAATATTTTATGTATTAAGTTGCAGCGGTTTGCAGTATTATTTACCCTCAAAACTTCTGTTTTGAATGACATGTGCTGATGGTGTTTTGATAAAGGCTGCACGAGGAACAATTCTGACATCCTCATCAATATCAGCTATAACTGAAGCCAATCTGTCTTCTTCTTTGATGTTAATCTGCAATAAATGGTTATAATTTAAAATTTGCATACATGGAAGTAAGTCTGTGCTTAATGAAAATGCCTCACAGAAGCAAGTGACATTGCAGAAAGATGGACTGAGTATTGTAAAGAACTCTACAACCATCTGTCCACAGGAGACGCAGAGGTGCTTGAAGTTCCAAACTCCACAAATGATAATGATTTCCCCATTCTCAAATAAGAGATGGAGTTAGCAATAAGAGCACTGAAGAATGGGAAGGCAGATGGAGTAGACAACATCCCAGCTGAACTTATCAAAAATGGTAGGGAATCAGTGATAGAACTACTAACAAATGGTGAATGGCCAACACAGTGGATCCGGTCACTGATTAAAACACTCCCCAAAAGAGGCAATCTCCAGCTGTGCCAAAATTACAGAATCATAAGTTTGATCAGCCATGCTGTTAAGGTGATGCTGAAGATCATCTTGAACAGACTGAACCCACAAACAGAAGAAATAATCGCTGAAGAACAGGCAGGGTTCCGGAGTAGAAGAAGCACAACAGAACAAATATTCAATCATAGGGTTGTGTGAAAAGTACTTGCAGCATCAACAAGACATCTATCATGTGTTCATAGATTTCAAAAAGGCTTTTGACAGAGTGTGGCGTCAAGTATTGTGGTCCACAATGAAGAAGTACAAAATGGGTCAAAAGTTGATCAATACCATCAAGCAGCTGTATGCCAAGGCTACCAGTGCAGTAATTGCTCAAGGTTCTGTGGGGGACTGGTTCAAAACAACAATTGGAGTACATCAAGGCTGTCTCCTGTCACCAACGCTTTCAACATCTACTTCGAGTGCATCATGAGTGAAGCCCTGGAAAACCACTGTGAGACAGTCAGCATTGGAGGGCATAACATCACCAACCTCCACTTTGCAGACAACATAGATGGACTGGCAGGCAATGAAGATGAGATTGCCACTTTAGTGAAGAACCTGGATGAAACATCTTCCAGATTTGACATGGAGATAAGCACCAAGAAGACAAAGCTGATGTCAAATAGTGGCAAACAAATCTCATCCGTGATTAAAGTCAGAGGACAGGAACTGGAAACAGTGGGCCAGTTCAAATATCTTGGTTCCATAATCACCAAAGAGGTATCAGGAGCAGAAATGTTGTCATTAGCAGCACAAACAACGGCAGCTAAGTCAAAGCTAAGACCCATCTGGAGAGACAAGAATATTTGTCTGAAAACTAAAATCAGACTATTGAGAGCACTAGTCATCTCAATCTTTTTGTATTCAAGTGAGGCCTGGACCATGACAGCAGAATTACAATGAAGAATCCAGGCACATGATATGAGATGCTATAGAACCATCCTTGGCATCTCTTACATGGACCACATCACAAATAAAGAAGTGCATAACACCATCAGGCACAAAGACAAAGTAGGCCATTATGAAGACCTTCTCACCACTGTTAAAAACAGAAAGCTGAAATGGTATGGCCATGTCACTAGAGCCAACAGTCTATCCACAACAGTACTGCAGGGCAGTGTCCAGGGTGGCAGAGGGAGAGGTAGACAGAGAAAAAAGTGGACTGACAACATCACAGAATGGGCCAGGAAAAGTTTTGTGGTGACACAGGCATTGGCACATGATCGAGACAAGTGGACAGAACTGGTCAGATGTTCAGTACCACAGTGCCTCAATGACCACACTAGGTCAAGAGACATCATGATGATGATGATGATGATGATGATGATGATACATGGAATTCTGTGCATAATAGTTTACTATTAGTTGTTATTTACATTTTGTATTCATGGAAGACTCTATGATTACACAATTTACAGTTTATAAAATGTTTGGAGAACTTGCCACATCCCAAGGCACACATCTTTGCAGATAAATGCAAAACTTAGTCACTAAATTTAAGCATTATAGTCATTTGATCTGAAATCGTCATAAAAAAAAAATAACTACAGTGAATACTAGTAATTATGGATATGAAAAATTAATGCTTTTTCCTGCAAATGAAAATTTAAAAAACCAATGTAGGTTAAAATCACTGCATGGAATACAATGAAAGGTAACAAGATAGTTGCCATCTGTGTTTAGTGATCCGTGAATACTGGTCAAATTTATGGCAAATAATGCAAACTACTGAATTTTAAAGGTCAATATGGGCAGGAATGTCAAGATATACATGCTGCTACTGATATACTACTGTATATGATGTATCATGATGAATACAATGAATTTTTTTACATGACATCTACAGAAACAAAACACACACAATAGCCTGCAAAGTAGTATGTGTCAACAAAATCTAACAGATGGAAGGCAGGCTAGAGTTGGGAGCTCAGTAGTTGTAAAGACTTTCAATTTGAACAGTTGGTTCCCAGTTGTATTTCTGGATTTTATTACACATAAAAAAAACAACCTGAGAACAATACATCAATTAAGGGAATATTCAGTTGACATGTCTAACAAACGTGTAACTGTATATGGGCAAACTTGCATGCATGGGTACATATGTGTGCACTTACTGTCTCCTCCTCTTCTGCAGCTTCTTCTCCCTCCCCAACTTTCTTGGTCTCTGAATGTTCGAACTCAAAGGATGGGTCTCCTGTGAATCTTCCCTTTGCAAGTTTACTGGTGTCTCTCATCTGCCTGGTGGCAGGTGGCAGAAGACCCCAATGTATGCAATCCTTGCTTTAAAGGAAAATAAAAGATACTAATTTGATGATGCATCAAAATAAAGGCTCCACCAATTCTCAGAAGAATGAAGAGTAAGATACATATGGCCATCTCTGATCCAAGAATTCTTCTTTTGTTAAGGAAAATTACATTCAGACAAAAGTACACTCAATTATTGTTATTACCTGTAATATAAGTAAATCCAGTACAATGATACTGTTTGCTATTACTAATACCTTAATCATCTTTAGTCTTATTCCTAACTGAGGTTTTTCTGTTATATAGTTATAAAAGTGGAAAATTTCAGTAACAGGCAACCACATTTAAAAATTATTATAAAATAATTGATGACCAAAGGATCAGTGGCATTAGTACTTAGTTATTTAAAGCTTGTAAGCTTGCAGTTGAAATACAAATAAATGGTTGGCTATATAACTGGTACCAGCCCTTCAAGCAAAAGAAACTTTTTCCTAAACTATTTCATGCATTAAATTTTGGTATTCTGTACTAGAGTAAGATTTTTTTTCTCCAAATAAACGGGAAAATATGAACAAACTGGAATAACATTATTTTCAATTAAAATTGGGATGGGAAAAAACATTGATAACATGTTGGATGCAAATCTAAAAACTGCATGCATTGACCAATATAAATAATGATATGCACTGTGTCTAAAATGTGATAGACTAAAATGTTTTAAAAGAACAAAAAAGTAATAGTCATTGTTACATATCAAAATAAATCTAAAATCCTTTTTAAACTCTGACACTGTTTTACTTCTCTAAAGAATGATTTTTGATATACCTAAGAAATAAGAAAATGAACGTTTAATTACATTAACCTGAATGTGATCAGACATGTTCATTTTATTAAAGAAATTTAAATGTTAAATTAAGTTTCTTGGCTCCAATCACTCATACGTTTATTTGAAATGGTTTTTCACAAAAGTAACACTGTAGAGTAGTGCAGAGTAATTTCTACATTTTTAAGGGAAGTACATATGGTTTTTGAAACTGCTACACAATCTTTTTTTGTGTGCTGAATTATCAGCTTTTTGAGCTGGATTTTCACAATCCTGTGTCCTCAGTGCAATCCTACATATACCTTCAGATGGTGTTCATTCAGTTTATTTCACAGCTCACTCATCAATATTCTTCACAAGATCATTAAATAAGAGCCAAATGAATTACATGTAACAAATTCAGCTTCAAGTATGTGGCCAGTTTTAGACAAGGTTCTCTTTTCTTGACCCCCAGTCTCCATTGTAAAAGTGCATATATTATTCATTGTAAAAGTGCATATATTATTCACACTCCCTCCCATTTGATTGTACAAAAAGCATGAGAGATATAATTAAAAAATGAACACAAATTGTCATTTCATTCATCAATTTATAATTTCTAACTTGACTGTCGCCAGGGTGTACCAAACAGTGTCAACTTGTTGGAGTTAAGAATCAAACAGAAGTTTCTTGAGTAACATGGTCACCATATTTGCATGTCTGAGGCTATGTTTTCAAGCAACAGATGTGATTTAGTTCACTGTCATTGATAATTTAACAATTTTGGAGTCACATCTCTTTGAACACACACATGCCAGAGTCCCTCCTTTATATTTGTTCATTATGTTTTAGAAATATTAAAACTAGACACTGCAATTATTCAATGCAGACAACACAGTTTTTATTGAAATGGGAAACTCTACTAGAATCCAGAATTAAGTGAGCAAGCGGTCTCCCTGCTTGTTTATATCGAGAGCTTCTGTTGGTTTGATACATACATAATTTTACAGTGTGAGTACCTCCTAGTGACAATCATATTAAAATTATCAAATGATGAATTCAATCACAACGTTTATTGCATTTTAGTTTTATTGTGGATGCTTTAGTTTAAATCGGTAAGGAGGTACAAACAAATTGGAGTGTACGAATACCGTTTTAATAATGTTCGTTTTGTGATGATAATTTAGATGCAGACCACAGTCACTCATTAACATACTTTGGAAGAAATTATATTACTATTAAATTTCAAGAAAACAGTATTATATTTGTATGATCAATATATTTTAAATATATTTATATAAAAAAAAATGTAAAGCAAACTACATAACTACGCTGGCGTATATTGTGCGCCTACATAACAATGCTGACGTACACTATAGTTCACTCGTGAATGCCCAGAGTTCGTAAGTATCATACCTGTAGAATGTTCTTCTCCCCTCCAATTCATCTTTTCCAACGCCCTGTGCAATGAAATAGTCATCTTTGATTCCCAAGATTTTTCCCCAAAAATAAACTTTAGAGAATTTGTTTTCACTTTGCAGAATCACCAAAGATGTTTGTAGAGCAGCTTTTTGCTCGGGGCTCAGAATGATTCCGCTACTTCCAACATAGTCAATGTTAAGATGAAGGCTTTCCGATTCCATTTTTACTTAAGGAAATAAAATGTTTGTAAAGATTTCCTTTGACTACCTGCCTCACAACCAGATGAATAGTGTTAAACTAGTTACTATTAGCAACAAACATGCGCACTATAATTCTTCCGTCTGCACATATTGTCTAATGCTGTGGTTGTAACCTCCGAACCCGAATCGGTTATCACTCACAATGATTGGATACATCTGAGGATCTATGCAAAGAATAAAATATCAAGAAAATAGTATGAACGGTGCATCGGCTGTTTCGCATCAATATTAATATAACCCAGAACTTTTTAATAGCCAGTTTAACCAAAAGTATGCAAACATAATCATAACTGAATTTATGTGGTGTTAATACAAGTAATGATGAAATGACCGTACACCTGTCCAGGAAAAATGAGGCGATGGCGCAGAATGTTTTACATATTGCAAATCTGACGAGTTAGAAGAAACACATAAACCATTCAAATATATATTTTGTATATATAATATACGAATTATAATGTTCTTAAATATCATATATATATATATATATATATATATATATATATATATATATATATATATATATATATATAATGTTGAGGGAGGTTGGGGTGGTGGTAAATAAAATTGTAAGATGCCATAAATGATTAAGATTTGTTTGCACAGCATAGCATATAGTTCAATGTGTCTCTGTGTGTGCATGTGTTGTATTTTTTTTAACACGCTAAGTTATACTACTGATATGTATAAATATTCTGATGGTACTTTTCATTAAACAATTTTTTTAATTATAGATTGGTTCCATTTACATAACAGTTTTCAATATTTAGAATTTCTTCTCTCGTCATGGGTTGTTTGATACCAAACTAGGAAGGACACTGTATATACTACGTATCATAGGTACTGAAGGTGCATTTATGTGTATTTAGGTGTGCACAGATATATATATATGTATGTTCTTTGGGCATCGTCGATTTGACCAAAGTTGAATTTTAAATAAGAACCCTTTTACCTAGAGTAACTTACTACACAAAACCTATATGTTGCGTTAGCCAACGTGTGTTGCGTTACCGAAGGAGTGTTATTGTTATTATTTTAGCCGATACCATGTGGCATATAAAGCATATTTTCGTGTTATATTATGTATAAAACACAATTTCAGCGATCTTTTTTCATTAATTGCAAAACCAAAACTACTTAAATTTAAAAGAATATTTAATATCGAATGATTAGCTCCAATGGAGATAATGAAATTTTGTTTGGAATTAATATATGTATTACCTGAACGAAGCGCTAATCCCAAAACTCGAAAAGGTATGAATATTCTAAATGAATTCCAGTAGACTTAAAATGCCTAATGTAACACATGAATGAAATACAGAATATCTTTGAATGTTTCTCAATAATCCCAAAGTAGCGTTTTAGTCACAAACATAAATGAACAACACCACTTTGTAATTCCAATGAATAATGTAAATAAATAATTTCTTTCAAATTATACATGAACACAATTGTAAGTTATCCTACAGATTGATCATAAAATGATAATGGACACTAGTTTACCAAATCTCTTTATATCCAAAAACCATTTGATCTGTGATGTAATAGATTTCCTACAGAAAACCCACCAACACGTAAACAAGATATGGATTTTAATGCGAATTTAAGTAAACATCTTGTTTACTTCTTAGAAGCATGTCAGGAGGTCACAGCTATAAATCATGGATAAATGTATACACATAATATAGAAATATAAATTATTGTAGGGGCATACGTTTGAATACATAAATTTTTGGGGTCTTTTTTTTCTTCTATTTTATTGTTTAGTCAAAGTCAATGAATAAAATGTATTACGTGTTATTTGTCTTGCTATTGTAGTTTGTTTTATTTGTGGCGACGACAAACATATTTTTTAATTTTGAAGACAATGTGTGGGCTTTTGTATACATTGTTAGTATTATTGAAACACTGCTTCTATTGTACATGGATATAAAACAATCACGATTCTATGTAGTTTGATTTTAAAATAATTTAACCAACTAAATAAATTAATATATTTTTTCATATGGGTAACTTTCATTTATAACTAGTTGCACAATATTTTTTGGCTAATTTAATATAATAAACAAATACAATTTGAATGAAAAATCAGTGACAGTTATTAGTCATTTTATATATCTATAACTTATCGTTTGATAGTGTTGAAAGTCCACCACACTGGCCTAATTTATGAAAGTTTTCGCGATGTTTGACAAAGATATTAATCAATTTTCTTTACTTACTACAGTTATTTTGTTTGATAAACATTATAAAGGCAATAATTAGTATCTACTTTGTTCTGATAATCGGCTCGACATTAGCAATCACCACCATCCATCTTAAGTAAACTTTACGAGCAGAAAACAATTTTATTACCATCGATTGTATGTTTTTCTTATATTTTCGTGCATTAATAATTTACCTAAAAATATATATTCGGCTTGTGTGTGTGTGTGTTCTTTTTCTGTTTTTGTTTTTGTTTTTACCCCCTAGTCTTTGTGTTTGTATATTTTAAAATTGGCATGCATGTAAAGCATGTTAATTACATCTTAAGGATGTATTGGACAACCATTATTTTAACCAGTGTATATTAACACTGCATGAATTTTAGCACTGCATGTAATATAAGAGAGAGAGAGAGAGAGAGAGAGAGAGAGAGAGAGAGAGAGAGAGAGAGAGAGAGAGAGAGAGAGAGAGAGAGAGAGAGAGAGAGAGAGAGAGAGAGAGAGAGTATTTTTCATGGACACATTCTTCTTGTAAAGATTATTAGCAGAATATAAATTATAAATGGGGATTATTGAGTTTTTATCAATAATACAAACATACAAACACTATTGAAGTGTATAAATGTAAATATATTATATTATATTTGACAGTTGTAAAATAGTTTCAATGTGCTATTGTTTCTAATGATGTAATGCAATTCCAACACAGAGATTAAAAATACTATTCATTTGTGTAAATCAGCCCTTCACCGGACTCAATTATCACTTCTTTCTCTGTTGCAAGAATAATTGATATTCGTTACCAGTGCATAACAACGAGAGGTATCCGATTCATGTGAACACGTGGAAATTGGTAAACAAAGACTGTTCCGTGTCACGGCGTGTGTTAAGAAAATGAGCTTATTGATAGACGTCGTCAATATTATCTTTGCAACGAAGTCTGGCCATATGACAGATAAATCAAAGGTCAAAATATCCTTGGATAAATCGTACAATAGACAGATCTTGCCTTCTAAACAAGAGGAAAATATCGATACCATTTGGAAGAAAAGGTTACATGAAAATCCTACATTATTCAATGGAACAAAATTTAGACTCCAATCAGCTCAGTACAACGAAAGTGACATGAACTTATATTTAAATATGGGAGTGACATGCTATAAAGATTTTCTGGGAACAAATTGGTCACCAGATGCACTGTCATTACAGAGTATGGGATTAGAACAACATGATGACTCGCAAGCCTATCTGTCTGATGCCTTGGGAGTTGGAGCCTTGTTGAGGACAGCAGATGACAAGATGATTATACTTAAACGAAGTGACCAATGTGGCGAAGACCAGGGGAAGTGGGATCGACCAGGAGGGCATGCAGAACCAAAGGTCTTGCTTGTGTTTGATGTCCATTTAATATGTACACTGATTTAACAAATTGCGCGAAATCAGCGGGGCAATGCATGTGCATCAGTAAGCCATAACACGTAAAAATATGCATACTTTTCAGTGTGCATGCACAAAACACATTAATTCTGAGGGAAAAACTTCTTCAGAAGTTATTATTTATTATTATTAATAATGTGTTATTAATAATAATTAATTTATTGTTATTATTAATAATTAATTTATTATTATTATTTGACACGTATTGCCTGTTTAAGTTCTCCAAGAAAAGTGACCAATCTGAAGATGAGTTTATTATCAAAATATATTGTTGAGATTAAGTGTACATGAACAATGTAACATCTCCACAAGTGGTATACAATTATTCATCAACATCTACAGGGAATTTTGAAAGTCATGTTTGTTCCTGGGCAAACCAGCTTTGAAAAAAGTTACATGATTCACCAAAAACCACCCAAAATCCGCTCCAACCATCCAAAATCTGCCCAAAGTCTTCACAAACATGATGTAAATCAATGAAAATAGCCATTGTTACACATTTTTAAAACTTGTCATCTCCTTAATCCTCATGTTTGATCTGTGGAATGAAAGTATCTCTTCAGGTTGTGGTTTGGTTGGAATATATGTAATATTCTTATTTTATATTGTTTCAAATATATATTTTTTTGGTTGTATAAACCAGATGCAGTGTATTTCTGATGCAAGTAAAATAAATTGTACAAATTGCTAAAATGACAAAATATATACCAATCAAATTAATTATCATTAAATTTAAATTAATGACAATAACTATTTAAAATGCAATGACATGTAGTATAAAATAAATAATGGATCAGTTATTTGCACTTTAATTTGGAAAGAAAAAGAATCTGTACCATTACATGATTTTGAACAAGAACTTATATAAAACATCAAGAAGAAATAAAATATATCACTATAGGCTTTGCAACAACCAATTGCATATAGAGACAAGAACAAATACATGTAAAAATATTTTTAATGCTGTGTATATCTTACTGTAATCCTCTCTAATGATATGAATGTTACTGATGGTCTATTAGTTACTGCACAATGAGGTTGTTTTCACTTGAAACATATTAACTGGCCCAGTTTTTACATGATGACCAAGATTGGTGATGAATCCAGTAATATTTGTCTCCATTGTTTCATTTCCATCCAGTTTAAATACCATATGCAGCATAATTTGTTGTCTGCTTCCACAAAATGAAAGATAATTATTCTATTTTGGAACTAAGAGATAAAAATATATCTCATGTTATCCCACCTTAAGAACATTTGTTGCATTTTCTGAAAATGAATGGTTCAGATAGAGAAGAGTAGGAGTTTTGCTTTAAATAAAACCAATCTGGTCGCAGATCTCCTATCAGGTACCTATTTAAACTACTATGTGTAGAATTCACATTTACTATGATTGCATTGAAAGTATAGAATGTGTTGGAAATTTAGAAGACTAATAATTTCATTTTTTTTTCAGGAAGTGTATGGAGATATTCCCATGGAAATGATTGAATTAAACCCTTTGTCATCAGAAGCTGTTGTGGAAGAACTTTTTTCTTCAATTATTGGAGAGGTTGTAGATGAAGTAAACATACCTGCTCAATATTTAGATGAACCCAAGATCATAGGATTGTTTAGAAATACCCAGAATACAGGCAAGCCCAACATGGAATTCTTAGTTGGGTAAGAAACTTAACTATTTAATCTGATCAGAGAGAATCTTTAGGATATAAATTTACAATATGTTTACTGTTGTATGTAACCCAGTACACCCCTTTGCAACCTATGTATTTAGTTATAAAGTTGCGTCTTTTTCTTCTAAACTGAACACTCATTGCAACATTAAGTCAGATGGACTAAAAAAGTGACTAAAGTGGATACCAGCTCACAGCAGTGGGTG
The DNA here is from genome assembly GCA_030141615.1 of Unio pictorum. Classification (NCBI taxonomy): domain Eukaryota; kingdom Metazoa; phylum Mollusca; class Bivalvia; order Unionida; family Unionidae; genus Unio; species Unio pictorum. The sequence continues at coordinate 1,459,072 of JARLTB010000101.1, forward strand.
TTAATACACAGACATGATTTTTCTCAGTTTAAAAGTGAAATTCCACTTTTCTCCTGACTTAAATCAGATTTTTCTTGATATAGTCTGTTTTTTATATAATCTCTGATGTGTTTAAAAAAAAGGGTATGTCTGCTCCCATTCCACAACTACCCATACAAATTATTCATTCCATATATTAGTTAGCACATGACTTGTAGAGTATTCTAATTGGTCAAAGGATTAAATTCATCCAATGAATCTTCATGTTATGGAAACTGATGGCAATGGAAAGAAGAAGCATGCTTGCAAAACATAGTATCCCAGGTTGTTGAGAGAGATCATGACATGAAAGTTTAGATACAGGTTAAAAGAACATATGGAAATGGGAATGGCTTAAACTTAAGGTTGACATAAATTTAGTTGGTCAGTTTATAAGAGAACTGAACACTAGAGGACTGGCATTTTGTGACCTCTGCAGTAAAGATCTGAATTACGGTAATCACAGTTGGAAGAGCTTGGAACAACACCTACAAAAGAAGCTACATATAGAAAAATTGAGGCTCAGAAGGCATCTGGAAAAAGTGCAGTTATTTGCTATAAGAAGAAAGATTTCTTGCATGAGAGAACAGATATAACCCTCTGTCAAAATTTGTGCACTGTATGTCGCCAATACAAGCACCAGTTGAAAAGAAAAAGGTTCTCAATAAGAAGGAAATTAAATGATTGCACATTGAGCCAAAAAAGTCATTGGTATAAAAAGGAATGCTAAAGAAATCTTTGCCAAAGTCTCAAATGAAGAGCTTGACTGGCATATCAACAGATTATGTCCATTGGAGAAAAAGACAAGTGAATACATGGGATTATTTGTACATACCGGTAGTTAATGTATTTTGGTGTTTATCTTACAGATTTGTTATGAATAGAGAGAAATATATATTTGCTGCAAAAATTGAGAAATTATTTTGACTTAATTACAATGTGAACACTAACATGCACATAAAATAACTTCAGCATCAATAGTATTAGAGAACCAATTCATGTAACTAAACATTGTGAAATTATAGATATAAAGTTGAACATTTTTATTAGGTTTATTAGTTTTTCAAATGATTATTTTGGTTTATTTTATGATCAGAAGTTGCAACATTAGCAGTTTTTTTATGAATGTAAAATCTTGACCCCCTGGATCACGGGCACTGTCCCACAACATTCCATTTGAGGAGGACCTCCAGCCTGCCCTTAAAATGTTTTCAGCATTTTTATGGAAGACCAAAATCATGTCAGAATACAGTAGGGGTGATATTTTCTGTGTTTATATTAGGGTTTTGAGACCATCAGTCTCCCTGAGAACTGTCAGATTCAGCAATGCAATAGTGATGGTAAATATATTACTGACATTGAAATGTAGTTTTGGGGAAATTAAAACTAATTTTTCTTATGTAATACATATCTGTCACTGTTGCCACCCTCCTCCAGTTGATTTCTGATGTTCCAAAAGTAGTCCATGTCTTTAAGAAAATGATTATTGCTGTACCTGTTGAGCCTATGTGAGGATGGATTCTTATTATACAGAGAATGGGAATTCCATTCTGGAAAGGTGAGCTATGCATTAATGACAGGAAAGTATTATGTTATTAAATATAGTAATCCCCCCAACCCCAATAGATTTTGCTTCATGATCTGCATTACTACTTGTTTTTCATTAATGGCTACTTGTCCTAAAAAATTCAGGAAAGTAGGACAGATGAATTAGGTACATGTATACTGATAAATATTAAGAAATGCTGATATTATGCCATAAATAATAGAACCAAGTATTTTTAATTGAAGTTTTTCTCACAGTCTCCTAGCAACAATTGTTTTCTAATTTTAAGAACCTCTTTTAATGGAGCTCAGATCAAGAAGTCACAAATGTTAAATTATACTACGAAACTTGAAAGTTCAGGATTATATAGTGACACCATAAATTCTGTCAGGAAAGCGTAACATATATGTAAAGATATTTTCTTAAGATAAAAAATTTGTTTGGTTTAAATTTGTTTTCAATTAATTGATGAATCAAGAAGGATAAATGATGAATAATGAAACTTACTTGCAAAGATATAAAGGGAGGGAGATTTTGGATTTTGTCTTAAAGTGCTAAAAAAAATTATTTTAAAAACACTCAGGACAAATCGCTTAACGAAATCATTTGCCATCATTAACATTCCACAATGTTTTGCTATTATTCTGACAGTGTGGAAAGGTACATACATTAAATGAAACAAGAATATACAAAAATGCTTACATTTACTCATTTTTATGTTTATTTGCATTTCAAAATTTTGTACTTCAGAAACAAACTGTGTGACAATGTCTTCTGAAATTTGGTATTGATATGATTTTTATTAAAATCAATGTTTTCTCTATGAGTGTATTGATTTAAACAAAGCATCATATGCTTATAAACTTTTCAAACCAGTGTTCAGTAACAAAACAGAATATGCTAAGAATGTTTTCAAACCAGTGTTCAGTAACAAAACTGCATATGCTTTAAATGTTTTCAAACCAGTATTCAGTAACAAAAACAGCATATGCTTTAGATGTTTTCAAGTCAGTACTCGGTAACAAAACAGCATATGCTTTAGAATGTTTTGAAACCAGTATTCAGTAACAAAAACAGCATATGCTTTAAATGTTTTCAAACCAGTACTCAGTAAAAAAAACGGCATATGGTAGGAATGTTTTCAAACCAGTACTTGGTAACAAAACAAATTTACACTTTAGAGTGTATTCAAACAACATTTATGACACACATCTCAATGACATACATACTGTCCCCATGTCCTACTCTTTTTCAGATCTCGTTAGGAAGAAGACTCCATTCTTTCATGGGTGATTGCAGAAGGTTTACCATGATGATATGGGGATCACACAGTAGTTCATGAGGACTTGGTATCATGTTCAGCACATGTACTAAGCCTTTGGCTACCACTCTTTCATTATTTATGTGACCACATCATCAAAATGGATAATGTTTTTGAACGCCTGTCACAGGTGGCTGGTATACCCACATGGGAATCAAGTTATTGCTCTGCCAAATAACTTCACTGTGGCGAGTGATTTCAAACAGCAGAGTGGACTAAGTACACTAAACTTTGTTTGCTTGTTTGGGATTGTCTAAAGTGGTGTCCACAAAGAAAATCCAGGTTTCAGTTCAACATATCCTAGCCTGGCTAATGTATTGACAGACTCGTTTTTCTGCAAACTGGAACTCTTGCAAATGGAATGGCCTTCTCATCCCTCAATTTCATATAATACTTTCTCAATTTATGATGGACATTAATGACAAAGTGGAATCCCAACAATCCCAACCTTTGTAGAACCAATCTCCTGTGCCCAAAGGTCAGCTCCCAGTGCATTAAAAACCCAGAATGTACACACAGCTTAATGCCTTTGGGTTCTGAATGCAATACAGGAACCACCTATAAGACATCCTACAGGAACCAGTATGAACTTTGAAGAGGTATCTTAAAATAACAGAGCCAGTGTCTTTAGGGAGATCACAGTTATTTTTACCTCTCAAACAGGAATACAAAGATACAGACTTTTTCATCCTGGATTAAGTGGATTATTTGCTCTGTATATAGAGAAATAACACCAGCTCAACGATAAAGCTAATGAGGTTGCCACAAGCATAGCATTGGATTGCATTTGTCCATTAACTGGCATTATCCAGGTTGTAGAATGGAGATCAGAGTTAAAAAAAATCTTAAGATTGTGTCTAAGAGGTCTTTCATCTCAGAGGACTCAACTCAGTCTGTTAGGACTTTAGCCTTGATGCAACTGATCACTTTTCCAGGTCATTGGACAGTTTCATAAGACATGGCTTCATGACTTCCATTGGATTTGCAGGAAGTAATTTTTTCCTTTCGAAGCTGCTTACTGAGAAATGGAGTCTTCTCCAGTCAAGTTATCTAGAAGCTACTTCACATACTATTGGGAATCATAAATGGCATCTCAAGGGTAAGGAGATGTATCTTCCTTCACCTCTTACATGTTCTCCAAAAGTATTGATTAATGTAATTTTTTAAGAAAAAACTTTTTTTTCTTCTAGTAAAGTATGTTTCTTCGTGAATACTTACCCAATCATAATACATATACACCCTCCCAGCAGTTATATCCATAATGAGAGTATGCCTTCCACTCCAATAGTAGCTGAGATATTCGGGGGGTTATGGTGCCATTTCATGTAGCAAGGGGAGATCACTCTGCCCGACTGCCACAATGGTGGACAGATTACTTAACTGGGAGGGTTGGATTTGCAGGGTACAGTAAAACATGTCTTGAAAGACCACTGCTATGTGAGACCATGTCTTGAGAGTCACACTTGATGCACAAATTGAATGATTATATAGCAGTATGACCTGTTATGAGAGACCACCCATCTTGAGAGGCCATATCTTTCTGGCAAAAGAGGTGGTCTCTCAAGACAGGTTTTTCTGTATTTACATATCTGTATAACATTGTTTAATATCTTAAATTTTCTTTGAAATTATATTATACCAACCACATAGATAACTTATTTTACCCAAATGGCAAGAAAATCACACTCAATATGAAAATGAAAGTTAAAGGTTGAATATTACTTACCTTATTTGTTACAGGAAATAATTTCTTATTTTAGGTGCAGCCTGGACTCTAAAGAGGTCATTAAAATGTATCGTGAAGGAGTCCAAAAAGAGTCCTTTGAATCTACCAACATCAGAGCAATCTCCATGGAAGATGTACTTACAATTCAACAAGATGACCCAGAGACTTGGGAATCCTTTGCACCAGGGGCCAGGGGTGTTATAATTTTGTACAAGATGTACCACCACCGGTTCACTCTTGGAAACAAATGATTCTGCATAATTTGTATTGCAGATCATATGTAAACTTTTTTTTAAAGCAGGGTTCATTGCATTATATTACTGAAAAGTAAATATACAGTTTAACCTGGGGTTTTATGAACTTGGAATTATAAGATTTTGGAACATTTTGTTGACATAAACTAATGTCAGTGGGTTTGTTATTAGTTGATGGTATTCACTCTCATTTTTTTGACACTGACAGATATAGTGTAAAGACTTTGTATTGTACACTTATGGGCACATGTATGCAAGTTCATTATAAAGAGACTTAATTAGGTATAATGACTGATTGGCTATTAATTTCCATAATTTTTCCAAAACAAGTAGAATTTTGTTCAAAAGTAAACTATATTCTGCTTTATCCAGTCTCCATGTAACTAATGATTATCCTATAAACACCTGCATTTACTTTCTTTCTGTCTTCCTTTGTGTCCTGGCTTTCAGACAAGAGGTCACAACTTTTTGTTTTTTTGAAATTTAAGTTCAGACTTTCAAGCAGCACACATATTTTGTTTTTGCCCAACTACAAATATGAGTATATATCAACATCAACAATTGTGTTAAATATAGAACACCTGGCAGCCAGGCTAAGGTGAATAACTTTTGTGACTAATTACAGCATTTATAAAGCCATGTATTTCTCCATAATATTAAAGGAATCAGTTTTGTATGGACACATTTTTAGTTATATGAATATTATTATGATAAAATATTCTGATCACAGTGCTTCTGCTCCACCTCTGGAACACTTATTTTGTTTACTTTTAAAATTTTGAATAATATTATGAAATGCATTTATGGAAAAATGAGTGGCATTTAATGGTGGATTTTAAAACTACTAGCTAGTAAAGCATGCTGAACATTTCACCTAAGTGTTATGTAAAGCCTTCTTTAATGTGTTGCCAAAATTAATTAAGTGTTTCTACCATTGACATGATGGTTACTTTGCAAATCTTTGATAAATCATTTTAAAATATGCTTGCTTAAAAAAAACATGAGGCCAAGAAGAACTTATGGGACTGCTGTTGTTTATCATATAAACAATTATCCTAAGGTCTTGATATTCCTAAATGAAAGTGGTTTTGTTAAGACATCCAGAATCGTTGACATTCAATAGAGCTGTAGTAACTGCCATATTTAAAAGTTTATCTATTATCCGTATGTTAAAGTCATGGATGGTTGTATGAACATGAAATTTTCTCTAAAAGGCTTCTTTTGATGTGTAATTGATCTTAATTAAAGACAATGCTGATCTGTGTGATGCCATGGCAGTCAACTTGAAAATCTCAATATTGCTTCTCCTGTTTTCACCAGCTGACTTCTTTATGGATCAAGTTGGTCGTAGTTAACTATGAATTTTGGGATTTGTGATAGTAAAACAGACTGATAAACCATCTGAGAGATTGGATGATAAAAAAAATAATTAACATAAAATTAATAATTGTTGTCAGTGGTAATGATAAATAAAGCATAATAATTTGAACCAAATATAAATAATTTTACATGTCTGAATTATGTTATGTTTGCATTTTTTATGTGGCCATTTCCTCACATGGGTTAGTGTACTCCCCAGGGATAGATTGACACAAAAGCAATTTCATTTTTCAGGATACATGATGTTCATTGGTTGTACTTGTTATTGAAAACATCCTTCATGTTTAAATATCAAGTATCTTTTTATGTAATGAATGTTTCTTCATAAATTTACATCTTAAATCTTTTCTCATCTACTCATGTCTGGGTTTATATAACATGTATATAATAATTGTGCTTTTTTTAAATACAAGTTTATGGTTCATATACATATAATGAGTGTTGGGATTTCATTGTTTTGGTTGGGATCAAGTGCATTAATTAATTGGGCAGTATACAGGCTGTGATGAAATAATGTGTACTTGGGTTTCTGCCACACTAATTAATCTCCAATGGTTTACAGGCTGTGATATGTATACAGGGGCTCTACAACAGAATGTAGTAACTTGGCTTTCTCATCTTTTCTTCTCTCCATGTTATGGACTTTCAGAAAAATAACATTGCTTTGATGCTGTTTCACAGTCTCATGCTACATAATGCAATTTTTCTTACAAAAGGTGTGCAATTTATTTTTGTAATATGTTGAGAAAATCCTGTTTTTATATGCTACACTTATGTGTGGAAGCCAATGAAAATTTTGAAAGTTATTTGTAAAAATTATGCTGATTGTTTGTAAGATGTTTTCTATTTATACTTCACATATCAACTTGAATCTGTTAAAGTACCAATTATCTCTTTAGTCTCTGGAGCTCTGACTTGCTAGTTATTTAAATTATCAATTACTGTGACAATTGTAATGTCTGGTGATGAGATGGAATCATCAAGGCAGTTTTTGAGTGTCAGCATCACATAATGTAGTTGCCATGATGCGTAAGACATCACACTCACACTTTTACATTCTGCAGTAAATTTGACATTATATCTCATAATTGTTCAACATTTGAGTTACAAGTTTATTCTGGTATTTTGAATGACGCTTTTGCAGTTTGTTGAACAAAAATAAATTTCATCACCCGATTGTTAGAATAGTACATGACATGTACCCGTGTTAAATTTGTTATGACACTAGCAGCATAATTTTAATTATCAGCTTATTGGTAGATAGTACATTTACCTGTATGCTTTTAAAAAAATTATTTTGTGACACTAGTAGCATAATATATTTCATCACCAGATTGATAAGGTGCTACATGTACCTGTGTTTTATTTTTTTTATATCTACAGAGGGAACAAATGTAATAGGGGTATGTGAAAGGTTCTAATTTTGTTACAGCCATTTTTGTTTATATGAACCAATTAATAAATCTAATACGAATTGATAGACGAAGTGACATTCTATGCAGTGATCTGTAGCTGCATGTACATCATGCTGGACACCTGTAGATATATGCATGTGATATGACATCGGTTAGATGTTAAGACAGTGATTTGAAACTGTTAGAGGAGAAGCAATTCTGCAACTGAGCAAAGAACATACTGTAAAATCTGGGTGTTCTGATAGTATATCAAGGTTGGCGTGAATGCAATTGTGTGTACTAGACTTGTTAGCTGTTTGTAACATACTGAAAAACACCATATGATGGTCCAGCTGGTTTGTGCAAAGAGTGTCCTGTATTTGTTGATGGCTATCAAAAACAGACTTGGGATAAAACAGCCACATGCCAGCTATGAAGAGCATGACTAGAGACATTTGAATAAGATTGTCAACCTGACTAGACAGAAATTAGTACAGTTTAGATCAGATAAAATGAGCAGGTACCACAAATTGCTTTACATAGTTGGACCCTCAAGAGAGTTTTACATGCATTATTTGTATGCAAAAGGACCAATCAATTATCCAGGCACATGCATCTAACTTGGCCAGTGTCGCTGGACAATTTTATGCCTCCAGACTTGGCTAGTGTCACAGGACATTGTGTATCCATACTTGGCTAGTGTCACAGGACATTATTGTGTTTCCAAAGTGTTGCCAAAACATGTAAAACATTAACAAACTACCTTTTTGTACACAAATATCCAATGCATCCATCTGCTACTTGACAACACAGTCACATATTTCCACTGTCTTGATATACTTCGTGAAGGAACTCATAATCAGGACTTTTGGACATCCTGTTATCCAAGATTCGCTAAGAGACTGGTAAATTTAAAAGTCACCATGGTTTTGATATTGATTTTCTAAAACATGTAGAGGTTAATTGGGAGTATTTTGAGGGGATGATTAAGAACTTTGTTGTACATAGCAACAATATTCAGAACTTTTAAAGTACCCCTCTTGTATTTAATTGACTATGAAATTGGCACTTTCAGCAGCATAGTCTTATCTGCAGATTAGAGCTAGTACCCATTACAATTCATTACTTGCATTAGTTCAAGCCTGGTTTGCACTCGCCATGATAATATATATATATATATATATATATATATATATATATATATATATATATATATATATATATATATAATCTTTATTGTTGCAAATATGCATTCTAATAAAATGGATAAACATACAGTTGTACAGTAGTTCAGTTGTACATTTTTAAGCTACATATAAGTGTCTTATAAGTAGCCTTTCTATCTAGCTGTGTCTGTTGTGCTTTCATTTCTCTTCTTTCAAGTCATTGAAGATATATAGGTGAAAGTTAGTATGCCGATTCTTATAATTTTCCTTTTTATTTTACTTTAGAGCCATTTAGATAAATGGATGCACCTTGGTATAATTATGTATCATCACATTGGGGGTTCTTTCTTTAGAGTCAAGGACATGCAACAAGATTTATTTTTCTTCTTCATACTTTTAGCTGTCAAATGTAAGAGCCATTTTAGATAACTAGATGACACTTGACATTCTTCAACAGGAATCCTATCTAGAGCCATTTTAATTGGATGACATTTGATGTCAAATAGATGCCTCTTTTGGAATCCTACCTTTTAGAGGCATTTTAGATAATTGGATGACACTTGACATACATGCCTCATTTAGAAGTCTATCTTTAAGGTTAAGATTTTAAACTTTTGCATAAGCTGCTCAAGGTACCGGGATGAACTTTGGTACACTTGTGTCTCTTGATTTGATGGCATGTCACAAACTGCTGTCAAGGTCACATCAAAATACAGTTTTTCTTCCTCCTATACATTATTACTCTTAATCCTTCTGAGATAGTATCACGAGATTAGTTTGTCCTCTCATTCTACAGTTTTGTCACAAAGATCATAGTTCATCTTTTGATAAATTTAGCAACCTTGCATGTTAAACACAGGGACTAACAAAATCACAGAATTTGGTTATTCTAAGATAGAAGAAACAAAATAAATGATGAAATCTCTCCAGACCAAACCCTAATTTGCCTTAGTTTAATAAATATAAAGTAGTTAACTGAAATCCCCTTGAAACAAAATCAATTGTTTGGTCTCTAATTTGCTTTTTAATTAAATGTAACTCAGTTAACTGAAATCTCAAAACCAAACTTATAAGTTTGGTCCCAAGAGTTTTAAAAGCTATACAATATAACTGAATTAGGAGTAGCTCACAAGACAGAATCTCATGACCAGTCTACATTACAGAACATTGTCAGCTTTCATTTGTTGTTTCTACCCTGTACTGCTTAAGTAATGCTCTACAGTTTCATATTTTGCCTATAACTAGATTTGTAAAGAAAACAAATTTCCAGGTTTTCTCCACTAGGTTGTTCTGTTTACAAAAGACCTTGAATATCTTGGGTATTGTTAAAAGAACTCTGCTGATTCTCTTTGTTTTTGGTGTATGATCGATGGGTGTAATTTTAGTTATAGAGTATACAGCTTGGCATTACTTAATATGGTAACCTTCCAAAAAAAAAAACTAGCTTTGCTAATTCATTTTCATTATCTGTGTTTGAAAGGAAAATTATTAAACATTAGGTGATAAATTCTTTTTTTTTGCTTTTTATATATTTTTGTAATTCATTCAATGCACTTTTACAGCTGGTATTATTTCCCTCTGGCAAAATTTAGTTTTCGAAATTCATTAACTGCTAATTCAGACTGATTATTTAAGCACATGAAAGCAGCCAGTTTGGTCAGTGGTGTGTTAAATCATGTATAATTTCCTCAAGTACAATATGTAAAGACATTTTTTCAACCACATGTACATAAAGTATGCTGTTGTTGTAGGTTTAACACCATTTTTCAGCAAACAATAGGCTATACATGGTGGCCAATATTAATGGTGGAGGGAAAATCCCAGAAAGAACCACCAACCCATACTACTGACAAGCTTTCTCACATACCCACATTAGAGGTATGCTAACATTATCTCCATTGTGCATGTTGCAAAACCTTCACCTTGCACCTGTTACTCAAAAGTAGATAACATCTTTAGAGCACCAACCTTAACCAAATTGTGTGGGTGGCATGCCTGCTGATACAAGGAATACTTGAGGATCTATAGGTTAAAGATTAGGGTTATTGTGGTCCAGGACAATAATGTTGCTGGAGTTCAGTTTTAATATACATGTTGCACTCAAGAGCACAAAGAAGTGTACTGATTTTGGAATCTAATGGTCATAGAACTGGGTCACTATGAACAAAAGACATCCCACCCACCAAATGCAGAACCCAATTTTTACTGCACATATCTTCAACCGCCAGAAGTTGTTATTGACAGGTCAAAAAAGTGAGAGTTAGATAATTTGCATCTAAAGTTCATGATCACAATGACCCTATAAAAAGAGACGGGTAGTATATCTGTTCCACTACGGCATGATCTAAGAAGCTCCCATGGGCCTGATATTGCTCATCTACAGCCGACCATTTCATTATGAAGGCTTTTGCAGAATTGTAAGAATAAATGTTATGTTGATTTTATCTAGTTTACTATATTCTAATATTTACTTGAATATGCACATTCTCCTGCTCCAAATCATAACAAGTCATCCAAGACCCTTACAACTTGGATGTTGCTCATTAATGAAACCATCCAAGATCTTTTTAATATAAGCATATCTCTCCAGTTGGACCACAACTGTATAAGGTATATAATCTTAGAAGGGTAACAAGCCCAGTATGCAAAATCACCTCATTACATACTAATATGGACCTTGCTCATGATCGAACTTGTCAAAGATCTAAATGATATATGCATGATATTCTGAGTTTTATCATAATTTGATCAGAAATATGGCCTTCAGAGTAGTACAAGGTTAACCAACACTCACCTCATTAATATTCATGGATTTTGCTTCTTGTCAAACTCTTTTGATATAAACCCAGTTGACCGAAATTGAATTAGAAAAAGGGTTCCAGATTGATAGCATGCAATTGTTGATGGACAGAATATGAAGACCACTGCAGTCCATAGGTCATACCATAGGCTAAAAACATTGAAAATTCAGATAAGAAAGAAAACTAGGTCATGCTAGCCTACTATTAGAGTGTCTTTATAATGACTATGAAAACTCTACATGGTACAATATCAGGGATATGGGCTAAAAATACAAATACATTAAGCATGCTAGAATGTGAAAAGTGAGTCACAAAACTGATATGGCTAGCACTAATTACATTTGGAGATTAATGTACTTGTGTGACTACATGTAACAAAACTTAATTTTGGTGCCTATGAGAGAAAAGAAAAAGAATAACCCACAACATTAACAACAATGTCATCAAGAAAGTAGTATATATCTATGTGTCTTATTTGAACTTTGAGGGCACAAAAGAATTTTTGGGGTATGGGAAATATTTTGCTGTACACTATTTTATATTAACTTGCCAATAAAAAAAATGTGTGTATTGTATCATGCATAACAAAAAACCACGCAGAAAGCCAATCTTACATTGCAACCATTTTTAATTTAATTTTACTGTCCTAACAACTTGTGTCACTGAGGTATAATAGACTAAAAGTGAAGACATTACATATTTTAACATATATTATGAGAACAAGATATTATATATCACTACTGTCAAATACAGCTGCTGTAACAATTATAATTAGCAATCAATAGAATACAGTACAATTTTGAAGATTGTGATGGGCTATTATTGGATGTACCAGTGCTTAGGTAAAAATTGACTTTTACCTTTTTGTAATCTACAAATCAGGTTTCATAAAATTTTAAGCATTTTCAATCTACTATATCAAATTTTAAGCATTTTCAATCTACTATATTTCTATTATTTACTTGTAACTTACATGTTTAGATCATTTGCCACCACTCAAAACAGGAAATCTTGAAGAAGTCTACTAAAACCCATTTGTATGCAAGGCTGTTAATGAGACAATAAGAATAGTACAAGTACCTGTAAGCTCACGTTTCTTCTTCTCAGCAGTAACCTAAAGAGGGGGATGAGCCTTTATTGCAAATTTAAATCTAATAATGGGAGATTTTGAGGGAATAAGCTGTGGGAAGGGTGATTACTGGATAAGAAAAAAACTAATTCATTAGTCACTAAAGATGCCAAAAACTCAAATTGGAAGATCAGTGAGATTTCACTTAAAACACATTATATATTGAGCTCTTACAGACTTTTGAATTTATTTAAAATTATGATTACGAAATGGACTGTTGGTAGTTTTTAAACACATATGATTCAGTTTTAATATGTAAATCTAAAGTAAGATATCTTGTTAAATCAACGTGTTTTTCCCAAAAAAAAATTTTTGCTGTCCCCCACTCTCAAAGGATATTTTATCAATGTCACAGACTACAAAATTTCTTACAAGAAAGATATAGGCTTGAGTTACATATGACAAGTTGTCAAATCAGCAACAAGCATAAAATATATCTTTGCTAAAATATGTAGAGAAAAACAGATCATTGTACATGTATGCATTAAAATTTAATCACTGTGATCAACCATAGACATGTTTATTTAAAACAAATATTTATGCCAAGAACACTTTCTCCAATGGAAGAACTGCTCCTAAGACTTAAATCTTAAAACTTGCATTTAACATGCTCATTTATATGTCACTATCACAACATCAAAGTTTCAACATAATTAAGATTAATTTGTACATAACACAATATTGGATGAACAGAGGGAAATACTATAGAATGGATGAACATGACTAACTGTACACCCCATGCAATATTCATTGAAGGGTCATAAAATTAAAAAAAACAAAACAAATTCAAACAAGAAAAACAAGCAAATAACACAAATCTGAGAATATCTTACTTGCTATTGTATACTATGAAACAAACTATAAACTTGACCCTGATCTGGTGCTGCATTATGTCTTAGCATTCACTTGTAATTTCTATTAGAATGTACAGTATAGACCCTGATCTTTCAACACTTTGTGCAAATGCAGCTTTTTTTGTAATGCTGGTTGTATCTAACTAAATATGGAAGGTCAGTTTTAGCAAGAATTTTGTTGACTGTGATGTCTACAACCTGCTCTCCTGAGGCATATTTCAACTACCCACCAAAATCACTGGAGCATGAAAACTAAGTCCCTCTGAATTCCATCTGCCTATGATGAGCAGATCCTCCAAGATGAACCTCCATTAAGTTTCATGACTGTAAATGCATGTATTGAAGTTAAATATAAATCTTAACGTCTCCAATGCTACAACAGTGACACCATCAGAAAAAAATTAGACTTTTGTATGCATGCAGGAGAGTGCAAGGGTGCCTCCAGTCATGGGATCTTAAACTAAATATTTCAACTGAAAACTTCTTGTATCTGAAATTTGCCAGTTAAATTTAACTAGGAATAAATAAAGGTTGATGTAGGGTTTTTGATTTTTTTTGATGACACATTCTTCACTAAAAAAGACAGAAGAATATTTTTGTTTAGTAATAAGTTAGTAGATGCAAAACGAAATATACTCTTGATGTAAAACGATATGTAATGACTTAGAAAATTCTGTAACAGAATAAGTTAGGACAATCTATATGTGCACATCTATATCATCTGTACATGTTTAGATGTTATAATAAATGTAAGTAATAAAGAATAATTTACACAAAAGAAATGGTGACAAGTGATTAAATCTCAAAAGACATTATAGATGGGTCTTTCTGCAATACTCACTTGTAATTTGACCAAAAAATATAATTTTATTCACAATTGTCACTCAACTCATTCAAAGGAACCTATTTTAATAAAGACATGAAATGCTATTGCTGATCACATAAAACTATAGAAATTATGTAAATTTTGATAATTTGGGGGAAAATCTTAAAACCACAATGCCTAGGTCATTGGTACTGAATATATTTACAACTGAATTTCATGCATCCAAGTATTTTAACTGGGTTTCCTTTGTGATCTATAATAATGCTAAAATGATAGTATTTCTCCACTGCTGATAATTCCCACTTCTAATTATATACAATTTGCAGCAGAAACTTCATTCATTCTTTGAGCATTCAAATCTTTGGGAAAAAGTAAGACTAACTGACACATTTGCAATAGAGCCATATATCAGTCATGTTGCATTATGCTATGTAATATTGTATCTGTTTTTTTGACATGTATCATGATTTATCGCATAAACTAAAACAAAATATACTCGAGTCCATGCTTGCTAATTTTCTATTGTACGATTGCATTATATCTAATATAGGATATGTTTAGTTTCTGGAACAAATGAAAATGATGTGCTGTTTGTTTCTGTCTTCAAATGTTCACTGATTTAATATACTAAATCTATTTTAAAAACGTTTATTATCATGCCTAATGGACACAGAGCACATGAAAATAGGTGCAACAACGTATCTTGTTCTAATTACATTTTTCGGCATGTACTTAAACATTCTCAGTTGTCGATTTGGTTCAATCAAGACAAAAACAGAAGCATCCCTCGGGCTCTGAGAACTCTAAAACAGCATGAGATGATGTTATTTTCCCACAAAAATATACGTCTTCAGTAGAATTGCAAAGTGTTAAATTGGCATTATGACTGCATGCTCAAGTTATGTTTTGTTCTGAATTTCGTTTGTCTTTTATATCTTTTGGCATATTACATATAACCTCCTTGTATTCTTACTCTAGCACAACTTGCAATCTTTCAGTCATAATGGCCTTGACCTTCAGCCTTTTCATTCCAAGAGTTGACAGGTTTATTCCTTACCACAGGTTTAAGTCATTCACATGTTTGGTTCAGGCCTCTGGTGTAGAACTAATGTTTTACTATGTAGAAACCATTCTTCTCCTTTCAGTCAGTGACCTTGGCCTTTGACCTTTTGACTCCAAAATTGATAGGTTTCCTCCTTAACCTATGTGAAAAAAAATATTCCAGATGTTTGATTCAGGTGTTATAGGCATTTGCAACTTCCTCCTGGACACAGGCTGGATAGTGATGTTTCAATGTACCCATAATTATAACTAATATAATTATTATTAATTAGTGGTCATCATCTGACAGCTGCAACCTGTACACATGTAAAGAAGTAAGATTTGGTAATCATTATACCTTGAGCAAGAGCTCTCTTCTCAGCATAACAAAAAGTATGTTGCATTTGTAAGTCTCTCAAAACTAGGTCAGTACAAAATCTCAAAAATAGTATGATCTCCAGGCTGGGTTTAAAATGTCCCATTAATCCGCTAATAGCAGACATTTACCTGTACATCACCCACTAATACATTTCTAGCTTTATCTTCTGTTTGTTAATACTCTATATTAATAATTTGTATTATTATACAGTGTGTTTGTTACTGAAGGTATTAGTGTAAACAGCAGTCAGCAAATTAAATTTTCGGTACATTCTGTAGTTAAAATATTCTCGTGTTATTAATGCATACTTAAATATGTACAAAATACCTTTATTTAATCAATGCTTACATCTTTATTATATTTATGAATTTGGTTTTTACTGCAGATATGATGATCATCTTCAGAATTAAACTGCAGCAACATGCATTATAATATACAAAAGGCTGAGTTTAATATACCGGTAATAAATATTAAAACTAAATTATTACATGTTACAATAGCTTTTAAAAGTTTTAATTTTGAACAATGTAGTAAGCAATTATATTATTATGTCAAGAAGATACTGGCCATGGCATGCATGTCAACCCCTGCAATGAACTTTCATAAAGAGGGCATTATTTTAGCAAGAA
Source organism: Unio pictorum (assembly GCA_030141615.1). Classification (NCBI taxonomy): domain Eukaryota; kingdom Metazoa; phylum Mollusca; class Bivalvia; order Unionida; family Unionidae; genus Unio; species Unio pictorum. The sequence continues at coordinate 1,475,536 of JARLTB010000101.1, forward strand.
AATTTAATATTGAGATTAATCTAGGGTATCGATAGTCATACATGCACATGAATGCCAAAGCAATCGCTATACTGAATATCTGCACAGAGGGCACAACAATAATGTTATGGTGTATGGCACAAACGTTATATAAATTTGTATAAATATATTTTCATAAATTTATGATTGTTGTTGTTAGATTTAACGCCATTTTTCAGCACACGACAGGCTATACATAGCGGCCAGTATAATTGGTGGAGGATGAACCCGGGAAAACCCCTGAAAAGAACCATTGACCATGAGACACTACTGACAAGCTTTCTCGCATACCCACATTAGCCAAATCTTAAACTCGATCCCACGCAGACTGAGGTGAGATGGTAGTAATCCATAACGAAGTGCTTTAGCCCACTCGGCCACTCTGGGTCCCTTATGATTGTAATTCGTTTCTTGGTAACGGCAGATGATAAAGACACTATGAACTAATGCAGGTAATAATATTGCTTTGAATGTGTTGGAAATGGCAATGTTAGTACTCTACTTCCAAACAAATGTGAAAATGGAAAAAGGTACAATGACAGCAGCATAGTCATATCTGGAGAATAGTTTGATAACATGTGATAATTTCACCCTAACAAGTTGGATACAAGTGCAAACTGCAAAGATCCAGATCTGCCACTACCTAATGTGCAGGAAGATCATAATGTTAGACTGGACTTACAAGTGTGTATATTATTAGGTCTCCACATTATGCTGTGTAATATGACATCATTTAATAAATTATTTTACATGTCATAGAACTTTTTTCTTCTCCCCCTGGAATGCCTTTTTTGAAATGTTAGACATAAAAAGTAGAATTTAATTGTAGACACTGACAAACTAGTTCTATTTGTCAAGTCTTGTACCGCTAAATAAAATAGAATTTGCATAATAACATAAAACTTTTTATATATGTGGTTGAACATCACCTTCAAATTAAATCTTATTTTAAGTGGTCATCTATTGTTTGTGGACCTTCCTAATAAGATGTGCAGTGGTCATCAGCTGACAGCAGTAATCTGTACACATATATAGAAGGTCTGGTATTCATAAACTCTAAGCTCTGTTCTAAACCAATCAAAATGAATGTTGCATAAGTAAACTCCTGATTGGTACAAAATCTCAAGCTTGTATACCTGTATAAAATTGGGTCTGGTAATCATTAAACTCTGTGCTCTGTTCTCAACCAATCAAAATGAAAATTGTATAAGTAAACTCCTGATTGGTACAAAGTTACAAGCTTGTATATATGTATAAGAGTAAGGTCTGGTAATCATTAAACTCTGAGCTTTATTCTTAACCAATCAAAATGAATGTTGCACAAGTAAACTCCTCTGATTGGTACAAAATCACAAGCTCAAGAGCTGTACAATATCCAGGCCTGGCTTAAAATTTTTCCATTAAATAATGGATATCTACCTGCACATCACCCACTAATAATGGACAGTTTAATGCAGTCCAGTGGGTGTATTATACAGAAAAGTTTACTATATGCATTTATTGGTCTCAGAAAATTTTGTGTTAGATAACTGAGCCTGTGCAGTTAAAACGTTTCATCAGGTGCTGCTGAAGTGCTGAAGTAGCTTCCAAAGCTGTCACGACTACCTCCATGGTACGAGAATGCTTCAAAGTAAGGCAATTCTGCATCCTCACTAATGGAGTCCAAATGCCCATGTGTGCCCATTCTGTCATTTGGTGGAGAAAGAGCTAAAGTCTCCTTGGCAAACTCATCAGGGATGTACTTTGTGTCCCATGAATTCTTCACATCGGGTTTCCATGGGGGTGGAATCTGAAAAATAAGCACAGGTTATAGTTATAGCCATGGCTTCCTAGTCTTATGTTACAACTGTTGCAAATCTTGTTTCATTCACAAATTCTTTATATCAAAACGCTAATGCTTTCCTTTGCTGCACTTTACAGTGTAACAATTCATTATAACAGTTAATATCAAGGTTAAAAAAAATGCCCTCACCCAACAAAGTGCAATGTTTATGCCCTTAGAGATAACACGTTTCATTATGTATCATGTTGACAAACAGCTTTAAAGGTAAAAGGGTAATTTATACTCAAACAACTGTGTCTTGTACTTGTGATCTTCAAAAAGACGGTCATTTTATTAAGTTCTCATTTAAGTGATACACATGGCAATGCAGAGAATCCAATGGTATCGTTTTACTGCTTTGGTAATCATACATATTATAAATTACTTCCCACATCCTGGTTTTAATAAAGTGGCTGACCTGACAATGAAAATTATTGCAGTGGAACAACAAAACCTAGGAACCAATGAAATTTGTTCTTTATAAACAGACTTTTATCAAAATAGAAAATACACAGACTACATTACGATTAGAACTTGCATGTTAACTTTTACATAGACACATAAACAAAGATCAAATCAAGTTATCAGTGTGTTACAAATACATTTGCATACGAAGTCATAATAAGGATGGCTGATCCTATGACTTTTATAGCTATGTAAAATCAACAAGATGCTCCTTCTACCTGAAATGCAGCCCAGCTATGGAGTATGACTTAAAATTAATACAGGTAACTTACTGCATGCAAACAAGAGTCTGATCCTCTGAAATTATCCAGGATTTTAAAAAAGAGCCATTTCTACTTCTAACTGCCAACTGCTGAAGCCATCTTTGGTATTCTGGAGTGATATAATTTTTATTTTAACTATTGTTGCATCCATACTGGATGTTAAGACCAACACCATTTTCATTTAGTACATACAAGACAGCATCAGAAGATTTGTTTGGTGAAACTTCCATGTTGATATGACCATCCATTCAAAAGAATTAGTTACAAGAGTTTCAATTTCTTTCCATCTAGGAGGAGTAGTGACAAGATCTTTATGATGGAAGCTGTGGTGAATTTATTTGATATCAGATTGTCACAATTTTCATTTTAAGACCAACTGCCACTATAAAAAGTCTTCTAATGGCAGCTTACCGGTAATGTTGATATTGCCAACCATTCAGGAGTAGCAATAACAAGACCGTCAAGATGGCCAATGGGCTGGTTGTATTGGATGATCAAGCAGAACAATTTTTTTTTTAGGACCATGTAGACATTATACAAAGTATTTTGTTTATTTTAAAACCCATGTCAATATGATTTTCCATTCCTGAGGAGTACATTACCAAGATTTTCAATATCGCTGCCACTGTGACCATATTAGATATCTGATCTCATACAAGATATCATGTGTTAAACACCATAGTGATACAACTATCCAGTACTAGTGATATGATTTTCAAAATGGCTGCTGTACTGACCACATTGGCTTTCTTGAGCAGCACCATTTTCATTAGGACCAACTTGACCCTGGGATTAATGTGTGTACGAAGATGCAATCCTCCATGTCATTTATGTGAAGCAGCAGAAGATAAATGTTGGACAATCGGCCATCCCAAAAGCTCTTACGGTCCATGAACAGTACAACCAAAATTTATAACCCAAGTTCCAGTGACCTAACATTTGACCTTGTGATCTTCACATCAATCTACAAAACTAATGATAGTCAGTCAATGATGTTTGACAATCACAGCTTAGACTAAGTTGACCTTGGTAGTTCACTTTTTCACTATGAAATCAATTAAATACTGCTTACAATTACTGTTTACCTAATATGCTGGATGAAATGAACACTTGGAAACAAGTTATATAAAAATCAGGAACAATCAATTTTGTACTTTGACACTGAAATCAATACAATGCTGCTTTTTGCCCTAATAGCTTGTTTATAGGCTTGATGAAAAATGAATAAAGGGAAACTTTGTGTACTACATAAACCAAAACCCAATTTGGGTTCCAATAATTCTGACCTTCTGATGCATACAAATCAAAAAAGATTCCTTCTCTATCCACGGACATGCTACCTTTAATAATATGATTAAAAAAAGACAAGAAAACTTCAGCTGTGGAACTACCATGGATATAAAGATGGACAGAGAGACAGCTGAACATTACCTTTTGTACATTCACTGCAACTTTCATCATGGGGATACAACAGAATACTGCATTGTATTGAAGAATAGTCAATGTTGAAAACAAAATTCCACTTTCAGCTGATTGGTTGAACAATCCTGTCTGACAACACTTAAGTGTTTACAGGTGCTTGGTATTTATAGTTATATAGAAATTATGTTCCAGTACAATATCCCTACTGTCTGATAGAAAACTAGTCTCAGTCAGCATTTATAGTGGTTGACAGATACTTTATTTTTACACACATCCGTGTATTTCTTCAATACTTTTTTTTTTTTCTCAAAGATCCCATTTATCTGTTGGAATGCTGACATTGTATGGTGGTTTTTATTGAATGGTTCCTTCAGCTGAATAAAGTCTTACAGCCATGTCAATAATTATGAACCTCAATAAACCTAGGGTATCATGACAGTTTAAAGTGTGAACAATTCATCATTATGTTGAATCATGGGATCGAAAAATTCCTCCTTACGGAAGATAAGTGGCTCTTCTTCCTGACACTCAATTATTCAACTAATTTTACACCTCCCAAACAGATGAACATAAATATTCTTTTTACTCTGAATCCTCTTTTTATGTGTTAGGTATCAATTTTCATAAATCATAAACATAAATACCGAATGTAAAATGTCTTCTTTTTTGTAGGGATTTCGTTTTACTGAGCTTATTAAAAAGTGTTGTGTAATAATTAATAACAATTATTTGCACAGGTATATTTTTTTTGGCATTAGTTCCTACCTCAAAGACGTATCCCTCCAATTAGTAACTGGAAGTATAGAATAAAAATTATTCCAGTCTGAAACCCCAGCGATTTTCAGTCAATGATAATATTTTCCTTCTTTGAACTGAACTAAGATATCAAAGCAGGTTGGGAAAAAGCAAAAAAAGCTGGTAAATATTACACAGTAAAATTTGTTTTACCCACTCCATTCAAAACTACATTTTGATAGCAGTCATATATGACATGCGGTTATTGCATTGCACAATCTGCAAACCCAGTGGGATAATGTAGACCTAAGAGAAGCTGTCAAGTGAACTTACGATTGTTGTCAGTAGGATGTTCTATGGATGTCTGGAGGAAGGCCTTAAAACTAACTGAGCTGCTCCTATTGAACCCAAAGCATAAATACCCTCATTCTGATGCATCTCTGAATGAAGGCAAAATGACTCAAAATGGGGCAAGAATGTAAAAAAGGAATGATTAGAAAAAGGCCCCATACACAGCAATGACCGCATCCTCATGGGATTTGATTTGAAAGAGATCTCGAGAGTCAGCGTGAGACCAATAAGCTCTTTCAATAGTACAGTCAAACCACCTTGAATGATGGCTGCTGAAGAATCCATGCATGCAAACAAGAGTCTGATCCTCTGAAATTATCCAAGATTTAAGAAATGGCCATTTCTACTTCTAACTGTCAACTGCTGAAACCATGTTTGGAATTCTTGGAAAAGGCTTTTATTGGCATCTATTCAGACAATGGGAAGAAGGGCTCTTTGCTGGAGAGAGTGTAGAATGTTAGCAACACTATCTCCTTTGTTGCTTGGGTACTTCAATATTCGTATATGTATCAATGCAGCAGAGGTGTGTGTTACACACCCAGCATTTTTTCAGCATCTTGTCTGAATGTTTGAAGATGTTACATATCCCCAAATCAAATGGACACCCTGTTTAATAACAGAATTCCTGACTTTTATGACACAAATTTTGCAACTGAATTTCTAACTGATACTTCTTCAAATTACATTCAATCTTTCATTGGAAATGTAAATGGATCATATTAAATAAGGCTTGCTTTGAATGCAAGTTAGTGAAATGAGAAAAAAGATGTACTTATCTTACAACCCATAATTGCTGTTCAAATACTGTCATCTAATAATTAATACTATATTATAGACTAGTCAACTATGGTATAGTAAGCATTATTGAAAAAAATTACATGAGAATCTTGTGTCATATGTAATTATTGACAAAGTATGGTAAATATAAACATACAAATATATTTTAGCTTATACAGACTAAATAACTTTATCATAAGCTGATCATTAACTTTACTTATGTAGTAAATTTTGTTCATTTTGACAATAGTTTCTTTTGTTCCACTGCAAGGCATTGGCTGACAATTTAACTAGAGTGGGTGTGACACCCTTTAAGCAGCTATCTTCCTCCTAATGAAAGGGGTTGGGATCCTTAGACTTTCTTTGCTGGCCCCTCCTACCACTTCACCATGACAATGATGACTGGCATGTTCCAATTCTTTTGAAAACGCTTTTATATTTTATATAGCTTTATGACACAATCAGTATCATTTCAACAAATGTTTGATGCTTTCACCAGGATGCTTTGCAAATTTTAGAAATAAGTGTTAACATTTCATACCAAACTCTTAAGAGTTGCAATTTTTTGTATCTGCAACCCTAATGGCCTGTGAATTATATAAAATCCTAAACCCTTTATACTGTGGTACTTCTCTCTTATGCCAAGACTGTCAAATTTGATCTAATTATATCAAATTTCTTGAAGCTAATTTTGTAACAGTGGCCATACTTGATGGCAGATCAGCGTTATTTTAAACATATTTGAACAAGACCTTCATGCTTGTATGCATTCTACCATATTTGTGTCAAATTCTGCTGAGCTTTCAGAAACTATTCTTTGTATTGAGGCATTATTCAGAATTTATTAGGTTTTTCTGTTTTAGTAAAGACAGCCAACTGACAATGGACTGACATCATTTTCTTCAAATCTGAAGTGCTTCATGCCAGGATGTATTATTCTTTTAAATTTGGTCCAGTGAATTTTGGAGAAGTTGGCAAATATAAATTGTGAATGGCCAATGGCCAATGTACAACATCACAAAATCTCTTGGCCTTACAGCCATGTGAATTAAAAATAAGACTTAATATGTGTATACATTTTTATTTAAAATACATAACCGGTATTCTTCACATGCAAAAAATTAACCAATTGTGTATACAGAATTGTACTAATAAAATGCTGAGGTAAAAACATCTTGTCTTCTGTTCTTAACCTGGCCACAGTAATCAAGGCCAAATGAGGTATAACCATATTTTTATAATTCTTCACGCTATTTAATCTCGATATGTTCCTCTCTAGAATAAACATGCAAAATCAATGAATTTGCATCCCCCACCTGCCATGTTAAAGTCATAACAAATTCATTAAAAAATCTATGGCCTATAACACAAAGCTGTAAAGTTACAATGCAGACATAGAAAATAACCAAGTGGTGAATACAGTGTGATGGGAAGCTTAAAATATTCAGCTGCAACTTTGACCTTGAAGATAGGAACTAGATGATGGTTCACAACACACAGTTCTATAATAATATTTTTAAGTTTCATCTCTGAATTCTTAAAAGCTTTATCATCGAGTGATAAGCAAAATTTAAAATACTGAGTTGTAACCTTGACCTTCATAACAGAAACTCAGTGTGGTACCTGACATACATTCTGTCATGTATATAAATCCCAATATTAATTGTTTTCAAATGCCTCTAAAGTTACAGAGCTACCAGTAAACAATTTATAAAAATTTCAATTTGTTTTTACAAATTATTATTTAAAATTATGCCTATTGAGCCATGACTTTGATCTTGAAGTCGACTAAAACCCTAATGTGGCATAAAACACACCTTCTGGTGATGAAATTATGGTTATAAAAGGTCTCATCAATTAATCTCAAATGGCTCTAAGTTTTAAAACAGTGGGGAAAGTGTGATGGACAAGTAAAATACTGAGCCTTGACCTTGAAAACAGCACCCTGATTGTAGTAGCAATGCACCATATAACAATGATGACAATGAATAAAAGTATACAAAATTTCATCCCTTAATCTCCAATAGCATTTTGGAACACAAGGGAAAGTGTGATAAAAGCAAAATATCAAACCAGTCTTGGCCATGAAGATATGGCACCCAATGTAGTGTGCACCTACTATGCAACTATGTACAAGTATACCATGTTCCATTCTTTAATTTCAAATGGTTTTAAAGTTAGCAGAGATGGAAATCTGAAAATACTATGTTGTGACCTTAAGACAGGATCCCCAATGTGATATATAACATATCTTCTAATGGTGATAAGTATACCACAGTTTTCAAGTTATAAAACAGAAATGAAAGTGTGACTGATGGATGGAAATGCAGACCCAAAGTGAACTAATTTTCTTTTAAGTAGCAGAGGCCAATAAGAATTTTGTGGAATATCATGTCTTGCCTGCTCTCTGATGCACAATTCAAAATCCCTGCAAAGTTGTAAAAGCAAGAAAAGTAGTTTGCATGATTTATTTCTCCTTTGGTACATAGTACCCTTCACGATCAATACAGTCAGCATGGTCTAAGATTGTACATACAACATTTCCAGGGAAACCGAGCTAATAAAATAACTTCATGTAATAACTAGATATTTGCCAAACCCAAGCTTTATTTTGCTATAAAGTATAAACCTGAGCTGAATTTATCCATTAAATTTCATGATTGTAAGAATCTCAAAGAATCTGAGCTAATGAAAAAACTGAATTGCTGGAGAATACAAAATAGGTAACTGTGACCTACTTTAAATGCACACCTTTTATGTTGATAACAATGCTAATAATGGTAATGTCATCAAGAAAAATGATCTCTATGTCTCACCTTTGCTTCAAAGGCAAATTAAACAAATCAGTGAGAAAACCAATTCATCATCAATATGTACACATCTGTAACAAGTTTTTAACTGCACACAGTCTGGACCCTTACCTTATTGATATGCAAATAAATATACTGTTTTTACTCATTTCTTACACCCACTCCAACAAAACAATGCAGACCCTGATCTGGAATCATGCACCGTCAAATCTACATTAAGTTTTCTGGTAATCATAAACAGATTGAATAACACACCATAATCTGTCCTGACTACTGAATTTATTAGGGCAACATTCAGGAAAAAGAACGACTGATTCATCTATAGTGATTCTGTGATGCTGCAGAATATAAGCAAAAATTAACCACTTTGATTAAACTATTTCATCAAACAATATTGGTAAGATTCTGAAATACCTGAACTGCATTTCTCTAAAAAGTCCAACATGTACAAAAATGTAGAAACAATTTCTATAACTAGGAAGCATGAACCAGAGACTGGGCCCTCTTACCAAGAGATTTGATAACCAGTCAGAATAGAATGCAAACATGAACATTTTCATTTTGGAGGTGGTTTATCCCACAAACAGGAAACTTTATTTTATTCAATGTGCCATCTGACATAAGGGATGGCATTATTATAAATGAAAGATATGCAAGTTCAGGCACAAATATACATCATGACATATCTAATGTAATTCATTCCAGCACATTTTCTACAAAATTCACAAGTAATGAACAAATCAAACAACAATCACAGTATGACAAAGGAGCTCACAACTTCTAGAAAAATGGCTTACACACTGATGCATCAGTTAACCATGCAACAATAGCTCAAATGTTTGTGTCAACATTCTGAAAACAATTGTCTCACAGGAATATTTCAATGTAATAAATTAAATTGAATAGAAACAAAAACCATCAATAGTTAAAATATATGCAGGTATATCACTATGTTTAAAACTTTTGGATAGTCAAAGTTTTCATATATTTTGTGAAAGATTTGAAAAGTAGTGAACAAATTATTAAAAGCAGTCATTAAAATTGCAAACATTCGTTGACCAGCAACTTTTTGTAAGGCTGACAAGTATTTACAAATATTTAGAATTTTTTTTATTACTGTATCCACTGAAAACTTGCAGGATAAATGTCCTGAGAACATGTATAATTAGTTAGGGCTTCTAGGGTGAAACAGATGCCAAAATGAGCATTCTCTTGGTTGCAAAAGAAAAAGTTTGTGATTGTGGACTACTAGCTAAGAACAATGACAATACAACTAAAAAAAACCTGCTGTTATTATTTCATAGTACAGCCGCTCCAATGCCCACTATTACCATAAATGTTTAGACAAAAAAAAAATTATAAAAAATTCCTGTCCCAGAACTTATGGTGAAACTTTTTTTCACCTAGGCCAAGAAACGAAATAAATTTGTATTACATTTGTGCTACCTCTCACTGCAAATTGCAATAAAATAGAAAATAGAACATTTAATTGATTTTTTTCAAAAGAAAAAAGAAAAAAAATTATTTTGAATTATTATCATTTATTCCTTTATTTTCTTCAAATGAGTATTAAATCCTATATGCAGTGTAGGCTTTGATACTGTAGCGTGTATCGATTATGTCCAAAAACACGCCATGTTGCTCAATGACATGAGCATTGAGAAACAAATTGTGTGTGGTTGTGCTCAAAGGTTTGAATATGTTATCTGAATGAAAGCTGGATCCAACAAAATCACAAACAAGATGGAAATAAATAACTCTTATCTTGAAGAAAACTGTCATTCATGCAACGTAAGTGCAACATAACCAAGATTGAATTATATCCAGCTCTAGGTCTACTGAATGATTCTATTTTGCAAATAAAAATCGTAACACATTCACTTGAGTGCAGGTGACATTATTTTCGATATGGTGGTGAATAATCATAACTGGTAGTGACCAGTAAGCTCCTTCTTTAAACTTACTGACAGGACATCAAATACAAAGGTTCTTTTTACTACAAAGCAAGCCAACTTTGGACACTCTGAAGCTACTTTCTTTTTAAAGCATATCAATGGTTAATTTATTGCAAAGCAAGCTGACCTCGGAAGCTGACTATGAATTCTTTTAAGTGTGTTGAATTTTTTTTAAATATAAAGACGGCCAAGATTCATAAACTAACTTTAGTTCCTCACAGGAATTTTGAGAAAAAAAAATTGAAGCAATGGAACAATTTTTAAGTGACACAATATATTGCTTTGTGCATGGACATCGATGACCCAGCATTGCCTAGAAGATTTACAATAAAAAATATGGTGATGAATTCGTGAAGGCCATTAGAGAAGCAGAGGATTTCACTGACAATTTGATATTAATATGGATGAAATTCTAGTGTACTTTGATCAGATTCCTGAACAGACTGACAATAAAGTGTGAGAATTAGCAAGACTGGTGTAGATTTGAAAAAATTGAACATTTGTCCATGCAGTTTCTGCTTCAGGTGATGTGTTGCCTCGAACAATTTTTCACTGTATGAGAAAGCGGGGAAAAAATATTCATGTACCAAAAGATTGGATTGTACATGTGCAGGAGAAGGGTTGTGTTGATGAGATGCTGCTGCAATGGATTAAAGAGTTTTATCACATGTACAGTTTTATCTATTTTTTAAAAAAAAAATACATTTTCCAACATGTAATTTTCGAATAATTTAAAAGATGTCCCACAACTTTCAACTCAAAAACAACCATGTCTCCCAGAAGATAAGGTGCACCAAAAAATAACTTATAAAATTAATTTATGGTGTCCCAGCACATATAGTAAATATGGTATTTTTTACTCTGAACAACAAGGGTATCATTAAAAATATCATCAGTTTTGATTATTTATACGCAATGTTAGTTTATAGTCACTTTGATCAATAAAAATTTGAGCCATTTTGTGATGTTAGTGCGAGGCATGTATTACATTAAAGCAAAAGCTTTCTTGAATAAAAAGCATATATAAATGTCTTATTTAGGCAATCAAACATTTTTCATACACCGGTATCAAAAGCATACTTCAGTTAAAACAAATCTTATAAACATTTTAATAATACTAAAAATCATAGCATCTTTTAAGTCAGTTTAACAAATGCAGCTATGACAACACAAGGTTTCAAAATGAGGACTGCTCAGGCAATGTTGCTTCCTAGGACATTCTGAAAGGTCCTAAGCAGTCTTGTCGACAGCCTGTTCAAGGGGGGTACCCAGCTCTCTAGGGTGCACTGTCCTCTTTAGGGATTACCCTTTTAGATCTCCAGGGGTTTAATACTTGCATAGTAACATTCAATATGTACAATTTATGCATCAATACATCAATCATTTATTCTATTGCAGTGCAAGTACTAAAGTAAAAGTCATACAAGTAATGTAGGTATTCAACACTGGATATTTTAGTAATTGATGTCAATGTATAGAACTTGATTCTACATACATGTACCTTCACATGGCAATCGTTCACTTTATTTGGATCTTCATACATCCATATTCCTTCAAAAGGTCATTATTTATATACCTTGAAAAGTACATAAGGCGAAATCAATATTAAGGTATGTGTACTGTGATGTTTTATGTACGATGATAATTTTGTACTATACTGCAACGATCAGACTCAACATGCTATTTTCTTGACCTATTCAATACCTGGGCACCAGTGTAAATGTCCCAAAGTGATAATTTTCATCTGGAGTTTCTTATGACAATTAACATGCATAGTGTTCAATAATCTGAATTGAACAGACTCTGGTTAAACAAAATCAGTATTTTATTTTAAAACAACAATTTATATTTAATTTAGGATGAGTAAATGTACATACATGGCTTGTATAACTTTTACTCTAGTGTAGTGCATGAAAGTGTGCTCTCAAAGAAGTGTCATCAGAAGAGGATTACTATGCTTAAAATACCAGAGGTAACCTGCACCTTGAAAATACTGCTGACTGGGAACCAGTTCTTGCCTAAATTTGCTTTTCTTTCCTTCAAATTAAATAGTAATCATTCCATTTGTGCACTAGGCAGACTACCAAAGAACACTAAAGTCCATGCCAATGTTTTCCATAATTCTGATTTTGAAAGTAAATTAAAAAAATATATTTTGATTACAAATTATTTTTTAAAGTTTGGGAAGATTACAAGAATCAAAAGAACCAATTTTCACCGTATCTTTCTGTTTAGTATGAAAAACAGGTTTAAAATTCCTTGAAATTTAACTAATGCCGATTTCAGAGGTACCAAAACCTTCATAAAAACATACAAACAAGGGTATGATAGTATTTCCATAGCAAATGTAATCCAAAATTTATTAACATTTATTTTATTACCATAAATAAAAAATATTAATATTGTTACACTTATCAAGATTTATGATATCTGCTTTGAATCTCATTCTTTCTACAACATGTAATAAATGAATAAATGAACCCTTGCTACAAAATATTTCACTTGATATGTGTTGCCTTACATCAGTGGTTCCCAACCATGCTTGGCCATGACCATAAAAAATATTTTCTTCACATAACCCTGTTTCTATATTTTGATAAGTTTTGCCCACCCACCCCCTCCAGATGAACCTCCCCATAAATCCAGAACATCAACATAACACTGATCAGGGTTGCAACTGTGGGTGGTGGTTATGACTCATATTATTTTTCCCCAAATATTCATATCTAGTGATCAAATAGGAAAGTGGGTCAACATCCTTTTCACATCTGCTCATAAGAAATAGTCCTCAGTAACAATATGGAGGATTCCTCATACACAAGCAAATAATTTAAATTCAGTGTATCTGCTGTGTAAAGAAAATATGCTGTCAATCTGAAAATTGCTCTCCAATTTATCATCTATGAGTCTATTACCCGTAACACTCAAATTATTATTATTAGTAGTATTACTTAAGAGAAAGGATTGCAGTAGTTCTCTGTGAGTCTGGTTCAATGAAAAAATTAAAATATGCACACGAAGGAAGTAGATCATTTAAATCATCTTCTGTGTGCAGAAATAAAGCATTTGATTCTAAGTTTGTGTTATGGTTTAACAAAATTTTAATCAATCCTATGAAATAGAAAACTTACAAAAAGAGTAGTATTAATTACAGCAGGGATTTTGTAAATATGCTGGTGTAATTGTCTTTAAAAATTTATATCTAGTATCTATATTCTGAAATATATCCACTGCAAGCCTGATGACAACATATGTTGACATACACATGTTTAAAGCGTGTAAAAAATGGGAAGTAGTTTTCTCTGTTTCATACCTAAATCAGATGTCTCAAATACAAACTTAAACCAGTGTTCAAGCATCAACGTTTTCAAACAGAACTTTAAATAATCAGTGATTGGGAAGATATTTTACAGGATATATCAAACTCCTAATTGTATCCTTCAAATGGCATGTAGAACAGAACATATACAATTTATTTAAATTATACATAGCAATATCTCTAAGATATCTTGTGCAAAAAGGGTGTCATATATGGGTTCGGTATGCATTCTGACAGCATCATTTTAGCAAGTGTAACTATGAATACCAATTTATATCACTACACAGCCATTTCAAAGGCTAGAATTATTCAAGGATTTACTATAAATTACTATAGTCACACATGCTCGAGTCAATCAAACCATTATACAATCAGAGACAGTCAAGCAAGGCTTTGCTATAATCACTATATAATCACAATGACTAGAGTCAATCAAGGCTTTGCTATAGTCACTATACAGTCACACAGACTAGAGTCAATCTAGGCTTTGCTATAGTCACTATGCAATCACACAGACTAGGGTCAAGGCATTGCTATAATCACTAGAGTCAATCAAGGCATTGCTATAGTCACTATGCAATCACAGATTAGAGTCAATCAAGGCTTTGCTATATTACTATGCAATCACAGATTAGAGTCAATCAAGGCTTTGCTATAGTCACTATGCAATCACAGATTAAGAGTCAATCAAGGTTTTGCTATAATCACTATGCAATCACAGATTAGAGCCAATCAAGGCTTTGCTATAGTCACTATGCAATCACAGATTAGAGTCAATCAAGGCTTTGCTATAATCACTATGCAATCACAGATTAGAGTCAATCAAGGCTTTGCTATAGTCACTATGCAATCACACAGACTAGAGTCAATCAAGGCTCTGCTGTATAACATTAACATTTCAATGTTTACTCAGGACCACAATTATTTTAAAATCCCCTGTACTTTGTCCAGGTTTAAAGAACAAATATCAATTCATTATCACAAATTAGGTAAACTTTTTACAAATGAAAACAACCCACATATCTATTTCAAACTGCTAATATTTTTGGTGTGTGTGCACATCTTCATTAATTTTCAAAACATTATTAGGTTTGTTTGTAAATTATCTCAATTTTCTTACACTCATGTGTTTCCTGATGCATGTTAAACGCTGACCAATGCAGCAACATGGCTGGAAAAAACCCACTAAAGAACACCAAGTTTTAAAGCTATTTAGGAGACCTATATTCACAGTGTTCAGCAAGAGAAATTAAGACTAATTAAATTTATCAAAATTACTGTAGAAATTTATTTTGGTTATGCATAAGTAAAACACTTCCTATAACTGACAGTCTGCTATAAATAGGGAGGGCAGATGACAAGGTATGCTATTATCATGTATATACTCTTGACTCACATATACAACAGATGATTAAGTCGTATGTGATACCCACCTTCACTAAAATTACAACTTGCTCAAGGACTGCACATAATGAAAAATTCAAGTATTTCTTTAAGAAACTTGAATCAGTAACATTACATGGCAAGAACTGTTTCCCAGTCCAGGTGTGATCTCAGCATAACAATACTCTCTGACATGACATAAGTCACTAAGACTTCTGACAAAAGTAACTGATAAGAGTTTTGTAACTTTAGATACATCAATAACACAGCTCGCTGACTTGACATAGGACACTAAGAACAAAAGCAGCTGAGTCCTGTGAGTTGTAGTTACATCTAAAGCAGCTACAGACTTGTGTAAAATTGTGAAAACCAATTAAAAGTGAAGGCCATAAGAGCAGTGCAATAAGCATGAGGTACTTATTTTATCCTCATTACCCCTACCAGAATGAAAACTACCATAACATGATACGTTTTCTTGCTTTATTGCAATTTTTTTTTAACTCTATGAGATTTTGTTTGAGACATAAGCAAATACAGAAGACAGTGATGCTTTTTTCTTAATAAAAAATCTTAAGAGTGTCATGAAAACTACATGATATGCACTCCTCCATATGTTTAATAGTTCTACATGTAGGTACTAGTAGGACAATGTTTCTTTCTGGTAATTATTGACAAATGTATCTAAATGATCTTACTGTGCAAAAAGCACTATTTTCTTATTAAACTTAGCCTGACTTTGATCTCTGTCCTTAGGACCTAAAATATAAATCTTTACTTTTATAAGTATAAACCATCCATAATTTTTTTATAAGTATAAACCATCCATAATTTTTTTTTAATTCTTCAACATTGACCTTTGACTTTGAATCCCAATTCAATAGGACTTTTCCATACTTTATGTGCTTGCTGTCTTGCCCAAAAGTGTTAGATTTCTTCCCTGCCAAAATGCAAGTTCCTTACGAAATTTGGGAATACCAGATGATGGAGAACTTTTCAGAAACAAAATATCATTATGTGTCACAGCATTATACACGAATGTACAAAAACTTTTAAAAAACCTCTCTTATATGTAAGTGTTTAGTTGCAGTCTATGTTAAAGTTCAACAGCTTAAAATGGTAGATAAGGATCTGTTGAACCATAATATAATAATTAACATGAGATGCAAACCATTTCTCAGATGCCAACACTTTTCAGTGAATTTACACTTATAACTCCTTAATATACTTGAACATAACTATTGCATGAAACCATGCAATGTTCCCTCTAAGCCAATGGTAGATGTGTGTGCTATGCACACTCCATTGTGCAAGCAATACAGTGACTTGAGCAAAATTTAACGTTAGATTGACAATTCAGCTGCATGAGGATGCTCTGCAGCTAGAGGGAATGTGACTCACACCTGATACAAGAAAATTCAGTAGCTAAGCAACTTTCACAAATGATGCAATTTAATATCCATGTGCACTTTGAAGGAAACTTTTAGAATCTAAAAATTCTCAAAACTTCATTTGAATTCTTTAGGGAAATGACAAAATCCTGATCTTACGCTTTTACTTCTGAATATGGTACCTTTCAAAATAAATCCATTAACTCGGTTTACATGTACACCTTTTGGATGGAAAAAAAGAGCTAAAGAGAAATTTCAGACACCCAAAAATGTTGATACACATAATCAATCTGAGTCTCACAGATTATTTTGAAAACCAAAGACAAAAACATATCTGCTTCATGTTAGCAAAGACATGATGAATACAGCACCTAATAACTGTGATATTCATTAAACAATAACATTTGGTCAGAATTTATTTCTCCTCTGATAATAAATGTGCAAGAAAATATTGTCAACTGAATGAAGGGTGTTTGCTGTATGAAGTCATGGAGAGGTGATGACCCAGTTTTCCTACATGGACCATGTTGTTTCAAAACTCATAACACTGCCAGCCAGGCTAGCTTTACTGCCGTGATAAGAAAACTTTTCGAAGTAAGGCATGGCATCCATCTCCTCCTCTATGCTCTCAAGTTGATGTGAAGATGAAGGAGGGGTAAGTTCTACAGATTCTCCAGTAAAAACATCATCAAAGTAGCGGGTATCTGTCTCTGAAGTCACTTGCGGCTTGAAAGGTGGGGTGATCTGATTAATGGAGACGAAAAAGATGATAATTATTATCATTATTATTAATCTTAGGAATATTGGTTAATTGTTTCAGTTTCAACAACATACTGAGTCACATTGATCACCAAAGTTCATTCATTTCTCTCAAGGCATCTCTTTTCCCCATGATCCAATTCAAATTAGCTACACTGGAGAAGTTTTTGAGAATAATTTCTGACTGACTTTTGTTTGCATAGTTTGAAATTAACTCCAGATGAAACACTTAAGCCACATGTTTTGGGAAACTGAGTTTTTACCTCCCTTTAATGACTTCAACTATTGACCATAATGCATGTCTGTTTATTGATCATGTTGTTCATATGAATATTCCACAAGTTCCATACTGGTGTATCTATCTGTAGGTACAGTATATACATCAATAATGAGAAAATTAACTGGCTAATATCTAACCCTTTCTGAGCCAAGGAAGGCTGACCTATAAGCCACATATAGACATATTTGGACCTGGCTGACCTATAAACCAAATTGTAGACATACTTTGTCCTCTCATCGATCATTTGAAAGCAATGATTATAGTTTTAGGTGCTGGAATATAATTGCAACTGTCACTTAACTTTATCAACAATCCAATGTTTAACCACATTGCTTCTCTGGATACTGTGGCTAAAAGGCAGATGTCATCACAATTCACACAATAATCTGGCTAGAGAGACCTTGGAAGCAAGCATGTTCCTCCAAAAACTAGGCAATGCATCTCCTAACAAGTCATTTAAATTTTTCAAGTTTAGATCAGCACTGATTTCAATTAGGACCAACTAGAATCATAAGAATTTTATTTAGTGAGAAGGAGTGATGATGGTAAGATTTTCAAGATAGCAACCATTTTCTTTTAAACTTCATCTATGTCTTGTTAATTTAAAGCCCCATACATAATTATTTTAAATGCATTAAGTCCTTTAAATGCTAATGAGCTGATATGAAACTAATTAGATGGCAATGTATGTATGTGTGTGTGTGTGTGTGTGTGTGTGTGTGTGTGTGTATATATGTATCTATGTATGTATCTATGTAGTTTCACTTCACATCAGCACAATCTTGGCTACTGTGCAAAGTAATTTTAGACATCAAGAAAAAGGCCCTCCCCACCCTTTCAGACCAAAAATGAAGCCAAATGAGGTTAAAATCTTGAAAATATAAAATCTAAATTTGTTTATTTAAACTGCATAAGTTAAAATTTTCCATGACCTTCTCAGCTATAACACAATCATGGAATACAAACCTGGGCAAAAAGGTAGCCTCCATTCACCCTCAGTGCATGCAGGGTACATAGGGCATGTGCTATATCCCTGAGCTTGCAGATGGAGAATGAAGAGACAACTTTGAAGTCATATGGTTGCTTCAACTATCAAATTATAATTTTGAAAAGGTGAAAATCAAGCTGGAAATAGGTCTTTTTAATGATAAGATCCATAACAAATTTTGTTTTAATCCATCAAAACCCTATAAGGTTTTGGAGAAGAAAGTTCTGTCAAATGATAAATTTAAAAAACATGGAATCCTAAGTTATTGAGGGGAAATAAAATGTGTGGGACACATGGTGATGTCATGGGCAGACTCTATGCCACAACATAAATATTTTCGTGATTTTAACAGCAGTTTTAACATTTTTGTTGTATGATGGTATGGTGATGGGAGCAAAGTGTTTTTCACAAGGACATAAAGGCGGCTGAACTATTGCTCTACCGATGGATCAACTGTAAGTCCCTCTCTAATGATATGGTGGGGTTATAAAAATGGAGGCACAGTAAGTAAGGAGTTATACCTCAATTAGCTGTATGACCTGGTGAACATGGAATAATGAATTCTTACAAGAATTTGTTGGTGGTTTTTTTATTTTTATTTTAATTTTTAACATTTCCTTAACAATTTTAGTCATATTGCTATGATGTCTGCAGTGTGGCAGTTTATTGTGATGTTTAGCTCTGGGGCATCATGTTACATGTAACATTATGTCCAATCTAGTCAAATTATCCTGACACCAGGCCTACCAGCCCTAACACTAATGTTTTAATGCAGAGTACCAAGCGAAGAAGCTGCAAGTACCATGTTTATTACGTTTTTGGTATGACTTGCTTTGGGTTTAATTCTAACCACTTCGGCCACCACAGTGGTCTACAGAAATTGGTGTTGACATGTAACCATAGACGACAACCTCAAATTGTCTGCTGTCTAAAGAAAAAAAGGCATCAAGCACTGTTAATGATACAAAGAAAATGCTGACCAATAGTTATGTAAACTAAGTATGATACTGACCAATAGTTATGTGAACTAAGTATGGTACT
Organism: Unio pictorum; assembly: GCA_030141615.1. Taxonomy (NCBI): domain Eukaryota; kingdom Metazoa; phylum Mollusca; class Bivalvia; order Unionida; family Unionidae; genus Unio; species Unio pictorum. The sequence goes on from JARLTB010000101.1 coordinate 1,495,312, forward strand.
GACCAATAGTTATGTAAACTTAGTATGGTATTAACCAATAGTTATGTAAACTTAGTATGGTATTGACCAATAGTTCTGTGAACTAAGTATGGTACTAACCAATAGTTATGTAAACTTAGTATGGTATTGACCAATAGTTCTGTGAACTAAGTATGGTACTGACCAATAGTTATGTAAACTTAGTATGGTATTGACCAATAGTTCTGTGAACTAAGTATGGTACTAACCAATAGTTATGTAAACTTAGTATGGTATTGACCAATAGTTCTGTGAACTAAGTATGGTACTGACCAATAGTTATGTAAACTTAGTATGGTATTAACCAATAGTTATGTAAACTTAGTATGGTATTGACCAATAGTTATGTGAACTAAGTATGGTACTAACCAATAGTTATGTAAACTTAGTATGGTAGTAACTTCAAGCAATGAATAGCTTTTAAAGGGTTACATTAACTATTAGGCATGCTGCATGTATGAAGAAAAAAAAAATCAACAAGTTTGGAGAATTTAAAAAAAAAAATAAAAAAAAAAATTAAATGCCAAATATATATATATATATATATATATATATATATATATATATATATATATATATATATATATATATATATATATATATATATATATATATAAAATAATGTATATGATAAAAAAGAAAATAAACACCCCAAAAATATTTCAGGCATTTTAATATAGTATTACCATTTAAAGATGTAAATGACTTTGAAGTTTTATTGGACAATGATGATATATTGGTGCACACGAGAAACACCCAAAACAATACCTACCTGTTTTTCATGCATGTACTTTTTTCAACATTCTATATAAAAATGTTTACTCTAACCAATCAAATGCATGATTACATATTTAATAACCATTATTTTCAATTTTTTAATTCATTAATTCAAACACATATTCCATTTATGATGGAAATTGAATCAGATATATGGACTTGAGAATAGTAACAAGTAATTGCTGACAGAATCCACATAATCTTATCGTTATGTGGACTAATTTGACGACACTAATACTATTTTAACTGCCAGAGGAAAAGTGAGTGTTGTCTTGCTTTTACACTAACACAGGCTCAGCAAACATTGGAGGTAAGAGGCAAGCTATCGAGTTTAATGGAACATTTGAAATAAATGAACTTTCATGTCAAGGACTCTTTTGAAAAACTGTTTTCTTCTTTTCTCTTCTCAGTATTCTAAATATGCACCAGGTCTAGCATGAGTCCAAATATGAACAACATAATTAATGGCAGGTTTATGGTGTTAATTCGTATGGCAAAGGTTAATGTTTAATTGGCATTGGGATAGTACATCCATCTGAAATGAAAGGCTTTTCTAATTTTAATCCTATGCCATTTTAACCATGATGATTTCTATGTTGACTGATTATTGTAATCCCTCAACACTTATTTTGCACGTGAGAGTCAGTTTGAGCTGACAAAAGTGAGCAGTTTTAAACTGACTGACTAGCTTCAGAAGTCCCTAAAGAGCCATTTTGAAAGAGTCTTTCATGTATTATGGATTTAGAGGAAACTAATGATTGGTCGCCATGAGGTATATTGGACACCAATCTTATGGTACTGGATTATTATTAGGACTGCCTATCACTTCAAATTTGTGGTTCTGCAGTGAGATACAAAAATCTGGTTTGAAAATGTTTAAGAACAGTGAATAATTTTCATCCATTTTCAGCAACACAGATTTTATTCAGTAGAATCTAGACAGGTATACTAGTCACAAAAATCGTTTGGCAGATGACTTTGTTACCCACACACGTCAAATTGTAGCTAAATGCAAACACTGTATAACATGACTTTCCTAATGCATATGTGGCAATGGTAAACAGGTAAACTGAAACATGTAACAAAATTACATTTTCTCTTTCTCTGACCTTAACATCTGAGAAGATGCTGACTATGGTCTGCAACATAGTCTTGTATAGTTTGACCAGTTTTTTAAAAAAATGAATGGTAGTTCAAATGTTTATGTGTCAGTGTGTCTTGGATTTTTAATGTAGCTTGAACAAATCTTCATAGTTGTCTGCATTGTGGCAGTTTATAGTGATGTCTATCACTGGGGTATCATGCTACAGACATGAAGCATTATGTCCCTCCCAGTCACATTATCCTGACACCAGGCTGATCAGTCCTAGCACTAACCTCTTAATGCTGAGCGCCCAGCAAGGCAACTTTTATAACTTTTTGTATAAGTCTATGACTCTGCCAGGGTTCAAACCCTTGACTTCCTGTATCCGAGGTGGATGTTCTAACCACAAGGTCATCAGAGTGGTCTAGTTCAAACATTGAAGTCTCAACAAGGAGAAAGGAAAGATGACATATAATTTTTTGTAAAGCATTTAGTCATTAATACTGCCTGTGAAGCATTCTTGGCTTTTTTAAATAAACATTTTCCAGTGTCATTTAAACTTTTCTTATTTGACTGAAATGGACATGTTCTGTGAATGCAATCCCCCCCCAAAAAAAACTTAGACTCAAAATTAGCCACTGATGCTGATAAACAGCATGGTTCGTATTCTATAAATCTGTTAATACCCCTTCTAAATCTATATTCCCAAATAAGTTTTGTTCCCATTCAAACGAAATTGTGGATGTTTAAATCACTGATGGATAAAATAGCACTATGTTTTAACAATCTGGAAAAAAACAATGTTTCAAACATTTTCATAATTCCAAAACCAAATGGGAAGTTGTGACCTGCAATAAATTTAAAGGAATGTAATCAATTAGTCATAAACATTGGACTTTTGTCTTTGACTCGGTTCAGAAAATGAAAATGATTTTCCCCCTACTTTAGATTTGAAGGATGCACAGTTTACCTATCCATAAAGACTAACATAAATGTTGACAATTTTCATGGAGGGGTAAATTGTTCCAGTTCGTCTCTTCCCTGGTATCTTTTCTACTCAACTTGTCTTCAAGTGGATTTTAAAACAGGAGATGGTCTTATTATATTGCAGTGGTTTTCAAGCTAGATGAGAAGGTACATATGATGCTTTCTTTGGAAAAAGACTCTTTTAGGCAAACAGTTTATGCTATGGGAATTCGGCACTTTCATTGGAATATAAGAAAATGCCTTTTATGCCATTTTCAAACAGCCTTTTTGTTCATAACCCTTTCTGAGAAGGAAAAAGAAAATATTTGAAACTAATGTTTTGAGATAGATATTGAATCAGTTGTTTAAATTGATGGATTATAAATACCACCACTCTAGAGAATCTGAAAAAATTCCTGCTCAATTTCTGGTGCATTTTTTTCAAGGTTGGGTGGTATATTATGAACAGCAGTAGGATTCAAGAATTACATAATATTCCTTGAATTGTATGCTATGTTTTTTGTGTAAAGGTCAATTTTCCACAATCACTATCATGTACACATTGGATATCAATCAAATATTACCGTTGACATTGCTTACATAAGTACTATACGAGGCATGGTTTCATTGAATCTGTATTATATGAGAGAGCTGATTGCCAATAATGTTCACATAGAAATATTTATATTTCTACTTGCTATCTTCTAAGAATAAATACCAATTATGGAAATTTTCCTCTAAAAATTGGTCAGATTCCACATAATAAATGTTCCAGAGGTAGACAGAGATTCTGAGGTAGTTTTTTTTCAACCCAATATTGACCTTTTTTGTCATGAGTACATTTACAAAGAGAGAAATTGGTTACCTGGGTGCCTGAGGCAGGAGCTTTTCATGTAGATGCCTTTTCGTTTTCTTGGTCGGGTTTCAAAACCATGTATTTTTCCACTTTTTAAGCTTCTAGGCAGGATTATCAGCAAGATTATAAATAAAAGTGTTGATAAAGCAATATTTTTTGCATTTTCCATTGACCTTAACAAACATGGTTTTCCATTTTTATGGTATGTCTTATTTCCTTTCCCATTAGACTTCCCAGACACAATGACATTATAACACTTCTCACTATGGGGAGCTGCATTCTTTTGGGAAAATGTTGACACTAACCGCATTTCAAGAGAACATTTTTTTCCTTTTCATGTAAAGGGTGATTTTCTTGTTCTTTTCTTTCTTAACAAACTTAAGGTTTTACAAACAATAATGGCACCTTCATCCAATCATTTTAGTATAGATCTGGGGCAATGTTGGATTAAATAAAGTTCAAGGCTGTGCATGTATCCTATACTTTGTAAATTGTGTATGATGTTTGTACACCATTAGTTTATCCCACCCTGTGCTGCTTGGCTGCTTTTAAATACCCAAATTTTCCATGCAAATTTTCAGGAATTCCAACCTAACTTTTACATCCTGGCCTATGGTACTGATGGGCCTGCTAAACTTTAAACCGGCTGCTTTTCAATTTTCCAAGATACTGTCTTCTAAGGCATGCTTACATTTAATCCCCTAAATTTTATTTCACTTAATACTGTAACTGTCTCCTTTTGAAGGATTATGGATAAGGACCAATGATATGGAATATTTTCACATGTACTGCTCTTATCTGTATGCAGAAGTTATAATCAATTAATTGTTAAACAATGAAAAGTCTCTGTCTTAAATTTTTTATTTGCACACTACTGCTTAGTCAACAATATGTACCATTTTCATTGAAAACCAACTTGAGATCATAACAAGTATCTAGTGAAAAACAACTGGTTGATATGACCATCCATTCAGACAAAGTAACCATAACAAGATTTTCAAGATGGCTAAACAACATGGAACCATTTTTATTCAGTGCCAATTAGACATCATAAGCAGTCTTCTGCTGAAAACCAGGGGTATGAGTGGTACTGAATGAAGGGCTGTATTTTAGTATATATTGCAAAACATAAACTGGAAAGAAGTTACAGAAATGTAAGTGCTGATAAAAACTTGAAGGGTATAACATTATTAACTTGGTACACAAAGTATCCCAATCTGCATCAGTTCCAATTATCCTGCTCTGATATTTTAACCTTATCTATTACATAAACTGTTCATAGAACATTTTTTGGTTAATGGAAATAATAATTGGTATCATGAAAGAACACCATAATTGATGGAATCTGTTGTTAGTAATGGAATACGGTCAATTAATGTTGAGAATGCCTCAGGCAGGTCTATTACTAAATAAGCAGACGAACAGCACTGTTGATTTTATGTGGTTTTTAAACATCAGACAAGATGGTAAAATTTTTAACAACTAATTACCAGAAATGCTGTGTGTGTGTGTGTGTGTGTGTGTGTGTGTGTGTGTCCTTCTGTAACATACATCAACAACATCCATCTGAAAGCTTATCATTACTTACCTTTAACCTGCAAAATATTGTCTTTTTCAATGCCATACACATGTCGTTGGGCTTATTGCTATTTTTCAGCACATAATACATGGTGGGCAGTTTTATCAGGTTAAGGAAAAACAAGGGAAAACCTTGGAAAAAACCACCAACACAAGGAAAGCTATTGAAAAGCTTTCTTACACACACACATGGGCTGAACCCAAGACATGAATTTAGACAGAGGCAAGATGTCAATGATCTGTAAATGAGAGAACCTTAAACCACACAGTCAGCTGGGGCCCCCCATCATACACTTAATCCATTAAGAAAACAGCTGACAGGGTTTGTTATTTATTACAGAAACAACTTAAAAGAGTTGGCAAATCATACTGACAGTCAGTATCATGTGTGTTTTCAAAATGGCTTGCCTGGAAGCAGTATATATTAATACATATTGCAATACAATCAATCTATGGCAATACATTTTCATATAGCAACACCAACCATATACCAAAATGTATCCCCATTATAATTTATCATCCCAGGAGTTGGGATTGGTAGTATGATGAAGGGGTTGAGTGGTATATGATGATGTTGTTGTAGGTTTTAAAGCCATTGTTCAGCACACGATAGGCTATACATGGCAGCCAGTATTAATGATGGAGGAAGAGCCCAGAAAAAACACAGGAAAGAACCACCGACCCACAAGAAAATACTGGCAAGCTTTCTCACATATCCACATGGTATACGATGATATTATATTCCAAGTATGAAGTGAAATTAAGAAACAGTTTTTTTTCAGCTCTAAGGTGGAAGAAACTCAACCCAAATGTGTACCAAAAGTATAACTCTTCACTGCAATATTACAACTATGGATGGAACCTACTTATAGGAGTGGTATTGACCTTTCCAATATGGTTTCAATGCGTGCAGCCATTTTTTAATCATTTGAGATTCCATAATTATTGTTTTAATACGTGCCAGTGCTCATTATTATAAATACTATATTTGTTCAGACGTGTGTAAGTTACAATAAAAATAATTTAAGAATAGATAAGTCCCATTGTTTCCCATGATGACAACGGACAACATCAATATTACATATCAATCTTTTCTTATTGCTACTATTTCAATATAATTAATATCTACTAAACTACAACAGCAATCATCAACCTGTATACTTTTGACCGCAGATTTGGATCTAAATTTATGAAACTTTGCATTCCGTTTACAACTGAATTTTCTCTTCTCTCATATTAGGGGTTTACTCCCCTTGATTTGCTGTCCTTACTACCCCTAACTGGTAAATCAAAGTGTTGGTATTTTACTGTGTATATTGTATTCTATTGTAATGAAGAATACAGGAAGTGTGCATGCACATACACATACTGACAAAAGGTATTATTGATTTCACTTGTAGGACAATAAAATGGACCAAAATTAAATGGGAGAAGTGAGTGTTTGAAAGTTCAAAATTGATGTTCAAAATATGTCATTTTCTTGTCACTGCATATTTTCTTGTCACATGATTAAAATATTGTTAACACTATAAAAGTATTGAAACCTGAATTATTTCCCTTCACTTTGGCTTTTCAATAACAGTTACTGCATAAAAAAGCAGCCTTGAAAATTATTTACAACAGAAAATCTTAACCATTTCAACATTAGAAGTCATTTTGCAATATGTTTGTATGATGGAATAATGGATACAATATTTAACTTTTGTAAGTAAAGGACATGGATACATCCACAGAGTTATCATGTATATTCAATTAGTCTACAATATTAAAATTTTTCTGCTTTTTAAAAAACAAAAATTCTGGGATCATATCTAAAAATGTCAGCAGGAATTGTGTATATATAATTGTCTGGCATGTATCATCAAGTTCACACCAAAACTGACTACAGAGCCCCCCAACCCCTTTAACTTTCCACCCTCCTCTCTGAAGTGAAAATTTATGCAAAAGTCATTGTTTTATTTTGATAATTAAAGCACTGTTTGAGACAAGGGGTTGGAGAATAGAATGAACTCAGTGCAAGGCAAAGTAAGCTTCATTTTTGAGTGTATATTTAGAGAAATTGACAAACTTTGTGACAATTGTGCAAAAATTATTCCCTAGTATGTACCCATGTAGCCTATTAATGTAAAACTGGCTAAATTCGCAGTGAATATGGTTCTTCTTGGGATCTGAGATGAATGAAATAAATCTAGACAAAATTATTGTGAATATTTCAATGAGAAAACAATTTAACTGAACTGAAAAAATTACTATGACACATCCAGGATCTACCAACAGATACAACTGGTTGATTATACATAAGAGTTTTAGAAAAATAAATGCTAGATGAGGAAGTTACATCCTGTTTTTGTTAGTTGACTGGGAAAAATGGGTCTAGGCTCAATTATTAAGCTTATACTGTAAGAGAGAGTAAAAACAAAGGCTAAATAAATATAATACTCACCAATAAAACATGTGACAAAAAGAGCAGTTTGAACTGAGAACTTTAATTCAACAATTGAGATAAATAAAAAAAATCATTCCAAATCAATGAAACATGACTAATAAATTTATTAGTTATTATATGCACTGAAATGGACCTTGTTTTTCAAAGAGTTAACAGTGCATTATAAAAATAATGCAAAACCTGCACATTAAACCAGAGACCACTGTACAAATTCTGCATATCTCATTTTACAGTATACCTATTTATGATAGACAGCATGGCATCTGTACTACCTATTAGTGTTTTTATATTCCATATCACCACAGCATAAACAAGAGACCCACATGAGGCCGATATCACTCACTCTGATAGTTGACACATGTCATGTATGCCAATTTGATTATGAACTTTCATTTTAATGTTATTTATAGTCAAGATATGACATTAAATTTGTACCACTGTGCTGATGTTTTACACCACTGGCACTATGAGCTGTGTGATTCATGCTCAACTCACAAATGTAAATCTACATTACTTCTGAATTTCACCTATTTCAATTAAAGTCATAACCTCAGACATGCATCTATAGTGTAAATCAAGTGTTACCTGTACTCAAATTGTGGAGTGTGAAAAAAAGAGCCTGGAGCATATAGTTGCTACATTGTCCATTAATGTTCTTGTCATCAATGTTCTTTCCTAGACCAACACATGTATAGTGTTATGTATATTTTTTTAATTTATTTGTTTGTCTGATGTTTTAAATATTTTTTACTTCATTCCATTACATGCTATTGAAATATAATATTGTTTATTGAACTTGAATTTTTTTAGAATTAAGTTGTTCTGATTGACCAGACTTTTAAATTTTTTTTATTGGCAAACACCTAATAGCAGAAAGACTGCATCTAGTTTCTGATCCTGATTTAGAACCAGTGACAGTTTTAGTAAACAACTTTAAAAAAAATAAAAATGATTCTTTCTCTGAGTAAGAAATGTTAAGTTAATTCAAGGCCATACTCGATTATGTAATATTTATCATTTAACAACAAACTTTCATTTCTAGAAGGTTGACCCCTATCTTGGAATCTGTTTTGCATCTTAAACTTACTGCTGATGTACTGAGAAAGAATTGTCAGTCATGCCTTAATACATGAAATGTCAAGCTGTTTATGATGTGTCCAGTTTGGGCTAATTATTTTATTTTCTTCATATTGACTTGAATTCAAATGATTCTTTTCCCTGCAAATACTAGTGCTCTAAATTAATTCTTGGACAAGGATATTTATTGATATTTATACAGAATGCAAAACTGGAATGATGTTTTCTGTCATTCAACAAGTTAAACTTCAAAGGTTACAAAAGATGTCATCGTCTGCCATTCTGGACTTCATTGAGATTTCAAATTAAAAGTTTCACTCAGGACTTTTTATTACCAGGACTTCTATTTTTTAATTCTTGGATTATTTTTGGATTTGGTTCATAAACCGTAAGTTATTTTTTCTCAATTTTTCACTTGATTTGTTAAATTTTACCAAGCTAGTTTTCTTCTCTCTTTTTTAAGAGCCTAGACTGTAACAATAGATTCACCTTTTAGGCATAAACAGGACAAGTCATTTATTCATATAACCAGCACTGTACCATGTATTTCTCCCACTCCATGGGAACTTAGCCCTAATTCACAACTTAGAAACAGTTCTTAGTCCACCAATCCTGTGGTAGTAATATGTGTAGTTAGCATGGATTTCTGGGTCAGACCTTACCCCACGGGGCTCTGCCACTGAAATAATAACTTTGAAGCCACTGAGATCTGCACATTACACAACCAGCACTGTCCCCTGGATTTCAGAGGACTTAACTCTTAATTTGTAACTTTGGAAACAGTTCATGTGTTGTTTTTGAAGTTATGTTTTTTGCCAATTTATTTTAGCAATATCAGCCATATCTTATGACCAATTGGCACCATATTTATAAAATCAAAAGTCCTTCATTCCAGAATGATTTCTGTAAAATTTGGTTGTTGTGCTGAATATGTTTTGGAAAGTTTAACCCTTTGAACCCGACAGGCCGGTTTACCGGCCTATTGTAACGGTGTATATACCCGAAAAGCCGGTATACCGGCCTCGCTATCTACCATCATAACCTGACAGGCCGGTATACCGGCCTGTGTTATGTTATTTGCTAGATTCGCTATAGTATTGTCAAAATTTGCTGGGGAGGCTCGGGTTAAGGTGCCGAAATATGGGGGAGATTAGGGTTCAAAGGGTTAAAAGAAAGACTTTCTATTTGTAGTAACGGTGGCCATATTTTATGGTGAATTGGTATCACCTGTATAAATTGAGTATCCTTATTACCAGAATGCTTGTCATTAAGTTCGATTCAATTATGAAAAGCAAACTTTGAGAACTCATTTTCTGTTTTTAAGTAATGGTAGTTATATCTGATGGTGGATAACCATCCTTAGAACAAGTCTGAAAGAACTTCATGCAAGAATGCTTTTGGACAATTTTTTTAAAATTCTGCTGAGCAGTCTTTGTGAAAGATTCAATAAATATATTTTTTTAAGTTATGGTGACTATATATGAAGAAATCTGAAAGAGCTTCATGCCTAGCTTTCCTTCAAATCTTGTCAAATTCTGTTAATTTTTAAAGAAAAAAGTCTTATCTAGTACATGCTAACAGATCCTATATGACATGAAGGATCATTCTTTAAAGCCTTAAGGGAAGCTGAAAAGTGGAGCACATTCATGATGTCCTATGAATGACCTCAATTCCAACCATTTCTCGAGACGTTAGCATAAAAGAGCCATAACAAGTATTTTAAAATAATTCTGCAGTTTTGAAATTTGTACAGCAACACATCATGAATATTTTAAAGCATACAAAGCAACCCAAAATTTGTTATATGTGGAGCAGACACCTGTTTGTAGTTTGCCGTGGTCATCATATGCATCCAGTTTATACACATATTTCAAGTAATACATGTATGTTCATTTGAATATACAGCTCTCCGTCATTAAAACGAGTTAGAAGCAACTAACTGTACCATTTTTATAAGTCTTTGGCATGACCCGGCCAGAGTTTGAATCTGTGACCTTCCGCATCTGAGGAAGACACCCTAACCACATGGCTACTGCAGCAGTTATATTAAGAATAGCATAACATACTAAACAGTGGTATAGCAGGCACTATCAAAATTTCTTATTTAATGGTGTTTTGAAAGGAAATGAAAGAAATGAAGATATAAGACTCATAAGTTTTTACTTGTTTTCTTTCAACCCATATTGTTATACATTGGTTTGATTTTGGTCATGCTTCCATATTAGTACCATATAATATAAGACTTGTGTTATAATGAGATTCATTATCATGGGGAGAGCTGAACATGTTGTGGATACAGAAATAGGACAGTGTATCCACACATTATGCCATACCTAATGAGCTACTAATAACATTCTTACACTAAAAATAGTAATAATTCATAAGAACCAATGTCTATTCTTTATAGGTATAATGAAAACATAATCAGCATAATGTATGGCTTGGAATGTAATTAACCATGGTGAATCATTTTATATGCTTCACATCTTTTGAGATATGCTGATATCACATCTACATCTGAGATAATACAGCTTCCCGTAAAATCTTTGATATTAACAGGTTGTCAAATTTAAGGCTAGGCAAAGCTTTCAAAATGGATAGGAAATCTAGAGATGAGAGAATGTGCTTTGTTGAGGTTTCAAAGTAGATCAAAGATTTCAACATGTAATTTCAACTGTAGAAATGAAGTCCTTTTGGAGTGGGGGTGAGTTGATAGGTGGGGGATAAACTAATTTAAATATAGAAATACATATAATTACCCACCACTATTGCACTGCTTACCTTTTTAGGACACTACAACCCACATTCCCACATCCAAGCTAAAAGTTTAAACATGATTCCTTCCTCCTATTAGTATGCAAGATTCTAAAACTAAGAATGAACTTGGACCCAGTCCAATACCTGCACCACACATTGTGTAACTTTTACCTTATTCATTACTTGCAGGCAATGTATTGGGCATCAGAAGGGTTGGGATAAAGTAGACGGGAATTTTTTTTTAAAATATTGGTAGGTATGATATCCTCAGAAACTGCTACTAGAAATTACTGTATTTATGTTTACAACCGAGTATTCACATTGTAAGGTGATAGGATATTGTGCATTGTGTTCTGCTTTTACAACTGAGCTGAATAAAATTGCCATTACTCTTATACATGCAAAATCAAATGTAAAATGAGAAAGTAGTATGAGACCACTAGGAATCAGTTCTCAACACATCATCCAAGTCTGAATGATTAAGTCCATGAAGTAGCAATAGGACTCGAACGTTTTAATCCTCATAAATAAAAAGTCTCTCTCAGTGAGGGACTGAGAAGTTCTAATAGCTGTGACAATCCACCTTGAAATAGTGGATGCCAAAATATCTGCGGAAACCTTTATTATTAGAAAAGATGCATCCAACCTCCCTTCTCCATTGTTAGAGAAGCCATATAAAATTGTAAAGCCCCAACTGGGCAAAGAATTCTATATTGATAATCCCCAGCACAGATCTAATTGTGACTGTCACTGGGTATCTTGACAGGATGTGAAGCTACTGAAGGTAGCTGATTACTTGCCAGAAACCCTGAACTGGCAAAAAGCAAACATGATTCATAATAACCACTTAAGTGTAAACAACCCACTTCTATTGACAAAGCCTGAAGCACACTCCTCCTATTCACCAAGTCTAAAAGCATGAAAAAAATCTGTCTAAAGCAAAAGATTTATCTCCTGGGTTTGTCTAAAAATGAAAAATCAAGACCATTGAGGCTACCAGAATGAACCAAGCAGTAGAGGTCTTAACTAAATCAGTTGCACAGATGAGGAGGGGTTAGAAAATAGACATTCTACTTTAGACTGATCCCCTGTCTAAACCTTCTTATAAGGGATGGGGAAATGTAAAAAGAACACTTGTTGTTCAGTCTTGACACAATCAAGTCCACCAGAGATATCCCTCCCCCAACACCAGTTGAAAAGGTGACTCTTGGTGGATTTTGGTGTAGAATTCATTTTGTAATGACCACAAGGTCCCTTCCAGATAGACTGTCAGCCGAGATGTTTCTTTTGCTGTAAATATGGCAGACTAGGACTGATTTCCTTTGAGTCTCCCAAACTGAGGAGGTTCCAAACTTCCACACAAGAGGGTACTGCTCATCTCTGTCAAGAAGACTTTCCCTCCCTTTTGTGATCCCACATTTCCCCAAACTTGTGTGAGATTTCACAGAGAAATGAGTGATCGTAATTTTTTTCTCCAATTTTACACTAAAAATGGAAATTACTAAGACACTCAAAATGCCAACAATAAAAATGGATAACCATCTGCATTTGCATAACCGGTGCAAGAATCCACTTGCAACATTATGCTCTGACACAAAGGAAACATCACGAACAAAATTTGGGAGGGAAATACATATGCTAGCATAGGTACTATGAAGGGTGATACAGCTACAGCACTAGCTTACAAAGCAATGTGCTTTTCTCTATTTTACAATTTTTTTGGGCTGTAATAACAAATTAATGTGGAAATAATACTGCACTGTAGTAAAAACCATGGAGACTAACACTCAAATGAATTAAATGAATTGCCCAAAAATGTTTTGAAACTAATAAGAATGGCAATTTGTGACGTGGAAAATAACAGCTACCCACATATCATACATCCAAGAAAATATACCACACATCCCAGAAAATAAGAGTAAACAAACTGATGGCCATTATGAAACCATCAGAATGGAACCAGGCTCTTTTCTCAGTTCTGGAATCTTTCATACTAATAAGCAGATAGACTCTTGTATAAAAAAGCAGTTTGTTCAAGGAACTTATATCATGGAAATGTACAATAAGCATTGCAGTAGTGGTAGGTAATATATACTACTACTACTGATGAGACTTCTATCATTATGACCTTGATACAAAGTCCTAGGACAGCGAGTTATAATGTTGCATAATGAATCATCTTTGCTTCACATCAAGGGCTTTCAGGAAATATCAGCAATTTAAGAACTTCCCCCCAAACCATAAACTTTTGATGACAATGCTTTCAAAAAAGAAATAAACTCTCTGTCTTGCTTTCCCATTAATGTAGAATCGACCAAAAAGAATGATTATATATTCAAGAATGTACAATCATCAAAATCTTTAAACCAACACATGGTTATTGAATAACTTGGTTATTGAAAATATTATTTCACTTTAAAGACATGGTGAATAAGAACAGAAAAAGATAGTCTGAAAACACAAATGGGGCTTGAATACCACCAGCTCAAACCAATTAAAAGCATATGCAAATAAGAATATTATTGAATTTCCTGACCTTCTTTGCTGCTAAGTCATCCCAGTTAATGGGTTCAAAGAATGGATGCCTCATTATTTCCTTCACATCATCTTCACCTCCCCCTAGTCTAAAAAAGAGAATAATGAATAATTCCTGTAAAAGTAATTTGCTAATGAAATGAAAAAATGAAAAAATACAATACGGTACAGAAGCAAAGGTAAAATCATATTGATACCCTAGTCTGTGTAATGGCATCATATATACTCACAAGTCATCACCAATTGCAAACAACACAGACCCTAAACTGCAGTTGCATAATGTGCTTGCAGATCAAGGTCTGTCGTGTTTTTCTTATGAATACTCCTAATAAACTGCATAGAGCCCTATCTGGCAGTACATATGTGATGGCAGTTCTGGATCTGTGCAGTTTGTGATTGGACTTGACTGATCAGCTAGTGCATACAGCAATAGAGAAATCAGATACAATTTTGGTTAAAGACCTTTAAATGGTTTATAATATACAAGAAAGATATCACATCAAGAACTTCATACCTCTGCCTGAATGAAGTGTTGGAATGCATTTTTAGCAAAGCTTACTAGATCATTCTCTAAATTAAATATCTACAAAAGATGCACTCTCTATCTGATCAGTGAGATGCATGCATCAACTTGTATTTTTTTAAAGTATTTAATAACTGCACTATCTGAGGTTATATATGACACAAATGTAACTTTCTATATTTTGTGGACATGTTTCTGCTGTACAAAACAGTGCCAGCAGGACAACCTTCATAGCTTCATGTAGAATCTAAAGAGACTTTGATAATGCCTGGTACAGTGATTTACATAAAATCAATGTAAATTACTTACTGGAATTAAGTTGCCTCCCATAGAGATTTACTATTGCAGCAGGTATTAGAGTTATCTTTCCTAGGTTCAAATGAAATGGCATTTTGTATTCAGACTTTGTATCACTTTAGAAATCTATGGCAGAAGTGCAGAGTTACTGGAATCAAAATGTCTTTTTTTCCACCTCATCTAACTTGTGTAATTTTAGGGGATTTAAGACTTTTGATCTGCGTGGCAAGTATAAAATGCAAATATTATTGTGGCAAAAAGAATTTTTACCAAAGTCAAGATATACAAATAGTATTATTTGAATCAAACTAATGGAAGTACTTTTAAGGTTTTCGGCATTAGATTACAGGACATGGCACCATTTTTTTAAATTGGAGATTAAATTAATCAATTCAGTAATAAAAACAAAGATTATCACAGTAGCTTCAAGTGTGCAATACAAATCAAGCCTGATCTGCTTTGCAGCATGATACTGTTATACAAATTTCATCCGATCAACTCATAAGACATGCAATTCTACAAGACCAACAATGCTTTATCATCCAGAGCATATATACAACTGAGACTGGGGATTTCAATAGGAACAGTAGCTGATTTTTTTTTAACTGTACATGATGGTACAAAAAATTATTTTCAAAGTAACCCTTTTGTGCACTTTGTGTTCAGAGACAGACTTTTGTTTCTCAGTCACAAGTTTTGGGACATCTTTTCAATCATAATAATGATGCTTAGCTGGTAAAATAATAATGGTATTAACTCTAGGATTTAAAAATGAAATCATCTGAAGTTATGTCCAAAAATGCACTCAAATAATCTAAAAATAATTGTTCTTTTCAAACTGGAAAGTGTCTTTTTACTTTTCTTCCTAACTGCAAACTTTGCAAAAAAAAGTTTATAAATCTAGGAAACTGCAGTTTGTGGTATGTGCAAAATATTTCAATTCAAATATTTTTATATTATCATGCCACTATTCCCAAAAGAAATGCATATAGACTACATTGGAAGTTCACTGCAAGTGTATCTGTTCAATATGGACCAGTTTCATGAGTCAATTTCAGGATAATGCTTGATGCTTCATGAAAACATCTTGTGTATCACCCATAACATGGATGCTGCCAGGATTTTATTTAAGGGGGAGGTGACCTCCACCCCCTTGTAACCAACACAACTGGGGAGTAAGAAAATAAAAAAAAAAGAGTAAGGTGCAATGTGTGTGTGGAAGATTTACTAAATGCTTATATCTCATTCTTCATGTTGCACTTTCAGGGCAATAATGAAATCAAAATCATTATATGATGCCCCAACTAGTTGAAAAAGCATTAATCTGTTACTGTTTCTGAGCATATATTTTTCTTTTTACGAATAATGCTCTGTGCATGAGAACCCTCTTTCCAAATCTGCTGTCTGAAAGCTTAGTCAGCTTCAACAAATGGGAAATTGTTTTTTTTTTCCCTAAAATTAAAGCAGCTGATATCTGACATAAAAGTGATATCTTCCTACCATGTTTGAAAATATTACACACTGGTAGTGTATTGTAACTATTAGTACTGTAACATTAAAAATTTCTGAAACTTTGTATCAAAATTTGGTTTCATCTTGAGCAGTTCACCTAGCTCAGCATCTGCCATTTTAAAATTAACATCCTGTTTGGTACGAAACTTCATTTTATCCTTCAATTTCTTCATTTTGTCATTTACCTCTACGGATTCGAAGTTGAAAAGAATCCAAACAATTTTTGCCCTGCCAGCATGATTAGAATATATTTTCAGGAAACTGATAAAAGTTTGCACATGCACAAATGAAACGAAAATCAATTGCGAAACCCTACACATTTTTAATTTATAAAGAATGAATGATTATCAAACATCTTTATGTATCAGCTTGCATCTCCAATGGATAGAGAGGTATTTTCATTGAATAAGTATCCATATTATTAAGTTCTTTTTAGATTGATAATAATATTTGTTCAGTATTTTCTAAAAGTAAAAAATTTGGCATTACACTCTACAGAGTTACGATTTATTGCCTCAGCAAAAATTATTTTGGTTCATTTTCATTTAGGACCAATCAGACATACTATGAAATCTTCTGGTGAAAACCCAATGTAGATATGACATTCGTCAAAAACAAGTCATAACATTTTAAGGATTGCTGCTTTGGTGGCCATGTTGGATATCAGATTGGCACAATTTTTATTTCAAACCAACTAGACACATTACAAAGTATTCTAATACAAACACACCCAACAACAAAAAATACAGCTTTCGATAAAAGAGCAGCAGTAACATAAAGGTGCCTTATATAAAACAAATGTTTCATGGACATTAAAAATCAAAATCAGGGGCAGAGTTATTTTCATGAAAAATCATAGAGGATTCTTTCCTTTTCATCAAATTTTACTCTACAATAGAAAACACTTTGGCAATTAGGTATAAAGTTTACTTAAGTTATAGAAGCATAACATGATTGTCTCTGTAACCCAGTTTTTGGCAAGGATAGAATACAAACATTGAGGCACAATCTGCAGCAGCCACACCAGAAAACAGATTAGCAACATTTTCATTTAAGACAACAGGAATAAGAAGACTTTTGGTTAAAACCACACATATCCATATTGGCAGAGTAGATATAGCAAGATTCTCAAGATTGTTGTTGTGTCTGATACAGCTATAAGAAGAAAAAAACCACAATATTTGGCTATAGTGAGTTATGCATGAAATACAAGCCACTGTGATCTAACCCGAAGGGAGGGGGAGCACAGTTGTGCTTAATGTGTTGACAGGACCCTCCACACAGGATTTTGTTTTTACTCATCACAAACTTCTCACAATTAGATTTTTCAAACAGTCTGCAAAGATAAAATAGGTGAAATTACCTGTCAAAATCTGGAAGCAAAGATATATATGCTACAGTGAGAAAAAAGATAAAACAAATTTCTGGTGACTTTCTGAATCTTCAGTCTTTGATTAAACTAAATACAATGCGACTTCCATTACCAAGGTAGCAAAGAAAAATTCCATATGGATGCAAAACAAAAGAATGATAAAATCATATTTACAAAGATTACAAAACATGCATGCATATATATATTCCTATCTACTTATATCAACATCAATTATATTGACAAGCTGCATATTTCGACAAAAAAGCAAAGTCCCAGTCCCTTGATCTACTATTACTACCAAAATTGTCATGCTTATGTAGACATCGAGATAATAAAAAAAATGGTTAAATGAAACCCACATTGTACATTTCAACTTATCCATTGATTGTGATATGATCATTGAAAAAGCGAAAGAATTTGCAAAAACATTTAGCGTGGAGAACTTCACTGCAACAAGTGGTTGGTTCAGTTGCTATAAAATTTGTCACAGCATCGGATAAAAAAGGATTTGTAGAGAATACAAGCTCTGTTTAAACCATCTTGTTGACAGATTTTCATTTCCCTGTGAACAACCCCATCCCCTTTGTAGCCTCAGTAAAATGGAAACAAACTGACCAAAATCTAGACTAATTTAAGTACATGTACTTGAAGAATGTAAATAACAATTATGCAACCATGTGCTAATGCCAATATTGAATATCATGTTTTTCAAATCAAGATGTGACCGATGCAATATTTTATTGTGGATTTTATTACACAAAAGTAACCAAATGTAATTTGTCAATATACAAGTGTACTTCACACTGGTTTTGTCTTCATGTACTCAAAACTTCCATTGTTTTCTCAAAGTGTAAAAATGCTACTCAATGGTGACAGGTCACCCCTTACTGATATATTTAACTTGTATCTTTTTTCAGACACACTTCCCAACACTTATCTCGACATCTGCCTATGTCAACAATATTTCCTCTGGCCTGAGGATGTCGACATAAACAGGTAGGACTGTGTGTGTGTGTGCATGTGTGTGTGTATGTATGTATGTATGTATGTATGTATGTATGTATGTATGTATGTATGTATGTATATATATATATATATATATATATATATATATATATATATATATATATATATATATATATATATACACACACATTACACTGCTTTATGTGTTCTTTTAATTGTAATCCAAACTGCCATTTATAGTTTTGCCTGAAGCTGTTTCCAGTATCATTCATGTTTCTTCAAAGAAATATGTTGTTTCAAATGTCATCTTTCCCTTCATGCCATATATATATATATATATATATATATATATATATATATATATATATATATATATATATATAGAGAGAGAGAGAGAGAGAGAGAGAGAGAGAGAGAGAGAGAGAGAGAGAGAGAGAGAGAGAGAGATGTGTGTGTTTCTTTCCCATGGAAATTCTCCAAGTAGTTTAGGATAATTAGCAATAACAAACTTGTGCAAACTGATGGAAACAAAAGATCCCATCAATTCCATAAATACTTTCATTTTTATCAAAGCCAAGGTGGGTCAGTGATCAGCATGCTGGCTATCATAGTGTACCATGGGAGATAACCTCCATGTATTGCTGGGTAGTAATATACCAAACCAAAACAATTTCAACCTCATCCCTTGTTTTGGAGAGGTATGATAAGGAAGCATAATATTATTCATTGAACAAAGTAATTATTAGGTCTCTTAATCCAAATCTGCAGACTTAATTAATGCTCTACTTGATCTGAGTCTCCGGAACTGGAAAGAAATCAAAACAACTGAATGTCAGAATGTAAGTCTCAAGTACCAAAATATACAAGTACCAAGAGTAATGCTGCCTGCAGTCTACAATATTGCAAAAAATGTTCACAAGTGCCAAACAATACAATATATTAAATACATTTCACAGATTAAATTATACATGCTTCAATTTTAATTCATAATTAATGAATTATTGGTACATAATTACTCAAGTTTTCTGTGATGGGTTGCTGACAGAAATAAGGACTGCTTCTCACAATGGATTGTTACCTCATTAAGAAATATGCATGTAGTAACCAGTTTTTGTATCAGTCATTTAGCTTGAAAGCCATATCATACTCCTATTTTATTGGTGCCATGCCCTGCAATGCCTAGGCCCAAGCCTAATTTATCCTGGCAGTTATTTATTTCTAAAAGAAGAAAACTATTTCAGGAGTTTTCTTCTTATATTTTCTGGAGTGGTATTATCTTCTTTAATCTCTAAAATATTCTTGCAAACTTACATAAATTGTACAGTAAATGATATCTGCAGTGTGACAGTTTATAGTGATGTCTAGCACTGTGGCATCATGTAGCAGACATGTAGCATTATGTCCCACCCAGTCACATTATCCTGACACCAGGCCGACCAGTCCTAACACTATCCTCTTAATGACGAGACCAAGTGAGACAGCTGTTTCTACCATTTTTTAAAGTCTCTGGCATGAGTCTGCTGGGGTTTGAACCCACAACCTTTGACATCCAATGCAGAAGCTCTAGCCATTATGCCACTGGAGTAGTCTGCTCCTTGTAGAAAATATGTATGGAATAGCTGAAAGCTAAAATATACTTGCCATGGGATAAACATCAACTGCTTCATGTTTTTAATAAAAGAGAACAAAACAAATAAATTATCAGAACAATTCCAATTCACTTGTATTTTGACTGCAAGTGAACTGAAGAGCTTGAATAAAGACTGGAACCAACACAGAAGACACAAATGAACATCTTCCTAACCTCTCTTTTGGGTTTTTCATGAGAAATCCTCCCAGAAGTGATCTGGCATTATCTGATAATGTCCTTGGAAATTTCACAGCTTGTAACAGAATAAGTTCAAATAAGATATCATGGTCTCTGTTATAAAATGGCAATCTCCCACACATCATTTCATACATGACAACACCAGTGCCCCACCAGTCCACTGCACGTCCATAATCATTGTCTTCCAATACCTTAAAAACAAACAAAAAATTGTTTGAAAATTTTGGACATTATCAACATAAATTATACAGCATGCTTGAAATTAGTCTATATTCAGTAATAGTTTGATCAATATGGAATACAATGAGTATAAAAAAAAACCAAAAAGCATACTGTAGTATCATCAATTTTTGTTGGGGACCAATTTTTGTGGTTTTCATTGTTGACCCAAACAACAAATATAAATCCTCAACAAATAATGAGCCACGTTGGATGCCCCCCCCCCCCCCATTTTCAATGTGTTTTATTCCATGAGATTGATACAGCTACTAGTATTTAATAAATCAAGGTCAATACTGTAATCTGGTAATAGAATATTAGCTTTGACATGTTTGTTTAGTTTTTTTTTTATATAACCTTTTGAAAGAATTATAAATCATTTTATTATTGTTTCAATGCACACGTTCGATCAGGTATCTGAAAGCTATAATTTTATACTCACTGCCTTAAATTAATATGTGAGGTAAGTACGGATAGAGAGAAAATAGAGAAAAAACATAAGGTATTCAAACAATAGTAATACAGAAAATGAAATTTAAAAATAAAAAAAATAACAGTATATGAAAATTAAATTCAATACTTAATTTGAATTATTCCTTCATTCATGTACAACTGTAGTTAAAACACTTAAATCCTTCTGAAAGCACATTTCATTTTATCCAAAAGAACGACAATCCTGTAGAAAACTATAACTATTTTTAATGAAACAAAATGTATATACACTAATTACAGCAGCAGAGTATTAAAGCTCACACTTCACAGATTTTTGGACAAAGCCAGTGTTTCAACATCGTGTCAATCAAATCTCAGAGTACTCACAAATGCTTCTCAGGTAAATAATTCCCAAATTACTGAATTAAATAAATCCAACTTTTTCAAAACCATTGATAATTTGGTCCAATCTTTCACTCCTTGTCGCGTGAGCTGCAATTATCCATTTTGCATGAATTGGCTTCATTAATGAGGTTGCAAGATTTACTAATACAATGCCCTGATTGTCACCAATAACATCTTCCATGACCTGCTTAGCATATCACTCACGGAAGTGTGACTTTAATTCCTCTTTGTGCTCTTTATTTATTGTTGAGTCTAGTGGTTGAAGTCGGTATGTACAAGAGGAGTGATTCCACTGTCTTTCAATTTTGTTAGCATCTTTGCACTTTCGTGGGCTCTAAACACATCAATTATTGCCACTGCTTTCTGACTGTATTGGGCAGGGGCAGCTGGTCATGTGTTTTGTTCATATATGGAATGATAACATTATCCACATAATGTATCATAGATTCTTCATTACTCCATTTTGAGTCTGTTTAAGTTATACCCCAGTGGTCAGGGAAAACTACACGCTTAGGCAGGCATCTGTCAGTCTTCCCTGCATAAATGACATGTGGGTGCAGGAGAGTTCTGGATTTTGCTATTGTGAGTAAAATTGAAATTTGCCTTTTGTTATCAAGTGCATAAACTGACACTTGCTAAGATCCATGGGCTTCCATGGTCCAGTTGGCACTTGGCACCTGGCACCAGTTGGCACCTGGCCTGATCATAATTTTATTATAGGACACTCTGGAATATTGTGGTGTTTCACTACAGTGTTAACTTTCTCCAAGAACGTTTTCTTAATGTCTTCAAAATCATGGGAATCTGTTTACTCTTTTTGTTCCTTTCCACTTAACAAATATCAAAAGCAAAATTGCGACCTCGACCAATGTTTGATGATGCTGACGTGCCAGCTGGCTGCAAGCAATGATTGGTAATCACAGCTTCTGCCCCAGCCATTACAATTCTAATATTGATCACTCCTCCAAAGCTTGGTTCTAGTTTAACAATATGAATGGAATCAAAGAAGAATGACACTATAGAAGTGGCTTTTGATTGCCATTGTAAAATCTTGTTGAGACTATCAAATACAACTTGGTATCATGAAATTAGTATCTACAAGTTTTACTTTGTGAATAATTGAAAAATGGCAGGGCAGATAAAACATCTTAGATCCAATTGTCTGGCACATGTACTCTACCCATGTACCTTAACATTTGTCCCAAACTTTCAATCACTTGGCTTCATCTGATATGTGTTTTGATCCAAAGAAAGAAGAAAATAAATAAGGTACATTATATTTATTCCTTCAAAGGACATAATTTTTCAGTTTTCCATTATCACCATATCTTGTATGTGCTACTTCTTATTCTAATACAATAGCAAGAATGGAAAGGAATTTAATAGAATTCAGACTTTTCCTCACTTCTTCCCTCAAAACATATCAAATGGCAGAACAAAAACTCATGATATGAGTCGGTCCTTGTAATTAATACCATGTTTGCTTTGGGTTTCAACAAAAGATTTGTAGTGTCTAGTTCACCCTATATGACTGCCATGGCAGCTAACTTCAAAATCTTGATATTGCTGTAATATGGTGTCAGTACTTAGCAGTATAAAATTTAGGTCGTACATTGATTCCCTGGAAATTCATTTTGGTCAGAAGATGAATTCTCAATTTAAAGAATAAAAAGGCAAGCAACTAATAATTATTCACGACTGCTGTAGATTAAAAAAACTTGTATAGAGTATAGGGCAAGTATCATTTTATATTGCGTTTTCATCACTTATATCATATGGGTACCATCAAGGCCAATGTATTGATACATTAATATACAGTGGTACCTTGACTTACGAGTTTAATTCGTTCCGTGACAGAGCTCGTAACTCAAATTACTCGTATGTCAAATCAATTTTCTCCATCGAAATGAATTGAAATCCCATTAATCCGTTCCAGACCCCCCCCCAAAAAAAACACCCTTTGTAACACCCTGCCAGGCCATATCAATAATTCTGAGGCATATCACGATGTTATAGCCACTCACATTGGCACACAGTGCGAGGGTTATCCTATCCTTCATGGGTTTGTGGCCTGGCATCCGCTTCTCCTCTGCCGTTATACAAGTCTTCCAGCAAATGTTTTGAGGTAATCCTCTGCTGCCTTCATATCCGCGCTCGCTGCCTCACCATGCCTGACAACGGAGTGAATGCCGGTCTTCTTTTTAAAATTCTCGAACCAACCACCCGATGCCTCGTCTGGGGTCTGAAGTGCCTGGAGTCTGCTGCAGCAAATCAGAGTAAATAGCTTGTACCTTCTCGCAGATTATAGCCTCCGTCATGGTATCTCCTGCGAGCTGTTTCTCTGTCAACCACACCATCAACAGCTTCTGCATATTTTCAAAGATAGATGTCCGCTGTTTAGAAATTATTTTAACGCCCATGGCTGGCATTATAGCCTTTATCGACTGTCCTTCACACTCACGTTCTTCGGATCCATTGTTGGAAAAAGGAAGTTTTGCAAAATAACTGGAAGCACAAATGCTAGCACAACACTGATGCTTCCACTGCGAGCTAACTGCTTAAAGTGGACGAGTGAGACACGGGATGCTGGTCAGATGTTGCGACATTCACTGTGGCTTTCACTGCATCAACTAGCAGTGGGGTATCTGTAGCTGGCTTGTAACCCAAATTTTGGCTCTCAACTCAAAGCAAAAAATCGGCGGAGAGATGGATCGTATCTAAAAAAAACTTGTTAGTTGGGACACTCGTAAGTCAATGAACCACTGTATAGTTTCATACATATGGTTCAATATATTAAGTTAAGATGGAAGTCAGATAGAGACATTTTAGGGGTAAAAATGAGTTCTGAACTCGAAGCTCATGGAATTCTCAGCCCATGAACTTCAGTCAAGAATAGTGCAGCTCGATTTCATTTCTCCACAGTTCGACAAAAGCTCCCAAACTTCATGTTTATGTACTCGGGTTATATGGAAGAGTTTTAGCCTAATTTTAAGTGCCCATTATTGTAAAGTGATATGGCTGGGCAATTTTGTTCCTAATTTGCTGGTTTTAATGGCACTTTTATCATATTAATGGCTATATAATGCAAAGGAAATGGTAGCCAAATGCCTTTCCAATGCAGACACCAAGGAAACTAGCTCAGGTTGCCCAGGGAAGTTAATGCATCCCTGACCCTTGGATTACAGGTCATTGCTATTCCAACTGTGCTACCACAGTTCCAAGGACAGCTTGAAACGAATTCTCACTAACTTTGAAATTTTCCTGGAAAACAGTCAGACAATTCAAAATCAAAAGGTAGCTTGCCAGTAAAATCACTCAATTCAAAAGCCCAAAGAAGGCACTTCTATTTAATGCTTGCTTCAAACCAGCAGCTTCCCCACTTTAGTCAAAACATGAGTTTACACACTGATATAAAACTTAACTCAGAGATTAACAATAAACAGTATCATGGGCTACTTCCCTTGCATTGCTATAGAGAAAGAGACAACAGGTATGTTAAATAAAATCACATCATAGTAAAGGATTAAAAAATAGTTTTTAATTTTTTTTCGAAACTTCAATAATATGTGAAAATCTTTCTCAAAATAAAACTCATTGAATATAATGATGATATAAGCATATTTTCTAAATTTAATTTAAAAAATCTAATAATCATTAAATTGCTGCCATGCTCAACCAATCAGATACAAGAACACCTCATAAATATACATTGATCTTACTCATAATCATAGCCCTTTATGGTTTTGATGATTTAAATGAATTTACCAAGTTTACTCAAAATCAGACCTGATATATGTTCTCTAGAGTGGTAACAAGTTCAGACAAAGTCAAAGTCAAGATCACCCAATACATGTGCTGATCTAACTCGTATTCTCTAAGTTTGATAAAAAATCAGGTCATAAACATGGTCTCAAGTGGCAACAAGCTCAGTGAACCAGTGGTATAACAACCTCCAGCATCCACGGCAGACTTATGTGTGCATGTGTGATCTGGATTTTTTTAAACAGAGCTTTAAACAACTTTCAGTCACATTGCTACGATGTCTGCAGTGTGACAGTTATAGTGATGTCTAGCACTAAGGCATTATGCTGCAGACATTTAGAAAAATGACACAATATCCCGACACCAGGCCGACCAGTCCTAACACCTACCTCTTCATGCTGTGCACCAAGAAAATGCCTTCAAATTGCACCAAACATACAATTGGAAAATGAATTCAAAAATTTTCCAAAACTGCATGCTTCCTAGCAGGACAGAACCAGTAACTTCAATATGGACATGATTCAGTACCAATTTCACTATCCAAGGCAGACCTATCAACCCTCACATGGCTTTTTCAGTAAGGCAGTCAATAATTTTCCAGTAAGCTGGACCAATTATAAGTAAGGTATAATCAAATATTGCTATTGTTGATTTGGAAAACTTGCAAATAAAGAGCTCAGATGTGTGATCTGAAGCAGCAAATGGTAAATATTATGTTTACGCACGCACGCACACACACACGCACGCACACACAGTGCTGCAAATACGATCCCAACTTTTGGGGACACTGTCAACCACCCTCAAAGATGTAGAACATTTTAGATGAACAAAATAAATATGTGTAGCCACAACAACATGCACTGGGTGTGTTAAATAAACTCTCCTCTATTTTATAATAAATAATAATAATAATAATAATAATAATAATAATAATAATAATAATAATAATAATAATAATAATGTCAATAATAAAAATAATAATTATAATAAATTAATAAGTTTCAAAAAGTCCATATGAGTTGATGCCACCAGATAACAGCATGCTTAAAATGAATCACATTTTTGGAAAATGAAGATGGTCTTTATTTCTTACCTCTGGTGCCAGATATTCTGGTGTTCCACAGAATGTTTTTGTGCTAGCCCCATAAAACATCTCTTCTTTACACAATCCAAAATCTGCAATTTTAATATGACCATCTTTGTCCAACAAAAGATTTTCCAGCTGCAAAATTTAAATAAAGATTAATTAAGAGTTATTAATGAAAAATATCAATAATCAAACATATTTCTAGAATGTGGATTACCAAGTCATTTGCAAAACCGACAAAACCCAAAGCAATATCTTGGAATAAATTTTATATTTTCAAAAGGACACAGTCCTGATATACTAATGGCTGCCACTCCTAAACAATATTCATGTTGACAAAAAGTCGAACAACATTAAAGCATATCGTCTACACGTTCTATTATGCTCTAGCCCTCAGCTATAATCACAGCTAACATTTATTAGATGTAGATGCTTACATGCTTAAACTCCAAAGAAGTACCAGTGCAATTATTGCTATTTTAAGTCACAACAAATTTGGGCATAAAAAGTGGACTCTATATTATGACAGAATTCCAGCACATATGAAAAAGATACATTTATTTCTGCTGTTAACCTGGTTCTACTGCTGGTCATAATTCTTGTCACAAAGGGCAAAATCCATATGAATTAGAACCAGATTTTTTTCCACCAAAATTCTGAACATGGTCGGAATCAGAATTTGAGTCTGGATTTTATACTTTTGGGTCTCAGATCTAAGGCAAACCAAACTGAACTCCACACATAGGCGAATCTTTGCAAAAAGTAGGATAAGATGTGTGTTTGGAACAAAAAATGATGGGTCCTTTAACCAAAACAAAAAAAATAAAGAAAAGAAAAACTTTACCTTCAAGAAATGCACAAACAAAATAACAGATGGAAAGACATTTCTAATACAATTAGGCATTAGGTTAACTGGAAATCACTTGAAACTCTGTCACAGAATTAGGCGAAAATTAAATTTATTTCTTCTTGAATTACAAACCAATTTCACCATTTTTTTTTTGTTTCGTCGTACATGCGTTACCTGGGGTGAATAAGTGTTTTTCAAGGTAAGCTACATGTAACAATTTGCATGTGCCCGACTACGAATCACTTGACGTCAGGAACATTAGAATCACGGGGTGCACGGGAATTTTGCCGTGAATTCTGCTCACCTATTTGGGATATATAAGGCAGAATATTTCTGATAACATTACGGGTCCAAAAGTATCTTATCAAAGGAGAGATAGCTCGTCATTCTTTCTCCAGCCAAAGGGGTGAGTGTTAAATTTATATTTCGTTTTATTGTGAATTTTATTCAGTTTATCATTTCATGTAATGATGCCTTTATTACAATGCAGATTTAAAACGTGAAATATTTGGAATTACTAGTCACTATTAGACTTTAAATGCAATAGCGTAATCTAAGTTTTAGATTGTTTTAGAAACAACTATTATTAGTTTGGTTTCTTTATTGTAGCTGATTTGTAGCGGAACATCTGATTTGTAGCGGAATGTCTCTGAATTGTTGCTGATGTGTAAATATCCGGAAATCTAGAAGTCTAAATATCCGAGTGTCGGAGCTGTCTAAAGGTGTAAACGTCCGGGGTAGCATCTAAGTATTTGGGGACCGATGGTTCTAGTAGATGCTGTATGCTGTCTGTACGCATAACTGTGGTGGATCCGTGAAGGGCAAGTGACCGATAAAAGTATTGAGTCAACCCTAGGTATTCGGAGAAGCTGGGCGGCGATTCAACAGTTGGTGAATCGTACGGTTGTACAGGGTCGAGACACATGTGTGTGTTGCAATTGTAGTTACAATTGAATACATTGTTATATTTACACATAGTTACTTTGAATCACAGTAGTATTTCAAGGGATTACATGAATCTCAATAAAAGTTAGCAACTTGATTAAATACATGTATATGTTTGTGCTAGTTGTCGCAATCCATATGTACGATAGTATAGTTTGATGTTTGTATTTGTTATCGCAATTTATACTTGCGTTAATATAACTTTTGTAAAGGTTCCTTGGATCTATGTTTAGTCCAGGAGATTCCTTGGTTCTGTGTTTATTTTGTATTAATATTTAATGTGAATAGTTGTGAAGCGTAAGTGTGGGTTGAATGCATGAGTTATTGTGTTGATACATTATTTTTCATTAATAATTTATTTCATAAATTTACATTATCTTTCACATATTGTGTTTGTGTTGTTCATTTAATCCACCATCCACTCGGTAACAATTCTGTTACAAACTCCATGTATTAGAATATATTCAGAAATACCCCCCCCCCCCATGTGTTTCCTACTTGCATTGCAGGAGAAAAAGACAAAAACCTTCAGGAGTTAACAAGTTAACATCTGGCACAATATTCTTTAAAAGTACAGACTTGTCCACAAATTAACAAGCTTATCAACATAATCAAAGTTCATATTTGAAGAAACTTGTCTGTTTTCATAGAAAATGAGTCATATACAGTTGCTATAAACAGCAAAACAGGAATGTACTCTTTTGGTATTCATATGCATAAATCTTCATTTTAAGACCATTTTCAAATTTATTGAAAGAACATAAAATGACAGAAACAATTTTACATCTATTTAATTTTCAACGTAAAATAAAGTAATCCTTATAAAGGTCAGCGTAAAACATAATTTGGTGAGAGAAAAAAAAATAAGCATAATAGTTGGCATGTATGTAGATCTATTACAAAATCATTATAAAGAAGAACTTGCAACAACAAAGGATCTTGAGTATTCCTAATAAATAGCAATACATTTGGAAAGAAAAGGCTGTAATATAACTTTAAACTAGATTTGTGTCAATAGCACACTACTGCATATCTTAGCTAGTGCTTCCAAATAGTGCCTGTAAGGGAACCGTCCAACTCAGGGCTAACGCTGAAACACTGTATATGTTTATTTGTATCTTCATGTCCATCAAGCGCTTTCAAGGTTATTGGGTTGCGCCCATAGCAGATTCAAAGTTAAGACCCCAGGGCAATTCCTCTACTCTATGGGCATAGACCAAGTTTTTGGACAGGTGAATTCTAGTGGCAGCACTCCCCTAAGATTAAAGACTATACCTCTAATGATGTAGGAAGAGGTACATGACATTACAAGCATTGGACACATGACAGCCAGGCAGGAGGACAAAATTTCTACCTTCAAGTATAATTATGTTTAGAGTATTAGATTACAAGAGTTTTACAAAACAATATGACCTGAAGAAAAGAAGGCATTTCATGTATCTTGCAATATTCTATTACAGGTGTAACAAGAAGAATTTGAAAACAACTTGCCTTCAGATCTCTGTAAACAATGTTTTGGCTGTGCAAGTAACCCAAGGCAGAAATAATCTCTGCTCCATAAAAACGTGTTCTGCTTTCATCAAATATTCTATCCCTGGATAAATGAAAAAATAGTTCCCCTCCATTCACATACTCCATAACAAAACACAGCCTGTCTGGAGTTTGGAAAGAATACTTCAATTGCTGAAACAAGATCACATCATAAAGCTGTTTTAAAAGGAGCAAGTCAATACATATGAAAGTATCAATGGTATCCTCTGCAAAAATTAACGGTGAAATGTGTGAATGTCTAGATATGTATGTTGTTGTAGGGTTTAACGCCACTTTTTCAGCACATGATAGGCTATATATGGTGGCCAGTATTAATGGTGGAGGAAAAAACCCAGGAACCTCCCCCCCCCCGAAAGAACAGCTGACCCACGAGAAGCTACTGGCAAGCTTTCTCACATAACTACATTAGCCGAATCTTAGACTCAACCCACACAGACAGAGGTGAGATGGCAGTGATCCGTAACGGAAAACGCTTTAGACCACTCAGAGGCCTCTTCTTGATATGTATGTATATATAACACAGGTATGGTAAGTTGCGTGGACTGTTGTTAAACATTAAACTTGGAATATTTACTCCAACATGCATGTATAATTTGTATTGTTTCCAGTTTTGTGGAAATACTAATATGCATAAAATCTGACACAATCTTTTTTTTTATAATGTGGGTAGTAGTGTGCGAAATAAAGAAAACCCACAGGACTAGTAGTCTAAATATGCAACAGTCCTGTCCATAACCAACTGGTCCTACATGTCATTAATGACCAAATGCATTCAATGGTTGAATGATATATGCTGGTATACACAAATATTAGCCCTTACTAGGATTATGTAATAAAAACTGATAAATGAAGAAAATCTGAAAACCAAAAATATATTTATTTCATTTGATAATATATAAAGTTTATGAAATTTTATATATTCATCATATCATGGCCACTGTATTGACTAGGACAATACTGTCAAGATTGCCATTAAACTTTACATGCACATTCATCTCATGGTCTAGTTGAAAATGGTGCTGCTTGGCTATCCAACGTGGCCAGCACAGCCACTGTTTTTAATTTTTTTAACCACTACTCTTAACTGTCAAATCAATATAGGGTTTTTATGAAAAATTCAAATGATACCTCAATGTGCATCTGGTAAATCTTATTAGTTCTCCTAGATGACTGGGCAATCAGATTAAAATCATATCTCTGCTATCCTAGGAATGTGAAGATCTAATGATGACCGCTTAAGGGTTATGTTCTGTTGATCTTTGAATTAGCAAATGGAGATGCAGCTTTCAAAAATCTGAAAGTTGAGTCAAATCGTGCAGTACACATTCCTGTTCTTCATCCATACTGCTTATTGTCCGAATGTGTAGATTTAAGACTTTTATCAGATTGGGTGATAAAATTAGCGATTATGATAATAACATATCATAGGTTATCTATCAGATTATGAACCCTAAGCAGTCGCTGTCAGATCTTCACGTAGGACAGCGTTGCATGCTAAATAATAAGATCAATAATACCACTGATGATTAGTTAGGATGCATTTAAGCAACATATAAAACTTCAGATTTTTCTCACTTATTTTTGACCAGTTTTGTTTGTTAATTCAGCCAATGATATTACTCCCTCTAACAATAACAAACTTGTAACATACATGCCAACCCCTGACGAGGAAATGGCGTAATCCAAGTGGTCAAAAAGCGGAATCTAGGCAGAAAAAGCGTAATCCACATATAACAAGCTAAAATTTCAATAAACAACGATTATTTGCCCTTCTCGTCTTTTAACATCCTTTACTGTTTAAAGTTTTCATATGTAGCACTTTTAGCTTTACACACATTGACTAGAAATCATCTTAAGACGTTTAGCGCTAAATTTTAAAATTCTTTCGACACGGCCGGAAATTGATGTCATGTGATGCTGTACACTTTTCTTAATATTTAGAGGATTCTGTTATATTTTGTTTCAGGGATTTAGCTAGCCTTTTTCTAATTTATCTGGGAAATTTTTGAAAGGGGATATTGTTGCTCACATATGCATAGAGTAAAATAAAATATACTTTTTAAGCGCTAAAATATCTTTAGACTGGTTCTGCAAGAAATATGAATTAGAACATGGAATCTGCGAGTAAAGATTAAGTTTGGAAAACCAGTCTGCTCTCTCCTTACTAAGCGTGCAGATTCTATAAATATAATTCGCGGTCAACAGTAGAACTAGGTTAGCTATAAATAGGACATGATACTGTTACGAAAGTCCACGGTCAAGCATGCTCTTATATTGTAGTTACATAAAAGCCGTCTTTTCTAAAATACGGTCTGTGGGATTAATGGAATTTTAATAATAACGAGAAATCAAATAATTGATTTTTTTTGGGGAGGTGGATATACCGAAAAAGCGTAATCCATATACGTTTAAGCGTAACGCGTAATTTAGTGACAAAAAGCGTAATAATTACGCCAAAAACGTAATGGTTGGCATGTATGTTGTAATCCTTGTTTGTCATTAATGAAAGAAATTAAGTGGCTGCACATTTTATTTTCCTACTTTTTAAGCTGTACAAATATTCACATAAATATATTCACACTGAACTTGTTGGATTAAAATCTGACTGTTCTGGTGTCTCAAGAAACTAGCTCATATAAAATAAAAACTGTATACTCGCTTTCTGGATACTCACGGTCAAAAAAGGATGAAGTGTACTTTGTAAAACCCTGTTTTCTGTCAATGTATGTGCCACCTCATCCTGAATAGAAAAGACAAACTATTTAGTGACAAAATTCAGGCTCATTCGTTGAGCTACTGCTCAAACACAATTCAAAACTTTGCAAGCATATGGTCAAAGGAATGAAGGAGAGCCACAAAACAGACTCACTTTCATTACTGGACAGAATCTTTGAGGCAATTAGGAGAATTAAAGCAAATCAAAAACATTACAAAAAATTCTATGAAAAACACTGCCTATGCCAATACTACATTTTGCTTGAACTCTCCTTTCTAGTAAAGCGTTTTGCTTTGAACACACACAACTATCCTTTCACAACAGAATGCTCTGGTCTATTGGACCTAGTACTGTTGTTGTAGGGTATAACGCCATTTATTAGCACACGATAGGCTATACATGGCAGCCAGTATTATTGGTGGAGGAAGAACCCGGGAAACCCCCATGAATGAACCACCGACCCCATGAGAAGCTACTGGCAAGCTTTCTCACATAACTACATTAGCCAAATCTTAGACTCGAACCCACGCAGACAGAGGTGAGATGGTAGTCATCCGTAACGGAGAGTGCTTTAGACCACTTGGGGCCCCCTGGACCTAGTAATAATTTGATTCTTTGATAAAAGAATAAGAGTATATGTACTTCAGGAAAAGTGTTTTGTTTTGACTGTCGTCACTAACTAACATGAATGCACCACATCTAACCCCTCACTAAGGACGTACCATGTGTCAGCTCAATTACCATACTGTAAAGGCTATGCACATGATCTACTGTAATTATTACTATTTGGCAATGAACTTGAATAGTAATATTTAAAATTATTTCACAGCAAACACAAATTAACACCAAGTCACAAACAGAAAAAAAATCAATGAAAAGTTAAATTATCCTGTAAGGATTGGTATTAAAGAAATTATCTACATTTTAAGGGACAAAAGGAACCCTCCAAGATGGCAGATGGAGTATGTCATATCATTGAAAGTTATCCCATCTTGTATGCAAGAATATTAAACATTACTGACAAAATAAACTGAGAAAAATAATAAATTTTGCTTCAACAGCATAATACAAGCAAGAATATTTCATTTACAATTGGGATCAAGCCCTTTGGAATTAAATCTTATTAGAAGTACATAACATTTTGAAACACAAAGTCCAAATGGGACTGGTATCACTCAGTTGGGTAGCTTCATCATTTTCAAAGTTTTTGCCTGGTTGCTTTGTCAAATTTGGTTGAATTTTGCTGTACTGTTTCTGAGAAATTGTTTATGGGTTATATTTTGATCTGATAATATATGCATCCTTTTGAGAAATCTTAAAGACTGAGAAGTTGTTTAAGAGCAATATTTTCATTAACAGTGGTCTTATCTGATAGCAAATATGCATCCTTTTAAGAAATCTTAAGCCCTTCTTACATGAACACTTTTAATCAAATTTAATCAAATCTTCTTGATCAGTTATTTTTTGTTGAAGAAGTAGTTGCTGTATTTAATAGTAGATTTGGCAATATTTCATGCCAGTTAACCTTAGAAAGTGAAAGGTCAGAATGCAGGCTTGGTGTGCAAGTAAACTTAAGTTTCTTTTTTTTTAAATGTCCTGACACTGTATTTCACATCAAAATGAAAAAAGTGTCATACTAAAACAAACAAAACAACATGCATGTTGTGATGCTGGTCAACAAGGTTTGATATAGAGTAGCAGACACATCAAGGTTATCAACTGATATGTATTGACATGCAATATCAAACGAGTTCTTTCCTTCTGAACCCAAGAAGAAAGCAGCTTTGTTTGTTTGTTTGCTTAAATTTTAACGGCGCACCAGCACTTTTAGGCTATTTAGCGCCATACAAGAGGTAAGATGTTTAAAAATAAGAAAGGTTTAACATCGACCAGCGATATAAAAAAAAACATAATAGTTAAATATAAAATGGTAAGATGTTGGTGACAGGAAAATATGAAGCTTCCCAGCAGCTTTGTATTTACTAGTTAACCTTCTTCTCTCCAAATATTTTATTAATAATATGTGAATGGAATTCAATACAAATCGGTATTATGAAAGTCTGGTTCACTGTTTCTAAAGATACAGATACATAAATATTAGTGAGAACCTCTAAATGGTTTCAGTCTAAGTATGCAATACATAAATGCACACTTAACATCTGTAACAAAGACATGATCAGCTATTTATGACAAAATGGGTTTTAAAATAAAACAAAATAAATAATATGATTAGTCAAACCTGTCAATAAGGTTGCACAATCTATCTTTGACTTTTGCGTATATATACTGGCAAGTGTGCATTAAATTGTCTTCACATAATTGTATTATATGTGACTTTTACATGCACTTGGATGTTGTAATGGTAACTGCTAATTTCTTTTTTTTCCCTTTGAAAATCAGTGATGAACATTTTTTTAAATCTTGTAAGAGTACAATTTGGAATTCATTTTTTCCCATTTTATCATGCCATTGGACATAACCAACATAAATGAAGCTTGACTAGATGCCATTACCAACAACTTACCTTTTGTATTATCACAGCCTTTTTCAAAATTTTGATTGCATATAGATGACTCGTGGCCTTCTCTCTGCATAGAATGACTTTACCAAAGGTCCCTTTCCCAAGAACTTTAAGGAATTCAAAGTCATCCAGAGACTGAAAGAGATAAAGCCCCACCCCCACAAAATGGATAATTATTACATATATATGTAACATTACACAAGTTGAAACAAGTATGAGACAAGATACTGTGAAATAATGTGAAACATCCAAAACAGTTTAAGTTAATACACTCCATGCATACTATGCATGAAGTATTACATTTACACAGACTGTTGGATGTTTAAGTTTAACTTAAACAGTCTGACATTTATAAAGTTAATCTATGAAAAACAGGCCGGTTTATAGAGTAGATCCATGAAAAACAGCCTGATATATTTATTTTATCTTTGAAACAGACTGATATATTTGAAGTTGATCTATGAAACAGCCTGATATATGAAAAACTGGTACACTAAACAAACTGATATATTTCAAGTTGACCTATGAAATAGCCTGATACATTTAAAGTTAACCTATGAAACAGCCTGATACATTTAAAGTTAACCTATGAAACAGCCTGATAAAACTGATCAATGAAACAGCCTGATAAATACAGATAAATTTAAATTTGAAACAGGCTGCAGTTCTGTAATTGAAAACATGAATACTATGAACAGCACATGATGTGCCAGTCTTATGACCATTTCCCATTATGAAGAGCACATGATGTGCCCATCTCATGACATTTCCCCATTATGAACAGCACATTATGTGCCTCTCTCATGACATTTTCCCATTATGAACAGCACATGATGTGCCTGTCTCATGACATTTTCCCATTATGAACAACACCTGATGTGCCTGTCTCATGACATGTTCCCATTATGAACAACACATGATGTGCCCATCTCATGACATTTTCCAAACTAATGATCTTTACATTTAAGCTATGGACCTGACTACTGCATGACAAGTTGTGGAACCTAAATAAAGTTTCATCAAAATCTCTGAGGGATTAATAAGTACAGCATGTGTGAGTAAACAGGACAGTGACATTCCTTTTGCACTGTGGGCACAGGATCTTACTCTGAACTGTAAGAAGCAATACAGTTAAAATATATAAAAAGCTGAAAGTAATAGGTTTGAAAATTATATCTGTACATGGATAGAGGTCAGTGATTTATGTTTTCCTTTTCTGTAATTGGGACCTTGAAGCAGACAAGTGTGATATGTGATACACTGTATAGTCATCAAATTGTAACTGGTTAATATTTTATTAAATTACTGAAAGTAGATCAAAAGCTGTACAATGGATAAAGATTAAAGAAAGATTAAGTTTTCCCTTGCTGTGACCTTCACCAAACTGGGGTTTTAGATAAGGTACATGATTCACCATCTAGTCTCAATATATATTTCTGCAAAGGTTCATGAAAGCATCTGCAGCCATTACAAAGGTACGAGTTGTTGAATCTTTAGACAGGGTTCAAAACAAACACATGTAGCAGCAGAGAGGGTGAACCTCACAATTTTTCGAGCGTCGATTCGGAAATCTGAGGCTTCCACCAAATAGTAAAAAAAATGGCGTCTATTCGATAAAATAAGATTTCCTTATATACGCCAACGTCGTTGTCATTCACCCTCTCTGCTGCTGGAACTTTCAGTTCTGGATTAATAATTCTTTTACGAGTTTAACCAAATATTTGATCGAGTCTTAGGACTTTACAAACAAACTAATCGCTAACACCTCCTCTTGTAGATCAATTATATTATTTGACTGGTCGGTGAGTCGGAAATTAATTCTCGTTAACGAATTATTATGGCATCGCATGTAGACAGGATTAATTGGGTTTTCAATAATTAGGAATCCTGGAGGAGCTATTGGTGCAAACGAATAAAGAATATATCCCTGCTGAGCTTGATTTGATTGCTCTAGATTAATTTGATAGCTTCCTTCAATTACATCACATGTTAAATTGAGCGCAATCACCGTTGAAATATTCACATTGTACGGGGCAATATGTCTACCGCCACCATCTGGATCATTATTATATTTAAGGAGTGTAGTTGAATCTGGTTTTTGTAGCGCCTTGATATCGGTTCTAACAATTCTTGCTAGTTCATCAGCGTTGTATTTAGGAAACTTGAAATTACGTAGATTGTCTTCTGTGATATTGTAATCGGTTAGGAATCGTTGTTTATTGTCGCTGTTGTCATTAATTATTGTTTGAATAATTAGTTCATAGATATATTTCATATCAGATATAAGTTGATTTATTATTTCAACGTGTTTTTGCGATTTTGTTTTCCGTAGTTGTTCTAGTTCTGTTTCATATAATTGTTTAATTTCATTAAAATAACCACGGACGTCAGTTAGCGTAAATGAAATAGCAACAGATGAGTCGGCTGTTCTTTCAATGATAAAATCCCATTGCAATGTGTCTTTGTTGGTAAATATAAATCTATCGGCGATTCTTCCTTTTCTTATATCAGATAAATTATCTCGATAACTGGGATTGATTTCATGATATGATTGTACGTCCGTGGTTAAGTCGGCGGTGGATTTTTCCGGTGGTTTTTCAGGCCATCCTAACACTGTTCTTAACGAGCTGTTATAGATATCTACAGCGTATCCCTCTGTGCTTATTTCGATCGATGACGAGAGCGTCGGTTGATGAAGATTAATAGCTATTTTTGATTCTTTTCCAGTGATTGATTTTATTCTACGCTGAATTTCAGCATTGATTTGCTTAATTTGGTACGACCCAGTTGGTAACGAAACAGTTTCCCACTCTGGAGTATCATCGGGTTTATTCTTATACGAGAACACTAGTGTGTTATTGGGTTGCTGACCGCCAAATGCAACCGATCTAATATTAGGCCAGCTATGATATACTCGTAATTTTGCCAGCGCGATCTCACGCACTGGAATCGGAGAAGGGAAGTTCACACTAAATTCAGGGGTTGTTGATGTTATTGATATCATGCTTGTTCGTATCGGAGTGGTATTCTCCGCGATTCGTTGAAATAATTCGAGTGACATTATTGTTAACGCTGTCTTCAATTTCCAATTTCAACATCGCTGAGTTATACAACTGGGTCATCGTGGAAAATTCAACATCGGATATGAACGAATTATCTATCGACAGCGAGATCAACTCGGATAATTTCGAGTACGTGTCAAATACCACCCTGTACCGAGCTGTATAATCGCTGAGTTTTTTCTGAGAACACGATGATAATTTTTTAGTTATCGCGGTGGCGACTGCCGCAATTGTTGTTGCCGCGGAGATAGCGATTGGAACTGCAATCGGAGCCATCATGGTCACCGTCGACAAAATAACCCCGGCGCTGGCCATCACACCGGACACCGAGTACACAGTTACATCGATGATTGTAATTCTTCTGCGGTATTTTTTCATTTTTTCACGATAACGCTCAGAAAGTAATTTCAAGTTCGCGGAAAACTCTTTTACGGTATCATATTGATAACGCGATGACAGCGTCATTGATGATTCCATCACTGACATTGTTATGCTAAACCCGCTAGTGTTTTCAATTATTCACCATCGTTAAGTGGAATTGCGGACCTATAGTATAACGCTTCAGCCTGAAAAATCATCTACAAGTTCTAAACACCAAGTTATTTTTGATCTAATGGTGGAGCTATCAACCGCGACGATGTCAAAGTGTTGACCGTTACTCCTGATAATTAACATCGCGGTGCCGCCAGAGTAAGTTTTACCATTCGCGATCATATTAAATTTATCGATAGAGATCCACGTTAGCCTATAGATACCTTCGATTCCCGTTGTACTATATATATCATCTCCCCCCGCACCCTTCGTCCAGAGACCGGTGGACAATGTAGTATAAATGTCTCTTAGCCAATCCATGGTTCCATGATCGACTGTACATACGACATTTTTAATTCTCATGTGTGAATGCGGAATCTTCATCTTTTCAAAATTTCCTTTTAGTACACGAATATCGTCGCTGATATCTTTGAGATTCATCGTATATGTAGCCGGGACATCAAAAAAATTATCGACGACGAAGCCATTGGTGGGAACATTTTTAAAATCTGCTTGTAGTTTAGCAATATCGTCGATGACGTCGAGATATTTTTTTCTGATTTCGGTATATTTCATCAACGTTGTATCGCGGCGTGTGAAAAATTAAACCAGCAGGACGTCAAGTTCCAAACTTTTTCGGTTTAGATAATCAGAGTTGAGTTGATCATATGTCGTCGTGATATTGTAACTTTCAGAGCCCTTAAAGAAATTTTTAGCCATTTCGCTGATGGTTTTTGTTCGTCAATAGCGCTTTTAATTTCCGCGAGAGTCATGCCTGTCAACGATGTGGTTTCAGACACAGGTGTTCTCCCAAGAAATTTATCCACGATGGTATTAAGTGTTGTTTGTCTCACCATAAACATATTAATATCTCTGAGAGTCATTGTAGATGTAGCTGGGACACCAAAGAAACTATTAGCGATGTAGGCATTGTGAGTATGCTTGCTGATAAACTCGCTAATTTCACCGAGAGTCATGCCAGCCACAAGCGGGTTTCCAAAAAACTTAACAATGACGTCATTAGTGGGTTTTTGTACCTTTTCAAGATTTTCTATTAGTTTAGAAATATCTGTGTAAATATCGAGATAATTTGCCTTGATTTCATTTTCATTCATCATCCTCCCCGCATTCTTGTTAAAAAAGAATAGCGATAGAAAGTTTTTAATTTCAACGAGAGTCATGCCAACCACAAGTGGGGTTCCAAAGAATTTATGTACGACATTTTTGCGAAAACTATTATAACCTCGTATATGATCATCCAGCTCACGGCCGCGGGTGGCAATCATGCTGTCGTGGGCGTCGATCGCGTCGGTGATCGTAGACACAAGTGCGCCTGGTTTAAGTTTTCCACCGTTGGAATAAAGCGCAATAGAGTTTTCAGCGGCGGCGCGCTGCCGTATCAAAATGTCATCCGCGGATATATTACTGCTTTTCAATTTACCCTGGCGATCTTGAAATACAACTATTTCGTTCGGGTCAACACTTGCTAACTTTAACATCTCAGCGATTTCATCTTCAATTATTTTTTTTACATCCTCGATAGAACCCGCAGATGTTTCCTCGGTGGGTTCCAACATTGACAGAGATTGTCCCCAAATGTTAATCATTATTGTAAATACTCTAGTATTTTTAATTTATTGATTCTCTAAAATTACCTTGTAATTTCCCACTCGTGTATTTATTTACAACCAGATGAGGTGGTTTCTGTGACGATGAAATCTCTGCGAGGACATTTAATACTTCACGGCCGCATATCGGTGGATCATTTAATTGTTGTGTTGGCAGCGTGGAATAAAAATCGGAAACTTTTTGACTTTCATCGAAGAATTTATATACCGCATAAACTCGCTTGGTGGAGCTAACCCATATGAATCGAAATAGACAATCCCACGCGGATCAATCGCGTATGCAACCCAGTGAGTTCCCGATCCGCTGCTGTTATCAAGATTGATGATACCGGTTTCAATGTTATTTGGTTTTCTCGGTAATTGATCTCTCATAAAAACCCCTCTGAAGTTTTTTATCGCTAGTTTTTTAGCAGCATCAATTAAATCAAAATTGGACATAGGGAGAATTGGGCTTTCAACTAATAAACCGTTCCTGGTATTCTTCTTAGACCATTTCCGCTGTACCACGAATACGGGGTTCCTGGTAGGTACAACCCCTTTCCCTTTTTTTTATATCCTCGTCCCTTCTTCGGTTCATATGATTGAGCAATGCCTTCTATCGCTTTTGTTCCCAAGGCTCCAGCTGCCCCCAATGCGACCGCTTTTGCAACTGCTGGTGCGGCCGCTGCAATTAATCCTGGAATCGCAGCAAACAATGGAAATATACCACCTGATTTTATCATGTTGGCGACTGCAGCCTTTGAAAATTCTATTTGAACCCCTCGCCGTTTCTTTAGCGCATTATTGAAATGTTTTATTTGACGATCCGTCAGTGATATTTTATGTGTACCGCGGGACATCTGCGCTGGTTTCAACGTTATTGTGGTTCCACATTCCTTAGCGGATTTTGATCGCAATTTCTTGACCTGACCATCAGTCAGCTTGACACTAATAACACTATATGTCATTTTATTGTAAAACACATTTATGCTTTCAATTGATCTAATTGGAAACTCTTCAAGTTTCATTTACATATTTTCCACTGGTGCATCAACGATTCTCATTCGTCCACCAATACCTTCTAACAACATTGATTTGTCGCTGAGAATGACAGCAACCGCTCTATAATTAACACCACCAGGGGCTATACGAGCTCTAAAATGTATGTCGACGACGGATTGTCTCATTAAATCAAGATGTTCCAGCGAAAAGTAATAAATCGGATACAAGTTCTTAAAATCGAGTTGCGATATTTGCAAACCGGTATCAACGTTTTGATCACGACCCATATATGACAGCATCCGATGATACACACGTGCTATTTGGTTGTTTCCGTAATTAAGCTGTATATCCTCAGATGGTTCTTGTTGTCCGTTTATTCTCAGTGAAACCTCACTTACCCCTAATCGATCAAATATCATATGACTGCGTTCTTGGGAGCGTAATCGATTCTGATTCTGCAGCGCTATAAATATATGACGTGGAGCTGAAACGCCTTGTTTTGATGCCAAATGCCATGTAAATGTACCATCAACATCATCCTCTTTGGTATCAGTTGTTGTTGTTAGCCAACTTAGCAATGATTTGCCGCCTGTGTCCATAAATGAGAGTAGTCGCTCTTCTGTGGTAATTGATGGGGTCATTACTGG
Source organism: Unio pictorum (assembly GCA_030141615.1). Lineage (NCBI taxonomy): Eukaryota > Metazoa > Mollusca > Bivalvia > Unionida > Unionidae > Unio > Unio pictorum. Next base: position 1,537,241 of record JARLTB010000101.1, read on the forward strand.
CATCCACAATGCTAATTTAGTTAAAACAACTTTACCATCTACGGCACCAGTACGCCAAATTGCATCATTGTCATTGCCTTTTCGCACTAACGCGATTGTGTGTTTGGCTCCATAGATGACTTTTCTGACATTTCTGCAGAATCCAAATATGTGATGGAGTGGAATTGCACACGAAAACTTTTTCTCTTGTCCTTCCAATGCTAATTTTCGTGTTGCAAACCCTAGATTGAAATTACCATTAACTTCTTTTATAATTTCAAACGCAGCTCCGGGTCTAGCTCGACGTTCTGGATTAGCTGTTTCTTGTTGATCGGCTTCTGCATTATCTCTTGCTGTTAACACTTTAATGTATTGAAGGTGGTCAGCGTTATCAGTAGTATCCTTTGCAAACATCATAGATGGACCAGCCGATCTTGTATAATCATCGGAGTATCTTGCTAGTCCGATTATTGTTGTTGCAACATCAATTTCACGGTCTATTGATTCAATTTCTTTTCCATCAATGAGATATCTTGCACTTTCAAATAACGCCATGATGCCATTATTGACAAAACCAACTCGGATATTTGAATCATTTGCATATGGTGGATCATTATGAGCAGCATCGTTTGTTACAAGTTTTCCCTCTACTTCAATAAACGCTTCACATGGCAAAAAGTATTTGCTGGTATCTTGAACTTGTAGTTCAATTCGCGATCGTAGGTCGGGTTGTATTGCATGATAGGAATAGTATTGATAATCACGGACGGAATCGTCTTTGCGCACTGGGGCTTCCATATCAAGAGCGGGATCAGCTGTTCGTTTAAACATTTTATTAAAATACTAGTGTTTTCAATTGGTGAATTGCAAAGCAATTTCATCTTTGTAATCATCGTCGTTGAAAATTCTTCGAATTTCTTTTTTGTTTCAAACCACTTTCTGCTATCGCGTTCATGATAGCGCTATCTGTTACCGGTGAAGCCGGAGTCACCGAAGCAGCCACTATTGACGAAGTCAATTGCGCTAGTTTTTCTTCTACTGCGCTATTTATTGCTTTGCTGATTTTTGCGGGCATCATTGTTGTAGATGGAAGAACCGCTGGTTTCTTTCGCACCAATGATGCTATTTTATCTTTCGCGGCAGAAAATGCCTTTCCGGCAAGATTTCCAACGAAATTGATTCCCTTATCACGGATAGCATCAATGGCTTTCATTGATAATTGTTTAGCTAACGGCGCCACCTTTGGAGCCATTCTTGTAAATAACCCCGCAATGGTATTGCCGAAACCATCTCCGTAATACGCTCTATAAACAGGCAATCGTGAGTTCACCACGTAGACGCTTACGGGTTTATCATGGTTGTAGTGTATAATCATCTTGTTATAAAACTAGTAGTTTTTCAATTAGTGATTAATCGCTAAAATCCATAGGATTTTCATCATAACCATGAGCGTCTTTGTGATTTTCAACTAATTCAGCAATGAGTTCTCGATATACATTTATGTCCATGATACCGCCGGCAAATAATCGTCTACAGATATCAGCTGCTTCATTAATTATTTCCGGAGAGTTGTTTCCGGCTCGCCTCCCCCCGATGAGAACTTCCAGCCGTGATATATCACTGAGAATATTACCAGGACAAGTAACGCTAGTGTTTTCAACTATGCCGCTACCTAAATATCCATCTCTAGTTGACTCCTCTTTACCAAAAAATCCAGTTGGATACTCTACTCTACTCAATACTTCGTCTTTAAAACTCTCAAAATCATTGCGGATACTTTCTGTGATTCTAAATCTACCACGGTTTGCCAGGTATACTTTTTTTATCCAATCCTCGTCGTTTTTTATATACTCTTTATACTCTTTTTTTACAGCTATTTCTCTTTGATCGAGTGAAAAATTCCGCGCGGTAAAGTTAATTAAATCATTGTCATCTTTAAAATTTTTAATTTTGTTGTATGCATCGTATGTAAATATACTTTGCGGTGAATACATTTTTTCTGTAGTAGCGTCTCCTTTCTCTTCTGGTTTTCTTACAGTAGCACCTAGTTCTTCTAGTACTCGCTCTTTTTTTTGTTGTTGCCGTGAAGTAGTTACTATATCTACTGGAAGTGTTTCTAAAGATTTTTTTGTTTGTTCGGTTTCTGCTGCAATTTTTTCAAGCACACCAAGAACAGGCACTTCTCGTCGCTTGCCTTCCTCAGGAATATCCCCAAATATTGCTCGTTCAGTTGCTGTTTTCACATCTTTGGTCGCCTTAGTTACCGGGGCGAACAGTTGTTCACTTGACACAGAAAAGTCAGTCTGCGCTTGTTGTCGTTGTTGAAGTTTCTTGCGAACTCTGTCTCGAACCGGTATAAACTTTTTAATTGCTTCTAGCCGCTCTCGGGCTAATCTAGTTGTAAGCGATTCACCTACCATATAGTGTTTGTGAACTGAGTTTTCAAATGTGAAACTATCACAATTAAATACTGAGTTATTAAATAATGTACCATCAAGCTAACGTATCCATCTCCGACAAGGTTAAACTGTACGACGCTATCCGCGAATGTTTCAGAAATAACATCGCTGAGGGTTTCAAAATTGTAATATCTGAGAACGGAAATGAACGATTTTTATTAACGACGCGGCAACAACAACAACTACGTGAAAATGGAGGTGTCGCGGTGATTACTTGCTACCACGACCAGATAATCCAGTACGCACATAGCTGCATGAGTAAACCCAAACTGCTGAGTATCATTTCAGGAGAAAATCCTATGTAGTTACAAAAAACGCTAAAAAAAAAATAAATTTTTAAATTATTTACTGAAAGCCTATTTTTTATAGTAACGCTCACGTGGTTAGGATACTGGTCGCTCCTCGTTTAATATCTTCCTAAGATCACGAACCTTAGAACTAATTTCAGCTCGTTTTTTATACTCTTGGCCGAGCTTTTGACGTATTGCTTCAACGGTGCTAAATAGCGTTATAAATACATTAATGTCGTTACCGTACAAACAAGCATTGATGGACTTTTGAATTCCTTTCACGAGTCTGTACATCTTAGGTAAAACATAACGACCCTTACTAGACTGATACTCAATATCTTCATATTCCGAGGTAATCTTGTCAGCGTCGAGATCTTTAGATAATAATACCCCTTTATTTTTTAAAATTGAAATTTCAGCAATTATAGCATTTACATCTTTGATATCCATATTTTTATAAAAATATAATAATATAGTACCTCTAATTATTAAAAAATATATGGACAGTACAATGCCGTATATCTTCACTCGAGTGTTGTGACAGATTTTAGGCATACATATACTTAATTAACTTAATTAGGTCCATGTATATGCTGTACTGAAAACCCCATTTGGAAACCCCTTTCGCGTCAAATAACAAGAAAGAGACCCAGAGGTATGTGACAACACGTATCTTTGGAACTCCTTGGGTGCCTTCGCATCCATGTAAGCCCAAGGGGACCCGAAACATACATCTCCGGCGGGAGGCCTAACGTGGCAAACACCATCTTAGACCGCCCAGAAGATATGCTTGGGGGGGCGTCATACATGTACTTAATTACCTTAATTAATGGACGGCACAATGCCATATATGTCTCCGCTCGAGTGTTGCGGCAGATTTTAGGCATACATATACTTAATTAAGGATGGTATTTATTCAATGAAACGATTGATGTTGGACGGCACAATGCCATATATATCTTCACTCGAGTGTTGTGACAGATTGTAGGCGTAACATATACTTATATTAACTTAATTAAGGATGGATTATAATTCAATGGAACGATTGATGTGGGACGGCACAATGCCATATATATCTTCACTCGAGTGTTGTGACAGATTGTAGGCGTAACATATACTTAATTAACTTAATTAAGGATGGATATATTCAATGAAACGATTGGATGGTAATGATGTGGGACGGCACAAGACAACACAAACATGAAACGACGGGGCAGATTTTCTACGGCCAGTCCAACCAATCAAAAGCAACCAAACTAAATTAACCCAGTTGCATGATTGACAAAACAACCACACGCCCGTGTTAATGGTGTTTGGTTAGTTTTTGATCGGTCGGAACTGGCCTTCGAAAGCCCAAGCTTATTACGAGCCGTAATGTATATAAGGCGACTGATACAGCCGCGTCTTTCACGAGTGTTTTATTTTTTTTCCTTGAATTACTTATTAATGCTGTTTCACAACATTTAAAACAGCAGATATTTTAAATGTAGCACTAAACAAAATAATACAGTTGTTAAATTCCCTGTTCTATAATTCTCTAGATGCGAGTACATTTATCGATTAAATCACAAAGAGCTGATAACAGAGGAATTTTAACCACACGCCCACCTACGTCAATGAACATAGGTATTGCGCTGGATCATAAAGAACGTCTGTACTAAATGGTCTAAATAAATACAACTGTTGAAATAATGCAGTTTTAGCCCAAGCGACAATATATATAAAAGGATTTCTATAAAACCTTTTTCTAAAAAACTACAACTATATGCTATTTTCCCCATTACAGTCACGTGTGCGGCGCCTAGTCAAGGTATACAGGTAAATAGCAGACGACTCACTTCCTTTGACGTCATAATACAAGGGAACTTAGTAGGTAGTGTTATGAGTGACAGCGGATTTATCCATAAAGGATTTATCTCCCTTAAATAGTTTCAGGTGTATACGAATTTTATTTTATGACCATTTTTTTTAGACAGAGATGTTTTAATTAAATGTTCTGCAACAAACCGAATTGAAGTCCCACAAATGTCAAAGTATCTACTGGCTTCATTTATCGACTGAAAGCTTCTCTCTTCATTATTTTCTAAATCAAACGATTTAACTCCCCTAGGGCGTTTTGCGTATTTGCCGGTTCCACCTAATTTTGAATTCAGACTTTGTGAGACAGCTTGAAGATTCTCAAGACAATTATCAGTCTTCACGCCATTTATGTGATCAATCACAAATCCGTCTTCGATTAATCCGTTATGACATTCAAAAATAATTCTGTGACAGAGATATGTTTTATTTCTAGCACTAAACAACAAATACCCCATATTATTCAGATATCCAATCGGTTCTCTTAGTCTGCGGTGCCTGACAACACCATCACTGGAGGCTTCGTAATTAACAAGCACTGGGTGAGGTCTGAAATCTTGGCTCATTTATATAATAATATTACTTGTCTAATTTATTATAAATCTCTGGATATAATCTTGAGGGGTTTTTATGATTTTGTCCTTGATTTTATCAAGGACGCTAGGGTCAATAATTCGTTTGTCATAATAGCGTTTTAGTTCTCTGTATCATTTACCCCCACAAGCAAGACACAACTGCGATTTTCCCCTGACACCCACCCCACATTGGAGGCATGGGAGAGGACCTTTTGAACCGTTTCTCACGCTTTGCATATGATACCCACAGAATTCGCTCCTGCATGATTTGTTACACGGGGTTGTTGATCCAATCATAAGCCACTTGCAGTGATTCATTATACTATATTTTTCTATTTAAATACTTGTTTTAATTATAACATGGAGGAGTTCAAGAGATTATCGAAAATCAAGCCTTGGAAAAATGCTAAATTCAATCTTGGTAAGGAGTTCCAAAGATTATCGAAAATTAAGCCCTGGAAAAATGTTAAATTCAATCTCGATAATGAGTTCAAGAGATTATCGAAAATTAAGCCCTGGAAAAATGTTAAATTCAATCTCGATAATGAGTTCAAGAGATTATCGAAAATTAAGCCCTGGAAAAATGTTAAATTCAATCTCGATAATGAGTTCAAGAGATTATCGAAAATTAAGCCCTGGAAAAATGTTAAATTCAATCTCGATAATGAGTTCAAAAGATTATCGAAAATTAAGCCCTGGAAAAATGTTAAATTCAATCTCGATAATGAGTTCAAAAGATTATCGAAAATTAAGCCCTGGAAAAATGTTAAATTCAATCTCGATAATGAGTTCAAAAGATTATCGAAAATTAAGCCCTGGAAAAATGTTAAATTCAATCTCAATAATGAGTTCAAAAGATTATCGAAAATTAAGCCCTGGAAAAATGTTAAATTCAATCTCGATAGAGTCTCTGATACACCAAAACGTCTAATCGGTGATAGAACTATACTGGGTAAAATCAGGGAGTGTTTTAATGAATTCTACCGAGACGGTGCAGCATACTGTTGATCGACATTTCGAATTATCAATGATGATGTCAATGTACCCATCATCGATGCTACTATGAACGATGAAAGAGCAGCTGAGATAATTTCACACCTTGGCGAGCCAACGGGGGAAAAATCCAAAGGGGAAATTCGAAGATGGAAATCCAAAGGTAAATTGCAAAGCAATTCCCAAACAAGGAAAATCAAAGATGGAAATCCAAAGGTAAATTGCAAAGCAATTCCCAAACAAAGCAATTCCCAACAGAAGTATTTTTTCAGAATAAAATTCATTATCGAAGTCGAAGGCAAATGGATTATTAGGGATAAATTTGAACCAATCCTCAAGGATAAAAAGACTGTCATTGTAAGTAGAGATTCCAAACCAGGAATTCTAACTGGAATTGACAAGCCATACTACGAGAGATCTTATCCCGTAACAGCAACTGTTTATGGGATATATCCGTTAAATAATAAACCCGATATCGCAAAACTAGCTCCTATGAAATATTCATCGTTGACTTCGTCAAGGCTCAATTGTGTAGCAACACGGGTAATGGAACACTTCACAAATGCATCCCGAGGAAATAAACTAACTGATCTGCGACGTAGGAAAATAACCGAATGGGAACTGACAGTGAAACAGCACGGTGCAAAGATTTCTGATATAGCTAAATTAGAAACATCATTAAAATTCCCAATAACCGTTATGACGATAACCGGAGAAGTATTACACGAACCGAAATATAAATTACAAGGAGCGCCAATACAAATTATTGATCATAACGAACACGCGTGGACACCTGCAGTAACAATATTTCCACGAGAACGAACCGTGAGATATATCCCCCCGGAATTTTCCGGGGAATTCGTCGGGGATGTTTTTTATAATGAGAAATTATTCGATGCTATTCATGCGTTGTGTAAAGATGATCCTGTGTCAGTATGGTTACTTAGAAGTGATGAAGATCCCGAAATAGGATTTGATCAATTTGTAAGACCAAATGGTGAATTATATCGCGTTGAAGAATTAGATAACAGAATGAGAAAAATCGCTAGTGATTTTTCACCGGAGAGTTTCCATGAAAAACTACTCACGGATAGTTTTACTATTCCATCAGTGGTAGCTCACTTCGCAAGAAAAAAAAACTCATGGCGTCCAACACGAAGTGATTTTCTCGAAGATGTTAAATTGAGTTGCGTCGAATTTAGTCATGGAGGACTGTGGAATACAAAATACCATCGTGATGGTATGATTTCAATTGATATAGCTGCGTGTTATCCAGGGAGTTTTCTAGGATATGGAGAAGCCGCAGAGTACTTTAAACGATTTGGACACCCCACGCATGAAATGACTCGTGTTGCGATTAATGGACCATTACCTGATTTTGATTTAACCGGATTCGCTCGTGTGATATCATTTGAACTCGCTACAGGGTTACATCCGTGTAGTTATGTTTGGCTTGGTAGACATATATCTGAAAAGGCCTGGATGCCAATAGTGTTACTACGATATATGATTGATTGTGAGATGTTACAATCGTTGATTGTTTCCGAAGCTATTATATGCTATCGAGCTCAGAAAGAAGTTTGGCTACCACAACCCGATCTAGATCGTATAATTAGCGAACAGCGAAAACAGTTTCCAGATGGAAATTCGACGAATTTAAGCGAGGAAGAAGTCATGAATTGGTCTAAGAAGTTATTTGAAATTAAAAAAGAACAAGCAAAAGATTTTGGACGAAGAATAATCGGTAAATTTACCCAGGGTGGAAGATACGACAATGCAAAATATTCCTCGCGGTTGATCATAGACATCGCTGAATACGATTTTATTGTAACAGATTTAACGAAACAGGGAAAACTTGTAAATCGTAAAGACGCTTTTCTATCCAATGGTGAGAAATTAGGTACGGTTGTTACCTATTGTGATGGATATATTAAACAATATACGCATTTGAGAAGTTCTATGCTAGCCTATGCTTGTATTAATCTATTTTCGATGATAAATAGATTTCCAGATACCGCGGTTAGAGTAGCCACTGATTCTATTTATATCCACGAGAAATACAAATCAGATGTAGCTAAATTCACAGATCCCGAGGAAAATTGGGGACGTTGGCGATTTAAAAAGGAAAAACTACATGAGTATTGTGAATCGGCAGATGTTACCATGGATGAAAAGTACTTAAAGTGTGATAAGATTCAATCAGAATTTTCTAATGCACCACCGGTATCTGATCCAATATGTAGATACAAGACAGTTTATTTAAACGGTTGTGGTGGGTCAGGAAAGACAACTCGTGCAATTGAATTATATCGTCGGTCAAACATGATTGTGTTAACACCGACTCACAGACTCGCCAGAGAGATGATACAGCGAGGGGTAAATGCATGTACTTATCACAGTTTCTTTCGATGGAAAGGCGATGAATGGACTCCTGATCGAATGGGCGATAAATTCATTCCTGAAATCATAATTTGGGATGAAATATGCACGGTATCGTTGAGAGTATTACAAACATTTCTCGAATGGTTGTTAAACAAAAACACATAAGTCGTCATGTGCGGGGATCACGGCCAACCACCACCATTTGTCGGTGCATCTCCACATGAATGGCTAAGGGTTTTGTAGACTACTATGAAGAAATTACTACTGATTATAGATCACTTGATGAACAATTACGCGAGTTCAAAGCGCTAATTAGATTACAACCGGATAAAATCCAATGTGAAATAGCGCGTGAAATAATTTCAGAAACTCCCATAAATGATTTTTGGGAAACGTGGAGACCAAACGATTTGATAGTAGCAAGTAGAAAAATAGTCAGAGACATACTTCAGATGAAGTTATTTGAATTGCATAAAGAAAAATTTGCAACACTTCCAGTACCGTTGTGTTATAGGCCTTCGGATACACGAAAACAGAATATAGAAGTTGATATTCCAGGGAAGAGTGAAAAGCAGATTCTCGTGTTAAATGATATTGTGCTGGTTGATATCAGCGTCGTTGAAGATGCATTGCGTGCTAATAAATCCCCATGGACGCTAGGATACGCAGCGACGATACATTCTTCACAGGGATTGACTATATCGGATACAATTGTTTGGATGGTGGATAATCACATCGAATGGTCGAATTTAGTCTATCTTGCAGTATCCAGAGTACGAAAAATAAATCAACTTCGAAGAGTTGTCCTGGATGATAATGACACTACAATGGATGATGCTAGCATCGTTGATGTTAAAGTTATTGATAAAAAACTCTCCGGTTACAAACAACAAGACAAAAACAAACAACGAGAATTTGACATTGATGCTGAATTAATAATTACGCTGAAGCAACAACAGAATAATCACTGCGCGAGTTGCAATTGTATAATGCGTTGGCAGTATTTGGATAAAGATCCTCGCCAATTTACCGTAGACAGAAAGAATAGCAGCATTGGTCATATCAGAAACAATGTGATGTTGACTTGTCTTGAGTGCAACAGACGAAGGGGTGCTAGTTAAGACCACGCGGTGGTAATTGAGTATCCTCGGGAATTACCTGTAGTTGTTGTCGAGTAAATCCTCGCTGAGGAGCAGTTGAATCCAGTTTATAGATTGGAGGTCTACCAGTAGATCGTGTTATACCGGATAGTGACGCTCCAAATAGGATCGGTAGCTCTTTTTTTACCACCCTCAAGCTCTCCTGGTTCGTATAAATACCTAATAGTGACATTACTACCAAGAATTGGTTGGGAAACGCTAGCGTTTCTAGAAATTTTTTTGGGTGAAATTCCTTGGATTTCCATTTTTGGTATAGACGCTTTCTTAATCGCGTTTACAGGTTTCATGTTAATTGTTCGAGTAATCTCATTATTGAGCGCGGTAATCACAGCTGGTAATCTCTTAACCCATTCACGGGATCTTTTATCCTGAATAAACTCCTTCGCGTATTGATATCCAAATAACCGTTCAGCAAGAGTCCGATTAAATCGTTCAACAATTGCCTGATCGCGATGTAGTGCAGTATGTCCTTGTCTGATGGTGACATTATGATGTTTCATCGCTGATAACACTGCACCCTGAAATTCCTTGCCAGGATCAACTTGTAACAGATTCGGCCAACGCAGAGGACCCTTTCGATAAATCTTTTCAAATGCAGAAGCTACTGAAGTAGCTGACTTTGTTTTTAGCGGTTCTGCTTGTTTGTATCGACTCGCAACGTCAACTACTGTTAGCGCGTATTTGTAACCGTTGTCATGTGGTAAAAACAATAAATCAGCTTGATGAACTTCATTGGGTCCGGTAACATCAAAATGCGAGAAATTGATTTGTTTAGGCGGTGGTAGATAAATTTGCCATATAGCCTGTTTGGATAACCAATTAGCCGCAGTGGCCTTTTTCACTTTTGCGGCGTTGGCGAGTTTATTGATTGCAGCGTTACCCCTCCAGTATCCTTTTGGAGAATAATAAATAGATTCCATATTATTAATTACCAGCACCCATCATCAATTTGCCTTTCATAGCTGATTTTACCAACCACGAAGCCAACTTTTCTTTAAAAGATTTATCAGGAATAGCATTTAACGCATGAATTAATTTCACATCCGCGAGATGCCTGTTTTGCAGATTGCTGCTTTTATATGCAACATCATGAGCATGACACGCCTTATCAATAGCGTTTATCGGATACTCGCCGGATCGGGGTTGATTTTGATCATCAAGTCTGATATCTAATCGTGTTCCGGGGCCACAGTAGCTATATCCTGGAAGGTGCTTTTCTCCAGGGTACTTTGCCCATGAGGTTCCAGGGAGCTTTGCCAATTTGGCTGCGATATCACCTCCTCGTTTTTTTTTAAATCATCATTTCCTGCAGATCTCATAGACACAAATCTAAATTTCTTTGTACCACATTGCACGCATTTACCAGAAAGCGCTGATCGGTTATTTCTAGTTGTAATCGTCGTCAAGTCATCTGTGCCAGTACGCGTTTTACACTTCACACAATATAGATCCATAATTTATGTATAGAAATATGGATATAATTGATTTTTCAGCGACTAAAACAAAAGAACCAGTTAAGCATCATGTAGCACTACCAAACTCTATCCGCGCAATTATAATCGGGCCATCTGGATCCGGTAAAACGCAATTGTTGCTCAATTTAATAATGAGATGGATGAAATGGGATAAGTTGTATTTAGTTGCTCCTAGCGTAGATGATCAACGATGCTATGAAGTGCTAAAAGATTTTAACGAGAATGCATCAGAAATTAAGGGTGAAAACGCCATTGATTTTATAACTGATATTGACGAGGCGCCATCCGTGGATGACCTTGATGGGTACATTAACAATTTAGTCGTATACGACGATGTGATGTTAGACAATCAAAAAAACCCAGCTAGGATCTTTTCCAGAGGCAGGCATAAAAACACTGACGTGATATATGTCACTCAACGATACACTCAGATTCCAAAAGTGATTAGAGACAACTGTAACTTACTGTGTGTATTTAACGGCGTTGATACTCATACGCTTCGAAATATTTGGCAGACATGGTGCTCTGATATGGACTTCAATCAATTTAAAAATTTCTTTAGTAACGCTCAGTCGACTCCGCACGGATTTATAACAATAAATTTACATGATCCTCGGACACGATATCGTATCGGACTCGATCAAATATTTGGTTAAACTCGTAAAAGAATTATTAATCCAGAACTGAAAGTTCCAGCAGCAGAGAGGGTGAATGACAACGACGTTGGCGTATATAAGGAAATCTTATTTTATCGAATAGACGCCATTTTTTTTACTATTTGGTGGAAGCCTCAGATTTCCGAATCGACGCTCGAAAAATTGTGAGGTTCACCCTCTCTGCTGCTCATGTACATTGGTCCGCGCCTAATAGTTTTCCTCACAGACTAATAAATATGTTCCAATTCAAGTCCTCCTGACTAATAAAAAATGAATGCATGTAATTATTTTAAAGTTTGCTTTCCTGGTATTTTGTAATGAATTTCATAACAGAAATGCGTGCAAATAACTTGCTAATTTTAGTTATAGAATTTGTTGTAACTCCTGTATGTAAATTAAGATCACCTAGGCACTTTTATATTAAGCATTACAAATGGTGTGCAAAGCGTTATTGTCGCACAGACCAGGATCATAGCAAAGAAAACATTGTGGCGATTTGTTCAAGATGTGGCCAAAAGACAGAAGACTGACAATAAGGAAGAAATTTTCTAGAGTAGTGGAAATGAGGTTGGCAGAGGCTTAACTTTAAACCAAAGTAAATACCATGTTTTTCAGCGTCTGCAGAAAGCATTCAAAAACAGAGGATGAAAAAAAAAGCTCATTTGTAGTTGGATGTTCCAATTCACGGACTAATGGATTTTGCTAGTATCTTTTGTCCTCTTAGTCTGTTTGACAAGTTAATAAAAAAGTTAATTTTGAACCCTGTTAAGAGATGTATCAAAACTTCATATACCAGACTTAAGATGGATATATAAAAACCAAATCTAAATATGCCAAGAACACTATCATCCTGCATATGTCCAGTAGGCATGTAAGTGTATGATGCATACCACTTTTCTTTTCATTTTCTCCAGGGACGCAGGAGATGGCTCTTCCTCTGTGACTTTAAGATTATCTGACACTGAGCGGATTGCCTCAATCCACTCATCCCTCTCCTGTACTGAGTCCACACAGAACATCCGTTCCACTATAGTTGTCCACTGTAAGCCACGGATAAGGAAAGTATGAGGTCTAGGTTTCTCCTGTTTCATCAACTGACAGTCTGTGAAAAACAAAAACGTGGGAAATAAAGACTACTTTAGACATAATGTGTAAGCAATGTTTTGGGTAGCCATGTATTCCTAGGAGTGATAAAATGTACTGATCAACAATGAACAGGCTTCATTTCTTCATTATCAAAATGCAGCTGGGTCATTTTATCAAGATTTTGCATACAGGGACAACTGTATGCAGTGATGCATCTTTGAAGCACAGGGAACATTCTTCAATCCCAAAATGCCTAAATTTAAGAAATTCCAGTATCTTGATTAATACAGAATAACAACAGGTACATAAAATGTGACTTATGTAAATTGTAATATTCAACTGAAAAATTTCTTTCCAGAATTCATAACATACTTTAAGCAGGAGTACCTTGAATGGACTGACACTCTACTGGGTGAAAAGATTTCCATGAGTTCAAGACAAGGCCATGTCTTCCTTTATTATGCTGAGTACTGAAAATACCTAAGACATTTTTATGCAATAAAAAGAATTACAAAGCGGCCATTGTGTCTGATACAGAAGTAGGGCCTAACCGAGTAGATAAATTTTGCCGAGTACCGAATCTAAGTATTTGGATGTACTATTTGCCGGATCCGGGCACGAACCGAGTAGTAGGTGCGACCCCAGAGAGTAATGTTTGTTTCATTATCGTATGTGAGGCTTTAACGTTTCGTGTACCGTATACCGAATATATTGGCTATAAGATGATTTTTTTTTAATTATTAGCCAACAATTTCTTTTCCAACCACATTTAAAAAAAAAATATTTCACTGCACATATGTGCTTTAACCATTTCATGTATTGGTGAAGAAGTACACAAATATTTGCGATGTAAAACACTTGTTTCTAGAGACACTATACACATACATAGTAGAGTCAGGGCCTAACCGGAAATCACCTCGGACATTCGCTTTGGCAGAATATCCAGTTTTTTGGTACTATTCGGAAGTATTCACCTCGGCAAATAATACGCACACAAATGGTTACAAGTAAAATAATTCAATAAATATCAAACTTTTAAAAAGTTTTTTAATACATAATAATTTTAGTTAATAATAAAAAAAAAATCATCTTATAGGCGATATATATGGTATACGGTACACGAAAAGTGTAAGCATCGCATATGATAATGAAACAAACGGTACTCTCCGGAGTCGCACCAACTACTCGGTTCGTGCCCGGATCCAGCAAATAGTACAACCAAATACTCGGATTTGGTACTCGGCAAAAATTATCTACTTGGTTAGGCCCTAAGTAGAGTAAGACCGCAGTCGTATTCAGGATAAAATGGTATACTATGACCACAGGCATATTTAGGATAGAATGAGATATTATGACTGTAGTCATATTCAGGATAAAATGGGTTAAAAGAATGCAGCCCACTCAGCTAATGCCTATAAATTTATGCCACAATATGCAATGTGTAGTCATTAATATGGGAAGATAAACATTCCACCAGTGTGATCAATCACAGCTCATCTATTAATATATGACAAAGTGACAGCACTGCAATCTTGGTCATTAAGTTTTGATGGAATACTTTGCAGAAATTTAAAACATGCTGCATATGTTGCTTGTCATAGAAAAGGTGCCTATAAACATACAGTGGATGGTAGAGGGAAAATTAGACCCTAATTTCATGGAATAATCTGTCACTGGAATCATATTTTACTCTGTACATGAATTTTTAAAAACGCATTTTTACTTCTGTTTATTTTGAGCTGTTACCTTTAACTGTGAAATCATTGAGTGGATCTGATAGGCCATGTTCTGGTTTGGACCTAAAACCAAGGAAGGATCCATCTTTTTTGAGGATGAAGTACCTTTTCCTCCAGTTCTTGATATGCTCTCCTGAAATGTACAAAAGCAATAATAGAAATAAATAAAAAAATTAATGAATTCATGATTATGAAAATTCCAAGAACATTAGCAATGAATTATTTTTACAAGATCTACTTAATGAACAATATATAAATGAAGAAATATTTACTTAATTAATTATACATTATCTGTAAATATGCAAAGAAAAAATCATGTTTTTAAGACTTCACTGACTTGAAATTTAGGAAAGAAAAATAAGATATCCACCCATGATGAATGGCCTGGTAACAAAATATCCAATGGACGTCCAATGATACACACTGAAAAACCATATCTTTATTTCTCAAATTTCTACAATCCCCACCCCATCCCAATCACAAGCTTTTCTAATCATACTGGCATTATACCACCATATGCCTGATACTTGGGCACAAACTCAAATATGGTTCAGGCAAGCTCAAGTTCGCAAGATTCTTGCCGATAGGCAAGTCCAAAAATTTGTGAGAGATAAAGGTTTTTTTTTGTGTGCTTATTTCATGATGTATGTTCTGCAAGTTTTACACACTGCAATCTTGTCATATATATATATATATATATATATATATATATATATATATATATATATATATATATATATACACACACACACCTTTATTTAGCATTTATATGTACTTCATTTTTCTATTAATTTAATGCCAAAATTACTGTCATTAAATTCATTTCACATCAAACACTGAAAGATGCCTTTTCTATCTTGTGTATAAAATTAAAACTACCACATTTTCCTGTGCAATCAAGATAAAGTAAACTTTTAATATCTGATGCATTTGACAAAGAGAATAAATATTTTTTCAATTGACTGGTTTCATTACACAGGATTTGTTAACTTTCATGTCTTAATCAAATCACAGGTAGCTTGTGAGAAGATTCAGAAATATGCCACACTTGCATGTTATTTTGGTGCATGTCACCAATTTAAAACAGTGTATCCCCTAGGGGTGCAAGACTGAGAGTTAAAAGTCTCCTTGGTGTTAAAACTGGGGGTCAGACTGAGTAAAAACCAAACATTGGTATTGAAACTTAGGGTCAAATTAAAAAATTGGGGGGTCTGAAGGCGAAGCGCAAATGAGGGTAAAGTGAAACACTGACTTAAAAGTGAGTACCGGTAAGTGGTAATTATAATACATAATACATGTCTATTTGAAAATAAAAGGTACACACCTCCAATGATTAGCCACTGGATTTTATTAAAAGCACAAGAGATGTACTCAACCTCTAGTACAAACAAGTGTGTTTATCTCTTACTGTTTAACAATGGCATGAGAAAACTTTGTGATGACTAACATGTATCATCCAGTCTTTAGTATAAATAAATCATTGAAAAATGTATAGCTTCCATTATTATTTATGTGGGTACAGACATGTCATCTAACTTATCTCTGCAACAAAAGGAAACCTACTATGATTCCACAATCAAATCTAAGCAGCAGATAAATCTTATGATATGCTAAATCATTCTGAAAACTTGGTTCTGTTCTTGGTTATGTTTCATCTTCAGTTCAAGGTCTTTTACCCATACCTGTCACTCTCTTTAAATATCTATTTCCAAAACCCTTACCCATCCATCCATCATTCTTTATTTAACTAACTAAAATACATTACAATTCCTTTTTAATCGCATCCACCTGTATTATTTACTCAGCTTGTTCTTAACTAATCATTGATACATGGTTTTATAAGGTACAAGCAAACTGTAATAAAGCATGATAACAAATGTTCTTAATTTTTGTAAAATAAATATGAGATTTTCTGGAATTTTTTAAAACTTATTTTTATTATTTTGTAGTTAAGTTTTAGGCCAAGTTCAAATTTCCAGTCACTTTACTAAAAGTACTGAGTCAATTTTATATGTTTGGTAGACTGGTTGATTGTTAATGGCAATTTCAACACTTTACAGCCTATTTCATTATGAGGAAATGAGAGCTAAGTGGAATTCGCAAAAATTCAAATACTAATTTAAGTTCTTAAATAATTTAAGAAGGAGCAATGGTTAGACTGTTAGATCTTTAATGGCGGAAGTTCAGATTCTGCCATGAAGTCAGTCTGAGTCAGCTACCATGGTGTGTCCTTAGGCAAGGCACTTTGCCACAATTTTCTTAATTCTAACTACAAGTAACCTACTTCTGTTGCTGTGCTGTAAAACATCCCACCAAACCCTATCCTTATTCAACAAAGATAAAATAATTTTTTAAATGATGGCCATATATACTGAAGTTTTACTGTTTCACATATTTTTATTCTAAAGTTTTATTCTGGTTTTAATTATCCAAGGGAAATGAACATACTACAATTGATTTTTTTAAAATACAAAATTGGGGATCATAAAGTGTCAGTAACAAATAACACTATTTTCACTTGACCTTTTAACAGTTTTGACTCAAGTTAACAATATGAACCTGACACACAACTCAAAAATGTAAAGAGATATTACTTGATCTTTGACCCCATATGACAAGCATCTTGTTTACAACTTTGTCAACATCTGAACAAACATGATAACAAAACAAGGGAAATGGATAACCCTGATGACCTTGATCTTATCAAGATGCAATGTTTATTCAAATGTCTCTCTGCATATATACAATATTAGCAGATCTCTTTAAAACTTTTCAAGATCAGAAAAAGGAAGTTAAAAAAGGGGTGGGGTGGAAATAACTATGTAACCAATCAAATTCAAAACTTCATCTATTCTGCATAACAGAATGAAAATTAAATTAGCATGTACTACTAGAATTATGGCAATGCAGCAGAATGGCATATGGAAAATTTAATTTTTTTTAAAAATGTAGCCTAAAGAAAAACAGAAACTGTTGTTAAGACCACAGCTCCAAGTGTTAAGAAACTGACCCTATCTCAAAGAATACTGTGAAGTGAAAAAATGGGATACATAAAACCTGACACATAAGACTATCAAACATTGACTTTGATACATGAGATGACATCAAAGTGAGAAGCACAAGTGTACCATTGTTCATGTCTGTACATAAGTATTTCCAGTTCTTCATCATGAAACATGACCTGTGGTTATGATAATTGCTATATGTTAACAACATCTAAGCTAAAGCAACTGGTAAACATGACCTGAACAAAAAGTAGGTTACTTTGACCAAACTTTCTCTACGATGGTTTAAAATGATGCCAGAAGCAACATAACAAGGTTTCGTATATTGCTCTCTGAGACTTGAAACAGGAGAGGCAGATAATTAAAAACTAAATTTGCTCTGCTCTCCTTCTGGTGTAAATTAATACTTAAGAGTGATCATGGTGCACTTGTTTAAGCATAATTAAAAGAAATGGAAAACAAACTTTTCATACAAAGTATGGATTTTTAATTAATAACAGCAATAATGATAATAATAACAACGACAATAATAATAACTGAAATAATAATAACATCCAATATCATCACATATGGAACATAATCTGGGGTTAGTAAGCAGTTATACATTTATTCATGCTATCAAGAATAAAGCAACACTGTGTAGTCAGCATGCTTAACATCAAAGGAAGATGCAACAGCTACACTACATGTAGTTGGAAAAATGTCAGTGTAGTCTACATGTTTAACATCAAAGGAATGCAAGAACTACATGTAGTTGGAAAAATGTCAGTGTAGTCTACATGTTTAACATCAAAGGAATGCAAGAACTACATGTAGTTCGAATTGTCACAGGTTTGACAGCTGCCCAGGCAAGCGCAGGTTCGTTGCCTAATTATCTCTGGGGAATGGCATTAAGTTCCTTATTCCCAGGGCATTATATAGTGCAATTTTTTTTTTTTACAATGCTATTAATACAAAGCAACTAACTCCCAATAACACCCAAACAAATGCACTGCACTTTTTTTTTTAAACTTGGTCAAAATCATGAAAATTTAGCACCTTCAAACTGAAACAATACAAAATTGTATCATAATGGGTAGTGTCAAAATTTTTATTTCGGCACTGAAAATAGGGAGAGCAACATAAGAGGAATTAGGTTTCTTTGGCTTTATAAAACCCACTATATTAAAAAAAAATTGCTATGTTACGAAATCTTAGTATTTGAGACTTTTTTTTTTAACATGTCATGTGGGCAAGTGGGAAAAAAATTCAGCCCTATACTGAAATTTTTTGTTAATAAAAATTCTAATATTGGGATATGTTCTAATGTTTTATACTTACAGGCATGATTAAAACAGCATTCATTCAGACACAAGTCTTAAATCTAACTGCAAGTTTATAATTTGTGGCATTTACAAAACCGAATAAAAAAAAAAACAAATACAATTAGTTCCACACTGAGTAAAATGCTCACTTGTCTAAAGCTTTAGCCAAAATGTTAAACCAGTCAATGAAATTTAAAGCTCATTATAAGCTAATTTTGGTGCCTTAGAGATGAAATTTAAGCAGTAACCCTCAATGGTAATATGAAGTTTCATGATTGCAATGCAACGTATCAGAAACAGTTTTTCCAAGATAAGTCCATTCTTCATTTCAGCAGCCGCATTTTGCAACTATCTTTGCCACTGCTGATATAGCCATCCATAAGAAGCCTATTGTTGAAAACCCAATGCATATAAAGCCATCCATATGAAGCTTGTTGGTGAATGCCCATTATTGATAAAGCCATCCATAAGAAGCCTGTTGGTGAAAACCCATTGCTGATATAGCCATCCATAAGAAGCCTGTTGGTTGTTGTTGTTGTTGCTGTAGGGATTTACGCCATTTTTCAGCACACAATAGGCTATACATGGCGGCCTGTATTAATAGTGAAGGAAGAACCCAGGGAAAACCCTCAAAAGAACCCCTGACCCCATGAGAAGCTACTGGCAAGCTTTCTCACATACATTGGCCAAATCTGAGACTCGAACCCATGCAGACAGAGGTGAGATGGCAGTGACCCGTAATGTAGAGTGCTTTAGACCACTCAGCCACTCGGGGCCCCTGAAGCCTGTTGGTGAAAACCCACTGTTGATATAGCCATCCATAAGAAGCCTATTGGTGAAAACCCATTGCTGTCATAGTCACCCGTAAGAAGCCTTTTGGTGAAAACCCATTACTGTCATAGTCACCCGTAAGAAGCCTGTTGGTGAAAACCCATTGTTGATATAGCCATCCATAAGAAGCCTGTTGGTGAAAACCCATAGATGTCATAGCCACCCATAAGAAGCCTGTTGGTGAAAACCCATTTTTGATTGATAAAGCCATCTATAAGAAGCTTATTGGTGAAAACCCATTATTGAAAACCACCCCTTCTGCCAAAACATTATGTTCTCTCATGACAGGTGGTCTCTCATAAAAGGTCATAACACTATATAATCAATAAATCTGAACATGAAGATCTTGGTCTTTCAAGACAGGTGGTCTCCCATAGCAGTGGTCTCTCAAGACAGGTTTTAATGTACCATCAACTAGATGTTGAAGATGGCCACCATGGTAGCCATAATGAATGTCAGATCTGTACCATATTAAACTTAACATCAACAAGACATTATAAGAAGTCTTCTGGTCAAACACTATGCTATTTTGACAGCGATTTTCCATGTGGCTATATTGGCATCATTTTCATTTAAGACCAACTAGATATCATAAATTGTTTCAGCGAAAACCCCATGCTGAAATGATCATTCAGGTGAAGTTATTTATAGTATCAAGATTTTCAAAATGGTCACTGTGGTGGGCACAATGAACGAGTGTCACCCATGTCATTTTACATATATGGTTTTGATCTTCCATTAAAACTTTAAAAATCCAATGTGATCTCAAGGGGCAGAAAACTGCTCCTCGTGGACCTTATTATCCTAATATAAAAAACAAAATAATCATCTGAATATTTAATAAACTTATCAAAATTTCAACTTTATTTCAAGAATTTCACAATATTCATTGTCCATCAAATTCTTTTCCAATAATAATAATAATGCTAAAACTATTTCATGTGCGTGTCAATGTTCACACAGTAATTCATTTATGATAATTTGTCCATTTTTGCAGCAAATAATATATTACTTTATTTCTTTTCAGAAAAAAATCTGTAAAATAAACACCAAAATACATCAATTACATACAAAATAATCACATAAATTCACTTGTCTCTTTCCACACAGGACACACACTGTTGATACTAATGTGCAGCCTTGGCGAAAATTTCACTTGCTTTCATTTTTATTACCACTAACATTTTTTGGGCACTGTGTTCAATCATTTTTTTCTATCCCAACATGGGTTTGATCCCTTTCAAACACCTGCATGCACAGGCTGCAGTTTGTGCTTCTGATATTCAATTACAGTGGTACCTCGGGTTATGAACTTAATTCGTTCCAGAACTAGGTTCATAACCCGAAACGTTCGTAACCCATAACATTGAAATCAATGAAATAGAGACAATCCGTTTAAGATGAAAGAATCATTCTTTTTTTAACATCTGGTCGTTTACCTGACAAAACACAAAGAATGCATGTACTTCACGTATTAAATAAAGAGAAAGAAAAAAACCAAATAAATTAAATGTAAAATTAAAAAAGATTTAGTCCATCTTTCTTACCAAGAAAACGATCATGGGAAATGTGTCACTTTGTTTGCTATTCTGAATCATTAGTTTCAGGAGTTTCTTGTCGCTGTTTCTTGGCAGCCAACTGGGAATCTTTCTGCATCAAGAAACTATCAAGGGAAATTTGTTGCTTCCTTTGCTGGAGAATCTTTCTGAAGTGGGCCATCGCGTTATCATTCATCAGGTTTACTGCTCTGTTAGCAACAAGTTTGTTTGGATGATGGTTCACAATGAAGTCTTCGACATCTGCCCACTTGCTGCAAATTTCTTTAATCCTGGCAGTTGAAACGGTCACTGGCTCCTCACCATCGGACGACTGCTACTTTTACTGCTGTGTAGTAAGGCCAATGAAAACGAGGCTGCACACGCATGCAAAACTAGGCTATCGCTAAGCAATGTTAGTACTGCGTGGCCTTCGTTTGTACTGTACGCGATCGTTTGTCTCCAACGTTAAACCTTGCTCTTTCTCTCACCTTCATTCGTAACCCGAAGTACTGTTCGTTACCCGAGACAAAATTTTTTCGAAGTTGTTGTTCGTAACCGAATTGTTCGTGACCTGAGGCATTCGTAACCCGAGGTACCACTGTACTTTGTATGCAGCTCCTTTTGGATGCATTGGCTGCTGTTATAATACTAATACCCCTACAACTACAACATTGGGACTGCAAAATAGCTAGCTGCTGCTTTAATATATAAAAACCACCACTAGCATAGCATAATTCAAATCTTTCTTGCAGAGATCATGAAATGGCAATCCTCTGGCATTCAGTTTGAATTTTGGCTTGAGCCATTCCCATATTCACAATTTTTCAGACCTTTATCCAAACTTTTTGTCATCTTGTTCTCTCTCAAAAACTTGATATGCCACATTTTGCAAGCATGCTTCATTCTTTAAATTTCCATCAGTTTCCGTTATGTGAAGATTCATTGGATGAGTAGAACCTTTTGACCAATCAGAATACTCTTTGCAAAGATTGTATGTTAAATAATATACAAAATGAATACTTTACAAGAATCATTGAGGACCAAATGGACCATTTTTTTAAAAACCAAATCAGAGATTACACAAAAAAATGAACTAAAACCAGAATCTGATTTTTCTCCTTCTGCTTTAAAATTGAGAAAAATCATGTCTACATTTAGGACCAACGTGACATCAAAAGTCTTTTAATAAAACCATAGGTTGATAAGACATCCATTTAGGAAGAGTACCAATAACAATATCCTCAAGATAGAAGCACTGGGGGAAAGAAATCCAATGTCCATATTGTCTAAGCTGTGAATTTAACCTTACAAATTTTGCAAGGTCATTTGTCCACGGACATGTACCGTATATACTCTTGTATAAGCCGACCCCCCAAACTGAATCGGTAAAACTATTATAAAGTGCATGACCCGTCTATATGCCGACCCATAATTTCTAGACTACCGGTACATCACAAGATGCACAAAGTGAGTTCTGAAAATGTTTATTTAGGCAACCCTTTAATCCCCATATGAAAATCAAACCATAATAATGTGCCTCCCATATGACGTTCACGACGTCATACCCTTGCTCCCCATAAAAAAAACACGTAAACTGAAAAGCAACGTCATCTTCACAAAATGATATTTTCCCATTGCTCTAATAGCCTCAAAATAACCTAATCATTTCCACCGCAAGTTATTATTTGTTCTAAATGCCAGATTACCGTAAATTATTATTTGTTATCATTTCATGATAAAAACAACTACTCCCGATGCACAAGTTGCTTTGTTTTAATCACATCAACCTGTGCTTCGAAACTTTAAACATCAATATGTAAATGTTAATATGTACTTAAGTAGCATATTTGGTAACATTATTTTGTAAAATATTTAGTGGAAAATTTTCACAGCCATGTTCTTGTTATATTCTTTGTAATATCAGATAAAAATCACAAGTGAACCTGACAAGCGACAGAAACGTAATAATGGCGGACATCGCGATATCTAGTCAGTGCTTGTTCATTAGAAAGGCCATAATTTTAATTCATTTGGCACATAAGTAAAGTAATATTTGAAATCCTTAAGAAACATGACATAAACATTATGTGAATAAATATTTAGCTATTTAACAAAAATAACAGTCCGTAATATATTACACCATGCGACGTTGCATAATTCAATGTGCTATATTAGGTCATGGCTGTTTTCTTATATGACTTTTTTGTAATGATAATTACAATACATAGCCCAAAAAAATCAGAACAAATAAAAAAAGAAAAGGAAAGTACCAGTACATACTAATCAATATAACTTATAATTATCAATAATCTTTTTTCAACATAATTTAAACGTGTATGGTCATATTATGAAAATCCCTGTTTCTAAAAATAGATGCACCCACATGGCATGCGTGGCGCCATTTTACTCATGGCCATAGTGTGATTCAGTTGGATATATGACTTTATTTCATGCAAGAATGTGATGGTCCTGACCGCTGAGTAAATGGACTTCTGTCAATATCTTGCACGTCTGCAAACCAAGTTGGCTGATCATCATCAGTGTCACTAGAGTCTGATGACATTTCAATGTCGATATCTGATGACATAATTTCAGATACTTCATTATTAAACGCATCATTGTTAAACATATTTGGTATTTCGTCGGAACTGAATCCAGAAAAATCCTTTTCACTTCCAGACAAATCACTGTTATCAACAGACGAGGACGACATTTTCATGACGAAATCAAGGAATTCCCTTCGTAAATAAAAACAATTCACTTCCGGTATCGTCTGTTATACGATTTGATTGAAACTTGTTATATTGAAATGAATGGAAGAAATGAACAACAAAGACATTCTTAATTGTGTTATTTTATTTTAAATTCCCGCACTTTCAGCAGATTTCATGTTTTAAACACCTAAATGCTACGTTAAACATTACAATGTATGGAAGAAGACTTGTCGTATTTGCCGCGCATTTTAAGAATGTGATTTTGTACATAAAAATCCGGATGACATAATGAATTTATACAACTAGTGTATAATTCAGCATCATATTTGAATATATTACGATTATGAATAACTTACACGTGTTGAAAAGGTCATAATATTTACATCAAATTCAGGTAATATAATCAGCAAACGTCTCCATTTTGGATGCGACCGTGGAAAACCCCACTACGTATAATTGGTCGGTCAAATTTAGACTTATAGGTTATAATGTTACGAAGTACGTAATTAAAATCAAATGTTAGTAAAGATTATTTATTTTTTGACCAGCGTTTGCTTACTGCTCGGCAAATCAACATTAAAATGGAAGATATATCATATTTATTGGTCGATACTGTGTAAGGCGTAGAAAAGCATAGATGGGGGGCAAAGGTAAAGGCGTAGAAATGCGTAGACGGGGTGCAAAGGTAAAGGCATAGAAAAGCGTAGCTGGGGAGTAAAGGGTTAAATAAAATGAAAGTAAGAAAGCTAATTTATATGATGAAATAAAAACAATTCTAAAGTGTTAAGTCTAAATGGAAATTTAATTAATCCTCATTCTAAAACCATGAATTATAAAAGTTCAATCACTTTCAGAATCCTTCAAAATCGG
The DNA here is from genome assembly GCA_030141615.1 of Unio pictorum. Lineage (NCBI taxonomy): Eukaryota > Metazoa > Mollusca > Bivalvia > Unionida > Unionidae > Unio > Unio pictorum. The sequence continues at coordinate 1,562,151 of JARLTB010000101.1, forward strand.
GCTCTGTATCAGACTCGCCAAACAGTTCACAAAACTCAGCTTCTGTTATGGGCATGATTTCATCATTGTCATCATAGTCATCCGATAGTCCAGTTCATAAAACGAGAGCACCAGCCGGCTGCTGCAACAAGTTTTGAATCTGCCAACTTATATTTATAAGTTTTCGCCATCTGCACAGACAAATTGCCACCATAACTGTAGTTGCTTCTTGTTCACAAAAACTTTGCGTGCTGCAGTACAGCTGTTATTTGCTTCTTCATATTCAATAATGTTAAATTTGAATGCTTCATCATAAGCAGAATGCTTTCTTTTACTTCCTATACTATTCATTTTATCCGATTGAATTGAATATAAACTTCTAGAGAGATTAAACTGAAAATAATTTCTTATAGTGGTAGTGTACTATTTATATACCTCATCATGTAATTATTTCCATGTGTGGTTGGTTATCAATTAGTATTTGATAATTATTTATCATTGTTGTTTATTTGTGTTTTTTTTTAAAACTACCAGTAGTGTGATTCAATTGATCTAAGTATGATTGGTTTCAGCGTGCACATTATTCAAGTATTGTGACAGTTTATAACTTTTAGCAGAAACCATGTCCACTACCATATCTCAGTAAATGATACATCTGCGAGTCGGCATGTTTTAGTAAAGTCATGTGCATTGTGCAACAAAACAAATCTATTATCCCCGAGGCATTTACCACAGATTAAGAATATGGTAGCTACTGTACAACACTCTACAGCTAACAAACCACTTCACGTTACAAACACCTAATCAACAGTAGTATATAAACTTTGTCTGCCTATTACGTCTAAAACACCTCAAAGAAATCCAACAAATTATAGTGTTTTACAATTATTCACGATGACTTGTATATTGCAATGTTATTTACCCTTCCAAAACATGTGTGCAACAAACCCCTATGGAGCCTCTCACTATTGTTCCTACATACATGTATTTCTACTCTCGATCAAAATGTTTGTCGTATATACCTTTAGTATTGTAATTCTTATTTTTTTATGAAGATTCTTTTCATATTTACACTGAAATAAACTAGCGTGCATTTCTACATACCGCAGAGTTTAGTGATTACTGATTAGCTGAGGGTTAAATACTTGATTAGAGATTACTAATATGGTGGTTCTTTTGGAAAATACATGTATTATTTGGTTCAAATAACACGTATGGCTGTATTTTCTGGTGGATGGACATGTCAAATAGATGTCAAGTACATTAAAACATGTTTTTCATTCATTATCCTACCACTTAAGTTAGACAAAAAATATTTGTTTTACTTCATGACAGGACAAATCTTATCAGCCATGTGGCATCATTAGGCATGTGAACTCATATTCGGCGATCGATGGAAACAATAAATACTGGAAATCGAGGGAAAAAAGCATTATAAATTTCAGACTTGGACCTTGACCCGCAGGTAAGCCGACCCCCCCCCCTTCTTCCAGGCCTTATTTTTTTCCCTAAATTCCTCGGCTTATACGCAAGTATATACGGTAAATCATGGTCTGTAACTTGATAGGGCAGTAGTTCCTGTTTTGTCAATGATGTTTTATGCGGAAATTTATCATTTAGTCCTGAAACCAGCTGCTGCTTCGATACATACTAACCAATGAACAGAACAAATTTCATTTGGCTGGAGGATAGGAATTCTCCTTAGGAATCGGTTGCACCGAACCAATCACCGACTCCTTGAAATCATTATGCATATATAAGATGGATTTTCCTAAGAATGCATTGAGATGGATTGTTTCCTTATAAAGCTAGAGCTGAAAACTTGAATGAAAAGCCAACAAGAGGCTAAAACTAAACATTTCCATAACAGGGAATAAAATTAAAAAACATAACTGGAGTTCAAAGATTCCTGGCTCTAGGAGTTTCCTCTGCTCAAGGCCAAAGAAGATTGAACAATCACATCTTGTAATACATGTCAGAGATACTCTTCAATTGAAAAGAATCAGTTGATTGTTTGCTGGACTAATTATCACAAGGAAAGGCAATGTTAACACACCTTAAAAGTGTAAAGCACATAACATATTGGTTAAACATTGGTCCTGGAACAAGGCATTTCATGCATAAAGCCATGCATCTGAGTTATCAGCCCAAAGCAGAACTTTGTACAAGCAAATCTAAGCCTGGGCCAGTTGATGTAAACTTTCTCCACAATGTCTTTTGAAAAATTAGGGATGTTTTATTATCTCAGAATTAATTTTCTCCTTATTTTAGCTCACCCAAGATCCCCATCCCCCTTTCAAATAAATTATTTATTAGGTTTTTCAAATAAATTAAATAGGTTTTTCAAATAATTTATTTAATAAGTTTGTATTTATAGTTTTCTCATGTCTATAGTTAAAGTATACCTTTAACAGCAAAAATTATAAAAGTTGAAATATTGATACTGCTTGCATTTAAATGGTGCAGCTTAATAGCAAATATTTTAACAGTCCTGTCTTCCACCATTCTTTTTGAAAATACAGAAAAGTGGGTCTTTTATACAGTCATGTAACCAATTTAAAATGTCTCCATGGACAACTTAATTTTCACAAAATTTTTGTACCAATGCCAAGGGCCTGTGGTGTAGCACATTTTTCTTTTCCTTGTTTATCTCATTAACACCTGGCACCGCGTTTACGGTACGCGTCAGGAGGTAGTAGCCTACTTATGAGCTCTGTAACATCAAGGTCATGTATCATACACTAAAGTGAGTGGCATTATAGAAAGGTATACAGATAGAGCTCTACAATGATACCAAATAATCAAGACATTTTAGTTGCACTAGATTTTTTCCAAATTCAAAATTCCCAAGTAGTTGGAATTCAATTTTGTTTCTGGTTTTGAGACTTTTTGGCCTCAAATCTACGGCAGACACAAACGAACATCTGCAAAATGCAGGATAAGATGGGCATTTAGAATACAACAAGGCATTAGGTTAACCTGAAATCTCCTGGAAGTTGACGTAAATGGATGTATCAAAAAATACCTCCCAAAAGGACCAAGCAGACATCTTGTTCAAGCCTATGTCAATATGGCTAAGAACCAACAAGACATAATAAAAAGTCTTCTGGAAAACCCAATGTTGATATGACCATATTACTAAGAGGAGCATAAGTCTTACTATGAAATGCCCACAAGATTTCCCATTTGTGGTATATAGCAATGACAAAATTTTCAAGATGGCTGCCATACTTGTTATAAGGATGGCACTGCGTTTCTTGTAATGAAAACATTATGTTAATAGGACCATCAAGAAGTAGTACACATAATTAAAAATCTTCCAGTGTTGATTTGACTTTATGTTTAGGAAAAGAAGCAATAACATAATTCCCAGTGCATCTAGTGCTTTTTGTAAAAAAAAAAAAAAAAAAATGAAGTTAAAACTATAGCTCACCTTTTCAAAACACAACTATTAAAAAAATTAGCGCCCACTAATCCAATCCTCATCGCCACTGAAGCTAAAAAATACAGTATTGCTATGATCACAAATCAAGATGGACCTCCCCAAGATTTTTATCAATGGGCACTACTGAAACTTCAAGCTTTTATATAAGAGATTAAATGTAGGTCATGGTGCAAGTGCCATTTGTTCAACATAAAGCAACAAATTGCCTAACAGTCAACAACAAGCATTTAAAGATTATGAGATGGATGGATAGTTGAAAAATAATTTGACCAATGAAATGAAACAAAACCAGAAAGCAGAGTGAAAGTTCATTACCTCTTTTCCAGAGATAACCCTCCTTGACCACAGCAACATGGCCATCAGGAGAATTCATCTTCTTCACCGAGTTTCTTCACCTGAAAAATAAAAAGCACATTAAACAGGGAATGATTGTGTTAAGACACCTTTGAGCTACATGTATAGCATAGCATTATAAAAGAACTGCAATAATCAACCCTCGAGATGCAGGAATGTGAAATTCAGAGATCATGTTAACTTGATACAACAGCAACTTCTGACAAAAGTAAATTGTGAATGGATGACAGACCATACCATATGCTGATATGGCTATATTGTCACTAAAACCCAATTTGTAGAATGCTTGCATCCAAACTTTCCACAACAAAATGATTTTCATTATAGTTAGCTGTAATTCTCCAATAAGTTACTAATGGGTACACAGCATATTCAAAATCTAAGTTCCATATTGTAAACAATATATATATGCAATGTTGATGCAGATTCTGACCAAATCATAACTGTCTGACCAGCCATAGGCTTCTACTCATAGAATTACATTAGTCAGTTACAGAAATTTGTAATGGATATTCTGGAGAGTAATCAGAGGCAGAACAAAGCTGCTGTACTGAGAAGAACATATAAATATTCAAACTTAAACGATAAATTAACACCTTATAAGTAGCAACAGACCATTGATGAGACTGACATTCTACTTTTCTCAAAAAAATTCCATGACTTTATTTTTAACTGTTAACACATTAACCCCTGAAGGTTTTTGCTTTTTCGCATGAAATGTGAGTAGGAATAGATTTTGGGGACTATTTCTGAATAATTCCTAATACAATGTATATTGACTTCCAAGCAATTTTCCATTAGCCCAATGCCTAGTTGTGTTAAAAACATTGCTTTCCATTGGTATTTCACTAGCGCATGAGCAGAATGGGTAACGTTGGAGTTCTTTTTTGTGTCAGAAGCTGCTGTTGTATCAAGTATCTTCATATGGAGACCACTCATTATTAAAAATGCCCACCTTATCCTAATTTTTGCACAGGTTTCTGTCTGTGTGCAGTTCAGACCGATCTGCCTTAAATCTGAGGCCAAAAAGTCTCAAATCTGGACATAAAATCGGATTCTGACCACATGCGAGTTTTGTGTGGAAAAGACAAAACCGGGCCCGAAAAATTTGGTTTTATTCTCTGTATTTTGTAGTGCAACTAAAACCTACAGATTATTTGGTATCATTGTAGAGCTAAATCTGTCTACCTGTCTATAATACCAGCCACTTGGGTGTATCATACATGACCTTGACGCTACAGAGCTTGGCAGTAGGCTACTACATCCTGACGTGGCGCCACTTAGGAATGCCTCAGTCGAGTTTTGAACCATTGAGTCAAGCCATGAACCTGAGCATATGTCAATACAGTTTATATAGGTGTTATGTGACTCCTGTGTTGACAAGTGCTGTATGTGTGGTGAATATGGTTTTCTCCTGGTTGCTTCAATTGCAACAGGTTTCAAGTCAATATCAGAATACCGTATTCAGGTGTGTATAACACGCATGCCAACAACCAACTGAAAAAAATGAAGAAAAAAAACCCAATTCTATCATATAGCATGCATGTGATATAATACATTTTAAAATCGTGAAAATTTGACTACCAGTGTGTTTAGTATATCAAACATTTAGCTTGTGCCAATTACTCTTAAAGATTATGTAGATTCAATGAAACACTGTCCACATTTTAAAACACCATACTGTCAAATAAATATTGCTCACTAAACTGTAACAATGAACCAAGCTTATTTTCCAAAGAAAGGTAAATAAATTGCAAATGTACCTATATAGGTGCATTATAATGATGTTGATCATATCAATGCTTAGCTGGAACTGATTACAGTGAAAAGACCAAACAGTAAGCGAAGCAATAATTATTGTATAGTCACAAAGATGAATCAAATACTATGATTTACAACAAGAAATAAATATCAGAATAAGTTTTTTCCAAAGAAGAAAAAATGTATTCTAACTTCATACATAATTTGGTTTTCACTGTCACTTTTACCATAGCTAACAGGCACAAAAATTGTTTGCATCAAGTTCCTAATATGACACATTTAGGGAATTGTGGTTCCTTTATCATTGTCGGGTTGACTTTTTAAAAAAACTGTTTCTTTTAGGTGTTTTTGTTAATGTACCTACAAAATAAGAACGAGGTTTACAAAAAAGTATGCATTATACACAATTAAATATTGCAAATATCTTTAAATTTATGTGTCATTTTTTTTCTTTTAAGAAAGATACTAAATGACTTCATTTTTTTAAATTCATATCTCTGTACAGCATCGGAAAAGTTTTTTTGTTGGCATAGCACATGTTAGACGTTTGGACCCCTTACATCATAAATATGAGCTGCTTGATTTGGATAGTTATGTCACTAGCAATAACAATGAAGAGAACCATACACAAGTTTGTCAATGGTATAATTTCATCAAATCTGTTAAGAATTCAAGACTTAGCGAATCTATACTCTCATTTTCTGAGAATACTTATCTTATGAATTCTATGAAGATTAGGCCTGAAATAAGGATGTTTAAGTTTGCTAGGCTCAGTAGCATGTAGCCACCATATGCAGACACGATGCACTTTTGACAATTTTTTTTAAATAAGCAAAGCTCTCTGATCTCACATTTCGATGTAAATGTCAAATATATAGTGAGTGGGAATGGTAAAAGGAAACACAGCCTAACAGTCTTTGACATTAGCCATCTCTTATGAATTTAACAAAACCAGTAATGATTTATAGAGCCTCCTTTTAAATACAAGTAAAATCATAATTGCAGCCCCAATTAGTTCCAAGAGAACATGGACATGTCCCATCATTCAGATTTTCAAAAATTACCAAAGACATTATAAATAAATGCTGATTGGTAACAGCTAAATCTTAACTAGCTATTGACTATTAAAATCATGAAAACTACTCACATAACAGGAAATTTATTAGGCTCTGGTAGACTGATTTCTAGAGTAAAGGATCACCTGCTACATTTTTTCTGGGTTCTGGTTTCCATTTATATGCACAAAACAAGACTGTGATGCTGCGTGTGTTTGTATGTGTGTTCTGCATTTTTAATGTAGCTTGAACAATATTTCAGTCATATCGCTATGATGTCTGCAGTGTGACAGTTAATAGTAATCTCTAGCACCAAGACATCATGCTGCAGATAATGTCAGGATAATGTGACTGGAATATTATTAAGCTAATTAAATATAACAATACAGAAAAATGCATTCTTTCTTGATTCCTTCTAGCAGCAAACAAAATTAAATGACAAGGTAAGGCATCATGAACTGTTATAGTCAAACAATCACGAAAAAAATCACAGCTGACATTTTAATCAACTCATTTAATTTTCAATTCAATAATTATAAATAGTTAACAATGAATGAACATTAGTAATTAAATGATATTATTTTTTATTGGTGACACAATGATACACACAATGTTCCAAATTATTGCATGGAAAAACAGTACCGTATTTTCGCGCATATATCCCGCGGGTTATACCAGATTTTACAAACCCCGCAGGGGGGGTGCGGGTTATATAAGGGTGCGGGCTATATCACAATTTTTTTACACATAATGATATTTCAACATATTGTTTGAAAAACGTAACTACATAACATATATTGTTCTAGTTTTGTTTTGCTAGGGTTGGATATTATGGCTACTACGGTGACTTTACAACTTACGGTATCGGGACCAAATCAACATTTCGGGATAAAAACTTAAAATTTCGTATCCGTCACGTTTTCATAATCAATATTTTCTGTTTTCAATCGAAATAACTACGGTACCTAATTTTACCGCTGGGCCACGATCCACTGCTTCAGGTCAGCTTCAAGGTGAGGCCACTTTGCTTTAGGTCCGCGACGAGCACGTTTTCGTGGATTCATCTTCTCCAACGTTCCTTTTTCTTTTCTCCAACCTCGGATTACACTCTCATCAATATCAAATTTTGTGCCTGTGGCTCTATTGCCATGCACTTCAGCATACGCAATGGCAGTTAGCTTGAAGTCGGCTGTGTAAGACTTTCGTTTCGGCATTTTTTAAATTAAACAGAAAGAAATTATTTAAATTCGAATCTACACTTCACAAGAATACAAGATTATTTAAAAATGTCCGTGTTTATGTAGCCTGTAGTTGAGGCACAGCTCCTACGCACACAAGCACTGTGTACCGTGTTTTTCCTGACTTTTATTGAGCAAAGGTCGTCGGCTTACTTTGATGATGGCGCCGCTAGAGGCTCCAGTTGAAGGGTGAAACAAATACCTGTTTGTTTTTGCTGCGGCAACTTCAGATAATTGTAGAACATTGAAACAGATTTGTTTTATTTGTTTAGTATATATCAGTGCTTCAAAGGTAATCAGTTCTCTTTGAAGTGTCAGCAAACGTATTTTTTCTTCTTCCATCTGGTATTTGTTTTTAAATTAGTGTCATCTGCTTGACTGTACTCATTTTACGTTTTCGCCTTCTGCGGATTTGGATTTTGACTAGTCAGTTGCATAAAGTAATAAGGCCAGATATCATCATTAGCGGATTATGATATAACAGTGCACTGTTAGTGTGGTTTGCCAGTATGAGACAAGGACTTGTTATTTTAACAATATATTCCAGTACATTGTTTCCTGTCATGGTGCCTTTGATTTTCTCTACTCCAAACGCAAGACTGTATATAAGGTTTTTATCAGCCAAAATTGGTGTCGCCACAAATATCACCAGATGGTATATTTTGTCACCAAAACGGAAAACAGAATCGCAGTTTGCTACATCAGCGAAGCCCTGTGATCCTGTAATTGATTTCATTTCCGATTGTGGCTGTATAAATATATCTATGGTTGCGGGTTATACAAAGGTGCGGGTTATGCCAACGATTTTTTACACAAAACCCCAAAACCCGCGGGCTATATGAGGGTGCGGATTATCTGCGTGTGCGGGATATATGCGCGAAAATACGGTATCATTATTGGGACTCGTAGTGTTAAAGCTGGGACTGCAACTTTTTCCAAAGAGTACTGGACTGCAATATTATAAATCCTATGTAAATCCTTGTTACTTTGCACACTGGCCTCTCTCATCTTTTATCCCTATTCTGCTTATACAAATTTGTACAAACCAACATGTAACTTGCTGCTTAGTCAAACATAACAAGGAACGCAGAAGATCATTTTTCAGGATCTACTCAATATACATGGAATGAGGAAAAGAGCTATTGTGTGAGAGGTTCAATGAGTTTCTATAGCTGTATCATCTGACTTGCTTTTTATCACTGCAACTTACAAAAATATATAAAACAGAACATACAATAGACCCATAAAAGTTCCTGTTTTCTCAGTTCAATTTTCATAAAGCCCCACAAAAGACATCTAAACCTGAAAACATCTCCATGCCAAAACTGAAAACAACATTTTAAACAGAAATATCTACATCTTTGTAAAGACTATTATTTTACAATTAATTAATTATGTAATTAAATAAATGCAAGTAATTTTTGGCAGTTTCATTATTCTATTTAAATATTCTGCTTAATGTTGTGATATATTGCAATATGATTTTTTAATTCAATACCCACCCCAATGGGGAATCTGAGTCGGAGATCAGATTTTCAATATCTTGTATCTGTTTGAGATAAACCCTTAAAGTTTACCTTTTGTTCATTATGGATTTTGTTCTCTATACTACCTGGTCATCTATCACAAACTTCCAATTATATGATTTTATCTGAAAACTATTGCAATAGAAGATTGTACCAAATTGATTTTATCTAAATAGTTCTTTATTAAGCTGGACATAGGGCTCAAGCTTGAGAAAAATCTCAAAATGCAAAAGTTAGTGGTTTGATCATGTGGGCTATTACATGCATAATGACATTTTAGATGTTCAAAATATGTACCTCAGTTGTATTTGTGTCAAATATCAATTATGTGTCTCTGTGCTTTCACCCTCAAATCATTAGGTGTTTGGAACCCATGTTCCAAGCTAATGCAATGCTAAAAATCTGCAAAAGCATCCAATTAAACAGTGACTCAAGGGATGCAAACAAAAATCAACCGCATATATGAAGCATCTTTGTAATAAGGGGCAGTATAAATGAAGTTCGGTTAGAATATTACGGACACTAAATCAACATCATTGGTACATGATACAAATCCATAGGCTTCTGACTATATGTTGAAACCCCAACATCTCCCGAACTGTAATGAAGCAGTCATAACCCACAGCCCACTACATATTTTTATTGTCCTAAGAATGCATGCCGAAAAGCTTGGACTAACAGAAGTCACTTAAAAAGACTGACCCAATAATCCCCAAAAATAATCTCCAGGAATTCAAGATAGTATGGTTTCTTCTTATGAGCTAAGTGCTAAGCTCTAATATTCAAGATTGTCAAATGTGGAATCAATAAAAGTCAGTACAACTGGTACCGTTTTCCATAAGTCAAAGAAAACACCATTAAAAGACTAGGATGTTGATATTGTCATTAACTTATGAGAATTTGTGACAAGCTTTTCAACATATTCAATAGAGTTTGCTACCATGAAATGTTATGTACCACTAAGTTCCTGACCGTGATACATACCACAGTATACTGTACTTACATGAGGAACCAACAATAAAATGTTCTAAGACAGAGGCATGAGACTATATTCAAGAAAAATTCCATCTTACAGTAGCTGCAAAATATCTTACTTTGATTTATAGCAAAAAAGAGCACATATATTTAGATCCATTATATTATCATTATTATTATTTTTATCATGACATAAAAGAAGAAAAAATATCACAGCTCTCAAAAAAAAAATGCTGCCCCTATCCATGAAAATTTAATGTATATGTTAATTGTTGTACAAGCTGTAATCTAAAAGATGTAACTAATTTGAGACGATTAAGCTTACACATACCATTTAAAAGACAGTGTGCCAACTAAAGGAACTGTTGACACCAAAAAACACCCAGATATAATATTGATATAATTGGCAGAGAAAAATATTAGTGGGATGCCAGTAAACATAAAACACCAACTCGGCAAATAAGAAAATAAATAGCGGACTTGAGACATCATATTAAAGTCTAACAGAAAACAACTGTGCTCCTGTGAAATAGCACAAACAACTATATATACTATCATGCACCTTTGGGGACCAGTATTAGTCAACAAGACTTTTGTCCAGGCAGCAGAAAACTCCTGCAAAAGTATATGGGATCAGATCACTGTACCTAAACCAAAACCAAAGAAAATGATCTGGTAGCCTAGTGGTTAGAGGGTCTGCCAACGGAGTGGGATTCAATCCCTGGCAGTCATACCAAAGACTTACAAAAATGGTACTAACAGCTGCCTCACTTGACGCTCAGCATTAAGAGGTTACTTAGGACTGGTTGGCCTGGTGTCAGGATAATGTGACTGGGTGGGACATCATGCTACATGTTAGCGGCATGATGCCCAAGTGCTAGACATCACTATAAACTGCCTCACTGCAGACACCGTAGCAATATGACTGAAAAATTGTTAAAGCTACATTAAAAATCCTAATCAAACAAACAAACCAAAACCAAAGTGAAGACAAACTATTCAAAACCTAGTGTTCATGTCAGAAGTACAACAATCCTTGCACTACAAAATAAAGCTAACAATCAGATTGAACATTATTGTGTCATGCCTGAAAAATATTTTTGCTCTCATAAAGGACACAACACCATTAGCAATATGCATGGGCAGTATGGAGAACTTTAACCTGGATTTAATGTTAAGGTGTTCTTTGAAACCATTAATAGCCTATGTGATCAATAAAATCACATGATGCTTTGCACTGCATAAAAATAAATGTCCCTGATGACCTTGAATCAGGGCTAGTAGCATATTTCTTTCAAAACTGTTGAGGTTTTTCAAGGTTTAAATTATTTTTTCACGGTTCATTCTTACATAAATTTTAAAGGATACATAAATTAAACTACATAAATACAAGTAATATTATTATGTCATACAAGGAACATTTCTTGCAATTTAAAAAAAACAAACAACAACCATGAAATCAAAATTATGATCATTGATATCAGTCCCATTAATACTAAGCATCCTACAGCTGGACATTAGAATAATGAACAGTAACTGAACTATGTTTAATTTACTCTGTCCATACTAAACTATTTTCAAAGTCCAAAATATTTTATTGTGAATATTTCAGTTCTTGAAGCTTGCCATCAAGCTGTTTTTCAAGAGCCCGTAAGTTCAGAGATTTTTTCCTTGACACATTTCCTCCAACTGTTTGATGTCGTGACAAAGGATATTCCTATGGGTATCTGTCATCAGCAGCAGCTACCGGTATTACTGTCTCACTAAATGACTTTTTCAGTACCTGCTTTTCTTCTTCACCCACCCACATAACAAATAAAAAAGTAACAAAGATATTTGTGTCTTTTTTGTATTACCACTTATTTAAAAACAGCATCTTGATATTTAACTATATCATATTAGATATATTAATATATCTCTCAGCTCAGCTGTAGACTATATATTTAAATTCACTGCACTTATTGTGTGTCCTATTTCCACTCAATCTAAATATAGAACTGGATCAAACTAATTTCATAATCAATACTATATACATGTAGTTACTATTTTAAAACTTGAATCTCTGTTGTGTTCACATACTTCTTTCATCAAAAAATGATTTCATCCTGAAGGCTTCTTGCTTCACCATATTAGCTGCCATTATGAGACCTTGATGTTTGTTGTTTCCAGCTGCATGTGTCCATAGAGCACTCTCTCACATTGCATTAAAATCAATAACCTTCTGGCATAATTGGCATGTTGCAAATCTCTTTATATTTTTCTTTGTCTAGTCACAGAGGTTAGTATCAGCAGCCAGCCATTTTAAAGCATATAAATGACTCAAATTTAATTGCAGCTACACCCACACTTTGTATAACTTTGTTTAAAATGTACAACTGCACAGTGGCCAGTTGTGGAAATTTCCCTTTACTAGCTTTAGCCACAAACTTGGTGAGAGATTTCATTTTCCTTTTCGTTCTTTTTATTGAACTCTGAAAAATGAAAACTATTTAATAATTTCTTTTTGGTTTCAAGAAAATCAGGGCTTTTCTAGGTACAGTGGGACCCCGCTATAACGCGCCTCGTAATAACACGAATTCGGATATAATGAGGCCATGGCATGACTCCCGAAATTTCAGGTAATTCATTACAGGTATTTTTCTCAAAAAAAAAAAAAAAATCTTTTAAGTATGAAAATTAAAATATGTCAAGAGTTTAATTATCATTCTCATACTCGTCTAAAAAGTGCGAAAAAGAACGTGTAGAAAATGTATTATCATTTTGGGGAGGAAATCACACACAAATTTGAATATAAAATAATCATTGTATGGCTCCTAAAATGTCAAAAATTAACAAATTTCTTCTAGTTTTGTGCCAAAATAAACAACGGAAATATGAACCAATTGCTGGGCCTACTGAGAACTTTGATCTTTGTTTATTGTTGAAAAATGACAGCTCATAAGTGTCAATATTATTATTATTGATCCCTGAGCAATGAAGCCATCGTGTCTACTTTGTGTTTGTATTGAATGCATTCCGAATACAATTGTTGCTCTAATAATCTCCGATGTATATTCTCTTAATTTCATACACAACTAAGCAACAGCCAATGCGGTGGTTGATAAAAGATTCTCACCAGAATGTATAAATCAATTAATATAAGTACATTGTTTATCATCAAAGTGAACTGCTGAGGTAAACTTGTTCAAATCAGGGGTCAACGATTTATACAGCATCAAAGAAACAAAAGCCGCCAACATGTGTGCGTGGCTTGGCAGTGTTGTTTTATGCAATCTGTTGACTAGTAAATTCGAATTCTGCAACTGAGAACTATAATTGACTTTGCCAAGAGTAAATGAGTCATTAGCAGAAAGCAGCTGAAAATCAGATTTTCAAAAAATAATAACTATTGACAGATGAGAAATGTAGTGGTATAAAATGTATACAGACACCGTTCATTAATCTTTGGACATACTATTTCATCATTCATTACATACACCCGTTATGTAAGATTTGTTATTTTCTTTTCATTGAATTCAGTCACATAATGATCTGTGACAAAATTATTGAATATTTTACATCCGTGTATGGATATTTTCGATGGAAATATTTGTATTATGGATTCAATGTATGTTAAAAGATTTGCTGGTAAGTACACGGTGTTGATACTCTTTTCATGCAATAGATTATACATGTATATATAAATTAGACACATGTATGTACCAATGCATGATTCTCTGAATAAAGTAATATATTATATCTGCAATGTCTGTTACCACAGCAAATGTTTTTCTCATTTAATATATATTGATAAAAAATGGTAATTGTGCCATGCATTTTCGCACCCGTCTTTATGTACAACCCACCCCTAATTAAATCCAAAAATGTGTTGGTATTGCACATGGTTGCTTATAACATGGTTCGGTTCATAACACAGTCGGATTCTATGGCTCCCAACTACCGTGTTATAGCGGGGTCCCACTGTACTCAGACAATATATTGAATTTTCAAGGTGTTTTCAAGGCCTTGAGGGACAAATTCATTATTCAAGGCTATTCAAGGTACTGTACCCTGTTGAATAACTCCAAGATTATCAGTTATGGTACAAACAAGATGAGTGTTTTCATATCACACTATTCAAACATATTAAGTTGTACTGATCTAGAACTTGAATATGTCAAGCTGAAAGATGAATTTAGTTGCTTCAAGCACAAACTCTTTGCAATAAACAGTGGGCTTTTCCCCTGGGCTTTTTACCATAATGGTCCTGATATGCTATCATTTCAGCATATGCAACTTAAGACCTTGGTGATATGTTATGTACTAGTGACAATAGCAGGGATAAAAACCCTGACCCGCACAATTTTATTGTAAATAGAAGGATATTTATTAGTTTGTGTATATAATCTATCCTATTTTTTTTATTTTGCAAACATTTCAAACAAAATACTGCCTTGTATTCTGAGATCAAATGGAAAGAACCTGTTGCAAATTTGTAAGCTCCCTTCCATACAAACAGGATGTGACGTCATTTGAGATGTTTAACTTATAAGAGTCGTAATCAGTTTGTGCAGCAAAGTGTCAAGTAGAAACAAAATGATTCAATGCGCAGCTCTAACTTAATGTTTCTCAAAAGACCCAAGATCATCGTCCCCGTTCATCTTTGTCACATAAATATATCATGTAAGGTTGGATGTTAATGGAATATTCTACTTCGGGAATATCATTCACATCACTATCACTGACAGTCGCCATAATTTATACAATCAAGCACATCCAACTCATAGAATGCTGGACTATCAACCCTATATGGAGAACTCGCTCCATTGAGAACTCACCCAAATGTATCTGAAGAAGTTGCCCCAGAGTGGTTGGAGAAGTCGACCAAAATGGTTCGAGAAGTCACTAAAAAACTTTTCAGTCTGGAAACCTATTTAATATTTATCTTTGAAATACATTATTTAAAAGATAAAAATGTGTTCCGTAAAATTATACTGTTAACAACAAAGATGTCGCCACATGGTTGTTAACGCATTATTTGAATACACGAGTTATGTATCTTATCAGGTATTGGCTCTCCTATATAAGGAAGCAAAATCAATATATATGCAACTCCAGATGATTTTGTAAGGGAAACTGAAATGAAGTCAGACTGGAAAAACAAAAGAAAAATGAAGAATATTTCATTTGTGAGACATGTTAAAAAACGAAGCACTAAGTGTCAGTGAATTGTTGAATAAATTTTCTAGATAGTATGCCACATTCATCTTGTTTGTGTAATGCTGATCATAGAAAAATAACTCACTTATAATTGAAAGTGTGTGTTCCTATAAACTCGTTAGATTTATTATAACAACAAACGGCAGAACAACACAATAAAATTTTGAAGTTAATGTTGCTGTTAACTTTCTTGATTGATACAAATATAATACTAACATGATTCAATACAAATTGCTGAATGATTCGACCCAGATATGAGGCTGAATCTCCAAACTTCCATGTTAATTCGGACCATCTGAAATACTATTCAGTTTTGTCCAGGATTTAAATGTGACATTTAAATTTATTGTTAAAGACTATCTTCTCATTATGCCCCAAGTACATCAAGCAGTTCAAATATGCGCTTAAGGTAACAAAATCCCGTTATTACAGGTGATCATGTTATTGCCATACATGCCAACCCCTGATGAGGAAAATGCTTAAGCCAAGTGGTCAAAAAGCGAATCCACATATAACATGTTAAAAATTTTAATGAGCAACGATTTATTTGCTAGACTAGAATCAATCTGAAGACTTTTAGCTCCAACTATTAAAAAATTTTCCGCACGGAGTGAAATAGATGTCACATGATGCTGCCCTCAAGTCTTCATATTTAGAGGATTCTGCTATTATTTAGCATTTTCTAGTCCATCTGTGAAATTATTTGAAGGTGGTATTTTTGCTATCATATATGCATCTACTAAAATAAAATAAACTTTTTAGCGCCAAATACCTTTGACTGGTTCTCACCAAAATATGAATAAGAACAAAGAATCAATAAACGGTTATATGTATGGCTTAATTTAGTGGGAAAAAAGCCTAACAATTATGCCAAAAGCATAATGGTTGGCATGTATGTGTTGTTATATATAATTTAAAAAAACATAATCCTGACTATTATGCATCAATAATTTAGTAGTAAAATCTTTTTAAACTTCTCGTTCAACTTTAAATAGTTTGTTTTCTTGAGAAATCATACAATTACAAAAACTAACAAATAAGAAATAAACTAAATGATGTTGAACTCAGCAGCGACCACATTTCAAGAGTTGGCATCAATGATGCTTTTTATCAAGATCAAGTATCATTCGTCAATGGTTAGCAAATCTCACTGAAAAATCAAATTAAATTGTTCAGTTACATGGTAATCATGGTAATATGACCCTTTGGTTTACTGATGGTCAGCACCAATTTAGTCTATTCCAGGTAATAGAGGTGCATGCTATAGTCATCTTAGGATGACTTTAGTTATTAGGTTGGAGTCCTTTCATATATATAACTGCAGATGTCATATCAAGCTTACACCCACTCTATTTTTGAAATTAAAATGCATTGATGCGAAAGGGACAGATACCCCTTCTTTTGCTTGAAAAGGGCACTTAATTAATTACAATTCCTCAACAAGATATGGCCAATAATGTGCAAAAAGTTTAACATGATACTATGTAAATTTCCAATAAGGTCTATTTGAATCTATTTATCAAAGTTCACTGTCCAATCGTGTGTGTGTGTGTGTATATATATATATATATATATATATATATATATATACATATAATTATATTTCAAAAAAACAATAACAAAAATGCATCCAGTTGGTTGATACATAACAAATTACCATCATACAATGTTAACCCACCCTGGACGTCTAACAAGCACTAATTACTTCCTAGAATCCTTCCATTAGTTAAAAAAACAACAACTGTTCTCCCGTCGATGAATTTCCTGAATCAGGGTCCTATAGAACTGTAATAAAGTTATTATCTGTAACACACAACCAATGGATCTTCAGATCAAACATATCCGAACCATAACGATTTGAAAATCTTTTAAAACACCTAAAAAGTAAGCCATGCCGGATTTATTAGTTTATTCTTGCATTGGAAACTTATACCTGGTTCGTAAGTGAAAAGATGTTCATAACATAAATATATCATTCTCGATGCATTACCTCGTTTATAGCTGCCTCCCGGTCATCAGTCGATTATAAAATAAAACACTTGATCATTTTGGCACTACTACTTCCCAAACTGATTATCTCGCCAAATATCGCAAGTTACGTGATTACACAATTACCCACAATTCTCAACTGCCCGGATAACGAACGCAGATTTCGTCGCTTTTACTTTTCAGACAATCACTTGGTGTCAGGGTCATTAGTTATGGTATATACCTATATTCGTATAAGTTAAAGAAATGATTGCGGAAATATTAGTTGTGTCAGAACAAATGACCACACTGATACGTAAAGTTTGTATCCTTTTACTATAGAAGAGTAAAACATTGCTGATATTTTTTATCCGTATTACATATAATTTAGGAATTAGTATCATAATTCAGCAATTACCAGCATAAACTGCACTTAGAAACAAAATTAAAGCCAAAGGTTTTGCTTTATGTCCAAACGTGTTATTTTTTTCATGTGGTACAGACCAATACAACCAAAGACAATAGTCAGACTGTTAGTACTACATTTTCCTAATCCTAAATACAGTTTTGGAGATTAAGCCTAAATGCTCATGGTTCGATGCCCTTTGGCGAGTATGATGATTCTGTTTTTGTTATTAATACATAATAATTTAAATGATATCCCTATCACAATCCAAAAGATGACAATGCACATGCCTTCAGATCCCCAATAGGAATGCACACAACCTGTAAATAGTATAAGTACATATAAGACTGCAAAACATTAAATGTTCATATAAATGGCACTATATGTGCAGTGGCTTCTATTATATGACTATTGCGGCAGCTTTTGTTATAGTTCTGCAATGTAAGACATTGACCAAGATATGTTTGATGAGGGGGTTGATGTTTTACTGATTGAACAATCTGTGCATGACAGCATTTTGAGAGGTGAGTTCACCTTGGAAATAGAGGTAAAATTTACTAGCATATTTTGTATAGTTGGCAGCAAGTATTGGTACTAAGGGAGAAGAGCAGGAGTAGACATTTAATTTTTTGAAAGAAAAATTCCAACCACAAAATAGCTTGAATGCAGTATTCTTGCTCTGATTTATTGGAGTCAGCTTGTCATAAAAATTTAACAGTTCCAGTTATAGTTTCATCATTAATAGTGCAAGTTTGGTAATTGTTTCTAATTAATCAGACCTCACTGTATTGTCGAAATTAATGATAAGGCAGAAAATATTAGATGCTCATGCTCTGAGATTTTATGTCCCAACAGATGTATGGCATTCTTCTTGGATATCTCCAAATGTATTCAATTATTTGTTGATTCTTGTTACGGGAAAACATAATACTATTCTTTTTATCGTAGAAAAACTACTTGTATGGAAAGGATGTGTCGGTATCATAATCATAAAAAATTGATCTAATTCTTACAGTTATTTTGATGCAAATGTAAAATATGCACTTTTCCATTTTTGACTGTTGGAGCATTTGGCTAGCAAGCAAAAAAATATTAAACAAACAAACATGCAAACTAATTTCTTTTAATAGTTTTTGCTGTGTTCTTTTCTGTGTTTATACCACTTTGTAATTTGTTACAGTGGTCAAGGAAATAAAGTGTGATACCATGTTAATTTTTGCTTAATTCATTATCAAATTAATTAGGATCAATTACCAAACTTAGGTTGTTAATGATGGGACCATAAGTAGCACTGTTAAGCAAAATGCACAAAATCAGATGGCTTCTTGTTGTAGAAACACACCTTTCAGAGGCAGAAACTGACTTAATCTTTTCATGCTAATATTTTATGACTGTGTTTTCAATGGTCACTGCTTTGAATCAACAGAACATCTGATGAAGTCAAGTCTTTATTTGAGAAAGGGGAAAACAAACGCTGACTGTTGATAACCAAAACTTACTAGCCCTTCGGACTATTAATATTATGAAAGTTACTAGTCCAACAGGAAATCTACCAGCCTCCAACTAGCGGACGACTGCTAATTATGACTTCTACTGGTTAGAATTGCTTTTATCATGATGCCAAACTGCAATAGCCATATTAAACTCTTAATTTATACAACTTGATGTCAGGGAACAGGTAGTATGAGATAGACTTTAGTACTGCTTCCTGATGGGTGGTCCTGGTAACACTATGCAGGAACTATTAATGTTATTTTGGGTTCAATGCCATTTTCCAGCGCATGATAGGCAATACATGGTGGCCAGTATAACTGGTGGAGGATAAAGATGAGAGAACTCCTGACCCATAAGAAGCTACTGACATGATTTCTCACATACCTACATGGCCAAGACTGAGATTTAAACCCATGTGGACAGATGTGAGATGGCAGTGTTTGGTAAAGGCAAGTGCTTTAGACCTCACTGCTACCCAGGGCCCCACTATGCATTGTGCTTAAGAGAAGGCATGGTTTGAAAAGCTTCATGAACTCCTTGTTCCTTGTTCCCACACATTCCTCATAAGTCTAGAAAAAATTGGCATGCATATATTGAAATTGTTCCTGATTCAGCTGAAGTGGAAACATTGGTTTTATTCATCAAGTGACAGTGTGAAATATTTATAAACCTTGGCATACTAATCTGTTAAAGGTATTTTCTTGAAAATATTGAACATGATTATGTTTAAGTTAAGTGAGTTGAAATTTTGGTCAGAATCATGGTTCATATACGAGTGAAGACCAAGTCATTAATTGCATTCAGTGAGGTGGTCCTTTTAATGTAATAACAAAAGGATAACCTCATTACATCATGAACAAACCTGCCTAATATCTTCCATCAAGAATAATTAATGTCATCAAAGACATTAAATATAATAAAAAGTTGCCAACTCATAAATAAGTGTACCAGTAAGTCATTATAGTGCTGTCTAATTAACTATATATTTGATCAAATGTTAAACAAAAAATAGAAAATTATGAAGAGCTAGAGCATTTGTTATTATTTGCTTTTATTTCAATACAATTTTTGGATCATCATGCACTTAACAGTTACACAGATAGAGGTGGACATGAGGTGAAATCTGCTGCTGATTATTTTAAAGAAAAGATCAAGCAGTCTAAAGCTGCATGCCTGCAACCTCATTTTGTAAGTATAATAGCAGCTGAATGGGAAAGGGGAAAGGGATATTTTATATATTTTTGTTTTTTATTTTTTTCAAGCTTCTCTTTACCTTGCAATGATGATGATATTCTTTGCTATGATCATCCCCAACCAGCAGTTGTTATAATTATACAAAAGTTATTTCCCCTGTACTGCAAAAGAATAGCTGTCTTGGCTGCTTATGTTAAATATAAGGGAAAAATCATGATTTTGTTCAGTTATATTCAGTTGACATCCATTATGGCTACTATATTGGCTAGCATGAAAATATTCTTCTTTTTGTTACTCTTGACAAGACAGTCATATTGACATGGGATTTTTCTTACCCATCTTATAATGTCTATATATCCTAAATGAAAATGGTGGTCCTTGAGATATCCAATATAGCCACCATGATAACCATCTTGAAAATATTGTTATCACAAAACCTCCTGAATAGATGGTTGTATCAACAATTAATATGACCAGAATGACTTCTTATGATGTTTAGTTGGTCCTGAACAAAAATGGTGCTGATCCAATATCCAGTATGGACACCAAGGTGGATATTTGAAAAAACATTTTATTGCTACTTCTCGTGAATTGATAGTCTTTGTGACATGTTTGTTTTAAAAGATTTCTGATAATGTCTACTTGGATCTAGCTAAAAATATTTTTGCTGATCAGATCCACCTCCAACATAGTGGTCTTTGTAGCCATCTTAAAATTCTTTTTATTATAAGGATTTTCATAGATGCATGATTTTTACTAAAATGTAGAATATTCTAAATTAAAAGATGCCAGTGTAACTTTCCATCAAAAGTTGACAAAACCATTTTTCAGATTGATTTACCAGCAGGTTTTCTTTAAATATATCTTCTCTCTTGCACTACATAGTTGTTTTTCTATATAAATGATTGATCAAACTTCCTTAATGGCCATCCTTGAAAATCTTTATATAGCTTCTTCTATTGGAATTCACTAAAATACTATAGCATCTGCTCCAGTGGCCTAAGTGGTTAGTTGTTGTATTGTTTAATGCCATTTTCAGTACACGATAGGCTATACATGGTGGACAGTATTAATGGTGGAGGAAGAACCCAGGGAAAATCCCCAGAAAAAAACACTGATGCATGAGAAGCTACTGGCAAGCTTTCTCACATACCCACATTGGCTGAATCTGAGACTCAAACCCACTGCCAATGACAGAGGTGAAATGAGAGTGATCGATAATGGAGAGCGCTTTAGACCACTCGGCCAGTCAGGGCCCTGCATAAGTGGTTAGAGCATCAACCTTGGATGCAGGAGGTTGCATGTTTGAACCCTGGTCAAGTCATACCAAAAACTTACAAAATTGGTACTAATAGCTGCCTCACTAGATGCACATCTTTAAGAGGTTAGTGTTAGGATTGGCCTGCTTGTTGTCAGGATAATGTAAATGGGTGGGATATCATGCTACATGTCTGCGGCATGATATCCCAGTGCTAGACATCACTAAAAACTGCCACACTGCAGACATCATAGCGATATTCCTAAAATTGTTAAAGCTAGGTTAAAAATCTAAATCACACACACATATGTACGATAAAAAGTATTGTAATATGTTGCTGCAATCCTGATTGAAATGATTCTTATCTAACATCCAACATAGAGGAGCCCCGAGTGGCCGAGTGGTCTAAAGCACTCTCCGTTACAGATCACTGCTATCTCACCTCTGTCTGTGTTCTGTGTGAGTTTGAGTCTCAGATTCGGCCAATGTGGGTATGTGAGAAAGCTTGCCAGTAGCTTCTTGTGGGTCGGTGGTTCTTTCCGGGGTTTCCCTAGGTTCTTCATCCACTATTAATATTGGCCACACTTGTGCTGAGAAATGGCGTTAAACAACAACAACAACATCCAATATGGTGCTATAGCCAGCTGCAAAATCTTATTATGACCAATCCATTTGTATGAATGGTGGTATAAACATGGGGTTTTCATTCAAACACTTGCATTATAGTATTGGTTCTCAATGAAATGATGCATATCGAACTACCAACATATCTGGAAGGAAATTTTAAAACCCAGATATTACTTAACCTTGGGATCAAGTTAAAGGTCATTGTTGACATTTTAGTTCTTCATTGAGATTATGAAAACATTGATTTGTACATAAACAAATGAATTTTGACCAGACTTTAATTAGTTACACTGCAGTGAACAAGTTGATTTTTTAAACTCAATGGTACTGACTTGGATTTTTAACAATAATGGCTTGTAAGCATAATAATATAAACAACTATGAATGGAATTATAATTCAATTTGTGGGTATTTCTGAAGAATGCCTTGAAGGATTCTGCTAAGATAACTTTGTTGTTTCTTTTTTTCAAAACATGTTACAGATCTATTTAAGTAAATATATCATGTAGTTATATCTTGTGATAATCTACAGCAAGTTC
This sequence comes from Unio pictorum, assembly GCA_030141615.1. Taxonomy (NCBI): domain Eukaryota; kingdom Metazoa; phylum Mollusca; class Bivalvia; order Unionida; family Unionidae; genus Unio; species Unio pictorum. The sequence continues at coordinate 1,585,169 of JARLTB010000101.1, forward strand.
TATGATCTTCTGCCCATGGTACCAGGTTTAAAGTCAAAAGTCAAAGGTACTGTTAACGTTTTTTTTTTGTAGTTTTCTAGAGAAACATGTTAAATGCTGTAACATAACAGATGTTATATTGTCTTATCTCAAGAATATCAGACGGTTTCCTGAAAATGCTTTTTGGCTCATAGAGCATCAGTTCCTTTGAGGATCTCTTGCTGAATGTATTATGAATATCAAATTGAGAGAATATTAAATTTAGATGGAATAATTTTACATGTCTAAGCAGCTAGGCTTTACAAGATTTTAAATAAGTTTATTTTTTTAATGCACTTGTGCATGATTAATAAAATAGTAAATTCAATTTCGCTTATGTTTTTCAGATTAGACTCTCAGACATCTAACAGATTTGTGACATTATTAGACATATGCAAGGCAAATATCTTGTAATCTTTTCCACTACTTTTATATACAAATGTCAGAAATGTAAAGAGGAAATTATCTTTGTACATGTAATGGCATATCATTGTATATAATTATTTCTAAAAATTGAGACTTTAAATTTTAAAAAACGATTTCTGACCTTTTATTCCAGTCAGAGAAAGGAGTTTATTTTTATTACATAAAAAGACATGGTCTGTATTTTGTGGCTGTTACTCACCAGGAAATTTCTCCAGTTCTTGTGATTGAAATTCTGTGCAGGTAATGTATGTACCATGCATGAAGCATGTCTGTTTAGTAGTTATTTTTAATAGCTGTACTAGTTATAGATAAGATGAGCTTATTTAATGGCCTGTTGTTCATTGTATAGCACCTTACCAGCTATTAGCAGTGGTTTGTTTACAATATTCCTCTGAAGACACTTTATACACAGACATTCGTCATATAGTTTCCTCCTAAATATAAGACTTCTTATGATGTCAAGCTGATCCTATATGAAACTGGTGACAATCTGACATTCATTATAACCACCATGGGAACCATCTTGAAAATCTTTTATTGCAACTCCTTCTACATAGAATGATATATCAACATAGGGTTTTCACTAATTTTCATAACTAGTTGGTCCTAAATGAAATTAGTGTAGATTTTACTTCAAGTATGCCTGCCATCTTGTAGATCTGCTTGTCGTAAAGCCATATTGACATGGGGTTTTCACCAGAAGACTTCTTATGGTGTCCAGTAGATCATGAATTTAAAATAATGCTTATCTGACATGCAAGATGGCATCCAATATGGCTGACACTGCAGCTGATTTGAAAATCTTGTCAGTCAAGAATATCAGAGATGGTTTAAACACTTAACAGTTATTAAGAACTGTCTTCTTTTGAATTCCTGGAAATTCTATGCAGATAGTAAAGTGCCTGTCAAGAGACCCTTATTATTATTATATTATAAATATAACACACATAAAGCCTTCTATATGAAAATCTTTTTAATATTACTTAGAGAATTGCTATATACTTTACAAAGACACTAATCCCAACGTCTAAATGGTCCTGAATGAAAATGATGATGCTCAGACACCCAGGATGGCCACTAACTCTCTTAGTTGCTACTTCGCCAGAATGGAAAGATATGCTGATAATAGGTTATATTGAAAGAGTTTTTATGATGTCAACTTAGTCTGAAATTAAAATTATGCTAATCTGAGTCATCTTTAAAACCTGATTGCTACTCCTTTTATCTATGAACTTTTGTCTAATTGGTGCTAATCTTGCATCCAATATGGCAACCATATGGCCATTTGAAAATCTTGTTATTGTTCAAGAGATGATTTCAACACTTAGCAGTTAAATAGATGAAATGGTATTGCATCGATTCCTAGTAATTCAAGTGATTCTTGTTATTGTTGATTGTGAACATGAAAATCGATAGGAAAGTAGGTTTTGATTGTGAATATGAAAAGCTGTAGGAAAATATCTATTTGCACTTGGTTTGTCATTGAAATCCTTCTTCCACCATGTCAGGAAATGAGAACTAATTTTTCTCTCTCTAGGTCCAGAACTTTATTTTTAAACATTGTATAGTTCCAGAACAAAAGCACTTTACTCTCATTGTAATAATTTAGTTTCTTTTTCATGTTTAATTATCATGTTTTGCTTATGCATATATTTCAAATCAGATGAAAAGTATTTAAAAGCAGTTAGAACTATTGATTTTTGCTTTATGTTCATGCTTATTCTAATACCAGAATTGCATTGTATCACTTTTACATATGGAAAGGCATTGTACTTTAGATTTTCTGGGTCCCATATCTCTGACTTAGAAGTCAGCTATTCATGACTTTACAAACTATTTTATTTCTATTAAAAAGTATCTTCAAAAAGTATTTAAAAGTCTAGCATGGTCTCATACTATGTTGATATAAAGGTAATATTTTTGTGCATAAAGTTGGATTTTTTATTACCATCTGTACCATTTTTCCTACAACTGAAATGTATTCCATGAATACCTATCATGTCACTGATCCTTAAGTAATGATTCTTTCTCCAAATTGATTGAGCAGCTACAAGAATTAGGCCATCCTTACAAGAAAAATCTTAACTCCAATGAAAACTATAAAAAAAGAACTACTGTTCAGAAATGTGTAGAAGCATTCACCATATTGGAAATCTGAGCCACAGAGTAAATGGAAAGCCTGTGATTCTATTGGTCTTTTATTATTTTCTGCTTTCTTTCAGTCACATCTACCATATATCTTGCTTTTCATTAGAATGTAGTGTTTTGTTCTTTGATTCTAAGAGTCATCAGTTGACTTTGAACTTGCTGATTCTTCTCAAAATGCCATCTCCTGAGTTGTATCTGCAACCAAAATGAATAGAGAGAAAGCATAACAGAAATTTCATGAGAATTATGCAGAAGTTTTCTGGCATGGCAAAATATAGAATAGGTGATGAATACAACCAGCATTATGATAGATTCCATCAGGCAAATTGATTTAGAGAGACACATGAAAACGTAAAAGCACAAGAGCAATGTACTTTCTTAGGAGAGTCATGGCAGTGGCCTTGTTCCAAAATTCTCAAAAGTTTTTTTCTGCTGGAAATGATCTGTCAGTTATAAATGTAGAAATAGTTTTGCAAACTCTCAATTTGAAAGAAAAAAAACCTAAAACTTAATTTTGCTGACAAAGCCTGGCATATATTTCACAATATTTTCTGATAGCCAGATAGATTGCTCTGCTGATGAAAGAATTTAATGTAAATGTTAAAGTTATTTCTAAATTTGTTTTCAGATTTTACCACATCTGCAGGGACTTTTGTGGCTTGGTGAATGAGGATTCCATTAAAGCCAATCTATTGCTTATCTATGAACTTCTGGATGAGATTCTGGTATGCACGCACACACACACACACAGACACACACACACACACACACACAGAGGTTATACTTGCTTTAACTTCTGGATGAGTTATTTGTATGTCTACATGCACTCACTCAAGTATACACCCCCACCCCTCACAAATACCCACCGGTCAAACTTGTTTTTATACACAAATGACCACTAAATGCTTTTTCAGCTTTTAAACTTGGGCAAATAATGTGCATTGAATAACATTGCTGTTGTTGTTGTTGTTATTATTATTATTATTATTATTATTATTATTATTATTATTATTATTATTATTATTATTATTTCTTGGGGGCTATTGGCATAATTTCCTATGCTAAGAATTCATCATATAAATTTATGAATCATTAATTCTTGTGGTAAAGGTTTTAATTTGTGGATTTCGTCAAGTTTTCTCATGTTTTCATCTTGAATGTTTTTAATTGTACAGTAAACCCCCTCAAATCCAAAAGCCCTTGAGACCCACAATCTTTTTCAGTTTTGAGATGTTTTTGGTTACTGCTTTTTTGTAATTTGAAAAAAGTCTTTATCTTGCACATTTATGTGGCAAGAAAGTGATGGATAAAATGTGGTTATGAGAATATTCTGTCCGCGTATATACAAGTGCAGATAATTTAGAAAGCTGTTTTTATATTTTATAGAAATATTCTCCTTGTCAGAAGAAACACCTGGGAAATGAGATATGGTAATTTTATACCATTGCATATTTTACACTAAAGATGTCATGTTCTGACACACATCAATACAAATCATATTGCATAAAGGTTTGATCTAATGCCTTAGTGTTGGCAATGGGGCAATTGTTTTGTTAAAATGCTTTGGCTAATTCAGGTGATAATCTTTGACACTTTGATTTGTATCACAAAGTTCATGACCTTCATCACTCCAGTCCCAGATCCAGGTCAGTATTCTTTCCTTAAATTGGAATTATGTTATTGAGCTGAGCATGGAAAATTCTTCTCCAAACCATCCAGATCTAAAATGAGTAGAACTTTACAACTCATTCTATTGGCAACAAGAAAGAGACTAGCATCAGGGTATGGTAATACAACTTTATTCTCTCTTTATCTATTTTTTTTAACATAACATATTTAAAAAAACAAACCAGTAAAATGTGTTTTGTTTATAATACTTGCCCAATCATAATGTGATACACCCTTCCAAGCCCCCACAATCCATCAGCCACAGTTCTGAAAGAGCATGCCTGTCCACTCCAGTAATAATAATAATAATAATAATAATAATAATAATAATAATAAAAATGAGGACTTTGTATAGTGCCTAATCTTTAAAAGCTCTAAGCACTTTACACCATCAATAATGATATGACTACACTACAGAACAACAAATGACAAAACAATGAAATTGGAAAACATAAAAGCATGCGAAAATATATAAGATACAAAAATTAGTAGTAGTAGAGTAATTGTAATTACTAAGTAATTGTAATTACTAAGTAATTACTTAGTAATTGTGACTTGATAAAATTTGGCACCAGTCCTTCTGTCCAATGATAGACCACTTTCTATAGTCAGCCATGGCAAGTAGATGACCCTCAGCACCTGTGTTGCTAAAAGGAGCAAAAAGACATATCAAACAGCTTCTTATCTTTATTAGTCATATACCAGAAGAGCTTATAGTTTGGTCTGTCATCTGGCCATCCATTAGTACATGTTTATTATTGCTGCTTCCCCTAATCTACTTGGAGGATTACCATGAAACTTTCAGCACAATCATCACATGATCTATGTGTTCCTTAATGAAAATTGTACTGCTTGGACATCCAGTATGGCCACCATAGTGGTCATTTTGAAAATCTTATTAACTGTTACTCTTCTTGAATGGACATATCAACATGGGGTTATCATTAATGTCTAGTTGGTTGTAAATGAAAATGGTGCTTATCTGACTTAAAATATTTCCACCACAGCAGTCATCTTGAAAATCTTGTTATTCTTACTTTTTCAGAACAGAAAGTCATATTGACATGTTTGTTTTCACCAGCAAACATTTTATAAAGTCTAGTTGGACTGAAACACAAATAGTACAAATCTGATATCTAATATTACTGCCACAGCAGTCATCTGGAAAATCTTGGCATTGCTACTTCTCCTGAATGGATTGTCATATCTACATGGAGTTTAGTCCCACATAAAATGGTGCTTATCTGACATCTAATGTGATATTCAATATGGTCACCACATTAGCCATCTTGAAAATCATGTTAATGCTGCTCCTGAACAAACAATTACATTGATATGGGGGTTTTACCTGTAGAATTTCCATGATATCTGATTGGTCCTCAGTGTAAATGGTGCAGTTAATACATCTATTGTGGCTGCCACAGTAGACATCTTGAGAATCTTGTTATCACTACTCCTCCTGAATGTTTTTCTAAATACAGAATTCTTATAATGACTAGTTGGTCATAATAAAAATGATGGCTATTTTAAAAATCTTGTTATCGCTACTTCTCCAGAACCAACAGTCATATCAGCATGTAGTTTTCAGTCAAAAACTTCTCGTGATGTCTAGTTAATCCTAAATAAAAATATAAGTTTGATTGCTAGTTATACCAGCATTGCACTTTCATCAGATGACTTTTATGATGATGAGTTGATCCTAAAAGGTAATGATGTTAATCTGATATCCAGTATGGAAACCATGACAGCCATCTTGAAAATCTTGTAATTGTTATTCCTTTAAAGCAGAAAGTCGCATCGTCATAGGGTTTTAACCAGCAGACTTCTTATAATATGTTGTTGTGCCTAAATTAAAATGGTGCAGATCTATCATCAAATATGGCCATCTTGTAAATCTTGTTATTTTTATTCCCTCAAAACAGAAAGTCACATCAGCATGGGGTTTTAACCAAAAGATTTCGTATAATATATTGTTGTGCCTAAATTAAAATGGTGCAGATCTATCATCAAATATGGCCTTCTTGTAAATCTTGTTATTTTTATTCCCGCAAAACAGAAAGTCACATCAGCATGAGGTTTTAACCAGAAGTCTTCTTATAATATATTGTTGTGCCTAAATTGAAATAGTGTAGATCTATCATCAAATATGGCCATCTTGAAAATCTTGTAATTGTTATTCCTTCAAAACAGAAAGTCACATCAGCATGGGGTTTTAACCAGAAGACTTCTTATAATATAGTGTTGTGCCTAAATTAAAAAGGGTTATGATGTAACATCAATATGGTCACATTTGCAATATTGTTAATGCTACTTCTTAAATTGAAAGTCATTTTGATATTGGATTTTTCATTAAGAGAGTTCTTAAGGTGTCTGGTTGGTCAGAAATAGATATAATGCAAACATTCAATATGGCCACAATGGCAGTCATCTTGAAAATATTATAATCTCAATTTCTCCTAAATTGTTGGCAATATCAACATGGACTTTGCACCAGTATAGGTGGTATGACACCAAGTATGTCCTTAATGAAAGTGATGCCAACCTGACATCTAGTATGTCCACAACAGTTAATTTAAAAAACTTACTATTGCTGAAGAATATCAAAGATGGTTACAACACTCAGCAGTTGAGAGAAAGAAATGATCTTATCTTTAGTTCTTTTCAGCCATTAGAGTGTCAGTCCCTTTTCAGGATGCTTATTTAATTTTGTAGGACTGGATGGACAAGATGTTTATTTTTATTTTTTTAACAGTTACACAATATTTAAGAACTTTTTTAACTCAAAATATTTTTTCCCCAGTGTTTTGGTTATGTTCAGCTGGCAAGTACAGAGAAGATTCGTCCGCACATTCAATCTGAGCCAGTCCTTGTGAATGTTGACAGGACCCCAGTTGCAGAACTCAGCTCACGAGTGGTAAGATTATTTGTAAAATTGTTCCTTGCTGTAAAGCTCCTCAGTATTCTACTGCCTCTCAAATAACACATGTTCATGGGTCTTGTATAAATGGGTAAATTTTGTTGAACTGTTGCTAATTTTTTTATATAATTTAACTATTAGTTAAGGACAGTTAATTGTAATGTTTGCGACATTATAAATACCTTATTGTGACACAGTATTCTTTGTACCTACCTTGGTATAAGGTGGTCTCACATACATCTTGTTTTATATAAAAGTAATATAAAGAGGAAGCACTGCAGAATGACAGTACTAATGAGCAGGGTTCCTGCAGGCTCTTGAATATCTTGAAAGTTCTTGCATGTCCTTTGGTATCTTTAAAGTTCCTGCAGGTTTTTAAATATTTTTGAAAATTGTTGCGAGTCCTTGAATATTTTGAAAGTACATGAATGTTAAATCAGGTCTTGAAAATCTTACAAATTAACATGATTGCTGCAAGAAAGCTAGAAATTGTGTTTTTTTGGAAGATCTAATATTACTTGTTGGACTTTCTGAAATATTATCCATAATGTTGATACTGTTGACTGGTTGCATTATTGAAGGAGACTCAAATTTGTTACCAAATATGTGTTAATCAGAGTTCAGTGAATGAAAATAGGCACATGTTTGATTCATAATTTGTTGTTTTTAAAATGTATGAAGAAATATAAAATAAGAAAAATATTTACAAAATTAATTTAAATTTATATGGACTCAAGAATCGTTGTCAATTAATTCCTTGAAAATTTATAGGATTCTATAAGAATCTTTTTAAAAGCATCTTTGCCTTGTTCTGAGATCATCATGAGACATCCCAGGAGTGCAGAAATTTTGTTAAAATCAAGTTTTTCATGGACAAGTCAATTCAAACATTTATTTATCTGTATAAAAGACACATTTTTTGTATTTTATCTGTGACATGTAAAATATACCTTATTTTTTAGTCTTATTTTACCTGTAAAAATTACAGTTAGTCTACAGATTTGAGAAAACATCAAAGTTTATATAAATTTTTAAGAAATTTAATTTCTTTTTCTGGAGTCTGTATGTTGATGATGAAAATAAGGAGAAAATTCACTCTGAATAAAGCTGAATTGACAAAATTACATCCATCCACACAGATTATTGAAAAGAAAAATGATCAAAAGCTTTTGCTTGCTTCACTTCTGCTTTGAAATTATTGTCCCCAATTTTATCAAAGACTTCCTGCAGAAAGTTTACATCAACTGGTTCAGTCTAAGACTGGTTTGCACATGGTTCTTTAGGCTGAGAACTCAGCTGCTTGACTTTGTTTTAAACCAATATGTATTGTGCTTTTCACTTTCTTGGTGTGTTAATAGTGTTCTTTTCTTAGTGATAACCTGTCATACAAACAATCCACTGGTTTTGTCTGCAGTTGAGGGGTATATGTTGTATCATATAACAAGATGCACTTTTTCAATCTTATTTGGCCTCAAGCTAAGAAAACTCCTGCAGACAAGAATCTTTGAACTCCCATTTTCATTTTTTTAACATATTTCCTCTCATAGTCCAGTTTTGTTTTAGCCCATTTTGTTAATGTTTCATTAAACATTTCATCATTTTGCCTTAGCTTTTTAACAAAATGGTCGAGCCAGATGTATTCCCGGGAATATTTATTGTAGTCACATATAATGGTCTCAAGTTGTCCAGCAATTAATTCAGACCAACAGATTCCTCAGGGAAGCCCTATCCTCCCACCAATAAAGTTTGTTCTGATGTAACAATCAAAAGATATTGCCTAAACCTGTACTGTCTGCTTCCATTGGTTGTATCCATAGGAGCTCCAGCTGGTTTCATTCCTAATCAATAAATTTCAGTATAAATTGTATAAATCTATAATTCACCCATATGGTACTTGCTGGTATGTATGAAAGGTGCTTTGCATAAACATCTCAAACAAAACAGAAACTACTGCCTTTTCAAGTTATAAGCCACAATTTCCTTGTCAATGGGCAATTAATCTTGCAAAAGTTGCTTGTCCATAAAAACATATCAACTCGGACAGTACTGACAGTGGATTTCTGCACCCCAGCATCCCATCATTTATGACCAATTTATCATGCTCTATATATTTTATTATTTTATATGTAACCTCTTTTGAAAGACCACTTGTTGTAAAAGACTTTTTTAAGATGGAAATATGGTTCGCAAGACATGCATTCCTTTATTATGTTCAGACCATCAATATTATGGTGAAACCATTGGAATTCCTATTGATTAATAGAATCCTTCATATGCATTGATGTAGTAGAGCAGGAAAATTTTGATCTATTGGATGGAATTTTCTTCTCCTACTCTGATGTATAATGAAGGGTTATTTTTATCATATTTCTTCACATAAAATGGGAGTCAAAGTCAGTATGGCATTTTGTGAATACTGAAGATGTTTCAAAACAAAATACCTAACCATGAAAAGTTCCTCAGATTAGAATGCATACCAACAATGCTTTAAAACACCAAAACATATAACCATTAGAAGTTCCTTGCTTTAAAATACTTTGGATGCTTTAAAACAACAAAACATATAAGCATGAAAAGTTCCTCACTTTAGAAAACTTTGGATGCTTTAAACAACAGAACATATAAGTATGAAAAGTTCCTCACTTTAGAATACTTAGGATGCTTTAAAACAACAAAACACCCAACCATGAAAATTTCCTTGTTTTAGAATAGTTTGAATGTTTTGAAAAACAAAATACCTAACTATGAAATGACCTGTTTGCTTGTTGCTTAGTTTAGAATGATATTTCATTGCATTTAATGTTTGTACTGATTACTGTGAAAATGAAAATCTGAAGCTTTTGCCAATTTGTATGCATTATGATAACTGTAGAAGTGATGCGATGTGATATTTCCTCATCATTGTTCTATACACAGTAAGCTATAAACTCATCTGTCAAAAAGAAACGTAGTTTGTCCATACTTGCATTATTTTCTTAATTTTCAGTTTGGGATTGAAACAAGAGTTGCCCCTGGGTCTGCTGCCAATAAACCAGTTGTTCAGTCATCTTTAGATGGGGTAAGATCTAAGTAATATGTTACTTGTTGTGATGATCAGCAGGGCTTTTGTGGGGAAGGGGACATCAGTAAGCTCCTGACCCAGTGTCATAGAAATATTTGAATATTACATGAAATTCTCAATTTAGTCAATTTTTTTCTAATGACAGTTTGGTCCAGTGCGCTGGAACCTTTGCCCCCCAGCATAAATCACCCCAGACCTCATGAGAAAGCTGTCAATAGCTTCTTGAGGGTTGATGGTTCTTACTGTGGTTTCCCCAGGTTTCTTTCTCCACCAGTTATAGTGGCCACCATGTATAGCAGCATATCTTGCCCAGAGAAATGGAGGAGTTAAACCAAAACAAACAGCGATGCACAACAACATTCTGGCTGGAGAGAGGTAATTTCATCTATGTACAGTCGGCTCCAGATATATGCATATCGTGTAACTGCATATTTCGCCTTATTACATAGCTTTGTGTCGGTCCCGATTTGTTACCGATGTTTTCAGTGGATATCAATTTCGGACAATTGCATATCATCTATATGCATATTTCGCATTATTGCATAAATTTTTCTGGTCCAAACATGCATTATTATGTGTTAAATTGCTTCGGATAACTGCATTGTTGAAAACTGTTCTTTTTAAAATGAAAACAAACCGATTCCAAACATTGGCAATCAAGATTAATGAGGTCTGTTAATATCAACATCACAGCTATTAGATCTCCATTGGTCACCAGGAGGTGCTATAGTAGATAACCATAAATATTAACAAGACGGCATTAGCTCTCTGATTCTCTGTTGATTACCAGGAGGTGCGATAGTAGACAACCATAATAATTAACCAAGCATGTTCGATGGCTTTAACACTCTAAAGCTTTAACACAAACTCGATCATCCTCATTAAGAATCCGATCCAGTCTGGTCATTAAATTCGATAGAATAAGACTGGAGCGCTGACCACAAGTCTGCTCCTTGATCTACTGACAAAACTGACCTCAATGCGATACCAGAGCAAAACGTGTCACATTTAAATGAACTAGGCCAAATGGGGGTTTGATTCGGAGAAATAAAGGGTATCAGTATGAATGCTGTACCAGATACACACCATAACATGAACGCCGGCTTAGTGCATACACCACCTAATTGCATATCATAGCATCAGTCCAGAGGCCATGCATATAAGTGGAGCCAACTGTATTTGGAGTCCAGCTTTAACTGCAACTTATGATGAATAATGCAAAAGCAATGTTAAGCTAAAAAGAATGAGGAAAAAGATTTGGTAAGCAAGATTCGATTGGGATATTTCAAAATAAGAATTCTAAGGTTACACAAAAACACCCAAATCCATCCAGATTGTACTCCATATACACCCAAGTTTAAAAATGATATCATATTTATGCATCATATGTTACACAATAATATCAGAGAAATTGATAAGTTGCAGTAGATGGTTAAAAATTTCTTTACTTGGTATAAAATATAGATTAGTTTGCATTTTTCTAAAACCCATGTATACCACTGATACATATAATTTCTCATTCACGTTCTTCTTTGTTTTAAAATTGTAATGACATACAGATTTTCAATACTGAGAACTTTCTATTTTTGTATGATACCCAGATAACTTTGTCCAATGTATACTGTATATACTCACTTTTAATTCCAATCAAATTGCAAACAAGAAATCTCATATCATAATGCACCTCAGATTAGTGTCTGTATTGTTTGTTCTACTGATTACTTCTGACAAATTGCATATAACCAGAACTGCCGGCACATTTTATGATGGCAAAACTAAGTCTGTGCAGTTTGCAGTTGGAATCATCTCATAATCAGTTATATACCGTACCTTAAACAACCCCTAATTTGTAATTTGTAATTTGTATTACATTCAGTTTCCTAGAACCTCTATACACCACTCCCTCAATAAAAACTTGCGCACATCAGGGTCCAAAAACATTGACTGCACTATAAGTGAGGCGCGAGTTATCATGGGACCTATAATAACAAAAGGATCGATAAAAAGGGTGGGTGAGTGGCAGATTTTTTAGTTTTTAATACTCACTTTATAATTGTGCTGTGATTAACTGTGAATAAATATCTCTTCGTAACAATGTAGTTTACTTTTTCCTCATAGAGTAACATTATTTTCAGGATAAATTACCGTATATTGAGGAGTTAATCGAAAACATTATTCCATTTGGTTTCCGTTCGATTAACATGTGTACCACTTTACACATTGTGTATTATTACATCACTGATTTTTGTGATGAATTGGATGCATTCTTGTTTTATTGTTTGATCCAATTTAGACGTATTTGTTTAATACAAAAGATCGACTCTCTTTTCGTGAAACAATGTCGATCGATCGATTCATATACAGTGTTTATATTTGATTGTGGTAGAAGTAAAATAAAAAATGTGAAACAGTGTAAATTAGAACACGATAATACTGATGATACGGCAGAAAAATGACTAGAAATCAGTTAATATTTTGTGTTTTGCTGTTGAGCAAAATTGTCACTTGCTTAATTCAATGCACGAGACATAAGTGATAAAACAACACAGGTCTCTTTTAATGGATTATTTTAGTGCAACAAACACTTCGCCAAGTTTGTTGATCAAAACAAAGCCGGCAGGTAATTATGTTCTTACGGAAGTACTCACTGGTTTCAATGTGACAGTTGATTGACTCTTTTCATGTTTTCATAGAAAAGAATATGTTGCAATTATAATGTTTACATTGAAATGAAAATAAAGGATTAGAATGTGGTTTTCACACAGCAAGATATTTAATTGCTGTTTATTTCATTATCTGTTGCAACCTGTTAGCATTTACTGGACGTTTTCATTGATCACTGTTTCACCAGACTGTTTATTTACAGCGTATTGATGTCGGTGTATCAACAAATAAACCCGAACATAATATGTGATATCTTATTTAGAATTTGCAAGTTTCACAATATGGAATCGATCTTTATGGGCATTCATCACCATTTTTGATGATAAAACGATAACTGTATAAATATTTAAATTATCAATTCGTATCGTAATATTTCACGTTTTCTTGGGGAAAAATCGGGATCCACGCCAGACACTGTCATAAGCGGGTTCACGAGTTATCGAGGGAGCAGTGTATATGATTTTCTGGTTATGATTTTTTTTAATTCGACTCGTATTTAATTGGCTTTTTGCCAACTAAACTTATGCACCTTTTAATTTTTTTAAAATTTTAAATTCAGTTTTAGTTCAATTTTAAGATTCGCTTCCATTTTTGTCCAAGTCAGCTTCATTACAACAAAATAGGAAACAGTAAATAAATATTAAGTAGTAGCCATTTATATGTCATTATAAACAATTTTAACAGTAAAAAAGAACTTGAAATCTTGTGCCAGTGTAGTACACATAAGCATTAAAGAAAGCACACATAAAACTATATGTTATGCTATTCAAAGAAAATCATCTGCTGCAAAATATCAACTTATCTTTGTGTACAATGTATGATACATAAAGGACATGACTTTCAAATGTACATTTGGCTATTTTTGTGTTTCATGTAACCACAGTTCTGGTTCTGCCAGGTGGCCTGAATTAAAACAGCAAAATTATCCTTGTTTAGATATCTGCTTACTACTGGGGCAATTATAAATGCAGAATCACATGCTCTGGATGTCCTTGACAATGACTATTGACTGTACAGTCCATAGTCAGATTACATTGAAAGTAGATGTCAAAACACCAAATAGACATAAATGGAATTTTCATTTCTTAAAATATCCTTTTTTTAATCCCAGAGTATATAATTTTTAAGGACGTTTTTGTCCAAACTTAAAACAACCCTTGCCTAAATGACTTTCTTCATACCAACATAAGAAGTTGAGCAGAGTAAAGTTTACATACTGATTCTGTACATTAAACTGAGTTACTTACAAATTTCTATGAATTGAAATAGCTGTACTCGTTTCTAGTTTTACATCCAGTGTCTTAGTACATGATCATATATCTAATTCACATGTTATCGTAGAGTCTCGAAATAGAAGCAGCTTTTGGTTTAATTAACGAAAATTATGCCAAACCTCAAGTATGGCTGCAACAGTCATGAAAATCATCTTGCTGATGCTACTCCTAAATAGAAAGTTTATTGACATGGCTTTTCACCAGATTTTTTCTCATAATGTCTGGTTGTTCCTTTCAAGGGACTTGTAATTATTGCTCTAAAGATCAGTATAGGAGAAATCTTAAGACTATACATTTTTCTTGCATTTTTTTGTTGAACATTATATGTAGATAAAATATCCATTTCTCTCATAAACATTTTACTCCAACTAAATTACAGAAATTTTTCATTGAATTTAATGAAGAGTTAGAGTGATATTAAAATTAAGAATGTATTACCTCACTTGACAAAGACAAGGTTTGCAGTTATGTGTGACATCATTCTGGAACAAGTCAACATTTATTGTCCATTTTGTAATGAACAAAGACACAGATCTTCTGATTATACTGTATTAAAGCTGGAAGTATTATGAAGAGTTTTTTTGAGCAGGCCCTGCATATTCAATTTTTTTCCCAAGGCAGTCATTCTGGCTGCTATCAGAATAAATTGAGAGACCAAGCAAGTGAAAGGGAGAGAAGTAAAATAATATTGAAAAAAAAAGTTTTCCTTTGCATTTAAATACAAAAGTATATCTGTATTAAATATTCATAACAATAAAGAGCAGCAAATATCAAACAGAGCATGGTAGATGTTATGTTAGGAGATAATAGGTTACATTTAAAAGGAGGCAAGGGTCTCCGATGGAACATTTCAAAGAACTACACTTATTTTCCATTAGTTATTCTCAGTCATTTTTAACATAAACAGGGATCTGATATATTTATTTTTTTGAATATGGTTTAAATAATATAAAAGTTGAAAACTATGCCAAGATCCAACCACTGCATTTGAGTGGACAATACTTTTTGTAATTCTTCCAGTGATCATATTTTTTGTTCTTTTAAAATATTAATGACCATGTTGACATTTCTACATGATAGTTGTTCATTGCATAACTTATTACAAATTCACAGCACTGTAATTTCTGTGTTAGCAAGTTCTTTGTTTTGGTCAAACATCTTACTTGCTTACATATAAGGGGCATGTAATACCTGCACTAAGTTTTGTGAGGGTAATACTTTTCTTTGCAATTTTTTTAAAAGATGCAATCAAATTTGTAATAACAATAAACACAGAATGTTAAGGTATGAAAGATTCAAAAATAAGTTTAAACATAAATCATGATTGACCATTGATCACTTGATATATTTTCTTTCAGGAGACTGGTAAAAATGAAGTGTTTGTGGACATAGTGGAGAGAATGGTTGCAACAGTAAATGCTGATGTAAGTAAAGATAATGTATATTATCATATCAAAATACTGTACACCTGGTAAGGAAGGAAAAGAAAATTTGGAAAGGTTTTTTGACATGAGCAGCTCACTGGAGGTAGTTTGTTCTTTCTCTTGTTGTGTTGTTCCATTAAATATCAGCATTTTTAAAGGCAGAGAATGAAAATACAATAGAGATTTTAACTTTATTATCTTGAAGCTGGCCATATTGTACTATTTATGAGGACAAAAATATGTTTGATTCTGGTTACATTGAACAAAAATATTAGGGTACATAGGTCAATACAAACTTTTGAGGTGGGGTTAGGGATCTGGACAGATTTAAATGAAGCATAAACTTGAAGATAAGCATCATTCACACCTTGAATTTAACTTCAATCACACTGCACTAATGGCCTAGTGGTTAGAGCATCCACCTCAGATGTGGAAGGTCACAAGTTCAAACCCTAACCTAGTCCTTCCAAAGACTTATAGAACTGGTACTAACAGCTGCCTCGCTAGGTGCTCAGTATTAAGAGGTTAGTGCTTAGCCTGGTGTCTGGATAATGTGACTGAGTGGGACATCATTTTACACCCAAAAATATAGAATAAATATGGTTGGTCAGGTAACAAGAATGACACATATTTTTTTGTTTTGGCCTTATGAAACTGAACGCAAAGAAAATATAATCTATGAGTAGTAAAAATGCATATTTTAACTGAGAAATTCTTATCCCAGCTATATCAAGGAGATGGGTCATTGAGATTTCTCTTTCTTTCCATAAAAAATATACAGAGAAATCCCATATGGCATGATTGTTGGGATCCACAGAGTGGCATCATGTTATGTAACATATATCATATAAAAGTGCAGCAAGTTAATTACGTAAGGAAAATTATGCATGTGAATCCCCAGGTTCTCTGCATGCATAGGCATCACATTTGCTCAGTTACCATCTTAAATCAATAGATATTAACCACAAACTTGTGAAATACAATGATTACATATTGCATCTGTTGCAGTGAATCCATAATATATCCATTGAAAACATACGTACATGTGTATATTGTAATACTTTATGAGACCTCAGCACAAAAGTGGCTATATAATGCCAATTAATGGTAAGATTCAGAAAAAATGCAAAAATTAATGCACAAGAATTTATGAAAACAACTCCTTCCAGATAAAACTGCTCAGGTGGTCTAGTGGTTAGAGCACCCATCGTGATGCAGGAGGTTGTGGGTTCAATCCCCAGCCAAGTCATATAAAAAAGCATAAAAAAATGGCACTCAGCATTAAGAGGTTAGTGTTAGGACTGGTCAGCCTGTTGTCAGAATAATGTGACTGCATGGGACATTATGCTGTTTATCTGTGGCATGATGCCCCAGTACGAGACATTACTATAAATTGCCACACTGCAGACATCATAGCAATATGACTGAAAAATTGTTGAAGCTAATAGCCAATCCAAATCACACACACCTCTTCCAGATAAATGTTGAAATTAGTTCAGTGAGATAAATTTTAAAAGAGCTTAAATCCTATAAAATGTACATAAAATAACAGATAAAGGTAGCATTTAAATTTCTATAAACTTGATTAAAATGTATATAAATACATTCTCATTTTTAAAAAAAATCCAGGATTTTCTTTGATATGTTATCCAGCAGTTTATTTCAGTAGGTTTACATGAAAATTTCTATACATTCGTTTCTTAAGGAATTGACTGTGGCACCTGTATAGTACAAATGTACTGTGGTATATACCACCAGAAACAAACAAGGTGGTATACCATTAATGCTGTGCACCTCTAATCTAAATCCCCACAGAGTCTAAGTCCCTGCTTTTGTATTGGATTAAGCTCGTGTGACAGTCCAAGTCCCTGTTTTTGTAATGGATTAAGCTGGTTTGAAAAAGACCGTTTTTGTATTGGCTTAAGCTGGTATGACAGTCCAGGTCCCTGTTTTTGTATTGGATTAATAGTCCAGGTCCCTGTTTTTGTATTGGATTAAGCTGGTATGACATGCTTTAGCTCAGTATATTCAGTACTTGCTAAGATTTTCACTTGTTTGATTGACATTGAAATGTGAAGGACATTTTTCTGTTTTTGATAGCATCATTGCATGCATTATAAGTCTATGACTTGTTGGCTTCCTTAGAAATCACTGATGTTTTTGGTATTGTATCCAGGCAACATCTTGGAGTATCTTTGTAAATTTGAATCCACTTTGTTGTCAAAATGATTGTGACCAGTGCCAACATTTAATGCACTTGATTACACTCAAACTAGAATTAACAAATCTGGAGTCAAATTGACCACTTGTTTGTACATTATTCTTTGAATACCAGTGTAGTTCCATTCTTAAAAAGGGCAAATTGTTTTATTTGCCTGTTCATTCTTATTAGTTTATAAAGACCTATTCTCCTCATTATTTCTGATTTCCATTTAATTTACACCAGTCCCTCAATAACTCATGCCCTGATAACTTGTGAACCTGCTTATAATGCTTGGTCAGGCGTGGGTCCCATTTTTTCAAACCAGAAAATACCCCAAATATTTATCTCTCAATTAAAAATTGATAACAGAAAACTTTGATATATCACCTGTTTTATTGTCAAAAATGGTAGATAAGACCTGGATATTTTTATCAATATTACAAAATATTTAAAAATAAGTCTTTTTATTTTTTACATTTTCTTTCCAAATGACATTCCCAATAGACCACAAATAAGGATACGTAAGAAAATTTTGATCAATGAAAATGTCACTTACGATGAGTGGAGGCAGTACTTTAATAAATAATGACAAATTAAATAATGTTTTTATCAATTGAAATTTGTGTTCTAGTTCAGTCTTTTAGTTCCTTTTAAGTGTAATCGTCATAAATGCAATGTGTCTTTTTTTAATTAAAGTGCTGACCATGTTTTGATAACTGACTTGCATAAGTATTTGTGGTATTGATGCACTGAATTAAAAGCTGGCCTCCTTTGTATTATCACTTTAATATGTCTTTTGAATCAAATAAAGGAGGTGGAATAAAAGAAAAGTTAAAAAGCACGAAAATCCAATAAACTTAAATCTAGCGGCTATAGTCATATGTCGGGTGAACTCACTTTATGTGATCAGTTGAACACTGTTATAAATGTTATTGTGTATGCAACCTAAACTGCCTTAAATTAACTAACAATTTCATAACTCTGGTCAAAGATAGCAAGGCAGCCAAGCAAAATGAATACTTCGTAAAATAAAGATCTTGATTTCACAGATACGGACAATTGTTGGCAATTGAGTTTCACTGGCACTTAAAGATATCCCCAAGGATGATAAGAGGTTTCATTACTACTTCCAATGAAATCACAACATCAATATTGTACTAATTGAAAAATACAAAAATTGAATTTTGATGTAGATTGTCTTACATGATAAATGTCAGTGTTTTTTTAATAAAAGGAATCCTGTTTGGTGGTGTATCAACAGTCAGTATAGTTCCCTGTTCTGTGGACTCCCAATTTGACAAAGATACTATTTACTCTGGGAACCAGACTCATAAAAAACCCAAAATGCAGTGATGTAATACACAGATATTTTTGCGTACATGTGATGGTTGTTGAAACCAGTTGGAATGATCTTTCACATGAACATTTTTTAAAATAAATGTTATTTAAACAGAATAATGAACAAAATCAGTAGGAAAACTGTGTTATTAAAAATTATTGATATAATTGTAAAATGAGGATTCGGTCATTAAACAGCCCAGTTCCCAAACACCACTATCAACCACCCCAATTTTCTCAATGTCATTGCAAATTTTTCCATTTTTGCAGCTCTCTCGGTAACTCGCACCCACACTTATAGTGCAGTTTATGTTTGTAGACTCCATTGTGCGCTAGTTATTGAGGGAAAGGTGTACTTTAATCATGTCTACTATGTATTAGACATAATTTAGCATTCCTCATCAGTACCAAATATAAAATTATGGAATCAGTTTTTTTCACTCACCCATGTTAATTGCATCCTCACCCTTCAAAAGTCAGTTTCTTCCATCCCACCAGTGATGAACGTCTAGGCAGAAACAGTACTGCAGCTGCAAATTATGCCCACCCAGGTCAGCTGTCTCAGTGTGTCCTTGTGAAAGTATTTAGCTAACATTTCCTTTGCATGATATAGCTAATAATGTGTTTGAATTGCCATTAAAACTAACCAACATTTTTTGTGAGTAGCATAACAGAGGAAATTCACCAAATTGTATTATAATTTATAGTCAATGGCTGTGATATATGTACAGTAGTCCCCCTCTTGAACAGCCACCCTGACCAGTGGCCACCCACTTCTTACAGCCAGAATCTCTTGGCACCGACGAGTTTGTATTCAAAAGTACCCCTCAAGAGTAGCCACCGCCTAATGCTGTCAGTGGTCAGCATATCAGTAAAATTATGTAAAATGTTTAATTTATGAGCGGTTACTATTTTTTCAAATATATCTGGAACCAATAATTCATATCGTGATGTAAGGTAGGTAATCAGATTATCTCTATCATCGATAAACGTGTCCCAATGTCAAGTTTCCGTTAATGAAAGAAATGTTGACTAAAATATATGTAACAGTAAGATTTATATTATATCATTATCTATAAAAGCCAACGTTTACAGAAAATGGGCTCAACAATGTTATGATAATTGGACTGCTCACATCTGTTGAGTTCTTCTCTTTGACAATTACAACCAGACATAATTATCAAGATCATGACATGGTCAGCATAGGCTAAAAATAGATTTTGTGCATTAATACAATCACACACGAAAATTAACCTTGAACAAAACAGGGTACCAGACAAAGACCAATAAATCATGTGACAACACATTTACCACTTCCATTATGAAGAAGGCAAAGGTTTTGTATGCAAAGTTAAATCACATACAGTTAGCAACATCTGAATAAATCATTACCAAACATTAGCATGTCATCACATAAACAGAGACATATTATTTTAGAAGAGTTGGTTACCATACTCGACGACACCAGGTGAGGTGTGGAGGGGGGACTTGCCGAATAATTTTATGTATAGAAGACTCAACTAAAACAATTTTATGTTGAAAAGACTCAGATAAACAATGTCATAACCAATAAGGAGGTTATTCAGCAGCAGTAGAAAAATGGAGTAAATAGAAAGAGAGTTATGTATGTACCAAGATTTAAATGACATTTTTGAATGGTTTTGCAATGTGTATGACAACAATACAGCTCGCATATCACAGTTAACCAAGAATAAGAACTATTTGTATATTCAGTTGAAATAAGTCTATTATTATAACAAGAAAAACCTTTTAATAATAATTCATGATCCTTTTAAACAAACATATTAAATGAAGATATGAAATCCTTTTAAGTATGTAGCTTTCTTACTACGCACATTACATATACTTCTCACAAAAATTTAGTCTGCCTCTAAAGGCCACTCGTCTTATAAGGCCACTTTCCTATTGCAGAAGGGGTGGCTGTATAAGAGGTAGACCACTGTATTACATAACATACAAAGTAATTATACAGCATATGTACTCGCATATAAGTCAGGGGGGGCCCCGAGTGGTCTAAAGTGCTCTCCGTTACGGATCACTGCCATCTCACCTCTGTCTGCATGTGTTCGAGTCTAAGATTCGGCTAATGTAGTTATGTGAGAAAGCCTGCTGGGTTTTCCCAGGTTCTTCCTCCGCCAATATTACTGGTCACCATGTATAGCCTATTGTGTGCTGAAAAATGGTGTTAAACCCTACAAAATCTATAAAAAAAAAAAAAAAAACATAAGTCAAGTCAAACTGCAAACAACATACACCATAATCATCTACTTTTACTAATGTGCCTGCAGATCATGGTCTATATTGTTTGTTCTACTGATTACTCCTAACAAACAGCACATATCATGATCTGCTGGTGCATTTTTGGACAATACAACTAGGTCTGTGCAGTTTGCAGTTGGATTTGTAAACAAATATGTAAGTGATTATACCTAACAAACTACACAGACCCAGATCTTCCAGTACATTTTGCTATTTACAAATATGGGACTGTGCAGTTTGCAATTGGTCTTGTCTTACAAGTGAGTATACATGGGAGCTATATTAATTGTAAAATTTGAACATGCAAATTCTCATGAATACTGTTTATTAGATTAACCCTTTCCCCACTAACTACAAGGGAAACACTACCATTCAACATTGAGTTAATTTTAAGATCTTAATAAATATAGGCAACATATTTTCAGTGACTTGTGTAAATTTCATTTGTTGTGATACGAATTCATATTTGGTACCATTGTAAAGAAGACAAATTCAGGTTTCTGAAAATATTCTCATAAACAAGTTTAGTTTCACACAGATAATTTTACAGGTAAATCAAAAAGTTGTTGTAGGGTTTAATGCCATTTTTCAGTTCACAAGTTTACCATTTTGGATGTACTTGGGCAACTTTGAAGATTTCCATTTATAGATCAGTAAACTCTCCTTTCTTGTAAAAAAACCTACCTTATAATCCTAATGCATCCAATTAGTATGCAAATGAATCAGTGTACAAATTAGGGTAATGCCAGAAATTGTCCAATCATAAATTTTATCACCCAAACAAGACAGGTATGTGAGACTGGAATACCGGTCTAAATTGTTAAGTGGGAGTTATTGTTCTTGGATTGGTTTACCAGTCTGTAGTGTTGAAAGGGTACAGTATGATATTGATATATTATAATGGTATACTGTGATATTATGTTGTAGGGTGTAGTCTCAAGGATGGAAGTCAATGGAACAATCCAAATGAAGAACTTCATTGCGGGCAATCCACACATAAAGCTTGCTGTCAATGAGGATCTTCTCATAACATCGGATCTCAATAGTAAAGGTCAGGTGCCTGCTAAGGTGTATATCCATAGCAATAAATACTATAAATCATTGCAATATATGTAATAATATGTATAATATCATATATGTATGAAACAAAACTACATGGGTTTATCTGAATCAGGAGTAATAACAAATTTCATATGGTCTATGAATATTTCTAGGCCATCACCCTAAGATGTTTCATATGTCACTTGTTCTTTCAAAACACAACAAAAACTGATTTTGTATTTATTATATACCCCTTTTATACTCTTTCTAAATATTTATTTATCTTCACAGTGTGAATGGAATTCAAAACAAACTGGAATTTATAGAGGTTTAGTTCAGGGCATCATATAATATTGATGGATTTACATTGAAAACACCTAATTAGTTGAAGTATGGATGGAATATCGACGTATGGATTAAACATCATACATAAGATCAACCATGTCAGATTAAATTGGTACATAATAAAATTGCAAATACTATAGACTAAGATCTTTCTTTGCATAATGTGTTAGTAGATCAGGTCTGTGCTGTTCACTTAAATCAGAGTGATTGACTAAAGACCAGTAGGTCATTTTTGGTGTGGCCTGTACTTGTACATAAAGTCAGTAATATAATTTTAGTATAATTGCTCAAATGTGGCAGATGCTATCGATAAGTGAAAATATTTATATTATTCTTGTATGCCTCTTTTATACACACATACATACATTCTGACAGAATTATGGCTGATCTCAACCTCTAGTACATGTCAATTTTTGAGTGGAAAAACAGTCAAGCACATATACTTCAGAGAGTTCTAATTCCACCACATGTGTATTTGAATTATATCAGATACTGACTGTCATTGGGAAATTAAAGGCTTCTTTTTTGGACTGTTGTAAACATTTTAAGTCAACAATTTCACAATCAATATCAATGACTATGATGCAGTTTTATAAATGTGGTCATGTTTAATTTGCTTTTAACAATTTTGGAGAATGTGAGAATAACATTTCAATAGCTGAACTTGTAGCGAAGAATTTTGTTTTAAATTTCAAGGCTATGGAAACCATGTCCAGCTAGATAAATGTAGTTTTCACCCAAGTGTCAAGCAAGGGGATTTCCAAACATCCCGAATACTCAACATATACCCTCCTATAGGAGAGGTAAGTAAACCAGACTTTTATTTTTTAAACTTCAAACAATTTTTTTAATACTCAGGCTGAGTTATCTGCTCTTAAATGGAATAAAGAAAGTAGTTCAAAAGTGATGATGTCACTTTGGTGATATCATTTCTATCCAACATATATTTTAATATCTCATTAGGAATAATAAATATACTCAGATTCATTAACACCTATGAGACTTGGATTATAAATATCTTTTCAACAGAACATACAATGAATTGATGAAACAGTGTGGTGACATAAAATAATTTCTTTATAAAACTTTTTTTCATGGTTTTTAAGATGTTTATGTCTAATAAAGAAGAGAGAAAGTACTAAAATGTACTATTTGTTTTTTAGTTTTCAGTAATGACCTACTCAGTAACAGGGGATTTCTCACTTAACCAACCATTTACACTGCGTTGTTTTGTTGGAAATTCAGAGGGGAATCGGTATGTAACCAGCTGGATGAAAATTGACAGAACATATGCATGATTTCTTTTACTTGCATGTAAGGTTATTCAGTTATGTCAAATCAGTACTTAACTCCATTACTGATAAGGTCAGATTGTGACATAACACTGTCACATTGCAACATAACACTCTCATTTTGCTGTGACACAAGGAAAATGACCTACTCAGTAACAGGGGATTTCTCACTTAACCAACCATTTACACTGCGTTGTTTTGTTGGAAATTCAGAGGGGAATCGGTATGTAACCAGCTGGATGAAAATTGACAGAACATATGCATGATTTCTTTTACTTGCATGTAAGGTTATTCAGTTACGTCAAATCAGTACTTAACTCCATTACTGATAAGGTCAGATTGTGACATAACACTGTCACATTGCAACATAACACTCTCATTTTGCTGTGACACAAGGAAAATTTATTTAGGTCAGATGGTGACATAACACTGTCACATTGTAACATAATATTGTTTCATTTTGCCATAACGCAGGGAAAAAAGTTTTTAGTTAGCATTGTGATTTAACACAAGGAAAGATTTCTTAGTTCACATTGTGATATAACAGAAGTTAAAAGCTGCTAGGTTAGATTGTGAAATACTGATGTCACATTGTAACAACACTGTCTTATGTTGCCATAACACAAGTTGATAATATGACATAATACTGTCACATTGTACAGGAAAAAAACTTAGTTCATATTATAACATAACAACAAAAGAAATTTAACTTATGAAATTGTGTAAGTGTAAGAACTTGACATCACAAACTTTATTCTGCATGTTTCATGAAATTCATACCAAAGAAGTAACATACAAGTTTCTATAATTAAGGAACTATTATTTACAGAAAAATAAAGAAGGATATTGCTATTTCTACATCTTCGTTCTTAATTGCATGAGAGCAAAAATGTGATAACCTCATCGATAAAGATTATTGTACATATACTATCTGTACATTTTTTTATACATTTGTTTTCAGAGATTTAATTTTGACCTTGAGATTGAAAAGTGAGATCCCTTCCCAGTGTCAGGCTGTGAATGTCAAGGTCACAGTTCCAGTGCCTGACAACATCAGAAGGTATGCAGTTTCTCTGTTAAATACATTACCTGATCACATTGCATATAGGATAACTTTCTTTGCTACCATCAAATCTAGCACTCTCAGAAGAACACATCTTTCTGTCTATATATTATATGAAAAGCAACTCTTTCAGGTTAACTTCCCTTCTGCCCACTATAATACTGCCTATATCTGGTTTAAACCATTTTTTTGTTGTTACTGTTATATGCTAAGATGTCCTCCAGACAATCAGTGGTACAGTAAAGTTGAAATGTTGTTTTATATGGCACATGCCACATTGTTGTGAACTCTGGACTTAAACCCACAATCACTGGCCACTTGGCTAAAGAGATCTATTAAATCAACAGGATAAGGTACGCAATGAAGATTTCAGCTCATAAATATGAGCAACTCCCATGATCCTGGTCTTGAATGCAATGTTTAAAATTGGACATTGCCTTGCTTAGTAGAGAATTGAATTTCCTTGAGCTGGTGATAGCACAGATAGTGACCTCCCCTTTCATGAATGCACAGCCTTTGACCTAGACCTTAAATTTTTGTCACTTTCGCTTGATTTACTTGGGATACATTTTTGACAACATGACGAAAATAATGAAGTGCAGTATCCCAAAAAGATCCTGTATGCATGTATAAACAAATTTGTTCTTGTTGTGCAAAACTAATATTAGAAGTTAATGCTCCCTCACACCCTTCCCAGCAGTGTGAGCATCCATTAGAGGTTTGCTCAAATTAAAATAATTGGTCTAAACCAGATATAACAGTAGCCATCTGGCAGATAGAAAATGGAGTTAACCTGTAAGAGTTGCCTCCATATATATAGAAATTTGCTTTTCCCAAGTAACTTAAATTATTTGAGTAAGACATTTGCAAACCTGCCAAACCTTACAATTAAACTATAAGGCTTTTTGGAAGGATCTTTAAATTAGAGACTTGCAGAAGAACATAAAAAAAATTATACAGAAATGTATTGCAGTCAGATCCAGATATTGGCTTATCCATGTTTAGTCTGAATCCAGGTTTTTGCATTAGATTCATTGAGCCACACTATCTGGGGGTGAGGTGGGGGTGTATGTACTATAGATGCTTAAATCTGCCCATGTTTTTAATGCAAAGTGCCTGCACCATCAAGCTTTTGTTCATACATTATTACATCATTTAAATGTCATAAGACAAACATTGAAGGCAAATAAAGCAATAACTCTTCTTAAAGTCCAAAAACATTTACCACAGAAGAATATTCAGATACTTTTAAAAATATGTTTTAAAAACACAGCAAAAAAAGTCCACAATTACATTTATTGGACATCATATGAAAAAATAATTACATTTATTGAACATCATATGAAAAGACAACAATTACATTTATTGAACATCATATGAAAACATAACAATTAATTTTATTGGACATCATATGGAAAGACTACATTTACATTTATTAGACATGGTTTTTTTTTTTGTTTTTGTTTTTTGTTTTTTAAGGGTTTAACGCCATTTTTCAGCACACGATAGGGTATACATGGCGGCCAGTTTTATTGGTGGAGGAAGAACCCAGGAAAACCCCTGGAAATAACCACCGACCCACGAGAAGCTACTGGCAAGCTTTCTCACATAACTACGTTAGCCGAATCTTAGACTCTAACCCACGCAGACAGAGTCACGACGGCAGTGATCTGTAACAGAAAGCGCGTTAGACCACTTGGCCACTCGGGGCCCCTTATTGAACATGTTGTGGAAAGGCTACAGTTACATGTATTGGACATCATGTATCAGTTTGATTATTGCTTATGTCAGAGAAGGTGATTGTAGTCATCATATGAAAAATAAAAATAAAACAAATGATTGTGTCAACTTGAGAGGTCAAAAATAAGTCATTGACCTCCATGGCATTATTTCCAGGAACTATGCTTCCTTATTAATTGTCCTTTTGTCTGGGTTCTGGAACAAAACTTGACCAGGATTTGATGGAAAGTTTTTTTATATTTATAAAATTTTAAATGGTTGGGATTTCTAGCATTCCATGACATTATTTATACAAGTTATGCCCCCTGAACTGCTGTTTCTGGAACTGAACTGAAGTTCATTGAGTATACTTTACAAACTGTGTTTAGTTCAACATAATGTTGCATTTGCTGCATCAGACAGTACTTCAAAACTATTAAATGAATACATGTTTTCTGAGTAAACATTAGTAGTGCATGACATTTTGTTGCATCTTACTGAAACGTGGTTTAACTTTTTGGAAAAATATTTACTGCTTTACTGAGAAGGTACTTATATGGTTGGCAGGTCAGCATTATAGGTTTTGAAACTAATGTAGATAAATATTTTAAAAGATCTTAAGGTCTCACTGGACAGTTGTATTGGCAAATTTTTGTCCGACAGTGACCTATAGCAGAAAAATGATAATAATATTACATTAAAGACATGAATAAAAATGAACTAAGGATTTTTGTTGAACTGATGCTTGTAAGATTCTGACTGAGGAATTAAAGTTAATTTCTCATGCAACTAAATCAACACTGCCCCCAACCCCTCTTTTTTACATTCATTTTTTACAGAAAAGGGGTATTTTGTATATTTTCCTGTGACAAGAGAGCTAAAAGAATCAGTATGTGCCTTATACATGAATACAGTTCACTAGTACTGTAACAAATTAGCATACTTTTCATTACCCCTCAACCATCTAGATTTTTAGATATTTACCTCAGTAGCAGACACATGTAAATACGCAAGCCAAGTCCGCGGCTCATTTGAAGCCCAAGTTACGCATTTGATCTCCTATGCTAGTCTAACTGTGACAGGCAGTCACCAACAAGTCAACCAGTTTCCAAGCCTAACTCAGAGTAAATCTAACCCACATTACAGATTTAGCTTATGTGTGAACTGAAAAATGCTAGGATGGTGATAATCAGGCCCATGCCTTCTACCTTAAATATTAGGGAGGTGTCAAAATGCAAAACTATCCAGTGAGACTTAATATATGAGCTTGAGAAAGCCATTGTAAGTGAATATTGCAAAATGTCACCTCTACAATTCACTGTTGTTCTTTTCAATTGACAGGATGCATTGTTGTATCAGATATAAAGATATTATCTTCCAATGCAGATTGGGATATGCCTGCAATTTTAGGATACCAGATAATCTGAATGATCAAAGTTTGCTTTGCTCCATTCAAGTTTCAAGTTGTTTTTGTGAGAAGTGGATAGAAAAAAGTTTTGAATGAATAACTATTAATCATTGTTGTAATAAAACTTTTTTTGTGGAAAAAATAAATTGTTTTTAAACTGCAACTTTACAGTGAACAATTTTGCAATGATTGTTATGTTATGTCAGTAGTCATGGTTGAGTCTGGTAACAATTTTGTACACTCGTGCCTAAAACTAGATTTTAAAAATTACTCCTGAATTTTTTGTATTTTCTCCTTAAAATTGCTTGGAAAACTTCTGGAAATTTAAATCTTTATGGTGCAGGAACCCATTAATTGTAATGCTGTTTTGTTAAAGCAACAGTATTCTCAGATTCATTTTCATGGTACATTAGTACATTCAGTTCTACAGGCACATCAACACCTTCTGTTCTCTATCTTATTTTGAACACTACTGGAATTTAATTTGAACTTTTTTCAGTAGGACTGGTGATAGAACGTTTTGGTCCATTTGGCATTAATTCACGGTACTTTAAGTTCTTAAATTTTCAGTTATATTTTTTTCGAAATAAATTGTATATTAAATGTGCAGAACTTGTTGGGTTTTTTTTTTTGTTCTTTTGTGTTACTTTAGGATCTTAGAGTTGTAATACAACTCATGAACTCATACAGTATGTTTTACCTTGCCAAATAAAGAACAGGCTGAGCAAAAGTGGGTTTCATGCTATAGGAGCAGTTTGCAGATTTGCACTTCACCATTGGTCATTCTGCATCTTGTGGTAATTGAGCATTTTTCATCTGTTTCCAGCATTTCACAGCAAATGAGCAGTGATACTCAATCAGCAGAGTACATACAGGAAGCCAAACAAATAATTTGGAATATTGCCAGGTTTCCAGGGAAAACAGAGATGATAGCTCAATTCAGAGTAAGCATGGGAGCAGAGTCTTAACAAATAGTTTTTATATCAAACCATTATCCATTGTTTCTTAAATCATCCATTTTAGAAATATCTTAAAAATCATGAATTAATATTATTACCAGCAGTTCATTTTCAGTTGTGTAATTCATATCTTAGCACATAATCAAGATTTTGTTTCCTTTTAGGTAGACTAGAGTAGACACATTCAATGGAGAATCTTCACAAAACTGCTTACACACATTGTGTAACATAGGAACAAAATGATGATGAAAACTGAATATTCTAACAGATAGTGTGCAAACTTTTAAGTTCATTTCCATCTGATGCAGCTGCTTTGGCTGTATATTAAAAAACTGTTCAATTTGCTTGTTACTATCCAAATATTATTGCATAATTCATACTAGTAACATAATAAATTATTTGAATTATGTATAAACTAGCCTTGACTTCAAATTTTCATAATGTCTCTTATACATATATATGCTCATAATATTTGATATCCTCCCACTTCAAACTCTACATAATACAAGCACCCAGATTAAGTTACAGTACTGTTACGCTGTATATATCAAGAACTCTGAAGTACTTGCTAAGCAGCGAAATTAACACATATAAATCAGGTGATTTTGCATTCTGGCTAAGTTTGTTATCATCCTAGAAGTCACATTTGTCAATTGATTTTGATCAAACTTGGAATGTGTGCTTATATAATCAAGTTCTCACAATAATTAAATATTGAGTGATATCCATGCGAATTATTGAGGTGACCTTGTATCACACTGGCTGAGCTTGTTTTCACTCTGTAGACCACAGTTCAGATCCTATTTTGATCAAACAAATAATATGGTCTTCTGTTATACACCTGTCAATTTTTCACCTGAGAAAGTGCCAGAATTTTACTGTCATTTTCACAAAAAGTTGGAAAATGACTGATGGTTTCTGACTTTATATCACCATACTCTCAAATATAGTTGGAACTACTTTTTCCTTGAGGTTTCCTGGTTACAACTGCAAACACCATTGCCATAGTCATGCTTGGCAGAAATTAATAGCATTTTCTGTATTAAATCAGTATCATCACTTCCAACAGTACAAACCGATGTAATTAACTCAAAACTTCTGCATTTATTCCCATGCCATGTCACCATCATAGCATGACACAAGACACACCAGAAAAGTTCAACCAATATCCACCTTACATTGAATGGAATCTTTTCTTAGTCATTCAGCTGATGAAATCTTCTCTGATGTTGAATTTGACAACTGCACAATAACTATAAATCACATATGTGGGGATGCTGCCACCTTGAGCAGCAGAGAGGGTGGACAGACCACTTTTGTAGAGGTGCCCATTTGGCAAACAAAGACCTCCTCCAAAATCATAAAAAAAAAGTGTCTATTTGGCAAACCAAGGCTTCCTCCAAAATCGTTAAAAAAAAAGCTTTTATTTGATAAACCAAGGTTTCCTCAAAATCGTAAAAACAAAAAAAAAAGTTTTCTTTGGAGACGCAAAGTCGTACCGTCCTCTCTGCTGCTATGGGGGTAAAAATCTTTTTTACAATGTCAGCCGAATATTTTATCAAGTTCGACATGATATCTTGATCTCGGGTCGTGCAAATTTATCGTTACAAATCCATGTGGGATTGACTGAGCATGACTAAAGAAATTTCTAAAGAGTTTATACCGTATTTTCGCGCATTTAAGACGCACCTAATTATAAGACGTACCCATATATAAGACGTGGGTTTTGACGATTTGTGTAAAAAAATATTTTAAATAAGATGCCCTCAAATATAAGACGCACTCGGCCTAGCCATCTGCCGAACTGAGCAATTTATCTCCAGTGGTTACCTTTCCTTTATCATATATGAAAATTTGTCCAATGTTCCATCACCCATCGGATGTAAACAAGACTTCATTACCATTTTTAGTTGAGATCAAAGGCCAATAACGGATGGGTTTCGTATCTGGTATCTAGATTCTAGAACAATAAATGCCGGATGTAAAGGCGGCTTCATTGATCCGCTAGGCCAAGTCTTCAGCAGGTGGGATTAGTACATAGACCAATAAACGCCCGATGTATGCGGTTAGCATATATAAAGGTGGGAACAGTCTCTTGTTATATATAAATTAGTGATCAATTTGCTTAGCATTTTTAAAATTTATAAAATTGTAACGATGCCGAAGTGAAAATCATATACGGTATGGGAGAAAGTGAATATTACAACAATCATCAATGTCTTCAGAAAGTGTGGGATAATTCCCGAACCGGCTAGCTCTATCAGTTCTTCGGACGACGACTCAGCTGCATCCGATACCACTGACACCAATGAGGATCAGTTAGCATCAGTTATGGAGTTATTCCGCGACGACGACAGTGAATTTGATTCAAGTTTTGATGAATTCGAAGGCAAAACTGATGACGATGAAAATGAAGATGAATAGAACAATACTGTACATTGATTTTTGATCAAGTCAAAGACTTTAGTAACAGTTTATTACATTGTGAACATTTACCCAATTGTTTTTACAACTAGGAATGAAAATCATGAATCATGAATATCAGCCACAATAATCGTCCTTCAATATCACACACTGTACCGTTCGTTCGTGTTAAAAAATACTTAGATAAGACGCCCAATAATATCAGACGCACCCTGGGTGCGGGGTACATAAAATTTTGTATATGACGCGTCTTATATACGCGAAAATACGGTAATCCATATCACCGCCGCACCAAGTTTGCCAAATATTTCGTAGCGTATGTGTGTCAACTCCGTTGAATACAGCAAGAATATTGCAGTTATCTCTGATCACTTTTGGTATTTGAGTGTATCGTTGAGTGACATATATCACATTGGTATTTTTATGCCTACCTCTGGAAAATATCCTAGCGGGATTCTTTTGATTGTCTAACATGACATCATCATATACGACTAAATTGTTAATACTTCCATCAATATCATCAATACTCGGTGCTTCATCAATATCGGTTATAAACTCAATATCATCTTCATCGATTTCCAATTTTGCTCTCTTGTTAAAATCCTTTAACACCTCGTAACATCGCTGATCGTCTACACTCAGGACTATTAAATACAACTTGTCCTATTTCATCCATCTCATTCTCAAATTAAGTAGCAGTTGTGTCTTGCCACTTCCAGATGGTCTGATTATAATCATACGAATAGAATTTGGTAGTGCTGCATGATGTTTAACTGGTTCTCGTGTTTTTGTCGCCGAAAAATCAATTACATTCATGTTATTATAAATAAATTATGGATCTATATTGTGTGAAACGTAAGAAGCGTACTAGCACAAACGACGATGATTACAACTAAAAATAACAGATCAGCACTTGCTGGTAAGTGTGTACAGTGTGGTACAAAAAAATTTAGATTCGTTTCTATGAAATCTGGAGATGTTTATAAAAAAAACGAGGAGGTGATATTGCAAACAAGTATGTAAAACTCCCAGGAACACCATAGGCGAAGTATCCAGGAGAAAAACACCTTCCAGGGTATAGTTATTGTGGACCTGGGACCAGACTCGATATCTGACTCGATGATCAAAACCATCCCCGACCCGGTGAGTATCCAGTAAACGCCATTGATAAGGTGTGTCATGCTCATGATGTTGCTTATAAAAGTAATAATCTGCAACACAGACATATCACAGATGTGAAATTAATTCATGCGTTGAATTCAATCACTGAAAAATCCTTCAAAGAAAAATTGGCTTCATGGTTGATAAAATCGGCGATGAAAAGTAAATTGATGTTGGGTGCTGGTAATTAATAACATCATGGAATCTATTTATTATTCTCCAAGAGGATACTGGAGGGGTAATGCAGCAATCAGTAAACTTGCTAGCGCCGCAAAGTGAAAAATAGTACAGCAGCAGATTGGTTATCCAAACAAGCGATATGGCAAATTTATCTACCACCACCTAAACAAATTAACATCTCGCATTTTGATGTCAGCGCACCTAATGAGGTTCATCAGGCTGATATATTATTTCTGCCGCATGATGGTGTTTACAAGTATGCGCTAACCGTAGTTGATGTTGCGAGTCTATACAAACAAGCAGAGCCGCTAGCGACAAAGTCATCAACTGAAGTTGCTTCTGCATTTGAAAGGATTTATCATAGGGGTCCTCTGCATTGGCCAAATCTATTATAAGTTGATCCTGGCAGGGAATTTCAGGGTGCAGTGTTATCAACAATGAAGCATCATAATGTCACCATCAGACGAGGACATATTGTAATATCATTGCGATCAGGCAATTGTTGAATGATTTAATCGGACACTTGCTGAGCGGTTATTTGGATATCAATACGCGAAGGAATTTATTCAGGATAAACGATCTTGTGAATGGGTCAAGAGATTACCAGGCGTAATTACTGCGCTGAATAATGAGATTACTCTAACAATTAATATGAAACCTAACAATGCGATTAAAAAAAGTATATACCTGTAAAACTGCAAAATGATTTTTCAAAACAGCCAATACTCTGCAATGTCAATGTTAGGTATTTATATGAACCAGGAGAGCTTGAAGGTGGCAAAAAAAGAGCTACTGATCCTATTTGGAGTATTACTGCACATACAATATCTAGCATAACGAGATATACAGATAGACCGCCAGTCTATAGGTTGGATTCAACTGCTCCTCAGCGAGGATTTACTCGTGAACAACTGCAAGTGATACCCGAGGCTATTTAATTACCACCGCGTGGTCTTAACTAACACCTCTGCGCCTGTTGCACTCAAGACAAGTCAGCATCACATTATCTCTGGTATGACCTATACTGCTATTTTTTCTGTCTACGGTAAATTGGCTGTGGGCTTTATCCGACCAACACCAACACATTATACAATTTCAACTCGCGCAGTGATTATTCTGTTGTTGTTTCAGTGTGATTATAAACTCTGCATCAATATCAAATTTTCTGTTTATTTTTTTTATCCTGTTGTTTATATCCAGATAGTTCTTTTCTGATTATATCATCGCTGACAATATCACATATTGTAGTGTCATTATAGTCTAAAACAACTCTTTGAAGTTGATTTATTCTTCGTACTCTGGACACCGCAAGATAAACTAAATTCGACCACTCAATGCGATTATCTATGATCCAAACAATTGTATCAGATATAGTCAACCCATGCGAAGAATGTATCGTCGCTGTGTATCCTAGCTTCCATGGGGATTTATCAGCGCACAATGCATCTTAGACAACACTGATATCAACTAACACAATATCATTTAACACGAGAATCTGCTTTTCTGTCCCTGACTCTGTCAGGCCTGAAATATCAACTTCGATATTTTGTCTTCGTGTATCCTTGGGTCTATAACACAGCGGCACTGGAAGTGTTGCAAATTTTTCTTTATGCATGTTAAATAACTTCATCTGAAGTGTATCTCTATCTTTCTACTTGCCACTATCAAATCGTTTGGTCTCCAAGCTTCCCAGAAATCATTTAATGGGGTTTCCAAAATTATTTCACGTGCTATTTCACATTGGATTCTATCCGGTTGTAATCTTATTAGTTTCTTGAACTCACATAATTGTTTATCAAGTGCTCTATGATCGTTATTAATTTCTTAATAATAGTCTACAAAATTCTTTAGCCAATCATGTGCAGACAAACCGACAAATGGTGGTGGTTGACCATGATCACCACACATTATCACTTTTGTATTCGTTAGCAATAACCAATCAAGAAACCTTTGTAATACATCTAACGACACTGTGCATATCTCATCCCAAATAATAATTTCAGGAATAAATTTTTTGCCCATTCAATCAGGAGTCTATTCGTCACCTTTCCATCGAAAGAAACTATGATAAGTGCAAGCATTAATTCCTTGCTGTTTCATCACTCTTGCAAGTCTGTGTGTTGGTGTTAGCACAATCATGTTTGATTTCCCTCGAAATAATTCAATCACACGAGTCGTCTTTCCTGACCCACCACAGCCGTTTAAGTAACTGGTTTTATATCTACATAATGGATTGGAACATGACAGTGCATTAGATAGTTCTGATATCTGGTTATTTCTAAAGTAATTGTTTTCAATTGTAACATCTGCTGATTTGGAGTAATCATGCAGTATTTCCTTTTTAATTCTCCATGATCCCCAACTCTCATCTGAGTGAATTCAGCTACTGCTTCGCTATGTTTTACGTCTATATAAAATGAATTAGTGGCTACTCTAACTGCGGTGTCAGGAAATCTATTTATCATCGAAAGTAAATTAATAGAAGCATAAGCCAGCATATACGACCTTAGATGAACGTATTGAGGATTTTCTCCATCTGTGTAAGTAACAATTGTACCTGATATGGTTACATCGGATAAGAAAATTTCTTTACAATTGATGTATATGCCCCTAGATGTTATATCTGCGATTATAAAATCGTATTCAGTATCACCTATAATCAGCCGCGAAGAATATCGTTTGTGGTCATATTTTCCACCCTGTGTGAACTTACCAATTATTCTTCTTCCGAAATCTTTTGCATGTTTATTTCTAACTTCAAAGATTTCTTTTGACCATTTCACAATATATTCTTTGTCGAGATCGGGGAATCGTTTTTTGTTTTCGCTGATTATACTTTCTTGAGCATATTCATCCCACATTGAAAATCTCAGACGTAAAAAACCACAATGTTAGAATTAGCAACACTCCAATCTAGGTATGGAGATCATGTTGAGAAGTTTTCAACTTTTCATAAAAATCTCATTGAGAAATTCTTTGGGGGGATCTCATTAGATAAACTCGACATAAAACTCCCGGATATTAGAAAATCCATCGATGAGATGAAAAACACCATTGAGGCAATCAAAGATGATTTACCGAGGATGATAGAAACACTTGAAAAAACAAAGATTCCTCATGAGAAAACCAACAACGTAGTATACATGATCCAATTGGATCATTTACATGGACACTATCCATTAACATATTAAATATCAGCACAGCTGTCAAAGGTATTTATCGATTAACACTAGTGTCGCCGACTGAATTTAATATTTCATCAACGAGTTCATCTGGGGTCAACAATATGATATCAACGATCATCGACAAAGGATTAACTGAACGATTCACAATAGCATCCACTGATAATAATTTGGCTAGGGTTTCAGTAACATGGTATGTGGAATTCATAGCGGATTTAAGTAAACAACTGAATTAAAAATCCATAGGATTTTCAATGCAGGCGAATTTTAACACTAGCAAATTTAACTTAACACTAGCAAATTTAACACCAGTAATTTGAAATCTATTATAATAAATAAAATGTCATCATTGGCAACGTCACAGCAGTATCGCTATGATCAGGTCAGAGAATTTCAAACTAAACTCAAAACACTCACTGAGGAGTATCAAGTAAAAATAAAAAAATATCGACGAAGAATCACCGCAGTTGATGTCACCATGTACTCGATATCAGGTGTAATCACCGGAGCCGGTATAATACTATCCTCGGTGATTGCCCCAATAGCTGTTCCAATTTGTATAACAGCAGCGACAACAATCGCGGGAATTATTTTGATTATAACAAAATAAATATCATCATGCAGCCAGCGTAAACTACAAGACTACGTAGTTAAATTCCATGTTGTGTCAACTGCATACTCCCAATTATCCTCAATGATATCGTCGTCACTCGATGACACATTAACATCAGATAGTGAGTTTTCAGCGATGGTACATGTTTATGATTCCGCGATGTCAAAATTAGAAAAGCAACACAAGTATAATAACAATGGCAACATCACAAGAACTACTTCAGCGAATAGTAGAAAATACCACCCCAGTGAAAACCAGCATGATCTCAATAACCTCAACAAACCCTGAATTCAGTGTCAATTTCCCTACTGTGGTTCCTGTTAAGGAAATAGCACTGGCAAAATTACGAGTATACCATAGTTGGCCTAATATTAGATCAGTATCATTTGGTGGTCAACAACCGAATGAATCCTTGGTGTTTGCAAGCAAGAATAAACCCGATGGTACTCCTGACTAGAACGTTGTTTCGTTACCATCTGGGTCATACCAAGTTGAACAAATCAATAATGAATTACAACGCAGAATAAAATCCATTACTGGAAAAGAATCGGAAATCGCTATAACAGTTCATGAGCCAACATTATCATCTGCCATTGAGATAAACTCACCCAAATATGTTGTAGATATCTATCAGAGTTCTATAAGAACAATACTGGGTTGGCCTGAAATCCCACCTTGGATATCTTATCAAATACCCGAACCTAAAAAATCTGATTATGTCACGGGTATACAATCATATCATGAAATCAACCCATCATATCGAAATTATTTACTTGATATAAAAAATGCAAAATTAACTGATAGATTCACATTTCTTGATAACAAAACCATGCAATAGGAATTCGGTTTTGAGAAAACTCCTGATTCATCCATTGCAATTGTATTCACTCTAAATAATGTCATTGATTATTTGAAAGAGATTAATCAATTACATAAAAGACAACTAGAATGACTACGACAGAGTTTCCAGGAGCATCTCTCTGATATAACAAGACAACGTGATGAGATTACAAAATATGTTGAGATATTAAATCAACTTGTATCTGACATGGAATATATCAACACACGAATAATTCAAGTAATAATTAATGACAAAAACGGAGATAAACAAAAATTCCTAACCAGTTATAATATCACAGAAGCTGATTTACCCGATTTCAATTTTCTTGGGTATAACGCAAATGAACTAAAAAAAAAAATCTGTTAATAATCATCTCGATGAGTATTATATACAAATACTCATCGCATGAAAAAAAAACAAATATCCTAAAGCATAATAATAACCCAGACGGAGGCGGGCGGCATATCGCTCCTCAAAACGTCAATATATCCTCGGTGATTGCAGTGAATCTAGTATGTGATGTTATCGAAGGAAGTTATCAAATAAATCTCGAAAGATCAAATCAAGCCCAACAGGGATATATTTTATACTCATTTGCACCAACAGCTCCACCCGGATTTTTAATAATTGGGGATCCAACTAATCCAGTCTATATGCGATATCATAATAATTCGTTAACGAGAATTAATTTTAAACTCACTGACCAGTCCAATAATCTAATTGATTTACGAGGTGAGGTTTTACAAATTAGTCTGTTTGTAAAATCCTAAATTGCTAGCAATTTCAAGGACTTACATCGTAAAAATTTTTTTTACCCCCATAGCAGCAGAGAGGACGCGACAATGACTTTGCGTTTCCAAAGAAAACTTTTTTTTTTACAATTTGGAGGAAGCCTTGGTTTACCAAATAAATGCCTTTTTTTACGATTTTGGAGGAAGCCTTGGTTTGCCAAATAGACGCTTTTTTATGATTTTGGAGGAGGTGTTTGTTTGCCAAATGGACGCCTCTACAAAAGTGGTCTGTCCACCCTCTCTGCTGCTCCTTAAATTGAAGAATTCATGTTATGTACATTGATCATAGTGATAATGGATGACTGGTGTTTTGTGTGCTTTATTAATATAACTGCAGTAAATTCAAGCGCGTATCAGCTAATTATAATGGTATTCAGTTTATGATTTAAGATGACGTTTTATATTAAAAAGATTGCAGTGATAAGCAGTTGGGGGGGGTATTTATATATATAGGGATTTTATTATATTATCTGAAAATCGATGCATAACAAAAATATCATTATCATAGTAATTCATTGTTGATTGATACATTATGTCTTGTTGTCAGCATAAAAAAATCTGGAATGTGACTCAGCTTATATCAACTTATACCATCACTGTCTTTGAGAAGCAATATAATGATTTAGACCTTCGATGTGACGAATTTCTGTCTTCCTCTCTAATTCTAGAGATTATATTTCTTATCCAGTTTCTATCAGACTTGGTAAGTGCTGATCCATTTAAATGTACCTGAAAAACAGGGAAGGCATTTTGAATTTGGGGTACTCTCACATAGATGCAATTTAGAATTTTTATGAATTTAATTTGAACTTGGTGAAATCAAACAACCATGGCATATATTTTCAAAAGACTGCCTTTCCTGGGTACCATGTATGTTGAAATGGAACAGCTGAATAGGTTTATATAATCAAGCTCTTGGACGACTTTGATTATGAACAAGAGGTCATGCATAGTAGTCATGTCTTTATATTTGGAAAGAGTTATATCAGACTAGATTATACTGAAATGTGTAAATTCAGAAGATAACACAAGGTTATGTTCTTACAATACTGCATAAGTCTTAGTGAACTGGTCAACTTTTGTGTTATATTTGTCAGTTGAGCAATATCAGGCTCACTTGTGCCTCATTTTATTGTTTCAGCTCATTAACTCTGGACCAGGAGCATTGAATAAACATGAAGTGGGACCAGCAGCACTAGAGTTTGAAATATCTGGCTACCTCAGCTCTGGGATGAAGATTCGTTATCTACGTGTCTATGACCGAGAGGGTTCCTTTATACCTATGAAATGGGTTAGATACATCACTGTTAGTGACTCATACATAATCAAAATATAATAACCCCAAAAGGATGGCTTACCTGGGAAGAAATCAACAGTATTCTGGATCATTGCTAACTGGGCTATTGCAGCTGATACTCAGTTGCAACATCTTAGATTGTCTTGATATCACAAGATGGGAGAAAGCATTGCTGCAGCTACAGATTAAACCAGAACCACTGAAAGCAATATTAGACCAACTATACTAGAATTCCTGAACCCTTTGTGCTGGTTAGTAAAGACTTCTTACTTTTATGACTTTTATACTACTAGTCTATGTAAACAATCAAGCTATTTTCATTTTCTTTGTTGGGGATTAGCATGTTTTGAATGAATTGGCTGAAAAATGCCACCTGTGAATTCAACACTGACGACAAACTGGGGTCCATAGATTTATATGGATTTTGAACAGAATTTCTATGCATGAGATGGGAACATCTATCATTTTGATTTGTCCATGTGTGGGTAGGTGTATCTTTGTACAACATTGGTAAGAGATTTTTCCAGAATTACTATTTCAGTTTATTTCATATTTGGAGTATAGTATCATCACATACTCCATTTCTATCCATACCATACCTGCCACAGGGTCTTAGGGGTCATTCATTATAATTGGGAAATATGGTTACATTGTTTTGGTTGAAGAGTTTTCACACTTATATTTCTATAACTATAGTTCTTTTTCGTTTAAAATATCATCACATACTGACCAGTGGATTTTATAAATTCTAATTTTGGTTCAAGTCCTGAGCTGGGTCATAGGGTCAATATGTAGAACACTTCTAGTTACAGCTAGAATTCTAATTTTTAGGTTTAATGAACTTTTTTATTCAGTTCACTATATTTTTGGAGTATTGTATGATCCAAATTCCCATTTACCCTATGCTGTTGAAACTTCCTGGAGTTATCACTGTGGATTGGGGTCATGGGGTCAAGAGTTGGATACCCCTTTGGTAATTTGTTTTTTTTCTTCTTCTGATAATTGAATAAATATATGATTCCAGGCTCCTTTTCTCCTTATACTACTGTTGCACCAGGATTATGTCCTTTGGAGTCCAGAAGTACACATTTTTATATGTATTATTATTTTTATTATTATGATTATTATTCAGTAGAGCCCTGGAATATAACCTGATCACATTCTTAAATAGCTACTTGTACCACTTCTCGTTTAGGGTGAATAGAGCTATTGGGTCAGTAAGTACAATTTTTCCTTTTTTTTTTTTTTTTATTGCACCCTGTTTGAAATATATGACAATTCTTTTTGAAATTCCTGTCGTTCTGTCATTCTCCAGGCTTTTGCAGTAGGGTATTTCTCCTGCTTATGAGATGGACATGTTATGTGTTTCTTTAAATCACAGTTCTTGTTTTGTATTTTATATTTCTTATATAACCCTGTAATCAAATTCATCACTTGCTTGGAATAATATAATCACATTGTCCCTGTCTGTTAGAACTACTTTTGCAGCTTGATTCCGCCCCAGGTTCTGGTCATGAGTTTAAAAATAATTTTGGGGAAAAGTTTTTACATCATATTAGTTTTTATATTTCTTTTTATATATATAGTGTTGTTATTTTGTGTAAGTTAAGAAATATAATGTGTAAACCAGCAACATCAGCTACTACTACTACCAGTGTATAATCCTCAACTTCATTAGACCCCTCTGTACATTGTTACAAAACTTGTTTTCCTTGAAGAAAAACTGCAACAATCATGAATTAAGAAAACATTATTTCAGTGATTGAAATATAAGCTATTGGCACAGGAGTTCATTTCTTTATCTGTTTGTTATTACCAGTAAGAACTGTGATACATGTAATGGTATATTTATCTTGATTTGAAATTGTTTCTTTTGGTATTAATTTTATCCAAAATTTTGTTGAATATAATAAACTTTGATGATACATTCTGTTACATATTTGTAGTGTTATTCATGTGCTAATATCCAATTATGGCCATAACACCAGATTTGCTTATGATATTGCCCAGAGTCTTTCATGCATGATCCGTTTTGCATCATTCATTCATCAATATTGCTATTTGCCATTTCTTTTTTTTTTAAAAAACACAGAATCGAGTTCAGTCACGTTTGGTATGAATTTCCTCAGCAGACACTCAACAAAAATTGTGTTTGTGGCAGCTCCCATAGAAATCATGTGGTTTCCATAGCAGCAGTAATTTGAAACCTATTTTCAGTTTTTCCAGAATGTCTCAGCCAGTTATAACTACATTTGGTATGAATGTTTCTTAGTATATGCTCTATCAAAATTCTTTCTGGGGTGGCTCGCTTAGCATGCAGCTTAGCTTTAAATGTAAACATGTGGCAAACCTTTTTTTAATTTTAATAGAATCATGAAGCCAGTTTCAATTCA
Source organism: Unio pictorum (assembly GCA_030141615.1). Classification (NCBI taxonomy): domain Eukaryota; kingdom Metazoa; phylum Mollusca; class Bivalvia; order Unionida; family Unionidae; genus Unio; species Unio pictorum. The sequence goes on from JARLTB010000101.1 coordinate 1,627,299, forward strand.
AAATGATAGGAATACTATTTAGGATGTGCTCTGCCATATGCTGTATAAAATTTATATTTAGGTTGAACCCCCCCCCCCCCCCCGTCACATGTGTGTCCTTAGCCTCTGGATATAAAAACTTATTTTGATTCCTCTTATGTCCCAGGATATAAAAAAAACTATTTAACTTTATTTGGACTCGCTCTCTTGAGCCTCTGGATATAAAAAGCTATTTTGACTCCCTCTCTTGAGCCACTGCATAAAAAAACCTATTTGGATTCCTTCTCTTGACCCACTGCATATAAAAACCTATTTGGACTCCCTCTCTTGAGCCCCGGGTTATAAAATCTCAGGATATAAAAACTTACTGGGACTTTTTCTCTTGAGCCAGTTTTGATAAAACTTGGTAGGAGTATGTTACTGAACAAGCTTTTATAAAAGTTATCAGTGTGACTTCCATAGCAACCATATGGAAAACATATTTTCCATGTTTTCAGAATAACTTGGCCAATTTGTATCAAACATGGTATGAATGCTCTGTCCAGCTTGCATCAGTGATGACTGCATTACAGTGACCAGATGTATATAACTCAAATCCCATCAAGTATGGCTATTAATGCTAATATATTTTTTTAACTATCAGAGAAACACTTTCTGTGCAGAATTGACTTATTGACTTGTAATAGCAGGTCAGATGTGACAGGTAGAGTCCTTGTATAAATGTGACACATTAACACAAAAGATACCTGTGTATGATCAAGTCCTTGATGAGCTCCAAGAAGAAGTACTTTTAAGTGACATGTCAAATACCACCAAATTCAACTATATAGCTGGAAATAATCCAGACAAGGTACCTATATTGTTGCTACAATTGCATTTGAGACCATTGTATAAAAGATGAGTGGTATCAGATCAACTTGGCCTCTTGTTTATATAATTGCACTAAATTTTCTTACTTTCTACATAATGTTTCTGATTTATTCTTGACTGCTCAAAATTTGGCATAATATAGACTTGTTCATTAATTCATTCATTCCAACAGACAGAGGGATGCTATACATTTAGACATAAGCCATTCTACGATGTGTGCCTCCACATATTTACATATACAAAATACCTATGCTTATGTACATAGTACATAATTAAGATACTGTAACATCTTACAAAATGGATTACCATATATGTTCGGACACAATAAAATAATTATGTTTTTCCTGTTTCCAGATCTTGTGGTGAATTTGTTTTCTTCTCACTTTGATCATATGCCCCAAGACTTTAGAAAGGAAATAAATTTGTATTGCTTTTATGCTCAAACACACACACACACACACACACACACTGCATGTTGCAATAAAATAGATAAATAAAACACTTAATAATCAACTGATATCCTGAAGATGCCATTCACGCATGACACTATGTTAGGTGAGAAAAAAATTAAGACTGAATTTCATCCAGGTCTACTGTATGACTGTATCTCTTAAAAAAAAAAATCATCATTTGAATACTCATTCGAGTTTACGTAAGTGACAGTCTTTACACCAACTCAGGTTACAAAAGTATCCTTACTATTTACCCGCATATATCAATGCTCCTTTGTATTAATTGTAAATACATATGCTAAGCACATAGAAGCCATGGTGGTGTTTAAACACAACTGGCAGTGAGCAGTTAACTCCTTCTTTGAACCTACCAACAAGACATTACAATACAAGCCGACATCAGAAACCAACTTTGGATTCTTTGAGTGAGCTGATTTCAAATTCACAAAGACAGCTGAGATATGGAAGCAAACTATGGTTTCTTTTCACAGGTATTCACTGTATATTTGACAATAAATTGATACAATGGAACAGTTTATAAAGTGACACAATATAGTACTTTATGTGCGAACATCAATGACCCAGAGTTGCTCAGAAGATTTGGAGAAAATAAAATCAGGTGATGAATTCATGAAGGCAGGAAGAGAAACGGATCATTTCGCTAACAGTTTGATCATTAGCATTGATGAAACTCTGGTGTACTTTTGATTGCATTTCTGGACAAACTGATGCTAAGATGGGGTCAAAAGTGTGAACCTTAAGCAAGATTAGTGCAGATTTGAAAAATATCTGACTTTTGTCCTTGCAGTTTCTGCTTCAGATGATATGCTGCTTCTAAAAGGTGTCCCACAACTTACAACTCGAAAAAAACAATGTGTATCAGAACATACAGTACACACAAAAAATATCTTTTAAAATTAATGTATTATGTCACAACATATATGGTAATTATGATATGCCATAAAACTATCTAAACCTATCAAAATCAACTATGCTCACAAATACAGTACACCCAAATAAGTGGGCATACAAGGTACAAATACAGTACACCTACATAGCTAGGCATACATGGTATAAATACAGTACATCCACTTTGACAGGCATACAAGGTACAAATACAGTACACCCACATCTCTATGCATACAAGGTAAAAATACACACCCATATAGCTAGGCATGCAGCCTACAATTACAGTACACCCACATAGCTAGGCATACATGCAAGGTACAAATACAGTACACCCATATAGCTTAGCATGCAGTACACAAACTCTACACCCATATGGCAAAGCATGCAGTAAATAAAGACTACATCCACATAGCTAGGCATGCAGTACACAAAAGCTGCACCCATATAGCTAGACATGCATTAGACAAACTCTACACCAATATAGCAAAGCATGCAGTACATAAAGACTACATCCATATAGCTAGGCATGCGGTACACAAAATCTACACCCATATAGCTAGACATGCAGTGCACAAAGACTACACCCATATAGCTTGGCATACAGCACACAAATACTACTCCCATATAGATTTTCTGGCAGTACATGAACTGTACCCCCGATATAGCTTGGCATGCAGTACACAAACTCTACACCTACATAGCTAGGCATGCATTGCACACAGACTACACCCATATATCTAGTCATGCAGTGTACAAAGACTACACCAGTATAGCTTGGCATGCAATACATGACCTTTACACCCAAGTAGCTAGGCATGCAGTACAAGACACAACACATATCCAAAGAGTAAAACAAAACACATACAGTCGTGACATATATACATGAATATTACCCGTAGTAGAATATTTAGCACAACAGATAAGAATTTGAATATTTTGCATGATATTGATTTTTTAAATCATTACCAATCCACAGTAGAGATTTGATAGAATGCTTAAATAAATACAAACAAATTGAATGTTTTAATAATACAAGCAATTTTTTTTAATGTGTATACAATGGTGCACCATTATTTTATTGCATTCCTGCTGTTGACTGTTTAGTGATTTGGGTTTGGATTTTTTAAATGTAGCTTTAACAATTTTTTTCGTCATGTCGCTATAATGTCCCATACTGTCACATCATTCAAACACCAGGCCAACCAGTCCTAACACTAACCTCTTAATGTTGAGAGCCATGCAAGGCAGCTGTTAGTATCATTTTTATAAGTCTTTGGTTTGATTTGGCCTTTGATAAAACCCCACGACTACCTGCATCCAATGCTTCAGCAAAGGACTGAACACAAAAGAAAACAATATTATATGTTTGCTTTGTCAATACAGTCGACTCCGGTTAACTGCATACCTTCGGGCCCATCACAAGACTGTGTAGTTAACCGGAGTGTGCAGTTAACCGAAGTATGGTACAGTGCAGCTTTAAATCAGCACAGCACGAATATATGCGAAGAATAAATTTAAACAATGATTAGAATCCACTCTTTCAACTTTTACTTAACTGTTAAGCTTGTTTTTGTTACTCCAAACACAATTTCACTGATTCAACCAATGGATCAAGGAATTATAGCAAATTTCCAGAAATTATATAGATCGCTTGTTATTCGAAAACTGCTGTCAGACATTGATGGGTCATCTCCCACAGAAAAGCGTTCAGCTCCAAAGTCGTCTGCATCCTGTTTTTCGCCGTGTTGTTGTTTAAATTGAATTCCGTTGCGCATTTACCATCTTTCCAACCATCCATTTGTTCGTTTGAAATCATTCAAACCCGAACGGTTTAGAGCAATGTTTCCCATGCTCTACTAAAAAAATTTCCCACGCTATTGCTCCATAGTGGGCGCAGATATACATGTATATACCACCTAGGGTGTCCTTTACATGTCAATCATTTACAAAGTTGCATGTACCGGCTTAATTGTTGGCTTATTTGAAGCACTACAGCAGTGGACTGGCAATAACTGATCATGACTATACATTGTGCAGTTAACCAGAGTAAAATTGTATTGAATAATGTGCCGCGGGCAGAAATTTATCGTGCTATTATCCGGAGTGTGCATTTAGCGAAGTGCAGTTATCCGAAGTTTGTTCCCATTGAAAAGCATTGGAAAAAAACGGGACCGGCGTGACTACATGCAGTTATCCGGCGTGTGCAGTTAACCAATGTGCAGTTAAGTGAAGTCGACTGTAATGGAATGATGAATGTAATGTTTTTGTTTTGAGGGTGGATATTTTACAATTTGTATTCGCCATGAGAAAGTTCCATCACAATTTAGAGCCGATTTGCAGTCATGAAGGGTGTTAATTAATTTATTTAAATAACTAACTCTGGCACTTCTGTATTACTTACAAGTTTTTTCCTTTATATTAACTCTTTCTGATATCATTATGTCTCTACAGTCTTCTCATTCTGCAATAAGTAATATGAGAATACTACACACACACCCTAGTAGGGTCTGACCTGCGTTTTACTTTAATAACTATCAAGGCTGATACTTCCCAGATTTAATTCTTGCCCCAATGAACTCTTAAACTTGAAATACAGCAATTGGTCAGACCTTACTTCTGATGAAAAACTGAATTATACTCTACATTATTAAACAAGATTGATATCTCATACTGTGTAATGATCATGGCTGCACTAATCGGGTGCATATGAAACAGATTAATGAATTATACACTGATGTAGCTAAGGCTTTGTCGATCTCTGGTAATAGCTTGACTAGTAAATTCAAACATGGTCGCTGTGTCAAAGAACTGCATGACTTTGCACAAAATGCTTACCTTATGTGGCGTGATAACGGTAACCCTTGTCATGGCCATCTCAGTAACCAAATGCGCCAAACAAGAGCACAATTTAAGTATGCATTTAGATTATGTAAGAAGGAGGAAGTAAAGCACTTGCTGGCACAAAAAATGAAAATGTCTACCAACATGAATTCTGGAAGCATGTTAAACAAAATACTACAACTTCCAATAAACTACCAATTTGTATTGATGTGAGACATGGTCAGAATAATATGTGCAACATGTGGAAAATCATTTTGAAGACTTAGTAATAGTGTTAAAATTAATCGAATAAGAAGCATGTGCTCTCAACATTGAATACCCCTTCTTCTCTTATTGAGGTAGAGTTTAATGCCATTTTTCAGCACATGATAGGCTATACATGGCAGCCAGTATTATTGGTGGAGGAAGAACCCTCATATTGAGGTAATCACATTATCTGAGACCAAAGTGCAATAACAAGACGAAAAGGTGGTAAATATATATATATATATATATATATATATATAGACACACACACAAATCATAATAAGCTTGGTCAGTGTTACACAAGTTAAGGGAAATTATTAAAGATATGTGAACAATACATGTTTGAGAATGATGTCATCTATATTACAAAAAATTAAGTATGCATGGTCTTTCAATCAACTTTTTTCAAATTACCATCTCCTCCTGTACATCTTACATATGTCAACAGTTATACATATTTGGGTCATATTTTGAAATCCAATTGGTCAGATAATGAGATAATGAAGATATGATGAGACATTACCGATTTTTGTTTACTTGAACAAACATGCTTCTACGTAAATTTAAGAATTGTTCATTGAATATCAAAATTAGATTATTCAAATCTTATTGCTGCACGAGGTATTGCGTTCCTCTGTGGACAAACTTAGTGAATGTATGGAAAGAAAACTAGTTATTGGTTCTAATAATAGTCTTTGTTTTCTATTAGGTCTTCTTAGATGGAACAGTGCCTCCAACATATTTGTAAATTATAATGTATTCAGTTTTAATGACGCAATGAGTAAGTATGTAATCTCAATGACAATAACATCTAATACTAGTAGTAAGAACTGTATATTGAAATCTCTTTGAAACAATGACATTTATTTAAATTCTCATATTATTTGCAGATGGAACAATTTACTTTTTAAATGTGCCATTTAATTATATTCTTAACAATGCACGGCGCGGTTATTGTTGTAGGGTTTAACACCATTTTTTAGCAAGAAGAACCAAGTCTAAAGCACTTTGTTACGGATCACTGCCGTCTCACCTCTGTCTGCGTGGGTTCGAGTCTAAGATTCGGCTAATGTAGTTATGTGAGAAAGCTTGCCAGTAGCTTCTCGTGGGTCGGTGGTTCTTTCCAGGGGTTTTCCCGGGTTCTTCCTCCACCAGTAATACTGGCCACCATGTATAGCCTATTGTGTGCTGAAAAATGGCATTAAACCCTAAAAAACAAAAACAACTCTCTTTATTTATATATATATATATATATATATATATATATATATATATATATATATATATATATATATATATATATATATATATATTACTTTAGATGTGTGGATTATGTAGTCTGAAATAAAGAATTCTTACCTTTTCCTTGATTCTCTAAATTGATTCCAATTTATGCTGCAGTTTGCTCTTTTGGCTAAGAGATATATGTTGGTTTTCAGTACTGAATTAAAAAAATTATTGTGTATGCATGGATGATCTTTTGGATATATAATTACCCTTTAATTCAGGTTACTAGAATGCGATGCTTCTAAGATATTACAATAAAATATACAATCCTGTTTATCAGTTGGAAAGATTAGTGAAGTTCTACTCAATCTGTATAATAAATCTCAGTATAACCCATAACGGGTTGTCTTGTAGTCACACGTGTTGTTGAAACTCGTAAAATGTATATACTACAGATGAAGGAATAATGGTCACTGCTAAAAGGATTTGAGATCCTCTTTTCGAACTTAAAAAAAGGTACTAGCATTTTTAGGAAGTAAAAATTAATCTTTGTAAAGCTGAGTTCTATTGTCCAGGAGGGATTAATTACTTAATCTAACCTGAAGGTACTCATAATATTTTTAATATTTCCACTTGGAACTAAAATCTCTTTAATGACGATTTCCAAAATAATCAAATTATCACAATATTATTTTGCTAAATCAGTCGAGAGATAAACTAATGTTCCAGTTTTAATATTGCAACATCTTAAATCAAATTGATATTACAAGATGTGCCGTTCATATGTTGGATTCGTTGTTTTGTTTAGCTTTTGACTTTTTTATTTTTTTAATTTAATTTTATTTTATTATTTTTTTAACAATTAAATCTCACTTTTGTATGTTATTTCAATCCAAAGAGCTTCAGTGTTTGGTTTTAATAAATCAGCCTTTTCGATAAAAGGAATTCCTATTTTACTGCAAGTCCACCTCCATTTCTACTTCTGTGAAAAAAGATTGATGGTGAAAAAGTTTGATATGGTAATCCGCGCTGTATTGATCTGTCAATTCTTGTGTTTCTGACTGAAATACAGTAATATTAAAATAGTTGACATTGTGTGGGGATGTTGGTTTTAATGGCATTATTAAACATATTATTGGCTATTTTGTGTTAAGGAAAGGGGGACTAAGAATGTATCCTAGGTACACACAGAAACAGATGAACCTGGCAGTCATGATCCGGCATTAAACCAGCAACCCATTGCTTAAAATTACAACTTTCAACCAATTCTACCGTGGCTCCACGGCTCAGTTTAATATTGATATGATTTATTTTATTAAAGACTCTGTGTAGTTTAATGACAATTTAAGAAAAGTTTTTGGAACATGGAATCTATTTGTGTGCCTTGTTTGGTTTGGTTATCAATTCTGAATAGGAAAAGTGCATAGGAAAAATTCATTCATAGGCAAAATGCAATACATATTAATCCTCACATAATGCTGAACCACCGTCATATATGGCACTATGGCTAAAGAGAAATAAAAGGAATATTTAAGCGACTTATCAAAATCCCTCAACAGAAATCAAACTTATATATATATATATATATATATATATATATATATATATATATATATATATACAGGAAGCATCCCACAATAGCCCTGTTCAAGAAGGGTTGTTATCTCCCCTGATTAATTACCTCCCCACCCTCCCCTCATGCTCTTTATAAAAATTAAAAAAAAGAAGATAAAATTGACCTGTTCAGTGTTCACAAAATTTTGGGAAGCAAAAGCAAAATATAGTACACTGTTGAATTCCAAAATACGTTATAGAATTGCACGGGTCAGTTTTCTTTACATATTATTCCCATCTGGGGTTAATAATAGCCAACAATTTTGAATAACGTCTTTCCAGATAATGTTCGTCAGAATATTTACATATTTTGTATTATTATTTTTTTCATGAAAAATAGTCTTCCATGCAGATTTTAATATACAAATGATACTTATTCACCATTATATATAGCTGCCATAACTAAAAATACAAAATCATTTGAAAAGCATCAAAGAGAAACTGAACATATTTTCAGAACGCATCTTACCTTGATGAGTTTTTGATTTTGCACAAATGATGCAAATATTATAACAAATGTGGCTGCTGATACTGAGAAATAGAACAATTGTAATAACTTATTTTAAAATGTTGTTTGTCAAAATTTGACCCAATTTGACAGTCGTAGCTCAAGGCCGTTCACATTTGTAGCAGTTACTCCAATGCACTATGGCTGCCGTTACTAAAAACTATTTAAAAAAGGCAAAACATTTTGCCTTAGAAAAAGAAAACGCTGAATAGAATTTGGCCAACTTTTACAGCGATAATCATGGCATCGAGAGAAGTTACTTTAGTGGATCAATATGTCGGTGTAGGTCGTCTTGCTGTATGATGTGGCACATTTCAAGATCGTCGAGGACGACGGGAAACTTATATAGTTTCAGATAACATTTCGTCCATCTCGCCTTTTAGCTTGAAAGTACAAATATTTAACATTGAGCGTAATATATGAAATTAATAAAACTAATGATGACCTGAATCTAGAGTGTGAAAGCGACGGGCGCATGCAAGTATGCATTTCATAAGCTTTCTAATATATATGCATTTGTTTGGGATGGGGTGGGGTTATTTATGTTTTGTAGGGGTTTATTTATTATTGTTTGGGGTGCATGTTTTGTTGCTGTTTTCACAAATAACAAAGCCTTGATCTTTTAATGTATGCTAAACCGATTTTCCATAGTGAAAATATTATACAGCATGACACACAAACACGCACTCACCCGGTATTAAATTACCCTTTAATACAGTACTGATTATAGACATGTTCACGACATAGTTGCACTGTACGAGGTACATTGCGATATCTCTTTTATCCTGGAGCTCAAAGGATCTGCTTCATTGATCATTGTTCTTATGTTTCCCAATCGATTGATAAGCCATAACATAGCATTGTAAGAGTTACATATGAGGCGGATTACAGAGATAAAATGATCTGATTGCCCAACGGTGAGAAATTTGTTAGCAAAACTTTCGCTCATGCAGTTCAGATTTTAAACATAAAAGCTTTCTCTGCAATAAAATGATTACCACCTTCCATTGAATGAATTTACGGTGTCACATACATTTTTGAATGTTTTGGCAGCCGAATCATTCTAGTTTTTACGTTATTTTCATCCTTTTACATTGAAACTGGGCCTGCATGTGGGCAGTGTGGTAATATCATAATCCCATTTTGAACAGCAAACTGTTGCATAAATCTATTGCCAAGCTTGAGCGACTTTCTTTGGCAGTAGGTATTAAGTGGGATCGGGATAAAGAAGCGGGATGACATCGTCGTTTGCGGCACGTCTTCAGATACTTGGGTGAACTATGACACATCATAATCCATATTTAGGTGGATATTTCGACTCATTCGGTGCAATTCCATTGTCGCTTTAAGTTTAACTAAAAGACAAAAAATGATTTCAGCATAAAATTGTCAGTTATCAGCATTTAGGATTATTTAACATATACAAGCGTTTACTGTGCCGTTCATATTACTCACGTTTCCAAAAGCAACATGGCCGTAGTGGGCGATCACGGACCCTGGAGCAACACAGAGGCCTCTCCTAGTTCATGTTCAAAAAGATTCTTTTATAAAATTGGAAAGTGTTTTTATATTCGGGACCTGTGGATATATACCTGCCAGCCCCCCCCCCCCTCCTCGAAACCATATCGATCTATGAAAACCAGTGAGGGTTTTTTTTTATTCCTCAGGCCATGCGGGTTTATGCATTTTCTTTTTTGCTTAAGCGATGATTGTCTTTATAGTTTTTGCCGGAAGCCATGCAGGCCTTTGTCGGTTTACCTCGAGCCATGCAGATCCATGAAAACAAATGGTTGTTTTTAGTTCTGCCGATCATAGTACAAAAGAGCTTATGTGATGGTTTGTTGTCCGTCGTCTCTCTTACGTCGTCTGTCCGTCAGTAAGCACAAGTTTATTATTGCCACTTTTATTAAAGTATTTGGAATATTGCCTTGAAACTTTATACACACGTTAATCTCATGGTCTTTTTCAGGGGTCGGCAACCTATTTTACATAGCGTGCATCTTTTTGGGATTATTTATAAAATGAATGTGCGCGTGTCGTCATTAAGAGAGTAACACAGTTAAAATCGCGATTATTGGCCGCCCATCGCGTGTCACACAAAAAAAACTTGACGTGTCACCTTGTGGCATGCGTGCTGTAGGTTGTCGACCCCTGGTTTAGCTCCTCCTAAATATAAATGGCGCTAACGGGCATCCTATTATGGTCTCACCACAATCGTGTTATCGCTGATAAATGGATGCTCTTATCAGGATGGGGTTTCGCTCAAAGAACTTTTATGAGGATTTGTGTTCATAAATAATGACTATGTCAATATGACATCCAATATGGCCACCACGACAGCCATCTTAACAATATGATTATCATAACTCTCCTTGATCAGAAAGTTTTATTGGTGTGGGTTTTCACCAGAAGGCTTATTATAATATCCAGTTGGTTTTAAATGAAAATGGTACCAATATAGCGTCTAGTATGACTGCCACAGTTGCGATCTTGAAAATCTTGTTATTTGCTACTTTTGAAAGGAATATCATATTATGGAAATAATGTTATCTCTAATCCTTTCCAGATTAATGGCTTTAACAGCATGGGGTTTTCCACAAGAAAATTCTGATGAGACATTTTTTCTCCTAAACGAAAATGGTGCCAGTCGTATATCCAATGTAGCTGTCATGACTTATAAATCCTGTTGTTACTTCTCTTTGTTTCACCAAAAGACTTATCATCTCCTCTTTGTCCTAAATAAAAGCGATGCCGAGCTGACTTACAATGTGCTCCACATCATCTAGTTTGAAAACCTAGTTTGAAAATTTTTTTAGTGTTGAAGAATACCAGAGATGGTTTTAACATTTAACAGTTAAACAGAAGAAATTGTCTTGTCTCGAATTCCTGGGAATTGTTTTGGTCCAGCAGTGTCGGTGCCTTCGAGGGACTTTGTTTCCTGAAGTCATACAGGTGTATGTAGCTTTTACCTGAAGTAGTGCAGATTTGTGTACTTTTACCTGAAATTATTCAGATCTATGAAACCCAAGCATTGTTTTTACATCAAAGATGCAGATCTATGCTGTTTTTTCCCTAAAGTGTTGAAGGTCTTTATCATTTTTACCTCAAGTCATGCATACATGTGAAAGCCGTGGTTGTTATTACGTGAAGCCAAATATGTATATCACATGGATGGACTCCAGCCCACAACTTAAGAAGTCAAAGGTAATTCCTTTGTGATCATTCGTCAATTAACACTCACGTATGTCGTATTTTTATCACGTGGCCAGGGGTATTACAGAGAGTGCTTGCATTTGATATTTGTTCTTCCATACCCATCCACGACATATCCCCCCTCCCCCCGTAGTATTTGCTGTCTGAATGGCTGCCCTTACTGTAATATGTTCGTCGGTTGGAACTTTTATTTGTTATTTTTGCATGGTCATATTTTTGTATTTCTAGATGACATTTTAAAAAAGAATCGAATAACAAAACGTTGGTGAAATGAGTCTTGAACAGATGAATGTGTTGGTACGGTACAGAAAACTTTGTTATTTTGTCCAATGTTCTGTCTTGCAGTAACGACATCTTTATCATCAGATCTGCTTAGATTTTAATAATTCAGATAAACAGCTGTTAACAGCAGTGTACAAGCCTGACATTAATGTCTTGTGTACATCAATTAGTCATAAATCATTTTAATGAAGTGATTAAATTGCACCCCCTGTGCATAGTTACGGATGGTGAGGTATAACAGTGTCATTAATGACCAATATTTTGCCCAACATTGTTGACAACTAGTTAGAAACGTTAGTTTATTTTCAAGACCATAAATCGGATATTGACCGATGTGTTATTTTCTGCTGAAGTATCTGCCCAGGTTTATTTTTTTATTTTTTTGTTTCCCCGTTTGATGTTCGTGCGGAGGAGGGTTCACTGCGGTTTTAACTAGGTCACATCCTCTAATAAATATGTATAAATATATTCTGACAGGACATACAATTTTTTTCTGTCCTTAGGGTTTACATATCATATAAAAGATATTACTCATCATTGACTTGATCTGAACATTTTTAAAAGATTTAATCTTAAATACTCGAGAAAGACTAGTGTTAGTCGCAGGATAACAGTACTGATGGAAATCGAATCGAAACAGTAGCTCCGAGTAGGAAGAAAGACAGAACCGCCTAATTGAATGTGATTTGTGCCTAATGTCATTTGAGACTGTTTCTTTTGACTCATTTTATTGATCTGCATCTGGTGGAAGGATGTTGGCATGTTTTACATGTGGATACTTATTTCGATTCCACATTCCGTATTATATGTCCCACGTGAAAATTTCAGATACATCACAGGCAAAATTTGTTGACACAATGCCTTTATTCTTTGCCATATATTATCTATTTATGACTCGACCTTGTTTTCAAGATCAACTTTACACTAATTTCATCCGTCGTTTTACCTAAAAGCCGAAATGAATGAATAGAGAAAACGTTACTCGGCAATGATCATGCAGCTTTTACTCATCAGAGGAAGATGTTTTTGAAGATAAAAGTTATAACCATTGTTGATTTATTCTCTATTTAGAACTTTAGTGATCTACTGGTGACACGCCAGCAGTACTATTTAATGAGTTGGGTAAATGAGTGTCTCTTCGACACGAGTTTCCATGTTCTGTTTGTCTTATACAGGCATACTTTCTCTTTGCTAAATTACAATGGTAGGTGGGGTTGTCAAAATGTTATGCCACATTAAAGCACAAAGTAGGCCCGGGTATGTAATAAACCAAAGTATGTAGACCTTAACCTCTGATCCTAAATATACTACACAAAATGTTAGTCTAATAGTACCAAGTGTACTCTCAAGTTTTGTGTTATCCGTGTAACCCTTGCGCTGGTACGACGATTATATCTTTTGTAGCTTCAAGGTTTGGTTTGGTCGTTTTACGAAACAGCAACACAGGAAGGTTATATCGTGTCATAGCAATTGGAGAAACGTGCTTACCCACATATAAACACCGGTACTTGGTCCAGCCTGCGCCTGTTGAAGGATTTTGAACTCTTAAACTTGAACGGTCATGAGTTCGGCAAGCTGAAAACTAAAGCACCGCAGCTCCAGCTTGAAGTGGTGGACGTGCGCAGTGCACAAATACTGCTACCCAGCCCTTATACTCGCTGAACCCAAATAAATTTTCCTAGTATGATCTCAAATCTTGTGAAAACGTTTATTGTTTGTTTGTTTGATTAGAATTTTTAACGTAGCTTTAACAATTTTTCAGTCATATCGCTACGATGTCTGCAGTGAGGCAGTTTATAGTGATGTCTAGCACTGAGACATCATGCCGCAGACATGTAGCATGATGTCTCACCCAGTCACATTATCCTGACACCAGGCCGACCAGTCCTAACACTAACCTCTTTATGCTGAGCGTCAAGCGAGGCAGCTGTTAGTACCATTTTTGTAAGTCTTTGGTATGACTCGGCCGGGGATCGAACCGACGACCTCCCGCTTCCGGGGCGGACGCTCTAACCTCTAGGCCACCGGAGCGGTTGTGAAAACGTTTAATTGAAAGTTCAATCAAATTTCAATGTATGACACGGCGATCTGATTTTAATCAGATTACCACGATCACAAATTAGAAATCATTAAACATAATAAACATGATATGCGTAAGTGAATAAATTATTGTGATTTAGGTATTGATAGAAGTATTATTTTTTAGCCCGACAATCCAATCAATGTATACTTATCGATATTTGTACCACACTTATACCAGTTTCGTTATTACTTTGGATTTGTATCAGAAAGGACTAGTCCGACCACAATGGGTATTTGTCCCCAAAGAGTCCACGTTTTGAACCTCAAAAATTAAATGTCGAGAAGACGAAAATGTTCCGTGATAAAGGTGCAAAAGATCAAACTCCACCACAAATGGAAATTCAGAAAAGATAGAAGGTCTCTTTGATTAATTATTACAATTTCTAGGGAATGTTATCATCATTATAGCAAACATTATCATGTAGTACCTTTCAATTTATTTCTCCAAACAAGTTTTTATTAATTACTGTCATTTTAGCCATAGTTATTGTTTAGTCTACGCGACTGTTTTAGTAGCAGCTGATTAAATTTGCTTGCATATTTATAATTACGGTCATTTAATATACGTATTTTATCAGCTAAAACTAATTACAACTTATATATATCGTCTGCTGTAGTCGCTTGAAGTCATATGACCAGACTACATGGTGTAAGGACCTAAACCGGCATATAAACCTAAACAGTCGCGTGGCCTGTTTATATTATTATTATTTTTTTACTTTAAAAAAATCTAACCAGATTCTTCTCATGAACCAACAAATGTCGAACCGATATAATTTAGCTGCCACTGGTTTATTTCCACTAGTATAGAGTTTCTGGAAGTGATAGCGGATGAAAAACAGGAAGCCTGAAATGGTTGTTAGGTGATTTGCTAAATTAAGCGTTTCATAGAGGAGAGATGCGTCTTCTTATCGATCTTGTGACAAGGCATTTGTCCAAGGCTTCGAATAATACTACCTGAGCGTAAATTTTAATTAGACGTTAAGATGTGTCATAACAACATATTAATAAGAAACTTGTTTCCATGCAGGAAATGTCAGACACCTGACATTTTATTAGTTACTCTTTTCGTTAGGAGAAACTAAAAATGCTCAAAACGTGTGCAATATATGTTTGCCTATGGTAATCATGTACACACGCTGCGGATTTGTGATATTATTAAATGAAAAATGTATTTAGTATGTTAGTTTAATATACCCTTGAATTAACAACTATCTCCGAAATGGTACAGCTTTCCAATGCAAAAAACACTTTAGTATTACGTTTCTAATTTTTGTTAAGTTTGAGTTTTAAGTTGGCAGTAATAATGAATAATGATTAAAAAATATTTAACCATCGAATGTAGAAATTCATAAACTATATGTTAAAATACAACGTATATTTGTAGCTGAAAAATTGTCTCAAACAGTAGCTTTAAAGACAGTGAGTGATAGTACATAATGCTGTTGTCAAGCCGGCGTGTCAATTTTGAAACGGCCCTCTGCAGTGGAAATGAACAGAAAAATCTAGTTCCTAACAAAAGAAAGGTTGAATATGACAGCAGATTAAACGTGGTTAAGTATTGACTCTGATGGATTTAATAATATTTGCAGTCTTTTGAATTGTATTGATTTATGATGTTATAACGTCATTTTCTGACCCACTATACTAAATCAATGTGTCATTTCATGTTTACTTAATAGAGTCTGTAATTGAGTTTCTATTGGATGATATGATTAGTTTTTACAAAGATAATATCGCCGTACCATGATATGACGGACTGAGCTTGCTAATTGTCGTCAACAAAATGTCATGTATGCAAACAGGTTTACGTTTATTCTACAAATCTGCTGTAAACTGCTAAAAACGTAACTGTTAAAGATATTTTTAAAATTAATGTTTTCTTTGAATTAAACAGGAAAATTTTGTATTATTATTTTATTTATTGTAAATGGAGTTGTGTTGCCAATATTGGTCAAGCAGCATTAACAAATAAATTTAGATTAAATGTTGAGTATGATATTATTAGGAGCATTCTAAATAAAACTTGATTTCAGTAATAGAAACGAGGCTGATGAGTTTATCTACTTAACTATGGGTGTGTCCCTGGTAATGTCGCTAGCCAAAAGAGTATATTGTGCACCGTTGTTTGATTCAATGCATCCGAAATAATCTGATTAAATCTGTTTGATTCTTTAAAATATCAATTGAAAACACACAATCGCTTTCTTCCAGTGATACGAATCTATGCTCGTAAAATAAGTAATAGCAAAGAGGGAAGACACCAAGCTTTGTAAAATTTAACAAAAAAATTATTTCCCAATACAAAGTGAAATTGAGAAAATACTTACGGTATTGCAAATTGAATCTCAAATTAATCCAAGAATTACAAACACAAAGTCCAAATCATAAAAGGTCCTAAATAAAACTCAGCTCAAGTCCCGAAGAGATCCAGATCTGAAGGCGGTGGCGTGTCTGTTATAGCTTATGGTGTGCTGATATATCAACTGTCTCTTGTTGAATCACAGAAATATAAGTCCAGATTTGAATTCAGCCTAAATTCCAGTGAATGTCTTTTTCCATGCATTTTATCAGAACACTTTTGTATTTCCAGAGAAAATAATCATTTGAATTAAATAATTTGAAGAAAATAAAATTTAGCCCAAACGGGTCACAACATATAATACAACTTAAAAGCACGACTCACTGAATCCTCGCAATCACAAAATTGTATATTTCTTTGTTTGACCTCAGGTCACAATGAGTATTTTCTATTTTAAGAAATGCACACAACTTTCTAGAAGGATCGATTGAACCTTGTTTATTTACAACACAATAACCAGTAAAATTCACTAAGAAAACCCCGACCCAAATAAACGCATTTACTCCTTATTTACCGGAATAATAAACATGATATTAAGCTCATACGCATAAATAATAATTTAGCTATTTATTAGTTGTTGACATAAATAAAAATTTTAAAAAGTCAATCGGGTCAAGCATACATTAACTCAATTTTGGACAAGGTCAAGTCAAGCATACAATTTTACATTACAAAATAATGAAATGAAATAAATTTTAAAAAAATAAAATTAATAAAATAAACCATTAAATTAAATCTTCATAACACCAGTTAGCACAAGATGTCTAACTAACACAATCTGACATCTATCCCCTTGCCAATTTCGAGCTAATTGTTTCGTACGATTGGTAATCATTGTTTACACTAGACTGGACCAAACAATAGCCACCAATCAGAATGAAATTTAGTTATTCACTCCATGAAATACTGAAAGTGTAAACCTCGAAACTTGACTCAAGCGAACAAGATACGAAGAAACAGAAACTTTTGATAAAAGTGGCTATTAAATTATCAGTAAAATATGTAAATCCTAAATGGGGGAAAAGTATGGAATGTCTCCTTTAGACTGTGACAAGTTGTATGTGATCAAATGTTATAAGAAAATTATCATGAAATTAGCGGTGAGGAGGGGGGAAATTTCAAACCGCTTGTGAAGGATAGGAATAATCATAAAGTCCTCCACGGACAACGACGCTTGTCGCATGTAAGCTAAATGTGCCAATTTTAAATGTGGGAAGGAGTGTGATCAACGACTATCAAATATGGTGTAACAAAGGTAATATTTTCCCTACAATTCCAGTACTATATAACCATATGTTCTAAGAATTTTACATGTTTTACTGTATCTTTTATTCTTTCTACCTTTTACAGACAGTAGCAGTTCGACGGTTCGTGGTGCCCCTTCGTTGCTGCAGAGAACATTTTTTTGGGTGTGTCAGTTGTCAACCCGCTCTTCCATAAATATATAATTCTTGTGAAGAATGGACCCCCTTAACACTCCGGTGAAGGTGAAATACTATAAAACTTGCAAATGCAAAAGTGATAAAATAAAGACTCGACTGCGCCTCATTTGCCCGGCGTCCGGGAGCAGATTTGACACCTCCTACCCAACTCCGAGACTCCACTGTTCACAGAATTTTAACATAGTCACCTTTTATATTTTATATTTTTGTACTTCATCCTGAAATTTATTTGAATGGATTTATCCTCACTTATAATTGACACCATATAGCCTGAGATGCCTTTAAGCGCTAATACATGCTTGCAAGTAATACTTGATGGCTGGGACTTCAGAGCTGGAGTTCCTACTATCATCGAAACGAAGGTGACTAAGTATATGATGTTTAATAGAAGTCACCTGTTCAACAAGTATTGCGTACCACAACCCTAACATACCGAAACTAACAGAACATTTATGAAGATGGGCGATATTTGTAAGACTTGTTTCTCTTATCTGCTTTGTTGGCTCAATAAAACATTTTGTTTCGTACAGAATTATAATGGTTTTCGTACCAAATATCTCATTAATGACAATCATTATACGAATCTTTTAAATGTGTGATTGTGATATTATAAATGATTCATGAAATGAATTCTTACGATATATTTTCCAATTCTGCATTTACGTAAAGAAATACTCAGAATTCTCTCCGCATAATGTTAAAGAAATATCACCATGACGGTGGGCAAAACGTTTATTTTGATCTTTTGATGGTTTACTTGCGATACGTTGTTTGTTTCTTTGTACTTTCTGTTTGCTTTTTTTTTATTTTTTTTTTTTGGGGGGGGGTGCTTTTTGGTAGTGATGGGTGTAACGACTCTTTTAACACATTATTGGCAATATCATACCGAGGAAATGAAGGCTAAGTGCCTTTCCCATGGTCTCATTAAGCTGCCGACAGGAGTTGGCATGGACGGGTATCTAACCTGCAATCCTTAGATTATCAGCTGAGCTTCATACAGTGTCTCCCCTTGCCAGATACATTTACGATCTACTAATCTCACAAGTGAATTCGTAGGGATATTCGGTGATTTATTGAAAACACCCAATGTGTTCACCTAATTGATGTTACCCAGAGAAAATCAAAGTTTCATAATCAAGGGAGTGTACCATTAAAGTAGATAATAATAACTCTTTATAAGGAGGACCACAGTCAAGTTTCAAATTTATTATTCATATTTTCAGTTATGTTCTGAAATGACTGCAGGTGACACGTTTGTGAAAATTACAAGTTTATTTTTTTCCCTCTTAAACGATATTAAACTTCTTGGTACAAATGTAGCTGGCAGCTCTATTGTGTCCCGTTTCAAAAAGAACTTTAACCTCCTGAAAGCGCTTTCAAATTTGTTTGAGTCTCCACCCTCGAAGATAATAATAAGACGACTGTTACATTACGGTGTTCTATACATGTCAATCGTTCGGGAAAATGTGTGCATCTAAATCTGCAGATGACGAATTTGTGATCTTTTGTATCATGAAATAACTCGTAAAGGACACTTTTTCAATAATTACCTAAACAAACTAAAGCGACTGCTATCAGATGGTCTGTCATCTGTATGTGAATTTATTGTTTTTGGTCCACGGATATAGAACATTTTATTTTTCTTCAAAGGCTCAAGTTCTGGAATCTAAAGTATGCTCATATTAAAAACATGGCTAAGTTTAGACGCTATTCAATGTAAAAGATAGGAACACCTCCGTTATCGGAATGGTTATTATTGTTGTGGGATTGTCGCCATTTTTCAGCACGTGATAGACTATGAATGGCAGCTAGTATAACTGGTGGAGAAAGAACTGGGTAGAACCACCAATCCACGGGAAGCTACAGACAAGCTTTTTCATATTGTCACATTCATCGAGTCGAGACTCGAACCCACGTGTTCAAAGGTGAGATGTCAGTGACCGGTAAAGGCAAGTAGTTTATACCACTCGGTCGTCTATTGGACTGGCTTAATATAGTTATCATTACCCAAACGATTAAAGACTAATAGACTGAAACTTAATAGCACCAGTAGTGAATTGATTGACGGACTTCAAGGATTCTGAAATTAAAGTAATATGACCCTTTTTTCGAGTGTAACAAGGGCCAATATGAAATAAATGAATACATGGAGAAATTCTAATTCCAGTATGCCCTTCTTCGAAATCTTACTACTATAATAAAATAAATGACGAGGAGGATAAAATGCTAAAATGATAGCTGTATTAATGTATCACCGAATGAAACAGAACAAACGAACACTAGATACCGACACTATAAAGACTAAATTTGCCCCCCCCCCCACACACACACACACACACTGAATTTGCATGTGCTGTAAAACTGCAGTAGCCTATATACGAAAATTAACATGCCGGTCAAGTTTTGCCTCTCTCTCTCACTCACTCTCTCTCTCTCTCTCTCTCTCTCTCTCTCTCTCTCTCTCTCTCTCTCTCTCTCTCTCTCACCCCACCCCCCTCCGAAAAAAATGAAATGACGTCAATGTGGCAAATAACTCGTGGTGTCACCGCCATGGACCCCTTCCTGCACAACATTTCAAAAATTGTATAGAAAGTCTGTGCGGTAACTCGTGGTGTCACACACACACACACACCATGGACCTCCTTCCTGCGCAATTTTTTTTTATCGACAGTCATTTTGGGACGCGTTCTAATGGCTGTTATCGCCGGGGTGGATGTGGGAGATAATCACCCAATTCCCATGGAAAACCCCCAAGGGCTTGCACCTGATAGAGCCTCTGACAACCAAATCCAGCTCCAGGCCATCACGAGTAGCTTAACTAAGCCCGGCTAAACCTGTTTAAACGGACTGGAGAATGGATTACAGGATAGTTTCTGGCTCCTCAAAACCAGACGCTTCTGGTAGATTGGGCTCGCAAACCTTGGGTGGTCGCCCATCTAGGAGAAGGTAAACTCTGTATTCAAACCTTCGTTGCCTTGCGACTATACCCTCTCATGGTATAAAGGGGGTAAACCCTAACGGAAAATCCGGAGACGGAGTCCCATAGGCGACTTATCATTGCTTTTAGTGTCATCTCGGCAACTCCTGCGACGTCGCTGGTGCCATGATATATTGGCTTGTTCTTTCCCTTGGATCCGTCAGCTGCGTGGGGAGGGGGAATCAGCTGCATGGTCAACAACTGATTCTCCATATCACCCTGCCCAGGCTTGCGCCTAGGAGAGGGCACTCTAGCTTCGCTTCACAACGTCGACACAACTCGGGAATCAGCAGTTTACCAGTTATAAATCATCGCTCGATTGGCGTAGAGTCAGACGTCATGGGTTGCTTCTGATGGTGGGAGAGACCAACATGTCTCACTGGACAGCTACTACCCGCCTCAAGCTGATAATAAAGTGCCGTCTCGCCACAGTTCGTCTGCCTTGCTGAGTGCATAGGACTTAAGGTACGCGAGTACCTGACAAAGCGGACTGCAAGTACTGCATCAAGAAATAACAAACGAAAATAAATAAAGAAACCTCCAATCCTCAAGCTATGTACCTGGAATATCCGGACCATGCTGACTGGACTCTCCTGATCTCCAGGCAATCAACGATGTTCGGAAGACTTAATACATCAACGACGAACTTGCAAAACTTCAGGTCGACATCGCCGCACAACAGGAGATATGGCTATCATAAAACGTGCAGCGACTCCTAGAGATATGCTCGTACCATGACCTCTTCGATCCATCCAAACACTGGCATCAACTGAACTTGATCATTACCAAACAGGCCTGCCATGAAAGGCGTGCTTCTTACCTGTACCTTCCACAGAGTTGACTGCGACATTGACCATTCGCTATTATGCTAAAAATGAAGCTACAGCCAAAGAAGATCCACCTCACTAGGCAAGAGGGTAAACCATGCATTGACGTGCGCATGACGTCATATCCAAACAAGGCTGATTAATTCACTTATGCCCTCTCAAAGTCGTTTGATTCAGAACTTCCCAAGTTAGTGTCAAAGAGAGATGGGATAAAATCAGAGATAATGTATACAATACAGCCACACGGATCTTTGCAAAGAGGCAGGCAAAGAACAACGACTGGTTTGAGACTAACTCCATCACACTCATGCCAGCCATGCAAGAGCGTCGCAGTGCTCACATGGAATACAAACGATTCCCAACCCCTGCCAGAGGACTTTACAGGTATAAAGGTATACGATAAGCAAAGTGCAGAGGTTAGCACGGCAGTGCGCTAATGAATACTGGCGTCAGCTCTGTCAGATAATTCAGTCAGCAGAAGACATCAGAAACATCAGAGGCATGTACGATGGCATAAAGAAAGCAATGAGTATCGCGATGAAAGTTATATCACCACTAAAATCTGCCACAGGATATACCATCCACGATAAGAGCAAGCAGATGGAGTACTACTCTAAACTGTACTCCAGATAAAAGCACGTGACAATGCCCTCAAAGACATTGAAAACCTCCCGCTCATGGCCGAACTGGACGAGAAACCTACTGTGGCAGAACTAAACAAGGCTTAAAGCAACTGTACTTAGGTAAAGCCCCAGGGAAAAGAGACAGCAGCAGAAGTCATCAAGTGCGGCTAAAGCATGCTGAACACACACCTGCACGACATTCTCTGTGCTGCGATGAAGGTGCAGTGCCACATGACATGGTACAACATCGTACCCTTGAACAAGAACAAAGGCGACATAAGCGCTTTCAACAACTACAGGGGCATATCCCTTCTCAGCATCGGTGGTAAAGCTATCTCAAGCATCATCCTGAACAGACTACAGACGCTTGCAGACAGAGTGTATCCAAAGTCGCAGTGCGGGTTCCGCGCAAAGATGTCCACAATCGACATGATCTTCTCCGTCGGGCAACTGCAGGAGAAATGCAGAGAGCAACACAAACCCCTCTTCCTGACCTTTATAGACCTCACCAAGGCGTTCGATGTGGTCAGCAGAGACGGGCTCTTAACAATCCTGCGAAGATTGGCTGAATTTCAAAGCTGCTAAGCATGATCGAGTCCTTCCACGTTGACATGAAAGGCACGCAGTACGATGGCTCAACGTCCGACACCTTCAGCATCTTCAGCGGAATGAAAACAGGGTTGCGTCATAGCCCCACGCTCTTCGGCATCTTCTTCACTGTCATGCTCAAGCATGTCTTTGAAATGTCCAAAGAATGCATCTACCTGCACACACGATCAGACGGCAAATCGTTCAACCTGGCACTACTCAAGGCAAAGAGAAACGTGCGTGAAGCAGCAGTCATCAGGGGCGTGCTCCTCGCAAACAATGCTGACCTAGCCACTCACACAGAAGATGAATCACAGCACCTGATCGACCGCTTTGCTAAAACATGCGGTAAGTTTGGACTGACTATCAACCTAAAGAAAACAAAACGTGATGTCTCAGAACGCGGACCCCCACCCCCAAGCTTCATCATCAACAACTACGAACTTGGGGTAGTCACTCAGTTCAGGTACCTCCGCTGTACCATCACCAACAAACTATCGCTCGATGCTGAGCTCAACAAGCGGATTGGAAAGACATCAACAATTCCCTCCAGGTTGTCGCAGAGAGTGTGGAACAACAGCATGCTGACCATGAACACTAAGATCTCCGTGTACCGTGCCTGCGTGCTAAACACTCTTGTATGCCAGTGAAACCTAGACTCTGTACGTCTCACAAAAGAAAAGACTGAGCACCTATCACATGCGATGTCTTTGACGCATACTCGGGATCACCTGGAGTGATAGAGTAACAAACAATGAGGTGCTTGAACGTGCCAAGATTCTCAGTATGGTTATACTCCTCCGCCAAAATCGCATGAGAAAGCTGGGCCATGTACGTCGGATGGATGACAGACGGATCCCCAAAGACATTCTCTATTCGGAACTGGCCTCTAGCAAAATGTCGATCGGACGGCCACGTCTCCGCTTCAAAGGTGTCTGTAAGCGCGACATGGAAACCCTTAACATCGATGCCAACACCTGGGAAGAGCGTGCTCTAGACAGGGTCAGCTGTTGACAGGCTCTGATCACTGGTTTCAAAGCCGACGAGGACAAGCTACTCTTGCTAGCTGATGAAAAGCGATCTTGGATGAAGAAGAAGCATCTCCAACATACCAAATTCAACTTTCAACTTCAGCAAGGGCTACCACTTCCGTGTTGGGCTACATAGCCAATACAGACGCTATTCTAGCGCCAACCGTGATGTCTCTCATGGGAGATCACTTCCATCATTTCTCGACACCAATGGATGCCAACATAATGTTGGTGTCACCCCCTCTGATGGTCACACACACACACACACACACACACACATAATATAATATAATATAATATAATATAATATAATATAATATAATATAATATAATATAATATAATATAATATAATATAATATAATATAATATAATACAATACAATACAATACAATACAATACAATACAATACAATACAATATAATATAATATAATATAATATATACACGCACACATATGGCATGGCATGAAACATGATGATATATCTCCGTTTAGCATGACATTGTAGAAACTTAGGATAAGACAAAACTGAGAGTTGACTACATACTTAGATTTGATATGCTAAATGAAAACGAGAAACTTTATGAAAATTAGACGTTTTATGAAAATGAGAAGCTTTATAAAAATGATACGCTTTAAGAAAATAGGGTTCATGCCAGTTACGCGCTGAACTTGCAAATCCAACAGTACTATTTAACAATTCGTTAACTTCCAAGAGAATAACGTACGTGCATCTTCTTTTGGTATTAAGTAACGTAGTCCATTAAGCTCTAAGCAACCGCGTCTGATCTGCACGAGCCAACGAGCGATCGCTCTCTCTTCAGCTGGCATCACTTAATATATATTCACATAGCGTGCGTTTTGTAGTAAAAAAAAAAATAATGCAAAATACGATCAATTGCCATGCCAGGTACGATTGCTTTCCGTTACGAGATATCCTTATCTGCGAGTTGCAAGGGGCCGTCCATTTACTTGGTGCGGATGGAGGGGGATCGGAGGTAAGTTGACGTATGTGTTAGTATGGTGGGGAGGGTGATTGGGACTAAGTAGTACGTGTGCACATAATAACAAACTATATTATAGCTATTACGAGTAAAATCTATATGCCTTGGCCAACAAGAAACAACCCTGAGCATTCACACATCTTCCCATATGTTTGTACCCACCTATCGGTTAAAAGAAAAACGAAGAGCATTAAGGTATAACAAAATGCATACAAATTTGCCATTTCATTCATCAATTTATAATTTCTAACCTGATTTTCTCGATGGGACCCCGAACACTGTGAACTTCGCGTTTCAAAGCAATGGAAAAAAAAAAAAAAAAAGCACACAAAATTTTTTAAAAATATTACTCACTGTCCTTTTCAGGTTTCCAGTACAGACCATTGCATTTAAAACTGTCGTCTGAGTACATTATTTGAAATGTCTCATTTTAATATTTCTTACAAATATTTGAACAAGTAAAAAGGAAGAACTTTTAAACATTTGTTCAAAGATATGTAACGCCGACGTTTAAGGAATTACTGAGATTATCAAAGAAACGATTGCGTCTCTTGCTTGAATACATAGACCCACCCATGCAAATCTGGCGACCGTGGGGGAGAGTACTAAGCAAAAGTGTACGTGAGGGGTGTATGAAATGGAACAAGGGGAGGGAGGTCGTAAAGGGCTTATTTGTTTTATTGTTGTCTTGCCTACTAAATGGATGGCCCCAATCAATACTTTTTTTAGTTCATTATTTAGACGTTAAGAAACTTCGAGACTAACGCTTCATGTAGATTCTAATAATCGCCGTAACGCAGCTTGAATTAGTGAAACACTATAAATTATTTACATTTCAGTGGGTCAACTTTAGTGTCCATGCGAAAATTAGTAATTTTGCCAAAAAAATACTTTATTGGTTTGGTTTGGTGTTTAACGGCAGAGCAGCACAAGTATGTTATTTAGTGCCGAGCCAGATGAAGTCAAGTGCTGTGCCCATGTACACCCCACGATAATTTACCCAGGCTGGTCCGATGGTAGGATTCGAACCCACACCTGTTTGGTAGTGAATCTGACAATACTTAATTGGTAAAGAAAACGTAAAATATTTTGACAAGTAATGTATTTCTGTATTTTATTTTTGTTGTTGTTGTTGTAGGGTTTAACGCCATTTTTCATTTTTACGATAGGCTATACATGGCGGCCAGTATTATTGGTGGAGGAAGAACCCGGGAAAACCACCGGAAAGAACCACCGACCCACGAGAAGCTACTGGCAAGCTCTCTCACATAACTACATTAGCCGAATCTTAGACTCGAACCCACGCAGACAGAGGTGAGATGGCAGTGATCCGTAACGGAAAGCGCTTTAGACCACTCGGCCACTCAGGGACCCTTATTTTTTTCGGGGGGGGGGGGGGATGGTCTTGAAGTAAATTGTTAAGCATTACATATTTTGAAGATGCTCTTTAGAAAATATGTCCGTTTTAAAGGAACTTTGAACAATTGACAAAAGGATATTTATTTTATTTATTGTTCGTCTCATCAATGTTTATGTCACAATATTGCCGCAGATAAAAATAGTAGTAACCATTCTTCCTAACAAAACGGCCGGAATTCAGATCCTCTAATATTAACCATGTTCAGCCTTTGTGTCGCTTGAAAACTATCGCATGTACAATCTGTATTCATCACAGCCCAGTGGAGAATATGTCACAGGTCAGCTCTGACTTGTGATAGAGAGTATTATCAGTCTGATTCTCTAGAGGGTTAATGATACTTCTAATTATTTGGTGAACAAAGCAAAGAGAAACCGTCATCAAAATTTTATAAAACTTAAAATAAATTAAAAACATACAATAATATACATTATACTCACACTCACGGGTGGACAAGGAATACATTACACCATCGATAAGACACATTTAACGGAAAGACGGTGTACCTCAATCAACTCGAACCAGCTTGTGCTGGGGAGAGTAACGAGGTTCAACACCAATCTAACAGAAAGCATTACAACACCCTTCTTCAAAAATGCGCAGTCAGCATCACAACATGTACACATTCTTCCCAGGATGAGTATAGTATATGATCGGATGTTTCATCTGCCTCACACTCCGCCACATGCCAACAATAATGAGCACGTTACAATAAACTGGCATATGTACTGCCTGCTTGGTCTATAAATACCATCCGTGTATTCCAGGTAAATCAATACACGTGTGTTCAGGGCTCTCTCTCTCTCTCTCTCTCTCTCTCTCTCTCTCTCTCTCTCTCTCTCTCTCTCTCTCTCACACACACACACACACACACACACACACAGGCATTATTTTCGACGCATTTCTTGTTGACGATTTATTATAGATTTGGTTTATTATTTAATTAACGTGAGTATATAAGCATGTGCACTAGATGTCACTAATGTGGTCATTTTGAGCACGACGAAACAAAATTAAAATAAAAATATTGAAGGGCTGAAAGTAACAATGTAAGGCTGCCTAGAAATATGAAGACAACAGAAACTCAGATTTACACGAGATGTTTTACTGATTAAACTGACATAAATACATACAGCAGTGTGTTCTTTTGACATCTTTGTTCATGTGTTCAATGCTCATTCATCGTGCACTTCTGTATCTCTCTTTACAACGAATTGTATTTGAATGACTTATTAGCTCAAAGCACGTTACCAGTATGGTTGTACACCATCTCGAACTTGCACATCTCCAAAAGAACAAATACAGTGTATCAGTTTGGCGTGCAGTAAATGACCACCTTTTTCACAGACATAGGTACATTATCTTATAGAGTATATACTTCGTATAACATTTTGCATTACTTTTGTATAATTGTCTTTACAAATATACTCATTTATACGTGATCAACGAGTAAACAAGCATGCATACTAAAAATTAAACCTAATAAATGATGATAACCATATGTGATCTAGTGCTGTTATGTTACGTACTATTGTAATACGCGATTGTTTGTCGTGTATTTGCGTACAGTAAATTCAGCTTGATATGATTTCACTTTCGCAGTAACTCTTTAACTCCATGTGATCCAACAGAATGTTATACATACATACATGCATGCATGCATGCATACATACATACATACATACATACATACATACATACATACATACATACATACATACATACATACATACATACTGAGGACTTCGTATAGCGCCTAATCTATCGAAGCTCAACAGTTTCTAAGTGCTTTACAACATATATAATGATATGACTACATAAAGAAAACCACCATCAAATTAGAAAGCAAAACGTGCTAAAAATATTTCAGGTCGGAAACAATATTAGGTCTTTCATTTTGTTCTTGCGGTCGAAATAGGTGACTTTTAAGAGTAATCTTGAATGGGGCGCCCGATATATGTATATGTATCGTGCTTACTATGTCTAATATTGATTGATAGGATCCCGTAACTACTTTTCTTAAAACAGAACGCATAATGCTATGTATTTTTTTTAATGTTGTTTTAATCATTAGCTTAAATTTTGCTTCTATTCAAGTACACCCTTATAGTTTGTTGAAGCTTAGTTGTAGTTGTAAATTAAGAAAATTTCCTAATATATAATTCTTATGCATATGCATGCACCGTGAACAAAATATGAGTCCGAGAATATGAAATGTATAATTACGAATCGACTACATATCTGTATTGAGTTCATTTTCTATCTTTGATGATATACTGACTGTATTGAATCTTTTAAAGAAAAAACAAAAATAGCGATACATATTTGCATACATTTATGCATGCATACACACATACGTACATACAATGTGATACAACAATACATGTTTTCGAGTATATAATTTGTGAAAAATCACCTAATTTGGAAACCGAGCACATTGCATCTACCATGAATGAATTGAAATCAACATGTACCGTCCGTGGACAGATATTACCAAAGAATAAATCATAATCGTTATTGATCTTTGATAGAACCGCACAGTAAATCATACACTAAACTTATATTGATGTTAAAATTAACTCGTACAAGTGAGCAGGTGTTTTATTACACTGAACGACCTCCGTGGAATTTTCAAGCTGTTGAACAATATTGCTTATCTAATCTTAATTTTATGACAAATGACACAAAAATATTTTAAATCAAATTTGGAATTAAAAACGATTCTCGAAACGTTAGAAAGCACCCGGTCCAAGATCGTTCTCAGTATGTTTCTTGTCTTTGGGTGAGCCATGAGAACATGGTTCTTGACCTGAATACAATGTTCTTTTGACTTTTCTTGCTCTAACGGCAAGAACAGCCCAAAACTTCGTTCAAGAGTTTAAATCCAATACCAGGAGGGAGTAGATAAGAACAAGGATGGAGGAATATGTCAAGATTTGATCACCGTGTTTTTTGTTTCCAGATTAACGCGGCTTGTTCGGGCGAGCATACTCAGTAACATCTGAGAACGTGTTTTTGGCGTTTTAGCGGAGGATTTCAAACAGATCGCCCCAAAATGCCCGAAGTCAAATGGCACTTATCCTTTGATGCATTGCTAAGTAGGACTGGATCAGGCCAAGTGTTGTGATGGCCCGATCGGTCAAAAAGTTCAAAAGGGCTGAAACTTTTCTCGAAAGGGCACCAAAGCATAAGTCCATCTGTCTATTACTCAAAGTGTGCGCAATACACACTAAAAATATCTCAAGAATAAAACGATGGTCAAGTTTCTAGTGACTGTACGTTTATGTGTACATTTTTTATTTTGTCATGGGGTCCGGAAACCCTGGAACCCACCCCACCCCACCCCACTCCAGATCTGACCCTGCCAAGTCTCCCGTTTTAGGACTCCACATGTCCGTCTATAAGGTGAATCCAAATGCGAAGAGCAATAACCCAGAACTTCCGTCGCATAATGCGCGGACAGGTTTGGTTCTACTCACTCTTCGTTCTACTTAGAACTTAAAGTGAACAACATAAAAATCTGAATTGACGGCGCTTTATGCACTAAATATTTTGTTTTACACTGTTCGCACTTAGGTGAGAGATAATCAAGGGAATAAACATGAAACAGTATTGTGAACACCACGCTTTGAAATATGTTCTGTTATGTTTGTATTGTAGATCTTCTATTTTGTACACTTATCAAATGTATGTTGAGTTTACCTCTTCTTTCATTGTTACAAATGTAAGTATGTTTGCACTGGACTCATCATACCTAGAGCTAGTGTGTATCCTAACAAATTTCGACATCGGGACATGGACTACATTACAACGATATAACTCAGAAAGAAAAACAACAACCACAAACACAAAACCTCCGCTGAATTTAAAACAAACATGCGTAGGAAGTCACGGTAGATATCAGGCAACCATTTGAAGGAAGTGCAAACATGCTTTAAAAGAAAACACTTTTTGAAAATATTTTGCCAGCAGTCCTTCAAAGGCAGTTAATAGAGTCACATAAAGGAAAGGCTTCTAAAAGCTTTCTGCGCGTTAAATAAATCCAACTTAAGCCTCCAAAAATTGTAGTAGATTTAAATATGATTTTTTGGTGTTAAAGCCTTTGAAGGGAAACATATATGATCTGATCTTAATTAAATTTGTAGTGCGAGCGCAGTTATCTGTATAGTAATAGATGCACTAAATCACCAGCGATCATTAAGATATTATAGGTATACATTTCTTATATCTTATTCAATCAGCAGTAAATTTAAGATGATTTCATCGTTATATTCTCGACTCAAATTACTAGATTCCACACAGTTTGAAGGTAATCTTGTATGCGTGGGAGAAAATATACAATTAGGGAAACATTTTTATGCTGAATAACTTGACTTTCGAAACTGCATATATATATACATACATATATATATATATATATATATATATATATATATATATATATATATATATATATATATATATATATATATATATATATATATATACATATATATATATATATATATATATACACATACATATATATATATATAGATATATACATATATATATATATAGATATATACATATATATATACATATATATATATATATATATATATATATATATATATATATATATATATATATATATATATATATATATATATATATACACGATCCCAAGTAAATAATTATTTTAATTTTATTCTTTTCTAATATTCTCAATCATCTGTCAACCGCACCCAAATATCGTAGCCCACACTTTAGAAAATACATTTGGTTCTGAATTTTTTTTTAAAGAAATGTATTTGGATACATTTAGATATAGATTGTTGGGGATGGGGGTCACTACAGTCGAAGACACGATTTAATCAACTCGAGGACCCAATATCTCATATCTCAATTACATCTATAGGACATTATCATCATCGTCATCATTGTGATCAGCAGCATTATGATTTATTGTCACTCAATATATCTTAAAGTTGCATTCTGTTGTCTGGATCACACCTGAAAACTATTTCGCATAGTTCCCTATTTAAACTAGTCATGTAAATAGTCCGGACAACACTGGTTAATAATGTAAATAGTCCGGACAACACTGGTTAATAATGTAAATAGTCCGGACAACACTGGTTAATAATGTAAATAGTCCGGACAACACTGGTTAATAATGATGTAAATAGTCCGGACAACATTGGCTGATAATGAAAATAGTCCAGTTGATAATGATTTCAACTGGAAATTAACCAAATGACTAGAAAACCTATTTGTTATATGAAGTACTTGTAATGTACGTAATTCTCGATCCAAATTTAATCAATATAAACTTGCACGCAAATGATAGAATCAGCGATATAAGTGTATTCAGTTAAATCGTGTATGTTTTTATACTTTACAAACATGTTTACATTATGGTTATAGCTGCATTTGGGTTTGAAAACGTGTTTTCGTTGATGACAGCTGTTTAATGACTATCAGTGTATCAGACAAATTGTTCTGATGGTGTGCCAACGCGTACTGCAGACATTGCTTGCCTATTATTGGATCCCTAAGGTAATACACTCCAACTGAAGAACATTTCATGCTTACCTATCCATGCTTTCTTTAGAATCGAACTTTACATTACTGTCATCGTGCTGCACGTGTTTCGTACGTGATATTTCCTGCGACGTTTGGAAGATCCAGGTCCACTTGGTTTTAGTGACTTACTATATAAAGTGTTGTATTTCAAATTAAAAAGAATATATTTTAAAAATGTCTTCCAAGTGGTAGGTTGTCTATTTTTAATGTCAATGTTACAATTGGATTCGTGAAAAGAAAGGTCAGCAAAACATGGCCTGTTATCAATGTCCACCAGTTTCCTTATGTATGAGGTCTAGACTTTAATCAAACAATTATTATAAAGCCAAGAAATGATCACAGGAAAGCAATTATTGTAGCATTCAAGACTGCAAAGTATTGTAACACGATATGAATGAGTTGAACCGATAACTTAGCGAAATGATACTAAACTGTTATTAAAAGGTTTGAAAAGCGCAGAAAATTAGAGCTATGGTTTCCACTCGACCGAAAACAAAAAGAAAACGCTTTTCTTTACAGCCTATGTTAAAAAGAATTTTCAAACGAGTTGTATAATTAGACGTTAATCATGTCAAAGCTAAGAAATAGATTCAATGATCAAATGTTACAGAGTGGATTACTATAATATCAACAATTTTAAAAGAATCGCAAGCTCATGTTTCGAACATTTTCCTAAGAATATACACCCAATTTTGAAAGTACAACATGTACCTTACTTCACAAAGGAAAAAATATCATTACGTGACAATATTGACATTTACAGCCGATATTCGCTTATATGAGGGATCCAACTGCACACTGCATATCCCAGATCCGCCGTTGCATGATGTGCCAGATTATCAGCGTATATGCAGTTTGTTTAGATTCATCAGTTGAACAAACGTTATAGACTCGTATATACCGGCGCATTATGGGACAGCATAGTAAGGTGTATGTTGCTTGTAGTTGGACCCGACACATACTCACACAGGCGAAAAAACGCATTCGATGATTACAATATTCGATGATTACAATGATTTCTAACAATGTATCTGAAATGGCTTACAATAGGGCGAAAATGGTTCACATTGTCAGCGATAATTACAGTATCACTGCTTATTTATATTTTGACACCAAATTTTTACTACATCTATGAACAATAATAGCCAATTAAATCGTGGCCCGAGAAATATTGTCATTCACTGTAAATAGAGAAGATTAGTTTCTTTGCTAGTTCAGCACGTGAATATTCGCAGTAGACTTAAGAGCGTTTGTCATGTTTCTATATCGCGCTATACTCTGTAAGTAGTAGTGGAGATTGTGACGCTGGTTCTCAGAAAACCAGTTGCTTGCAAAAGCTGTTGCTATTAACATATGTATATCATGTTCGTACTCCGTACCGCACCTAGCATACTTGTCGTAACAACGTCTTACTGCACAGAATATCATTTCTCGATCTATAAATGCTGGCTTCCTGAGTAAATTTTTAGCAATCAGTAATGACAAACTAGCAATGCTTTGTGGCGTGTGTCCGTATTTGTATTCAGGGTCGTAATCACAACCAAAGTCTGGAAGTTCGTTCCTTGTCTTTTGCAGCTCGTCTCTTGCCTTTCTACACTCTCTTTCCAATACTCGATTCTTTGACTCTGCTATTTGTAAATCCCGCTTCATAGTTTTCAATTCAAACTCTAGCGAGGATAGCTTTGACAGTAGTTCCTTTACATCAGCCGACGTCATGGAAGTCGTAAAACGAAGATTAGTCAATCTTTCTGATGCGATGATGTAATCATCCTCCTTCACTGAGGCTGCAATTCCTTCACATATCATTTGATGTGCCGCGAGTTCAAATCTGTTGACATTCGAACCGCATCCAGCACACTCAACGGAAGTGTAGCCGCATGTCTCGAGATGATGATTAACTCGATCTAATTTAATAATAACCTTACATCCCCTCTCACTGTTCGGACATCCCACCTCAAATCCGTTTATCAGATTCCTTAAAGAAAGCACTGGCTTCACGTTGGTCAATGTCACATTAGCTCGGCACTCGGGACACGTGACTGTGGACGGTCGTGATAGCCACGTTTCAATACACGCATAACAAAAGCTGTGTCCACACGGGGTCAGCACGGCGTCTTCGAGAACCGCGTTACAAATACCACACAGTAAATTGGGGTCAATTGACCCGATAAACCAATGTACCTCGTACCCCATTATCATCGAAAGGCAAAGAGACTTTCCTTGAATGGCACTTAGGTAGCCAATAATATGGCCTATAAACAAATCCCGGTTTTATGGTGGATGGAAATGATACCACTATCATATACTAATGTATCGTCCTTTGCTCATATATAAAATATATGCTAGAAATACTCTGCAGGTCAATGTATATTTGCAAAGCGAAACTTGTGTACAGATGGTGACAGTTTCGAACAGCGCCTTCACTAACTGAAAAAATTGACACTTTCCTGTTGAATGATGTAACCATAAAAAATAACAATACACACACTACAAATAAACCGCAGCTCTTCGCTACCTTTGATATGTAAAACGTCTTGAACGGTTTCAATCCACGGATTCGTATGTTGATTTAGCAAAACATGAAACTTGTTTCTGATAATAACAATTTTATACGTTGATTCAA
This sequence comes from Unio pictorum, assembly GCA_030141615.1. Taxonomy (NCBI): domain Eukaryota; kingdom Metazoa; phylum Mollusca; class Bivalvia; order Unionida; family Unionidae; genus Unio; species Unio pictorum. Next base: position 1,661,982 of record JARLTB010000101.1, read on the forward strand.
TCACTGTCTGTCTAGTGAAGTTATTGCAAACTCATACAAGTTACTGGAGTTCAATGCACAGTTATAAATCATCGCCAAATTACACATTAAGTTTAATGGCGTTAACTTCGTCAAGCTTCATCCCGGTTTACCCCAGCGTCCATACAAGTCCCTTAATTAAAAGCGTCATTTATACATTCAATCGGTGAGATTTTGTAGTCTTGATAGACAGTGCAGAACACAGCGGCAGAATATACAAACTCGTTGATAATATAATATAGGCTGTTTGTTCTGCAACTCTTTACTCCAGTCTCCAAGTCTTGGGTAGGGAATTATATAGAAAGCATTACAACACCCTTCTTCAAAAATGCGCAGTCAGCATCACAACATGTACACATTCTTCCCAGGATGAGTATAGTATATGATCGGATGTTTCATCTGCCTCACACTCCGCCACATGCCAACAATAATGAGCACGTTACAATAAACTGGCATATGTACTGCCTGCTTGGTCTATAAATACCATCCGTGTATTCCAGGTAAATCAATACACGTGTGTTCAGGTCTCTCTCTCTCTCTCTCTCTCTCTCTCTCTCTCTCTCTCACACACACACACACACACACACACGCACGCACGCACATATTTTGTCATTTATTATCACTACGTGCATCTATTCAGACATTATAACCTGAGCTGACGACAGCTTTTATCTATTGTCGTTAATAAAACTACATTACAAAAGCTGTGAAGAATAAGATCTCGGGTATAAATAGAGAAGTTTACCGCAGCACAGAGGAGGAAAATTTATTAAAAAATGGAAAGAAGTCAGCGAAAAGAAACTTTTCTTTTATTGTCGGAATTCCTCAAATGGTGCTTGATTAGTTAACACATGATTATTCGTAGTTTGAATCTGCGTTTAAAAGATAAGTTTGTATATTGAAATAATTTTTTCTACCATGGTGACAAAATTAGAATAAAACAGAATATAAAAGCACCACTCCGGTGACTTAAGTGGTTAGAGCCTCCACCTCAGATGCAGAAGGTCGAACCCCAGCCGAATCGTACCAAAACTGGTAGTAGCAGCTGCCTCGCTTGGCGCTCAGCATTAAGAGGTTAGTGTTAAGACTGGTTGACCAGGTGTTAGGATCATGTGACCTGGAGTTGGATATGATACTACATGATGCGATAAAATGTCGCAGTGCCTAGGCAAAACTATAAACACGTGCAGACATCGTAGAGGTATAATTGAACAAGTTTTAAAGCTACGTTAAAAATCACTCACACATGCACAAACACTTGAATACACAACGTTTTAAAAATACGTTCGCTGTAAGGCGTATGGTGTTGTGATGTTACGTGTCTGACTGTTTCTAATTTCTTTTCGTTCCGCACAATAGCTCCAGTTTTCCACTATCAACATCTACCAAACGTTGTTTATCGCTTGTACTTACTGTAACGAAGAGACCTATCGATTTGGAGGTCAACGGTCAGAGTCACTGTGACTGAAAGAATACAAATGGTTTCTACGCAAAAAGTTTCACTTGTCTACATAAAGGACTGTTATTGACGGAGCAGGTTTATTACCAGTTAATATTGTCTGCAAGCAATCATCTAGCACTAGAGAATACCTAATCAAATTTGTGAATACATCTGCCAAGATTTTATAAAGGCCTTTTTTTGCTAGGGAAGGGTGGTGGTTGTTTGGTTGATTGCTTTGTTTTAACGGCACCTTTAACGTACTATTGACTATATCATGCGGAGGAAATAGGAATTATGTGCCTTCCACATGGACACACCTGAGCACACGAGCCTGGCTGACCTGGGTGGGTATCTAATTCGCAACCTTTGGATTGCGAGCTCGACACGCCACCAAATGAGCTACCACGACAACTCAGCCAAGTGTTAAATGACTTTTTCAATTATGCTGAATATTTTATAGTATGCTAAATATTGTACAATCATTTTAACTCATAACAGTGGTAAGTGAGAAACGAAAAAGAAGTGAAATTGTAGGTAATAACTATTTTCTATGCCTGTGATCGATAAATTCCGCATTTAATTTATCTCTTTCCATCCCGTACCAAAACTTGACGCGTGTTTAGAGGATGCGGATGACCACGCCAATATGGTGTATTGTAAAATATCTCAGTTTAAGATGTATCTTCATATTTCTTGATCAAACAAAGCAATAAATCTGGCAAATGACTTTTTATGTTTTTTGTTTACGCAATTGGTATTGCCAAGAAGATCACAAGTATGTAGACAGAGCAAAAATTAGAGACGAGGTTTTCAGCTTACAAGTTCCTCTCCTTTATAAACTTAAACAATAAATTAACAAGCATGCGTACAAGAGCTGTGAAGTCAACGTTAACCAAGTTATTGGCGATTGAAAGGTAAATAGTAATTTGATTTAAATTCCTTAAGTCCATCAAAAGATATTATGTGTCAGTTTAATTTATAATGCAAGGCCAAACTTCCCAGTCATCCGGTAGCTATAACTCGGTTAATTAATTGTGAAAAAAAATGAAAATCAAACATGACCTAGATTTATAATATTAACCAACTATATCACATATTGTTGGAATACATAAAGTGTTTGAAATGTTTTTGAGTGACGTGATCCCCAAAAAAACTTCTTAGTCGAACAAGTTGCGCAGCTTAGTCAAATTTTGACATGAACTGATCAAATCAAGCATGTTCTGTTTCGTAGTATGAAACATCGTGCTAAATTTGGTTTCAATCCAAAACGGTCGACAAAAGTTACTGAGCGGAAAGAGAATTATTGATGCACGGATAGAGTTTAAACAAACAAAGGCAATGATCCAGTCAATTTTTTGTGTGAATTAATATATCAAATTCGAACTTTACCTACATTTCCCCCCACTTTTCAATAAAATGCCTCCTACTAAATTTGCTTTTCATCCATACAGGTCATTAAAAGGCATTTAGTGGAAAACTAATTTGATAATATATCGCCTACTTTAAGTTTGACAAGGGCCGTAACTCGGATTTGGACAAAAAGTAAGCGAAAATCTAGCTTGACCTACATTTACAAAATCTAAAAAGAAGCAAACATCAAAATTTAGTTTCGATTCTAATTTGATTCGAAACATTGTTAAGTGGAAGCGAAATTCGTTAGTGACGGAACGTGTTTTGACAAGTAAACCCAAAAGGTGCTTGAATGGCGGTTAGTACCAATTCACTTACATTCCTATGAAGTGGATTTTAGCTGTAAACATGATTTAACTTGTTTCTTTATATTAAGGTATCTCTTTCTTACGTGACCTTGCTCATTGCACATATTATATTTGTTAAATTTTGACACACTTCGTACCAGGGCATAACTATTGGCTTTAGTTTATATACTTTTTTTGTTGGCAGAGGCAAAAAGAGGCAATGAACTAGTAATATATCTTAGGAGGTCAAGGAGTGTCAAATTCGACACAGTTACAGTAGATTCGCCATGTTTATATCATTAAAGGCAATATCCAGGCAATAATAGATATCATTAGTCATAGAGTTCGTTTTATTTATTACACTGGTTCACTTTAAGCACACGTAGCAAACAAGTTTAGGAGAAATAATCTTTTAATTTCTTAAGTTGTGCTTCATATGAGATTCGCAATTTTCTCTTAAGAGTTCGCTGAATTTATATCCGGAACATCCGTTTAATATCGTGTTAGCGCTATCATGGCTGTTGAACTCGATCGTCGCGTACGCGCGCGCGGTTGTGTGTGTGTGTGTGTGTGTGTGTGTGTCAGGCCACTCAATTATGGGGTTTTAACGGTACATTCTTTCGTCCTTGGATAGGGATATCTGTAACTCTGAGGGATGTGAATGTAAGCGAATACAACAGACAGTGATTTTATATTGTGTTATATTACGAAGCGTATAACTTCAATTCGGAAATCATAAACACTACCTCGGAACTAACAAGGTGAGATTAATATCGTCTTCTTCGCCATGTCACGCCTATGGCAAGATAATAAAGTCTCGACTAATCTCCCGGTAATTAGTCAAATAAAAATATACAGATATATCCTGCATAATCCCTGACAGCTGTTATCCTTACTTAACCCACATTGTATAACATGTCTTGAAGAAAGCGACCGAATAACAGCCCCATGGAATTTGATTATATTAAAAATTCTAAAAGAAAACCTACAAACGATAATCGAAAATAAAAGTTCGAACTTTTGATATATATTGTAACAATAAAATTTAGAAGTATATATATATATATATGTGTGTGTGTGTGTGTGTGTGTGTGTGTGTGTGTGTACATATGCATGTATGAATGTATGTATATATATATATATATATATATATATATATATATATATATATATATATATATATATAGAGAGAGAGAGAGAGAGAGAGAGAGAGAGAGAGACAGACAGACAGTGCTATCCCAGGATACCACATAATAATGTTTGAAAAATTAACAGAAATTTAAAATACAAATAAATAATACTAATAATTTATGATTATTAATACTCTTCGGAGATTCACGTAATCCGCCCGGGTCCATGGATTTTGGCAATCATCGCCTTGCTTGTATGCACCAACCTCTATCCTATCTCGACCATACAAACATCACCCAAATATGATTAAAGGCATTCGTGGCAGACACACCCGCAAATCGTCCAGCAAATAATCCTCATAAGTACACAATGAGGACACAGTCTCTCCGGATTCTTACAACAGAAATCAAGGTGTATATATAGGTTTAGAGGTTATTATAGAAAATAACAAACAAACAATAATCAGAGCCGATAGTACTTATTCTGGATCTGTCAGGAGAACGCTTGATAACAGTAACGTTATTTTTATATGTTAATATCATGCATGCGTGTGTGTGTGTGTGTGTGTGTGTGTGTGTGTGAGAGAGAGAGAGAGAGAGAGAGAGATTGGATTTTTAACGTAGCCTTAGCAATTTTTCAGTCATACGATGTCATATTGCATTTTATAGGGATGTCTAGCAGACATGTAGCATGATGTCAAACCCAGTCATATTATCCTGACACTGCAGCTGCTCATACCGTTTTTGTTTTTGTTAGTCTTTTGTATGACTTGGCTGGGGTTCGAACCCGCGACCTCCTGCATCCGAGGCGGACGCTATAATCACTAAGTCACCGGAGCGGTCTAATACAGATTAGAGAATTTTACTTCATGCTCTTTGGAGACATGAACTTGGGTCCGCGTGTTACAGCACTCATTGCTTTCCCAGCACGCACCAATCCCTATTACTGATAATTTGGACAATATCCGGTGTATTCTACGCAGGAATAACAGCTTTTATACACAATTTACCTTACCTGACGCATGTTGGAATAACATTTTGAATTACACGATGTATGTAAAAATATTTCTAAAATTAATAAGTAATGTTTGATGAAAAACCAAACTGTAGTTATTTGAATAGAGGAATTTAATATAGGGAAAGATTCTTAAGCAATTACATTAATGTATTAGTTAAATCCTGGACGAAAGGCAAATAATTTCCCCCAAATTTTAAGATTTCCAAGTTTTTAAAAATTTACTTTTATAAAGCTACTCGACCTCGACTACTTTTGACAATGTCTGGCTGTGAGAAACTTTCAAGAAGAAGCAGGTTTTGATCGTCAACACAAGGGTAAAATTTCGCTCTGATAGTGTGATTAATAGGTAATAATGTATCATTCCCACTATAGACAAAACCTAGCCTAGCCAGTGCCAAGGTTTCATGGGACAAATTATATATATATATATATATATATATATATATATATATATATATATATATATATATATATATATATATATATATATATATATATAAGTTTTGAGAGTGTCTGCAATTTCTAGTACCGTATATGAACGGCTACCAAAACATGATTTTTGGTGATGTGGCGATAGCCACGGTAGCACGGGTGATGGAACGTGCAGGCAGGCGATATTTGTATTATTCTTGCATAAAACAGATCATAGGTTTGATACCAAGCAGAAACCCAGTATGGAGAGAATTATTGATATTGCTTGTTTAGTGCTAATTATACTGTCTTAAGAGTAATTCTCTTTAGGCCAGTACTTGGAGTAATGTAACATTACTCCCTTATGCAGACAAATCCCACCATAGACAAATACAAATTTAAACGCCCTATGAAGGTCTGTATGATTATCCCAATAATTCTGTATCGCATATACTTAAAATGTTTAGCTGGTTTTATCGATGCTTGCAAGTAAAAACAAAGACCATGCCTTGATGTACGAGAAGTATTGAGTTGGAGTGATAAAACTGCACTTAGCACTGCATTAGTTAACAACTGCGTTTAAAGATTAATAGCAATCGCGCCAAAAATAAAATGGTAGAGGTAATATATATTATTTATAGCGTACATTTAGCTTTTACAATTCTTCGAAAGCTACTTGGAACGGCGGTTTAATCCCAAATCCTAAGATTTTGTTTAACAACACAAATACTGTATTATGTACGACATGATGAAGTCAAGATTGAAAAATGAAGCTACCAGAGTGACTTCCTTAAACTTGGTGTGACGATCGATGAACCTGTTGTTGCCTTGTAACAAGGTTTATCAAACAGTGATAAATCCGTTGTAAATGACGACTCAAAAACATGAAACTCTTTATTTATTGTTGTTGATTTGTCGGGCTTAAGATAAATAATTTTCTTATATTTACTACAAATCATCATCATCAATCTTCTCTGCGCCGTCTGGTTCTTGAGGCTACGACAAGGGAGTACCGTTTTGGTCTATCGGCTATTGTTGCGGAGACGGTATGCAGGGTGAGGCCTCTGGTCTTAAGTTCTCGCTCCACGGTTCGTCGCCAGGTCTCTTTGAGTCTGCCACGGTTCCTTAACCCCTATTGGGTCCATCTCAGCGCCACCCTTGGTAGCGAATCAGGGTGCATTTTGCAGACGTGGCCGAGCCATCTCCATCGACGAGTTGCAATGATCTCTGCAATGGTGCTTGCGCCCGCTCTGTGCCGGAGTTACTCGTTCAAGATCAGGTTTGGCCTTACGATCCTCGTGATCCGTCGCAGGCACATGGTTTGGAAGACTTTAAGCTTGCGTTCTATGTTAGCAGTGGTCTTCCAACATTCTGACCCGTACAAAAGGACTCTCAACACGTTGCTCTTGAAGATACGGATATTCGTATGGACGCTGAGGTTTGTTGTCCTCTAGATGGGCTTCAGCATTGCGAAGGCCTAATTTGCCTCTCTGATTCTTGTGGTGACTTCTTGTGCAATCTCCATCCGTGGCGAACTTACTGCCCAGGTATGTGAAATCGTCTACAAATACTTCGGCAGTAATGATATATTTTTCTTGTACGTATTGATTCGTTTACTTTATTCGTTTACTTTAATAACCTTTATGATGTCTTTCTTTCGTTGGCTTAACATTTGGGTGGGTTAAACGTTCAACTGCTTTTTATTTTTGTAAAAGATGCATGGATTAAACCAACATAACATGTTCAGCTTGTTGTTTTGCTCTAACTGATCGTCTATAGCTTGTTTGTCTCATAGTATACATTTTTGGTAACTGATCGTCGAGCTTGTTTGTCTCATAGTATACATTTTTGGTAACTGATCGCCGAGCTTGTTTGTCTCATAATATACATTTTTGGTAACTGATCATCGACCAATGACAGGTGCTATGTTCCATATTTATTCCATTGCAACAGGTAAGACATATAGGGCCGTTGATCTGGCAACTTCATTAAATGTACAAACTCGTACATATTTTGTTTTGAATTACCATAGGTTGGAGCAGTCCGAAAATTCTGAGTATCCGCCATACCCTGCTCTGACTTCATCATATCAATGGCATCCAAAACTCAATAAAACGTCTCATTCGATACAAGTAAAAAAACATCTCGTCAATAACTGAACCTGTGAATCTTTTATGAGCCCCCATATGTTTTCACCTGCTAACCTTTTATGTAGTCATCGTCTAATTTGATCATACCTTTGATTAGGATAAGCTGCCTCTCGCAGCACGTTAATTTACACAATCCACGTTAGACATGGGTTTATCTGCATACGAAATGAATCGAGTTGTGTCGTATCAATATGTGCTTCGTAATCAAGAACCTTTGAGTCATTTTATACCAAGTTCAATTTTCTTTAGTGGCACAAATCACAATGTCTGTTTCTCGCCATAGCATGCCATATTTTACAATATGTGTACGACGGGAAGAGCCAGCAACCAACAATTACAGACTGAAAACACCCATTAATATATTTCTACAATCATTGATATATCTCTTTCTAGTTTCCATAACAATGTATAAAAAATGTTGACAATATATTAATTAATCCAGTCCATGTATTTGTCAATCATTTTAAAAAACAATTCTAAAGTGGTATTAATATGGTAATATATTTCTAACACATTTCTATATTGACTAAAAGCAGGATATAATTAGAAAAAGTGATATTTGTCTGTTTGATTTTATTACAAAACTTGTTGATTCTTTAATATATATCTATGTTTAAAAACTTCAGAACCCGATTCAAAGTAAATGAGATACATATCTTAAAATCTGGTCATAGCCCGTCTATTGTCTTCAACGTAATACAAGTAATGTTGGAAACATGATATCAGCTTTTAATACTCCATATGCATCACATTTTCAAATTCGATCAAGCTGCTTTGTCAGAAAACGAGGTTTTAAATGTATTGATCTTCTATTCTTTGAATAGTATCTTCGAAGTGCAAGATAATACAAAAGTAAAGTAAATCGATCGCGGGTGCGTCATACGTGCGTTTTCATTGAAACATAAGTAACAGGTTAGGTCCCTGCTTTGTTGGCATGACTTTGCAATAAAATCTGACCAAACATTACTTGATATATTACTTCCACCTATGTGACTAACTTGGCGCAACCTTAAATTTCATTTGGGGTCTTAGATTTTTCAATTAATTTTTTAATTCGCTAGGCTGGAAATAACGGTGACAACACTGGTTTCAGCAAAATATTTCCTGGGAAATAATTTGTATGTGTAATATTAGAAAAGAACCAGCAACAAAAAAACTCGCCGCTGCCGCTATAACTAATGTCGATTTGTGTGAAGTGCTACATTTTTTTAAACAAGTAAAATCATTACAGATTCTAAAAGGAAAGAGCGATGTGGCTATTTATACACATGCTTCGCGCAGGCGTGGGGGCACGTTTATCACTCGTTTCAGCATGTCTTTCTGTATTAAATCCTTGACACCCTATTCTGTATTCAGTAAAATACATTTTAAATTTGAGTAACGTGATATTTGATTTCGTTGAGAATTAAAACATTTCGTTTCTCCTGACACCAATTTCGCGAAACGTCTAAACCTTTTGTATTAAAAAAGGCGAATAAATGAACTTGACTATTGGACTTGTATTCATCCAGTTTAATGATTCTTTTAAATACAAAAAGAGAGCTGCATCAAAATGAAACAATAAAATAATAATAATCGAAGTTGAACTTCGTGAACATGACATTTATGCTTCAATTTTCTTATATCTTCTATTGGCATGAACACAAGAGTGGATTTCACGTTCTTCGCACTCCAATCGGTTTCATTATCGTACCTCGGATAAACTGGGTGGTTTATCTGAGGTATATCTATGTACTACGAGAAGGTGGATTTCTAGGAAGTTAAACAGAGAGTCGATAATATAGCTGTGATTATACAATAACGCAGTGTTTACAGGACTAATTGTATAACTCGTATTTGAAACAATAAATTTCAAATTATATAAATAACTTAAAATCCGGAAAGGTACAGTGTATGAAGTCTTGAGCGGTTGAGATCTGATATTGTTTTTTTTTGCACTGAGACACCATTATCCCATATACAAAATACACAGTGAAATCGTTTGTCTCCTGTCCGTTACTTGAGGCGCCAATTATAAATAAATAATATACCTTTGCATTCAAAGCCACGCTGTATTATGCTGATTGCTTGCATAGGTTAATGAAAGAAGAAGAATAAATCAATAGCTGTTATTAATAGTTGATGCATCAATGCAATTTACAGATACTATAAATATTTATCATCTGTATCTTTTGATATCTGTATCTTTTGATACCTGCCTCTTTCTGATATATCCCAATGGTGTAAATGATTTTTTTTAATATTAAAAAAAGTCCTTCTAATCAAAGAAACTAATATTTGCAAATACATTTGTTAATTTAAGTTTGTTAACTGATTTCTTCTGACAATATGAATTAATATTTAAAGTTATGCCATAACGCTGTACAATAACGAGAATTAGGAAGGTTTCATTGATGGAATTTCTCCTGTCACATGACACAATTGTAGGCTTGTCACTTTGACGTAAACGAATTGCAACGATTTCTGCAAAACCGATAGAAAAAGTCACTTCTTATCTTCAACATGTATTTTACAGTGAAGTTACATCGCAAATGTGATAGATTCCAGATCTGTTCGAAATTCTTCTTATCAGTGATTTATTGCTGGTTATCAAAATTGTAAAGAAAATTGAAGTTGACTTACAGTTGTTACTGAATGGAAACTCACAAGATAATTAATTATGCTCTTATTACACGAAGACGCGACCTTTTCTGTATGAAATAAACCTGGCAAATAAGCCACAGCGAGCCTGTTTTTTTGTTTGTTTTTTAAATTTATATGTACGACATACATTAATCTACATATGCACCCATAAAGTGGTTTTGGTATCAGAGAGTGTTTATTCAAAGATCCAATCAAAATGCATTTTATGGTAGAAAGAGGTTATAGACTTTGGTTTAAAAATGTTCATACGATTACTAAACAAATCCTGAACAAGTATCAGCAACCAAGGTCACACGTCATCTTACAATGTAACCCTCGTGTAACTTTGGTGGCAGCTGATGAAAAGGTACTGGAATTTAAACACAAATCTTTATTTTTCTTCTCAAATAAGGATTCCAAATGCCCCAGAACACAATTCAGAACAACCAGATTTTAGTGAAAGACATTAAATCCACAGATGCACCCATAACGCAGTTTTGGTGGAACTTATAAAATGCTTTTGGAACTAGAGAAAGAACACGATTACTAAGCAATGTCAAGTAAATCCTGAAAGTCAGCTCTAAAAGCGACAGAGTTTGGGGCAACCTATTTATTTATCCAAACATATAAAGTGCAATTAATGGTTGCAAGTAACGAAAGGTGTTGGAAATACTTTTCTGCAATGTTGAACGAACCTTTAAAAATAGTCAATTAGTCATCCAAAGATGTGCATACATTGCAACTTTTGTGGCAATAGGAAAACAAGAGGTCCAGGTGGTTTTGGGGTTCACTCACCTGTATTATATAAATTAATAGTTGACTATTTCACTAAGTTGACTTGTAGAATTAAAATTTTGCTTGGTGACTTGTTCAGATGGTTTCAACGGGTTTTTAAAACATTTTTTGCCGAGAATAAAACTCTTTGGAGTAGTCTCCAAAATTTAATATAGTTTATTTTGATAATATAATGTAACAAATTCTTTCTACAGCTAACGACACAAAGAATTTGCTTGCCTATAATCGAAATCAAAGATAGCGTTGATACAAACCTACTTAAGAAGCTTTTTATCGAAATTGGACGAGTAATATCTCGTCTAGATCTAGGGAAATAACATGATCAGCCAACGAGATGCAAACTCATCTCTTCAGTTATGTCCATATTTAATTTCTTACAGAACATCTTTTAGGACAATAATATAAGCTAATTTACCACGTTTGATCAAAATGTAATCAGAAATATGTCTTGTCATTGGTAACAACCTTAGCCGATTTGATGCAAGATCACTTTATTTAACATGCCTGTATCAACCTTGTGTACGTTTTCTTATTTTAATAAATTGATTTATTATACTGGATTGTAATATCACGTAATATGCTACTGAACGAAATAAAGATGATCATGATTTTTGGGGGGAGGGGCATTCCTTTATATATTTTTTCTAAAGCCTACAGGGTATGCCAATTACCTAATTGTTTGGGTACATACACGTTTCGTGTTATTTTTAATAAATGCTATACTATCATACGATTTAGTGCTGTTTCTTTTTTTGTATTTAGCGGGTAATTATAAATTTGAAATATATTTTTGAGTTGCTTATCAATTATATAGTTTGTATTTAATTGTAGGGGATTTGTTCTTTCCGCAATACATCTTCTATAATTTAAAAAAAAATATTTTTTGCATATTTGTTTCATCGTATCTTTTCTACTAGCTCCTCGTAAAAGCCGAGTGTTACGTGCTTAGGCTCGAATAAGCAGCAACATAAAAAGAAGTGAAAATAACAAGCTTGTAAAATTTAACAAACAATTTATTAAATACAAATATTTTCATAAAAGAAAATAAATAAACTTACGGTTTTAGAGAATCAAGTCCAAAATTTAATCCAAAAAAAGAAATCACAATATAATTCACTAGTGGAATTGCAAGAATACTTATAATAAAATGCCCTAATAGTTCCTTGACGATGTAATCCAATATGGACGACGATGTCACGTGATGAAGACAGTTTTAGTTTTATAATAATCTAGATGATAATCTATGAGCACATATTCTTTTCCAGATAAATAATAAAATTCCTCTTGCTCCAAACGAATTGACACAATTTCCAGTACACGGTAATTAAAAATAACTCAAAAAGAAGACACAACTTAATATTATAAAAGCCCAACTTCTACTAAATATCTCGCTCCAAAAACATCACTTATATACCTGTTTTTACGTAAACAAGAAAGGGGTCACGACCTTCCAGAATCTCTCAGAACAATCTCACGTTCAAGAAATCACGCAAACATATTATGACCCAACTAAATTAGAAAGATGTTTATACTTAACTCCATTTTATCCTTGGAATCAACCAATCATTTAAAAATAAAGCTCTAATGTCCTTAGAATCAACCAATCGTTTTAGAAGCTTGTTTACACTCTGAAGCAAGGTCAGAAAATGAGGTTAACACCTGGTTGTTTACTATGTAAAAGTACAGGTCACCCCTCTTCAATGAACGAATCTTAAAACTTAAAATACCAAATTTAAATCTAACAAACAAACAATAAAAAATAAATATAAATGACTTATATCACATATACGTAACACGAGTTTGTAGTAGTTTCTTTCGTTTCTTGTTTGTGTTACTTGTGGTTTCTCAGCTTGTTTTACTTCTTGCTTTTGTCGTTGAATCTGTGATTTATCTTTTTGTTATTTTGTTGTTGTAATTCTTTCTGTTGCTCTTTTGACTTTTGTTTTTGTTGACCATTCCCTGTTTCTACCTTGTTTTGTTGAGTTAATTGCTGTTTGTTTTATTTTCTTTTTCTTTGTCTGCTGTTGCTGTTTTTGCTCTGTTGGGGGAAGATTGTTAATTCCCTAATACGAGTTATTCATTGTTGTTTCGTCTGCTCTTGATGTGGTTGGATACTTCTTAGGCATGTGTCCTACCGTCCCACATTTATTGCATTTTTTTATGGTGGATACATCCTCTGTACCACGGTTTAACGAAAAATACATATAGAAAGAATTACTTTTTCATTGTATAGTTTTTACTTTTCTATCATTTCTAAAATTCTAATTCTATTCAGTATTGGTTATAGAGGGTGGCTGTACACTGTAGCTTTTGCTACTTTGTTTGGATTTTCTGTTCAAACGCTCAATTGTGGCTTCTAATGGGATTTCGAGAGGTATGTCCGATATATGCAATTCTGCTGTACACTTTTTGATCTTCCTCATAAATGGCTCCAGCTCTTTGACTTGCTGTTTCAGCTCATACTAGCAATACCCCAGATGGTATGAATGTTTATCTCCTCTCGGCTCAAAGATGTATCATCTATCTCCTTCTTTCGAATTAAACTTTCTCCTAGTTTTGTGAAATCTTTATTGTTTACGTATAGGGCGGCTATAACCAATGACATTGTTGGTCTCCTCTCTACTGGTATTCTTACAGCAACATGTTAATAAATATAATACAGTTGTGTCTATCTTTATCGTGTCAAAATACTTTTCCAACTCTGCTAGTTCCTTGTTTCTCCCCATTTTCGTTTTGCGTGTGCAGCTCGTGGAGAACAATAATGCATTTGTTCCATGTTATTTTAAGTTGTCTGTATTTTGTCTTTTAGTCGTCTCTTCTGTTCTTTTCTTGCATGTTGTCAGGAATTCTACGGAACCACCTTCAATCCTGCGGAATGTAGGGCAGTTTCTTTCGTTCGTGTCAGTGCAAGGGTTCGAGTAAAAAGACATTCCTTTTCAAGAGTATCAGTAATCACGAAGTTGGATACAAAATCTGATAAAAATGACGTCTATCAAGTGGTAAAGAGTACCTTGAATTGCACATTTTTCACCTACCTCATGTTAAAAAAATCCTTTTGTGCAGAAACCAATATATTCTTTTTTGAACTTTGAAATCATGTGATTGCTAAATGAAGTATATTGTTAAATTAAGAACAATCAACTTGGGCCCAAACTAGACCCAACGAATCTATAGGTTTCTTTATTACCGCACCTACAAGTAATTCACAAAGTTTGGTCAACAAACTCATTTTAGAAAATAAAGAAAACCCCAACAAACTTTTGTGAAAAGAACAAAATGATTATGCGTAACCCATTTGATAAAAAAAACAAAACAACATTAAACTGGTTATACACCCGAAGAATTTATGGGATGGCATGTTGTCCATCCGTTGGCACAAGTTTGTTATTGCCAGCCCTAAGCCACCATGAGGATTGCCACGAAACCTTATATATAAAATTCACACCAATGGCACAATATGAAAATGGTGCTGGAATTCCAATATCCTGGCAACATTGGCCATCTTGAAAATGTTGCTAACACCACTCTTCCTTAATGGAATTTTTATCAACATGCCATTTTCACAATAAGACTTCATATGATGTCTAGTTGGTCTTTTATGAAAATGTTGCTGTTGTTGTAATAGGGCCAAACGTAAGAGCAGTATGGCCTCCTCTGTAACTATCATGAAAATCTTGTTATTGTTACTCCTCCTTACTAGCTGTTCATATCAACATGGTGTTTTACAAAAAGCTATTTGTTATACTATCAATTTGTCCCTACTTTAAAATGTTGCCTATTTGACGATATATATAGCCGCCACTGCTGTCATCTTGAAAATCTTGTTATTGCTATTCCTTCTGAACGTAGTCATATAGACATGTTTTTTGAAATAATAAAGACTTTATGATGCACAAGTTTTTCTTCCTTTATGGTTGGTTCTAAATGAAAATTGTGCCACTAGTATATCCAATATGACCTTCAACTTGAAAAAAAATCGTTATAATTGCTCCTCCTGTATGCTCCTATAAACATGGGGTTTTCACTAAAAGAATGCCGGTAA
Source organism: Unio pictorum (assembly GCA_030141615.1). Lineage (NCBI taxonomy): Eukaryota > Metazoa > Mollusca > Bivalvia > Unionida > Unionidae > Unio > Unio pictorum. Next base: position 1,677,306 of record JARLTB010000101.1, read on the forward strand.
TCATAACATTCGGTTGGTTCTAAATAAAAAAGATACCAATCTTACATCTGAAATACCCACTACATCAGCTAAGTACAAATCAATTATTTTAGGCTAAGCAGTGAATTACTTGATTTTCTAATTAAAATAATATTTTTCACTGCAGGAACTTCATTTTTGGGTCAGAACATACTTACCTCCCTTTATTTTCTGTCGGTGAATTACTTGTAGCTGTTTTCTTTTTAATACTCCCTGTGTGTTATCCTTGAAACTTGTAGTTTGTTATTCTGGTAATATCAATTAATTTTTATCAATCTGATGTGGAACTAATTTTGTGCACAGGTACACAGCACAGCAGAATATGACCGGTAAACAGATGTCATTACCGTAAGAAATCTGCTTATTTACAGTCACAAACTTTGGGTAGCCAATGTATGTGAGCATAAAATAAAAAGAATATTTGCTTGAAATGAGTGAATAATGGATAAATGTCATCTCGTAGGTGTGTGTGTGAGAGAGAGAGAGAGAGAGAGAGAGAGAGAGAGAGAGAGAGAGAGAGAGAGAGAGAGAGAGAAAGACTGACCATGGGATTATTTTTTAAAAGTCTATCTCTTTTTCTTTGTTCATCAATTAGTGTGTCAATTTCTAATATCAAAGATCCATTGGCAGAGGAGTATGAATGATCTGGACCAATCTAGGTAATACATGTTGACTGACCAACCAGTAGAATGAGAGAAAAAGGGAATATGACTGAGACATTCTGACATAATAATCAAAATAATCTGTTCAAAAGCCTCATTATATATTTTAAGACATGGAAAATAAGCACTAAACAGATTACAGTATATGTGTGCCGCAATATCAAGAAACAAACAGGGGTTATTAATATTTCTTCTTGCTCTTAGTAAATTCATCACTAATCAAGAGTGAACAGGAACAAGTCTACTGTTGAGGCCATAATTATATGTATATTCATATGCCAGGGGAAAATTAAAATTTGATATATGAACTGTATATTTATATCTCATTGCTTCATACCAACACTCTAAAAGTCATGATATTTTGAATGTGTGTGTGTGAATAGAGAAACTAAACTCTAAAATTTTAATTTTTTTTATTTCATTAGACAACAATAAAGTTTTGAACACAAGTATTTTTATAGTTAAACTACAAAAAAAATTATCATAAAAAATTGTTTCATTGCTTACAAACTCTTTAAAAGATGCAGAATATTAAGATCACATGCTCCAAGTTAAACAATGAAACCAGCTTACGACATGAATATGCTTAAAAGATTTATGAAAGATTCTGGTGAAGGGTTTCATTAAAACTGAAGAAAAAAAACCTCGTAACACTAAATTCAATAGAACTGACTTTAACTGTTATCACTTGCTCATTTTTCACTGTGCTTTTACTACTGAGGACCATATTGGAAATACCTGAGAAGGCCATGGTTATTTATCATTCTTGGATATATAAATAAAAAACATTAATGGCAATCTGACTGTAAAATTATGTTAAGTTTATAAAGAAAAAGAAACCACAGATTTATCACTTCCTTGTCCCTTAGGTTTCTTTATAACAAGTTCAAATGCAAATGTAATAATAAATATTTAACATAATTTATAATAATGCATGTTGAAATGTAGTTAAGTAACTGCAATAGTATGATCCCCCTATAATATGTCTACAGTGTTAAACAAGATTCGTTTGAAATATCAGATAGTAAATATTTTTCTCAATGCTGAATTTAGTTTTTGAAAACAAACTAGATATCTCAAATCAGATGATTTGATCAGAAATGGCTGAAACGTGTAAACATTTAAATGCCCATTTTATTTAACAGTGCCTTGACTTTCCATCCCCAAAAAATCAGACTCTGAAATGGCACTGAAATGAAACTTTAGATTTTAGTAAATAGCAAGAAACATGCATGTACCAGCCATGATGCTGACAATGTATATTTGATCACCAACTGTAAAATGTATCACAATCTTCCCATGCAGTTGTGAGGAAACTGAATTAGATTAAAATGCCGAACAAAGAATATTATAAATTTAAAATCCAGCTGTTTTGTAATGCTTCAGTGGCAAAAATACTGCGGTGGTCCTCCAGTTCTCTGTCTCTTCCTTGCTTGCATCTGACTGAAGAACTCCCGAATATCTTCTTCACGTACAACCTGTGAAAACATTATGAACAATTACAATGATTACACTGCAAATTTCAAGAGTATTTACTTCCTTTTGCATATCTGATATAAACAAATATTGTCAAGGAATTAAACACAATGCTAAATTAGGGTAATCTCAGTTTTAGCAACAGATTTTTTGCATCAGCCTTAGTTAACATTTAAATATTTATATGAGTATCACATTAACAACAGTAAATCTTGATAGCAAATGAAGTTTGTACACATCATATGAAAATTAAATTGATCTCTTTTATGGTACTGTCAGAACTGTACTAATGACTTTCTTCTTTTTAACACCTGAATGTTTAAATGACCTGTGACTTACCCAAGTGACAAGATTTTCAAATTACCCACTAGGGTGGCCATACTGGGTGCAAAAACAGAACCATTTCAATTTAGGATAAACTAGACACCATCAAAAAACTTTTGGTAAAAATCACAATCCTAATATGACCATTGATTCAGAAGAATTATACACAACAATATTTCAGGATGACCATTGTAGCAGCCATATTAGTAGTCACCTGGGCACTATTTTCATTTTTGACCAACCCAACAAAAAAATAAATTAGCTCTTGAAAATCTTATGTTGACATGACCATCTATTCTGGAGGTGCAGCAGGAAGACTTTGAAGATGGTCACATCAGTGGTCATATTGAGTGTCACTGTCAGATAACTTAATTTTTGTTCAGTACCAAATAGACACCATTTTTTCTAGTGAAATGGAATGTCAATTTGATTTTCCATTTTTCACAAGTACCAGTACCCTATTTGCTGGCCTGTAAGTCGATGTGGAGTATAATTAGAATCAATAACTTTGGCAAATTTTCCATCCTTCTTCCTTATGTAAGTCAACGATAAGTATAAAATGAGGCCAGATCAACACCTTGGATTGTGTTTTTCACTTCATTCCACACAGCATCGCATATGTTTTCCTATCTGCAACTCAGTAACCTTTCCAGTCGGGATCACTAAATGCAACTAAAAGTACCTAATTTGTTTCATACGAAGTATTTTAAATGTATTATGTACTTTTAGCTACATATAATGATGCTGATCCAATTTTTTAAAAGTTACAGATATGATAGAACTTGTGATACTGTGTGGAATTTAAATTATAAGAACGTTCTGTTTCATAAACATTAAAAGTATCACTGAACACTGATTATCAGCAATAGTGAAATTGCATCAATATGCTAAAATGCATTTTTTTTTGGGGGGGGGGAGGAGGAGGGAAGGAGAAGAGAAATACTGAGAGAAGGAAGCATAAGTATTTCATTGTATTTTTCTTTTTGCATCTTCTAATCAAAATCAAATATATTCAAATATATATATATATATATATATATATGAGAGAGAGAGAGAGAGAGAGAGAGAGAGAGAGAGAGAGAAAGAGAGTTCAGCTCTTCATGGATTTTTTTTAAAACAAAAAGTATTGCCTCTGTGTTGTTGAAGCTTTTGTCAAAGCGAGAAAACAATAATAAATGTAACAGTAAATGTAAACTATGAAAATATCTACCATACTCCTTCAGGGTTTAAATACTCACAATATATATATATCCATATAGTCTAGGTTAAATCCCAAGAATGACCATTTTACATTCTGTCTTATTTTCTTTGCAAATATCGTGACCTCTCCATTCCCAACAATTTAGATTTTGTTCAAAGTGCATGTACTCTTCCTGTACTTAGGTGGCAACTGTTTTTTTTTACCTCTGCTCATGCTATATGTACTTAAATTGCTGTCGGTTCTGTAGGAAAGTTAAATAATGTTACTAGCTGAGAAATTTACAATAGTAACCACCTGGCATTTTCTTTAACTATATGGTACAGTATTCATAATACCCATAGGTAGCCTCATTTCCCTATTGATAGCCTCGCTACTCTAATCTGGTCTGCAGAATCTTGACCTCAGACAGGTGTTATCTTGAAATGACTGAATACAGCCAATGTGATTCTTTTAATAATAAAAATGGAAACAAAAATTAGAAGGAATTGCTAAACTAGTGGTATTAATTGATAATGGAATATGGTACTATACTAGTACACAAGTAAAATCAGTCATCAGGTAAGTGAACATTACAGATTTACGATCATGAATACATCTCGGTCTGTCTATCTGTCTCTCTCAATGGGGCATATATATTATTTGATCATTAGGCACAAGAAGAAAATTGATGGAATATGTCTTTGTCATATTTATTCATCTTTTAACTTGTAAATTCTAATGCACAATTACATCTGATCTATGTTAACTTTTAATACTGACAATCATGCAATTATTTAAAATACTCACTGTGGGATCCTATATTTGTTTATACACTATTTCTTCCCCAAAATAAAATATTTTTTGCACGTTATTTATCACACTCTTGGAGAATTGTTTTTCATACAAAAATATGATAAAGTGATTCAGATGGCATAATCCATCTATAAGTCAATTCAGAGCTAAGATTTTTCTGGTAAAAAAGTATTGTCTTATAAGTTGGCAAATATGGTACTGATAATTTCAAGATGGCTGCCATGGTGGCCATATTTGAAGTCAGACAGCCAAACAAAACAGCATATAGGATCAATAGCAATAACAGGATTTTCAAGATGGCCAGTTTGGTAATCTTACTGTATGTTAGACTGGTAAAATATTTCAAGCAAGGACTCTACTTGGCCCTGAAGTACCAAATCTGTGGCTCTATCAAAGTTATGTTTACTAGGAAATGGCAAGCTACCTTTACAAATTAAGAGATTAAGGTTAGATTTAAGAATTTTTGTGTATGCTGCAAAAGATTAAGGTTAGATTCATCGTATCTTTTGTATATCATGCTTTTATGTATGCATGAATCGAATTTTTGAGTAAAAGTAACTACTAATAAGTGAGTATATATGATATTCTATCATCTAAAGGGAAAAGTGATAAATCAATTGGGCACTGAATTCGCAAAGTGCAACAAACTCCTTAAAACTAACAAGAAAGCTTTACAAAAAAAATTATTTCTAAAATAACATCAAAATTTGCAAGGACTGAGGGGATAATCACTTTATTAATAAGGATAAAAATAAACTTCTAATGTAGGATTTTGCAACAGAAAACAAAGGCAATTTCCAGAAACCAATTTGTACATATTTAATCATATGAAATGTACAAGGAAAAGTGGGGGGTGTATTATGCATGGGAGTCAGATTTCATCTAAAGGGAGGATGGAATTATTAGCTTGGATGAGAAGACTTGTCTCAAAGAAGCAGCAAGCAAGGCAAAAGTGGCAGGTAAGTATTACTGCTATTAAAATGAAGTTAATTGTCAAGAGGCATAAATGTATTCAAAATGAAGTTGAGGACACTAAACAACAAAATGGAAACATCCAGGGCTAAGAGACTATTTACACATTAAACTACAAAATAATCTGTTGAATTAATGCTGAGCTATTATGGTTACAAGGAACTGCTGAAGTGGAGATGTAATATTAATGGAGAGAGAGCAAATGATTCAGAAAAAACTGGACCTGAAAAGACAAAACCTTAAAACAACATATCAGCAGGTAAAATGCTTTATTCCCTAGCACAGTGCTGTCCAACATTTTTGACACTATGGGCCAATGAAATGTTTTTCTTTAAGCTGAGGGCCACAGCAGAAAACTTCAACTATACAATTATTCACAATTGTTTACCTGGTTAAGAAGATTTACTATGAAAGTAGGCCATTTACTTTTTAAAAACATAAATGCAAAAAAAAAATGCTCGAGCTCTGGCAGGCCATTTAAATTCAGCTTGCAGGCCACAGGTTAGACAGCAATGCCCTATCATGTCTTGCTTGCAGGACTGTAGCACATCTATTATATCAACCATACAAATCATATCAAAATTTTCATTTCACCTTGCAATGTAATTTCACCTCGGAGCAATAAATCTGAATACACATACTGTTGTTCCAGTTATTGATTATAAGTGAAAACAAAAAAGTTTGGTTGAGAAAACAAATAAGATACCGTATTTTCGCGCATATATCCCGCGTGTTATACCAGATTTTACAAACCCCGCAGGGGGGGGGGGGGTGCGGGTTATATAAGGGTGCGGGCTATATCACAATTTTTTTTACACATAATAATATTTCAATATATTGTTTGAAAAACGTAACTACATACATTGTTCTAGTTTTGCTTTGCTACTCTCATCAATATCAAATTTTCTGCCTGTGGCTCTATTGCCATGCGCTTCAGCATACGCAATGGCAGTTAGCTTGAAGTCGGCTGTGAAGACTTTCGTTTCGGCATTTTTTAAATTAAACAGAAAGAAATTATTTAAACTCGAATCTACACTTCACAAGAATACACTTCACAAGAATACAAGATTATTTAGAAATGTCCGTGTTTATGTAGCCTGTAGTTGAGGCACAGCTCCTATAGACAGCCTACGCACACAAGCACTGTGTACCGTGTTTTTTGCTGACTTTTTTTTGAGCAAAGGTCGTCGGCTTACTTTGATGATGGCGCCGCTAAAGGCTCCAGGGTCAAACAAATACCTGTTTGTTATTGCTGCGGCAACTTCAGATAATTGTAGAACATTGAAACAGATTTGTTTTATTTGTTTAGTATATATCAGTGCTTCAAAGGTAATCAGTTCTCTTTGAAGTGTCAGCAAACGTATTTTTTCTTCTTCCATCTGGTATTTGTTTTTAAATTAGTGTCATCTGCTTGACTGTACTCATTTTACGTTTCCGCCTTCTGCGGATTCGGATTTTAACTAGTCAGTTGCATAAAGTAATAAGGCCAGATATCATCATTAGCGGATTATGATATAACAGTGCACTGTTAGTGTGGTTTGTCAGTATGAGACAAGGACTTGTTATTTTAACAATATATTCCAGTACATTGTTTCCTGTCATGGTGCCTTTGATTTTCTCCACTCCAAACGCAAGACTGTATATACGGTTTTCATCAGCCAAAATTGGTGTCGCCACAAATATCACCAGATGGTATATTTTGTCACCAAAACGGAAAACAGAATCGCAGTTTGCTACATCAGCGAAGCCCCGTGATCCTGTAATTGATTTCATTTCCGATTGTAGCTGTATAAATATATCTATGGTTGCGGGTTATACAAAGGTGCGGGTTATGCCAACGATTTTTTACACAAAACCCCAAAACCCGCGGGCTATATGAGGGTGCGGATTATCTGCGTGTGCGGGATATATGCGCGAAAATACGGTAATCTATTGTGAAACTCCATTATCAATTATGCTTAAAGGGAGACTACTCTGAAGCACTTGGCACAGACTAGTTCCTTCTCATTGTTTTGTTTGGGAAGAAAACCTATGATTTCAAATTGACATTTTAAAAAGGCCACTAGATCTGATATACATGCCATGGATCCAAATGATCAAACTACAATATACACATATCATGGTGGAAAAGCTTGTTCTCATAGTTTGGACTTTGATTTGTACAGAGCATAGGAGATACCATCGATTGAAGTAGAATTTAAATATAACAAAGGTCGCATGCAAACTTGCAGAAAGGTGTATGCAAACTAAGGTAGGTCAAGCTATTTTGATTGAAATCAATGATGGGATACATATTATTTTTTTTTAATTTTTAGGAAACATGTAGTCTAGTATGTACTGTCAAAAAGACCAGTATCCTAATTTTGTTTCTTCCTTTTTGCTGCATGCAAAGCACAAAGTTAGTAAAAATCCTATGTAAACATTAAGCTATAGGACTTTCAATCCACTACAGTTGAGCTGAATTATATATTCCCTTCATAACTTACAAGTGTAATACCATACCATACTCCATAGGTGCAATCTTTTATCATTTGGAAAGTTATAGTTGTGATGACATGAATTTGCTGTTAAATTATTTGCTGTTAAATTAACAATACAATTTTTGATGATTTGTTAAACGGTTTTGGGGAATTGCAATAGTTTTATGTTACATAACCAGCCATAGAAAGTTGTTTTCATTTAACATGTTGCTGAACAAAAAATAACAATTAAAGTATTAATGTCATTAATTATGATTACTCTTGTACATTTATTAGCATTTTGATCTCTTGAGCTAAGATATAAATGTTTAACAATCAAAAATTACAATTTGTTCTTAGCAAGCGATTGTAATAAATTATCAGTTGGTTAAAAGGATCATATTATCGATATGATATTCTGACAGATTCCCATACTAGTACTGTGTAAAATAAAATGTAAAGTATATATTCTCACCACGATGAATATATGGGTTAAATTTTATAAAAGTAGTTTAGAATGATGGTCCTAATACCAAAGTGTAATTGACAGATGGGCATAGTGCAGTGTACAATGCTATGTTGGGGGAAAGTGATTATAAAGGTTGATGCAAATACTGCACAGATACTGAAGGGAGCAATTCTTCAAGAAAAGTATAGGTCATTTGTGAGTAATAGTTTTAAACAAAATTTATATTCTGATACATATAGAATTACCTTCCCATTCTCTGCAAATTTTTTCAAATATTCACTGAGTTGAGATTTCATGTCCATATATCCTGAAATAAAAGATATTATTTTGAAGGAATAATTTTTAATTTTAATGATACAGTACATCTTTTTATGCTTAGTGTCAAAAAGACAAGATATATCACACAGCACATAAGCCACTGGATTTAAACCTACTGTATATAATCCTCTCCCTATTTCTAGGTGCTCTTATGTATCAAAGTTCACATCCACCTAATCCCATCTCTACACTGTGAGTTTTCCATGTACAATAATTCTTCAGCAATGATAATGAGGACAACTGAATGAAAGACGAGATCATACCTTTCATAACATACTGATTTTGTTAGACATGTAACACGCACAAATGGCAAACATTCCTGCTTTGAGCTCATGTACAACTATCCTCGAGTCACTTTACACAGCTAATTGACATAGAGGCAATTAAATGACAAGGTGGTTAGGTATAAACATCCACCATTTCATATATTATTTAATTTGATGTTAATAGCAAGGGAGATGTTTTAAGTTGTTTGAAGTCTGCTGTTGGGGAGCCAATTAGGCTAATTTGCATAGGCAATGCTCACAATGTGGAACTCAATTCATTTTGTTCTACGTAAATCAAAGGGATGCGTGTTGCAGAACAAGTTATTACACATCACTGCCTGGAATAAGAATATTCAGGATTTTACTCCATGATCATCAGCAGTCAAAATAGTGTTTGAGTGTGATGCATTTTTTTGCAGACAAAATGGCAAAACACATTTTTTGTGATTCAGGAAACAATGAACTAACAATGAAGCATGAAAAAGCCCAGCATAACGTCACAACTCGTGATTAAGGGAATTTGACTTTGTGAAGCACAGTACTAAGGGTGTATATTTCATTCTTTGTACAGTGGGGCCTTGACTTACGAGTGTCCCAACTAATGAGTTGTTTGAGATACGAGTTGTCTCTCGGCCGATTTTTTGCTTTGAGTTGTGAGCTAAAATTCGGGTTACGAGCCAGCTTCAGATATCCCACCGCTAGTTGGCGCAGCGAACGTCACAGTGAACGCATCAACATCCGCCAAGCATCCCGTGTCTCACTCGTTCACTTTAAGCAGTCAGCTCGCAGTGGAAGCATTCGTGTTGTGCTCGCATTTGTGCTTGCGGTTATTTTGCAAAGAAGCAGATGATATGCATTGAATTAAAGAAAGAAATTATGGAAAAACATGACCAAGGTGTGCGTGTAGTCGACTTGACGAAGCAGTATGAGCGTAGCACTTCCACGATCTGCACCATACTGAAGCCGAAGGAGTCAATAATGGCTATCACGCTAGCCAAGGGTGTTAAAATAATTAATAAACAGCTGACATATCTCCATGAAAATATGGAGAAGCTGCTGATGGTGGGTTGACAGAGAAGCAGCTCGCCGGAGATACCGTGATGGAGGCTATAATCTGCGAGAAGGCACGAGCTATTTACGCTGATTTGCTGCAGATTCTCTACCTTCCACCCAACATCACCCCTATCCTGCAGCCCATGGACCAGCAGGTGATTTCTAATTTCAAGAAGCTCTTTACCAAGCACCTGTTCCGACGCGGATTTGAGGTGACGGAGAGCACAAACCTCAACCTTAAAGAGTTCTGGAAGGACCACTATAACATCAGGATATGCTTCAGAATTATCGATATTGCGGTGGTTTTGGAGGTCCGGAACGGATTAATTCCATTTCAATTCATTTCAATGGGGAAAATGGATTTGACATACGAGTAATTTGAGTTACGAGCTCCGTCACGGAACGAATTAAACTTGTAAGTCAAGGCCCCACTGTATATACTGCAATCAATTTATCAATACAAGTCATTCTGGGGCGTATGACATCCATCAAAACAGCTGTACCACCTGTAGGTAACACTGACACGAACCAGAACATTTTTGACACTCTGAAATAAACATTCATATTAGCAGACCTGCCAAACCTAACAAGACCTTCCCAGTAATGCAGCTGATTTTGTTTTCTTCATAAGTTAGACTGGTTTTCAGTAAGATGTAACAAAATAACATGTTCTGATACTGTAAAGTTGGGAAACATGTATTTAAAAAGTTCAGTATTCGAAATATGGAGCAACAATAAACAATATGTTCAAATGAAAAGTTTCTAAAGTACAAGCAGACCTTGTTTACCTCTAGTATAGCACAAACTTCAGCTCTAAACTCTATGCAGTACAACGACTTGTTGCTATCTTTTAACATGACATAATTCTTGGATTCTTTTTCCATTTAATATGACGACAGCAACCGTATCTACCCCATGAGATACACTCAAATCAACATGTTTTGTCCAATAAACATAACTGTGTCCCTAACTGCTTTTTTTCACAAGAATCTGAACATTTATCTTTATTCCTCTGTACTGATTATTAACACTTTTTAAGAGGCTTATTTTCCCTTTAGTTTTCACTTGCTGGATGTTTCATTAAAAAAATTATATAATCAATAATTTGATCATGCAGATTCTTTGCATAAAAAACACATGCAAAGTGTCTGAGCTACTACTGTAAAGTCTAGTTCCCTGAATAACTCCACTAAATCTAATATGAAACCCTGGTCCAAATCAAACATGGACGATCCAGTTATCTGGATTTGGGTTTCACTTTTAATTCCACAAGTCCATGTTTTAAGGGTAATTTTTGTAACAGTTAGGGCAAAATCATATGGGATATCAAGTCTGGATTAGTCATCATTATTATCAATCATTATCTTAATCCTGTTAAAATACCAATTAAACACTGAAATGTGCTTTTCAGGATGATTTTAGCCACGAGATAGATTGATCAAAAGACAATACTGATTACATGCTCATGTTTATTTGTATGCATAAAGCACTGACACCTGTACAGAAGCATTTATTACTGATGTATTTACCTATAAGAATCACATTAAGATTAAAAGTATTAGACACCCTCCTCCACCAATGAGTCAGTTCTAAAGGTGATGTATATTCTTTTTTTTCTGGAGAATATCTCAATTGTCAAACTGTATTGGATACAATGCTAATATTAAGGCTAGCAAGAAAAATTAAATTCTGACCAGAATTCCCTCAAAGAATCCAGTAGGGAAGATGGAACAACAGTACCATCCAGTCTCTAATGAGTGCAAAGATAAACACAAATGACACATGTATTACTTTCAGCTCCCACCCCTATCCCTACTGAACTATTTACAGCAGCATAAGATGCATCTAACAGAAATGATTTTGGTTCTTTATAAATAAAAAAAGCAAAACTAAAAAACCCTCAAAACTGGAAATGTGAATAGCGGATTCTGGGGGTCTTTCTCCAGCTGGTTCTCAAAAAGTACACAACCCCTCATCAGGGTACAATGAGCCATAGAGTCTCTGAGAGCATATAAAACTGTTCCTGGTGGCCCTTATTATCATAATATTTATAAAATTTGTTCTTTCATTCAGACAAAAACTAAAATTATTTTAAACATAAATTTACCCAAGTGTAAATAATACCTGAAAAATTTTCTTTGCTTCATCAATCTGTTTTCCAATACTATTAGTGCTTAAGTTAATAAATGTGCATGTCAGTGTTCAAACAATAATTCAGTCATAATAATTTGTCAATTTTTGAAGCACATATTTATTACATGTATTTTGTAGCCAATATTTTTGTGGGCTCAATGTTCAAATTTTCTTTTCAGTTTATTTTACCCATTCCAAAATCAATATCATTCATAACATTCATGTGGTCATGAAAACAGCTCATTAAAACATGACCATCTTTGATAGACTTGGGTATCTGGAAACAGCATCATTGCTTCCATAACATTATATGTTGTCCCTCTTTAAATTCTTGAAGGTATTTACTCTGGAATCTTTTTTAATTCCAAATCTAAGAGGTCCAACTACTTTTCATTTAACAAGTTAGATGAAGAAGTTGGCATTAGTAATTCAAATCATTCTGGTAAAGATTACAAGAAGCTACTCCTCCGGCATTCAGTTTTCTAACAAATTGACCAACTACATTCTGATCAACTTTGCATTCAAATCATTCCAATTTTAACACATTTTTCAAACATTATATCTCCATGTCTGATAATTCCAGACACCATGTTTGGCAAGCACATGTTTTTCCATCAGTTTCCATTATGCAAAGATTAACTGGCTGAGTAGAAACCTTTGACCAATCAACACTCTTTACAACCATCATCTCTTACAGGACATACGGAACACACCATTCCAAGGATCATATTTTTATTGTTAAATTACTTCAGAATGGGACTGGGCAGACCCCTATTTAAAAATTGGATCAGAGATGATAGAAAAACTGGACCATATGGAGAAAAATTGTAATCAGGCCATTTGAAGCAGAAATAGAAGAAAAAAAAACCACCACTGATTTAAACCTGTATTTTGCCATCCAATGGATTTTAACGACTGAAAACTAGGGTGCATATTTATTTAATGTCAGTGTGGATGTCCTTAAGCAAGTGCTTGCATATATATATATATATATATATATATATGGTCATATTTAACAATGCCATGTTTACCCACTTTTTTCTTTTTTCTTTGTAAGTGTATTGAAAGTGTCAAAGAAAACATAAGTTATTTTCTTTTATTTGGATTTGAAATTTAAATAAATTTCTTGAGGCTTATATGAAAAGAAGGTTGATTCCCAATCTAAAAGGTCATATGTACTGACTTTCCTTGGGACCTCAGAACACACTTTTTGAATCTCAAAATCCTCCCAATGCTGTGTGGGATTATGGCAGGTATGAGAGATAAAAAGGACAACAGAAAACAGGAGATCATTGTTACCTTGCACCATCTCAATCTGTTGAATTCTGTTCATGCCCAGTAGTGCACTAGCTTCTCTATCTTGATGACTTGTATTGGGAGATTGAGTCTGTTTCCCTTTCTCTTCATAAGCTAAAACTGTGTCACTTCTATCTATGAGATAGCTGATACCTCTCTCTTTATACATTTCCTGGAAGAAATTGTGAAAAATGTTAATGACAATCATCAGGTTTAATTCAGAATCACTCTGAATCCAAAATAAATAATACCAAAAGGAATTAATTTTCCAATTTTGGGTATATGTCCTTTCATGCAATTTAGAATTTTTTGTTATTACTGTTGGATTTATGTCATTTTTTCAGAACATGATAGACCATATATGGTGGCCAGCATACCTGGTGGGTGAAGAACCATGGAAAATTCTGTTAACAACTATCATATGATAAACTACTGGCAAACTTTCTCACATACCCACATTGGCTGAATCTGGATACTCTGGGCTAACATATATTGTCTTGTGGTTAGGTGTTTTCAAACAATGTTTTCTCCCTGCCTTGAGCAGTCACTTGAGCAAATGTACATTAATTGTTATATGCAAAATTAATTTTTGGTTCATACAGAGGAAATCTTTAAATCACGGAATATCATGTAAATCGATGTGCAAACATTTCTTATCTTGACTTCAATTGTAACACCAGTCATATCAATAACGTGACTCAAAGTTGTCAATATGTCAAATCAATGAGCAGGATGGTTTTTATCATTAGGGTTGAGGCAATCTATTTGCTGGATGGTGGGAAAAGTAGTTGTGTTATTGTAGCAGAAATGGAAGTAACCTTTTATGCTGGTGTGACAGGTATATATATCTTGATCCATCTGCCTGTGAATTGAAACTATCTCTAAGAAGAAAAATATTGGTCACTGAGATACGAGTTACATGTTTTTTCATTAGGGCCTTGGTATATTCAATATTCAAAACATGTCTACATGCATATGAAGTTTTCATTCATTGGTCAGAATGAATTGTCATATTGGCTTCTTTTGGTTTTGTGTTCCAGATATAGTTTTATTAGTATGAACTAAAATCAATCAGTGCATATTTTTAAGTCAGTGATGATTTCATTTATTGGATTGATAAAAGATATCTGGTTACAGTAATCTTGCACGGAAATTAAATTTGGGAAATAACATAAACCCATAATTATGGTTTTGTTTTGCAGTGCATATAAAAAAACAATAACAATATTCTGAGTTTGGTATTCCAGAACAAATTTTAAAAAGTGACTGTGCAACAGGAAATTTTGCCATTCCCCATCAGTGGCCACTCAAGACAGGTTTGACTACATACAGACTAGCATAGCCAGAACTCTATTATTAAATATTACATTTCATCTGGAAAGCTGTCAAACATGAGACTTTAAAAGCAATGTGCTCAAATTTGTTGCTCTGAACAAACAAGGTCCAAGGTTTAATTCACTGTAATGACCATACTATACACATGGTTGCCAAGCTTTTTAAAAGATAAAATTCATTTTCAGAGTTTTTCCAGAATGAAATTAATTTTTTCAAGGTTCACATAAGACCAAGGTTGAATGGAATTAAATAACATTTTAGCTATGCAAACATGCATTTTTTTTAAAAAGCAAAAGGTATTTCTATTTCAAGACTTTCCCAGAACATTTGGGTCAGAAAATATGATCATGCACTAAACCATGAAATACATCACAAGAAAAAATTTTGACTAATATATATTTATATGAATTGGCATGTAAAGTCATTTCAATTTACCGATGTTACGTGCTTAGGCTCGAATAAGCAGCAACATAGAAAGAAGTGAAAATAACAAGCTTGTAAAATTTAGCAATCAATTAATTGAATAAAAATATTTTCACAAAAGAAAATAAATAAACTTACGGTTTTAGAGAATCAAGTCCAAAAATTATTCCAAAAAGAATTCACAATATAATCCACTAGTGAAATTGCAAGAGTCCTGATAATAAAATGTCCTTCCTAATAGTTCCCGGTTCGAATCTTGACGATGTGATCCAATATGGACGACGATGTCACGTGATGAAGTCAGTTCTTGTTAATGAAAATCTATGAGCACATATTCTTTTCCAAATAAATAATAAAATAATTCCTCTTGCTCCAAATAAATTGACACAATTTCCAGTACACAGTAATTAAAAATAACTCAAAAAGAAGTCATAACTTAATATTATAAAAGCCCAACTTCTACTGAATAGCTCGCTCCTAAAACATGGTTTATATCTCAGTTTTTTACGTAAACAAGGGGTCACGTGATATTCTAGAAACTATCAGAACAAACCTACGTTCAAGAAATCACGTAAATACCATATGACCCAACTAAAATTAGAAAGATGTTTATACTTTACTCCATTTTGTCCTTGGAACCAACCAATCATTGTTAAAATAAAGCTCTAATGTCCTTGGAATCAACCAATCATTTCAGAAGCTTGTTTATACTCTGAAGAAAGGTCAGAAAATGAGGTTAACATCTGTTGTTTACTTGTAGAGTAAATTTTGAACGAATTTTTAATCCAAAATGTCAAATTTGAATCTGACAAAAATAAATAAATTATTTAAATCAAATATACGTTAACACCAAATAAAACTGAACTTTACTTTGCTGACCTGCATTACGCTGGTATGAGGAAACAACATAATGAAATATATGGAGAATTTTGTGATCCTTCACTTTGTTATTACATATAGTATGACTTTCATTTAAAAATTCTATTTTTTTATCTCCAACATTTAAAACAGGTTATTACTGATATCACATGACTATGATGTCATGAATGTGGGTTGCAAGACTGGTGTATTCATGTAACTAGCAATGCAAATGGCAAGTACCAGTAAAATATAATCAATGCAATGGTTTCATATTTTCTGTCAGCAGCTTAACGACTACAAGATTGTAAATTACTGGAAGAAAAAAAATATTTGACATTGATTCCATGCAGTTATGACTCGATGTAAGAGCATTTATGTTCTGGTAAGCAGCTACGTTTCACCACAACTATGTTGGCCTCTTTTGATGCTAGACTAATTTTAATACCTTTAATGCAAGAAAAGACTCTGATATCAAAGCATCTGTGACATAACCAGTTTTCTGGATGAATCCAATCCACTGAGCATTTGGACTGACTAAAACAATGGCAAGCACCCAAATGATCCATAATGCAACCTCAAAATATTCTGGTGAGAACTAAATAAGTTAACTTGCAATCAGTCTAGTTATGACTCAATTACATAATTGTTACTGTCATCAATTTGTGGCAGAAAATTCCCAGGTTTTTCCTACCTTATCGATATTAACAAAATTCAAGGATTTTTCATGGTCATTTCTTCTGACTTTTTGATGATTTCCTGGTAATGCAGGAACCCTGTGATCTATCTGTTGTCAGTGGTTTTCTTTAAATATGCACTCAGTGGTTTCCTCCACTCATAGACACCTTTAAACAAAATCTACCATATTCACTTAAATGAACTGAGAACATGTTAGACTGGCTCTAGATATTTATAAACCCCACCCCTTGTCAACATACAAATCAACAGCCTAAAAACTTACAGTACATGATGCACAAGTGCATAATTTTGCACGCCAGTCTTCATTCCAAAATGCAGCACACTTCTTAGGAATTATCTCCCTTGCTTGTAACTGCTTCAATAAACAGTCGGGGCTTTGGAATGAACAGGCCTCTGATTTAGTCTGTTGAATAGCAATGAAAAGAAAATACTGTGGGACATTTAAGAAGTTTAAAATAGTATTCTGTATTTTCTTATAGAGTAATCAATCAAGCCAGAGTATAATAGATGAATCAATCAAAAGTCTAATAGGTGAATCAATGTTGAGTCTAATAGGTGAGTCAAGAGTTTAATAGGTGAATTAATCAAAACAAATTCTAAGTCTATTAGCTGAATCAATCTAAAGAAAGTTTAACAGGTCTGCATGATATACCTATCATGTTTTAGTATAGCTTTTCATTAAAAATCACCCACAATTTGCCTGACACCAATTAACAATAATGAAAGAATGTCATGTAAGTGAGATTTGCAATAGTGACAATACAAAAATATGTAATTCTTGATTATAATCCATACATTTGAGGTAAAATTGTTATAATGGACAGTTAAAATGAATTCAAATTATAGATTGCCTAAATGCATACTGGTTGAAAAAAAGTGATAAATTAAACAATTTAATTGAATGGGAGAGTGTATTTACTCCTGGAGTAAATGAGAATTTCATTATAATTCATGTATACAGTTCTCCAGATTTATCAACTGATTTTACCTTCCCATTAGGCCTCTTTTCCTTCTGTTTTTGGTGTTGCTTTTTGGTAACATTCTTAGTATCTTGTGATGTGGTGGCTTTCAAAATCACTGACTTTTTGTCTTCACTTGATATGCTATCACTGCATTCACCTTTCTCCGTACTAACCACATCTACATCATCCTTTTCTTGACCAAGCTCAATCTGTTTTGTATCTAAAAAAAAAGACATAAATATATTGTACCCTCCTAAGTAAGCAAGTTGCCATTAATTTTGAATGGTCAATTAATCTCAAATACATTAACATAACACCATTTAGCATACTATTTGGTTTTATTAAATGGACATATTATTCCAATGTATACAGAACATTTATAACACCAAATTGATTTCATTCATAACAATCTATGAAACACTGATCAACCTGACCACCTGTCACTGTGTGTAGAAAGGTGATCACCTCATGACAAGTTGATTCCCACCAATAATAAATCTAGATTTACCAGGTCACAAATCTACTTTTTTTTGTTGCAAAAAAGAAGCTTACATGATTAATATTGGAGCGTAAAAGGAACAAAAATATTAGCTTAGAAATTCCTATTAACATGACAAGTTTACACTTTTTCATATATATATATATATATATATATATATATATATATATATATATATATATATATATATATGTTGAAGAAGTAAAGACCTACAATATAAACAAAGTGACTTGCCTCTGCTGCATGCACTTGAAGTGGAGAAAGGTACAGTTAAGAGCAGTTTAATGACATGGCTTGTGCTGGAGCAGGGTACAGCTAAGTGTAGTTCAGTGACATGCTAGTGTCGTATTTTGGCACTTACTGTATGTACTACACTCACCAGGTGTCTATTCCACAGATACAAGTGGGATGTGCCTGGACTACCTTGTCCAGCCCATTAAATTCTCATAAGGACTTGATGTAGATGGTAATTTACCAGGTCACAGATAAAAGTCTAACATGCCCTCAAACAATGTAGCTTTAGCCTGACTCTGCCTGTAATCCCTGAACATTCTGCAATGTAGTGGTGTGTGTAAGACTGGCAGCTATACAAGAGTCAATACACCCTTTTTATACTATACTACTTCACCTAGAATGCTATTCAATTACAGAACTATATTTAATTAGATTACCTTCACAATGCACACTGTACGCCCACAGGAATTCATGTTTCTGCATACAACTCTTGCAGATCATTTCAAAGAAGTCATCAGGGACTGAAGTTTCAAGATGCTAGAAAATAATGTAGACCAAATCTTATATATATAAAGGTATGATTCTTCTTTGCCATCATTCCATTATTTCAATATTTAATCTGATGAAATGATATGAAAGAATCCCTTACAGGAACATACATTATCAGGGATTGCACTAGGTTTCCCCAATGATGCAAATTGTGATTTTTTGCCCCCGTATTGGCAACACAGTATACCATCTGGCAATCTATTTGGCAGTTAAAAACTGTATATAGTCTTGGATTTGGAGTTGAGAAATTCAAAGGCACAATGACATGAAGGTGTACTGGAATCTATTGTTACACAAACAAATCCTTTTTCATAAGAACCAACCACCATAACCCAGCATTGTTATATTCTGCTTATGCTCATATCTGGCCTTAGTACCATAATATAACCCAAACAGCCATAATACCGGACTAGCTACAACTGACCTCCTAATAAGGCAAGGATGGAAATGACTACAATCTACAAGAATCTACAAGATGATGGCCTTTTTTTTCCTTTTTGAAAAATGTACCAGAAAAAAAAAGCTTTGCAGAAACTTCAAAGAAACTGATTACCTTAAAAGCATTGATTGTTTGGTATATATATATATATATATATATATATATATATATATATATATATATATATATATATATATATATATATATACAGTGGAACCCCGCTATAACGCGCCCCGCCATAACGCGAATTCGGATATAACGCGGTCACGGCGTGGCTCCCGAAATTTCGTATATTTATTCGCACATGATTTTTTTTTAAATTTTTTGTTAAGTGTTTTGCCAAAATAAACATGATGTGGTCTTTGTGGTATTCTTCGAATAATTCTGTATACAATCGTTGCTCTAACAATAGCCGACGTATGTTTCTTCTTTAGCTACACATTCAACCAAGCAACAGACAATGCGGTGGTTGATAAAAGCTTCTCAGTTTAATATAAACATCAAAAAACGAAAGCCGCCAACATGTTTTTTTCTGGGCTGGAAATTTAGAGGGTATGAAATTGACATGCGTTCAACTTTAATAACAATTATAAAAGTGACTTGTGACCGTTGTAGACCTACTGCAGTTAGTTCTCAGGTTTTACATGTGTATTGGGTTTGCTTATGAAATGGTTATTAGTTTCCCCCCGTCGTTCTCTTCATAAATATTTTACCATTACGGAAAAGCAATACAAACGTAAGTCGTTCAATGCACTTTGCGCAAAAAAACATTTATTATGATTTTGGGGAAGAGATCGTGGATGAATTCTGATATAATACAATATATAATACGATAAAGTACGAGAAATAGTGTGTAAAACGCCGCTTCTGAAATGTATTAATTTCACCAGGTCCTTGAATTATTATGCCTATCGTGTGCTGAAAAATGGCGTTAAACCCAACAACAACAACATTAATTTCACCAGGTCCTTCAATTGTTATGCATAAATAAACATCGGAAATATAACTTATTAATAATCCAAGATTAAAGACACGTGTTCTTGAACTGCATAAACAACAATGCAGCCGACAATGTAGTAGTTGATACAAGATTCTCACAATTCAACAAACATCAAAAAGCGAAAGCCGCCAATATGTTTTCTGGGCTTGGCGGCGTTATTAGAGGAAATCATTTGACTAGTAAACAATGTCGGCTTTGTTAGCTGGAAATTGTACATGCGTACAGCTGGGGGAGGGGAGGACCTTTATATCAGTGACGCGTGACCATTACAGACGCGCGTGTTATGATTTAGTTCTCGGAGTTTATGTGAATGGTGTTTGTTAATGAACTCGTCATTACTTTCCTTTTTTTGTATATAAAAAAAGAATATTTTACCGTTACGGAAAATCAAGTTTACAATTTGTATAGACACCATTCATAGACCCTGGAACGTAATGAACGTACACTTGCTTCGTCATTCGTAACCTAATTTTCTGTTAATTTTTCTCATTGAATTCAGACATAATGATTTGTGACAAATATATTGAATAGTTTAAATACGTTTGCAATTTTTGCAATGGAATTAGGTACAGGTATTATGGATTAGCTGCATGCTATGACGGTACTATATCAGACGGTAAGTAAACGGTGTTTATACTCTGTACATGTTATATATTGGACATTAAATTCAGACACAACGAGCTTGGACAAAATTATTTAAGATTTTAAATCTGTGCCATCTTCCAATGAATTGCATGCATTATGGACGAACGGCGTGCCACGACGGCACGATAGTAAACGATGTTAATACCTTCCCTATTCGTTATATAACGTCAGTTGGGGTGTTATCGATCAACGTGTATTTTCTGGGGAAAAACAATGAAAATTAGTAAAACTATCAAACGCAAAGTAATAACCAATAAATATATAATCAGTCCACATTTTTTAAATAAATCTTAATACTGCATTCCATTTAATGTTCGTCCGATAATACTCAGATTTGTTACATTAGACACGAGTACACGTATATACGCCAATTCGGTGTTTGTTGGAATTTTTTAAAAATACTGTATAACCCCGCGATAACGCGACCCCGATTTTAACGCGATCCAATTTCATGGACCCCGATTGTCGCGTTATAGCGGGGTTCCACTATATATATATATATATATATATATATATATATATATATATATATATATACTAAGCAAATGAGAAAAAAATTCAGTCTCCATCAATCAATGTTTTACAATTATTTGAGGGGACCCTGAGTGGCCGAGTGTTCTAAAGCGCTTTCTGTTACGGATCACTGAATGGGAAAACTTGCCAGTAGCTTCTCATGGGTCGGTGGTTCTTTCCAGGAGTTTTCCGGAGTTCTTCCTCCACCAATAATACTGGTTGCCATTGTTAAGTATATGCGATTTAAATTATTTATTTTTAAATGTCAGATCCAACTTTGTCATTTTGGGTTTAAAATTCATTAATTGGGAGATATCTATTCTGGAAAATTCAGGCTGACCTAGACTTTATTTGTAAACAACAGGTGTGGCCTCATTTTCTGGCCTTGCTTCTAAGCTGGTAAATAAGCCTTTAAAATGATTGGTTAATTTCAAGGACAACTTTTTATTTTTAGTTCTGGGGGGGGGGGGGGGTGAGAAATGGCTGATTTTCATCCAGATCATTCCATGCGTACGTGTTTTTATGACACCTTTTTGTTTACGAGGGAATCATATATAGCTGTGTTTTAGAAGCTAACGGTAGTAGAAGTAGATGTTGGGCTTTAATAATATTAAGTTGTGTCTTCTTTTTGAGTTATTTTTAATTACCGTGTACTGGAAATTGTGTCAATTCGTTGGAGCAAGAGGAATTATTTTATTTATCTGGAAACGAATATGTGCTCATAGATTTTTATTTGGATTATTATAAAAAACTAAAACTAACTAAATCACGTGACATCGTCGTCCATATTGGATTACATCATCAAGATTCGAACCGGGAACTATTAGAACATTTATTTATCAGGACTCTTGCAATTCCATTAGTGGATTATTTTTGTAAATTCTATATTGGATTATTTTTGGACTTGATTCTCTAAAACCGTAAGATTATTTTTCTTTACCGAAAAATATTTGTCTTTAATAAATTCATTGTTAAAGTTTTACAAGCTTGTTAGTTTTCACTCTTTCAGTGTTGCTGCTTATTTGAGCCTAAGTACGTAACACCATGTATAGCCTATTGTGTGCTGAAAAATGGTGTTAAACCCTAAAACAAACAAACAAACAATTATTTGATATTGCCGCAGCAATAACAAACTGGCAGTTGTTTGGTAATTCAAAGAGTGTCTTTAGCATCCTCATCAATAACACATGAATCTTCATCAAAGCAAGCCAAAGATCTTTGATCAAAGAAAGTCGGCAACAAGCTTAAATAAAAGCATTGTTTATTTTTTCATAGAATTTGGAACATATTTAATGTGCCATGAAAGGTTCTTGTTTGCAACAAAAAAGTTCAAGCTAATGATCGTTACCAATGGTGGCATAAACCTAAATTAAAGTTCCAATATTTTTAAACAAAAGACATCTCGCAAGAATGTGAAACTTTTTGATTTGTTTTAATTTCCCTATGAATAGCCTCATTCCCTTGGCATCATGGTAATTGCCTCTGGCTGACCAAAATGCAGGCCAATTTAATTACATGTACATATATCATATGAACAAATATAAAGCCAAGTGTTATTAGGATAATAAATATCAGGGTGAATTGTTTCGGCAAATGTGTTTTTTTGACAATGGGAAATAGATCAAATGAGGACTACCGGTTTTCAAATTACGTTTTAGTTGTGTTTTGTATCGGGATTTGACTGATATGTGAATTATCTAACATATGATAGATTACTCGAATTCATGTATTTTTCATATGCATGTATATTATTTAACACATTGTGGAGTGTACCACACAAATTTAAGTTGTCAATATACAAGCGTATTTCAGAATTGTCAACTTCATTTAATCATTATTTCCACTTTTTCTCTCTGCATAAATCCCAGTCACTGATGACACATAATCTCTTAAGAATTTCACCACAATGCAAAATTTCAATTTATTTTAAGCCCCCCTTATAATAATCAGCTGATGTCGACAATATTACCTTGGTCCTGAGGATGCTGAGATAAATGGACAGTAGAATATTATTAAAATAAAGACATTTTTTAAAACTGGCAACAAAATATCAAGGTTAGCGATTTTCTTGGCAAAAACTTTATATAAAGCTAGTGCCATCCCTGCAACATTACTGTGTTTACAGTGTGAAAAATGATAAAATGGCTAAAAGTAATTTTTAAAACTGTAAACCTGGCAATGAATGTAAAACTTAATTTACATTTTACTTAAGCAAACTCCAACTGTCATGGAAGGAAATTGACACTTCGATTTAAAAAAATATTATCTATAAAACAATTGACATAACAAATGGTTATGCAATATACTGAATGATCACTGAGCTAAAACTGGTTACAAACTAATGCTAAGCACATAATCCAAGTTAATCAAGAAAGAGCTGTAAGCTTGCATTCTGTAAAATATGAATAACAAAATATGTATACTTTTTAAATTAGTCAATGCTGTATATTATTCTAAATGTACTTACCTAGTGCAATGTATCACATATTTCTATTTAAAGCTTTGACAGTTGTGTTCATCAGATTTAACAGCACATGTTTTAAAGATGGAAGATCACGCACATAAATACAGAATCTCATCAAAGCAAAGTCTTGGTGACTACTTAAGAACAAATGGAACAATCATCAGAAGAAACAATTTTAGGTCTTATTTTGTTTTCATGTACACATGTTCTTAGTTTTGCAACAAAATTACTACAGAGCCTGTTTGCATCTATTGTCCATAAATGTATGTAAGTGTTATCCCAAGTCTATAGCAAGTTTTTATATCCACATCTATCTCGGACTATAAATCAGTGACAACAAAATATGTTTCCTTCTTGCAGAGCCAACATGAAGATCCCAAATTGATGATAAAAAGCCACAACCCTGCCAAAATGATGGAAACAAATAAAACTTAAAATGGTAAATCATAATGCAAAAAGCAGTTTCTATACCGTAAAATATGGAAACATGACAAGTGGTAACTTGTCAATTCTTGCTACAAGGTATGGTCACACAGACAGGTGAACAGACAAACTAGCAAACATACTGACAAGGTAATGATGTGGATTCAATAATGAAAAATGTAGGGCCTGAAAAGATGTTTGGGTTGTCTTAGGATTGAAAAATGAAGGTAAGCTAAGAGTCGAAAGATCGTGAAATGACAGTTTTAAGCAGAAATCACACCAAAATATTAAGGAGAATGCACCTATTTACAGACACTTGTACTTCAAAATAAATAAAACCAATAAATGTAAGCATGGCAAGAAATTCTAAGGAAGCGTGTGTTCTCTTGTGAGATACAAATACATGTATATTTTCCCTTTCAAATGACCATGACCTTGTCTTTGAATAAAAGGAGGGTAGGTGTGCATGAATACAAAGGGCAGTGATTGCTAATAAGTATGACAATTATCCCTTCAAGGTTCAGGATTTATGACTAATAACTTTTCTTGAAAACTAAAACCAAAAATTTCAAACAACCTTGACTATACCTGGGCAGAAGAGCAAGGGTTTGGGTGCACGATATGCAGGGACAAAGTATATATTTTCTAATTCTGACCATATTTATAAAAAAAAAATTTCAAATGACCAAAACCATGCCCAAGGGTCACAGGGATAGTGTATGTACATAGTCATGAAAGGGCAGAGATTCCTTATTTTACAGGCCGAGTATGATTAATTCTCATAGGGTTTGTGACCCTGAACTTTGACCATGCTGCAACCAGAACAAGTGATACCTATGTTGCACCTATGCTAGAGCAGGTAAGAAAAAATGTAAATAATGAATATGAAGGATCTTACCCGACCATGATACCAGTCCTCACATACCACACACTGTATCATCTCATCTTCTACCTAAAACATTAACATTAAGGATGTAGAGCTAGAAATGTGTTAATAGACCTCTCACCAGGCAAATGAACACTAAACTGCCTACACAGTGAGTCTGTTGGATGTACTGACAAAAGTAACATGATACATGTATTGCTAATTGATATTTCTTCCTAGAGTATCAATTTTCACGAATTTTGTTTTCACGAATTTAGTGGTTACAATACACAAATTTAAAAGCAGTATGAAATATAACAACATTCCCTATTAAAAGCATTACAAAAAAATTGAATTCCCAATGTAGCATGGGAATTTTAAAAAAAAGATTAAACAATAGTCACCAGTAGAGACTGAAATTCTACTTGGTGAAACGAATGTCCAGAAAGCAATAAAAGAGCATTTGTTAATTTCAACTGCTTGCTGAGTGTTCAAATCATGCTTGGTACAGAATACAGCAAAAGTAATATTTCCAAGACATCCTTATTGTACCAGCAGGAACAATAACAATATATAATTGAAAAGTACATGTGTGCATATGCAATGTTAAAAAAGTATTATGGTATAAATTATACCTCACCAGATCAACAAGATAAATTTTATTCCAACCATGAACCTTTTATAATATCATTTATGTTAGTTAAATATAAAATAAAACTTAATACATTCATGTATCTGGTTACATGTTTCTGAGAACAATAAATCTATACACATTGCCGATTTAGTGTGAGGACACACTTTTTTGGAGGTATTTTTGTGTCAGACTGGCCAACCCTGACGAGTAACTCTCAGTAAGGCAACTGATTCCCACCTCCCATCCCCCCAATAAGATTGAAAAGTTTCAGGAAGGTGTAACAAAATATCAATAACTGCCATTGTCAAGATAAAAAACATAATAATTAAAAGTTCACAGAGATGATAAATATTATGTTCAATTAAAAAGGTTGTAAAGTACGTGCAGGCTTTATTTACCACTAGTACAGTTGCACAAACTTTAGTTCCAAACCCTTAGCAACTCAATGGCTTGCTGCTATCTCTCAACCTGATGTAATTCTTGGAAATTCTTTTTCCATTTCACATGACGACAGCAGTCATATCTCCCACCATGAGATATACTCAAATTGGCCAGTGATGTCCAATAATCATAATTGTGGTCTTTCCAGCTTTTATTTACAAGAATCTGTATACTCCTTTTTATTCTTCTGTGTTGATTATTAATACTTTTTTAGATGCTTATTTTCCCCTTTGCATGAACACACACCACTTTCTGGATGCCATTAAAAATTTTTAAAAAATATATAATCAACAGTTGGATCATGCAGACACTTCACAAATATGTGCAGTTTCAAGTGTCTGGGGTGCTGCTGTAAAGTTAGTCTGGTTTACTGACTAATTTCACAGGTTCTAATATGAAACCTGGATCCAAATCGAACACAAACAAACTAATTATCCGGATTTCTTTTGGCAATAATCATTTCCTGTAATTTTTACTTGTGTGCAGTAAGTCCCTATTTTAAGGGTAATTTTCATAAGACTTACAGCAAAATCATAAGAGTTGGCAGGTCTGTTATTTAGTAAGAAATCTTTGTAGTTTCTTGTAAATAGATTCCTGAAGCTAGCAGTAAATATCATACGACTGTTCATTCATCTAAGTCTAATTTTGCAGCTTTTCGCTTCATTAAGTTAACTATATCTGTCCCAAAAAGAATTGTCCAAAAATATTCATAAAATTGCTGTAATAACCTGAATATCATCAACTTTTATGACCATCATTAAATATATAATTACATGACACTCAGCTTAATAGCTATTGTACTAAAACAGATTTGCAACAGACATGAACTTAAAGAGAGACAACAGTAAAGTAATATGTTCCCTTCTAAAAACATTTGGTTTATCACTGGTATTCCAGTTACACAAGTGAAACTGTTTTAAAAATGAATGTAAAATTTGAGTTACCTCATCCTCAGGATCAGGATAAGGGCGAATACAAGTGCAATATAACCCCAGAAAGTTTTGATTATAGTGGTTTTCTGTATTCAATTCATCTTTAGCCTGGAAAGATACGTCAAGATAATGATAATTTCAAACATATATATAGTATTAATATTGGCTATTTATACATATAAAACAGCCATCTATAGAATTTAATCAACGTCTTTTATGTTCTGCCACTGTTGGTAACTTAATCTGAATCTTAAGCACTAAAACTGCTATGATTCGCTTCTTTCTATAAAAAATTATGGGAAACTTGTTCTTTTTATTCACAACTGCTTGAATGTTTAAAGCTTTTTAACATAATGCTGAAATAGAAGACGAAAAAATACACCCAATAAATCACTTGCTTTACTTCTCTTCTTTTATAGGGTTTGAAAATATTTCAAAATCAAATGGTAGACCAGAAAATAAGTATACTAACGACCTAATCATGTTTTATCTTATATGTTTTCAGCATGTTTTTATGTTTTCCAATTTCATTGTTTTTATCATTTGTTGTTCTGTAGTGTAGTCATATCATTATTGATGGTGTAAAGAACTTACAGCTTCGAAAGATTAGGCGCTATACAAAGTCCTCATTATTATTATTACTAGCCCTTCTTAATTCAGTAGTTCAGAGAAGTACTTTCATTAATGTCAGTGTCACAATTTCCATTTTTCATTGCCATGAGTGGTTTATATATTTTGATAGTAATGCCAGGAAAGCAATGTATACAAAGTAATATTATGTACTAGCCCAGTGGGTTACCTACTTTCAACATGAGGTATCCCTGATTCAACAATTTGGTAGCTCCAAGCTTGAGAGCACAAGACACGTTGGATCCTATAATATGTGATGAGGAAAGCAAGGCAATTATGGCTTGCAATATTCCATATATGATGCTATTGCTCCGGGACATTTCATCATACTTAAATTCCCATTGCTACTCAAGGTTTAAATTAGCATACCCTGTCAATCAACCTTGCCAACTGGTCGAAAGAGTGTATTGCAAACATCAGACCAGAAGTGGATAACTGCTTATGTATAAGTCTATTCCAGTTGTGTGCTCCCCTTGTCTCAATCATGTAGGAACAGTGTTCAAATATTAACAACTTGATTTTGATTGGATGTGGTGGCTTGAAATTCACAGATCTGAAGTACTAAAATATCTGACCAATGTGTACCTAGGTTAACATATCAGAACCTTGGCATGATAGATGCACCAAGCAGAACTGTCACTATTTTCAACAGTTCCAATAGCGAAACTCCCCGCATTCAGGCTATTCAGTTTCATGTAATGGAATTATTTTTGAATCTGGGTCTACACTTCACTCTCTACTGCACAACTATTATTGTTAATAAATATTACCTCTGACTTTCATTTTGAAATCCTACATAAAGGTCAACATTTTAATGCAAGATCAGTTTGAAATTTCTTCAATGCAAGAAATGCATGCCTTTTCTGGAAGCCTGGAGCAAGTTTGAACTTTTGCAAGCATTTACATTAAATTATACACAGTGTATAAAGAAAGATTTCAGATCTATGTGCAAATTTCGGTAATAACATCTTTTTTCTCGGACATAACTGCTTTTGTGACAGGTATGAAATGGAAGCATCCTGGAATTTCATACTTACTGGTTCCAATTTACATGTCACGCTAGGAAACCTGGAATTGCCACAGTCACATCTAAAGTTTCTGTAAGGACAAAACAGTACAGATTTTTTAGAAAAGATATTGCTCACCTGGTACATGAAATTGACATGTGTCAGCATGTGAATGTAAATTCACACAATTATTAAAACTGAAAAGGGGAAAGTAAACCTTGGAACATAACTGTTACAATGACTATAATGCTGCCATGATTTATCTTCTTTCTGAGACCATATATGTATTTAGGATCATTTCTCTACATAAAATTAAAAGTATTTACACACCTACATTCTCCCTGTGATCTCACCCAGTCTCTGAGAACTTACTCTAATTC
The DNA here is from genome assembly GCA_030141615.1 of Unio pictorum. NCBI lineage: Eukaryota > Metazoa > Mollusca > Bivalvia > Unionida > Unionidae > Unio > Unio pictorum. The sequence goes on from JARLTB010000101.1 coordinate 1,706,677, forward strand.
ATAATGCTTGTAACCCTCCCTTGAGGTATATATATATATATATATATATATATTTATATTATACTTATTCCGTTTGCTAACCATTTGTTTTGTTGCTGACCCTAGCACTCCTTTCCCCTGGGGCAACAAAAAAAAAAAAGATAAAAAAGTTTTTATTTTTATTTTTTTTTAAAAAAATCCTGAATTTGATTTGTGCATCTAATTAAGCTGGTTTAGCCCACTACTTGAATTGCTTAGTACATTATATGCACTAAATCATTATAATTTATAATAATAATATATACATTATAATGTTTAAAAAACTATTTAAAAAATTGTTTTTGCATCAAACTGAACTGGTTTAGCCCTGTACACTTGTACTTGAAATGCTCAGTACATTATATATATTAATGATTATAACATATATAATGTTACAAAAAATAAATAAAAAAACATTAATCTTAAAACCATTGCAATAGGAAATTCACATACATGTATTTTCTTTTTGGCCTTACTCCTCCAGGGCCTTACCCTAGATTATAAATTGGAAACTACTAATATCAGCACCCAAAGAAGCGGAGTGACTCAGTTGTAAAGGCATTTGTCATGTGACAAGGTTGTAGGTTAGAGTCCCACCATAATATTATCAGCCTAAATGACTTAATTTCAAAAGAACATTTTAAAGTCACAGATTTTTCGTTCTTATTAAATTAAATTTTGAAGAGCTTTAAGAGGAAAGCATACTGAGTTATTTTTATTATTAAATGGAAGACAACCCACAAAATAGGCATTTACAATTTTAAAAAATGCCTTAAAAGATAATATTTGTAATAACATATAAAGAAACTTTTTTTGGGAACTTTGAAATAGCAACAGTGCAAGTGTCAAACTCTACTGAACCAAACATAACCAACTTGCTTCAATACATTCAATAATGGAAAAATGTGGTAAGCATTTAAGAAATAATTCTCTGCAAATAAATCAACGTGGACACAGGTTTTACAAGAAATACATTCTTCATAAAGCAAACCATGTATTTTGCACATAATTAAATATAAGAAATTCTGATACTACCGTAATATATTTATTGGTGTGCACCAAAAACAATTTTAATTGTCAGCCTAGATGGTACACTGCTTTCTCAACAAATTTCCACACAAATGTATACTTTAGTAAAATGATCAATATTGTAATAATTCATTGGCATTTTAGAAACTGTTCTTATAAGTATGATTACGGTATATTACCAAGTTATTATCAACTTTGATTGTTATTTGTTATATTACTATTTTCTATCTTCATTTTCTATTTATAAATCATTTGCTATAATCTTTAATGTGTATCATTTTTTGTATAAAAAAACCCAAACAAACAACCCTGTTCTATTAACACATTAACCGCTAGCAACGACTTTACGGGACATGAGGTAGTAGCCTACTTCCAAGGTCTGTAGTGTCAAGGCCATGTATGATATGCTAAAGTGGATGGTATTGTAGAAAGGTATACAGATTTAGCTCTACAATGATATCAAATAAATCTGGACATTTTAATTGCACTAAAAAATACAGAAGGAAAAACCTAAGTGTTTGGACCTGTATTTTTTTTTTCCATCCAAAATTCGCATATGTTCGGAATCCGAATTTGTGTCCAGATTTTAGACTTTATGGTCTCAGATCTATGGCAGACTGGTCTGAAGTGCACATAGACAGGTGAACCTTTTCAAAAAGTAGGATAAGATGGACATTTTGAATAAGGAGTCTTCTCCATATGAAAATTATGGGTCTGTTAAGCAAAATTTCTTTTTAAAAAAAATACAAACTTTCACCTTCTGCTCATGCGACAACAAACTAACCAATGAAAAATATTGTCTTTAGCACAACTAGGCAGTTCTCTAATGGAATATTGCTGGGAAGTCAATGTATTAGGGTGTATTCAGAAATAGTCATGTTTTAGGTCTGTGCAAGGGGACAACTCTACATTAATCTAAACTTGTGCTTCTAAATAGAACTTAGCAGACCATTCCCGACTTCTCTAGGTGGTGCTCTTCACTTTCGTATTTTACTGAGGGTTAGATTCTTAATGAGAAAAAAAAAATCCCAGGATTTCCTCACTGATTATAGTGGCTATTTAAAAAGATCATGCATATCTTAGGTATTGTTAAAAAAAAAACTTTTAATTCCTTTTATTTTGGTTTATGATTGCTGGGTGTAGCATAGTAATAGAATATACAGCTTGACCTTACTCTAGATGTGTACCTGTCAAATAACCGTTTGCTCTTCTTGGTCATTTTCACTTCCTGGACGTCAAAAGTATTTTGCATAAAAAACAGCAAAAAGCATTAAAAAAATATTTTGAGGCTGTTTATTTGCAGTCTCTTTGATTAGCTGTATGTTTAGATCATGTTCAATTTTCACAAGTACAATATCCAGTGAAATTTCAAACACAGTACATGAAATAACAGATGTATGCCAATATTCTCTCCATTGAGGATGTTGCAAATGCAAAAAACTTCACCTAACACATATCACTCTCTCAGAAGTACATATCTAGAGCACCATTCTAGCAAGAAATCTGGGTATGTGGATGTTTTCCATTGCAATTTCTTCCAATGCTGTTGAATGTGCGTGTATGTGTGTGCTTTGGATTTTTAACATAGCTTTAACAAATTTTTCAGTCATATTGCTAAGACGTCTGCAGTGTGGCAGTTTTTAGTGATGTCTAACACTGGGGCATCATGCGCAGACAATTAGCATGATGTCCCACCCAATCATATTATCCTGACACCAGGTCGACCAGTCCTAGCATTAACATCTCTTAATACAGAGTGCAGAGCAAGGCAGCTGTTAGTACCATTTTTTCAAGTCTTTGGTATGACTCAGTCAGGGTTAGAACCCATAACCTACTGCATCCATTACAGATGCTTTAACCACTAGACCACTGCAGTGGTCAAATTCTGTTGACTGCATATTTATGAAAAAAGCATTCAAAGATTTAGCATTTTCATCTGAATTTGATGTCACATTAGCATCACTGAACTGAAAACCATCTATCCTGGGACACTTTTTTTCAAACTTTGTCAAATTCTGTTCAGCTGTTTTAGGGGGCAAAGTTGTGTAAATGATCTTGTACATTTACTAATGCCAGCCATATCTAATGTCAGAATAGCAATGTATATACAAATCTTAGTTGTGTTCAAGATAGGAAACTTTCCATTAAATCTGAACCAAGTCTGTTAAGTGGTGTTTTAGAAGAAGCTGGTAAAGATATTTCTATTTTAAGTAACAGCAGCCATATTTCACAGCAGACTGGAATCATTGATTTTGTCAAATTTGGTCAAATTATGTTTAAAAGTTTTTAAAAGAAGCCATTTATTGGATTTCTATTTCCTTAGAATAGTGACATGAAATGGATTGGCTTCATTCAACCAAAGTCCTACATGTCTTCATGTGTTCCAACAAATTTGGTCAAATTCTGTCAAGCAGTTTTTGAGAATTCTGAATTCCAATTGTGATTGAATGAAGCATGACATGTTATGCATGACTGACAAAGGACCTTATGACCAGATGAGCACAAAATATTTTTTTAACATTAGATTTGTAACTGACAGTATTCCCTGCACCCAAATTAACTTGCAGTAAGGTAAAAACTGACAAACAAGTTCATTTAAATAAAGCCCTCATAACTAACTGCGATTATAGGTACAAAGTGAGAAAAAAAAATGGACACAAAGATATAAAGTCCCATATTCAGAGATGCCAACTGCTACCAACATGAAATCGGATTGTAAGCATTACAAAATCTGAATCTTAACATATAAATATGACAACCGCAGAAAACATTACTGTATCAAAGTGGCTTTGGGCTGAAACATGCTGCCTGGAATCTGTTTTTGCCATGTGTACATCATTGAGATCATCAAGAAAAAACGGAATAGGCAAAGGTGTTGATGCAAGTAAATTTGAAAGTGATATGCAGCTGAAGCATGCGTCCAGTCTTCCTTCCTACAATGTGTGGAAGGTGATAAAGTCTTCAGGCTCTGTGTCTGAATGTATGTATCACTTCTTTTTCATGTCCATGTATAACCCTTTTTGGCTGCTGTTTGTTTCAAGAATTTTACTGAAGTTTCTGCGGTGTACTAGAGCACTGTACTTTTGTGATTTTCAACTGGTCAGTATATAATTACTTCTGTGATACAAGTATGCATACTTAGTCACACTTTCACAAATGTATTACAACTGACATTACAAGCATATTTAATGATATTTATATATACCACTGTCTAACCTGGCAGTTCATGTGTATACAATTTTATCTGATCTGAAAACTGAAATAAGACAGAATGTCATCATTTCAACATCATGCAAAAATGCTAAAAAAATATTCTTGTTAATTTGAAGAGTCCAATTTTTAAAAATAGAAACAAACATTCCTACCAAAGGAAAATGTTTTTAATTACATTTTTTAAACTCAAACTCATTTACATAAGTATCAAGTCAAATACATGTATTATTTTGATAAATTTGCATATTATGAAAGGAAAAATTAACTCAATAATACCAGAGTTGGTCTTTCAATTGTGAATTTCATGATTTGCAAAATTTATTATTCTGGCAAAAAAAATACACATCTAAGCAATATTTCTTGCAAAATTATTACATGTAGTTTACAATTTTTTGTGTGCTAGCCTGCATATTTTATGAAGCATTCTTCTTCCCATGTGGTACATTAATTTGATTCTGTTTGGTTAGAGATAGACTAAAGAAATAACTTGATTTTAAGACTCATTACATTTAATAATAAGAATATTCACAGAGGTCAGAATAGTCTCTAGTAAGCATCCATGACAAACCCAGTATGAACTCAAGTGCAATACAGAATTCGTAATTGTAGTTTTCTAAGTTAAATAACTGGCCAGCTGTAACGAGTCCCTCAATGAAACCAATTCTGCTGTCTAAAAATAAGTTCATAAATTCAAGAAAAAACCCCATTTCTTTTCAACTGCTGAGTGTTGACATCAGTTCTGATAATGTTAAGCAGGGGTTTAACATGTGGCATGTGACCTGCCAAGCCGTATCCTATGGCCCACAAAATGATTGCCATCACAAGGTAACAGGAAAGATAACAAAGGTGATGCGGCCTTGGGACATCTAAAATACTCTCTTGTAGTCCTCAGCATGATTTGAGTTCAAGACCATTGATCTTTACCAACATGATTCTCAGATTAGGCACTATGGTAGCCATATAAAATTAATGTTTGGCAACATTTTCATGTAGGACAAACTAGACTCCATTAGAAGATTTTGCATAAAATTCCAATATGGATATAAACATCCATTTTCAAGAACTAGTGACAAGACTTTCAATATGTTTATTGTGGAAGCCCTGAGTTCAGATTGGAACCAATTCATTAAGGACCAGCTTGATATTATAGTTAACCTTCTAGTAAAACCCCATGTCTGTATGATTTTCCATTTAGGAGAACCAATAACAAGATTTTCGATGTTGGCCATGCAAGATGTCAGAACAGCACCATTTTCACTGGTACCAAGTAACCATCATAACAGTAGTGATATTTTAAAATTGGCTGCTGTGGTGGCAATATTTGACACCAGACTGACACAATTTATATTTTAAATCAATTAGACCCCATGAGACACTTCTGGTGAAAACCCCATGCTGATATGACATTTCATTCAGCAGAAGTAACAATAACAAGATTTTCAAGATGGCTGCTGTTGTGGTCATACTGTTTAACATATTGGCAACAAATTTAATTTGTGACCAACTAGACATCAAACAAAGTCTAGTAGTGAAAACCCATGTTCAGGTGACCGCCCATTAAGGTGGAGTAGTGTAAGATTTTCAAGATAGTCACTGTGGTGGCCATTTTGGATGTCTGGGAAGCATCATTTCAGACATAAGAAGTGTTTGATAGAACATTCTGTTCAAGATTATAGTTCAATCCTTAATGAAACCCCAATTTTGGTAAGACATTTACAAAGAGTTATAGTAAAAAGTTTTTAAGAAAGCTGCTGTTGTGGCAACACTGGATATCTAAGCAGCACTATTTCATTTAAGACTAACTAGACTTTGGGATGAATGTATTTTCAAGTTTCATGGCAATCCTTCATGCAGATAAGGAGAAGTAGCAATAACAAACTTGTGCTAATGGATGGATGGACATCACACAATGGACATCAGACCACAGAAGACAACCATTGTTTTATCCAAGAAATAGGTCTTCCTCCTTCCATTACATTATAACTGATTTTCTCAAAAAGTACTAAAATGATATGTAAAATAAATTTAACAAAAAGATATTTAAACATAGGATGTATTTTAAAAGCAAAATCACTATTTACTTTCCCTTGTATAACCTGATTTTCTTAGTTTGAAAATAACATCAAATTCACACGAAACACGATTAACTGCAATGAACATTTAAACTCTACTGCAACTAGTTATTTCAATAGTACATACTTGTTAAAAATAATAATATATGCAAAAAATACTTCCCACATATGTCCATGAACATGCACAAGAAACACATACTTTTGCGTAATATATTTTCTGAAACCCACTTTTAACTCAAATGGTCACAGATCTGGAAAGCCAATGAAACGGCCTGATGTTCATTCTGTCCATTAGGATAAGGTTGTTATTGCTACTACTTGGAGGATTGCCATGAAACTTCACACATACATGGTCATAAATGAAATGCTGCCATTCAGTAAGGGTGAAAGGATTTATTGGACTTTTTTCATATTGATACCGATATTAATACATGAGGTAAAGAACTGATAAAAACAACTCACCCTATACAAGTTACGTTAATAAAAAGCAGATGTGAATAATTATTAGTCATTTGCCTTTTTATTCTTTAAATTAAGGATTCATCTGAGACAGCCATAGCAGACACATGTACTTGTTTCCTGTCAGTAAAAATGAACTACTGACAACCCACACTCACCTTCTACTAACAAACACAAGGTGACTAACTCAAATGGTTCCAATACTCCTCCAATCAATTCCATGCTAATTATTTTATCCCATCAGCTACTGATAATACTAATGTCTCAATTTAAAGAAGACATGCAGGTTTGTTCCCATGGATGAACAAGTCAAGTACATTACTGATCATTTAATGTCAACTTGTCCATGTGTGTGAGATTTGGAATTTTAACACAGCTTTAACAATTTTTCAGTCATATCGCTACAATGTCTGAAATGTGGCAGTTTATAGTGATATCAAGCAGTGAGGCATAATGCCGCAGACATGTAGCATCATGTCACACCCAGAAAAATTATCTTGACACCAGGCCAACCAGCCCTAACACTAACCTCTTAATGCTGAGCGTCAACCAAGACAGCTGTTAGTACCATTTTTGTAAGTCTTTGGTATGACTTGACCAGGGATCGAACCCATGACCTCCCGCATCCAAGACAGATACTCTAACTACTAGGCCACTGGAGTGGTAATATCAACTTTTAGGTGAAATTGCTCTGATGCTTTGTATCTTGTCTACTTTGATCGCATTTCAAGGCTACATTTCAAATGTCATGTTGTGAAATATGTTATATTCAAGTCAGAATTGGTCCTTATTGGTTAGTATTTGTTCAAGTCTTGTGTAAAATAATAACCATCAATCACAGTTGAAGCTTATTCACTGCATAACACACCAGACATATTGGCAAGAAAACTCAATCCAAATAATAATTTAAAAAAAAGAGAAACTGCGCAAAAGTGGCTATAAAATGATCACCAGAAGACTTGTAGTCTTGTTGGTTTTTATGAAAATGGTGTAATTCTGATACCTCAGGGCTTGAATTTAACACAAATTTCTTTGTAGCCAGAAGGACTAGTGTACTGAGAAATTTACTAGTCTTGCCAAACATTTATTAGTCCTGTCCACAAAACAATGTCACACGCTTGTATTGAGATTAAAAACAATTTTGTTTCATAAATAGCATTATCATATGAAATGCAGAGGTACAGAAGTATAAATCCTACTTCAAATTATCAGTCAATTAACATTTCTTGTTTCTCAAAGATAATCTGGATCCAATTCCAGAATGGGATCCAGGTGTCCTTTCTCGTCCTCCACCTGTCCATGTCTTTTGAAATGTCCGATTATGCTTTTCCTTATCATAAGAATTATTCCTCTCTTTTGTCATTTTCATTCAACCTTTGCTTTTTTTCCGGAGGCTGAACACATATAAAACGACACATTCTGCCTGTCTAATAAGGTGGAATTGTGCCTCGTTTCGAAATACGGGATGTTACAGTATAGCTGACGCGAATTATTTCAAGTAAGAAAAGGAATGGCACAGTGTACTTTATATCATAAAGTCAGAGCAAGAAACATAATTAAAAACATGTGCCTTCCCCCACCCCCAATTAAAAGGCCTTTCTCAAATAAAGTCTTGACTTCAACGGATGTTCTGCAGGATCAAAGCAGTGGCTATTGTAAACACTGTTAAAAAATATTAACATCAAAAAGATAGTGTTAGTTTCATCTTGGAAAATGTGTGTTCCCATCAAACAAAACCATCTGACTCGGCACATTGTATTTAACAGCTCCAATTACAGTCTCATCACTAATAGCGTAGCGTAAGTTTAGTAAGTGTTCCTAATTAATCGGACCTCATTGTATTGTTGAAATTAATAATAAGCTGGAAAATATTCAAATCTTACATGCCCATGCTAAGAGATTGTAATTCCCATATCTCCACGTGTATTCAATTATTTTTTCAGTCTTGTATGGGAAAAATATAAAAACAATTTTTAATGTCATAGAAAAAGTAGTTGTATGGAAATGATGTGTTAGTAATGTTATCATAATAAATTGATCTAATTCTTATAATTATTTCAATGCAAACTTAAATTATGCAGTTTCCCGTTTGTGACTGTTGGCACGTTTGGCTAGCAAGCAAAAAAAAAAAAAGGGAAACAAACAAGCATGCAAACGAATTTCTTTGAATAGTTGATGCCATGTTCTTTTGTGTTGTAGTTTTGTAGTTTGTTACTGTGGTCGCGTTAATAAAGTGTGATACCAGGTTATTTTTCATTTAATTCGCTGTCAGATTAATTAGGATATCAATTACCAAACTTCCATTGTTAATGAAGGGACCATGATTGGCGCTGTTAAGCGAAATGCACAAAATCGAATGGCTTCTTGTAAATAGAAACACACATTTCTGAGGCAGAAATTGACTTCATCTTCACATGCTAATATGTTATGACTGTTTACAGTGGTCACTGCGTTGATTCTACAGAATATATGCTGTAGTCACGTCTTTATTAGGGCATTGAGTAAACAAACGCTGACTGTTGATAAACAAAACTTGCTAACCCATTGGACTAATAACATTATGATAGTTACTGGTCCGACAGGAAATCTACTAGCCTCAGGCTAGCAGACTACTGCTAATATCGAGTCCTGTACCTGTTATGTCAACCAAAGCAGCTATCAGTGATTCAATATAGTTACTGTAGAAGAACGCTCAGCAGTTAAAAGGACGAAGTAGTCTTTTAAATTTCTGGAAATTCTTTTTAAAAGTTCAAATTGAGGGACCCATGTTGCGTATACAATGAACAATGATGCTATTCAGCATGCAGAAGAAATATTTTTGACCAAAAACTGGTCCCACACTTGTAATAATTAAAAAAAAGGATTATCTTAAATTAAACAAAGGAAAAGGTATTTAAGAGAAACAGCTAAGAAAAGGTATTCTGTGGATTTGTTTGTGCTAAATATTGTCAAAAAGTAAAAAAGTAATATAGAAGCAAAATTTCTTTGAATGCCATATAGTTTGTGCATAAAATAGCTGCTAACAACACTGACAGTTAAATATCACTGTATATATAATGCTTTGGCAGCATGGACCTGGTGTTATTGGCCTGAATTCAAACAGCTTCTGTATCTAACTGCACAATCAATATAGATCTGCCCATCTTTTCATATTATAAATTAGAAATACCAGTATCCCGATTTGAAAGGACCCTTTCAGGCTTTCTTGACATTTCCAGTTTGTCTATTCATTTATCAGTATTAAAACAACTGTGAAAAAGTGACATTCATTGTTGAATTTATATGTCCCCCATACCTTTTGTGGATATAGACCCATGTGTAATACCCGATTATTTTGATATTCTATTGATAAATTGAACTCACTCTTGACTCACCTCTTAGTAAACAACTCATACAATTCATGGCCTTCATGACACTCCAGGCTGCAAGCCAGACAAACCCCAGCTAGATCCTTCTCAGATGTGCAACAGGTTTTACATGCGTACAAGGCTTGGCGTCGAACATAGCCCTAAAAAATAATGACCATAGATGTGATACAGTTCTGGAAAGACAATATCTTGCACCTTAAGTTTGCTATTATTCGTTCATTTAGTAATTCTGATACATACATTCCAACAGCCTGTCCCAAAGGACATAATTATTGCAATCATAAGTGGCAAAAAAAATCATAATTTGGCTGCAAAAAGTGTAATCTATATACTACATGCCAGACTTACAGCACATACTAAAAAAAAAAAAAATACTCAGAAATTTTAAAATAAAAAACCTGGTTTTGACCTATATGATCTTCAGTATACTTTGTCAGTATACTTTGTAGTTGTTATTAAACGAGATATATTATTAGGTACATGCCACTTAAACGTGTGGTGTCTCTGCCCTTGGTCGTTAAGAATAAACGAATACGTATTTGGGACGTCAAAAATAATGCTCGCAAAAAATAAGAGACGCTTTGTAACGATGCGTCTGCTTTTTTCATTACCATGGGATATGTGCAATTTTTTTCGTCACTACCACCAAGGACAGCTGCTGCATATTCTTCCAACTGTTCCTCTTCTTTTAAAACATCAACCATCGAAATTACATCTTCGTCCGAATTTTCAACAGTTGGCGCGGAATCCTTTGAACTTGACGCCATTTGCGAAGATTCAGCCGGAAATGATAGGGATATTCAATTTTATCGTTTACTTAAAGACCCTCTAAATGAAAATATAATGTATTTATATCCTTTTATCGGTAAAATTTATATGTTTAATACGGTATAATAATGTAATATTTTCTTGTACCATATGAATACAAATATATTTGTGGTTTTTATAACTTAAACCCATCCATTAATTCATTTTGCCATATTCCTCCAAATTCCCCTCCCCACAATAAGGGAAAGAATTCCTCTCACACACACTCACTCGACGAATGATACAGCGACAAAATAAAGGGTAACGGAACGTTCCGAACCAAATGAAGTTACCGGTAGTGTCTTTGTGCCTTATCACACTTTTGCCCTGGACATTCTGTCCTTTAACCTAGGGTGGTGTATTTTCTTTAATTTCCCGATTTAAAATTTTCCTTCTTTGATTCAATTTATACTTTATTTGCAGAAGTCTTCATGAAAAATACATAACTAATGAAGAGGGGATCGAAAAACAATAATCTTTAATTTGATGATGTGTCTCGCACGAGTAATGCAAGAAAAGGGTTGCAAACATAAAAAAGCAACAACAACAACAACAACAAAAAAAAAACAAAGAAGAAAACCAAAACTAAACCAAACAAGAACAAAAACCCATAATAATTTTTTTTAAAACAAAAACAAACAACAACAAACAGACGATGCTAGTGATATATTCAAATAAAAACGTTTGCATACAGTATTAAATATATAACAATAGGTGATACGCTTTAATAAGCAGAAACATAGCACTGAATACTTAAAAGACAAAATATGAACATGTTGGCGTTGGTCGAGGGTGGGGGTGGGGACAACCTGGGCTATATCCTTAAGAAGGTCCAGGCCGAACAACACTTTTTAATTTTATACAAGAAAACTTTTGTTTGTACAAGAACTAGGAGAGGTCCGGGTGTTTCTTACCCTCAACGCCCGTGATCGTTCTCTGCGGCCCTGGTGGAATGTGGTGGGTAGATGAGCTATATACTTCACCGTTTAAAAAATAGGAAGACGATACATAATGAAATTATGTCTATATTACGAGACAAAGTTCCTATTATTCTGTTTTAGAAGTAGTATGGTGAGACGATATAGGGCCTATGGAAATCCCAGTCAAAAAGGTCGTGGGGGCGATATAGGGTATATGGAAATTTAACATAGGGAATACATTGGGACTGTGTAGGGTCAATAGGAATAGAACATGGGTGACGTCACGGTACTGAACACTGGCACCAATCTTGCAACAATGTTGAAAGTGGCTAACCTCAATTGGGTCAAACAGCAGGCGAGAATAGTTAGAACGCTTAGCGGGGCGGAACATATAACTTCTTTATAGACTGAAAAACATAAACATAGATTGATGAACATCAATATATCACGCATAAACTTTAAAATCGACTTTTAAAAAAATTAAAACTTTTTAGGCAAGAAACCAAAGCTTTTCGAGGCATATGAGTGGCTTTGAAAAGGGTCGTTGTTATTCTTTTGTTAACATCATTTCGTTAACATAGAGGGATTGCATATGTCTTCTTCTCTTCCTCAAACTTCCTCTGATTTCTGAACCGTTGACAATGACTCTCTTCAAACAGCATTGTCTCTCCACACAAATTCTTCTTTTCCAAATGCTCGTATCGGTGATCCGGTTAATTGTCCATGATGATGTGACATACATGGTACGTCCGTGCGATGATTCAGCTTTAAATAGTCCAAATCTTGTGACGAGAACCGGTGAAGGGAATGCTACTATTACGACTACTACTACTTTGGATTCAAGTCGTGTTCACCTTTTGGTATGTGCGACGAGTTAATTGTTCGATTTGTGCGATTCACAACTATTTGTACTATGCCTCCTATCAACCGGAAGCAGAGCATCCCTAAAGGCCTCGCCATATCAACCTCCTCCATCGTTGTCTTCCGGCGGTTGCCTGCATCCCCGTCCTCTCTGAGTTTAGGCCGTCATCAAGTACACCAGAAGCAGTGATTTATGTTTCAACTCAATGCCCAGTCACCTATTCTTATTGGGCTATTCCTGTACTATCTTGCCAAATATGTGACTCACATTCGATTCAGATGTTTCTGAGCTGCGAATTTTCCTATCTCACGTTAGGTTATATATACATGTACTTGAATTTTTCGAAATGTTTGTCACATCGTATAGGCTTTAGTGGCCTTTATCCTTTTTGAGAACTCAATCTGGGTAAATATTTCGCAAGTGGGCAGTCAGTGTTTTCAGGGCCAGCAAATTGTTGGTCGAAAGAGGACTTTCGTGGGTCGGAATGAAAGCCATATGCGGAAAACTGCTATATTTGTGTGGATGCTATATATATATTTCTGGTCGTGCTTCTGCTATTTTTTGGAATTTATCCCGAGAATATACATTCACGCACACTGTGTCGCATACATGTGTGGGCTGAGTAAGGGGTGGCCTTATTTTTTGTTTGTTTTCGAAATGGCATTTCTTTCGAGCGGGGTGGGGTGATTATTTGTGGCAAAATATTTTCGATATTTCTTCGTTCATTCTCCAAAGTCTGCAGGTGGTTTGTTCTTTCTTTCTTTTCTTCCTCAAGGCCTTCTTCTTTTACTTCGTTCTGTATCTTTTCCTGCTCTTCTTTATTTCAGCTCTTTCTTTCTTGTCCCGTGCCTGTTTATGTTTTGGGTCTTCTTATCTTATCCCGATCTACTTTAATATTGCCACGCTTGGTGTGAGATGTCTGCTTCTAGGAGGGGGTTGATTGCTGCTTATTTTGTTTTCTCCCCCTTTGATCACTTGGCTAGTTAGATGTTACTTTTGTTTAATTTAGCTTTTAATTGCTTTTTGTTTGTATTCTATTGTTTGTAGTGGGCAAATCAATGACCCAATCTGAAATGGAGTGCTCTTCAATAAACCCATGTGATGAGCAGTGTCTGTGTCGATTTGTGAACCCACGAGACCTAGTCAACCGTCAGAGTTATTTATCTGAGTTTGATAGGGGTTTTGAATGGCTATTTATTTAAGCTGTTGTGGATTGGTTATATCGTTGTTTTAGTCCTGTTACTCCTAGAATTCTTGATATATTTTGAGTTGCTAAGTGCTTATATGGATTAGGTGTGTGTGTAGGAAGTTTGTAGATGTACTAGTTTTAGTTGTATACAGGGCATATCTTTATTTCTAATACTGTATTATACTAAATTTGTCCCCTTTTGCCTGATTTGTTAATGAATACCAGAATGTTGTTATAGATGTCTTATACGTTATTGTTTTCTACCACAAATAACTCCGGCTACGTGCACCGTTCTTATATCCATTGTGAGGTCCTTTTTAGGCATCATTTGCATGATATCTTCACTTGTGTGATATCAAATTTACCTGTGTAACCTCTAGTTAGATCTTACATGTCTTATTTCAATCTTATACTATTTTATTATGTGGTATAGATTTGTTTTACATTCTATGTTATGGTTATAGATATTTATGGTCAGGTCCCTTTTTAGGCATCATTTTGCATGATATCATCACTGCATGTAATATCCACATTATTTGTGTTATATCTAAAATACAGGCCTCTTTTCTGTCAATATGTTATTATGTTTTTATAGTTGATGTTTAGGTTTGGATTAAATTTGTCCCCTTTTGCCTATTTTGGTAATGAATGCCAGGATGTTGTTATTGGTGTCTCCTACGTTATTGTTGTTGTGTTGTTGTTTTTTCGCAAGTAATTCCGGGTACGTGCACTGTTCTCCTAATAGTTCTTGTTGGGTTTTTAATGCGGCCCTTTCCTGGTTGTAGTTGGGGCATATGTTTAGCACGTGCTCAATTGTGTCTGGAGTTGGGAAGTAGTGGCAGTATGTAGTTGATCCCCTTTTTATGTGTTTATCTGCGCATCCTGCATACAGTGTTCTACCTACTCTTATTCTATTTATTATTGTTATATCATATGGGTTTTGTAAAGTCGGCATTTCTACATACTTTTTTCTCTGTATTGTGGATTTTACTATTAGCGTCCGAGTTATCCCATAGTTCTTACCACATTTCATTGATTTTGTCCCAGATAATACTATTGATTTCAGTGACGCTGTATGCTATATTTTTGGCCGTGGGTTCATTTCTTGCGTCTTTTTGCCTCTGCGACTGCATTGTCGTTGCCCAGAATTCGGATGTGTGAGGGGATCCATACAAATTCAACGTGTTTGTTAGTTTTTTTTTTTACCCTGATTTCTTTGAGTAGAGATCGTGAATATTAGGTCTACACTTGGATTGGTCCGTTGCCAGAGAATGCAGTACACTGTACGAGTCGGTTAGAATGACCGTGTTAGTTGTTGGGTATGTATTTATGTATGTTAATGCCATTAGTATTGCAATGAATTCAACTGTGTATATGGTACATTGGTCTGGCAGTCTTTTTCCAAAGGTGATATCTAATTTTGTGATCACTATCCCTGCTGCCGTTTTATTTGGGTTCTTGGTTCTTTATTCGTCTCTGTAAATTTGCATGTATGTCTCGTATCTGTTGTCTGTGTACGTTAATATTGATGCCCTTACAGGGCCGTATTATCCATAAGGCTGACTAGGCTGAAGCCTAGGGGCCCACCAAGAGCAGGGTTCCATGCAACCTTTAGCCATGCCATGGCAATGCTGCGTAATCGAAAATTCCACATTAAAAAAATTCCTATTCCATGCCACAACAATCAGACTGCTGCTAAATTCCACCTTTTAAAATCATTTTTGGTAAGTTTGTATTGATTAAAAGAGCTCGAAGTTCGTGGGTGGATATCGAGGGGCCCAAAGAAGGTCGAAGCCAAGGGGCCCTGCCATTCGCGGGTGGGTGTCGAGGGGCTCAAAGAAGCTCGAAGCCTAGGGGCCCTGCCATGCTTTAATACGGCACTGTGCCCTTAGTCATATCGGGTCGTTTTGTTTGTTTCCTAATTTTTGCAGGCTAAGGTCGATTTGTGTTGTGGGGCAGGTCCAGGGGGGATCTGGGTAGTACCGTATTTTTTCTGGGTTGATATTCAATATTTGAAATTTTCTTTTTAGATCTACCATTATTTCCTATTAGGTATTTTTATTTTATTTTTCCCTTTTGTGTCTTAAGGTTTGTCGCATGCTGAGAGGGATTGTATCGTAAGATGGTTGGATTGGTTTATTGATTGATATATGGGTCGAGTATCGTAGCATCATTTCCTTTCGACTCCGTTCTAGCGGCGGTTCTCCTATTATTATAAAGATATCTGGTGTGGGTACTATTTAGGATTGCGGTGAACGACCTTAAGGCTTTTGATTGGACTATGTCCAGTTTCTTGAGCAATGTGGCGCTCGCCGATCCATAGACCTGGCAACCGTAATCCAATTTAGCCCTTATCAGCGCTCTTTAAAGAGTAACGAGTGTTTTTTGATTGGTCCCCCAGTTCACGCCTCTGAGGTTTCGGAGGAGGTTGATATATCTCGATTGCACTTTATTACGAGTTCTTGGATGTGGGCTGCCCATGTGAGTTCGTGGTCGAATACCATGCCTAGGAATGTTGCTTGTTTTTCGAGCTTTATGGGTACCCTTATTAGTGTTTTAAATTATTTTTTGGGGAAAGGGGGGGGGAGGTGGCCACCTCCCGGACTGAAGATTATGCCTACTGTTTTTAGAGGCGACAGTTTAAATCCCCATTTATCTGCCCAATTTCCTATATCGTTTATACTTTTTTGTTGTTGCATGGTAGTTTCTCTACTTGTTGGGTTGCCAGTTTTCCATACGGCGTTATCATCAGCGAATTAGGATAGGCCAAGCTGGTTGGGGTTGGCAGCTGTTTCCAGATCGTTTATCATAATATTAAATAATTTTGGAAGGGAATGCAGTGAACTAAGGTTATTTATAGTGGAAGTATTTATAATGGAAGAGCAGATCGAAACGGACTGAGTTCTTTCACCAATCCTAACACGCGTTACAAAATTCAGTCACAGGGCAGAGTCTGTCTTCCAATCAGCAGAGTGGCACGGGATATCACATTTCCTATATAGATGCACTAGCGTTTGTGTGCAATGAATCAATGCGACAGAGTTTTCAAACATGACGGAAACTAAGAAGGCTGTGGAGATGATAAGCGATGATATACCAGCGGCTACCAAAGTCGACAGAGTCCAAGTTCCAGAAGAGACCAATTTTAATTGGAACTTGGTGGATTTTCTCTCGTCTTCCCAAGAACTTGTTCTTGTACCATTACCTTCTCCGCCTTCTCCTTCCTTACCACACGTGGACGATTTTAAACAGAGACAGAAAGAAGAATTGGAGAAATTTTTACAGCAGCAGAAATTAGTAAAACAAGCTTTCCTCCTTCAACTGCAAGAACGAGAAGAAGAGGCAAGAAGGAAACGGCAGAAAGAGTAAGCAGCAGAGAAGAAACAATGTCTGGGAGAGAAGGAGGACAGTGAAAGTCAAGCGGTGACGTTACTCTTAGACATTTTGTCTGAGTTAGGAATCTGAAACAAATGTATCAGACTTGTTTAATACGACCGAAGAGGAAACTACATTTCCGTGCCAAACAGCTCAACCCCGTTCACAGACCTGCTATACGTAAGATACCACAACTAGTGATTTCTACCAGGTCATTCACAGGAGCCAGTCAAGAATTAGGTCTAGGCAAAGACTTAAGGCAGTTAAAGCTGACTACGCCCCCTTCCTGAGTTTAAATTTTTGTTGTCGTTATAAACACAGCCAGCGGTCCTTTCAGGGACACCCACTTATTTCGAAAAGAGATATTATTAATTTTGTCAAAATCAATTAAAACTCAAAATACATGTATTGCCCATTTTCTACGCGTGTTTGTTTGAAAGAATGTGTAAGCGTAGATCCTGATCCTAAAAAAAAATCAAAACCAGGAGACACTTACGATTTCTGTCTGTTATATTCTGGTACAAATTTTACAATCCAATATCACAACTCAGCACTTTAAAAACTTCATAAACTTCTTCTGTGCCTTTGTTCACTCTGTTGTTTTTTAATTTCTCCACTGTCACAGATTTTCCCCTTCTTCCTCCCTTTCTTATCGTCTTCGTTTCTTCTCTTTTTTTTTCTCTTTCTGAACGTGTATGGGGTTTTCCTTTTGGGAGGGTACTTCTTCGTCCTGTTCTGAACCCCACTCTCCCTCTCGCTCTTGCTGTTTTTAGGGCAGTCTGAAGACCAGTGTCCTGGCTCCTTACAAGTATTACCGGTATCTAGACTTTTGTCTTTTATGACACCTGTCTTGGTTTTTTGAGTGTCTGGACATTATGTAGCCCAGTACCTTTTCTTCCTAGTTATAGCAAGTATCTTGACTCGAAAGGAGGGGAGTAGTCCATTGGCTTATCGGAAGTAAACGTTCCTATGACACATCGCATAGCTCTGATAAGAAGTTCGATCTGTGTGTGTTCTTCCATCGTTCAGGTCGGTTTGAGAGTGAAATGAATACTGGAAGGGAAGATACTGGTCTGACATTGACATAGGGACCCATGGCGTTTAAAATGTAGTCGTTTGACTTTTTTATGTGAAGATGAAACGATCGCATCATTTTGCGGAGAAAGAAGCAGAAAGTAAGAGCCAAAAAACGTGATTTATCGCATCGCACAGTAGCCGAAGTCTTGGCTCAAGTTCATGCTAGCGACTTTGACGATGACATGAGCGATCCGGAATCCAGACACAGAGAGTCTACGCTCAATCAAAGTCCACCAACGTCACTAGTAAACCCTGAAAGTACTAACACATTCGAGAGACGGACAAGTTCTCTTCTAGAAAATATAGGACCACAACCTACACGTACACTGTGAAGTTTAAAGATTTCAAGTCCGAAATACCTTTGAAGGAAGCAGAGGGGTTCACCACCGAGGCGTAGGATTTTTTGTTTAACCACACGGAAACGGCAATGTGAAGCCAAAGAACAGGGTCGCTTGAGACTTTCCAGTCATTACGACAGCTTGAAGTTCCCCGTTTGGCTCGAGTGTAGCAGCCCATCAAATATGACACCCTCCAAAGACATCGACAAGATTCAACACGTACAACATTTCGATGTCGCCACCAGTATCACTGCAATGCTGGTATACGGTTATTACTGTAAGAAATATGACTATGGCTATGACAATCGAGAGCAACACAATAATTGTGGATCGAAATGTGATAGACATTTGGCCTTTCGACCCTGTCTAAACAAAGGACACGAACGAGTGCATTGCCCTGCATGTAAGCGTCTTATTATCAGTCCAACCTGTTAACAGAAGTATCTGAAGACGCAAGGTTCACATCAAAATTGTGCTTGCAAACTCTTGAGATTGTGCCCGACTTGTGGACAAGGCATACATACAAATAATGCCAAGGCTTACGTATGTTCAGGAACGAAACGATGTTACATTTGTCGTCAAATTGTGGACTTGGAACACGAATTATATATTTAAAAATACCATTCCAAAGGTAATTTCATATTTTTCGATTTCTAATGCATGCAAGAGACGGGCATTAACGATCTTAATTTATGCGTGATTCATCGAGCGTGTGAGAAGTGCTTTCAAGAGCTTATCTTTAGTAATTGTCGTCACTTCAGAAAGATTTTTAGAGGACGTGAAAATTCTTTTGGAGACCGAACACGCTAGCTGATTCTGTCCAGTTGGTCTTAGACCTGTTACGTATATTTGATTTAATTAATTTATTTTTAATTGTCAAATCCAAATTTGTCATTTAGGGTTTAAAATTCATTAATTGGGAGATTATTCTGGAAAATTCAGGTTGACCTAGACAATAGCTGTAAACACAGGTTGACCATGGCTTGTTCACCTCATTTCTGACCCTTCTTTAGAGAGTGTAAACAAGCCTTGGAAATGATTGGCTAGATCCAAAAATATCTTTTTATTAGTGGCTGATTTTCTTCTGGATCATTTTATTATTACGTGACTTGGTATAGTTAGCCTCTTCCTCTGACTTTCTATCAATTTCCAGAAAATCACGCGATCCCTTGTTTACATTAAAAGACGGGTATTTACATTATTGTACTGGGAGAGAGATTCAGTAGAATCTGGGCTTTTAAAGTTAATAGTTGTGTTTTCTGTTTGAGTTATAATTTTAACTACCTTGTACTGGACATTGTGTCATTTTGGATTACATCGTCAAGATTCGAACCTGGAACTATTAGAACATTTATTTATCAGGACTCATGCAATTCCATTACTGGATTATTTTGTGAATTCTATATTGGATTAATGTTGGATTTGATTCTCTAAAACCATAAGTTGATTTATTTTATGAAAATAATTGTACTTAATAAATTCATTGTTCAAGTTATACAAGTTTGTTAGTTTTCACTCTTTCTGTGTTGCTGCTTATTCGAGCCTAAGCACGTAACAGACCCAATCGACGAGACGTGGAGTAAAAATAATATCGAACGTTACTGAGATTGTCATCGCCTTGACACGATATTGGCTAACAGTTTTTCGGAATACGATGGACAGGTTTTTTTTTAGATACTATACGGAATACCAAACGTCCTAAAGTGACTTTAAACGGAGTGAGACTCATTTCCAAACAGGCGGTACAAGTGCAGTTTAAAGATTCATTGAGTTACTTGGCCATGCCTATGAGTTGAATGCCTAAAACGTTTGGAATGACATAAATCGTCAAAGGCCGAAGCCAATTAACATGCAGTTCTGTCTCATTTGCCCGAGGATCACTACTACGACTCCAACAACACGCACACAGAACAAAGGAGAAGCTTTCTATGCTTAGTACCACTCTCACGCCTCAGACTCCTTCGACGTTCAGGAAGCAATGTTAAAGTATTGTCGTTCTGCCGTGGACGTTTACATCGTTGCTGTGTACAATTTCATGGAACATGGATGGATCGATCACATCGACGCTTTCTTGGTTCAGAATGCGAAGACGAGGCAAACAAACGGTTCCTTCTCAGAGATTTTCAAGTAAAATGTCAGGATTGAGTTGATGACTTATCATTACCTGTAAAACAACAAGAAGAAACAAAACAACACAAAGTGGATACCTGGGAACTTTATTTCCTTTTGAACCACAGTTCGTACACTGCTTCTTGGAATCTTATGCTAAAGAAGAACTGCTTCATCGCAAACATCAAGACCATCAAGCTTATGTCATCAACACGGACGACAGTCATCTCTCAGGAACCCACGGAGTAGTAGTCTAGTTTCTCTGTGATGGCTGTGTAGAGTAGTTTGATTTATATGGATTGCCACATCTGAACGACGACATCATCGATTTTATGAGAAGAAATGCCCAGACGACACGATTCAATAATGTGAAATAACAAGGCACAGATTCCAAGGTGTGTGAACACTGTTGTATGTATTTTCTGCATCAACGCCGTGTTGGATATTCTTTAGAACATTTTGTGATTTATTTTGATCGTCACACTAAAAATATTTATTGATAGGAAAGATGAAAAATTCTATGACTATATGGATTTGATATAATTGTACAGGTGGCTTACACATTATTGGTATTTTTTTCTGTCCATAGTAAAACTGGACTAGATTAGAAATAAGTGCGACCCGGGCGTTTCAAGCGTAAACAAAAGCAACATCCAGGAGTGTGGAGAAACAGAACAAGGCTAACCTGATTGTCGACGAAAACACGGCTGATCCATTGAACTTTATCTACTTTTAGGTAACACGGGTTCTGATTAGATGTTGGAAATCTTGATTTCATGCTCGGCCTATTCTCACACTGATGTAAAGTACAACTAAACTATTTGACAATTCACTAATTACACAGATACTTAATACTTCATTTTAGAAGTAATAAGATATCAAACCGATTGGATTCTGTCTTTAACTAGAGTGACACAATTTGACAAACTAGCTTTTCTAAACCGGGCGCCTTCCTGCTTTGCCGTGACCCGACATGTTACTCTAAGGCGAGACTGCCATTTAATGCGGATGCCGGGGAGACTGCGACAACACAGCCTAGTGTAGTCAAAGTTACCTTTGGTCCCGACCAATTAAATAGCCCGACCCTCGTGAAAGTACTTAGTTGCGCATGCGACTTTAATTGTGATTGATTGATTGTCAGTCTGTCTACCATCATTCATATAGTCTGCAGCTAATCTAGCAGCCAGAAACACGTAATGGTGCAATTACATCTAGCAATTTACGGGAATAATCCACGCTCAATCATTGAGTGCTTTCATGGGTATCGGCCTGAATATTGCCACATAACAGCCCAGGGGAAGAGAACTACTCTTCTACTAATACGGGATAAAGAAGACAAGATTTCAAACCATGGGAAACTCAGGCTCAAGAGAACTAGAGGCAACAGACAGCGATGGCAGAGGAGAGATACCGAGCCATATCGCAGTCAGCACACCATACTCCTCACAGGAAATAGGCAGTCGGCTGTACACGTCCATAATGAGACCACTGAAGCCGTACCAGCAATAACGACTGCCACTGACCCACTGAACAACAAAAAACGTCTGTTCACAAAACTTTACGCCGAACTGGATGAATTAGGAAATCATATCTACCCGGACAGCGAACTAGAGGATTTTTCCCCAGGCAGCGGAGTATTACCACCATCGCCCATCACCGCCAACTCTATCAAATAACCAGTTTACCACCTGTATGGACGACAACATACTAGTCGGGGATCTAGAAGTTTGTCCTTCTAGTGAAGAAATAGAGGAAATAGTGGAGGAAGAAGAAGAAGAGGAGAGTATGGACCCCGAAAAACAATACATGGAGATGTATCTAGGTGAAGCCATTGAGGACGTAAACAAAGCGGAAAATTTCATCAGTGCAGTTGAATACATAGCTTTCGGATCCCTCGACGTTTTCAGCCCATACTATTTTACTATTTCAGCATTATAAGAACGCCTTCCTGAGCCACCTCACCCACGAGCTAGTACAAGCGGACAAATACGTGGTTAGGTCAAATTGATATGCATTCCCAGACATCGTCCGGAAGGAAAAACGTAGATCGTCCAAAGTACAAGAGGCTGAGGAACGGCACGGTAAGTTTTGGTAACCTGCCAGAACAAAAAGGCCTTATTAAGGCTTTTTCAAAATGCATCTTATTCTCAGGGAACCATATTGGCTCGGTTTCCCAATTCGAATAAATCACTAAAACTGATCTGATCATTTCGAATACCTCTTCAAAATAGTAAAACCATTATACCTGACAATGACTAAACTCATTTATCTCGCCTAGACATTTAATATACAAAATTGTTAGGGGCTTACAAATATGTACACTATGTACTAAAAATATTGGAATTGCTAGATGATAAAAAAAATTAAAGACTTCTAAAAAGATTTGACCTAATTGCACAGGTGGCTTACGCATTATTGGTAATTATTATTGTCCATTAGCAAAGCTGGACTTGATTTGAAATAAGTACGGACTGGCGTCGAGTAAACAACATCCATGGGCTGGCTTGCCGAGTTTTTTTCCTTTCGTGCTACCACTCGGACAGCATACAATGGCAGAGATCTGAAACTATTTTCACCTGCCAATACCATACGTGTCATTGCACGTCATTAGCAGTTTTCTGATTGGCTGATAGGGTCGAGTATGTGTTGGGTCTATTCCCGCTCACCCAATGGTCTAACGTTCAGGTCGATAGGACTTAATATTACTTTCGATCTGACGACCAAATTAACTAGTACTCTTTGAGTACATAAACGCCTGAGGGATGTGGCTCCAATTCCTTTCGCCAGGAATAATTAACTATCTAGCAGTGCTAGAAGTAAACAGTCCTACATGTCTCTGGTAGATGCACAACACTTAAATTCAAATACTGATTGATAGTCTGGCTACCTTATTGTTGACCTATCAACAATAAGAAGATGAGAATAACAAAAGGAGGCGAACCAAAAGGAAACCAGAATAGACGAAGAGGAGGAGAGGAAAAAGAAGAAAAATAAAGACGAAATAATCCTGCCTCGCCTCATACAGAGACCATGGTATGAGGCGAGAACACATCCATAGGCAATATCAGCAGTACCACAACGACAACTGGGAGGAGTTGGAAAGACAGCAGCGTCTCCCACAAGCAAGGAGACCACAACAGCATCCACAAGCAGGACGAAGGATTGTAATGGAGAGAGCCTTCGGGGTTCCGCAAACTGGAAGCTTCGGATGATGAGGGCACTCAACCTGCCTTTGCACTCATAGCACTCCTGGTATTTGGCCCGATTGAGGTCAGCCCCTTGCAACATTGTTGCCACATTTGTGCTAGTGTTCAGTACCGTTATGCCATGCCTGTTCCATTCCTATTGACCCATTACAGTTTCAACCCATTCCCTATGTTAAAAATTTCCAATAGACCATATATCGTCCCACGACATTTTTGACTGGGATTCTCATAGACCGTATATCGTCCCACTATGCTACTTTCAGATAATAAGCTATTTCGTAAACTAGAAGATAAATATTTTGCTGTTTCTTGTTCGAGCCCATGCGCATATTGCTAAATTGCACGTGAATTGTTGTCGTATGTGTGCGTATTGTGAAAAAATTTAAACGTTTAAATAAGATGCAACCAAGTCGATGTCTTGTCATAATCAGTTAGTTTGTTAATAATTAGAACTGAACCTTTCCTAAATCGATATTTAAGTGTAATTTAGAACATTATAACGATGGGTTATTCTGAAAGTCCAAAGGGAGAATATTCCATTCCGCAAAAGATTTCAATAAAAACAAAATTTCGACACAGAGTCGTCCTGTATTAAGATTAGTTCAATCACAAAGTTTCCTATAACTTACTTCCTGAACAGTTAAAGGAACCAAAGTATCATGTCCAGTAGCCACGCCATCATACATTTACAAAAGAATGTTCGAGTTTATGTTTGAAGCATCATTTTTATTCTTGCCAATTTTGTCTCCCCATAAATGTTAACATGTGATGTAGATTTTATTAACTCTTAACGGTTCTATCTGCATGAGCTTGAAATGTTTTATATTGGGTCCTTAATCGGAAATAATATACACGTTAAATAGTATAAAGGCGTTTTATTAATGTGAAACAAAAGAGTAGTTATATGCGGTGCTTTTGGGTCAAACGTGAATTATGTTTGCTCGTAAGTAAACATTCTGTATCTCTTTGGGGTCATATGGGAATTCCTATATTAAAGTTGTCAATAGGTTTAATATGGGGATGTTTTTAGGGTGAAAATTGTTTAAAGGGTCACACGTTTTATAGAATACAAAAGTTTTAAAGATAAAACTTTCTAAAGGGTCATTACTTTAACTAAACATTTTTTACAATATAGCACAAACCCCTACTATTACTCATCCTAGCCTTTGATTAGAATTCAACAAATAATGCTACGTTTTAACGAAAATGGTAGGAATGTTTATATACACATGCTATACTTGCATAAATACGGACACGCTATCTCTAAAGAAGAAGGCTAGGATGTAAAAGAACTGGGATGAAATAGACACAGTCAGATACAAACATACTGTACTGTCACACACAAGGGTAGGACATGGTTAAAGACACACCACTATATCTTCTAACATTAAAAAAAACACAAGATAGAAAGGATAAGGGAAATTAAGTTTGATTGTCAACATACATATAAACAAAACATACACAAACACACAAGAACAACTGTTTGGCAAATGATTAGTATCTCCCTTTCTTTAAAGATATGGATCCTTCCATTAGTGGTTGCTGTACCTCTCTTGGTGGAGACAGCGAGCATACAATTTGAATCGTTGGCCTCCTTCTCCAAATATCCGTTCTTATCCTCTTCCTCCTTCACCTACATCTAATATAGATGTAACAATCTTCTGGGCCTCTATTGAAATTTTTATCCAGTTAGAATCTAATCTGTCAAATTCCAGTTCTGTTTTCTTCTGTTCCTCTAACATGTCCTTCTTTAGTCTCTCATTTTCTTTCTTCTCTTCCCACGCAGTATTTTTTTCTATTTCCACTTACATCATTTATTTACCATCTCCTTGGCTCTCTTTGGAAGGTCGCCCCCTCTTCAAGTGAGGTTAATGGGGATAGCAGCTTATCTCCTTCACCCGACCTAGGATGTGTTCTGCTCTTTCTAATAAATGTATAGCCTCTCGCAACTTTTCAATGTTTGTAATTATTCTGTATTCTTTAACACGATCGACGCTGACTGGCCGGATGAACGTACCACTTTACAAGCTAGAAGGACGGAAGTGTATGAAAATATCCCTCAAGCAGAATACAACCAGATAGAGATAATACAAATTGAACAGAAATCGCGTAGGTACTTAGTTCAACATTAGAGAAGGTTTCATATATACAGACTATACTGGCAAATACACTATACCATACAAACACACATTTTATAACGGAATTTTATTTCAAGCTTAGTTTTGGAGAGGAGGGCAAAGACACATACACACATGTGCGCACATTATACACACATATACAACCATTTCTTTGTTAAATGACTAGTATCTATCTTGTTTTTTTTAGATATATGGGTGTCCCTGAAAAGGGCCGTTTCGTTTGTTTGGTGATTGGTTTTCGATCTTATAGTCAAGAAGGAAAGTAATGTCTCGCAATTGGTTTCACCAGATCATAAGACCGGTTCTTCAAAAGGAGAACGAGTAATCATCCGTGTCCATACTACACCCCAACTCTACTTCTCCTTCTTATTGTTGCTGCTGATGTTGCTGTCTCTGCTGCTGTTTCTGTCTCCTCCAAGTATTCTCTCTCCTGAACATCTACTAGGTCCTGTGCCATTTTTAAGAAGATCAGTGATCTTCTAGATTGGGTGCTGACTTATTCGGTGTATGTGCACCGTGGATTCACTTAATATTATAATATTCGAAGACATTTGGTTTGTTGACAACTCAACGATAGATGGCCAGGCTTATTGACTTAACTTTATTTAAAGATGCATATCGGCGATTCCGACATCCACGTCTGTGTACCCCAAATACGTGCAAAGAATGACATTCAGGGGTTATATTATTTATTATTGTGCCAACGGAGAGATATTTATTTGCTCCTCGAATTGGTTATAAGTTCCTATTGGAAGCATTAGTGCATGGACGACATAAGATTTAATTATCATGTCCGGACGAAGAACTGGAATGAAAGGCATAGCCAGATTCACGAAGACTGTGGCTAGAATTCGGTTACATTTTTAAGTTACAAAAAGGGATTTTCAAAAAGCCAAACAAAAAATCTCATACAGAAAAGCAAATTTGGTTAGTCCATCACTAACTAGAGAAATCAATTTCCTAGTATTTTCTCCTAGTAAGTTTTCGGGCAGGATGACTCAAATCCAGTTGTCCTATGTCCTGCAGTTGCAAAAAAAAAAAAAAACAAACAAAAAAAAAAAAAAACCTTTTCACCTTTGCAGTGTGTTTTTTCTCTGGCTTGCTGAAATGTTTTTCACCTTTTCATCGGTATTCTTTCCTGGTCCTCTAAACTCGACTGACACCCGCTACGTCGGTGTACGTCCCTGTGGTTCCTCGCCGATTTTTCTTGCTCTTTTGTTTGTACTCCTCGACTAAGGAGGGGGGGGGGGAATGGGAAGGGATAGGTTGACTATCTTGTGTCACGTTCTGCCACGTATTTATAGGCACACCCCTGACTTCCTTATGTACAAGGAGTAAGCTGATCGTTAGATGCGCCCAGTAGCCCGTGGAATTACTACATGTGTTCTTCCCTCTTTCTACTATAGCAGATGCGGATCGATGTTGATGACCAGACGGCTGATGTCTGGTTCCTCAATTAATGATAAACGAATGGTGGTCAATCTTTAACTATTTAGCATGATTCCATGTCGTGTATGGATATTCAGCCTTGTACGATCAATACATGGAGGTATAGAATACGTCTTATTTATCGGTCGAGTGTGAAACAGGTTCCACTAGGCAACAAGCTATCACCCCTACTGCATGCAAGCACACACTATGAGGATAAGTTTGCCCACCGCACACTATTAATTGTTCGTCGAATAGGAGGTGTACATTCGACGCATTGCCAATATGCATCACATACTATTTGTCATATCTATGGGCAGCCGTCGCCGCCAAAATTACATTAATCAAATGATCTAGTATGAAATCAAATGATTTAACCTAGCAAATGAAATGATCAATCCAGATTCCAAATGATGTGGTGTCATATGAAATGATTTAACGAACAAAACCGAATGATGCATTTAAATTTCAAATGACGTGGTATTACATTAAATAATGTAGAGTGAAATGAAATGATTTAACCTATCAAACGGAATGATGAATTCAGATTCCAAATGATGTTGTGTGATAAGAAATGATATAACATGACATGAAATGATTGAACCCCAAAAATGAAATAATGAATTCAGATTTCAAATGATGTGGCGTTAAATGAAGCATCATACGCATAAAAGCATCAGACGCGCAGACGATAAGGTGTTATGGACACCCTGTCGCAATCGGGTTAGAAATTATAAATCAATGAATGAATTGAGTAAGATGTATTAACTTTTTATCTTATGTATGCTTTTCCTTACTGAAATTGGCAGGGGGGTACAAACAAACGGGGATATAGACACAGACTATAGTCATGCATCAATCAGCCAAGATTTGTAAAGCTTTCAGTAACATAATACTTATGTTATTGTCGTTTTAAAATAGTGCTCTGTCTCGCTAAAACAAGTAAAATATGCACCAGTTTTATGACAAATAACAATAGCATGCAATGTTCTGTATAGTGGTCGGATTTACTCCAGGTTCTTACAATGGCGTAGCGAGGATATTTGGCGCCCAGGGCAAAACACCCAAATTTGCGCCCCCGCAAATCCATTGTTAATACTTTGGGCCGATTTGGGCGCCCATTTAGCGCCCTCTAGCCACCGGCGCCCGAGGCGACTGCCCCCCCCCCTCGCTATGCCACTGGTTCTTTATCGTAAGAGGTCACTTCGAACTATATATAATAACACAAGCTTAAATAAAATGTAGACTTATGATTAGTTTTTATTTAATTTTGATGCCCCCACCCCTCCAGAAATAAATATGTAATTAAAAACATAAAATAAAAATTAAAGGTATAAATCTAAATAAAAATAAAATATTACCTCTCTCCAACTTATTTCTATAACAACATACAAAATTATCTATATAACAATATCGCTTTCTATCTGGTATCTCTCTATCTAAATATTATTTTTAAAAAAACGCAACAATTTAGAGATTTTAAATCTATCAAGATAAACAAAATATTTGTATTTTACAGATGAAAATCGTATATATACCGTACAGTTATCATGTTAGTCGGAAGTACACTTATCAGAGGTCGGAATCAACCACAACACGAGCGTGTAAAAGTCATAATAAAATCACTTTTCAGTAAATATAACTCGAATTATAAGCTTTTTAAATAATGAAACTTGTTGAAAGAAGCCCGATTGACTGCTTCACTTACAACAGTTAAGTACGCAGTATTGGCTCGAATACATGTAATGAAATTGTCCATCTCATGTTAACGACCTCAGTGGTCGGAACATGACCATAGTAGTTTAATACCCTCGGAGGTACTGGTAACTTCTTTGACCTGACAACATTAACCACAACGAGCGCTATAGATTTCTCACGGTGACATCCTCCTGAAAGTAATAATATCGAGAATAGGTCATTCTCTGCTTTGGAATCTTTTAAAAGCGTATGTCAACGTCAGCCTGCTTACCGTCAGATTGTAGACCAAGATATTGGTCTCCGCCTGGCGCCAGTCAAAATATATATAGAAAAAAAAGGGCGGAGAACAATATGTTGGACTCGGTCAGATTGCTGTCGACGTGGTCATGAAGACGCAGTTATTTGAAATAAATATTAATTGTTCTAAACATTCACACAAAAAAGAGTACAAGCAAGTGAAGGTGTATTCAGTTCTGATTGTTGAATGCTTCTGCACCTGCAGTTTCATTAAAATTTCAGCCAGACGAAAATGATATATTAAATATGTATTGTTTAAAAATTAATTTTAAAAAAATCATTTTCGAGATACGACATCCTTTATCTGGCGTCACAAGCTCTTGCTTAAAACTGGATTTAATCATATGTTCTCTTGTAATTCATTTTGTTGTAGGGTTTACGCCATTTTTCAGCACACGATACATGGCGGCCAATTCCGATATCACTGCTGTTTGAGTGCTTAGACCCAATATTGCCTTCACTAACTGATGTTATTAATATCTCTGTCTCTCATCCAGGGAACTCCCATCATTTTTCAAAACTGCCATCGTAAAGCCTCTGCTGAAGAAACCAACAATTTAAAGAATTGCCGCCCAGTTTATAATCTCCCATTTAAATAAAAAATCTTTGTTATAATCCAACTTGTATCTCATTTGAATTCAGACAGTTTTTTTTAGCAATGTACAGTCTGCATATCGCCCTTGCTACAGTACAGAAACTACTCTTCTGACAGTATTTAATGACGATCTCAGCTTTGGATAGTGGAAAGATTACAGTCCTCACGCTCCTGGATTTGTCTGCAGCATTTGACACAATAGACCAATATGCTATATTACTTCACCGTCTCCAGAATGTATTTGGCATTCAGAATACAGCCTTACAGTGGTTAAAGGCCTACTTAGTGAACAAGACACAAATTATATATGCAAATGGAATACATTCCAGCCCAATTGATGTATGTTGTGGTTCCACAGGGATCTGTTCTTTGACCTGTTCTCTTCATTCTATAAACTCAACCACTCTCAAGTGTCATAGATCATCGCCCAGTGTCTCACCAATTGTATGCTGATGACACCCAACTGAAGTTGATGCTACCATCCATGCAGTAGAGTGGTGCATTTCTGATGTGAAATCATGGATGACATGTAACAACCTGCAAATGAATGATGATAAAACTGAGGCTATTCTGATCACAACACAAAGACTTTCTCATTCACATCCTTTACCTCCGACAATAAATATCAGCTACACCAACATTAAATTCTCACAGTCAGTACGAAACCTAGGTGTTACACTAGACAGTACTCTCACATTGCACCAACATGTCATGAATATATGCAAGGCTGCTTATCTTGAACTGAGATGCATTAGTTCCATTCGTAAATATCTTTTAGTCGATGCCACTAAAACACTTGTGTGTTGATTAGTACTTTCAAGACTGGACTATTGTAACTCAATTCTGTCTGGTTCATCACAATATTTACTCAAGAAACTTCAAAAAGTTCAAAACACAGCTGCATGGAACATCTTTAGATTACCTCAATTGGAGCACACCTCACCACTTCTCTGTACCCTACACTGGCTATCGATTCGATACATATACACTAAATTTGTTATCTGTGCTATGACTATGTTTCACTGACAGACTCCAGTCCAAGATACGTATCCGGCCTCACTCATGTGTATACACCAGCAAGATACTTGCGCTCTTCTTCTGACAATCGTATACTTATTGTTCCCACTGTGAAATCAAAGTCATATGGACAACGTTCTTTTGCAAACCAGGGCCCGGCGATGTGGAACAAATTGCCCATTGAAGTTAGATACAAAGACACAGTGGTCCCTTTTAAGAGTGCTCTTAAAACTCACTTTTTCGACTGCAGGGACAAACTTAGCGACCTAATAATGTTTTGTATGTTATATGTTTTAAGCATGTTTTTATGTTTTCCAATTTCTTTGTTTATGTCATTTTTTTTCTGTAGTGTAGTCATATCATTATAGATGGTGTAAAGCGCTTAGAGCTTCTAAAGATTAGGCACTATACAAAGTCCTCATTATTATTATTATTATTGGTGGAGGAAGAACCCGGGAAAATCCCGGAAAGAACCACCGACCCACGAGAAACTACTGGCAAGCTTTCTCACATATCAAATCCGAGACTCGAACCCATGCAGACAGGTGAGATGGCAATGATCCGTAATGGAGAGCGCATTATACCAGTCGGCCACTCGAGGGCCCCTCTTGTAATTATTACAATTTAGCTCATTATAACACAACAGTTGTCAACATTTTCACCAAGTTCAAAATATGGAAAAGCGGAATAATGGGGAAATGTGCAAACTATTTCATCAATAATAACAAAATTAGGTAAATTAGACTAAACTTAAAAATAATTAAATTAAATGGGTTGAATCACTAAAATTTTATTACCAGAAAATTTTAAGTTGTTTCTTCTTAAAGTCATTTTGCTTGCATTGTAGTTAACTTTTTTTTTTCTATTTCAAATTTAATTGGTCTATTATTATTTCTTTAATTTGTAGCACTGGAAATAAACCACTCATCAAAATTATAATTGTACAAATAGTTTACAAGACACTGAATGGTAAATGAGGAACCACTTTGCAGAGAAAAGTTTTAAAGATTTCTGAATTAGAAGACAATAAAACAGAAGATCTCCTAATTCATGGGATCAAGTTATATAATGAATTATTTAAGAAGGAGTGCAGTTTTAGAACCTTCACTCTTTAAACCTGTGAATGATATCCTTGCATACAACAAATTCTCTACAATATGGTTTATAGGTAGAACTGCATCAGAAGGGATCTTGAATATATCTTAACAACTACAGAGGAATGGCCATTACTAGTTGTGTAGGCATGTTATTTACTGCAGTTATAAACACAATACTTGTTAACTCACAAAAGATTTGTTAAATACCTGGGAAAAAATTCACTCATTACCAATAACCTGGGGAGGGGGTAAGGCCAGAGGGGCAACAGTTAATAAATTTATTTATTTCGAACCTTGGGCAAACTATGGAGGAAGGAATTGCTTTTGAAATTATTAAGCATTGGTATAGGGGGTAGCTTTTATAAGAATATCAAAGTCATCTACAAATATATATATATATATATATATATATATATATATATATATATATATATATATATATATATACCAAATATACAAATATATACCAATTAACCTGAAACTAATGGGGATGTTACAGATATTTTTGAAGAAATCTTTTGAGCAAAACTGGGAGACAACCTCAGTCCTACCATATCCAGCATCTTTGTACATAACCATATATATATATATATATATATATATATATATATATATATATATATATATATATATATATATATATATATATATATATATATATATATATATATATATATATGTGGACCAGAAAATTGCTTATTTATCAGTCCATTTCAGTTGTGTGCTCCCTTTGTCTCGATCATATAGGAACAGTATTCAAGTTTGAACTACTTCATTTTGATGGGATATGGTGGTTTGCTACACCACATCCAATGAAATTCACAGCCCTGAAGCAGAAATATCTGCTCCAATATGCCAAGATATAGATAGGATTATCATATCAGATCCTTGGCTAGCGAAGATGCCTTTACTTAAATTTTTTTCATTTTAATGGATTCAGTACATCTTATGGGGTTTTGGTGCTTAAAGTTCATAAATTCTTTGCAATAGAGTATTAATCAACCATGCAACAGATCAGCTGTTAGGAAGGTGTCGTGTTAACTTTAACGAGTACTGACACAGAAATATGTCCATTCATTATTATATCATTTTGTCTCACCTGATATGCCATGCTTAAATGTTTCATACTGATTGAATGTAATCTCCCATTACATTGTAGTTAAACATGTGTTCTGTTGATAAAATTGAGTATTGACTGCTGTGCTTCATTCATTTGACAATAGTATTTGTACATGGGAAATTAATATGAAAGTTGTATATGGTTCTACACTACTCGTATTTGTGTTTTCTTTATTTGGTTCATTTTTTGTAGCTAACCATCTTGATATTAGTTAGTTTCATTTAAATAACACTAATTTAATTTGGCATTTTATTTTATCTTTCATATTTTTTGAGATTCTTTGGACAATTGTGTTCAATGAACATTTCCTTTATATGGTACATGTATTTTCATTTTTCATTCAATTGTATTCATTTCACTTAATATTTATTTGCCTTAAGTGGATGTTTCATTTTTTATTTCATTGTATTCATTTCACTTAATATTTATTTGCCTTATATGGGTGTTTCTTAGTTCATTTGTTATTTTTGGTTTTATTTGGTTTTAGCTAGTTTCTGTCATTGTCAGCTTCCTTTGCTTGTTCTTGGTTTGCCGTATTCAACTATTTATGTCATACAGCTTTTGTTTTGTTTGTGCCTCATTTGTTTTGAATATTTATCTTATTGTCTGTCCTTTAGTCTTGTAATTTCACAACCATACTTGTTTTAGTTTTGATGTTCATGCTTTATTTAGAAATTTGTTTAGTTTGTTTTAATTTCATTTTTTGGCTTTGATGGCTTTTAAGAAATGGTAGTACCAATTTCTGTGATAAAAATGTCAGAAGGTGCTGAAAGGTACATGGGTTTTATACATTTGGAAGCAGAAAACTGTTTAAAAGAAACATTTATGGTCTCCTTGTTATGTAATATATAACAAATTTTTACTGAAAGTTTCTAATATGTATGCATGCTCTTGCAAGGTCAGAAAGTGGGATGATTTAGGAATGACTGGTGCCCCAACCCTTATGGTACTGTCTTTTGGAGTGGACTATGAAAACAGTGGACAAGAAGAAATAGCTCATGGCAGATACTTATGGTTCAGGCAATATGTATCCATTATCAGGATTAATAGTGTCTATAAGAATCAATAAAGTTAAAACTTCAGGATCTTAGGAAAGGGTATCTTGTATCAGTACTATATGGGTCTGTTAGAGTCCTTTCAGTTATGGGGTCATAGGAAAGGGTTATGTATCTTGTATCAGTACTATATGGGTCTATTAGAGTCCTTTCAACTATGGGGTCATAGGAAAGGGTTGTGTATCTTGTATCAGTACTATATGGGTATGTTAGTGTCATTTAAAACTATGTGATCTTTCTAAGAAAGAGCTGCATTGAAAATAAAAGTGTAAATATCTGTCTTTACTGCAATGCTTATCACACTAATGTCTTATGGCAGTGCATCCATCAGGGTTCACATACAGTTGTACTCTTTTTATATGGTTTCAGTAGGTTAGTATATTAACAAAGTATGTTTGGCATATTTCTTCTTGAACTCCAACAGTTATCTTCCACCTAAAGCCATTTGACAGCTGCTTACGTTTGGTTGCAAAATATCTTTATGATGTAACTTTGATATAATAATTCTTGATCAAGTGAGGGATGAACTTTATTGGTTTTGTGATTGAATTGATATTTCCTCTTTTCCAGACTTCAAAAATGTCCTCAAATGCTGCTCTTATGGAATGTTATGCCCTGCGTCTGAAACCGGGGGAAGAACTTAAGACATCACTGTTGAAGTTTGTCACAGAGAGAGGTTTGGCTGCAGCATTTATTGTGACTTGTGTTGGCAGTGTAACCAATGCAACATTAAGGATGGCTAACAGTACTTCAGTGAGTTTTTTTTGTGCAAAAGATGACATACACCACTGTAGGACACTGAATGTTTATCTATTGTTTATAATCATGCATACAGAAGTTACTCTGTGAAAAAGGGAGACATAAGATATGAATAAAAATGCATGACAGTGTACTTGGAACAAAATATGTTGCAGTAACCATCTTTTGGTATTATGATGTACTGTTTTCTAGATTTCATGGATATAATAAAGTTTTTTGACTGCATGCAACATGCTGTGAAATTAAGATCAGTTATTTACCCTTGTATGCACTCTGGATGTCTGTCTGTATGTTCAGCTACTTGGGTACTGTGTGGTATTTGGTCATCCAGATTTAGGCATACACATGATTATATGTCAGGCCTATTGATTACACATGATCAGATTTCAGGCCTTATGACTACACATTATTAGATGTCAGGCTTTATGACTACACATGATCAGATGTCAGGCCTTATGATTACACATTTCAGATGTCAGGCTTTATGACTGCACATGACCAGATGTCAGGCCTTATGACTGCACATTATCAGATTCAGGCTTTATTACTACACATGATCAGATATTTAGGCCTTATGACTACACATGCTCAGATGTCAGGCCTTATGACTACACATGATCAGATGTCAGTTCTTTGACTACACAGGATCATAATAAATAATGCTGTAGAAAGGGACATGGACCACAAAGTGTGACATGCAATAAAACATGGCATCTGCAGTAACAATGACTACAGCAGAACTAATAATACTACAACAAGGGCAACAACAAATTTGTTTAAAACCAATTGTACAGACAGGCTTGGTAAGTGTTTAAGTAACTTGTGAAGCACTAGTTCAAGTTTTAATTTCAGATTTATTTTTAATTGAAACTCAGTTACCACTCTAAACATCATTTCTTTTATTTTGACAATTTGAGTAAATGACATTTTTGTACTAAAAGGTACTGATACTCATGATTTTTTTTTAATAGCAATAGTTGTTTTCTAATACTGATATTTGTAACAAATTATGCTATGTAATTTTGGAAAATAAGTGAATGTAACTCTTTGATGTTGCCAATTGCCAATATAACATAAGAATTTTAAGGTTATACAGTTTTTGTAAGGCAGTTGTGTTTTTTTTCTATTCACTGAGTGGCTCAGGTTGTTCATCTTCTTTTTTAATTGTTTCAGATTCAGACTCTTAAAGGACATTTTGAAATAGTCTCCCTTGTGGGAACACTCTCTGGAGGAGGCCACCTTCATGCCAGCTTAAGTGACAAAAATGGAACTGTAGTGGGAGGGCATGTTGTTGGAGACTTCTTGATTTACACCACTGCAGAGGTTGTTATCGGAAACTGTCCAAATGTCCAATTTTCAAGAGAAATAGATAAAGACACAGGTTTTGATGAGCTTGTTGTTACAACACCCAAAGTCTGACAAAGGAAAGAACATACATCAAAAACTGATACCTGAACAAATGTTGTATGGTAAAAAGAAATGAAATTTAAGTTCACAAGGAATTATTATACAACAATATTGGAAATCATTAATAATCAGAGGCTAATTGCTTGATAATTATATAATCAGATTGTAGATTAGAATCGTAAATATTATTTAAGATGTCATAGCAAAAATTAGTTCTTTGATAAAAAGTTTACTGCTGTGTAAAGATTGTAAATGAATTATGTGTAGACCTTGCACAAGCCTGGTGGGAAAGTCATTCCATCAAACTGATGAAAATTTAAAGATTTCAGAGGGTATGCATGGAAATAGAATAAAAATAGCACTTTATTTTCTACTGAGAACTAAAATGACGAAAAAAGTCACTTGAATGGAGAAAAATATAATGTTCCTCATGGACAGCTACTTTTATACGTTCCCACTAACAAATGTGACACTGTAATTGTATTATATGGGTGGCTGGAGAGCTTCAGAACATTTACATATAGTCATAAATGTATCTTTTTAAACAGATAATTTTTTTCTAAATTGTCAATATTTTACAAAAGATTCAGAATTCCATTAAAAGAGGATAGCATCAATATATTTGCTAATATTACATTGTTTTAAAATTTCTATACTTTAATCGTAAATAAATTCTAATGGATGTATCATCAGATTGTTATTTTATTTTTAAATATGAGATAACCTTCAAAATATTTCTCAAATTGACATTGATAATTATTTGTTCATTTACTTGATAAAGCATACAAATAAAGAAATTTTACATATAAAAATGTTTTTCGTATGTTCTTACGTAACTATAACAATAACAATTATTACCACTGATTATTATTATTATTATTATTATTATTATTATTATTTTAATTTTTATTATTATTATTATTTTAATTTTATTTTTATTTTAATTTTATTATTATTATTTTTATTATTATTATTATTATTATTATTATTCAAAGTCACAACTGATGATGATTATTATTAGTACTAGTCCGTTAATTGTATTTGCTTAGTCATCAATCTGTCGTTCTTTAGTATTTGTTTCTATCTCTGAAAGTTAAGAATTCAAATCACTCAGAGTGTCATTGGCCTTTTTAAGTACTTTCAATCCGGTTGTTATTATGTCAAAATAACCTCAGTGACATCTCAATAATTTTATTACTTGTTATCACTGATAGCATCATAAGCTGTGGCTGTGGCATAAGTTTGAGGCTGTGGAAACCAAATTAAAAAAGATGAATTGTGTTGTCCTGTTTGATCAGCAACCATGGATAAATCCTACACAGAAATAAAACTTTGAGGCAAAAAATAATACATGTAAAGACAAAGACTTTTAACAATTTGAAGATATAGTATTAGATTTTCCAATGACAGTGAATATAACTTATGTGCATAAAGTTTTAGGCATGGGGATTGCAGATTTAGGAAGGATATTACCTAATTGCTGTGGCTACTGATGGACCTTATTTGGATAGCAAAACGTTTTTCATGCATTTCTGAAGGTACCACATCAATTCAAAGTCTGAAAATAACTTGCACCTTATTCATTATAATTTGGCCAATCCAAAACCAGTTGGTAAATTTGTATTGGGTACTGTTTGATAAGATGTTTGCATAGGAGCGGTTCAGAGTCTATAATACAGGGCTGCACAATATGCAAAAAAATTAAGCAAAAATGACTACTGTGTTAAAGACAGAATTTTTTTCAGTGGGATAATTTATTGAGTATTTTCAGGACATTAAGTAAAGATCATAACTGACCATCATCTCATGGTACAATTATTTCATTAATACTGGACCCTTGAGGCCATATTGCGTGATGGATATATATACTTTCTGCCTATACAGAGAGAGACAGACAGAGATCACAAAGGTTATTAAGCAGGCAGGGATTTAAGATCTGAGTGTGACATGGATAATGTTGTGTGGAAACAATTATATGGGCAGATTCAGAAATATCAGTATTATTCAAGACAGGGGAGGGTATAAAAAGTAGACAAGGAGACGGGACAGAGTCCCATATGGGGACAAGAACTTCTGCATTTTAAGAAATTAACAGCCTAAACAGGACATAAGTTTTACAATCTCACCATAATGAAAACTTTATCAGTGGATATTGTTTGATTAATTTGCTTGCTTAACTCTGCAAATATATAGGAGACGTTTAGTGCGGAATCAGTGAAGGGTCTCTATTTTGAACTGTGATGGTTACCATGTGTTCATTGGGAGAAAAGGAGGGTCTTTTCACAAGTTATTAAAGTTCTCTCTCATCTGGAGAATTCCCATCATTTTTCAAAACTGCCATTGTAAAGTCTCTGCTAAAGAAACCAACACTAGATCATAACAATTTTTAAAGAACTACTGCCCATTTTCTAATCTGCTGTTCATATACAAAATTTTAGAAAAGGTTGTTCTAGCCCAACTTGTGTCTCATCTGAATTCAAACAACCTTATCAATCCGAGTTTCTGTTGCCTAACAGTTCATTAGACAAAATAATTCGGTGATAGACAACAGATATTTTAGGACTTGTTGTTTTGGGTTTAATGCCTGTCTCAGTGCAATATAGGCTATAAATGGTGGGCAGTATAATTGTAAGAAGAACCTAGGAAAAAACCAGAAACGACCACCTACACACAGGAAACTACTTGCAGCTTTATCACAGGCCCACAATGGTTGAGCCTGAGACTTTAACCCATGCAGACAGGTGAGATGGTAGTGGTTCGTTAAGGTAGGCACGTTTGACCACTCTGTCACCCAGGGCCTCTATATTTTAAGAATATTTTACATATATTGGTTAGAAAATTATATTTCACTACACTGATGTGGGTCAGCAACCATTGAAGATTCTGTAAACAATGGATCATTTGTCTGGTGGAATCTTCTGTGGACATTGGGATAATAATATCACTATTTTAGGGTTTGCTGGACACCGGGAAATGGAATGTAAAAAAGTATCATATGTATTTATGACCTCTCATGTGAATTTGCACTGAGGCTATAATTTGTGTTTGGGTGGCTTTTATAGTCAATAACGGGAACTGTAATGTTAAAAATATAACATGAAAAATGTACAGGGTGAAATGTGAATGCAATGTGAACAATTAAAATAGGTTTAACATGTGTGGGATTCTATTGGGTCAAACATGAATTTAACATAATCATGCGTATGTGATTTGGATTTTTAATGTACATGTATCATTAACAGTGTTTCAGTCATATTTTTTTAAGTCTTTGGTATGACTCTGCAAGGGATTGAACCCATAATCTTCTGAATCAGAAGCAGGCGTTCTAACCACTAGGCCACCTGATCATCCATTATGAAAATAGTACAGGGTGAAATGTTTCAAATTTCCATAGGTTTAACATGTGCACACCTATAAAGGAGCAAATTTGAAATGTAATGTTAAAACTACATCGATAAAAAAAAATCAAAAGTTATCTAATATCCATCACTTACAGACAGTGGTTAGCTACTGTACATTACCCTGATATTTACTATCCAACACCAACTTTGCTGCTATCCCAAATCCACACTATACCACCAACACATTTTTTTTGGGGGAGTTGCCAATATGATACCTCACATTTACTATTTAACATGCAAACAGCACCCACGGATCGAATAACTACATATAGTAGGATGCAATAGAAATGGTAAAAAATGGAGTGTGAATCCATTATAAACAAAACAAAATTTCACTGTTCCCTATATCACCATGTGAATTCTATATCATTCCTACAATCCTTATAAAATCCAGATAACCCTACCAGTACATGCATTATCCAGTTATCTACTGTACAGCACCCACACTATACTTCTGTTTTTAGTGTCCATCACCCAGTGATCTCATGTCAGGCATCCAGTTATATATTATCCAACAACCGCTCTATACCATCAACACACTGTTTTTTACTGACCATCACCCGCATATCTACCATCCAGCAATCACTTGACTACTATCTAACATCCAGATTATATCACCAGCACATAAAGGAGCTTTCAGAAACCCAGGTTTATTCTATCTAACACTCCATTTGGAGTGTCCATCATCCAGTTATATATCATCCAATACCCCACATTTACTATTTGATACATCGTTTGGACAAATCAACACCCACTTCCATCAGAGACACCATTTCAATGTTCGGGGGTGGGTGGGTGTTCAACATATATCGGCTACAGCAGTTTTACAGCACATGCGATTCAGGGAAGGGATGGGTGCAAATGAACCCACCCCCAAATTGCGTCCCTGCATTACACCCTTATTACAAAGAGGTAATTGTAACTAGGGTCGTAGGTACCATACCACTGACCCGTAATGGCCTTAGCAAACGCGGGGCGCAGTTTGTATCATGTGACAATTCCCCACCACCCCCTTGATAAACGCGCGGGGACCCTTGTAAACATTCATTTAAAATTACACTTTTAAACACTTTATATGACATTTAACTTAAAACTATCTTTCTTAGCTTTAAAATTAATTTCTCTCTATAGCTATATTTTAATTTTTAGAAATTACTAACGAACCAAATATTGTGCCAAATCTTCCAATTGGTCTAGGCCGACCTTCCACTTACCGTTTTAAATTTCTTTTCAAAGTTCATTTTTGGGTACTGTTCATGAATCCTAGGGTAAATTGTTATCCGTCCTTGGAACGTACTGAGACATGAAGCTAAAGACTTGAGCTGGTACTTGATATCAGCGAGACGCAAACATACAATGACATATTATTAATTGTTCTTATATATTTTTAACAATTTTTCAGTTTTTCTTGATGGAAGAGCCATGACAGATGACACGTTTTGTTAGAGAGTTACAAAGAGTCATTCCATAAATAGAAATGTAATATAATGGCTGTATATTTCTTTAGGATATACACTTAGTGTGTATTCGTAGCCAAATGACACTGTACTAGATCTTTGGAAGTCTAGTTGTACTTTACAACGTGGTTAACCTTGTAAATACGTACAATTAGTGTTGTTGATGAAGTGAAAAGGACTAGCCCTAATCGTCTTTATTGTTTGCTTTGTTCAAGTTAAAGGTAGGAGCTTATTTTAAAGCAAGTGTTGATATAAAAAAAACGA
Organism: Unio pictorum; assembly: GCA_030141615.1. NCBI lineage: Eukaryota > Metazoa > Mollusca > Bivalvia > Unionida > Unionidae > Unio > Unio pictorum. The sequence goes on from JARLTB010000101.1 coordinate 1,748,452, forward strand.
CGCTTTGCAAAACAATCTTTTTACTAACCTTTCTGCTCTCTCCCTCTCGCTCACCTCTCTCAATCAACGGTTTGTCACAAAAATTATATCAGTTTAATGTGCAGGGATAGCAACACTGGATAAGCAATAGTTAATCGATGTACTAAATCTACCGATAGCAAAATATCAAAACCGTAAATATGTAACAAACTAAAGAACCAAAATCTACCTCACTTGACACTGCATATGTTTTGCAGTAAAACATTGTCAGTGGGTTGATAAAGCAGAAAAAAAAAGTATTACAAATTATAAACAACACTTGTCTCCATACAGGTTTTATAATGGATATGTATGTTTGAGTGTGGATTGTTAATGTAAGCTACTGCCTGTCCTTACGTGCATGTGTTTCGTCTTCTTTCCATTCCAATTAATATGCAGGATGCATAGTTTTGATGTCTCATCCTTACAGTAAGTCCTTAGTTTCGCACCAAATTCTGACGTACCAGCCATTCCAGAATAATAATAACAACTAAAATTCACAACTGGCGATAAAAATAACTTACCCGAAAAAACTTATTTTACTTTGTTTCATGATCTTGTATATTTCAGTGATTAAAATCCAATTTTTCTCACACCAAATTTGAGAATTTTCAAAATTTTAGTGTTTCTAGTTATGACAATAAAAACGAGTGTTATGGATGTTAAAATTAAAACAGCAACCCGTAATCAAGAAAAAATATTCAATTATGAGATGCATTATATATTCTACACACCAATTTAGGAATACATCAAATATTTTGAAAAAAAAACACAACTAGTGATTGTTATTGTAAAACATCTTACTATCTTTATTTCAAAAAGAAACCAAATATTTCTTGACTGTTAAACTATCTAAACACGTTTTTTTAAAATTTGCTATTTAATAATAGTTTAATATATAGGACAGTTTGTCATCATCATTCAAAAACTGCAAGTATGAAGTAAGAGAAAATACAATGATGTTGGCTGTAGAGCATCTAAGTAAAAACCTAAAGCACAGAAACCCGTAGCATGAATTTCGTTACGGATGTTATGTTACTAACATATTCTTTTTCAATTTTCTGAAAACTAAAAGAATTTGACAAAATAGCATTAAAGACTATTTAATTGAACTTAAAATTGGCAGCAAAAATTTTAACTTAGAAATTCTGTGTGGATTTTATAACCAATAGATAGATTAGATTTTTATGAAACTAAAAGAACAAAAAAAGATTATACGTCTACCTCATCTGGTTCAAAAGTTATGAGTAAAAATCTTCTTCATAAAATGGCGTGATTTTCTTCAAAATTGTCAAATTGCATAAATGGCCATATTGAGTAGTTGATATTATTGAAACTAACTGTAGCTTAAGCCTGTAACTTTCCAGATCTCTTACATTCTATACAGAGACTTTGCTCAATTTTTTGGGAACTCAATTCACTGAAATAACGATGTAGCAGACCTCCAAAATTAATGATCTTCACCGACCTGGTCAACGGCAAATACAGCCGCAAATATTAAAAATTCAATATCTTGGCCATTTATTATTCAATTTTTAAAATTTAAAGTGTATTGTGTTCAGATTGCTGTCAACTATCTAATGAGTCTATATACTGAGGATTTAAAACACTTTTTATTTTTAACATCTCCCCATCCCCTGTGCAGAACGCTCATGATGTCAACATACAACGACAAAAAAAATTTAAAATCTGCACTGTGCAGAAGAGCACAAGCAAGAACAATATTTTATTGAAATGAAAAAGGCAATGTATATAGCAAATTCAATACCAAAGGGTCATGTCTGTGTGGAAAGTCCCCCATCTGCTTTACATATCAAGATCTCAACATGATGCCACTTTAAATTCAACTGCTGAAGAAAATGTCTGACATTACGTCTCGCCAAGTCATGGGTTGCACTGTGGTTAAGAAATAACAAAGCATCCGATTCAGAAATAGATTCTAAATTTGCTCCAGCAGCAGCTCTCAGCACACGATGTATCTCCTTTTGCAAATTTGTACGCCTAAGATCATCTTGACACGAGGCTGAGCAAATATTTTTAAAAAAGTTCTTTAGTTTGATTGGAAGTGACAGGAAATTTACTTTGTAGCTGATGGAGCTGGATCAAAAACTTATAGCTGATAACATCTTGCTCTTGATGCTCAAGGGCTATTTTTCTCCTTTTGCCCTTTTTAATCAACCATCTACACATATGGTGGAAGTCCCCATTCTCTGTAAAAGTGCAAAACAGAACAGTTAATAATTTATAAGACCAGTGCAATATTTGGGAAACTTAATTTTTTTCTTCCACAGTTTGAAACTTAAATATTGTTAAAATATTAATCAAAATTGTACATTATTTATTTTTGAAAATTATAGATTGAGATCTTCAGGTCGTAGAAATTTATGTTTTAACTTTGTGAGCACATTTTGTTGTTTTGTTTGACCAAAAAATGTTTTGATATGTTAATACATAACACCAAATGGAATTATGGACATTTTGGCCCACTTTAATGGACATTTCACCACACTTCAATGGACATTTCGCCCCACCTGGTACATGGACATTTTGCCCCCACATCAATGGAAATATTGGACATTTATATAAATTCATCAGCATTAAGTCGTTGTCTTCATTTTACTTTAGACGCCTATCATTAAGATTTCATTGCATACCTCATAATCCTATATCTCTCTCTTATACATGTATTTGAATTACATTCAGCGTGCTGTTATGTCAGACAATATTTTCCCCCATTTCTTCATTTATGTAATAAGACTGATCAGAAAATTAATATATTGTTTACAGTGATAATTTTCTATCCTAAAGCTCAGATTTTTATATACTTTTGATATATGTTGTTTTAATTATGTCATTGCATTTGTTATTATGCCAGATGATCTGTACTAAATTGTAATTTTCTTTTCATAAAAGCTTCCATGACTTGCTCAAAAACCCTGGCTGCTGCATAATTAACTTGATAATACATTTAGCATATTATTTAACTATGAAGATGAAATAAGTTACCTGGCTGTAATTAAGTCTAAATAACGAGAGAGAGAGAGAGAGAGAGAGAGAGAGAGGGAAAGACTGAGAGAGAGAGGATATTATGGGGTATGAAATGAAATGTTCATTGATGCGGGGTGAAAATGTCCATGTACCAGGTGAGGCGAAACGTCCAGGTACCACCAAATGATATTGATTGGGAGGATGGCAGTGTATTTTGTACAAAAAAATTAATAGTAAAGAAGCAGACAGACATACAGAGATTAATTACTATTGGTGCATGATAATTAATTTCTCAGAGATACCAACTAAAATATGTTTATACACAAGTTAACACCAAATGACATTGAGTGGGAGGATGGAAATTTGTTTTTTTTTTTAAATTTACAATGCAAAGAAACAGGCAGACATACAGAGATTAATTACTATTGGTGTATGATAATTAATTTCCCAGAGATGCCAACTAAAAATAACAAGGAAACTTCGACAAAGAAATATTTAAATACATACAGAAGAGCTAACATTGTAAGAGAAAAACCAACTTCCGGTTTATAAACGTCCAATAAATGTGAGAAAATGAGCAAACAAACAAGTTCTACACAAAATATTTATGAACAGAATGATTAATTATTCACTCATTTTACCAATTCATCGAATTAATATAGGTAGTTTTTATTTATTAAAATTTCATCATTCTCCCAACCTCGGAATGCAAGATACGGTAAACACATGGCAATTGTAAACTTCCGGTCGCAGTATAAACACACATTTTATCGACGATTATTTTATTAAATCCATTAAAATAAAAATAAAGAAGCACATAGAAATATTCAATAATCTATTTAATTTTTTTTTTGGGAGAGGTCTCTTTCCTCTGATCTTCACAGACCATTTAAAGGAAAGGCTCTCCCCTTTATTATTTTTTTTTTGCTGTGTGCTATATTATTTATTTCTTTATTATTCATTTTTGTAATATAAATTTTTTTCTTAATTTTTTTTCTCCAAATTTATAACAGGCATTCATCGAAATACAATTCTTTTTGTCTTTCGATTTGGTCTTTTCTTTCTCTTCTTCTTCTTTCGCTTCTCCTTTGCTTCCTCCCTTCTAAAAAGATTTCTTCTGCTGACTTATCCATTATCGTTTCGTCATTATAAAGATTTTCCCTTTCTTCTGTTTGTTGTTCCTCCGCTGTCACTTCATCATTATAAAAAAAAAATCCCATTTTTCTTGTTCATCTCTTTTTCTTTCACTTGCAAATATTTCCATTTGTTTCACTATTTCATCTTCTGTGATTATTTCTGGTTGTTCTTTTGTCGCTATTTTCTGTTTCTCTTTTTCTTGTGGTTTAATAGAGTTTTCTGTGCTGTTTCTTTTCCTATCCATTTTCCGTCTCTTTTTCAATTGTTTTGTTGTTAGTGGTTGTTGTTGTTCTTGTTTTGTTGTTTGTTGCTTTAGTTGTTCATCCGGTTGTATTATTTCTTGTTGTTTTTGTAGTCCTTGTTGTTCTTTCTCGTCTTTATCATGATCTGTGGTTTGCCTTAGTTGTGATTTTCGGGGCCTTGGTTGTGGTTTGTTAGGCATTTAATTTTTTTTTTCCTGATCCTGTGTTTCTTTTTCATTTCTTGTCTGGTTGGTTGTTACTTGAGGATTTGTAGTATCCTTGTTCAGGATGAGTTGCGGTACTTCTAGGTTCCTCTTTTCTGTTGTTATTTGTTCTATTTCTATCTTGCAATTTCTTGGTGTATGCCCTGTTTTCCCGCACTTGCTGCATTTTCTATAATAGATACATCCTTTGTACCAAGTTGTGATCATAAATCCCCGTAGGAAACACCTTCTTTTTATTGTCCTTAGTTTTTTTCTTTCAATTTCTAATATCCTTGTTTCAGTAAAACTTTTCCACCTTAATGCCAAATTTTTCTTCTGCCCATATTGCCACAATTTCAGTTGGAATTTCCATAGGTATGCCGTTTACGTGCAATTCCCCCGTTTGTTTCTTTATTTTCCGCATGATTGGTTTTGGACTTTGAATTATTGCTCTTTGGCCGCATATTGTAGTTTCTCCGTATTTCAATGCTGGTATATTTCCTCTATATCTGATGCTGTATCCGTTTGCTGCATAATTTATGGAGTAGATTTTGGATAAAATTTCTTCATCTGTGATTTTAAAATGTATCAATACTGATTTTGTGCCTGGTATTTCTCTATTGTTTAGATCTGGAAATATTATTTGCTGTGTACCTTCTTTGTACTTGCACTCTATATAGTCTCCATCATCTAGTGTCACTCTCTTTGTTCTAAAATATTTTTGAAGTTCTGTCATGGTTCTTCTCGCCGACGCCATTTTTTCTCGTACTGTCCGTTTGTTTCCGTCTGAGCTCAACTCACTTTTCTCCTTGGTTTTTGTCTTCTTCTTTCCTTTAGTTATTCCTTGTTTTTTTTTTTTGTCTTCTTCTTTCATTTAGTTATTCCTTTTGATTCATTGTAATAGTCATCTATTTGTTTTGTTCTGTTCCAAAGATGCATCTTTGGGTAGTTTCTTGCCGTTTTCCACCCGGGTCAGCTGTTGGTGTTTTTCATTAATCTATTTAAAAGCAAGAAAAATAATACTTACCAATGTACTGTTGCAATTTCTCACAGACGAAACCAAAATCTGGATCACGTGTGAATGTGAATTCAGCCACGTAATTCGGAATCGCTTCACAGCACGCGACTCGAAATATTTGAATGTGACCTTGGGGTTTACACGCTTGCGATTGGCTGGTTTTAATGCGATCTCGAAGCCATGCATATTATTAGATTCAGCGGAAATTGGGCTATACAGCGCATACAGGTATCATATCTTTATTTTTAAAAATGGCCGAGATATTTAGCTGGAAACATGAACCTATTTTTTGATTGCTTACCAAGAACATTTAATTTAAACATATACATTTCAAACTTATATGAAATTAAAGACCGTTCACTGCTTTACAATGTAGTGCTATTTTTAGGTCTTGACCCGGTGACTTCGGAGTTAAAATGGAATTTCCCTAGCGAATGCAAATCTCTTGCTTTTTCTGTGAGGCGTTGAGCGGACCGAATCGTGCGCAACAGTGAAAGTGTTGCTTTTTTATACGCAAATTACTATTCATTAACTTATTTTCATCAACAAACCAAACAAACAGTTAAAAAGAGCAAGAAATGAACTTTATTTCAGTATAAATTATACTATTACTAGTTCATCTCATAATGAAAATATGGCTGGTTGAAAATGATCGTTTTTACTGAGTTCAGTCGAATTCGCTACACGTCTAATGGGAGGCTGCCAGTGTCTTAATATTGACATTATTGAACAAATTATCGAAATCTTGCATAAAACCTTACAATCTCTTTTTGGAGGTTACACACATACAACAATTTCAAGCATATTTATCAAAAGCCCTTGAAATGTTTTCTATTTCCTTCTGTGGGACTTTCATGGATCTTCTGGCTTTTCCAACTGGCACAGGACTGTCTATAAGACGATATATGACTTTCTGATGAGTGATCCAGATTTCATCCTTTTGGTGAGGCCATTTAAAAGTATTAGCCAATTTCCCAGACTTCTCCATAAAATCCACTAGCAGTTCTCCATCTTCGTTGTCTTGTTCGACCACTCTACCAATATACCACCTCGAATTGTATAAACCAGCTATCCAGTCACCTTCCTGTACTGGTATGACATCAGTTCTTTGTCGTTTTGTTTGAGGCTGATCTTGTTCTATTGTTCTATCTTCAATAGCTTCCATGTTGTTTCCTGGACCCTGTTCTTCACGAGGTCTCTCATCTTCGTTTTTCAGTAGACTGTGTTTAACATAGCCACCGCAGGTAGATGTTGCTACATCTACTAAACATTCAGGGCAATACCAGGATAAATTCCTTGTGAAGATTTTCATGTTTGTGGCAGACGAGACAAAATGAAGTTTGAAAGTTCCAGGAACTGGTAGAACTGCAGGACGATTTGATAAATTCTTTTCGGCTTCATCATAATCTTGCTGTGTGTACAAAAAGTACCTCACTTTGCTGCCAGTATTAACGGTGTGAGTGGCCCATACAAAAAAGTCATTCGCATTCTGTATGGAACATTTACCATGCTTAACTGCATCGCCTGCTGAACGTTTCACACTGGCGCCTAGTCCGTCGCAAGGACCTTTACCATGGCCACTCTCTAGGTAGGTCCATCGCGCATCAATGCCGAATTCATCATGGTGTTGCGGTATAAACTGGAATATGGGTCTATTACGATACTGACTCGGAGACTCAGTAAGGTAGTGAATTGTTTTCAAATCTTTACATTCTTCTTTGAGCTGTGGAATAAGTTTCAGAAGTATAGCATATACTCCTGAGGCGTTGTGAAATATCACATCGGAAACTGCAACATAGCTTTGGATTGATTTGCTCGTTCCGGAAGGAAAATAAACCACAATGGTATGGAGTGAAACGACAGGTGCGTTCCAATAAGCTGATTGGACTTCTTCAACTGACAAGCATTGAAAGTTTTCTGCAAAGTCCATCCATACTACTATTTCATTTTCTGGTAGATTTTCACGTAGATTTCTAAGTTCCTTATATTGATGTTGAACTCTTACAACATGGTCCTGGAACTCGGTGAGGTCTTTGTCTAACAACTTTAAAAATTCATCTTTCAGTAGCTCTTCCTCAACATCTCTGTGGCGAAACTTATTACCTTCCTGAACTCTCTTCCAATGTTTAAAACTGATAGTAGCCACATCAGTATCTCTTATCTTTTCAATTATTGTTTCATTTGACTGGTACTGTCTTATTAGATCATCTGGGTTTTTTGGACACTGAACCCCTATATTTATGATGGCGCGCATCTTCAAAGCCATGTTCTGGTGTCTAGAACAAAGGCACGTCTTTCTACTTGCAAAATTTGCAAGAAGAATATTCTGAGGTCGAAATGAATAGAAGAGGGATTTAGATATCTTTAATCTCGGATTTTCTAACATGAACTTGAAGTACAAATTATGCATATAATCAGACAAGACATGTTTCTGTTTCAACTGTTCTTGTACTTTTTTAGTTTCTCTCTTTCCAGGTAGTATGGAACTATTGTCCTCTCTCTCTCTAGAAAAGCTACGACCTTTTTTTTTTTTCGCAAATTCATGTTTTTAGTTGAGCTTTTCCTCTTTACACATAGTTTGGCCACCTTCTGTCTACATACACCCATTGACTTCGCTAATTTTGATCCACATCTGTGCTTTCTTACTAAACCTTTCCATTGTATGCCTGATGAAAGCGTTTTCTTCTTTTTCTTTTTAATTTCATCTTTTAATTCACTCAAGACTGTGTTTGTCAGTAGAAACTTCCGTCTGACCTGTATCAGTGTGCGACGAACTTTGGTGTTATTAAGAGGGAGTCTATTCAATCCTAGATTTTTCATTTCATTTTTTGTCTTAGAACGAGGAGTCATCATAGTAAGTTCACTTTCCTTTTCAGTGTCTGAGCTTTCTATCTCTTTTCGTGCCTGTTGTTTTCTTATCCTTTCAATCCTATTTTGAAGTCTCTTATTAGCTCTGACAAGGTTCTGATTCTTGTGTCTTAGCTCCTCGTTGTTTCTATAGGCTTGTCTTAGTGATCTTCTGTATGTTTTTCTCAGCCCCTTTGCTCTATTAGCATTTTTCTGTTCAATTCCTGGCAGCTTTACCACCATAACTTCTGCCGGACTATTCGCTGTATTACTATCTGAGGGAATAGGCGTACTGTCCTTTTGATTCTTTTTCTTATAATGTTTTTTTTCCTCACTCTTTTCAGTATTTCTGCTCTCCTTTTAGCTGAGCTGGTTTAAGCATAGTTGTAGGAACATAACAATCTCTCTTCCTCTTTGCATCCTTTTCTAAAAAATTTGCAGCATCTTTCTGTTTCTGTTTTTCTCGCCATCGGCGTTGTTTCTCAGCATTAGTCAGTGCCATTTTGAAAATTAAAAGGTACTGTTAATGAACTGCCTTAAAAAATGTTTTAAACATTATAAAACACAGGAATTTGTGTGTACATACAATCTAAAAGACAAACAGTGTAAGATATTATGAAAAAAATAATACATTGTAATGTTGAAGATCAAAACGCATAACTCGGGAATCATTATTAACAACCGTAACTTTTTATTAACCTCCATAACGAACCTTATGGAGTCTCTGTTTAAATGGACATTGTTTCTTGCTACATAGACATAATATTGTTTTTAAAACTCTTGGTACAAAACGAAATAGCATAAACAATTGAGCATGAATGTCACAGATAACTTTAAAAATCGGTTTCAAATTTTATTATTTAATTTAACCTCCGTAACGTTATTTTTAAATATACGGACTTCTAAACGTGTCAAAATGCACATTTACACGTGGGGAGCGTTTGGTTAATCATAAAAATCACATCTAATAAGAACTTGATTGATTTGTTATTTGCGGAAAATGTTTATTCTTTCTTTTAACTTGCGTAACAATAGTGGTGCAAAATAATACTGAATTTATTTCCCCTTTCACCGGTTTCCATTTGCAGAAAACGGAGACTTGGTAAACTGGACATAATAATGTTCTAATAAACGGTATGTGTGATCAATTTATTCTAGATGAACATCTTTTATTATAAATAGTAAATATAGATAAAAACTTACCTTGACGCTTGAATAAAAATGTATCTGTAGTTGCATTTACATGTATGACATGACGTCGTCTGCTTTAACGGTATATGGACAAAAATCACCCTGTTTTACTCATCTGTATTTTGTATGTAGAGAATCTATGAAAACTGTTACGCATGTTAATGTTATGGAGGTTAAAAAAAAATTTTGTATCGGATTTTTTGGCAAAATAAAGTCTCCCTGTAGCAATAAAAGTAGCTAATTGTATTTGTTTATTACATATGGTTTATTTAAAATTATCGTTCCAATTCGCGCAAACAGTGAAAAATTAAATATTGGCGTTATGTATGTTAAAATCTTAAATGCGACAACACAACTAGCCAGCTAAATCAAATACCGAAACAAAACTTTAAAGACCTAACAATTTTTAGGTTAAAAAAAATCGTTTTTTACACCAAAATCCTCTATTAAAATGTGTTTGTCTTATATTTATTAACATCCAATGTTATATTACTGCTTAGTCTAAAAATTGTTATGGATGTTAACTATCGATATACGACATACGTATAATTAAAATTTATAAAAGGCACGAACTTCAAGAAACGTGCCATTCCTACCAATGAAAGTGGAACATATTTTGTATGAAATGAGCCCATAATATGAACGCTATTATAAGTTGTATAGTAAAAACGGAATCGTTAGTTTTGATTTACAAGAAAACGACATTATAAAAATGGTTGTTTTGGCAATTTTTGGGAGTGATACACATGCGAAATAATGACTTGTATGTGTACAAGTACATCTCTTTTTTTTAAAAAAAATACTTTTTTTGTAGAAAATCTCTTAAAAAGTTGTGGGTACGACGATTTTTAGAAAGTTGCAATAACGGCGACAGTTTAAATACGAAATCGTAATCTTTATTTTGGAATCACTGGTACTCGAAATTATGGCAAATTTGAAAGGTCAGTCAGTGTAACAAGTCTAAAGTTGACAAGATCATAACTTGGTAACAAAACTGCTGAGAAACCAAATCTGTCTCATGAAACATTATCGAATGAAGAAGTACAAAATGCTTAAAGCGAATGAAGAAGTACAAAATGCTTAAACCACACTTGGCTACAGTAGGGAATTTCCAACGGATATGTTTGTGTTCCAGTTGTAATAGTATGGCATTGCCCGTACTTAAATGGGTTTCTTTTTCAATTTTGTTTTATTTTTTAAACTGCATCAATGTCAATAATTACTAAGAGAGATCTTCAAATTTTTGACTTCCACGATTTAGTGTCTAATTTGGAAATGTGGACCAAAGAGTATTGTTTGGAGCCTCTTCAAAATTTTGAACAGGTGGTCATTTTTATCTAATTTATGTCGGTGTCCTTTTAGAACACGTTTCATTATGTGAAGTTCCTTGTTCTCACTTGACTCAGACATTGTGTTAAATGTCCAGACTGACCTGTACACCAAAATGGTCAGGCTTTCATTCTTTCAGAACCACACACTTTTGGAATAACTCTTTTGGCATCTGTTGGGATGGACCATTGTCAGGAATTGATTTGTTTTCTCGTGCTATTCTTCAGGTGGCTACTTTGAAACAAAACAGACTGCTCACACACATTGGCCATCGTTTATCGGTTCATATGCACAGGTTCTTTAAGGATCACGTCATGCAATTAATTACAGAGAAAGCAAGCAACCATTTCAGTAGTCAAGAAAATCTATATAGCCCAATAAATATTGTAAACATGTGTAAAGATCTACCCCAGTATCCCCAAATTTAGTTGCAAAATGAATAAATTTAAGGCTAACTAATGGTTTAACGCTGCACTGACATGGGCCTTGACGCTCCGGGATTATCCAATAGGAAAAAGTGTTTTTGATACGTCTCAGGCTTTAAATAAACACAATGTGAAGTTTTGCAGGGGAAAAAATCAGGTTTCCTACACCTCACTTTTTAACTTTGAGACGTTTACCGTTACGTTTTTGTAAAACACAATATGGATATTATACATAACTGTTGTTATAAGAATAAGTCTCCCAAAAAGATTACGTAGACACTGGCAGGTGCTCTGTTAGGTGATCTAGATTAGACGATTCAGTGAACATGTTTCAGAATGTTAGGTCTAGGATTACGCTTGTATATTCTAAAAACTAAAACAGCCTTTTGCCTTTTCATACTTGAAATGGGGATAATGATCATGTTCGGTTAAAACTAACCTAATGGCAAATGCTATTTTGGTAAATATGGATATTTCGATTACTTGCGCACTTTTCGAGAAGTTTTTCCATATTTTTTCATTGGCGTGTAGAAAAGCAATGTGGTCAAACAGTAACATGCAATATATTTATCTGATGACACTATTTTGAAACCACCATGTGCTTAGAGTGTTACTCTAGCACCATATACAACTGTTGGCCCTCCTGAAATTGTTGTTTTCTCCGTTGTTAGATACTACACGCATACAGTTCATATTAACAGCTGAAAAGCTTTAGATCTGAAAGAAAAAAGTCAGTCAGCTATGAGAAAGCAACAGTTAGCATTAGAGGATTTCAACAATTAATTACATGTATTTCCCTTTATTTCGCATGTTGTGTCGGTTAATTAATAATTGGGTTCTGTCGCAGACTAATTGAAGCTATACAAGGGGCCAATCAAATCTGATTTTATTAATTAAGAGCATACGGTTGATTTTAACATATGGGAAGAATTTTGTGAGAATTACACTAGCATGACTCTTCTGACTGTTCATTTCTGGGTCTATAATGACAATCTGGAATTTGTGACGTCTTTATCGATAGTGCTGGGAAGCAATTACAAATCTTTTGGTATTTTTTTCTGGGACAAACGGGCACTTTGGGTTTGACCCACTGACTGACAAAATCTCTGACTTATGAAGAATTTCATTTTTTAAAAGAGTAATTCCATGCAATAATGCCATTTTAATTTGAGGCAAATTCATTGGAAACATAAGGGTTCTCTTCTGTGTTGACAATCCTATATTGAAAAAGGAAACCACCAAGTCAGTCATGCCTTTATTCCGACTCTTAGCCTCTGTGACCCACAAGAGGTGCGAAAAGGGGTTATGGGTTCAGAGGGGGCAAGTGTCCCTAACACCAGTTGAATGGTGCACCATTAAGAGCTTTTTTTTTTGCAGCTGAAATGCTAATAGTATTTCACATTCACGTTAGTGCACCGAGGAAAATTGTTAACAAAACTAATGTCAAAATGTGTTTGGGAATGGTGCGTAGGAGGAGATATGATTGGCAACTGACAAAACTGTTTCCTCAGTATTCCCACTAAAACAATACTTGCCATCTTGGTCATCTAACCCTTTGTTTATCCAACACTATTTGTGCCTATTGTTTGTCTATCGTTGTTTTTGTTTTGGGTTTATCTATAGCAAAGCGTTATTCAATGCTATTATATTAAGTGCATCCACTTCCATTAGTTTATGTCAGTGTCCATTAAAACAATAAATGTTTTGCATGCATAGACGGACTACCTAATATCAGCAAATATCGATAACTCACTTGATTATTTATATCTTCAATAGGAAGATTTGAACCTATTGACATTGCAAGGATTGTTAGCATCAAACGCAATTATGAATAATCATTTGCGATCCGAGTGTCAACCGATTGATCGCGCGTACCAATCAAACAAGTGTTTTCGATTAATATGTTTTATATATAAAAATCATGCGGACCGTTGGGATTTATTCGTGTCATTACGGTCGTATCTAACTAATGTAACTAACAGTTTTAATGGAAATATCTGTTTATCAGATTATCTGATATGAACATGATAAATGAAAGAAAAAAAAATATTAGCAACTATTCAGAGTTAGGTGCAATATAACTGAAAACAGGGAAACCTGCCTTGCTCTCAAGGTATAACACACTCGGAGCAGATATTACACGGAACATTCAAAAAAAGATGTTTTCAAGAATATGGAAACGTTTCCTGGGGACGTTCAGCATAGGTAAGTTGAATGTACTCATGAAATTATAACTTTTCATTTTTATAGCTTCATAAATGAATGATCATTCGTGGGATATGATACGGATACTAAAAAAGGATAGCCGTATAACTGTTAATGCAAAAGGAGGTATGACCTGAAACCCCCTGAAAAAGAATCTTGCAAGAATTATTTGATAAAACAATAAGAACATATATGTGTATACATGCACTGATGCAAAGCAAAGTTCTTTTCGGATGTGTGAAAACTTCATTTTCATTACACTAGTCATAGAAAAAGAAAGAAATTAAAACTTAGCTAATTTATAGTGAAAATTGTCAGGTATGAAACGTCAACATTTATCCTCTGAGCCACGATAGAAATATACATAAAGCGAGATAGTAATATATACTCTGATGTACTTTCTGATTTCAAGTTAGATTTATTCGATATGCTTTATCTCCATAACACATTAAATATATATATTTGGACCGGATGCAATTCTTTAGCTCCAACCATGGTCATACATCAGTTTGAGAAAAGACTAATCTAGTAATTTGAAACTATACTTAGATTTACTGCATGAAATTGGTGCCGAAAGTCGCTTTTTAGTTCAATTCAAGTTTTAGCTATTAAGCATATTTTTTTCCCCATTGTGTATATCTATATTGTGTTTAATCTTTGTCCATGATTGTTGATTGTAAATGTTTTTATAGTCGATACAATTTTTAGTTAATGTAATATTAATGGAATAAAACAAGTTTTATATAATCATAATTGTGCTATAGTAGGCTAGAATCTTGGGGTTGGAAAAGCCAGCTGTGCAATAATTGTAATTAGGAAAGTCAGTTATTGGTTACACCATACAACAAACGTTAAATATGCTGTTAGTAACTGGAATTAGTAATTCAAGTTAAATATCAAATAATTTAATGTTTCGCCACATGACTGCATTATATTTGACGGACAGCGATTATACAATCCTTTTCAATTATTCATATTACAAATGTTATGGATAAATATAAAGGCAAAATAGCATGTGTACGGGTTACTGTGATTAAAGAACCATTTAATTATAGTAATTATAATCATTCAAACACAGATGATTATCAAATGTTTGGCTTAAGCCAGATATTAGATCCGGAAATCTTTCAATAAGAAAAGTAAAGATTAAAAGCGATTGTTGTAGATATTGGTTAGTGTTAAACAAAATATAATTATGACAAAATACAAATTATTAAAAGTTTTTAAATAATATTAAAGCACATCATAGGTCTTTTTTAGTTTAGATATGTTGCACTAAATATGTTTCCAAAGGTATTTGAAAACACACTTTTATGGTCTTAAAATTGTTTATTAGAATGATTCTAATAAATCGTGGATACGTTCAATGTCACTGTATCATCAACTCAAAAGAACCTGAATTTTAATATTAACTGAACCTGCTAAAAAAATCAATTCATTATTCTCCATATATAATTACTGATACTATTTAAATTACCATATGAAAACTTTTGTGATTCTCCTCAAAGATTAATACTAAATGAAAACATACAGTATTTCATTTATATTCATTATGTCAACACTTACAAGATGCTCGGATCTAAACAATATCCATGTTCTAACATAGCGACGATTAAACCAAAACACTGAACCACGTGATATTTGACTGTATTTTAAAAGAAGAGAAAGATGCATACAAATCTCGAGACATAAAAAAGCAAATGGAACGATTACGACCCTGAAGATTCTCCTGATCTCTACTGGCTAAAAGGTAGTTACAGTAAAAACAAAGTTAAATATTTATGTAATACGTAATTTTATACAATCATTTTAAAAGATAATAACGTTTCATATAATGGTACAACTGATAAAACTTAATAATAACCATCCCAAACAAAACAAATTGTCAATTAAAATATCTGACTTGTAACAAAATAAAACAAATAAATCGATATTTATTTAAACGTTTAAATTAGATAAAAGATGTAATTTTGCTTTCAAAGATTATATTTTATCAGTTTTAATTACCATGTATATGATCATGCTTCCTTACAAAATAGTTAATACTTTATAGAAAGATTAATATTTGATTTTGTTTTAAAATATCAAAATGTATACAAAGATGTTTCATTCTCAATAAATACATATAAAATAATAGTTGCAAATATATATAGAATAATATTTTAATACCTATACAAATATTTCTAAATAATGTATAAAATAGTATTATGAAATCTATATAGAAGATTGTTTTTGAAGGAGAATGAAAATATAAGACAACTACTAAAATAACATAATTATTAGTTTATTTAATTAGAATTCAAAAACTTTATTTGAATAGAATTTTGTAGAACCCTTGTCTTGTCGGCCATCATGCATGATATATATTTATTTTGCTGTATTTTATGTTAGTTCCTTAATTTAAATATAGTAAAAACTTTAGAATGCAATTTAAATACAATAGAGATGTTTGTTTATTACATTTTCATTTAAAATATGACCATTCAATCTAAAATACCCAAGAAAATGTTGGCGATTTTACCTCCAGAGCAGAATTTATAAAAATGTTATGCTGAAGATTATTTACTTTAAATGTTTACTATCATATGATAATGAGTAAACCCAAAATTATTGATTTAATCCAAATCAATTTTTTCTCACTTAAATTTTAAATTCACTAAATATGTAGCAAAATTAAAGTAATAACATTTTTAATATAGGTGGTTTTATATTTAACCCCATTAAAATATCTTAAATTACCAACTTCGTCACTTTAACAACACTCTTTTGAAATATAATACATAATAACCATCTTTTTCAATGTTTTAAAATATAATGCATAATAAACTTCTTTAGCAATGTTTTAAAATGATCGCAAGGCGCTCAGTATTAAGAGGTTAGTGTTATGACTGGTCAGCCTGGTGTCACGATACTGTGACTTGATGGAACATCATCTGACATGTCTGCGGCATGATGCCCCAGTGTTAGACATCATTTCACAGTGCATATATCGTAGCATTATTAGTGAAAAATCCAAATCAGTCCCACACTCCCACGCATACTAATGTATACAATGTAAAACTGGTTACTTTTTTACAGTTTACCTCGAAAAGTTTGGAAGTGAAAATGGCCAAGCGGAGATAGCAGTTCTTTTTAAAAGATTCACAGCTAAATACTCTAAACTCCATATTACAATAATAACCATCTTTAACAAATGGTTTTAAATATAATACATGATAACAATCTTTAGCAATTTTTTGAAATATAATACATAATAACCATGTTTTGCAATGTTTTCAAATACAATACTTAATAACCATCTTTAGCAATATTTTTGAAATATAAATTACATAAAACCATCTTTAGCGATGTTTTTAAATATAATACATAATAACCATTTTTAGCAATGTTTTTAAATATAATATAGAGTGACCATCTTTTTTCGCTTTTTGGAAATATATAATCATTTCTTTATCACCTTTTGAAATATAAAACAGATTGACAATTTTTACTCAATTTTGGAAATAGAATATATCATACTTTCTTTATCACGTTTTGAAATATATTACAGAATGACCATCTTTATCACCTTTTAAATATAATATAACATACCCATCTGTATTCATTTTGTTTTAAATATAATATATAATGATCATATCGATCACTTTTTTAGATGTATTAAAGAATAACCTTAAAGAATGAACATCCGAATCACCGTTTTGAAATGTATTAACTAATAACCGTACAGAATGAACATCCGAATCACCGTTTTGAAATGTATTAAATAATACCCATATAGAATGAACATCCTGATCACCTTTTTGAAATGTATTACCGTATTTTCCCGCATATATCCCGCACACGCAGATAATCTGCACCCTCATATAGCCCGCGGGTTTGGGGGTTTTGTGTAAAAAATCGTTGGCATAACCCGCACCTTAGTATAACCCGCAACCATAGATTCATGAACTTTTATGTGTATGTTCACACTGTCTACCATTACTGTTTTTAGAAGGACCGAATTCGTCAATGCTCACACGTGGATGACGAACGATACTACAACTAATTAATTTTCACTCACCCGCCCAACATGCAAATTTGTATTTACGCTATCAAGTCAGTCTGCCCCGGTCCATAATCATCCCTCTGCATCAGTTCAAATTAGTCACCCTGCCTCCACTATATTCCGGCTGGCAGTCGGCAGATTTGAATTTTGAAGCCAGGTACTTGTGAGCCGGATATGCGATGGTGTGAGGTTCTGAGCCTGAATGCCACAATTGTCAATTTCGAATGTAGCTCGCATGACGTCATTTACCGGTAACTATTCAGTCTCGGTACACAGTGCTTGTGCGCGTAGGCTGTCTATAGGAGCTGTGCCTCAACTACAGGCTACATAAACACGGAAATTTCTAAATAATCTTGTATTCTTGTGAAGTGTAGATTCGAGTTTAAATAATTTCTTTCTGTTTAATTTAAAAAATGCCGAAACGAAAGTCTTACACAGCTAACTGCCATTGCGTATGCTGAAGTGCATGGCAATAGAGCCACAGGCAGAAAATTTGATATTGATGAGAGTAATCCAAGGTTGGAGAAAAGAAAGAGGAACGTTGGAGAATTGTTTGTTTGTTTGATTAGGATTTTTAACGTAGCTTTAACAATTTTTCAGTCATATCGCTACGATGTCTGCAGTGAGGCAGTTTATAGTGATGTCTAGCACTGAGACATCATGCCGCAGACATGTAGCATGATGTCTCACCCAGTCACATTATCCTGACACCAGGCCGACCAGTCCTAACACTAACCTCTTTATGCTGAGTGTCAAGCGAGGCAGCTGTTAGTACCATTTTTGTAAGTCTTTGGTATGACTCGGCCGGGGATCGAACCGACGACCTCCCGCTTCCGGGGCGGACGCTCAAACCACTAGGCCACCGAAGCTGTTGGAGAAGATGAATCCACGAAAACGTGCTCGTCGCGGACCTAAAGCAAAATGGCCTCACCTTGAAGCTGACCTAAAATTAGGTAGTTATTTCAATTGAAAACAGAAAATATTGATTATGAAAACGTGACGGATACGAAATATTAAGTTTTTATTCCGAAATGTTGATTTGGTCCCGATACCGTAAGTTTTTGTAAAGTCACCGTAGTAGCCATAATATCTAACCCTAGCAAAACAAAACTAGAACAATATATAAGTTATGTAGTTATGTTTTTCAAACAATATATTGAAATATTATTATGTGTAAAAAATTGTGATATGGCCCGCACCCTTATATAACCCGCACCCCCCCCCCCCTTGCGGGGTTTGTAAAATCTGGTATAACACGCGGGATATATGCGGGACAATAGGTAAATAATACCCATACAGAATCACCTTCTTGAAATGTATTAACTAATAACCAGCACCTGTGCAAGGTATTTTGGTGCCCAAGGCGAGATCAGATATATGGCTCCCCACCCCCTCTTCCACTCATGCCCTCCCCGATCCGCCCATCATGAAATAAACCCTTAGCCCAGCGCCCTAGGCTATTGCCTAGTTCGCCTAGCGGAAGCGCCGGCCCTGATAATAACCACACAGAATGACCATCCTATAAAATTTTTGAAATGTATTAAAAATACTCATATAAATTGAACATCATGATAACAAAATCAACATCCATTTTGAAATGTATTAAAAATATTCATGTAGAATGAACATCCTGATCACCTTTTTGAAATGTATTAAATAATAACAATACAGAATCAACATCCATTTTGAAATGTATTTAAAAATACTCATATAGAATGAACATCCTGATCACCGTTTTGAAATGTATTAAATAATAAACATATAGAATGAACATCCTGAGTACCTTCTGTAAATATGATTTAGGATAACCATCTTTACCATATTTTGTCAAATCATATCTAACATAAACAGCTTCAAATATCCACAGTATTAAATTAACACCTAACAATTGTTATTATCTCCCAAAAATGATCAACGTAATAAATCGAAATGATTAAAAACTAGTAAAGGAAACACATTTATGTAAAAATTATAAACAAAATGTAGTTATGTAATGTTTGTAACTGCCATTGTTGGTGATTATTTGTTAAAATTATTTATTAAAGAAAAATAAATATTTGTTCAAAATAGGTTTTGAATTAATTTTTTCAAACAAATATTTCCAATATTTTTCTATAATACATTTTCAAATAATTAAAATACGCTTAAAGATCAATATTAATAGATTTAATTGTATGATAAAGAAGTTGTACAGAAGTCCAGTTGTTGAACACTTTTCTTGCCGAAGCCACACTTTCAGTGATGTTACACTAATAACAATTGCTCACAACCTCAACCGGAGTTTCGATACCAGGAAAGTAAATGAATCTTGCTGGATACACCGCGTTGGACAATTTTAACCTAGCAGTTTAAACAAAGAGGACTAGACAAAGACATGGACTGTTTTCTGCCACATTATTTTGCAGTTGGTAAAAAAGTCTCATGTCATCCATCAAAACACATATAATGAGTCCATCCACTTCCATTAGTAAATATCAGTGGCAATTAAACAAATATTTTGCACGCATAGAAGGACTAAAAACACAAATCCTGAGTAGATAATGTGATAATTCACCCCAGTCTCTATTGCAAAATACAAGATAAATTAATCTATTGACATCGCAAATTTTTAGAATCAAACTCAGAAGAATCATTTGCAACCAGTGTCATCAGATTATATTTTTTGTTCCAGCTAAATATGTTTTTTTTATGAACTTTCTTTTGCATAATCATCCGGTTCGTTGGGATTAGTTTGTGTCATTACGGTCGAGTGTAATTTACTAGGAAACTAACAGTTTGTATGGAGATATCTCTGTGGGTCGGATTGTCCGATTAATTTTAATACATTGCAATAGTTCTCATTTATGTATTGCTTAACGATCTATCAGGGATGTTAATTTTTTTTCCATTTCCCGAGCGGTATATTTTTGTGATACAATTTTGAAAATACTTTCATCTAATATTAGTGTGACAAATTTTTAAAAATAACAACCGAAGGAAACACTGTATCCAGTAGCAAAGTGTTGAATGCAATATAACTGATAGTTGTAAAACAGGGTAAAATTGATAGCGCTTTGTGGGTATAGGACCATCTGGAGAGATATAAAGTTTCCAAGCTCTTACTTAGACTCAGTTAAACGGGTTTACGTCTGTGACAATTAAAGATCAGCCAATCAATGATCAGGATTGTGAGCCGAGTTTGAGCTTAACATCAGAGTGCATTCGTAACTCAGAACCTAACATCAGTATTATATATATATATATATATATATATATATATATATATATATATATATATATATATATATATATATATATATATATATATGTGTGTGTGTGTGTGTGTGTGTGTGTGTGTGTGTGTGTGTATGTGTGTGTGTGTTATCTATTTTGCTATTCGTCTTACGAGTACATAATTCAGTATTAATGCGTTCTGAAATATACAAACATGTTAGCTAAAATGGTCACACATTTTAGTTCGGTCCATTTTCGATAACTTCTGAATGAATGCATTTGAATACTTCAGTTTCTAGTTAGGATAAACTTCACGAAAGGAACTTAACTTTAAAAAAAAACATGGTGCTAGCACTTGCCATCATTATTAGGTATTCCCATTTAAATCATGCCAATTTATTTCTCACATATAGTTCAGTTATTTCTGAAGTTTAAAAAAAACGAAACAGCTATAAAGTAGTATCATCTGCATGATAAACAAAGAGGTTTAAAATAATATAATGTCTTCCTTTTCAGTTATCCTTTTTCTGTCATCGGTGAACGCTACGGACGACAGTCAGTTGCAAAGTAGCTTTCCTTCAGTTTTGATGACAATAAATTCATTTAATTTCGTCATTTTGTCACAGACACGATATATTCATTCTGAGTCATCACAACAGATTACAGATTCTTTTTCGACATTTTCATCGCACCGGTTTGTAGATGAACTTGTGTCTTTTGGTATTGAAATGGATATTACAGCAGTGCACACAGCCATTAATGTTTCTAAATCTTCAAGCTCGGTAATCCCAGAATCGCGTTCTAGTAATAGTTTAGAAGACGTGCTTCTGTTTGGAAGCTATCCAAGGGATACAGGGGATCAAATAGATTCCTTGAATGCAACGTTTTCCCGAAAATGTACAGATGTACTTATCGATAATCTGTATTCTACAAAACAAGAATCAAGCGGAAAATTCAAAGTTTTTCAATCAGCTTCTGGTTTGAGGCGGGATGTATCTTTGAAGAGTATCTCTGCAGAATTTTATACGGACAGTCGCAATGCAATACTTATAAGGAACTCTTCTAGCTGTAAGCGATTATTAGAGAGTTCTACTTTTGCTAAAGACAGTGTGACGATTAATGATACAAATACCCCAGAAGCCAACTTACGTTTGGATGACAGCGATTCTACTATTTATGTTCTCTCAAGTCCCATAGCATCGAAAGATACTTCAAAATTCAACGCGTCTTCTGGAGTAATGCTCAGTGAAACAAAAGAATCAGAGTACTCAAAATGTGGTCCAGAAAAATTCTACATATCTTGTTCCTCGGATAAACAAGATGGAAACAAGATAAAACATATCACGATCGCAAATGTTTCTGGTCCTGTCTGTCTGTATGCAGAATGTCTCCAAGGGTCAACGGTTTGTATGTGTGACAAAGAATGTTTAATTTACAAAGACTGCTGTTTGTCATACCTATTTCAGATGATAGCAGCAGTAACCGACTATGACGTGGAGGGAAATGAGATAATACCGAGACTGGAAGACATTAGGGAAAGCTTTTTAGAAACTTATTCTCCAACAATGTACAAATATCATGAATTCATAAATTCTTATGGAAGTTGCGTACTGTCTAATGGTCGGGGTTTGTTGATGATTGGGCTGTGTCCTTCCTCCTTTTCTAATGAAAAAGAGAAACAAAAGTGTGAAATGTCAGAGGACAAGGTCGGTATTCAAAACGTTCCTGTTGTACATAATGATCCATCTGGGTTCAACTTTCACTTCAAGAATGCATATTGTGCCCTATGCCATAACATAACAATTTTCGAGTTTACATTATGGAATGTTCAAGCACGCTGTGACGAAACATTGATTGACAATTTTAACTATTCCGATGTACTAAATATATGTGATTTTGAAGTAACTCCACCGGAAGACTCTAACTTAGACCTCAGAACATGTATACCGAACGATTTTATCATGCAAAAATATAAGCTAGGAAGACTAGAGTTAAGCAATATCAAACACAGTGAAGATGATATTTTGTCTTTATGCCAGTCCTATGTTTCACCAATAGCATATAAAGCAGTCAACTACAGGAATATGCACTGTGCTACATGGTTTACGGGGGAAAGTGAATTCTTGTCAAGTGACAGCTGTCTCGAAAAGTTCCCCTGGGTAACCGGTGGGACCACTACGTCAGATGTAACCATCCGAACCAGCCTGAAAATTATTTTTGATTTCAGCCCAAAAGAGGGATTAGTTGTGCGTTCCATGTGCAATCTGAGTCTGAAAATTAAATGCCGAGAAAAACAAATATACGACTGCCTAACACACACTTGTCGAACAATTTATTGCCTTGAGGAACAGGCTGTAATGGACAACTGTGTTCCCTTATCTGATGCTCCCTGGCATGTATCACTACCGGCAGCTGAGCAGTTCTTGAAAAATCCAGATGAGGCTATTTTAATTTTTGAATCGAAAGGAGGTGGTACTAATATTACCGATAATGACACTGAACATTACATTACAGAAGTTGAGAAATTTGTGCGAAGGCTGGATGTTGTCAAAAAGTTCAATATTACTGCTTGTGAATTTGTGTTCCAACCACTCACGTTATACGTTTCGCTGAAAATCACAGTCCGCCTAACTCTAAACATTAGTTTACCTGACTTTCTAGCCTTCATTGGTACAATTAGGTCAAGAGAAAATCAGGTTTTAGTAACCATGTTTACGTCTATAGTTTTGAAAAACTATGAAAACGAGAGTGAATTGCATTGCAAAGATGGGGATCTACATACGACGAGCGCATTTACATTGACTCAGGAAAACGGCACCACACGGGTTTATTTATCTGCTTCAAAGATACTGGCACATATGTATCAAGTCCGTTTCAAGTTAGCAATATTGCCTACAGGAAATAACACAGAATCCATTTCTTACTGTTGGTTAAACCTGACTGGAAATCTAAATTGCCGTTTGGTCTTTCTCAGTGATGACGAATATCGTTTAGAGAACGGTTCCTTATATTTGATTAATACCACAAAAGTGTACAGAAATGGAACTTATATCTTGGGGAATACAGGTGCTTTTATCTGTTCCAATACCTTGACAGGATTTGAGAAGATATTTAAAATGTTTGACTTTTCTCCGTCACAGTGGATCCTGTCAATAGTTACTAAAACACTTTCAATGGTTGCACTTCTGACAATAGTCCTTTTCCATCTGTTTTCTCCGAACCTGAGAAATTTGCATGGACTTAATTTGACGGCTTTATCCGCGACACTTTTCATTGCAGACTGTCTTCTTCTTCTTTATCACATACCAACGGGAACTGCATGTCAGGTGACAGGGATTATTCTTCACTTCCTGTGGATATCAGTTTTTGTCTGGTTGAACATTATTGGTTATAATGTAACAAGGACATTTCACTCGGGTTGGATGAGCGCGTCATCTAATGTGAAGCGACGTTTTGGAAAATATGTCATCATTGCATTTGGAATACCTCTGTTGCTTGTAACAATCTGTGTCATTTTCCATATCAATAATGGTCCAATTATTATAGAGTATGGCATGAACGATCAATGTTGGCTCGGAAGCCAGAATGCAGTCATCATCTTTTTCCTGGCTCCTATAATTTTATCCGTTTCAATCAATATTGTTTTGCTGGGAATGACCATTTTCTTCATCGAACGAGCTAAAACAATGACACAGCACGTTAGGTCCAGAAAAGATAGAGTATATTGCATGGTATATTTTAAATTGACAGTCATCCTGGGTTTCTCATGGGTTGTAGGAATCATTGCCGTGTTCGTAGACATTCCAGAGCTATGGTATGTTCATATTATTTTCAACGGACTTCAAGGACTTAGTCTCTTCATCTGCTTTGTCCTAAATGCACGATTTCTGAGAGCAATGAGGAAAAGGCCGAGTGAAATGAAATCCTCTACAAAGGTTATTTCAGCTACGAAATTTCAGATGCAAGTGTATGCTGACCAAAGTCAACGATAAATAGCAAATACTTTTGAGACTTTATGTGGATCAAGTTGACACCGAAGCAAACTTGTGATATAGTGTCCTTGATACAGTGTAATACAGATAGATGAAAGATGTGAATTCCTTGATTTGGCGAATTGTTTTGTTTGTTTTTGTGGTTCATACTAGAGACATAAATGTTGTTTTATCTTGCAGTAAACTCATCTTCGGAAGACATCTCGGTAATTTCTTTCGTGCGAGGCATTCTTGGTAGTCCAAGGAAAACTTCCGACAACAATGCAGTATACGTCGCTAATATTTCAGTTTTTGAATGGCGGTATGCCAAACAATTTTTAATCACTTTCAAAGTTCTGAAAGCACATTTTAATTGTCTAATAAAATGTTCATCAGATCATGGCTAATAATCCGTACCTGTCAGATCTTCACATAGGACAGTGGAGATCTAATTTTTTATCGGACTGCATGCATAACGTGTCTGTAGTTTCACAATGTTACTGAATACTGAATTCACTAATGTGGAACACAAGAAGAAAAATTAAAATACACTTGTGCAATAGAAAAGGTATTGCGGCTTTTCTTTAGCAACCCTAATCTTTTTTTAAAATAATACGAATTTGAATTATGAGAGTAAAATTTGCATTTAATAAAAATTCATAAATAGAACAATCTTAACATATGTTATGTGGGCTATTTCAGTTCGGGAAAAGGCGACTTTAAGCATAAGTTATACAAACACAGGTTTGACTTAATGTTAGTAGTGAATGGGGACCATAAAGCGACAATGGGACTTTAATGTTAAAATAGTGAGTTTGCCCTAGGGCGACAAGGAGAATTTAATAATGGGAATTTACGATTGGTGGGACTGTGTAGCGACAAGAGTTTGGGACTATCGAAAACGGAACATAGCGATAATGGAATGGGACTGTATTGCAACAAGGGAAAATGGAATATAGAGACAAGGAATTGGGACCGTATAACGACAAAGAAAATTAAACATAATGTTTGGCTAGCGACAAGGGTATTAGACACACACACACACAAACACACACACACACACACAGACAATGGGTTTCGTTTTAAGCAGTAGAGAATAAACATCAAATTAAACAGTGTTGGGCTAGCGACAAGGGTATTAGACACACACACACACACACATAGACAATGGGTGTCGTTTTAAGCAGTAGAGAATAAACATCTTTTCCAGACAGTTTTTCACTTTCTCAAAAACAATTTGTTTCTTCATTCTTCCATTCTCTTTCTTCTCCTTCTCTTCAGTGTCCTCCTCTTTTCTCTTCTTCTCATTTTCTTCGTCTTGAAGCACCTTAACACTGTAGGTCTTGATTTGTTCATTTTCTTGATAGTATTCCTACTCCTCATTTCCCTTTTGGGTAGGGTCCCCCTTTTGGGTAAGGTCCCCCTTCCCTCTCCTTAAATTATTAATTTCCATCTTCAATTTCCTGACTTGCATTTCCTCTACCATCCCCAGATCATACACTACTTCTTGCAAGTTCTGCATTTTCTCTAGATTGTTACTCGCCATCTTTGTTATTCACTGTTGTATTTCGCCACTAACGAACGCTACGCTTTACATACCTTTAACACGGACATGAAGAAAAACATTCCCTCTCACCAACTACCCATATCACATACCAAGCAATCCACAGTATTGAAGTGCTAAGGTAAAATATATTATTTTTACAAATTAACACGTTAATACCAATAAAATCCAAAAATCTTCAAACCAACTTTGTATTTACAAAACACATCAACACCTTCAATCACACCAGACAAGCGAGTCTGTGTTTGTAGTCATACTGGTTCATGTTCAAATAAAACAAACATTCATTAGATTAGAGACAATGGTTTTTAGTCGGAAACACAGAGAGAGAGAGAGAGAGAGAGAGAGAGAGAGAGAGAGAGAGAGAGAGAGAGAGAGAGACTATTACATAAGCAAATGCGTTAGTGTTTATGGTTACACTACTTCACTCCCACACAAAACACACACTCATTAGTGTTAAAACATTTTGTTAAGAAAAATACAAATACACCCACACATACTACTAAAAATGCACTAATATTATACGTAATCTCTCTTTTCTAAAGATCTGGTTGGCTCTGAGATCTGCTGTTTTGCTTTTGAACTCCTTCCATGTGCCCCCCCCCCCGACACACACACAGCGTCGACTCCAGTCCTGCTCCCAATTTGTGTGTGTGGTTGGGAGTGGGAAGGCAGCTTCGATAGCTTATTATCCCATTCCTCAGTTTGTGGGATAGTGAAGACTTCTACTCCGCCTATTCCAGACATTTAGATGTTGCTGATGCTTCTTCAATTCTTCATTCCAGTTTTATGTCTGGCGGACAGAGTTTCTCGGTACTGGTTGTGGCTGTGATTGATGATGTGGTGGTGATGGCGTCCTCACTTTAGATTTACCTGATGGTGTACGAAGAAAATAAGTTATAACGTTATAAGGTTGTAAAACATTTGTCTGTATATTGGGATTCCTATACTTATCTTGCATTGATGGTCGGATCACATTTATGATACTGCCTTCAGTACCACAGAGTGTCTGTATAATAACATTACCGATTATATGATCCGTTAGTTAAAGGTTGGAAAGATAATTAAGGTAGATATGTATATGGGGTAAAAAGGTAAACGATAGTAATATTGGACGATGTTTGAACGGTATTAGATTTTTTTAAAACTTTATTTATCTCGTTAAGGAAGAGTAGAATTGATTTGTTTGTTAGGTTTGGGTCTTGGTTGCTTTGATACAACAATTCTGGGTAGGGGTTTGGCGAACCAATATTTTTAGGGGGAAAATTGATATCTCGTTCTCTACTAAGTATTTACCCATACTGCATAGTAGCAGTATTATGACACGTTTAATCCTGTGTATGACTGGTTGGTCGTGTTTACTGAGTGTTCGTGGGGCCTTGGTTTAGCAGCACATTTTTTTATGTATTGAGTACAGTGTACAACCTTTAGGGCAGGAATCCCTTTCTGTTTGAAATTTTGATATGATATTTTTGGATATCGTGCTCTATATCTCTGGGATGCTGTAGTCGATATTGGTTGGGTTTGGGTCGTTAAGTTCGAATTTTGCTGGCAAGTCTGCTTTCTCATTGAGTGAGATGTTTGTAGGGGATTGCACCCATATGAATTCTACAATTTGTTCTTGATTCAGCATGTTTTTAGAAGCAAGGATATTTTCTATTGAATGTTGAGTTTCCGGTTTCCTGGTATTTTAACTCGCTTAGCAAATTGCTAATAATGCTTTCGGGGACTTATGATTATCTGCCAATTTTATTGCTTCAAATATAGCTCAGAATTCTGCTGTAAAAACAGAGCAATTATCCAGGAGATTGAATCCAAGTTCTTCTTTTTCTGGGATAGTTATAGCAGCGGCAGTTCTGTGTGGGTTGCTTGTTTTTGATCCATCGCTGTACATTTTGACATAGTCTTTATACGATTTGTCAATTATTGTTAAGATTTTGTATCTGATCTCTAGCTGTTGGTCTTGATTGGAGCGAAATGGTGTTGCTAGTAAGTTTATAATCGTTTTTTGCATGTCTATGTGCTGTAGTCTGAGTGTTTGATGATCTCTGCCTGCATGGCAATCAATATTTAATTCCTTACTTATCTTCTTTACAGAAGGTGGGTTAGGAACGAGTCTCTTACTAACGGGATATTGCATCTATTGATGACATCCCTCGTTGGATGGGAGGGATCATGCACTGAGAGTTTTGCTTCATATCATCACATAATTAAATCATAAAAAAACCTTTTTTGTGCCTGAGAAATATTGGATTATTTGTGCTGTGCATGTGTACAATGCTATCTAGGATGAACAGGTGTTTTTTTTTTTCAGACGAGCTTCGGCACCAAAATATGTCTCGACGCCGTAAACTACTTGAGGCTACGGACATAATAATGACGATATGCACGGGTATTTTACATTGAATATTACTCTCTATCCTGTGAATATAAGCAAGATTAAGGTATAACCGAGAGAGTGGTCATTTCGGATCTGGTGAAGAGAGCACGTATTTTCACGTGGTATTTCTAAAAGCCATAGGGTCAAGAAGCATATGTTTATTCCAATTGTTGTTTAAATTGGTATATTTGTATTTACATGAGATTATTTTTAATCTTAGTTGAATTCCAGGAGATTTGTGAATCTTACTGACAGTGCAGAACATTTGAAACGTATTTGAAAACTTGATATTGTTTGAATCCCAAGCCTAGTCTATATGTGAAACTATATGAATATCTTTGTGTGTACTATTATTTGAAACTGAGATTTCTTGAAGCTGTATATCAGATAGATATAATATTATTGGCTTATTTTTAATGTGTGAATGTTAGTATAGAGTGATTGGATCAATTGTATGTTGAGAGTGTGTGATAATCATTGTATTTTTACATCATACATTTTTCTTTACTTATTAAGTTAATACATTTTCATCTTTCAGTCATTCATTTAATCCAAAACCCACTCGGTTTCAATTCTGCGACACATATCAGTTCTTTTCTTCTCTGTGCGAGTGGCATTTCACCTGTAATGATCTGCTATTTTATTTAAAGGGTTTTTTAAGGAACCAATACATATACGTAGCTCCTTGGATTGGATTATGTCCAATCGTTTAAGGAAGGCTGGTTTGGCTGAGGCGTAGACCTGGCACCCATTGTCCTGCTTTGACCTTATTAGGGCCCTGTGAAGCATTTAATGCGTGTCCTGATCAGCACCCCTTTAGAGCCTTTAATATATTTAAGAAGGTTAAGGTTGCCATTACATTTCTGAACTAGTTATGTAACGTGGTGACTCCATGTAAGGTGATGATCGAAGTGTATACCCCAAACTATCTTCTCATTAATCAGATAATTGAGGTTAGGGGAGAATCAGACCCCTGTTGTTTTCTCTTCTGATAGAATCTATCTACCCATTTACGACTTTTTTATACATTGGTTTTGCAAATGAAAGCTGAGTTGTTGGTTGGATGGGTGACCCGCTTTCCATATGCCACTGTGGTCAGCAAATTGATAAATCAATTTTGTTTAGATCGACCGCATTTTTTTCTAGATCATTGATCATAATGTTGAAAAGGGTTGGGCTCTGCCACGTCCAAATGAGACGTCGAGCGTGATTCAACAAAGCTATGATGACGTCAATCCGTTTCCGTGCGTACACGATTATCGGGGCACCTGATTTATAGACGACTGGGAATCGGCCCACACACTCGTCTTTTTGAAGGCGAAAACGCAGGACAGGGACTCAGAGGGATACGCCAAATGTTTTGTATAATTATTGGGATTCCCTATTATCAAATTTGTGAAAGCTATAAGTGTTATAAGATTCACGCTGTAACAATGTAGAATAGAAGTTTCCTATTTCCTCAATAAGCAGATTAGCTAGTACATAGTGCACATAATACTAACCTAAACCTATTTCAAATCTAAGTTGTCTAACAGACAGAAAGGAGTTTCGTCAATATCAGGTATTGTCAGATTTAAATTTTGGACCGGATGTTAAAGGATCAGATCAGTATTGTGGTTTGATCACATTGGTATTACAAGCCAAAATGGAATCCGTATAATAATGAAGCATTTTGAAACCCTAAGAAGGGCTGATTTATGATGGCAGGCTGAAGGTCCAAGGCGGTCTTCTTTTTCACACTACTCTGCGCTCCATGATTCTTCGCGTTACTGCACTCGTAAATGTCTCCTGTTTCTTTCCCCCGCAGCTTGGTCCAGTTTTCCCTGGGCATTCAAGACCTTTGGCCCAACCCCTAATGTGCTTCTACTCATTTAGTTGGGAAAAGTATTCTAAATGGCTCGGTCAGCGGTTGGGTTTTGTTTTCTTTTTGTTCCGAAGTCGGTGCGCTGCATACGAACTTGGTCTTCGTGGATTTCTCCCGCTGTTGTTGCATATTTCCCACTCTACGACTCCTGTGCCTTATCTCGTATATTTTTTCCTTATTCTCCCATATTAGGAGCAATGTTTTTCAATTTGTCTGTGCTCTTAAGTTATAAGCGGAACGCTATTGCTCATCTAATGTAAAGGGATATAGAGAAGTCTAACAGCATATATGTTGAAAACAATACGTTTTTAAACAAACATACACTTTTTCACAAAATATAAACTTTTTATTCAACCAACAGAGAACCAACAAATAAATGACATCAACACATTTTAAAATAATCTTCTTTTGACAAGGTTGACAACGATGTGAAGTCAATTTAGACTTTCACCGATGAAGCTCATTTGACCATTGATGTACAATATGTGTCCTAGCTGAAGACGACAAGAAGTATCCATTATGGTCACGCAATCATCTTTTTATATTACGGTTGTATTTAGAAGAGTCACGATGAAAATAAGTCACTAAATGTTCTAAGGGATTTCAAAGGCTGCGTTGATGAAGAAACTACAATATTGTCCATGTAATCTGTGCCTTGTAATTAAAAAATTTTGAATCGTGTCGTCTGGGCATTTCTTCTCATAAGGTCAATGGTGTCGTCTTCCAATGGCGGTAATCCATACGAATCAAAATACTCCACATAGTCATCTTCTAGAAAGTAGACGCTACACAGTGGTTTCCTAAGACTTGACCCTTTAATGCGCGGTCTATTTATGCGCATCTTGTGTCAGGTTTAAGATATCGGAGAGGAAATATGTCCGCTCTTTTCAGGTAAAAATCAGTTTCTCCTGGTCAAAACCGGCTTAATTTACGTCATTTGACATAAGGTAGAACTCAAATTTGTAGTTTATCTATATTCGTTTGGCATTAGTTAGGTCCAAATATGATAATTCCTTAATATTCTAAACCAGCAACATGTTTTAACATACTGAGCCAGCAGCGATGTCTGTCCATCATTAGATAAGAACCATTTTGTAGCGACGACTGTCCATCATTAGATAAGAACCATTCTGTATTTACGTCAGCACGGAAGTTCGTTCTACTTTATTATTAACCGAATTAGACTTTGCCAATGTCTGGTTTTTACAGAATATATGTTTCACTGATAAGACTTAGGAGCTGACTGACTCAGTAAGACTTTTTGCTTTATAACCTCATTCGACACAATAATGTACATTCGTACAGCTAGTGATTTACGTTGCCAACTTTTTGCTATAAATTAATAAAATATTACTTTAATAATACAACTTAAAGAAAATTGCAATCTTATTAATTTTACTAAAAAACCAATCCTAACAGAAGTGCAATGTACAGGAATGCGCCTGATTATATGATATGTTTCTGTATAATAAGATTGATAATCTATATATACCGTGCACACATATCAGAGAGAATGTGTATTTCGATGAGCACGAATGCGAGACCAAAGAATGTAATGGCTTATGTGATGATAGTATTGTTTGGTGTGAATTAGATAGGGAAATATTCTGTGCTAATGCCATTGTGTGATATTACAAGAAGCTTTTAGGGACCAGATGAACTGTAGGAGACAGATGGAATTACCCCAGTGCAATTGGTCTTAGTCTCTGGGAGACAAAGGAAAGGGAAGAATATAGACGTTAGACGGTGTGGAGGGACTTGGATCACCAGTCCAGATAAAGATCACAAAGATGAGTAGGAACACGGGACAGGAGGAAAATCTATCACACTAAGTCAGATGATGAAACTGGCCGTCACTTGGTCGAGTGAAAAACGAGTAATAGGGTTTTAATTTGAATTTTATTTGAGAGATGACTGTTATTGAATTATATTAGTTTGTTTTCTTTTGAACTTCACATTTTGTGTATTCATTAATTTAACTGTCGGCACCGCTGACTGTATATTTCTGACAAAAAATAGCCAAGGTGTGTCTTCTGTTATAATTTAAATAATATTTGGAGCACACCACCACAACCTAAATAAAGGGAATCCTTTACAGAGGGTAGGAAATATCACGCATGTCTTTATACCACTGATGCAACACTGCTTCTACCGAGATGAGACTCCAAGCGTAATCCAGATACTCGTCCAATTTTTCCTCTTGACTCATCACCATATATTTATCGTGTTGAATCTCACTGGGATCATCGTTTTGACATCCATAGCAATCTTTCTTGGTCAATTCATTAGTTGCTTCTGCCAGGTGTTTGGCAAGAGCGGAGACTAAATGTTGCATTTGTTCTGGCAATTACTACCAAATCCACCACGCTAGTTTTTCTCACAGAGTTTATAGTGATGTCTAGCATTGGGTAACCATGCCGCAAACATATAGCATCATGTCCCACCCAGTGACATTACCCTGACACCAGTCCGATCATACATAACACTAACCTCGTTATGCTGAACGCCAAGTGATGCAGCTGCTAGTACTATTTATTAAAATTAAATCCTTCGTATAGCTCGGCCGCGGTTCGAGCCCGTGACTTTCCGCATCCGATTCTGACGCTCTAACCACTTTGTCGACTGATAATCGCTAAATTAGAGAGTCAGCTTGTCTTGCCGAGGACATTTGTGTAATAGCTATTTTGCTTCTCGAGTTTCATAGCTTTTTCTATTCTAGATTGCTAGAATCTCTAGCTTGCCTTGTCAAGGATATTTGCGTTAGATATTTTGATTCTCAAATTTCTTTTTTTGTTTTGTTTTCTACACAGCGATAATAATCATTAGCATTCAACTACTTTTAAAATACGCATTTAAATTAATATTTTCTAACATTTTCTTTAAATTGTAACGTATTATCAAAGCTAGTCTCATGCCATATACCAAAAAACACGTATATATACTGAGTCCATCCACTTTCGATAATAAATGTCAGTGGCAATTATATATTTAAAAAATTTGCACGCGTATAAAGGATGGAAACATGAACACAAATCCCGATAACATGATAATTCACCTCCATTCTCTATTGCAAATAAAGGTAAATTGATCTATTGACATCGCAAATTTTTATCATCAAACGCAGTTAGAAGAATCATTTGCAATCAGTGTCATCAGATTAGTTTTTTGTACCAACTAGATATGGGTTTTTGGTGAACTTTCTTTTGTATAATCATCTGGTTCGTTGGGATTAGTTAGTGTCATTACGGTCGAGTGTAATTTTCAAAGAAAGTGAACGTTTTTTATGGTGATATCTATGTGGGTCAGATTGTCTGATTAATACATTGAATTTAGCTCTTATTTATGCATCGCTTAATGATCAGGAATGTTAATTTTGTCGATTGACCGAGCTTTATATTTTTGTGATACAACACTGAAAATACTTTCATCTGATATAAGTGTGACAAATTTATATATAAAACAACAAGAAAGAAAAACATTTTAGCAAAGTGTTGAATGCAATATAACTGATAGTTGTAAAGCAATTTCAAATTGATTATGGCTATGTGGGTATAGGGCATAGATCTGGCACCCATTGTCCTGTGTTGACCTTATTAGGACCTTGTGAAGCATTAATTGCGTGTCTTGATCAACTCCCAATTTCAATCTTTAATGTACGGTATTTAAGAAGTTTAAGATTGGCATTACATTTCTGGACTAGTTCTGTAACGTGATGGTTCCATGTAAGGTGTTGATCGAAGTGTATACCCAAAACTATCTTCTCAAATTTAATCATATACTTGGGGTTAGGGGAGAATAAGACTCATGTTGTTTTCTCTAGCGATAGAATCTACCTGCCCATTTACCAATTGTTTATACATTGGTTTTGCGATGAGTTGTATGGATGGGTTACCCGCTTTCCATATGCCACTGTGTTCAGCAACTGATGAATCATTTTTTTTTATTCTAGGTCATTGATCATAATTTTGAAAAGGGTTGGACTTTAAACACTTCCATGAGCTGTGCCGTTTTCAAGTTCGTAAATTTCTGAGTATTTATATATTTTTCTGGCTCTGATCTGTCTTCCTTTCAGAATGTTTTGGATCCATGTGTGCATACGGCCACTAAACCCATACTGGTTGTCTTGGCGATGAGGCGGTAGGTTCAAACTAGGTCAAAGGCTTTCTCTAGATTAAGAATACGCGGTATGAAATATCGATCGGTTTTTTTGTTGAGCGTTGAATGCTGGTTTAATGCATGATTCAAGCCTCACTATTTAGTCCAACGTGGATCTTTTTGTTGCGGAAACCACTTTTGTTTTTAAAGATCAGGTTGGTGCATTCAAGATGTTTTTGTTGTTGAACCTAATCTTCATCATCTTGAAGATAGTGTCAGTGAGTGAGATTGGTTTGTAAGACGATAGTTCTGTGGGGTCTTTTCCAGTTTTTGGGATTTGGATAACTATAGCTTGTTTCCATTCGATCAAGATATGTCCTGTTTTCCACACAAAAAAAAATATTTTCTTTTATATATTTCATATCCTAGATTGTCCTCTCCTGGTGAGGTGGATATCTAATAACTATTTTCCATTCTTCAATGGAAAATGTTGCCTGAAGTGGGGAATAGTTGGTGTCCAATACTTTGAAGAGATGGGAGTATTTATACACTCTACAATTCTTTGGTCTGCTTAGGATTAGCTGACATTTTGTTATTGCTGCTCGTTCCTGCAAAATGTTTTGCTAGTTGGTTAGCGTTTTCTTTATTGGCTATCACTTATTGGATATTGGGCTTGCTGTTAGAGTTATTGTCTCTCATGGATTATATACGTCTCCGTACCTGCCTGGAGTTGCATGTTTTAAGTTCCAGGGTGGAGCAGTATGTATCCATTATGTGTCCTTTGCTTTGCGGATAGCAAGCTTGGTTTGTGTATTTCTTACATTTATATTCTAGGTAGTCTGTTGATTTGCCTGTGTGAATTTTTTTACGGCTTTTTTCTCATCTTTGATTATGATTTGCATTTATCGTTCCACCAAGGAATGGGCGGTTTTGCGATAAATATGTTCTCTTTTCCTGTTGTGGTGAAGCTTTTGAGGCAGCACTGTTTATTGCTTCTATGACGTTTTGTTTCAATTTGTCAATGTCTTCATTTCGTAGTTCTCCAGTTATGCCGGCGAGTAATGAGTTCAGGTTTCTTCATATTTAGTCCCCGAATGTTTCAATGCCAGTTTCCTTGACAATGTTTCTTAGTTTTATACATTTTATGTTTCATAAGTTCTTTAATATGTTTTGCTACGGACGTTTATTGGATTGAAACAAGGTGTTTTCCCCTCCCCCCAGCAAATGCATGAGTAGTTTCATAAAGGGGATGCACATGTGGTCAGTTTGTTTGAGGACTACAAAAGCCGCAATTAAATCCCTTAAGTAATAGATGATAGTGGTATTTGTGAAGGCTTCTAAATTAGTTTGATTTATACAAGTTAGTGTAGCTCTGTTAT
This sequence comes from Unio pictorum, assembly GCA_030141615.1. Taxonomy (NCBI): domain Eukaryota; kingdom Metazoa; phylum Mollusca; class Bivalvia; order Unionida; family Unionidae; genus Unio; species Unio pictorum. The sequence goes on from JARLTB010000101.1 coordinate 1,784,566, forward strand.
CTGCATTGTATGTTCCTTTGTTAACTGGATTGCTTATTGTTTTGTCACTTGCCTTGTTAGAGGGTTCGTTGCTTGGCTATGTTTATACAGGCTGTTCGGTGATTTGTGAGTTTGAGTTGTTAGGTTTTATGTGACTATTGGTATTACCTTTTGTTTTTTGGGGGAAGTGGGTGCTCAACTAATCCCTTTTTCGGGGGGGGGTGAGGGGTGCATCCCTTGTGAGCTGCTTTGATATAATAGATCAATGGAATATGGGGTGCTGTTTCCTCGTTCTGTTGAGTATTTTAAGTGGGAGTCACCAATTTGGCTCTTAGGTAGGTTAGGTTTTGTTGCTCCATAAGACGAATTATTTTCTTTCCCTTCTTGGTATATGGACATGAGTTCGAGGTGGGGTGGTTCGATTGATGGCAATTTGCACATCTATTGGCCATGGAATGTACACTTTATACAGTGGCTACCGCCACAAGTGTCATATATTTGCTTACATTTGCACTTATTGGCGTGGTGGTTCCATAATTTTCAATTACTGCAGAAGCGTGGTTTGTTGATGTAATCCACAAGAGGGTTGAGGGTACCATCAAAGAAGATCAGAAAGTGGAAATAGACCCAACACTCACTCATACTTGTATTTGAGGTGTCTGCCACATCCGAATGAGACGTCGAGCGTGATTCTACTAAGCTATGATGACGTCAGTCCGGTTCTGTGCGTACACGATTATCGGGGCACCTGATTTCTATAAGATTGGGAATCGGCCCACACACTCGTCTTTTTTAAGTAATGGCATATCTGATGATATTATTGTTGTTTAGTGTGAGTTAGATAGTTAGGAAAATATTATATGCTAATGTCCTTGTGTGTTAATATAGGAAGCTTTTAGGGACCAGAGGAACTGTATGAGACAGAGTGAATTACCCGAGTGCAATTGGTCCTAGTCTCTGGGAGACAAAGGAAAAGGAAGAACGGTGACAGAAGTTAGACCGTCTGGAGGGAATGGATCACCAGTCCAGATAAAGATCATACAGATTAGTAGGAACACAGGACAGGAGGAAAATCTATCACACTAAGTCAGATGATGAAATTGGTCGTCACGTGGTCGAGTGAAAGACGAGTAATAGGGTTTCAATTTGAACTTTATTTGAGAGATGACTGTTATTGAATTATTTTACGTTGTTGTTATTGAACTTCACATTTTGTATATTCATTAATTTAAACTGTCGGCAACGCTGACTGTCAATTTCTGTATATATATATATATAACGATCCAGGGTGTGACTTCTGTTATAATTTAAATAATATTTGGAGCACACCATCACAACCTAAATAAAGGAAATCCATTACTGAGGGTAGGAAAGATCACGCATGTCTTTATATCACTGATGCAACACTGCATCGTCCGAGATGAGACTCCAAGTGTAATACAGATACTCGTCCAATTGTTCCTTTTGACTCATCATCATCATATATTTATCGTGTTGAATTTCACTGGGATGATCGTTTCTACATCCAAAGCAGTCTTTCTTGATTAACCCCTTAATTGTTTGTGCCAGGTGTTTGGCAAACGCGGATACTAACTGTTCTAACGCGGATACTTGTTCTGGCAATATGGACATCACCATGTCCTCTTCGTCGTTTTTGGTGGGTGGTCCTGCTTCCAATATATATTTCCGTTCAATTTCCAAAGAGGCTCCACCATTCAAAGAGAGATAAGAGTCTTCCATAGTTTATAATAGTCTTCTATTAAACTGTTGACTTCTAAAGTGATGTTGAATTTGGCATACAAGATGCCGTTCACCGTCTCGGTTAGACCTTCTGTAAACTGAAGTTCCAAACGCAGTGAGCCTCGTCAGTGAAATCAAAGGCCCACAAATCGTAGCTTCCTGCATAATCGTCGTACTAAATGCCGTGACTGGTGTAGGTCCCTAACTGTCCCGTGGCTTCGTATAGGGCAAGTGCGATCTCAAGTAATTCTTTTCGACAAACTTAGGTTCAAAGGGTCTGGTAAACAAGGTCTTTCTGTCGCAATTGAATTCGGTTTTCAAAACTCTGTAGTGCTTAATCTCGAATTGATTGGCAGTGACGGCTCCTTTGATGTTTTTGCTGCTGACGATGCTAATGATTAAACGTTTGGGTCATTGTCCTTGGAACATATGATCTTCTTTCATTTCCCCACGTCGTATCGGATACATGGTGGTCGTTCTGCTCAAAGTTTGGCTACTGTCGTTTCACACTTTAGGTAACACTTCCATGCGTCGCACATAGAGTGTGGCTTCTTGGATGATTGTTTTATACTCGTTGGCATGGACAATCAAATAGAAAACGGTACTGCTGAGACTCAGTTATTGGCGGATATCCATCTCGTGCAGCAAATAATTTTCTTGCAACTAAATGTCCAAAAAGCGAACAGTTGTAAACTATACTTGCAGGATTTCGTTTCGACTGTCGTTAAAGCCCACATTGTAAGGTTCGTCAGCTGCTGTTAGGACTATTTTTAAGCTTGTTCTCGCCTGCTGTGTCAGGTTTCCATACCAAGCAAGCATCCAGATGAGTGTTTTTGGCATCTTCTCCGTACGTCGTTAAGGGTAAGTGTACACGCTACTGCTGACTAGTTTGTTATTGAAGTACAGATCTACTTAACAAGGATTGTATGAAATTGTTGATTGGAGTTACTCTAGCATCGGCTCCCGAAACGGTGTTGTCCGTTTCAATCACTTATACTTTCCTTTCAGGTACGAATAACTGCTGTTCAGATCGATGTGATCTTTGGGTTGTTCTTTAATTTCCAATTCCATGGGGCCTGAGGTCGTCAAAGAGGAGATGGGTTGAATTTCTACTCATTTGGATTCTTGCATCGTCATAATGGTAGGTGGCATGGCAAACAGATTTAGTTCCGACTTGGAACATTCGCAAGACTCTCAGTGCATCATCTTTTATTTATTAATCAAAAACGTATAATTCTCTCACGGTTCTTCTTTTTCTGTCTTTCTAGTTCTGTGTGTGGTGTGAAGTCGTCTGGAGAGTTGTCTTCATCGTCTCTTTCTGCCTTGTGTGTTGACGGAATGACTTAAAATAATGAAAACTGAACAATCCTTTACAGTGTGTCCGCTTTATAATGCAGTTCTTTGCCCTTTGCGCGTAATCGCAATCTCCTTTCCAAATGATACGTTGCTTGGAAAGGAGATCATGTCCCACCCAGTCACATTACCCTGACACCATTCCGATCAGACATAACACTAATCTCTTTATGCTGAGCGCCAAGCGAGGCAGCTGCTAGTACTATTTTTTAAGACAAATCTTTCGTATAACTCGGCTGCGGTTCGAACCCGTGACTTTCCGCATTCGATTACAACGCTCTAACCACTTTGTCGACTGATAATCGCTAAATTAGAACGTCAGCTTGTCTTGCCGAGGACATTTGTGTAATAGCTATTTTGTTTCTCGAGTTTCACAGCTTTTTCTGTTCTAGATTGCTAAAATCTTTAGCTTGCCATGTCAAGGATATTTGCCTTAGATATTTTGATTCTCAAATTTCTTTTTTCGGTCTTTTTTCTACACAGCGATAATAATCATTAGCATTCAACTACTTTTAAAAATACGCATTTAAATTAATATGTTCTAACATTTTCTTTAAATTGTAACGTATTATCAAAGCTAGTCTCTAGCCATACACCAAAAACACGTATATAGTCCATCCACTTTCGATAATAAATGTCAGTGGCAATTATATATTTAAAACATTTGCACGCATATAAAGAATGGAAACATCAATTAAAATCCCATAACATGATAATTCACCCCCAATCTCTATTGCAAAAAACAAGGTTAATTGATCTATTGACATCGCAAATTTTGTCATCAAACGCAGTTAGAAGAATCATTTGCAGTCAGTGTCATCAGATTAGTTTTTTGTACCAACTAGATATGGGTTTTTGATGAACTTTCTTTTGTATAATCATCCGGTTCGTTGGGATTTGTTTGTGTCATTACGGTAGAATGTAATTGACAAAGAAAGTTAACGTTTTTTTTTTATGGAGATATATCTGTGGGTTAGATTGTTTGATTAATACATTGAATTTAGCTCTTATTTATGCATCGTTAACGATCTATCAGGGATGTTAATTTTTTTCCATTTCCCGAGCGGTATATTTTTGTGATACAACTTTGAAAATACTTTCATCTAATATTATTGTGACAAATTTAAAAATAACAACCGAAAGAAACACTGTATCCAGTAGCAAAGTGTTGAATGCAGTATAACTGATAGTTGTAAAACAGGGTCAAATTGATATTGCTTTGTACGTGTAGGACCATCTGGACACATATTAGAGAGAACAGAAAATAAATGTTCTCAAAAATGAGGAAAAGTTTCCAGGGGATGTTAAAGATATTATTCGTCGGTAATTGAATGTTCTAATGAAAAAACCTAACATTTCATTTTACCAACTTTAGGATAATATCTGATTGATATTGTTTTAACTCAAAACCATGCCGTTATAGCTATATATATATATATATATATATATATATATATATATATATATATATATATATATATATATATATATAAAGGTGTCAAAACAGAAGATCATTGACCAAATAAAATTCGGAAAGGTGATTGTTCAAATGCATTTATTATAGCCTAATCAGATAATAAAAAGAAACAATTTCCAAACTCTAACTTAGAACGGGATTACATCTGTAACAATAAAAATTTCAGATCAGCCAATCAATGATCAGAATTTTTAGCCCAGTTGGAGCTTAACAGAACCTGACATCAATATGTTATCGAGTTATATCAATATCTTGCCTAGTTATATTAATATGTTATCTAGTTATATTTATATGTTATCTATTTTGTTATTCTTCTGACGCGAGTCAGTTGTTTTAGCTTATGTTTAAAATGATCCACTATATTTTGACATGTAGAAAGAAACGAATAAGATGTTGTTAGAATGGCTGTTTTTGTATTGAAAGAAATGGTCGTGTAGGTAATTGGCAGCAACCACTTTGGGATACTTTATTTTGCATTGCTCAGCGGATCATATGTATAATACCGCCTGTCGTGCAACAGGGGGCAGTAGGTACAAATGTAGCATCAGCCCTCGCAACGACAAGTACCACCCTGATGTAGGTGTTCAACCGTGTCCACGTCCTCACCCCCACCCCGGCACGTCCACACAGAAGGCGTCGATTTGAATTCCTATCAACCTATATGATACGGATACTACTTGCATGATTGGTTGTTTAAGGGGTTGTTTGGGGCTTGTAATGTGCTTAAAACGGGAGGGATCGGATGGTGGAAGAAGAAAATAAGTTTTAAGGTTATAAGGTTATGAAACGTCTGTCTTTTTATTGGGATTCTTTTACTTAAGATCAGAAGTGGGAGGATGTAGTGAATTCTGGCTGATTTTGCGAAGACATGATATCACGATTAATCCGCAGTCTGTATAACCTGGATATATCAACTCAACTTGATGATTAGCTCTTGTGCGATCTCCGTGTTTCTCAGGGACTTATACTTATTGTGAAGCTTCACGACCTTTTTTTTTCTCAAGGTAACACTACTTTTGGTAGGCTCTGTTTTGGTTGGCTATGGATTTTTCATCTTTTATCCTTGTTTTGGTTGGCTATGGATTTTTCATCTTTTATCCTTGTTTTATCTTGTTGTTTGATAGTTGAGTTTGATTTCAATGCATTGTGACATGTTACATATATTTTAGTTTGTGCATTATGCTGAATTTCCATACATTTTGTTACCATGTTTAAGGGTGCTTCATCTCACTTTTACGTAGTGCGTTTTAGATCTTATAATTTCAATGGCAGCTGAGTGGTTACTAGTCAAGGCTTTTCTTTAATTGCTTCAGTTTATTGAGGTCTAGATGTTATCCGTTCCTGTACAGGAATGTTCATTATTTCGTTTTGTTTCTTAGTTTCTTCCGTCTCGGTCTTATTGGCTTTCGATCTTCCATTTGCAGTGGTTTTCCTTTGCCTCGGCATACTTTTTGTTTGGTGGATTTTCCTTCTAGGGGGTGATAATGCGTGCATGAGTATGCTAATTTATTCTGCGTCTGGTTCAAGTCAGTCTTCAATCCTAATTTCCATTGAAGTACCTGGCGTTTGGCTTAGGTGTAATACCTCTGTGTAGGTGTTTTGTTTGGCATTTGCTGTTGTTTTCTTTGCAGTCCTAACTAGCGATGGTAGTAATAAGGAATCCTCTTTTTTTTCTCTTTTCTCTCGTCTGCTACTGTAATTGCTCGTTGGGTTGGGCTTTGGGGTAAGTGTGGGGTTTGTAATAAAGGTGAAGGTGGTAATGCATTGGCTGTTGTCGGATTGGATATGAAGAAGAAGCTCGGACAGGTGATCGGTAAGAGTAAGTTGATATGGTTGGGTGAGAATGGATGTATATGGAGATTGGGTTTGTTACCGTTATTTCTTCTTTGGAAGGAGTTGTTGTTTCCAGGTCCAACAAGGGGAAAAGGACTAATGGAGAAACAGCCTCTTCTATAGATGCCATTTAATTGCTAGAAAAAACAATTAGGATCGAGTTAATCCTGTTAAGGGATAGATTTAGTGGCTCTAGTCTACTTGGGGTTATCATGGTTGCTTGGGGTGTGGCTGTTGCTGATGCAATCAAGCTGTTTGTTATTCCTAGAGTGTTTTGTGAAAGAAAAGGTTTTATTAAACTGCTCTGGTCATTGAAGCTGTTCATGTCATTAAATTGTAACAAAGAGATCGTCCATATGTTATGTTGGAAACCACGTCTAATGGACGTTGAACAAGTACACAAGCGGAGGGAGTGGGTCTAGAGAAAAACTGCCTTATTAGGGAATGGAAGGTGAGATGACTATTTGAGTTGGTATTCTGGAGGGCTTTGTTACTACCTTCCATGCTTTCATATAGGTGGTGAGAAGCAGGAGAGTTTTGCAGGTAAATTAATTGGAGAAATTATGTATTTATTTGACAAAGTTGGAATGTTGATAGTTTTCCTGACATTGTGACTAATTGAATTCATCTTGATTTACTATCTAGCTATTCGTGACATTCTGAAAAAGGAGCCAAAATTTGAATAGTGATAAATAGCTAATGGGTTTAACATTATAATTATTAACTACTGTTTTATGATGGATATGGTACTTAAATGCATACTTAAAGCCAATAGGTTTGAATTCTAAGGTGGTAAAAAGGTATATTGATAAATGGTGGTGGGACTGATCTTAGTATTTTGGATTGGGGTGGCGGTGATTGTTAATGCTGTAAGGTAAGAAAGAAAGTGAATGTTTTTCCAAACAGCACAAATAATTACCCGAAGGTTTAATACCAAAATTACTAATGGTACCTTTTGAAATTCCCTTCCCTAAATTAAATTTAGCTTGAAGAAGAGATATAATACTCCAATCTTCAGATAGGAGGGCTGCTGGGCGGGCAGCTCGGCTGGATGCTAGATTTCAGCGTTGATCGAACTGGTTTGCTGGCTGCTGGCTCTCGTTTGCTGGTCTAACTGCTTGGCCGGCTGCAATCTGCTTGGCGGGCTGAAATGTCTGATAATGTGAATTCGGTGGTTCAGTCCTCTTATGCTCTAAACTAAATCTTTTTGTGTGTGGACACGTACGCTTCTTATGAGTGATGTACCTTATGTTTGCGTTTATTGATGTATCTGAATTGAAGGGAAACAAATATATGATAGCTAGACTTGCGAACGCTCTGCGTTTTATTTCTTTATTTATATTAAGCACAGCAGCAGACAGGGCGAATCGGACAACTTTATAGAAGCGTCTATTTGGCAAACCAAGTCTTCCTCCAAAATCGAAAACAAGAAGTTTCTTTTGGAGACGCAAAGTCGTTGTCGCGTCCTCCCTGCTGCTATGGGGGTAAAAATATTTGATCAAGTCCGATACGATATCGTGTTTTCGGATCTGATAAATTTATAGTTATAAATCCGTGCGGGGTAGCCTGAGCACCACTAAAGAAATTTTTAAATTGATTAAAGTCCATGTCACCGTCACAACAATATTGATAAATATTTTGTAGTGTGTATTTTCCAGTTCCGTTAAACACACATACTAAATTGTAATTTTCTCTGATTACACTTGGAATCTGTGCGTATTTTTGAGTGACATATATCACGTCCGTGTTTTTATGTCGTCCTCGAGAAAATATTTTGGCAGGGTTTTTGTCGTTCCAACATTACATCATCGTATACAACAAGATTATTAATACTTTTATCGAGGTCTTCCACGGATGGAGCCTCGTCAATATCCGTGATAAACTCAATGATATCCTCATCGATTTCCGATTTTGCTTTCTCGTTAAAATCCTTTAACACTTGATAACATCGCTGATCGTCTGTGCTTGGAGCAATCAAATATAGTTTATTCCATTTCATCCATCTCGTTATCAAATTAAGTAACAACTGCGTCTTGCCACTTCTAGATAGTCCGATTATAATCATGCGAACAGAATTCGGTAGCGCTGCATGATGCTTAACTGGTTCTCGTGTTTTAGTCACCGAAAAATCAATTACATTCATGCTATTATAAATAAATTATGGATCTATATCGTGTGAAATGTAAGAAGCGTACTAGCACAAACGACTTGATGACGATTACAACTAAAAATAACAGATCAGCACTTGCTGGTAAGTGTATAGAATGTGGTACCAAAAGATTTAGATTTGTTTCTATGAAATCTGGAGATGTTTTAAAAAACACGAGGAGGTGATATTGCAGCCAAGTTAGTAAAACTCCCAGAAACACCATAGACAAAATATCCAGGAGTTAAACACCCTCCAGGATATAGATATTGTGGACCCGGGACCAGACTCGATGATCAAAACCAACCCCAATTGTTAAATTGATTCATGCGTTGAATTCTATCACTGATAAATCCTTCAAAGAAAAATTGGCTTCATGGTTGATAAAATCGGCGATGAAAAGTAAATTGATGTTGGGTGCTGGTAATTAATAACAACATGGAATATATTTATTATTCCACAAGAGAATACTGGAGGGGTAAAGCAGCAATCAGCAATACTCACTAGCGCCGCAAAGGTGAAAAATACCACTGCAGCGGATTGGTTATCCAAACAGGCGATATGGCAAATTTATCTACCACCGCATAAACAAATACACTTTTCGCATTTTGATGTCAGCGCACCTAATGAGGTTCATCAGGCTGATATATTATTTCTGCCGCATGATGGTGTTTACAAGTATGCGCTAACCGTAGTTGATGTTGCGAGTCGATACAAACAAGCAGAACCTCTAAAGACACAATCATCAACTGAAGTGTTTCTTTGCAAACTCTGTTCTCGTTTGGGGGTGATCATCACCTAATATAAGTTGAATAGTTCGCAAATTAAATTCTTCCATGTCGGCGATAATTTTGTTACATATCTCCATGTACTTGATGATATTCTTTCGGTTGGGAGGAATTGTATTAATTTCCGTTATAAGTGTATTTCTAATTTGCTCAAAATCGTTATTCATCGCTGTAAACTGTTTGGTAATTTCTGATTCGTTTCTTGTAAAATAACCTGTATTATTAGCTTCTGATTTTGCTCTTAAATGATTAAAAATAGTGTCTAGCGGTAACATATATGTTAATTTAGGACGAGGTGGTAGTGGGGGGGGGGGAATTAAAAGATGGAGAATGGATGATTGTGCTTTATTATAACCATGATAATCCTCCTTCGTTGAAATATAATCAGATTTTTCCGGTTCAGGTGGCAAAATAACGGTTTCTTGTCGAGGTGGATTTTCAGGCCATTTTAACACGGTTCTTATAGAACTCTGATAGATATCTACGGCATATCCGGGTAAGTTTATCTCAATGGCAGATCATAACGTCGGCTTATGAACGGTTATAGCGATTTTCGATTCTTTTCCAGTAATGGATTTTATTCTGCGTTGTAATTCATTATTGATCTGTTCGATTTGGTAGGACCCATATATGGTAACGAAGAAACGTTCCAGTCTGGAGTACCATCGGGTTTATTCTTACTCGCAAACTCCAGGGAATTATTTGGTTGCTGACCACCGAAAGGTGCTGATCTAATATTAGGCCAACTATGATATACTCGTAAATTTGCTAGTGCTATCTCTTTCACCGAAGAAAACACCCCCTTACACAAAAAGTGGCAATGAACGAACCAAATTTGAATTAAAGTGCTGTGCGTACACGACGGATCATTTAGTACTGTTTAATGCCAACACAGTTGACTTTTTAATTAATCCCGTGGGGAAGGAATGTGTCGCATCCCCACGGGCATTTACGCACTCATAGAGTACTGTTTAATTTGGTCGTCATGTCGCGTCCCTATTGAAGGACTATCGACATGAATGAAAGTCCTCCGAGTGAGTGGGAATGGACCCAACACACACTCAACCCTATGAGCCAATCGGAACCAGTGTACTAGAGGTGCAATGGCACCGAATAATGACGAGTGAAAATAGTTTTCACATATTGTAATGTTGAGAGGTTCTGGTCGTGGAAAAGAAGGAAAAAATCCCGGGAAGCCAGCTTATGGATGTCGTTAGCCCTAAAACGCCCTAGCCATACTTATTTCAAATCAAGTCCAGTTTTACTAATGGACAGAAAAACACCAATAGTGTGTAAGCCACCTGTGTAATTAGGTCAAATTCTATAAAGTCGTAGAAGTTTCCTATCTTGATTTTGGCAGCGATTCGTTTTTCCTTACGTACTATTTCTGGAAATATATAGCCATGGGTTGTGGCTATGTATCTGGCTGCAGTTACTAGTAAGTGGGTGGGTTGGTTATGGAAGGCTCTTTTATAGTGGGTGGCGAGTATTCTGACCCCGTAGCGCCAGTGTATGGCGGAAGGCTGGTAGACTGTTAGGGATTTGTAGGCAATCTACGATACCGCATTGATAAAACTTCCCGCCTTGTCTATATCATCAATTACTGCGCTGAGTCCCATGTCCCTCTAATTTTTCTATTGGGGTAAATTTCCTCTTCTTCTTCTTCTTCTTCTTCTTCTTCTTCTTCTTCTTCTACCTCTTCTTCCTCGATTTCTTCTTCTATAATTTCTTCTTCGCTAAAATAAGAAAGTTGTTGGTCCCCGACTAGTACATTCTCTTCCGTAGAGGTGGGGGTCGCTGCCTGTGATTTAGATAGTGTTGTTAGTGATTCGTCCAGGTTAGCTACCGTGCTTTGAGGTGGTGGTGGTTGTTCAATGCTAGCCATTGCAGTCAATTTCCTCATATTTTCTAGTGCTGCATTGAACTCCTGGCACTTGCTGAAAATTCTTTTTTTAGAGAGTCAGTTTGTTGTACCAATTCAACTGTAGGGGCTTCCGTAGCAACTTGAGTGGCCGGTCGTCTTTTTCCTTTTGGAGGTGGGGTGGAATCACAGGCATGCGAGTTCTCTCTCCGAGGCGGCCTGCTACCCCTACTTCTCCTACAAATGAGGTTCCTCTTTTGTGCTGTTGCTTCATTGCTGTCTTTTTCCCATATATAATCGAGTCGAAGTTTAATTAAAGTTCACTCGTCTACTCAGAGACATTTGGCACTGTTTTATGTCATCAAAGATGACTGTTTAATTAATCCCGGGGGAAGGAATTGTGCCATATCCCCATGGGCTTTACTGCATACAAAGTATGCTATTTAGTGTCGAACTCCTAAATAGGGACTATCGACACGAATGAAAGACCTTCAGGTGAGTGGGAATAGAACCAACACACACTCAACCCTATCAACCAATCTGAAGAAGGTATAGAAGTGCAATGGCACCAAATAATAGCGAGAGAAAAATAGTTTTCTCATATCGCTGTGTTGATGGGCTCTGGACGTGGAAAAGGTGGAAAAGGTCCCGGAGGTCGGCCAGCCGATGTCGTAGATGGATGTCGTTTACGCCCTGGAACACCCTAGCCATACTTATTTCAAATTCAGTCCAGTTTTACTAATAGACAATCTATAACCAATATTGTGTTAGCCACCTTTGCAATTGTATCAAATAAAAAAAAGTCATAAAATTTTCTTTAACACATCCTAACTATACCAATATTCTAGTACAATAGTGTACATGTCATAAATCCTTAACAAATTTGTTTAACTAATATGTCTATGCGACATATAAAAGTATAGTCACTGTTTGGTAATGAGATTGTTAATTTTGAGCGGTGTTCAAAATTGATCAAGTCAGGTTTCATAATAAAGATTGTTCGAAGAGAGTTTCTCGCAACCAAATGAGAACACTATTATTCAGGAAAATGAAAGGCAATTGTGAGAAATGCTCTCATCTTGCGCTGCAGGCATTATTCTTCGGGGTGCAGCCGTCAGCAGTGACAGAAATTTCTCATGGCTTCGCAAGTATTCCGTCTGCTGTTTTATTTCTTCCAAGGATCCGAAAATATTCCGGCGATAGCAATTTAAGCCACTGGTCCTCTCCATTTCAGTCCCCACCGCTAGTGAAGTTCTTAGTAAACCTCGTGTGATGACGTCCATCTTGGTTTGTCGCATGGCAGCCTTCAATGTTTCCTTTGTCCGGGGCGTCGTGAAGAATGTTTCTCCTAAGTGGCCCTTTAGTGATGTAGTTTCGCAGTGGTAATCCCGTACACTACCCCAGGTACATTAGTGCTCTATGGTTGCATTTAATATTTTGCTATGCAATCCTAAATGGCACTATTTATCTGCTGATAGCTCTCGCTCACCGTAGCCAGGTGAAGACCGGTCCTGCCTGCTCCGTATTCACCGCCTGCCTGCCTGCCTGCCTGCCTGAATGAATGAAATATGAATGAATGTTTCCCATATCAGGAGTAAGGTAGTCCTCTTCTCCTGGGCCCTTAGGCTCCATTCTGTCGCTGTAGTGAGGCCAATGCCTACTAGCGCGCTCAAGGCTTGTGGTCGGATAATTCCACTCGCTGGCATACAGTGCTCCATACGTGTTGTTTGTTGCTCTGTTAGCCGCAGACTAATGAAATTAACAATACCCACACCGCAATCAAAAATATGGAAGGCGCGGACGCAAAAAAAGCACTCACTGTCACCTTTTCTCAACAAACGCACTTTGTTACCATCCATACATACAATCCTAACACACACACACGCACACACACTATCTTAAAAGCCAGGAAAATGAAGTGTTTATAGGCACATTTCTATCCTTTGACTTACAATTACACTCACAGACCAACATAGAAATACGGGCAAATTTTGGCATCGTTTATAGTTCTTTGCTGTAGCCCTGAAAAGTCCGTTTTGTTTGTTTAAGAGTTAACGGCTTTGATTTTGTCCCCGTCTGGCTGCAGCTTTACCACGGGATAGGACCTGCTTCTTCAGAAGGAGGAGAACTCATCCGAGTCCACATAGTTTCTTTCTGGCTCATGTTGCTGTTCTTGTTGCTGCTGCTGCTTCTAAAGTTTGTATTTCTCTGTCCAGTGTTCTTGCTTCATTTTAATTTCTTCTCGAAAGACCTGTTCTATCAGATCTTGTGCCACTTTAAGCATCCTGACATTTTATATCTCTTCAGGCGTTGACATCAGGTTTTGCCTAACGGGATGTAAATATACTTGGGCTTCATTCAGTTTAGCTAGTTTTGAAGACATATTCACGAGTTGACGATTCAGCAATGGATGTCCAGACTGGCTGATTGAGATGTAATTAAGGTCGAATTTGTCATCAGGCAGACACGACCAGTTAATAACCCCATTCGGGGTTTAAATTAATTGTTCGTCTCATCCCTAAGCACATTAATTCACTCAGAGAGTGCTATTTAATTCAGCCAACAGGTTCTGGAACAATAAAGGCCCAAACGACATGTATATAGGGCTATCACGAGTGGGAATAGACCCAACACCCACCCATAATTGTATTTAAGGTATCTACCACAGCGGAATTGACGTCGAGCGTGATTCGACAAAACTCTGATGATGTCAGCCAGGTTCCGTGGGCACACGGCCCTTACACTCGTTTTTAATTTTAATAGGTGAAAAAGAAGGCCAGGGACGGGGAGGGATACGCCAAACGTTTTGAAACTAGATGACTATATGTATAAAATATTTCCCAGTTATAATATTTACTAGGATTCCCTATAATCCTATTGGTCAAAGCTACAATTGTAACTAGATTTCCTATTTCCTTAATAACCAAATTAATGAGTACACAGTTAACATAATACTATCCTTCATTTCTTACCTAAATTGTCTAAGTGACAGAAAAGAGTTTCGTCCATATGAGGTAATGTCAGATTTAAATTTGAAAGAAAGATAAAGGGTCAGATCAATATTTTGGTTTGATCAAATTTGGATTCCAAGCCAAAATGGAATCCTTGCAATAATGAGGTATTTTGAAAGCCCTAAGAAAAGCTGATTTCTGATGGCAAGCTAAAGGTTCGGAGGCGATCTTCCTCTTTAGATTCCGCTGAGCTCCATGAGTTTTGGCTGTTTGTATTGAGGATTGCCTCAAATCCATGCAAGTAGTCAGTCAACAGCTTCCACTGGACTGGAAGAGGATATTGTTTCCTAACCTAATGGTAGAACTGGGAGAGGATTCGAAATCCGCACTGCTATTGCAGGGGCCTTGGCTTCTGGGTTTTTATTTTTGTAGGCAAGATACTTGACAATGCTGATGTGATGTCCAGCCCTTTCACATCATTTTGCGCCTCTCCTAGTCCCATGACCAAAAGCCTTTGCCTCATGTGGTTAAATTCCTCTTCCTCTTCCACCGTCTCCTGCTCTATTTCATCCTCCTTCTTTTCTTGGTTCTGTATCTCTTCAGTCGCTTTTTCTCTGAGTTTCATCATTTGAAGAGGACAAGATTTCCATGCTTGCTTCGACTCAGGTGGTATCTACGGTAACGTTTACTCATGGTTACCATACAAATCTCCGTTTTAACGTCACGGTTGGTGTTCTGCCATTTTGGTGGTGTTTTGTTTTTAGGGGTTTGTCCTGCTACACTCTCAAATGTATGTATTCTGTTGTTGTTTCTTTTCCACAGTTTTTCCTTGGCAGTTAGGACCTTTAGGCCCCTAATGTAGTTCTACCCCTTTGGTTGCGCACGTTAGTCTAACTGGCTCGGTTGCCAGTTGGGCGTTGTTTTCTTGTCATGTCGTAGTTGGTGGTCTGCTCATGAACTGGTCTGCATGTACATCTCGCATCTTTTTCTTTTGTTACGTATATTTGATTGAAATCGTTTAATTTTGTTTGTCAGATTCAAATTTGACATTTTGGGTTTAAAATTCGTTAGTTGGGAGAGATTTTCTAGAAATGGATGACCTATATACTTTACAAGTAAACACCAGATGTTAACCTCATTTTCTAACCCCTTTCCTGTTTACATAAAACAGGTATTTAAATTATTGTTTGCGAGAGAACAGTTCAGTAGAAGTTGGGCCTTTATAATATTAAGTTGTGTCTTCTTTTTGAGTTCTTTTTAATTACCGTGTACTGGAATTGTGTCATTTCGTTTGGAGCGAGAGGAATTTTTTTTATTATTTATCTGAAAAAGAATATGTGCTCATAGATTTTTATTTGGATTATTATAAAACTAAAACTGACTTCATCACGTGACATCGTCGTCTATATTGGATTACATCGTCAAGATTCGAACCGGGAACTATTAGGACATTTAATTATCAGGACTCTTGCAATTCCACTAGTGGATTATATTGTGTATTTTTTTGGGATTAATTTTTAGACTTGATTCTCTAAAACCGTATGTTTAAATGTTTTCTTTTATGAAAATATTTGTACTCAATAAATTGTTGGTTAAATTTTTACAAGCTTGTTATGTTAACTTCTTTCTATGTTGTTGCTTATTCGAGCCTAAGCACGTAACACTTTATTCTCTCATATTAAGCAATGTTTTTATATTTGCCGTGCTCTTAAGCTCCAGCCGGAGGATATTAAGAAGAATAGGCTTCTTAGTGCACTCAACTCTTTGGATGGAGTATTCTCCGTCGCTAGATTTGTTGTTTCTTTCATATTTTACATTTTGCTGAAGACTAATGAACATAGAATGTGGTCCACACTGGAAACAGTACCGCTTTAGATGTTTTAAGAGCGGACGCGATATAAAATATTCCGTTCTTTTTTTGTAGGAACGTTATAATTCATCTAATGTAAAGGGATATAGAGTAGTCAAAGAATTTTTAATAAATAACCCAGAGAAACTTTTTCGTTCCAAATACAACAATTTATTTTTACACCAACAAACAACCAACAAATAAATAACATCAATACATTTTTTCAAAATACAAATTTTGGACGCGGCTGAAGCTGTGAAGTTAATTTAGACTATCACTGATGGGGTTCATTTGACCACTGATGTACACTACGTTTCCTAGATGAAGACAAGAGATATCCATTATGGTCAAAATACCATATATTTACGTTATGGTAGTTTCTTAAGTAGTCAAGATGAAAAAAATCAATAAATATTTTAAGGGATATCCAAAACTACGTTGATGAAGTAAATACGATATTGTCCACACACTATGGAATCTGTCCTTGTAATTTCAAATTATGGAATCGTACCATCTGATCATTTCTTCTCAAAACGTCGATGATGGCGTCTTCAAAAGGCGTAATACGTACAAATTAAAATACTCCACTGTGGGTTCCAAAGATGGCTGTCGTCCGTGTTGATGGCATAAGCTTGATGGTTTTTAGGTTTGCGAAGAGGTAGTTCATCTTTAGCTCACACGACAGGATTCCAAGAAGTGGTGTACGAATTGTTTTTCAGAAGGTAATAAAGTTCCCAGATATCCATTTTTGTTTTGTTTGGTTTGGTTTTGCCCTGACTTTCCCTTTGGAGATTAGAATATTTTGTCCTAGATCTCCTTTTATACAAATGTTTGACACAGTCGGAATACGACTTATTGATGGGTAAATAGTGATGATGTACAAATACGCGGTGAACGTGATAGATGTTTAAACCTTCATCGTCATTTGTCTTATCAGAATCCTTTTTTAAAGAGATAACTCGCAGTAACGGTGCGGGGTGGGGGTGTCCCACCAGGTCGTACATCACCACATTAGAATGCACAAGGATCAAATTTAATTCTTGGTTCAGTTCTACAGAGTGACAAAAAACTTCAAACCATTAAAGTTCTTTTATGATTAGTGGTATGTTTGAACCCTGGATCATATTGAGGTTTCCACCCAAAATGTGAAACAATTCAAGATAAAATGTAATGGACAACTTTTATGCATGCGAACATTTCATCTGAAAGCGACGAGCAACGTTATGGTACTAGATGGTGACATTTCTTTTCTTTTTGTCCAAGGCTTTGCTAAACAACGCATTGAACTTGGAAGCAATCGTGCTAAAAAAAATAGCCTGCAGGAATTCGGTGGTCCAGATGGGTTAGTAACCTTTGTTGAAAGTGCGTTTTGTTTTGCGAATGCGCACCCAATCAACCATCGTCAACAATCTACCTTTCTTGGGGACAACCACAGTCTGGGACGTACCAAACAGACGCTTAAAGACGGTCACTTCATTATAGGGAGTCACTTTTTAGGGGTTAAATCCGATCCTCCGATGGTGAGATTGGTTCAGTCCTTTGACCAGGTACGGTAAGACATCTACGTACTTGAGAGTGTGTTGATGCGTAAAATATTTCGACATGCTTTTTTTCAAAGTGCGTAGAAAACGTTCGACGATGCTGGCTTAGGTTTCTGGATTATCGGTGGTGCAAAAATGAAAGTCTTGTTATTTAATTCTTTTTGGAAAGCTTGGTTCAGAAATTCGGTGCCTTTTTGTCAGCTTGTCATTGAAGATTATGACCACCGCTTTGTATCAACAAAACTCTTAAAGCTCATTAACTCAGTGCTCGATTTGGAAGTCAAATGCACGACCCAGGCAAATTAGGAAAAGACGTCGACACAAATCAAAAATATTTGTTGCCACGATTGTAAGTGGCTAAATGAGAGACATCGGCTAAATTGGCTTACCATTGATGATCGATGTTCTGCACTTGGCTGCGACTTTTGGAAAATTTCGTCGCATGGGATTGTGTAAGGTGTACGTGGCTTGTACTTGTAAAATTAGTTGCACTTCAGGAATAATGACACCTGAACTCCTCTGTATCCCGCGGGATGGGCTGGATCCTAGTAAATGCTGTATAACAAATTCCCTTTGCTGCTGCTACTCCGACTGGGGTGAGGTGGTGCGTTTGCAAACGGCTGTGTTTACGTGTCCGACGTGCTACGGGAGTAGAAGTCAAGGGGAAAGTTGGTGATAATTGGATGACTTGTGCTTTCTTTCTTTTTTTCACTTCTGGTTTCCCTTCTTTCCTTTCGAAGGAGGTGCGGAGATCATCTTTTTAACTCAAGATTTATTAGCAGCTGCCGGAGCAGCTAAAGAGGAGGAGGGTGTCGCTCATACAGAAGTTCCTCGATGGAATTCATCACCATTGATTGTCTGTCCGTTGTATGATCTTCATGGCATGCATCATTCAATGTTGAGGGGTTAGAACGGATTAGATCCGGATAGTTCTTGCTTGGATAAAATTGTTTTCGGTGGATGGTTCTTTGTTAGCAGCTGCCTCAGCAGCTAAAGAAGAGAAAGGTGTCACTGATGAAGATGTTCCAGGACATGGGTTTCCATTTTTTATCAAATTAGGAAAGACGCACGTCACATTAGTTTTGGCTGGCATCACAAGCAACGGAGAAGTGGAAGAAACTGAGGCTGTTGGAGTCGTGGTCATCGTCTCTGCAGATCATGTCTTGGGGATGTAAGGCTGCTTCCAGGCCGAAATGCTTCCCTTGGGGGTAGAAGCTGATTTATGGGTTTTCTTGGAGCTTTTCTTTTTTCTGGCAACTTTTCTTCTTCTGGGGCTGTGACATGATCTTGACCACCACTACTCTGTATCTTCTGGATACGTTTGGGTCGGGGCGAGGCTTTTTTCTGGGGATGACATTTGGGGCATTGAAATCCCATTTTGAGAGGGAGATAATTATGACACCTCCTAGAGAACCCGTACCTCCAGGTTTCAAAATGATTTTATTTGAGTGTCGATACGGGGGTGTCCCAGTTGCGTCAATGCTACTTTGTTTCTCTCAAAGAAGCGGTTGGTTGGATGAAAGGATGTTAATGATGCCTTGAAATAAGTGCCGTGCTGTATTTGTAGACATAATTTTCGGGATCGACGCTAGCAAAACGTAGAATCTTGTCGTTGGGGTGCTGGTCCGTCCAGGCAACGGTTTCCATCGATATCAGAATGAGAGTGACCAAGGCAATTGATGCAGATGCAACTGTCCGTATCAAAATATACACACAATCTCCTAACTGGTGTAAGGCTTCGGACAATTTTAAAAGAGCATGGGCTGTCTCATTGGCTGCAATGATGACATTTCTAATATCGTATACTTGTATTTACTCCTGTTCTTCTTCGTAATTGACCAGGATTAAGTCTTCACCAAGGACCTCCATGTATTTCATGCCTGTGGTGTTATCGTGAATCATTTGAAAGTAACGGGAAGGTTCTGTCCAATACTCCGTCTTGGGTAAACACGGTCGGTGTGCTATTTTACCCCACAAACAATTTAATATCACTTTCGTAAATGATTGCCTTCCTTTCTTTCCTCCACTCGATCTAAAACGATGCCTTTCTGCTCAAAGTATCTCTTTTTGAATTTCTTCGGTCTTCGAAAGTGTGGCATCAGGAAGGATAGCCGACTGCTTCTTGCTTTAGTTCCAGAAAGGCTTCCACGTAGTCTGCGAAAATGACTTTCTGAGACTCGTTGCCCTTGTGCTGCTATTCTGTCTTGGGAAAGTGGTAAATTTCGACCACTTCCAATAATTTGTATCCCAGGTCCAGAGCTTTAAACAACTTCACGCTGACCCACGTTCCTGTCAAGGTGCGTTTTTCTGGGTGTGCTGACAAGGTTGGTCTTGGTTGCACGTATCGGCACAAGGGAAACATCAATTATCCTTGGCAAAGGTGAGGTAGAGCGGAATGCTTCAAGTTCATAGGAGTCAAGATTTTTCATTTAATCAAATCTTCTTATTGTCAAATGATTTTCCACGTTGATATGTTCCGTCAACAATTTTAGGCGACCGAACGGAAAAGTGAATATATTTGAATACGTAAGGATACAACGAACACACGTTCAAGTATTTGATTTCCTCTCCTTTCTCCTCGTCTGCGTGGTACAACAAATAGTTGACATTTGTCCGTCCTCGAACACACTGTCCCGCAGGTTCAGATTATCCACCAACTTGTAACTATCCACGATGTGCTTAAATTCGGGATCAGTTTTCAAACGGTGATCGTAATCGTGTTCCCACATTTCCACGACTTGGTATCCTTGCTGTTCTAGCTTTAAGTGTCGCTGACAAGTGACCTCTTACAAGCATTCAACGGTACGTTGTAAAAACTGAGTTTGGGTGTACAGTTGAGGGTAGCAGATCGGACATCCGTCAAAAAAGCAGCCTTTACACTTGTACACGATCTTTGGGTTTCACTTCTCAGCCATTCCTCGAATAAGTTGGTCTTTTCACCTGCTCCGTTCCTTATCGCTCAAGTAATTCAACCAGCGTAGAACTTTGATCGAGTATTGACGTTTGACAAAATTCATCGCTTGAGGGCGGATGACAGCCAGAGTCTTCTCGGGCATGAACCGTTTGTGGTAAGCTAATGAAATCGCTTTGGCAATGGTCAGGCTTTTTTTCAAATGATCGGTCTCTCCGTGCTCCATGAAAATTTTCAAAGCATCGTCGTAAAATGTCCACATCCGATTGACAATACTTTTAGATTTATTACTGAAGTCGAAGGGGTCTGAGACACGAGTTTGGTACCAAGCGGAGAAAGCTTCTCGTTGTTTGGTACGAATGTTGTCTCGGCCGTAATATTGAGCATCCGGCAAATGTGGTAGAACGGTGTTCTGAATGGCTTTGATATTAAAAATGAGCGGAAATATTTTGGCCATTTCTGTCATTCGGCTTAACGGGATAGCGATGACAATCTCCGTAATGTTCGATATCCTCTATGTTCCACGTCTCGTTGATAGGGCTTAAGATCCATCGGGCGAAATCGTCAGCGTGTTAAGTTCTCGAAATATTTTTTCACGTCCTCCAGGAATCTTGCTGCAGTGAGGGCAATGACAAAATCGGTTGTTGGATGTATTTCTCGCACGCTCGTTGAGCCACGCAAAAATTAGGAATATGAATGTCAGTCTCTTGCATTCATTCGAAATCGATAAAGATGAAAACACCAAACTCAACAAGAGGAGATGGCATATGACCAATATGCCATCTCCTCTTCTTGGGTTTGGTATTTTTTAATGAAGCATTGGTGTTCCAAGTCCACGATTTGGTAACAAATGTGACATCGTTTTGTTCTTGAACATACGTGAGCCTTGGTACTATTGATACGGATGCCTTGTCAACAATTAGGGTACAATCTCAGGAGTTGACATGCAACTTTCGGCTTTGAAATATTTGCCTCAAAACAACAGAGGTATACGCACTTTTGAGGGTGCACCTTCAACGTGTATAATGAAATCAAGACGTCATGCAATGTTAGCATTTCAGGAATGCCACACGTGGTTTCTTTGGATAGGTCGACTTGCTGTAACAGGAGTTCTGCTTCATTTCGTTATTTGGCTCGGTCCAATCGTTGAATAGTTTTCCAGGCTCTTCTCCATTCTGAAGTGTCGTTCTTGTCGCCATACGTTCGTCCTACGATGATGGCACGGGCTAAACATATCTTGTCTTGATTGTTGTTAATCTGGACGAGGCTACTCTTGATGCTGAGAAGGTTATCCACCAATAATACTTTTTTGCGTCGTCCGGTCCCTTTAGGAAGAGAAACATGGAACGTGTAAAGTGTCGCTTTTCCACCGGTGATGTGAAACTAAACGTGTTGATTCTTGTCGATGTATTTGGAAGGAGTCAATGACTCGTGCCATCTTCACAATCGCTGGCATGTGTTTGAGCCAAGACTTCAGTTACTGTGCGAGGCGATAGGTTACGTTTCTGCCTCTTACATTCTTCTCCTTTCTTCATGAAATCGTGCGATCGTTTCATTTTGATTGCAAAATGTCAACTCACACAGCTTACATAACGCCCTTCGAGCGTTACTTGCGGTGTGATCTGTGTATATCTGTCAGGAAAATAGACATTGGGCCACAGAGGTCTACAATGTCAAAGCAAGACAGGCGCCAAAAGAGACAAAGCTCAAGATTCCTGTTAGCATTGTCAAGAGAAAGGACATTGGTTCTCAGGCTGCACTAAGAAACACTAGGAGCAGGAGGATGAGAGGGGTTCCAAACAGGAAGAATATGTAATGTACACTTCAAGAACGAAGAATCCAGACCCATCCAGAAAGATAAGAAAAGAAGACGGGAAGAAAGTGAGGAGGAAGATGAGAAGGAAAAACCTGTGACAGGAAAGAAATTCAAAAACAAGGAGAGAGTGAAAAGAAAATAAGAAGCTTATGAACTATTTTAAAGTGGTGTGTTGGGAAATTTAATTGTCATTTATACGAAAATATATGAGAAAGGAAACCGTGTGTCTTTGGTTTGATTTTTATAATCATAAAAACCTACACTTACGCACTCACACACGTACATCATAGGGAAAAAGGGAATTTGAGGTTTTTATTTTGATTTTGGCAAACGTTGAACAGTCTCTTTTTGATAGAGATGTGTGGCCCTGAAAAGGACCTTTGCGTGTTTGTTTGTTGTCCGGTTTTTTCGTTTAACAAAAAAACAACAACTTAGGAACGGGAAGTAATGCGCTTTAGCTGCCTTATCGTTTTACCACAGCCAAGGCATACTTCTTGACCTGCTCCTGTTGATGATTTGATAGAAATCACTAGTGTTGGTATATCAGGTGCAGTGGAGTGTTAACGGGATTGGAGTGTTTGACTCTGGAAGGTCTTTTTCTCTTGGGTCATATTAAAGAAGTCTGATACATTTGTTTGGGACTCCTTAACTATGCCAAAACTGTCCTCTTTCTCTCTTAGACCTTGTTTCTTCTCTGCTTCTTCTTCTTCCTGTCGTTTTCTTCATGCCTCTTCTTCTTCTTCTTCTAGCTGTTGCTGTTGAATGAGTAAGGCTTGTTCTGCTTCTTTCTATATTTGCAATTTTTTTTTTCAAGTTTTCTTTCTGCATGTTCAAAATCCTCGGCGTACGGTAAAGAAGGAGAAAGTGGCGAAGGTACTGGTACTGGAACAAATTCTTGTGAAGAAAATCCTCTTAATCCCAATTTAAATCGTTATCTTCTGGATGTTGGAGTTGGAATGTGGTTCTTTTTTTAGCCGCCGCAATGCCATCACTCCTCGTCTAGAAGGCCGGTGCACCCCAATTCATCATCTTCGTAGTTTCCGTCATGTTCTAACAATGTAACATCGATTCACTGCGTACAGATGCTAGCGCGCCTATATAGGAATGTGACGTCAGCTCTCTTCTTTAAATTGGAAGACAGACTCCGTACTGTGACTGAACTTTGTAACGCGTGTTAGGATTAGTGAAATGCGTCAATCAGTTTCGATCCGCTCCTCCACTATAAATAACCGCGGTTCATTTCATTCCATTCAACTGTTCTCGTCACAAGATGTAGACTTACGTAGGATCGTCTACCCTCATATCGTCGATGATGTTCAATCTGGCCTATCCCATGTATGTCAGAACATCATGGGCTCTCACCCAGAACACATAGACGGCCCTTTGAAATCGAAGAATATATGTGGAGAGGCTATCTGAAACGAGTCTTAATCTATAGTCCAAAAGTCAGAAGAAGAGAAGACCCGTGCGATGCACTCTTTGTTAACTGAATGGTGTTAACAAACTTTTTTTTAACAAAATCGCAAAGGCCCTTTTCAGTGCCACTCATGTGTCTGGAAAAGAAGCATATTCTCGATTGCCAAAAACATGTATGTATGTATGTATGTATGTATGTATGTATGTATGTATGTATGTATGTGTGTGTGTGTGTGTGTGTGTGTGTGTGTGTGTGTGTGTGTGTGTGTGCGTGCGTGCGTGCGTGCGTGCGTGCGTGCGTCCCATTACTTTGTCTCTAGTCAAACTCTATGTTCAATTTCCCTTGTCGCTATATAGTCCTAATCCCATGTCGCAATGTTCCATAATCCCTTGTTACTATACAGTACCAAACCCTTGTCGTTATACTGCCCCAGTCCCTTGTCCCATACAATACCACCCATGTTAAATTCCTCTTGTCGTCATAGTGCGAACTCACTATTTTAACATTAAGTCCCATTGTCGCTACATAGTTCTCATTCACTACTAATGCTTCTATTTACTTTATTAAAAGCTCCCTCTGACAGTGGGCAGATTCATAAAAATAAACAATCACCCTAAATGAAACCATCTGATGAATGAACATGATGTATTTAACTTCTATATAATCTTCGATATATTCAAAGAATGAGCATTGTTCATCGATTTGGGAAGATTGTATTTTTGTATACGAAAATTAATCATATTTTAGGTTTGTGGTTCTCCCTTATGTCGAGTGTTGGCATGTAAATTTTTGTATTTGTGTACATTTATAAAGAAACAGTCTAATCGTCTTATGCATGCCTATAAACAGACTGATCGTCGAAACCATGATTTAAGCGCTTGATTCTGGTCACGTTGCATGTATGAGCGTGTTTTGGAAAATGGTAAAAATCGGATTGATATTTTTCCCGTGTCACTTATGAAGTGAAAAGTTTGTGAAAGTGTCACAAGCTAGTCACATAACTTTTGTAAGGCTTGTAAACATTTCCACTTTAGAAAACACGAAGTATCGCAAATTTTTATAACAAAAAGAAATGGAACATAGTGGCTTGACAGCTGTTGTTTAAACACAACCGCTCAATTTCACAACTTGCTCTGTCTCATACTTTGGTCTTATGAAATATCACCGTTGCAGGTGCAGCAACAGTAGTAAAAGCAGGAGGAGACATCGTCGTTGCTGTCGAAAAAGTGGCACTTCTTTTAAAAATTGGTTTTACTATTTTTTAAGATATCAAATGAAGTAAAACGTGTGTTAAATCAGAGTTGGTAGACATCATGGTCAACGACAAAGTAGAAGTGATAGAGAGAATGAGTCGTTGTAGTCGAGTAGCGTTGTTTTCTGGATAACGTACTTGTTGTAACGGTACAGTACCGTCTCTAGTTCTCTTGATGACACCAACTGTCTGAGAGTTTTTTTTCTTGCAACCTTTTTCTTTTGTGGTAGGATTTAAATCGAAGGGTCTTCAAGATGCATGAGGTGTTTAAGACGCACCGTTGTCGTTTGCATAAGTTAGCCAGGGGTTCCTAACTGTTGAACTTTCCCTTGCCCTTGTGAAAAATACCAAGTCATTGTCAAAACCAGAAGTAGAGAAATTATATATACAGAGAGATCGAACATGGCTAAATCATTTCTGAAACGATCGCACGATTTCAGTGAGAGAGAAGAAGAAGGTAAGAGGCGTATCGCCTCACACATGAAAAGAAGTGTTCGCTCAACATGAGCAAACCTTAATTAATACTTTCCACGTTGCGGCCAGACTGAGAGAGCATATTCCAAACCATAGTCCACTATTATCCCCGAAAAGTATTACCACATTCGAGATACGGAAAAATTTAGAACTACGGCCTACAGGTACACGGTAAAGTTAAAAGATTTCAAGTCAGACGTACCAAGGAGAAAGCAGAAGGGTTCATCGCCGATTTGTGGGAATCTGTGTTAACCGCACTGAAACTACAATGCCAATGCAAAGAAGACACTTTCCAATGATCACGACGGTTTTAAGTCCCCTGTTTGAATCGAGCTTAGCAGCCCATTAGAACTGACACCGTGCAAAATCATCCACAAGATTTAACACGTGCAACAATCCAGCGACATGTTTCACATCACAGACGGAAAGGAACACTGCATATGACCCATATTTCTCTTCCCCCAAAAGAACAGGACGCAAAAACGTATTATTGGTAGACGACCGTCTCAGCACCACAAAGAGTCGCGTCCAAATTAACAATCTTTAAGAACAGATGGCTTTAGCCCGTGCCATCGTAGTGGGACGAACTCATGCCGACAAGAGCGACACGGCAAGATGAAAAGAGCCTGGAAAAATATTCAGCTATCGGACCGAGCCAAAGAACGAAGAGAAGCAGAACTTCAGCAAGCGGGAATATCCAAAGACACATTCCAGAAATACAAAAATTGCAAGACGTCTTGGTTCCACGTTACAAATTGAAGAAGTGCGCGGAACTATGTTTTTCGAGGCAAATTTACCAAAAATGGAAAATACATTCACGTCTATCATCACGATGAACATTTTGATATCATTACCAGTATAACTGGATTCCTGGGATACAGTTATTACTCTGAGAAATCTGACTATGGTTATAACAATCGAGAACAACACAAGCATTGTGAATCGTGCCCTACTTGTGGACAAGGCATACGAACCAATAATGCCAAGGCACACGGTTGTTCAGGAAAGAAACGATGTCACATTTAGTCACCAAATGGTGGACTTAGAACACGAATGCTTCATTCAAAAACACCAACCCCAACAAGAACATGGCCAGAAGAAAGGACATTTTATTTTATCAATTTCGAATGCAAGCAAGAGACCGGTATTCATATTCCTAATTTATGCGTCGATCACCCCGAGAGAGAAATGCATCCAAGAGCATATCTTTAATAACTGCCAAAACTGCAGCATGATTCCTGAAGGACGTGAAAAAACCTTTCGTGGACCGAACACAGTGGCCGATTTTGTCCAATGGGTTTTTGACCCAATCGACGAGACGTGTAGCCAAAAAAGACAACGGCCGTTACGGAGATTGTTATATCCGTGCTATGGTGGTGGCTCGCAATGTATCGTGATACGATGGACAATTTCTTCTCAACAAAGGAACAAAGTAACGAATATCCTAAAGGGACTTTGAACGGAGCCCAAATCATTTCCATGCAAGTGGGACAAATGCAGTTTAAAGATTCGATGAGTTACTTGGCCATGCCTTTGAGTCAAATGCCTAAAACGTCTGATATGACAGAAATGGCCAAAGGTTATTACCGCACTTTTCCAATACCGGCCGAAGCCAACCAACATGCCGTTCTGCACCATTTGCCTGAGACTCACTACTGCGACCCTGACGATATGCGCACCAAACAACAAGAAGCTTTCTACGCTTGTGCTTGTGGAAAGTAAATTTTTTTTTCTTCTCCCCCACTTTCTGTGTGTTGATAGTAGATTTGGGTTTGGTTTTTGGTTGTGGTTTTTTTGTGCTCCTTCCAGTGTGGATAGTAGATTTGGGGAGTTGTATAAGGTACGTAATTTTAATTTTAATTTCACTTATTGTTCTATTATTTTTTAAAATATTGTTTGTTCCATGCAACTTATTGATATGACTAGGTTCCATATTATGTATCGTTTATTCAGTTTCATGGAAATGTATTGTTGCTAGAGTTGCTATGCAATTTATCTTCTAAATTTACAGTTATTAGTTCATTAGCAGAATTGATTGCATGCGATTCATATGTGCAATATTTATAGGGTTATCTGAATAAATATGAAATAATTTCCTATGTCTGTTAGGATGACACTGATATCGTGGGTTAACGATAACTCCATATTATATTTGCTTTTGTAATGATTAAATACTCTGAAAATGAGTAAGGATATGTGAATTGTACGCAATAGTAATTGAATATGGTGTATCATACGGTAAATTACAGGTTAGACCCCTATCCTATCATTCATGGACGGATACTCCTAATTTATATAGTCGATAAGGTGGTTTCATGTTTTCAGATATTTTGCCGTATTTTACTGATAAAACGTCAGATTCATGTGGGTACAACCGTAGATAGGCTTTACGCAATGTCTGAATGGAGTGTATTCAGAGTAACGTAAATGACGAAATTTTATAAACAGCTAGAAAGTGTTTAAGCTGAAACAGGGAGGTGACTCGATAGTCCAGAGTCGGAGTCGGGAAAAAAAATCATTTAAATACATTAGCGGTTCAAAAGGATTGAACGAAGCTCTTCAATTTTTACTGTTTTTTTTTTTTTGGGGGGGGAGGGGGGGGAATGAGGGCCGTTTGTAAAAACCGTTTATTTTGCTTTAAAGTCATAATATATTACTTTTCAATAAATTATTATAAAAATAATTGTCCATGTAAATAATAGCCACTCTTAAATGTTTTTTTTTTTTAAGTTGGGGCTAGTTTGATTATAATTCATGTTATGGATTCAGCTGAAATGTAGATTAACAAAACATCTGAGTAGTAATAAGGTTAAATTATAGAATCCACTTTTAGTTTATACTTATCTCATAATTTGTAACTGAACATGACAAGAGGTATGGTAAAGAACAAGAACAAAAGCCAATGGCAAATAATGTTCTTATCCTTTTATGATGCAAAAATTGTATATATATATACATATATATATATATATATATATATATATATATATATATATATATATATATATATATATATATATATATATATGCAGATGGTATTATATTGATTAACTTGTAATGACAAAATTACTCAAATAACTAAATTTGTTAATAGTCTAAGTTCAGAGACCCTTGGTAAAACATTAACCATTTGCAAAGGTAAATAAAGCATGAGGATGAACAAAAATGATGAAAGATGATAAAAAAAAAAGAAGTTAAAAAATGAAATTATCAATTAAACTTTAAAGTGTGTGAAACATTGTGTAAAAAGTTGAGACAATAGGGATAAAAGAAAGAAGAGGGACACAAATAAAAAAAATAAATGACAAAAAAACCAAGATTAGTTTTAATAGAGCTTCCTTCTAGATTTTGTTTTGGAATTAATGGCAACCCTTACAACAAACTAGAAGAAATAGCTTTCTGCTGCTGTTGTTGAATTGATGAAGTGTATGCATGACAATAATGCACACTTCAGTAAAAAATAACATTGTCTGGCATGATATATGTCATGAAAAATGAATGTATATTATGTGGCTTTCGACTTCAATGTACTTTTGATCACAATCACTAAACTTTCAACATCAACCTTTTGTTATAAAGTGTGACACTGTTACCAAATGAAGTAATTAAGTCAAGACAAAGTCATATTTCGAGGACACAACTTTATTTATTAATTGTATAGAAACATCTCCACATAAAATGATACAAATATATATTTATATAATTTAATACTGTTAGTGACAAACATTGTGCATAATAATGTACCTGCCTTATATACCTGTAAATAAAACATACAGAGGTTAAATAAAATAAAATATCACACTCTTATATTGCAAACATTGTGAATAAATAAATATAATCAATACTGGTGCAATTACATGTATGTCAATTTTAAGAGAAATAGATATCAGTGAGATCTACGTAAGAAAAACAATCTGAAACGAGATCTACGTAAGAAAAACAATCTGAAACGAGATCTCATGAAATACAAAACCTGGAACACAAATCCAGTTGTACATAGTGGTTCTTAACAACAGCATATAGTTTGGGTCTTATTAATCAAACTGTACATAGTGGTTCTTAACTACAGCATACAATTTTGGATCTCTACAAATCCAGCTGTACACAGTGGTTCTTACCTACAGCATACAATTTTGGATCTCTACAAATTTAGCTGTACACAGTGGTTTTTACCTACTGCATACAATTTTGGGTCTCTATAAATTGAGGTGTACACAGTGGTTGTTGTCTACAGCATACAATTTTGGATCTCTACAAATCCTGGTGTACACAGTAGTTCTTAACTACAGCATATCATTTTGGGTCTCTACAAATCCAGCTGTACACAGTGGTTATTACATATAGCATACTATTTTTTGTGTTTACAAATCCAGCCTTCTCCATTGGTTCTTAATGACAGCCTATAATTTTCAGCCTTTACAAACAGCTGTTTATGGAAGTTCATGACTACTGCATAGTTTTGGGACTGCAAATTGTGCTGCATGTCATAGTTCTTGCCTATTGCAGATCATTTTGGGACTCTACAGTTTTTAATTCAACATGTATTATTCTTAATATCAACTCAAAACAATAATAACTGTATTTCACCAACAAGACTCAAGAATGATGTACCATGTGCACTTTCATATTTCTCTGAATACTCAGTATAAAAGTGTGTGACATCACAAATCTCTGGGACATAACTTCAGTCATTTATGTTCATTTTCCAAGAATTTGTTAGAATACTTTCTCAGTCTCTTATCTTCATCATATTTACTATCATATTCTATCTTATCTAATTTCTGCCATTTCAGTGGTGGCTGTGTACCATGCAAATCACTGTGCAATACACTGAATGTT
This sequence comes from Unio pictorum, assembly GCA_030141615.1. Taxonomy (NCBI): domain Eukaryota; kingdom Metazoa; phylum Mollusca; class Bivalvia; order Unionida; family Unionidae; genus Unio; species Unio pictorum. Next base: position 1,814,793 of record JARLTB010000101.1, read on the forward strand.
TATCAACAATGGTATACATATTAAAACATATTGTTTGGTGTAATTCTGGTATATTCGTTGAGTCAGCACATGTGACCTTTCCCAATTAGTCAATACTAGTCTGAGACCTTCTGTTATTATCAGTAATGATATCAGCGCTTGGGAACTGTATACAAGACTAGTTCCATGTTAATGAAGACTGTTTTGACAATCAAACACTTATGAGTGCTTTAACACATGTTCATTTGTGTCATGAGCATTTATTGTACCTAAGTGCAGGATGTTGGTCTGTACTCAATTAGCACAATACACAAACCAATTAAGCATTTCATAGTGTTCTGACTAACAACCACTTGTTATCTGCTATGATAGCAACATAAGGTAAATTTCACTGCTGTACAGATCAGATATGGCTGAATTTCAGTTATCCAGTGGAACAATGACTAACCTCAGGATAGCAGATTAGTTTTAAGTCAAACAGCAAACAGCCTAAAACTCTACTATACATAATGTGCCAGAAGATCAGGGTACATGTTGTTTGATGTTGGTGAACTACTTTTGAGTTGAGTTCATATATATATATATATATATATATACATATATATATATATATATATATATATATATATATATATATATATATATATATATATATATATATATATATAAAAACAATCTGAAACGAGATCTACGTAAGAAAAACAATCTGAAACGAGATCTCATGAAATACAAAACCTGGAACACAAATCCAGTTGTACATAGTGGTTCTTAACAACAGCATATAGTTTGGGTCTTATTAATCAAACTGTACATAGTGGTTCTTAACTACAGCATACAATTTTGGATCTCTACAAATCCAGCTGTACACAGTGGTTCTTACCTACAGCATACAATTTTGGATCTCTACAAATTTAGCTGTACACAGTGGTTTTTACCTACTGCATACAATTTTGGGTCTCTATAAATTGAGGTGTACACAGTGGTTGTTGTCTACAGCATACAATTTTGGATCTCTACAAATCCTGGTGTACACAGTAGTTCTTAACTACAGCATATCATTTTGGGTCTCTACAAATCCAGCTGTACACAGTGGTTATTACATATAGCATACTATTTTTTGTGTTTACAAATCCAGCCTTCTCCATTGGTTCTTAATGACAGCCTATAATTTTCAGCCTTTACAAACAGCTGTTTATGGAAGTTCATGACTACTGCATAGTTTTGGGACTGCAAATTGTGCTGCATGTCATAGTTCTTGCCTATTGCAGATCATTTTGGGACTCTACAGTTTTTAATTCAACATGTATTATTCTTAATATCAACTCAAAACAATAATAACTGTATTTCACCAACAAGACTCAAGAATGATGTACCATGTGCACTTTCATATTTCTCTGAATACTCAGTATAAAAGTGTGTGACATCACAAATCTCTGGGACATAACTTCAGTCATTTATGTTCATTTTCCAAGAATTTGTTAGAATACTTTCTCAGTCTCTTATCTTCATCATATTTACTATCATATTCTATCTTATCTAATTTCTGCCATTTCAGTGGTGGCTGTGTACCATGCAAATCACTGTGCAATACACTGAATGTTTATCAACAATGGTATACATATTAAAACATATTGTTTGGTGTAATTCTGGTATATTCGTTGAGTCAGCACATGTGACCTTTCCCAATTAGTCAATACTAGTCTGAGACCTTCTGTTATTATCAGTAATGATATCAGCGCTTGGGAACTGTATACAAGACTAGTTCCATGTTAATGAAGACTGTTTTGACAATCAAACACTTATGAGTGCTTTAACACATGTTCATTTGTGTCATGAGCATTTATTGTACCTAAGTGCAGGATGTTGGTCTGTACTCAATTAGCACAATACACAAACCAATTAAGCATTTCATAGTGTTCTGACTAACAACCACTTGTTATCTGCTATGATAGCAACATAAGGTAAATTTCACTGCTGTACAGATCAGATATGGCTGAATTTCAGTTATCCAGTGGAACAATGACTAACCTCAGGATAGCAGATTAGTTTTAAGTCAAACAGCAAACAGCCTAAAACTCTACTATACATAATGTGCCAGAAGATCAGGGTACATGTTGTTTGATGTTGGTGAACTACTTTTGAGTTGAGTTCATATATATATATATATACATATATATATATATATATATATATATATATATATATATATATATATATATATATATATATATATATATATATATATACATATATATATATATATATATATATATATATATATATATATATACACATATATATATATATATATATATATATATATATATATATATATATATATATATATATATATATATATATATATATATATATATATATATATATATATAAAGCAATAAACAACCAAAGATGTCAATAAAAATATTTTAAACCTACACAATAACTCAAATCACTAGTGGACTGACTGAAAACCATATTGAACTATTTCATTAGTATTGACTGGCAAAAGAAGATCATATGGTAAATTTTAGCATCCCATCTATTACTTTTATAAACCACAGACCTACACTCCACTATTATGAATTCCTTGGTGTAATGAATACCCACCCTGGAGTACAGACAGATATTGTACATAAAGAAAATACTTTGTTGAAATCAATACCTCATTATAACAAATGATTTTCATAGACACCAAATTGTTCATTAAAAATGAGGGGATATAAAATTGTATATGTATAATTATTATATTCATTATATATATAATTATTCTGTGTCACTAATGCTCTTCATAACTTGAATCTTTTGCATGTAATATAAATATAAATGTACCTTGGTCAGCACCAATAATTATAACAGCACCATCTTAAAGGCATTTATCTGTAACATTGTACCAGTTAAAACACAGTATCAAGTATCTCCCCTGTACAGATATATGAATAAGCAAACAACAAAAAATACTGACATAAGACTGGAAAAGGTCAGGAGAAACACTTTTACTATAGTATTTGACTACACTCCAAAGCAATTTGTACACCTCCAATGATTTGAAATATCAAAAGCATAAAGAATATAAAAAATGCAGAAAACTTAGTAGTTTCTTTCATTAATTTATTATTACTAATGTGACTGTTGCCAGGGGTCAGTAACACTGTCATCTTGTTCACATTCCAAACCAAATGTGACTTTTCAGTATAAGCAACAAACCTATTAGCAGTATACATGGGTTCATGGGGATGTAACTCCTAAAAAGGTTATAGAATGAAGCTCATCGAAGATGATGGACTAAGCACTCTTGTTGGAAAGGAATATCCTTAACAATGCATAATGACCACCATGTTAGTAAAGAAACTTCTGTTTGGCTTAAAACATGAACAAGGTGACAGTGTTAAAGACCCCTGAGAACAATCAGGTTGAGAAATTACAAAGTGCATTTATTATATCCTGATGTTAATCCTGTTTAAAATTGGTAGGCAGGCTACAAATTGTTCTTTTGGATGTGTGTATGTGTATATGTGTGTGTGCTGGGTTGGTGATTACTATAGTTTCAACATTTAAATTTAGCACATAAGACAATTTACAATGAAATTTTGTAAGACATAGAGGATAAACAAGTTTTGGACAACTGGAAAATCTAATGTCTGTAATTAAATGTGAACTGCTGTCATAGAAAAGATGTTGGATTATTCTAACGAATTATAAGCTGGCAAGATTTATGAATGTCTTGCAAAATAAGTAGTTCCCTCCAATGATGTTGTACAGAAGGTAAACAAGAACAAATGACAGATTACAGAAACTGGACCATAATGATGTTCCATATCATGAAGGCATGCTGTCAATTTTTATAAACCAATAGTTTTGATAAAGAGATTCAAATTATTGAGCATCGATTGTAATTTAATTTTTGCCCTCATAATAAATCAATCAACTTGATAGAAATCACTTATTCTTTTCGCAAGGAGTGTACAGTGAAGCTGTGGTGACACCAGGTGGCGATGCAATAGCCTAACTGTTGCAGCAGGACTCTGAGCCCAGGTCTGGAGAACATACTGCATTGGAAGATCCAGTTTCCAGCATTTCCACTGCTGTACTGTTTCATTTGGAATTCCAACTCTCTCTGCAAACAACCTCCAATCAGCACCTAAAATATATAAATATGTTAATCAACTTCAATTTCATATGATGGCATGTTTATATTGTTCACATGCCCATTGTAATTAATTGTCATAGCTTTTACAATCTATGAATTTTATCATTTAAAAAAAATCTCTATATCAGCTATTCTGTAATCTAACTTTCTTAGCATACTGGCCATACAGTATGGTCCCACTAAAATCATTTATATTTCACTCAAGCCTTATTCAAATTACCAAACATTATTCCAATTTGTGAATGCTTTAAGGAAAGTGTTCTGATTCAAGGAAAAATACATTTTAATTCCTAGACAGGAGCTATTTTATTTTAATAAGACTTGATTTTTTAATGGTCTAAAATGATGCATTTTAATAAATTTTTACAAAATAGAAGCAAAACAAATACTTTAAAAATTAACTGAAATATGTTATAGAAAGAATTCAACTTTTTGACTCGATTAATCAGAATAATTAACATAAAATGTTTAGAATGGGATAGTGTGTAAATTGTACTATCAAAAGTTAAAAATATAATGGGAAAGCAAGTTTTACAGCCTTGCATTATGAGATTAGAAGAAATGGGAGTTATTACCCCTAATAAGAACAAAAATAAGAGTTAAATGCAGGTAGTCACATATGGCTTGAGCAAGATTACGATATAGATCTATGAGTACATGAAAAGTAAACTTTTGTCTATGTGTGTTAATTTCAGTCTACTTGTCAACTTTTGTCTATGTGTGTTAATTTCAGTCTACTTGTCAACTTTTGTCTGTGTTAATTTCAGTCTACTTGTCAACTTTTGTCTGTGTTAATTTCAGTCTACTTGTCAACTTTTGTCTGTGTTAATTTCAGTCTACTTGTCAACTTTTGTCTGTTAATTTCAGTCTACTTGTCAACTTTTGTCTATGTTAATTTCAGTCTACTTCTAAATTTTTGTCTGTGTTCATACTAATTTCAGTCTACTTGTCAACTTTTGTCTGTGTTTGTGTTAATTTCAGCCTACTTGTGTTTGTGTTAATTTCAGTATACTTGTCAAGTTTTGTCTATGTTTGTGTCAATTTCAGCCTACATGTAAACTTCTGTCTGTGTTAACTGCAGTCTGCTTGTCAACTACTGTCTGTATTCATAAACTTTTGTACAAATCTGCAAACTTCTGTCTTTATCCATGCTGTATTTTATGTTTGTTTAACTGTCTTTTTGAATAAATATATTCATTCATCTCTGACCTAAAAAACTTAATCCAAATATTCTGTTTGATAAGTAATCAACAAATTTATTTTTAACTCTTTCTCTCTCTGTCTCTCTCTCTCTGTCTCTCTCTGTCTTTGTCTGTCTGTCTCTATCTCTCTCTCTCTCTCTCACACACACACACACACACTAAACATGAACAAAGAAAAAACAAGTCATCTAGAAGTTAAAGTAAGACTTCAACTTAAAGTACCTTTTAATCCTTCAATCTTCATACAACTTATGTATGTTGTTTGGTATAAATTTTTAATTTTCATACTACTTAATGCTAATTATTTGTGGTACAGTACTCTTAAGTTTTAGACAATTTAAAAATAAATAAATAAATTTAAAAATAGTACCACAAGAATTGTATCACCTAGGGTACAAGATTGAAAATAATATTGTTGTCAGAACTAAGGGGCAGACCAAGTAAAAAAACAGAAACAACAAGATTAGTATCAAAACTAGGGTCAAACTAAAACAAATGTATAGTGGGGAATTTCAGACAACTCAAAGATAATACCCTATGGTACAACAATCTCAATCTTCAGACAACATACAGCTTGCAGCCTATTGTACATCACTAAATTTTCAAACAACATAAAGCTATTACTCCATGGTACAGCACTGAACTACACTTTACTTTCAGAATAAAAAAAAAAACAACATACAGAAAATTCTAACGTCAAAAGATATCTCTGCACAATTTGTGCACCAAAATGGGTTGATTTATATTGACGTTTATACACTGACAAATAGGCAAATACCCATAGTTATTCTAACAGATGCTCTGGGGATAGTGCAATTTCCAAAGGTGGGGGTAGGTGATATTAATACCATAAACACTGTTTGACTGAAAATATTTGTAAATTAAGTTGTTTTGATTTTTCCAACATTGATTTGATTTACTCATGTATGCTGTATGGCTTTAATTACATAGCCAGACCAAAATGGATATACATGTAAATGTAAGCCTAAACAGGCAGTAATTTTTGAATTTTTTGCGGGGAAAAAGAGGGTGGGGACATTTACTAGAAGGAGGGCTTCTATTACAATAACTACGTGATCACCCATCCAATATTACATGGTTGGGAGGGGGTATATTTATCAAATAAACCAAGATGATGGAGTCACCAAGGTTCCCTGAATAATGTCTACTAGGAGATGGAATGATTTTACAAAGATTTTAATACTGAACGTTATATGTATAATATAGATGTGGAAGGGATATGCATCATAGGATTTGCTCCAGAACGGGTTCTGGATGATCAGTGATGCATAAAAATTAAATCAATGGGACAAAACAGCCTGAAAATATTGAAACTGAAGAACTGTGTTTAGTGAAATGCAAAACGTCATCAATCCAATATACATTTACAGTGAAACCAGTCTTGTAAGACCACTGCTATGTGAGACCACCTGTCTTGAGAGACTATTTTCTCAATGCACAAATTTAATGATTATATAGCATTGTGACCTGTTATGAGAAACTGCCTGTCTTGAGAGACCATAATTGTATAGCAGAAAGGGTGGTCTTTCAAGACAGGTTCTACTGTACCAGATTTCATATTTTATCAAAGCTGTTTTGTAGTTCTGCCCTAAATGGACAATTGATAGTTGGAGAAAGGACAAAGCAACCCCATTAAAAAGAAACAAAAGAGTTTTGCATAGTAAAAGAATATTGTTCTGATATATTACTAAAATTTATTAATATATCTATTCAAGATATATTAGAGTTATGCTTCAGAAATTAAAGTTTAAATGATGGAGAAATGAAGAGATATATGTATGAAAATGTTACAAATATTGAAACTGAAGATTGTGAACAGCAAATTGTATATCTATATCACATGTTTAATAAGTGGTTCAAATTTCTAACATATCATAAATAGTTTTTGAGTTATACCCCAAAAATTAAAGGATAATAGATGGACAGAAAAACTGATGAAAACACTATGAGTTTTAAAACTGAAGTAAGAATAGCACAAAGCACATCTACAATACTAGTCTAATTAAGTGTGCCAATGTTTACACAAATATGTGCATGGTTTGGAGTTTTGCCCCAAAAATAAAAGAGGATACAGAGCAAAAAGGACACAAACAAATGAGTATTCAAAATGAAGAATTGAAAACAGGAAAAGACAAACCATTAGTTCCATGCACAAAGTTATCTTGAATGGTTTGAGAGTTATACTCTGGGAATGAAAGAGCAGAAAATGGATGCATAGAAGGACAGGAAAAGAAAAACATAATATAGAAATTGAAGTATTCAATATCTGGACCAAATTTAATATGTGTAGCAACAGTAGGGAATACCTATGATTTTTACAATATTTTAAATAATGCAAAAAAAACCTTTGCACCATGCAAAACTTTATCAAGGTAGATTTCCAAAAATGAAATATTTAAATATGTTTAAATTTGGAAAATTTTAATTGTTTTCATCTTTCACATTTTTCAAAACCACTTCAAAATTCTTATTCCAAATTCTAATTACTGGTAAAATTCTCCCCCTAATACCTGATCAACGTGTTTTTTTCTTCTTTTCTTAAAATAAGTTATGATCATTCCTTACACTTATTTAAGTAAAGAAATATATTTGAAGCATAATCTGAAGAGTTTGAAAACTTACATCACCCCTCCCCCCTTTGTTCGCTCTGGTGGCATAGTGGTTAGAGCATCCACCTTGGGTGCATGGGTTAGAACCCTGGTTGAGTAAAACCAAAGACTTATAAAAAAAAACGTATAAACAGATATTTGGAGGTTAGTGTTAGGACTGGTGGGCCTGATGTCAGGATAATGTGACTGGGTGGAATATCATGCTAAATGTCTGCAGCATGATGCCCCAGTGGTAGACATCACAGCGATGTGACTGAAAAATTGTTAAAAATGCATTAAAAATCCAAATCACTGAAGCTTCCTTAAGAAATAGTTTAACATTTTTAGGACAATTAAAGTAAATAACAAATGCAACTTGCCTACAAGTAAAATATTCCACCTAATGACTGTAGTAGTAGACATTAATCAAGTTAAGTTTCAAACATTCTACTATCTCTGAATTAAAACAAGTTAACAATAATATTTATTGGTTTGTTTTTCATACTGATATTTTATTTAATATTTTCAAATACTTTATGTAGCATTTAGAGAAGTACAGCTCCTAGTCAATGTTGGCTAGTACTAGAGGAAAGTACAATAACATCATCAGTCATTTTGCTTAGTGTTAACCAACAGGGGAGACTACTCTTAGTAGCAAATCTATCCAGGCACCGTGTTTCAGGAGCAGGCTTTCTAACTGATGTATCTTGTCCGAATATATTGTTAACTCACAAAAACTGGTCATGATATGTATTAATCTAATTTCAAAATGAAATTATAGGACAAATAATAAGATGACTAAATACAAGCTGACAGAAGGCTCACAAAAAGTAGAAGAATGAAACGTGTTTTAAATGAGGGCAGCCACAAACATGGTTTTGTTGCAGCATCACCCCACATGCAAGATTCTACAAATTACTGCTTTCTCCCTGGACTAAATTATTTTTTTTATATCAAATAATCATAATTTATAAACTAATGTTATTAAAATATATAGGACTTGTAAATATACCTGCATACATGTATAACTAATTTTACAATTTTCAGAATATTTTGTTCTTATGAAAAATGAATGTATCAGCCACGAAATCAAGATTTGATGGAAGGTATAAAAACAATTGTGTCTCTAGTTTTACCATTGGTAATTATTTTTTTATATCCAATTTCAATACAAAAGAAGGTTAAAGTTGGGTGGTGTTTAACATAAATTATACCCCTGGAAAATGGCACCTGGATATATTTACTACTAAGAGTATTCTGCCCCAATTAGTCATGACCTGCAATTGTCAAATATATGTAACTATAGTCTAATATGCATAATTATAGTTGATTATGTGTAGCAATATTCTATTATGTGTAACTATTGTCTAATGTGTAGCAATAGTCTTTTGTGTGTAGCTACACATGTAGTTTGATATGTGTAGCAATATAGTCTAATAGATGTAGCAAGACTAATATGTTTTAGCAATAGTCTAATATGTGTAGCAATATGTGGAGCAAGTCTAATATTTGTAACAATAGTTTACTATGTGGAGCAATAGTCTACTATGTGTAGCAATAGTCGACTATGTGTAGCAATAGTCTACAATGTGTAATAATAGTCAAATATGTGTAGCAATAGTGTAATATGTGGTGCAATAGTATAATACAGTCGACTCCACTAAACTGCACATCGGTTAACTACACACACCGGATAACTGTACGTAGTCACGCCGGCCCCGTTTTTTTCCAATGCTTTTCAATGGGAACAAACTTCGGATAACTGCACTGCGCTTAAATGCACACTCCGGATAATAGCACAAAAAATTTCTGCCCGCGGCACATTATTCAATACAATTTTACTCCGGTTAACTGCACAATGTATAGTCATGATCAGTTATTGCCAGTCCACTGCTGTAGTGCTTCAAAAAAGCTGACAATTAAGCCAGTACATGCGACTTTGTAAATGATTGACATGTAAAGGACACCCTAGGTGGTGTAAATATGTATATCTGCGCTCACTAGGGAGCAACAGCGTGGGAAAAAATTATAGTAGAGCATGGGAAACACTGCTCTAAACCGTTCGGGTTTGAATGATTTCAAACCAACAAATGGATGGTTGGAAAGATGGAAAATGCGCAACGGAATTCAATTTAAATGACAACACGGCGTAAAACAGGATGCAGACGACTTTGGAGCTGAATGCTTGTTCTGTGGGAGATGACCCATCAATGTCTGATAGCAGTTTTTGAATAACAAGCGATCTATATAATTTCTGGAAATTCGGTATAATTCTCGATCCATTGGTTGAATCATTGAAACTGTGTTCAGAGGAACGAAAACAAGTTTAACATTTAAGTTAAAGTTGAAAGAGTGGATTCTAATCATTGTTCATATTTATTCTTCGCATAAATTCGAGCTGTGCTGATTTAAAGCTGCACTGTACCATATTTATGTTAACTGCACACTCTGGTTAACTGCACAGTCTTGTGACGGGCCAGAGGGTGTGCAGTTAACCGGAGTCGACTGTATGTGTAGCAATAGTCTACAATGTATAATAATAGTCTAATATGTGTAGTTATAGTGTAATATGTGTAGCAATAGTCTAATATGTGGTGCAATAGTCTACTATGAGTAGCAATAGTCTACTTTGTGTAATAAAATAGTCTAATATGTGTAGAAATAGTCTACTATGTGGAACAATAGTCTAATACGTGTAGCATGTTTCACAAAGATCCTTTAATGTTTTTTGCAGGTTAAAAGCCAGAAATAAAAACATTTAACGACAGAATGAGAGTGTGGATTATATATAGATGGAGACAAACAATGAGCAAAATATTAAAAGTACAGAATCTTAATAACTGTGAATAGAAAATGCACACCTTAGTACAGTTATTGTACCAAGCTTCAGATATATCTTAGTACAGTAACTGTACCAAGCTTCAGATATCACAGTAATTGTACCAAGCTTCAGATATACCTAAGTACAGTAATTGTACCAAGCTTCACATATACCTTAGTACAGTAATTGTACCAAGCTTCAGATATACCTTAGTACAGTAATTGTACCAAGCTTCAGATATCACATTAATTATATCAAGCTTCAGATACACCTTCAGCTGTTTGAGAATTTGGCTCAAGAAATTAAAGTATGTAAAAGATAGATAAAAACAGGCAAAATATGAAAACTGAAGAATCATGCATAGCAAAAGGTACTTGTAGATGACAAGTTCAATATATGTATCAATTTTTGTAGAGATACCACAAATATTTTGAGAGATAAAATGAAATGGAAAATAAACAGCAAAAAAGATGATCCCATCAATTCCATTGTCTATAACTTCACTAACCATTTCCTTTTGGCAAACTAAGTTGCTGCATCACATACTGTTTGAGATCTTTGTGCATCTGCTTGATGTGGGTGTCACCTGGCATCTTCTTTGCTGGCTGAAAAAGGGAAAACAGTTAATTAATTTTGTATTGTCCTGAAAGGAGCTAAATTTGGCATATAGCTTTTGTTAGGTGGGGCAGGAGGGTAAACTAGTTTTAATTCTGTACAATGTATCTGCTACTATTCCACTGCTTTCCTATTTTCCAGTCCAAGTCAATTATTCCCTTCTCCAATTAGTACTGGCAGGCTAGAATTGATGGAACATAGTCCTAAACTGACTCTTTAATCACAGCCAACATATAAAAAAACATCCTATCTTGACTTGGATCTAGATTACAGCACATAAGAACAGAATGGGAGGAGAGAATCTTTGCAAAAGTAGCTGGAAAATATTACATAATTAAAATAAGCTTTAACACCACCCATTTAAATACATTACCAGCTATTACTGTATTGCTAAAGTTACCACCTCAACAAATCCAGTGCAGAAAAAACTACTGTACTAACTGATACAGCAGAAATGTTCACTACTGTAAGCTGGTAGAAGGATGAAAAATGCCTTCATTCTGATGTGCCAAATATTGAACGTAAAAGAAGGAGAAGGTAGTGTGAAATTGCTGGAAGACAGCTCTCATAACATCATTTAAACAAGAGTTATTCAAATTAGACCATAACAATAGAACTTCATGGGCTCTAATTCTTATGAAATTAAAGCCCCTCTCAGTGAGGGACTCATAAAGTCTCTTAGCAACGAGGACAATCCACCTAGAAATAGTGGCCACTGAGGTATTGGAGGAATCCTTAGTAGGTATGCTTATAACCCTTTCTTCTACCTTTCGAACAAGCCATAAAACCCAAAGGCTCTAATTGGGCACAGGAGCCTATCTTGATCATCCCCAGCACAGATACAACTGAGACTGAAGATATCAGCTGGAAGTAGAGCAACTAAAGGGAGCTGATTCTTAACCAGAAACCTTGGTCGGCAAAGAGCAGCCAAACCATAATTACCACTAAACCATTACTAGCCATTTTTGGCTAACAAGCCTGACCACTAAACAATTACCAGCCATTTTTGGCTGACAAGGCACGGAGCTCATTCTCCTCACAGATGTTAAGGACAGAGGGAAACCAGTCTTAAGTGTAGGGTTCTCGAAGGAAGCTTCAAAGAATCATAAGGGCAGAAGTCTTCTGAAACCGGGAAGATATCTAGACACATTCTGGGAGGGGTTGTATATTAAAGATGAGGAGGATGAAGGTTGATGCCTGGTTAGACTAAAGACACCAAAATGGAAATCTGACTGCATGTAAATAAGGAGATTGGGTGACTGTCCCACATGGCCTTCGTTTGCCTGCATATTGAGACAATACAAATTCTGTGAGGTAAAAGTTCACGTAAAACAAAAATGAATGACAAAAGAAAGGTAGATGAAGTTTACTCTCACACTAGAACATGGGGAATACATTTTAATGAAGCATAGACTCCTTGCTAGGCTAGATACAAGAAAACCCTACAAGAAAAACACTCAAATAAAGGAAGGACTGAGGAGACATTCAACCAATACAGAAAGGTGGGTGAAATGCCATAAGCATGCTTAAAGTCTGAAATAAAGGCAAATTTTGATGAGCAATCTATAATGTAATGTGTATATTATCCAAGGAAAAACAGGATGGTAATCTGTATGTTGGCTGTGATGCAAGAATCACACTGGGATCATGTTCATTTTAATTCTTGTCGTCCAATACTAACTAGAGAAGAGAATAAGAAGCTTGCATCTGGGACTAGAGTCCTAGAAAATGAAAATAATGCAAAGTTGTATTAATACTATTAAAAAGACTTTTATCTGAATATAAATAGCATGTAAGGAAATCATAGTTTTGAAAAAACATTAATTTGTAACACTATTGCTGATAAACATTTTACAGGGCCATGGGAATTTGTTCCTCTTTATATCTTTTCTTCGATCCCCTTTTAGGCTAAAAAAATATACCCTACCTCTCCATATTTAGACATATGTTCCAAATTGTCAGGTGAAAATCTTTTCTGTTCTTAATTAGGAACAAACAAAATATTCCAGTACAAGGGTAAATCATGACTATTCCTAAACTTCATCAAAAAATGCCATATTCTAGTTTACAGCATAAAAAATGCCATATTCTAGTGTACAACATAAAAATGCCATATCCTAGTGTATAGTATAATGTAATAGTCTAGTGTAAAGCATCATAAATGCATATTCCAGTGTATAGCATAAAAAATGCCTTATTTGACTGTATAGTATATAAATGCAATATTCCAGTAAAGAGCATACAAAATGCCATATTCTAGTGTACAGCATCAGTAATGCCATATTCCAGTGTACAGCATAAAAAATACCATATTCTAGTGTACAGCATAAAAATGACATTTTCTAGTGTACAGCATAAAAAATTCCATATTCTAGTGTACAGCATAAAAACTGATATTTTAGTACATGTATACAGTATCACAAATGCCATATTGTAGTGTACATAATCAAAGAGCCATATTGTAGTGTTCAGTATGAAAAATGTCATAATTTAGTGTACAGTATCACATATGCCATACTGTAGTGTACATCATCAAAATGCTATATTGTAGTGTATAACATTAATCAAGTAGAAAAAATGGGTCTACGTACTGGAATTAGGTCTAAAGTTTTATCATTTAGAAGCACTGATACAAAAGATGCAGGTTGGGGCTCTTTGTCTTTTAATTCCTTGGTTTTTTTCTTAGTGACATCAGCTATACATTGATCATTAGGACTGGGTTCCACATCGAGACTAGGAATGCTGTCAAGGTATGTAAATAATTCACTTCCCTCTGAAACATAGAGCAAGAAAGAAACAGCATATTCAAATTAATTTAAACATTCACAGACAACATTTTATCAAAAACCTGCAGACAGGTGAAGGAGAAAATATTTTGTTGTTTAACTCAGCAGAAATGCCATGGCAAATTTAGGAAAAATGTATTTGCAAAAGAAGTGCAATGATTATTTATATATGGTATATAACATCATACAACTGAATAGATTAAAACATTGACAAATGAGCTTATTGGACTTAGTTTAACTTTAAAATTCAAAGAAAAGGAGTACCGGTACCATAAATGGTACATAATATGTCTGCAACTGCTTTGGTAGTCTTCTATCCAGATATCTTAAACTTTTGTGCAGAATCCATTTTTTCTTCTATTTGTTATAGTGACCTCAACTTATGATATTTTCACCAAATGAACAGATTTCTTTCTTACCAAAGTGAAGCCATTCATGCAGTTTGGTCCAGGTCTGAGAATTATAATAAATTGTATTGTGCAGAAACCAAGTTTTTCTTTCAATGACCTTGCTCTTTGAAAACAAAATCAATAATAAACTTCTTCCTTATCCAAAATATGAGTCATCCATGCTGTGTGGTTGAGGTATATCACATAAAATTGATTTTTTTTATGCAGAAACCATTTTTGTGCTTTCACTCACAGTGACCTTGACCTTTGAACTTTTGAACCTGGGGTTAATGGTATTGTTTCTAATCTGAAGTGCAAGTCATCCACAAAGTTTGGTAACTGTTGTCCATGAACAACTTTATTGATTGTATAGAAATAAAAATTCAAAAGACACATGGATGGACATTCTAACATATAATGTTCCTCAATAAATAAAAGCAATGTACACAACAAAAGAAGGTATTATCAATTAAATGTTTTCCATTTAAATATAATATTGTTAAATGAAACATTTCTGTCTAAAACAATCTGAATTTTTTAAAAAAATAACATGATTTTAAAAGATAGAATCTTAAAGTCTACAATGACAAGTGCGTGCTTCAAAATGACCAGTCCAAGTATTATCTTGTATAGAAAATAAATCAAGAGTGGTCTTGGATGTGAGAGTCTCTGACATTAAGGTTGACTTTATTACTGCAGAAGGTCAATATATTTGTGTAAGATTGTTTAATCCTTTAAAATTCTATTATTTCCTATTTAATATGTTAATAATTCGGTTTCATGACATATCAGATAACTCACTTGCTTCATAGATCAGCTGCTTTGCTTTTGCTCGAGCACCATTCAATGTAGAACATTCACATAGTTCTTCTAATCCATTCTCCAATGCCAATCTAGTATGCAATAATTTGGCAAGTTCCGTGTTGAGATGTGTAATTCTAGTCTCCAGTTCTTCAACCCTGCCCTCCATTGTGTTACTTTTGTGACTTTCTGCTGTAAGCATCTCTGCTAAATTCACTAGACTGTCTCTAGGGATCTCACTCACATCTGGATTTATAATATCTTTTGGAATTTTAACTCCTTTAATCTTTCCATTTTCAATGAATTTATCAATAAGTGCTTGTACTGTGGCTTTTAATTCCTGATTTTCTTCACTGAGATTCTCTACAGATTGTTGAAGGTCCGCAATATTCTTAAGTAATTCTTCTTTCTTTGGTCCACGATGTTTGTTGGACGAATTTTTTGTTGCTGAGGCTCGTGATGAAAAGGAACTTTCAGAAGAGGGTCGCGATGAATTATGTTTTGAATCACCTGCCTTTAAATGCTGTTCATTTGATTCTTTATTCATTGTTTTCTTATTCTCTCCTGCCGAGATGGTATGTAGTCAGATACACTTTTGCCTGGAAAATAGGAAATAGCGCATGCTTTGAATTGGTTTAGTGGCACATCATAATGTAATTAGGTACATAGATAGGTTTAGGGTTTAGTGGCACAACAGCACAAATCTGGCTATATATTGCCAAGTAAGTTCAGGTACCAATAAAAGGCATGAAAACAAGGATGAACATAAAAATAATAAAATCCTTTAAAATGCAAAGTTAATTTTTTCATATACGCTTGGCTATTTTAAAAGGTCCAAGACATGCTCAGCTGTAAGATATTTATGGAAGAAAAGGTTGCAACCTTTAATCACCTCTTACAACATACAAGAAGGGATGGCTGAGTGATCTAATATGCTCACGTTTATCACTCAATGCCATCTCATTTCTGTGTTGGTCTGAATCTTGGGCTCACCCAATGTAGGTAGGTGAGAAAGCTGTGGGTTGGTCTGTTCTAACTGGGATTTTCCCTGTGTTCTTCCTCCACCAGTTATACTGGTTGCAATGTATAGCCAATGGGAATTACATCACAATTAGTATTTCCAGTTCAGTACCCACAAAAAATGTAGTTCTAGTCTATTTTAGAACATTTTTTCCTCTCATTTTGTTGGTGATAGAAGAGTTATATTTATGCATTTTTGGAAGTGATTTATTAGTAATTGTTTATTCTTGAGAATATAGCTCAGAGAGTGGTTGTCTTTGTGTATTTTGAAAAAGTGCAGTGAGTAATAAGGCCTTGATGATCTGAAAGTGAAATCTGTGTTCTGTTTACGTACTGTTTTTACAGTGCAGCTTCTGAAAAAAAATGCTGGTGAACCTTTGACAAGAACTTCACTGTGAAGTCATCTTTGAAGGTGTTTTATAATTAATTAACATATGATTTGTATTGATTGTCACACAGTGGATGAGCCTGAGAAACAGGAAATATTTTAACATTGAGCCCACCAAACAGGATACTGTAATCACTTTGTTGGCAGTTCTGTTTTAGTCAGTAAGGCTTTACTGCACTAGAGTCTTTGATGGCTAGTGTCTGAAAAATTCAAAGCTATATAAAAATGTCAATGTCTAGTTTTACAAAAGCAACATTTATATGTGTAAAATGACAAAATTCGCTCAATTCCCTCCATCAAAAAACCATTAATTTTCATCCTCAAAGTCCCAAATTTATAATTGATTCACTGTGTTTTAAAAAAATCAAGCTATCATCTATATTTGCTTACAAGTCCTACTGAAAACAACACTAATCCTGATCTGCCTATACATAATGTGCTAGAAGATCAGGTTCTATGTTGCTTACTTTACTCTAATTCTAAGAAACTGCATACATGCAGAACTGCCAGTGCATCATGTGCAGTTTGTAGCAGTACTTGACTTACAAGCAAGTGTAGATGGTTATTAGTGGAATGCATCATTAAGGAATTTGCTCATTAAAATTTGCATGGTTAGGTCAAAAGAAACTTTGTGGAGACAAATATGAATGTACCCCATAATGAAGGGCCACAACTCTAGAAAATCAGGATGTAACTTGCTGGCAATCAGACTAGTGGTTGGGTTAATCCATATAAAGTTGTCTATTAAATTTGCTGGATTCTGTTGAACACAGCTTTTGCACACTGCAGAATCCAAAGTTTAATATTTTAAAAATCATCCCACTAATTAATGGTGTCACATGCTTTGAGGCATCATGAAAATCATTAAGCTCTCATATATTACCTACATTTTTTCTATATTTGTCATTATATCCAGGGCAATTATTGCAAGTTTTGCCGCAACAATGCTACTCTACATGTGTTAGGCATTAACTTAGACACAACATACTGGTATACAAACCCATATTATTTTGCAATTTCTAGAAAAAAGCTACAACTCAAAGAAATAGCTTGAATTTTTCTGCAAGTGACAGAACTGCCAATCACTCGTTTTCCTCGTCATTTTAATTGAAGCTCCAAGATTTTTTTTTCTTCTTCTGTTTAGGCCTAAACGCTGTATTTCACTGCATGCAAGTAACATCTTTACTGGTCAGCAAGTTTCAAAAATGAAAATCACAGAAAATAAACGTGACAAATTTTCTGAGAGTCTAAAATAGAATGTAGTAGCAGCTGATTGGCTCAATTAGTGCAGTGATGAGAAGCAGACTGCTGAAAATGACACTCATCTAAATCTCATCAATAAAAAGCTGTGGTAAAAATCCCACAATCCTTGGTAACGTTACTGTGGAAACCAGTATTTAGGAGGATGGCAAATCAGTTGTAACTTCTCTTCATTATTACGCTGAACATACACAGGATATCAAGTTCATGTGAACCTCATCTATATAAAGCTTCATATTAAAGCTGTTTGAAATCCAACAATTTCTTAAAACATTATGGTATATACTTGCTCACAAGTCAGATCAACTATATAAAAAAGATCCTGAATTACTGGGCTGATAAGCAGGTCCATCTGCTATGCATGTTATGTGTGTGGGCATTAGCATGTGCAGATGGACCAAAGTTCCAATCTAAATTATAGTTTGAATTAAAACTTTTCTAAGCCGTATGATAATAGTTTTTCCCCTATATTTATAAATTCATTTTATATTATCATCTATCACTCTTTCAGATGCAGGGATAGCACTTTCCACTTCTGTATTTGTAACTCTCATTCTTTCTCTCTCCACCCCACCCCCACTGCCCTGTATTTGACTGAATCCATGTCTATAAGGCAGTAATATCTGCTTTTCCAAATCCCTAATCATCCAATCAAAACTCGTGTCACCTAAGCAGTTGACATAAATAAACTGTATATTCAATAAATAAATCATAGATATTATTGAATATTTTGGACACATTGGCAATTATTTCTTCTGGTATGAGGGTACCAAATGCATAAGCTGGAGAGGGAAGATCTTAATTTGTAGAGAACAGCATATTCAGAAATAAACAACAAATTTAGGTGTGCTTTGAATATTATGCAAGAGCTGTAGTTTGCATCGAGTGTAAAAAAAATGTTTGGATTTTTGCAACATGTGAGGTTATGTTAATTCCTATCTAGGTCACATATTACATTTTTTTATGATTTTAAAAAAATGTGATACACATCAGTTAAAATATATCTGTTTTGACTGGATACCTCTTACCTCTGTCTAGTTTCATTAGAGTTATTTCTCTTAATTGGAATGTTTCTGTCCTTGTCAAACTAACAATCTAACATTACCTATTCTCTATGGACAAACAACAAAGTGTGTGTGCGTGTGTGCCATTTATCAAACTGTACTAGTGTGATAAAACAAAATAAATGGACACTGGGTTAAAATTATTGACATACTTTTAAAAATAAAATGTAACCGCTCCGGTGGCCTAGTGATTAGAAATCTGCCGCCGAAGCAGGAGGTCGTGGGTTCGATCCTTAGCTGAGTCATATAAAAAACTTACAAAAATGGTACTAACAGCTACCTCGCTTGGTGCTCAACATTAAGAGTTTATTGTTAGGACTGGTCAGCCTGGTATCAGGATAATGTGACTGGGTGGGACATCATGCTACATGTCTGTGCTAGACATCACTATAAACTGCCTCACTGCAGACATCATAGCGATGTAATTGAATTTTTATTAAAGCTGTTTTAAAAATCCTAAACAAACAACAAGCAAACAATAAAATGTAGGAAATCATAAAATAATAGATGTTGGCTATGGAAGGGGTTGGGAGGGTTTTTATAGATAATAGCTATGGTGGACAGAGTTGTATGGCTCGATGAAGCAATATCAGTGGAGACAGCTCAATGACTGTGATAACTGCAACAAATTTCATACTTTCCATTCACTTTCCATTCTTTCTATACCACTCCATGCTGATCTTCAAACTTTGGGTCCCATTGCAAAAATTCAGAAGAGCATGGGATCATATCAGTGTGTTCACAGCATTCAAGAGAATATGAACTATCTATCCAATATAAGGCAGCTCCTGCAGTTCTGAGAACAAAATTAGATTGCTCTCAAGGTTTCTGCTACATCTTGAAGCTTGAATCATATGTTCCCACTTTATCAATAACTTATTCTTTGGCATAATTTAAGTGCATGCAAGTTAACATTTTCATGAATTTTTTTATATTACATGGATAATATGGTAGAGGAAATAAAATTACACCTTGTGTATATTATTTGTTATCTCCCTTACACCATCTATAGCATGTCAAGACTTTTCATTATTTATTTACACAAAAAGTAGGGAGAAGATTTAGTGTGAAATATTATATTATTCCTTAGCCTGATGCAGATGTTAGTACAAATGATTCTACAATTCCTCACAGTAAAGTTTAAAAGATTTAACAATTTATATGTGTTATTTGTGGGTATTTTGATGTACAACTTAGTTTTAATTTCATGTGTATGACCAAAAAAACATTAAATGCATCAATATAATTAAAATTACATAACCTATTATTTCAAATGGTAATGCATAGTGCTTTACCTGAAATGTGTTGCTTGTAAGGAATGCAATAGCAGCCTCCTTGGAATTGCCTCAACATATTTGTCAAAGATAAGGTCATCAAACATTCTCTTCTCATCTTTTTCTATGTTGCTCTTGTCACTTTTGATTCCTTTATTCCAAGTTAGATGTATCCCTTTTTGATGCTCACTTTACTCATATTTTGAATTCTACTGACTTGCTATACTTATGGCTGATTGGTGCATTATGTAAGAGCTATAGTTTCTTTCAAGCTTTAAAAGAGTTGCATTACTTGGCAACGTGTGTAATTAAATTAATTCATATCTCTATATTTTTAAAATGATTTTTAAAAAAATGTGATAGACATCAATGCAAATATCTGTTATGACTCAATACTTTTATATCCCTTTCAAGTTCCAGCAGAGTTATCTATCTTAAGTGGAACAGAGAATGTGATTCTGTCATTGTCAAATTAACAAATTAGTAATCATGCATAGCTCTCTGTGACAGTGTGTGATGTGCATATTGAAGTAGGGCAGTAGGTATATGTATTTTAAACGACAATACTATTAAGGTCAATGGAAATACAAATGGTATCATGATAATTTCTATGGTAACCCGAGACATATATTAGGTCTAACACACTCCATTGAATCATATAAGATGTGATTAATAGAGGAATGAACAACATTAATGTAGTGGTTAGCATGCTGGACTCTTCACTGAAAGGCTGAAGGTTTGAATCCCATCATTAGATCAGCCCAGCTTGGCTACAGTGTTATGCTCTTGTGCAATGCACTTTACTTTCATTGCCTTTGCACTAAAGTCTACCATATATACACACATATCAAGTTAACTGCAAAAATCAAAGATCAAGAACTTCCATAGCATAATGCACCTCCAGATCAGGGTCTATGTTGTTTGTTTTACTGATTACTCCTAACAAACTGCATGGACCCAGATCTGCTGTTGTATTATGCAATGGAAGATCTGGGTTAGTGCAGTTTGCAGTTGCTGTGCAGCAACAACAAAAAACACAAATCTTTGCAACCCTAACCCCATAAAAATGAATCAAAAGATAGGGAATAGGATTATCACAAGACATTGGTTTTCTAATGTAAGGTTTGCTAAATTTGGTTATGGAAAGGAGGATGAAATGGTTACTACACAATTGTTGAATGTTTCAAGAAAAAAGCAGGTCATGTTATGTGAGTTAGTTATAATTTTATGAAAATTTTATGAAGATACTTTGCAACCATAAACTATGCAACATTTAACTGTAATAGTAAATGTCCATATCAAATAAATTCTGACAAATATTAACTCCCAGAAAATTATACAGTCATTACTACAGTAGTGTCTTTGGTACTTGACAAGTTAAACCCTTGATCTAGTTAAATCCTAGATAATAGCTTTGGACCTGAGAGTGACTATAATGATAGAATTCCATTACACAGATCCTGCTAACATTTATCGTGTTATGAATATATACCTGGCAACAGTAACTGAGAAAGCTTCAACAGAAGATAACATACCACACTGAAAATTATCAAATGTTTCATGAGTGATTTATAAAGAAGGCTAACTTCAAGTCAAAGTTCAATTTTTCACTGCCTAAGCTCATTTCAAGCTGAAAACAAATACTTCAGGTTGAACAGGTTGACAGTGTATGAAGTGAGGGAGAATTCATTATCTGTTGATAGGCAGTCACCTCTTCATTGCTTTGCAGCCATTACAAGTGTTATAACAGTAATAAAAGCTATACAAATATAGAAACCCAATTGCAATTTCAAAATTTCTCTCCAATGCTGACTAATTACACCTCAAATTCATTAAGAAAAGGAAATTTAGATCTGGGGACTAATGCTTTGCAAGTTTAATTTGCCTAAAATTTTGTGTTGCTGCAGTTTTATGTACATGTACATTTATTCCATCATGATTGGTATTTCTGACACTTCATCCCATTTGTTTGAGCAGGAGATTTACTTTCACTTTCTTTGAAAGATGGAAAACATCTGTGATCTATAGCATCCAAAAATTGTATTCCTTGGTATTCTATAAAAATTAAACCAGTACCAAAAAAAGGTCACATTTCAAACAATAAAATTTGATGAAATTTTTCTATAGCAAAAATACTTTAATATCTATGGTAATATTTTGCATATGATAAGACCAGGTGACCTGAGCTTAATAATTCAAAAACTTGGGGGTGGGTGGGTGTCTTATTATTAAACAATGACAGCATCACCAATAGTAAAATCTGCTTATAAGTAAAGTCCAACTGCAAACTTCACAAACCCAGATCTGCCATCAAATAATTAACATTTGGCTCTATTCTGTTTGTTCTACCATTACCTCAAAAAACTTGCATAGACCATGATCTGCTTGCAACATCAGAATCTGGGTTTATGCAGTTTGCAGTTGAACTTAATTTGTCAGCAACTAAATGCAGTAAATATCTAGCTTTGAACATGTCACCAGGCATTAACATATAACTTGAAATTCTTTATATTGCTAGAAAACTCTTTCCTTCTTATCAGACTAGAAAGAATTATTGATATTAACATAAAGTTACATTTAAACCAAAATTTAACATAAATGGTCTCAACAATTTCATTCAGCCCACAGACACATGTAGGAAGCTGCTTGCCCTTGAAATCTGGAATAATCTAATATTTGCTGAATCTAATTGGTCTGCTAAAGCACTGCAGTAGTCAAGTGACAGATATTTCAGTCAGTGACACATCAGTATGTTACAATACCATGACAGATATCTCAATGACATATCAGTATGTTACAATACTATGACAGATATCTCAATGACACATTAGTATGTTACAATACCATGACAGATATCTCAATGACATATCAGTATGTTACAATACTATGACAGATATCTCAATGACACATTAGTATGTTACAATACTATGACAGATATCTCAATGACACATCAGTATGTTACAATACCATGACAGATATCTCAATGTCAGAATCTTACAATACTAAGACAGATGTCTCAATGACACATCAATATGTTACAATATCAAGACAAATATCTGTCAGTGACATATCTCGGTATGTTTCACATCAGTATGTTACAATAAATTGACAGATATCTCAGTCAATGACATATCAACATCAGGTATGTTACAGTACAATGATATGTTTTGGGAATGTCAAAATGTCTGTAATGATACAATACACTGTATCACTATCCCAAATCATAATACTCATGATACAACCTTAGAATATAAGATAGTATGCAACTGTATACATTCAAAGTGCAGGAGATGAGACTAAATTATAAGATTTACTGACTGGTCCAACTTTTTTCATATTATACAATTTTCCTTTAAATGTGTCATATTAGGGCTAAATTTGATGATAAAATACTCTTAATATTTGTTGAAATACATAAAAGCAAGTACGATAAAAGGTAGTACTGAACTGTGATGATAAAACAATGCCTATAAAATGTTGCATATAGTCGCATCTAAGTTTGATTTAACTGCAAACAATGTATGCAATGGTAGATAATAATAATAATAATAATAATAATAATAATAATAATAATAATAATAATAATAATAATGATGATGATGATGATGAAGTCATTGTATAGCGCCTAATCTCTAGAAACTCTAATCGCTTTACAACATTAGAAAACATATAAGATATAAAAAAGCATATATAACATAAAAAGAAGAAGAAAAAAACCCACCATGAATTGAAAAACATAAAACATGCTAACAATATTTAATGTATAAAACATTATTAGGTCTTTCAGTTTGTTTTTGCAGTTGAAATAGAGTTTTAAGAGCACTCTTGAAAGGGATCATTGTGTTTTTGTGTCTAAGTTCAGTAGGCAATTCATTCCACATTGCTGGGCTCTGGTATGAAAAAGAACATTCTCAATATGACTTAATTTTCATAGTGGGAATAATGAGTGTATAATTGTCAGAAGAGGAAGTATCTTGCTGGTATGTACACATTTGTGAGGTCGAATAGGTATGGTGGATTGGAGTCCGTCACTGTAGCGTAGCATAGAGAACAAATTTTTGTTTGATTCTAGATCAAATGGATAGTCAGTGTAGGGTACAGAGCAGCTCAAGATATGCAGCCTGTGTATGTTCATAACATGTTGGTGCAATGTGAGCATATTGTCCAGAGTAACACCTAGGTTTCATACTGACTGTGTGAATTTAATGTTGCTGTTGCTGATATTTATTGTTTGAGGTAAAGGATGTGAATGAGAAAGTCTTTGTGTTGTGATCAGAATGGCCTCAGTTTTATCATGATTCATCTGCAGCTTGTTAGTACATGTCATTCATGATTTCACATCAGAAATGGACCTCTGTACTCCTTGGATGAAAGCATCAGCTTCAGTTGGGTGGCTAGACTTGTATATTTGGTTGTCATCAGTGTACAATTGGTGAGACATTGGGTGATGATCTATAATACCTGAGAATGGCTGAGTGTATAGAATGAAGCGAACATGTCTGAGAACAGACCCCTGTGGAACACCACAACATAGATCAATTGGGCTGGAGTGTATTCCATTTGCAGATATAATCTATCCTGTTGACTAAATAGGACTTGAACAATAGTAAAGCTGTATTGTGAATGCCAAATACATGCTGGAGATGGTGAAGTAATATATCATGGTCTATTGTGTCAAATGCTACAGACAAATCAAGGAGAGTGAGGACCGTAATTTTCTGCTATCCAAAGCAGAGAGAATGTCAGAAGGGTAGTTGCAGTACTGAGGCAAAGGCGATATGCAGACTGTACATTGCTAATGGGAGATTTGAAACTGGGCAGTAGTTCTTTAAATCATTATGGTTGAGTGTAGGTTTCTTCAGCAGAGGCTTTACAATGGCAGTTTTGAAAAATGATGGGAATTCCCCAGATGAGAGAGAGGTATTAACAACATCCATTAGTGAAGGCAATATTGGATCGAATCACTCAAGCAGCAGTGATGTTGGAATTGGATCAAGTTCACAATACTTTCATGCACTCTTCATCATGATTGTCCGTACTAAATCCATAGAGACAGGTTCAAATGCTCCTAATATGCAAGTTACTATTGTTGTTTTTGTTCTATGGTTTACAATTTTTAAGTGCAAGAGAGGCTATACATAGTGGCCAGTATAAATGATGGAGGAAGAATTCAGGAAATCCCAAGAAAAAACCTCCGTCCCACAATAAGCTACTGGCGTGCTTTTTCACATACCCCTGTGGTCAGATATGATTTGGCAGTGAGTGGTAAACATTTCATTCATATAATTATTAAATGTTACATACAGTGTTACATGTTTTGGCTCTTACAAAATGCAGCAAGAATAAAGTGAAAACAGCAAGCATTATAAAATTTAACAAATTATTTATTTACCTAGAAAAACAAGATTAAAAATGAAAAAAAGAACTTTATGTTTTTTTTTTATTCAATCCAAAAATAATCCATGAATTAAAAAATAGGAGTCCTAGTAATAAAAAGTTCTAATGAAACTGAGTTTGAATCCGAATGAAATCCAAAATGGAAAGTAATGATGTTTGCTGTGGTCAGCATTATACTGATGTGTCAACAGTTCTTAACTGAATCACAGAAAATAATATTTCCGTTTTTAAATAATGTGTAAATTTCCACAAATGTCTTTGTCCAAGGATTAATTTAGAGCACAAGTATTTCCAGGTAAACCAAACTTAAAATCCAAATAAATTGAAGAAAATAAAATATTTAGCCCAAAACTTATCACAAAATAAAACACTTTAACTTTTCATGTGTTAAGGCAAGAATAACTATTATTTCACAAAACATTAGTAATCAAAACATCTAGCTACAACACAAAACAGATGACTGGATGTGGGCCAGTCCTCTGGAAACACCAGAGTCTGTAACAACTGCTACATGTTATTGTCACGTACTACAACTATGGCTTCATTCCACTTTATGAATCTTACTCTGAGAAAGAACAAAAAAATAAATTAAAACATTGTTTACTACAAAATATCACTGGTTGTAAATCAAGGTCAAGAACTAGGTCAGCATTAGATACAATGTTTCCATGAATTGTTTACGACTAAATAAAATAAATCAGAACTGAACTTGTATCCAGTAATTAAATTTACATTACAATAGCAAGTAATGGAATAAAACAATTAAAAACTAGTAAACAATTAACTCAAATATAAATTAAATCAAACAAATATAATAGTCGCATCTTAGTTGAATTTAACTGCAAACAATGTATGCAATGGCATATTAAGGTCTATGTTATCTACAGTTCTAGTCAACTTAAATGTGAACATGTACAGCAAATTTTATTACGAAAATGTTATAATACAGCCAGTAAAATGTCAAAGGGGAAACTGATTAAAATAATGGTGATGGTACATTCAAATGGTGATAGTTGTTGTTGTTGTTGTTGTTGTTGGGATTAATGACATTTTTCAGCACAAGATAGGCTATACATGGCGGCTAGTATTAATGCTGGAGGAAGAAGCTGAGTAAACTCTAGAAAGAACTACCAACCCATGAGAAGCTACTGGCAAGCTTTCACATATACCCACATTGGCTGAATGAATCCGAGATTCAAACCCATGTAGACAGAGGTGAGATGGCAGTGATCTGAATTGGAGAGAGCTTTAGACCACTCGGCCACTCTCCAGGGCCCCTATATGATGATAGTACACTGCATGATCAAACTGAGCAAAAAATGCATGGCATATACACCACACCAAAAAGAAATTAAATATTTAAATAGCAGAAAATAATAGTTCACAAACGCTTTATGGAAGCTTGCAGAAATGTTTGGACTGGTAAAGTTGTAAGTGATGGGTAAAAGTTGTTTTAACAGCCAACTTCTTGCAAATACTGAAACAGTGTACTCTCAAAACATAACAAGTATCCATTTTGCTGTGCTAACATTAAAGTTCTTTGTTTTAAATTACTATTCAAATAAACTGCCCTGTTTTTAAATAATCCAATTAATCAAACTAAATCTTTGAATAATTATCCTCTCAGAATTACCCTCATAAACATGAATGGAGAAGGGATGGGTTCTGATTGTTTTAATCAGACTATGACTTTCATGCGCAATAACTTAACATACCCTACAACACTGACAGTCTTGCATATCCCACAACAATGACAACTTTACAAACTCACACGAATGACAGCCTTACAAACCCCACAATAACAGCCTTACATACTCCACAGCGATGACTGAGTTGACAGTAAGTAGAAACATCAAGAAAATAAATCCAATAAGAAAGCAGTTGTTTGAAGGAAGTATTGATTTGAAATAAGTTCCAAGATCCATTAAGGACTGTAGATACATCAAACAATGAATGGTGTCTACGAGACATGCAGTATCCTAGCACAAATAGGGACACTAGGCATATAGATGACACAAGGTGATATGACTAACAGTTCATGAAATCTCTATCAACCAATACACTGTACAGGTTCTACTTAAATATTAAAGTGGTTTTGGGGGATTTAAATGAGCATACATGCTTTCAGAACATGTGTATCTAATTTGAATGTTAAACAATGGCATAATAAATAAACCATTTGTTTTGAAGGTTACTTGAAAGTACAGGGGATATGCAAATATTGGTATTGACTGTAATGCTCATCTCACTTCCAAAGAAATGACCACTTTGATATAGATTCAAAGATTAGCTGATTCTAAATAAATTAAATATTTTATCACATAAAGGAACATTGATGATACTAAGAAGAAAAAGTATCTCCTTTGGTTACCAACCCTTCACTGCTGTCAACTAGAGTGCTTCTGCATTTGTACTGCATAATAATCAAATGTTCCATGTTTTTTTTTATTTTTATTTGAACAGATGGGTATTTTGTAAAGTAATCCAAGAGTTGCAGGTTCAATACCCATCCATGCCTGCCTGGATTGGCAATCCTTGTGAAAGGCACATAGCCTAATTTCCTTGGCATTATATAACCAATAATGTTTTGAAAGTGCCACTAAAAACCAATCAATAAATCATTAGAACATAGAGATACAGTAGTGCATAATGAATTGCTTACACAATAACCAAATATAACACTTTAAAATAGCTGTACTTGGTGACCAATGTTGAACAGAGAAGAGTTATGACTGACAGTCTGCCAATCACCTGCTGAATAGAAACTGACATTTCAAATGAATATTTACTGTTCACTGGTGCATGGCTCAAGTTGTCACATAAAACCTAGTTCAAATTTCTCAATATTAATTAAGGTAAGCATTAAGGGACCTACCATTATATCTGGTGGTGGTTGGGAGGCGATTCATTTTGTGGGAAAAAATCCAGCCCAACAGTAACTTGAAAAAAGTATCTTGATATGATTTATAAGAAAAATTCATAATATATCTATTATATAATTATAGAAAATATAAACTATCTTGAAGAAAAGCCTGGTTAAATAGAAATTCTTATGAGCACCATCCCTCCAACAGATGGTCAGTCCCTGACTTGTTCTAACTGAACCAACCAATAATTGTGTATGAAAATAATTTGACATGATTATCAAGCTAATAACTACCAATGCATAATTTAATGATCTGTTTAAACAAGTCTGTCATTCAGACTAATCATTATTTGATGCTCACACATAGAGAATACCAACATTAACTCATGTGAGAACAAAGCCTTGTTTTTTATTTGGATTAATTAATACCATAGTGATCTAACCCCAAAAAGGAGCAAATAAAGGACCATCAAATTAAATCTAAGAATGTTTTTTCTTAAAAAGCACAAAATATAAATTTGTTAGCAAAGATATTTTGCTATGTTAACATGCTGACAAACTACCTGTAAGTTCTGTACCATTTATTTGCTAATGTCCTTTGCAATTACTGTACTTTTTCAAACAATGTTATGATACAATCACATCTGTAAGTATTAAAAAAAAAAAAGTTACAAAAGTTATACCATATAGGGAATTTTATAGATATATCCACAAACTGGGTTAATTATATAAATCCAGTAAGTAGCAATAACAAGATTTGGCAGCTATGTCAGTGGTCTGACTATTTCCATTTTCATTTTCTAGCAAGTAGACATTTTAGGTTCTTTATGACCATTCATTCATGACGAATACCGGGTAGATATAAGAAAATTTTCATGATATAGTTACAATTGTGACCATATCTGGGTCAAGGGGAAATAACCATTTTAGTTTAGGCCCAAGTTTACATCATCCAAAGCCATTTAATAATAGCATCTGTTCAGGAGGCCATCCTAAGTATCAGGTTGGCACCATTTTCCTACAGGACCATCTAGATATCATATCAAGTATTTTAGTAAACATGACATGTTGATACATGTATCAAAATCCATTCTCAAGTAGTAAATAATTTTTAAAAAATTCAATATGGATGCTGTGTTCACCATTCTGGATTTCTGAGGAACACCATTTTAATTTAAGACAAAGCAGACCCTGGGATATATGGGTTTGTTAAGTTTCAGGGCAACCCTCCCAGTGGATCTGAAGGGGAGTGGTAACAAACAAGTTAATGGATACCAGACACTGAACTTATGGACAACAGATAATATACCCTGGACAAAAGGTATGGGCAGCCATCACTGCCAAAATTACATTATTCAAATAATGTAGTATGAAATAAAATGATTTAACCCAGCAAATGAAATAATAAATCCAGATTCCAAAGGATGTGGTATCACAAAAAATGATTTAATTAACAAAACTGAATGATGAATTAGATTCCAAAAGACATGGTATTAAATTAAATGATGTAGTGTGAAATTAAATGATTTTACCCACAATTGGAATGATTTATTCAGATTACAAATGATGTTACATGATACGAAATGATGTAGCATGAAACGAAATGATTGAACCCTAAAAATGAATTCAGATTTAAAATGAATTGAATTTACATAGCATAAAATCAAATTCAGATTCTAAATGACGTTATATTAAATAAAATGGTTTGAAGAAGAAAATGGAATGATGAAATCTGTTTCCAAATGACGTGGTATTAGATACAATGATGTAGTCTAAAATGAAATTATTAAATCCAACAAACAAAATGATGAACTTAGATTTAAAACAATTCGGTATTGAATAAAAATGCTCTGAATAACCAAATGGAATAATGCATTTAGATTCCAAACAACATGGTATTAAATAAAATGTCTTGAAAGTAAACAGTCTGAGTGTGAACAGCACCTCAAATTCAATTATTAAAATGTCATTTGGAATCAGAATTCATCTTTCCATTTTGTTGTTTAAATCATTTAATTTAATACCAGATCAATTATAATTTAAATTCATGATTTCATTTGTTGAATCATTTAATTTTAGATTACATCATTTTAATTTGATCATCATTTGGAAGAAGATATTATTAATTTGTTTTGTTCTTTTAAACATTTAATTTCATACTAATTCATTTTATTTAATACCACGTCATTTGGAATCTAAATTCATTATTTAATTTTTGATGTTCAATCATTTTATTTGATTAATGTAATTTGGGCAGTTATGGTTGCCCATACAAAGGCCACTGAATTGAAGCTTGTCTGGTCAGCTAAAAACATACAAGACCACAAGAAAGAAGAAACACATGATACTCTTAATTAAAATCTCAAGTTTTGATTTACACTTCACACTTTCAAATATGTTTTAGCACAAGAAAATTAGTGTCACTAGCAAGGCTTTTTTTAATGGTATTCACTCTTGGTGGCAAGTGGATCAAGCCATCATAAAAATATTTTGAACACATACATGTGCATTTTGGTAGAAGAAATATATTTTCCAAAACAATATGCATCTTTATTGGAATTGTATAGCTCACTGATTGAAATATTTAAAGATGAGAAAAATGTCCATGTTGCCAAATCATCCAAAGTGAAAACTAGAGCATATACAAACATGTATATAGTATGAATGCATTGGTAACTGCAGACTTTATTGCATCTACCCACTTATCAAATAGTGCATGTTTTTTTAATACAATTTTATGTGTTTACATATGTCAGAATATCTGAGAAATGCTCAACACCCAAACATAACACCCTATTCATAGATACACTTTGACCAAAATTGAACAGATAAGGGTTATTATTCACAGCCTGCCAAATTGCCAATTACCTGTTGAATTAAAAAGTATTTGCTAACAGAATATCCATTATTCACCAGAGCACAACAGTCTAATAAAATCTGGCTCAAATTTCTGTACATTAATTATGGTAAACACTCTAACTAGGTTGTAATTCTGTGGGAATGGCATTCCCTTACATTTGTTTTGCATATTCCATTACTTTTTTGTGTGTTCCTTGCCATTGCCCCCCTCCCCCCATCAAAGTAACATGAGTTTTCCTCACTTTTTCATTGTATTTTCTCACCTTTTTATTTAGCATTACAGCACTGACTGTAAACTTATCCCCATGTGAACCAGACAACAATAATAGGTAAAAATTGATTGAAATAATTATAAGTAGACTGGATCTATATTTCTCTAACTCAACTGGATAAGTGAAAACTTGGATAAACAAGTCTGCTTTTCATGAAGACTCTACATCACTATATGTTCACACATAACATATGCATGAATTATCCATAGTATTATTGATTCAGTTCAATTTTATTCTTGGTTAAAATCCATCAAATTAGTTCCTTCGGTTTGCAAATGCATGTATTACAGCAGCATATGAACAAACTGTGCAAAGCTGAATTCTAACACGCGCTTGAGTTGATGACTTCAATGTTGCTAAGGAAATGAGTACATTATATTTATAAAAAGAGCAACATGAATGGCAAGCTAATCCCTTTTGTTTACATGTGCATTTAGAGGTGCCAAATAATGCTGATTATTCAGATTGTGACAATATTGTACTTAAGATAGCATTAAATACTGTTATAACCCCTATCCAATATCAACTTGCTGTATTACATTTCATATGTATTTGTACATAAAGACCTTGTAATTAGTTTGGCAGATACTGACAATTTTCATGTTTCATGCAATGATCAAAAACTATTTTTCTCATGAAAAGACGGTTATAACTATTATGCAACAATGCTATCAGATGAATCAATTATAAAAACTTACCTCCTCCGATCAAAATTCAGCCACCAACACTTATGAAATGAAAACCTACACTTGTATCACACAATACTCACATTCAGATATTAAGATAGGTATGAACTGTATATGTGATTCAAATAATTGCCATCAAGTTGAACGATAACTTTCTGTCTTCATCAAAATAATGACAAGTTAAGACCACTTTACATACACAAATATTTACAACTAAAACACTTACACAACAATCTTTATCTCTCAAAAGCAATTGAGGGAAATATTATTATCACAAAACAGCAGGTTTGTTAGTTTACATCCCATTCAAAAGCAGTACCATTTGTACACTGTATTCACATAAATATCAATTAAATTAAATTACATAAACCCAGATCTTATGTCACATAACGCACTAGAAGAACTGGGTCCATGCAATTTGTTAGTAGTAATCGACAGAACAGAAAACATGGATTCTGATCAGCTGGCACATTGTGTGGTGGTAATTTAGGGTTTAAGTTGTGTGTAACTGGACTTAAAAGTGAGTATGTATGGTATATTTCTTTTCTGTGGTAAATAGTTTACAAACCTAACAATGTTCTATGTAAATATTGGCCATGCACACCATATATTTATTGATATGAATTGTGAATGATAACAAGGAAATCAATATTAGAAGAATGGAATTAATTCAAAGATATATAATACCATTATATTATCAATGAAGAATAATCAAAATTATCATATATGCTCACTTATGAGTCCAAATGCAAACTGTATAGATCCAGATCTACTTGTGCATTATATGCCAGCAGATCTAGGTATGTGCAGCTTGTTTTATGTAAACAGTAGAACAACGAACATAGACTCTGAGCTGCAGGTGCATTGTGTTACATCTGATAAGGATTTTGTTGTTTGTAGTTTTATTTGACTTGTAAGTGAGCGTATATGGTAGTACCCACCCATCCAGAGCAACTTGGTCTTTATCAAGATTCTGACCAGTATAATAGACACTTAAGCAAGATATGTCAAAGAGTCAGTCAACAATGTTTTTGCATGGTATGAATGGATCTATGCTCTCTGGTCAACTGAGAGGAACTTCAAACAAATTTCATTAAATCCTATATTTTACATCAATCAATATCATTACACACAAAATAACATTTTAAAAACTCTTATAATTGATCCCCAACCAAACATATTGATTTCATTGTTAGTACTTGTAATAAATGTGCATAATAATAATAATAATAATAATAATAATAATAATAATAATAATAATAATAATAATAATAATAACAACAACAATAATAATAATAATAATAGTACATGTATGGTCATTTTAATAAATATAATACTCTACTCTGTTATATGAAAACCATTACATGACAATTATCCCAACCCATCCCTATATACTGTAGACAGACACTGGCAAAACAAAATTTGTGGCAAAACAATTAGGTATGTCGGTTTCAGATGACTTCCAATTAAAAAATATTAGTTTTTATGAGTTTGCAAGTTTTTAAAAAATACTATTACTTGTGTAATTATTTAATATTGTTTATATTATTATTTTTTATGGACTTTTTAGGTATCAATTTCAATTATTGAAATTTACATAATAATAATAAAGCTTAAATTTTAAGAATATTTAACTGTTTTGGTGTTCTGGTGTCATTAGTAAACATAGATAAGATGAGATAAAATCTCTTTGATGGCATTATCAGATAGCAAGGTGATCTAAACAAAACAATATACATAAATACGGTACTCAAGATCGGTTTTAAGACCGTCAAGGTCAAATTTATTTATAGTTGGATTTCACAATAATAACATAAGCTGACCTTTTATGCTGTCATTATTTAAAGACTGAAACCTAAGAAGTGTAGGATATTAAAATTAAAACTATGCATGCTAGCATTAAACACATCATACACTAAGACTCATGCAACATTAGCAAACTGATGGATTAAAAACATTAACTTTAAATACTAATGCAAACATAAAAAAATTACTCAGC
Organism: Unio pictorum; assembly: GCA_030141615.1. Taxonomy (NCBI): domain Eukaryota; kingdom Metazoa; phylum Mollusca; class Bivalvia; order Unionida; family Unionidae; genus Unio; species Unio pictorum. The sequence goes on from JARLTB010000101.1 coordinate 1,849,227, forward strand.
TGGCAGACTGCTGGACACCTAAGTTAGGGGTAACAGGTTTAACACCTATCCTGGGCAGACTGGATAAGCCTCATTTTCTCAGGATGATATGTCCAATAATTGTGTTAGGGTACCATTAAAAACACCAAACAACATCAAGCAAATAATGAACAAACCAACCAAACAACCAACCAACCACCAAGCAACCATAATAACATTAAGAATTGACAAATTACATTACAAACATAAAATCATAATAAACACTGTATGGACAATAAGACATAAATGGCTACAAGTACATAATATAGCATAATAAGATAAATTATATGCATAATTCAATCATCTACAGTATACATATACATGCCGACATTTATAGTTTGCCTGATACATTGAGAAGACTAACTTATCAGTAATTCAAATCATTATTATTAACAACGGATATTATCATCATACTGATTTCCTTAGAATCACTGTATTAATGAATAATGACTGTAGAACCTCTAAAAGTCACCATCAAATCACATATCAATTAATAAATATCACTAATGGGAAACAATCAGTTGTTGTTGTAGGGTTTAATGACATTTTTCAGCACATGATAGACTGTACATGGTGGACAGAATTAATGGTGTATAAAGAACCTGGGAAAAACACTGGAAAGAACCACCAACCCATGAAAAGCTACTATCAAGCTTTCTCACATACCCACACTGTCCGAAACTGAGACTCGAACCCACGCAGAAAGAGGTGAGATGGCAGTGATAGATAATGGAGAGCGCTTTTGACCACTCAGCCACTCAGGGTCTCGGAAACAATCAGGAAGTACAGCATGAAAATTATACTACAGGACAAATACATGGGTGTATTCAATATGGCTTTGCTGTCCACCTCGTCTTTCAGGTTGAGCTGTCTAACTATAAGAATGAAACATTAAACTTGGCATATAATGATATATGTGTTTCATAAAACAAGACACTATTTTTATAATGGACAGTGCACAGTCCCCTTTTACCCCTGCCCCCTTCCACTGTCTATGGTGGTTAGGTAGAAACTAATATACCAGTTGGTAATGTTTTCTTTGCTGGGCAATGTAAATTATTTGGTACAAACTAACTGGCTCTGGTGGCAGAGAAGTTAAATTTCAAACTAACTAGCTCTGGTAAGAATGTGAAGCTGCGTTTCAAAAGAGGACTGGGAAGACAGGGTGTATTGTCTCCCTCTTAGTAAGAGGGGTAGATAATTTAATTTAGCTATGTTATCTTGGGATTGATCCCCTTCAATGTTATGACCCGGTGTGAGTGAATAGATAGAACATCAACAGAGAAATGGGCAAGATTATTGGTAAGAAATAATGCAAAAAGAGCTCCTTTTGATAAGGAAATAATAAATTTAATCGAAACCAATAATTCTGGTAATTTAAATTCAACTTTTGAACTCGTCACTTCTTTTTTTTCCAGACTTCACTCATCACTTCTCTTTTTTACAGACTTCCATCTTCAGACTGTCCCATCTCATTCTCTCTCAGAAAACTGTTTCCTTAAAGGACAAAATTGTCCTTAAATCTCTATATGTACGACTTTGTAAATGTATATAAAATTCCTTCACTTACGTTACCACTAGATATCCAGACACTGCTTAAATTCTGACAGTAACAGGTCAAAATTTACCATGTAAAATTATATACCTTAAATGCTGTTATCTTTAAAAATTGTGCTTCAAAGCAATACACACCGTCTTTTCTCACAAGACAGACAATTAACTGGTCCATTTTCTTGATTAACAAGGAAAGCACTATTCTTTTTCCTAGAAGCCAAACTTTTCTCTCTCTGAAAATTTAGAACTAGGTAAAGAATTTTGACCATGGTTGTCACTTTTAATTCACATTACATGTACTTCCAAGGTGTATGCCTTAATTTTACTTGGACCAATCATTATAGCAGTGGTTCCAAATTTTTTCCATAGATAACATTTCTTTTGTCAGTCAGAATCTCTGAATTACATACAAGGGTCAAAGTTATCTCAATGTGACACACACATAATATGCAAGAAAATCCATCAAAAGAATGTGTGTGACTGTACATGCATGCATGCATGCATCCATCCATCCATACATCCATCCATCCATTCATCCATCCATCCATCCATCCATACATACATACATACATACATACATACATACATACATACATACATACATACATACATACATACATACATACATACATATCTATCTATCTACCTACCTACCTACCTACCTACCTACATTGTAATAATAATGAAGACTTTGTATAGCACCTGCTCTTAATTGATTGATTGATTGATTGATAGATAGATAGATAGATAGATAGATAGATAGATAGATAGATAGATAGATAGATAGATAGATAGATAGATAGATAGATAGAAGCATGCCGCAAGAACAACAAAGAAATAGTGTTTACACATACATGTATTTATGCTCAATTAAGTCTTGTGCAATTATCTGTTACTATTGTATTAATTTGCATAAATGTTTGCAATTTGTTGATGTATGTATGCAATTAAGTCATTGTTTACATACTGTTGTATTTAATATATACAACACTATTCCAATCAGGCATGCAAGGTAAGTGCACTTGTACAAAGTGAACAATTAAATTAATGTTTACTTCTCATATAGTAATAAACAAGAAATTATAGTCTACAGTTACATTGTGTATGATGGACTAATTACTTAATACACATTATCATTACATGATAACATGTCAGGACAATCAGGTAGGTGCATGTATTTAAAATAAGTAAGCAACACAACAGTGTTGAATAGACAGTCTATTTAAGTGCCATGTTGTCAATGAAACCACTACTCAAACAATATGAACAGGATAGGCATGTAATGGTTTGTCAACAATAACAATAATTACAAGGTAAATAATAACAATTATTTAGGGAACAAAGAAAATATTATAAGCTCTAATTAAATTTCTGCCACAACCATTATATATGTTTGCTTATATTCATGGTGACATATATCAGCTTTTGTGGTAATTTATTTAAAATCCACCATAAAGGATTTATTTACTATTGCAAAATTCTCATGAAATAATTGGTTTTATTACTATATTTCTGCAAGTTTTCCCAAACTCTAACATGTGCTGCTATCTAGGGACTAATTATATACATAACTGAGGTAATTAACTGACTAATGATGCAGCATTGAGGTAATTAACTGACTGATGATTTTGCATTAATGAGGTAATTAACTAACTGTTGATAAATCATTATTGAGGTAATTGACTGAAAAGGTAGCATTATTGAGGTAATTAACTGATTGATGATATACATTACTGGGGTAATTAACTGACTGATGATGTAGCATTATTGAGGTAATTAACTGACTGATGACACAACAACATTACTGAGGTAATTAACTATTTCAGGTCATTTGCTGTGGTGGCACAGCCCATTCAACCTTTGCAATTATGTGTTCACAGGCCCCATTTTAAAATGTTTTCCCATCAAACAACTTTTTATGGGGACAGGGCTTCAGTTTTGCTGGATGGGGCCAGAATTTCTAGCTATGACAATGGTCTAATGGCTGTCAAAAAGATTACTGTCTTGCCACCATATATCATCTACAAATTCAAATTGTTACAACTTTTATTTTTCTAATGTTTTCATTATATGTATTATCAAAGTGACTGGTTATTACAGTCCTATCACAAAACAATCAATGTAAACCCAAAAGGAAAGCAGTGGATGAAGTATTTATTTGGTAAAATTAACACACAATACTTAAAACATTTTGATACAAAGAATAAAACATATAGTGAGCAACATAAGAACAGTATACAAGACAACGATAAAATTTTAACCAATACAAGATATAAAATAATACCAGCAAACACAATGTACAAAAGATGTACATATTACATAATTAAAACATAGACATGCTGATTAAAAAAATAATTATCCCATAAAGCCTTTATGAGCTTGTATGAAATAGAGTCTCAGCTGTTGTTTGGATATTATGGGGCATAACCTTGAATAATGACATTTAACAAAATAAGCAGATAAAAATAATAGGTAACAATAGGGGTACACTTAATGGATTACAGATCATAGAAACAGGATATTTCATTTTGTACCTTATATGTTTTCAGCATGTTTTTATGTTTTCCAATTTCATAGTTTTTGTTTTTTGTTTTTCTGTAGTGTAGTCATATCATTATAAATGTTATAAAGAGCTTAGAGGTTTTAAAGATTAGGCAATATAAAAAAATCCTCATTACTATTATTATTATTATTATTATTATTATTATTATTATTATTATTATTATTATTATTATACAATCAAATAAAACAACACACAAACACATCAGATAGAAAGAATGATACAGTAGAAGATAATTTGATGAAATGTAGACTACATTGTTCCTTGGACAAGAATAGGTCTCATAAATTCATAATTTGCTGAGTTTTTTATATGTTAAAATTAACTTATCATATGTTATATTATCTTAATCATGTAGTCATTGGGTCTAATGATGATGTAGTCATTGGGTCTAATGATGATGTAGTCATTGGGTCTAATGATGATGTAGTCATTGGGTCTAATGATGATGTAGTCATTGGGTCTAATGATGATGTAGTCATTGGGTCTAATGATGATGTAGTCATTTGGTCTAATGATGATGTAGTCATTGGGTCTAATGATGATGTAGTCATTTGGTCTAATGATGATGTAGTCATTGGGTCTAATGATGATGTAGTCATTGGGTCTAATGATGATGTAGTCATTGGGTCTAATGATGATGTAGTCATTGGGTCTAATGATGATGTAGTCATTGGGTCTAATGATGATGTAGTCATTGGGTCTAATGATGATGTAGCCATTGGGTCAAATGATGATGTAGCCATTCAGTCTAATGCTGCATAAGGATTACAAGCTTTCTTTGACAAGTTACAACTTTTATGACAAATTTAAGTAAAACACAAATGTGTATAAGAACCAAACTTATTATTTTTAATAAGTCTGAAAAACTGCTCAAAGATTTCAAAATTTATCAACTTGTAAATATAGCAGCTGAATGTACTTGATAAGTACAAGTGACTTTTGATTTCAACCTTTAGCCCTGAGGTGTTGTACACATCTAAAGTTTCTTCTCAGTTTACCTCTACCCTTTAAAACTGTTCTATGCTATTATAGATCTTCAGAATTGATAGTCATAATTAAATTAGAATATTTAGATGCCCCTCTCTCTCTCTCTCTCTCTCTCTCTCTCTCTCTCTCTCTCTCTCTCTCTCATATACAAAATATTTTAACTAAACTATAATGTTATATAATTTTTTATGAAAATTGGGTTATGAAATATATGGGAAAACCAAAGCACCATAGTGATAAATTGACTGATATTTATTAATAATAAAACACTTTTTAAAAAGTCACAAAGAATTTTTTTAAGCAAATATTTTTTTAAAAATAATTTTAATTCTTCAAACAGTAATAAATGTTTTACTTATATCAAATTGCAAAACTAATATTTACCAGAACTAAATTATCCTGGCAATAAATTATCATTTTTGTTAGGCTACAGATTAGCTTACATAGTCTAAATATGGTACTTATGGCAGATTGTCTAAGACTAAGACTAGCTGATATCATACCATCTTTCAGAAAAATGAATGACTATGACAATTTTATATTTTAACTTAATGGGATTAATGATTACAAAGGTTCAGTTTTTCAAGATTTTCAAGTAATAAAGTATATATATAATGTGTATGACCTGTCACATGGTACATGCATTTATGAGATTTATTTTACTGGATTTTGTTCTTTTAACAATATAATACACTGAACTGAATTATATTGGTTTAAATAGTATTTATTTATGAAAGGCATGATGGAAAGTACACAAGAGATAGTAAGGACTGCACAAAAAGAATAAGCTTATTTCAAGCTGTTTCCTCATTAACAATACTATTTACTTATATAATGTGGCAGATGTGATTAATGAAGACATACTATTGCACACATTGAAACATAATAAGATTGTAAAAGAAAATAATAATATAATATAGTTATATCATCCCACGGTATGTATCCAGTGTTTACAGCATAAACATTTTAATGTATACCTGCAAATCAACAAATGTGGCAGAAGAAGATTTAAACAATGGTATAAAGATGGTGGTGTTGGTTAATAATGATGCTGATGTAACGGTGGTAGTTGAAAGTTGGACATGGTGGTGGTAGTGGTAACCAACACAGTTTTTGTTTCCTGACACTTTATAATTTTTACAGCATTCACGTTAAATAATATCAATAAGTACTCCAAGTAGCTGTGAAGAAGAAAATGACATTGGTCATGATGATGGCGTTGTGGTAACTTAAGTTTGAGAATGTGTCAATCGTATTTATTAGATTTTCTGTAACTGACAATGATAACATGCTTCGGATTTTGTCGTGTACGGAGTAGAAAATCCACGCACCTGTCAGTACCTGTTGATTAGCATCGGATGCGACATAATAACAATAATACACTGGTTTCTGTAATGACCACACTTTTAAATACGATTATTTTCCACTGAGTTAGTTACAAAACAGAAAACAGCTTACCGTCAACATCCCCATAGTACTTATTTAACATGAACTAGTTAAATACAAACACGCTTCACATGCGTTTGGTCCACTGCCACTTTGCGTCGCCAATAACTTGTTTATACAAATTGGGAATCACCCCTTTGAGTGTTGGTAAGGAACGAAAACGAGGCAGACGTAAATCTTAATAAGAGGTAATATCCGTAAACAGCTATGGCTGCTGTGTGTACTGCCAGATCAATAACAAACTTCAAGATCATCGCTTTCTGTTCTTACAGATGCTCACATCGTTTGTCTTCATGTAGCATCAACAAACTCTATTAGTAAGCAGTATTTGCAAATATTGACAGCGTGTATATACGAACCAGCAAGTGGAAAAGTTTCCGTTTTGGAATAGAAGGGCCACTGTACAGAACTGTTATTTCCTTATCGCGGAAAGTGATTCCAATAATATTGATACTGTTATTGAGAAGGTATATGTAAGCAGCCCGTGAAAAGACGTTTCTAAGGTATATTTAAAAGCACTGGAAGCTAAAATGGTGTTATATCACTTTAATTTAAGTCATTTTTGTATACTATTTTTTCATATTTTTATTACGTATTTACGTTTTTACTGTTGTTATAAATATTGTTTTCTGTGTGACTATCCAGGCAGTAGTAACTAGGAAACTAGAGCAACAAAATGTTTTCCACTCGTTATTTTTGGGACTGGCGGCGGTTTAAAAAAAGGGAATAATTTGTTGGTCTAATAGGAAACTTATCTAGAATGCATGTAAAGGTCAAACTGTATTAAGCAGTTTCATTGTTAGCATATGAACCAATGGAATATAGGGTATAACGAGGCAGTAAATAGTGAAATAGAGATGCTGTTTGTATGAAATATTGATATTTATTATTACTGTGGCAGTAGTAAAGAAGGAAATTGCTTTGCTTGAAGTTGAGATGGTAAATGTGAGAACCAACCTCTAAGACATATCTACCTCAGAAATGACAGCAATTTAACTTGTATACTTGAACATCAAATTCAGAAATCCCATGAATTGTGTGCAAAGGCATGGTTAGATGTGATGTAAGAGATGGCTAAGAACCTCAGATATTTTCATGACTTCTTTTTCTTCTTCAGCAAGTCATACAAAGTCGTAACATAGCAAAATAAATTTAGACAAATGTCTATTTTTCAAGGTCACTGTAAGTACAGCTTTTTGCCCAGTCAATAGCCATTCATAATTTTTCAGACATTGCTAATGAGGCTGCCAACTTGATATCTTTCAAAATGGAGTTGGTCAAACTCACTATCTAAACCCAATGTTAGCAACAACTTCAAGTAGTCTTAGTGATCACCTGAGCTGTGCCATATGAGATCACTTTAGATGTGCCATTTGAGATATATTCCATATTCTCTCTGGTCAAGGTTTAAAAATTTGCAAATATTGTTGGCAAATCTGTCATGTTATCTCTCCTTTTTCTACCGTTACTGTTTTTTTTCTCCCATCCATTTTTGCTCTACTTTTACCATATGCCACACATCATATATTAGTGACTGTTGTGATGAAACATGAACTTGGAGATCATGTGCAATAAGGGCTAGTCATCAAATCATCTGACACAGGTACCATTTTTCTTAGTTTTGATCTTCATGCTTTAATGGGGGATATTAATTAATCACTACATTTATCCGTATGTCATTCTGACCATAACTCCATATCTTAAACTGCAGGCTGGAGATTCAGAAAACTTGGCACATAGATTGTCTATTTGATATTTAACCATATGTGAGAGGGATTTAGTTTTTGGGACCTTCCCACAGGGTCATTGAGAAAGGTTATATATACAAAAATTGCATTGACATAATTCAATATTATTTAGACATGTAGTTATAGTATTGGGACACATGATGATTGTAACAGGTTTTGGGTTATGACCTCTGGTAAGCATTGATAGGGTGGAGTGCTGGGGTAAAAGTAATAGTAAGGAATATGTAATTAAAAGGGCATGGAGTTTCATTAGCTCAATGTTGTTAAAAAAAAATATACAACTTAAGATTGTACTAATTGTCTAGCCACATTTCCTAGTCAAGACTACTGTACACACATGACCAATTATTATCAGTTAGACATGCACCATGCTAAACATTTCCAAGACTAATTTTGATATTTAATATTTATTTTCAAGTCATATGGAACAATTAGGTAGTTAATATTACTGCAGGTATTTGTAAGTGAAGTCTTATTCCATGTTCATGTTTATTTGACTTATTATAAACATAATTTGACCTCTAGATCAAAACAGTATTTCAGGAAATGGTTTTTTTTTTAATGGAACTTGCCCCATTTTAAAAGTCTATTATTGCTAAAGAGTTTCAAACTAATGAAAACTCTTTTCTGACAAGAAGTGATAAGAAGATGAGCCTGTGTAAGATTTATATTGACCAAGGTAGATAAGAGTTGTTGTCCTGTTTATGGAACAGTGCTGTTTTAGAAGAGGTGGGGGGTGGTGTAATACTCTAATACCCTCTGCCTGTCCAGTGTGCCAATTAACTGTCCAGTTGTTCTTTTTGTAACTCACCTTCTAAACTGTTTGGTGGATAATCACCAGCACATGGTAAATAGTACTGTAGGCTGCTGATGTGGTGACAGACTAAAATAGATTTTAGGTCTCTAGACTCAGTCACTGTACAGTGACAGTGAAATTTTTAAAAAATTTTGGCTCAATCTTTAATGCAGTTATAGCAGGAGGGCGTATAATGTTATAATGTACATAACAATTTTTTTTGTGGTCATGTAATCAGTCCAAGGTCTCTTTGTTTCTTTGTTGGCTTTTTTTTCTCAAATTCAGGTCATCTTTATTCCTTCCTTTCACAAAAGGATGCAAGAGAAGGTTACATACATTATAAGAAAATGTAACAGTATGGCAGACTGTCAGATGTATAGGCCAAGAAACATAAACCAGATCTTTTTTCAGTACAAAGTCAGCTAGCATATATACTCACTCATAAGCAAAGTCCCACTGCAAACTGCACAGACCCAGATCTGCCAGCACATAGTGTGCAGTTTGATAGGAGTAATTGAACAAGCATAAAAGACCTTGATCTGCAGACACAGCAGATCAGGATCTGTGTTGTTTACAGTTTGACTTGACATATAAGTGAGAATATACAGTACATATGTAAGTTTCTAAGACTCACTTGAAGACAATTATCATTAACTATGCTAAGAAATTGGCATCACTTGATACATGAGAGTAATCCATGAATTTAGGCTTTATCTATGACAGCTTCTCTGTTAACTTGCAGGATTTATTCAACTGTGTAAATTCTGCTTTGAGACTATAAAACCAATTTTTGATCCAATTTTGTAAGAATATTCATATAATAATAATAATAATAATAATAATAATAATAATAATAATAATAATAATAATAATAATAATGAGGACTTTGTATAGCGCCTAATCTTTCGAAGCTCTAAGCACTTTACACCATCTATAATGATATTACTACACTACAGAAAAACAAATGACAAAAACAATGAAATTGGAAAACATAAAAACATGCTGAAAACATATAAGATACAAAACATTATTAGGTCTCTAAGTTTGTCTCTGCAGTCGAAACAGGTGAGTCTTAAGAGCACTCTTAAAAGGGACCACTGTGTCTTTGTGTCTAATTTCAATGAGCAATTCGTTCCAATATCACTTGCTCTTCCACATTTTAGTGTTAGGTGGCTAGCCTTGCTAACATTTGGCTTCCAGATTGAACTCAGATATAAAGCATATTGTCATATTTTACACAAACAAGGGGCAAAAAAACCATCAAGAATTATTATAACACATTAGAGCTACACAAGTATTTGTATTTAAGTATTCAATTCAAAGTTGTTTGTGTATTTCTCATGCCATAAAGAAGCACAGTCAATGTTTTACTGTGGCCCATTTACCAGTAGTTGGTGTAAATTGTGTTACTGATATATATATATAAATTGTGTTACTGATATATATATATATATATATATATATATATATATATATATATATATATATATATATATATTTTCTTGATATTCCATGGACAATTTAAATTATAGTTCATAATCTGGGTAGAGAGACTCTTAAAAATTAGCTCATCCCAGCAGAGGCATAGCGAGGGGGGGGGACGGGGGGTACATATGTTCCCGGGCGCCAAGGTACAGGGGCGCCAAAGTGAGGTTTGCAACGTTACATTATAATAAGAAAACAAGGGTAATAAATCTGTCACAAGATCGCTGGGGCACCAATTTTATAGTTTGTCCCCGGGCGCAAAATATCATCGCTACACCTCTGCATCCCAGGATAGGCTGGCTCACAATCATTTGATTAGTTCTCAGAGCTAGGCTGGCTCACAGTCATTTGTTGTTGTTCTCAGAGTTCGGCTGGCTCACAGTCATTTGATGTGTTCTCATAGTTAGGCTGGCTCACAGTCATTTGATTAGTTCTCAGAGTTAGACTGGCTCACAGTCATTTGTTGTGTTCTCAGAGTTCGGCTGGCTCACAGTCATTTGATTAGTTCTCAGAGTTAGACTGGTTCACAGTCATTTGTTGTGTTCTCATAGTTAGGCTGGCTCACAGTCATTTGATTAGTTCTCAGAGTTCGGCTGGCTCACAGTCATTTGATGTGTTCTCATAGTTAGGCTGGCTCACAGTCATTTGATGTGTTCTCATAGTTAGGCTAGCTCACAGTCATTTGATTAGTTCTCAGAGTTAGTTTGGCTCACAGTCATTTGTTGTGTTCTCAGAGTTCGGCTGGCTCACAGTCATTTGATTAGTTCTCAGAGTTAGACTGGCTCACAGTCATTTGTTGTGTTCTCAGAGTTAGGCTGCTCAGTCATTTGTTGTTGTTCTCCGAGTTCGGCTGACTCACAGTCATTTGATTAGTTCTCAGAGTTAGACTGGCTCACAGTTATTTGTTGTGTTTTTGTTCTCAGAGTTAGGCTGACTCAGTCATTTGTTGTGTTCTCAGAGGCATAAGAGAGATTGATGATTATTTTACCAGTAGTCTCCTCATCATTGCAAACAAAAATACAATAACATATATACTCACTAATAAGTCAAGTCAAACTGCAAAGAAAAAATGATCCTGATCTGCAGTAACATACTTTACCTGCTGATCAAGGTCTTTGTTGTTTGTTCTAATGATAACTCCTAACAAACTGCATAGACCCAGATCTGTCAGTATATCATGTAGTGGCAGATCAGAGTGTGCAGTTTGCTGTTGGACTCTCCATATAAGTGAGCATATACAGTATATACTTCTGTATAAGTTGACAGGTGGCTGCTTAATGCATGTGGGGTCAGTTAAAACAGAGTTGTATGTAGTTCTAAGCCATAAATTAATGGACCATATGCATTAAACTTTAATCTATCGCTCTGTCCATGGCAACTAGTGGGGGGGGGGGGAAATTGAGTTAACCCCTTAATTGCACTGTCAGTTTCAATGAAAATCTTTTTAGGAATGTTTTATTGAGCATATTCTGTTAGTGCTATGTTTCTAGTTGTTTTGCTTTCATAGCAGTTTGATGAACAATGTATTTGTCTTTTTAATATCCCTTTAGAAATAATAAGCAAGTTAAGATCAGCATATAAGGGAGTTGTCTTTTATGATATGTTTAGTAAACTTGTTTTTGTGGCTTCCAAAGCAACTGATGGAGAATTTATTTTGATAATTCCTCCCAAATTGTTAGGTCAGGATAGTTAAAACTATTGTATACAAGTTCTTCAGATGTTATGGTTTTGTGGCTTCCTCATCAATTATGTGGTTTCCATGGCATCCAGGCATATTTATGGCTAGTAGCTGTGTGACTTTCATTGCAACTAAAACATGTTCTAATAAATTTGAGCTCTTGGTGGCTTCCATTGTAGAAGTGTCACTTCCATGGCACCAGGCAGAGAAAGGTATTTTGAGATTTTCAGAACTACTGAGCCAAATTCAGTTATATTTGAGCATGTTTTTCAAGCATCTTTCCTTGTAACCATGTGACTTTCCTAGCAGCCAATTGAAAATTATATTTTTAAATATATCCTTCAAACCTATTATATAAATTTCAGAAATTGTTGTTAGATACTTTTGTAGGACATATTTTCTACTAAAATTGTGTCTTTAGCTTTCAGTTAAAAAATGCCTTTAAACACAAATTTCTTGGTCATTTTTTTGGGTACAAACTCATAAACCCAGAATTGGATATTCTGTGATTTTTTTGGGGGTAAGATATACCAATCATATTCTTATTCATTTTGTTAAAAATCTACATCAGTTCATACCAGTATTTTGATCTATTTTGTTTTTGTAGATGTAAGAAATGCAGAAATCAGCTGTGATTTCAACAGAGAATCTCTACCAGATAAAGGCTCCCCTGGCAACCTTTGACACAGTTGACTTAGGTGATGAGGATGCACTGGATTGGCCCCAGCCAACATTATTAGTAGCAGAAACAATCACTGAAGTGGTTGAATCGACTTCAAGCTCAGCCTCCGATTCAAACAAGGACCTAGAGGTTTTAGATCAAAACAGTCACAGTGTTCTAAATGGTAAAGATGAAGAAAAAGGTGATGTGACATCAGACAAGACATCAGCTACAAGTGACACTGCCAGTGAATATGATACAGTTAATTTTGGACTGTTTAAGAAGAGAAAGAACATTGATTCCTCAGTTCAGTATGAGAGAATAGAAAATGGCAGCACACCTGATTTATCAGACCAGGAAAAGTCGCTGAAAGAGTCATCTTTCGATGTAAAAGGCAGCTGTCTCTCTGTGAGTGATTCAGAGAGTTCAGATTCTGATAGTGGTTATGTAAGAAGTGGATATATATCAGTGTCCAAAGGAGTAATAACTCAGAAAATTGGTTTGTTTAAACATGTGAAAGTACCCTTTAATACTGATACCAAAAGTCCATCAGACTCAGAACTGACCCCAACAAATTCCCCAAATCTAAGGACCCGTGTTCCATTGCCCCTTCCTACTCTCAGTGATGAAGACAAGAAAATAAAGTCAAAGAGAAAGGCATATGAAAAGAAATTACAAAGACTGCAAGTTACTACTAATCCAATTGAGAGACCTCGCAGCACAACTCCCATCAGTGTATTTGGTCTTGAAGAGTATGTAAATATTAGCTCACCAGAAAAGTCACCAGCCTCTACCAGACTTGAGAAGTTAAAAATTAAACTTCCATCAGATGAGTTTGGAGCAAAGCACAAAGATACTCCCAAACGAAGCTCAAAGTCAGAGGGTCAGAATATATATGACTTTAATGAGGAGAAATTGTTCACTCGCACACGTGCAGCTTTGCTTGTACAAAGTGATTGCATTTGGGGTACATCTCCAAAACGAGTATTGATACCTCCAACTTTGTCCCCTGCTACCTCACGAAGGATCTCCATGACATTAGGATCTACAGGGGATTTAGTGAAAAATTCACCTGTTTCAGTGCCAGATAGTCTTGACTCTCAGAAAGTAATCCAGTCCAGTGATATAAGCCCCAATTGGGTGACATTTGATGATGCATCTTCTTCTAGTCCCATTACCCAGGCATGTATCATGGAAAGCAAAGAAAACAAAGAAGGATACTCCAATGAAACAATTAATTCTACAGACTTTTATTCATCCAATGTTGATTTCAATTTAGAGCATGCAGATGAGATACTCACTGTTAGTTTTGAAGAAAAAGCAGATGGCAAAGTCTGTGATATACAAGTGGAAAGATATATGTCAGCATGTAGTAAAATAACTCCTGACCCTTCTTCAAACAGTGGTTATAAGAACAATATAGAGATTTAACATAATATGACAGAATAATATAGATCTGTGAACTGTGATATAGATCTGTAAAATATAATATAGATCTGCAATGTATAATACAGATCTGTGAAGTATAATATAAATCAATGAATTATAATACAGATTGGTGACCTATAATATAGAGCTATGAAGTATAAGAGATCTTTGAAGTATAATACAGATCTGTGAAGACTTGAAAAGTTAAAAATTAAACGGGTCTATGTAGTATGATACAGATCTGTTTAGTATAATAGATCTGGAATGTATAATATAGATTATTGATGTATAATAGAGATCTATAAAGTTTAAGACAGATCTATAAAGTGAAGATCAAAACTTTAATCTGCTGCTTAATCCAGCCATACACTGTTTGTGCAATAGGACTTCTTTTTATTAAATTTATGTGGGAAAACTAAAAAATGGTGTTCTACAACTAGACTACTAACATGAATTCAAAAGAAGCCATATTTGATTATCAAATTTGAATTTAGATATAGTCATATGCTTATTTTCTCCAATTGTACACTTTCGTCAAAAAGACATTGAAGGCAACCATCATTAGTTTTAACAAGTTCACCATGGATTCGTGGACCTTCTGACCTTGGAAACAAGCTGCTGTTCACATTATGGTAAGTACGCTGTATATTCAGAAAATAAGAATTATAAAATTGTCATATGTCAACTGTATTTTTATCAGTTGTTTGATTTGTTCATCGTGAAAGAAGAATGGGTCTTGTCCCACATATGTAGGATTGTTCACCCGGACTTAAAAGTTCTACTTGCAAAGCTAATGATACTCGATGTGTGAATATATATGGGAATTATAGGTACATGCATGTAATATGGTTAGATTGCACGCCAGTCCTGGATAACTCATGAACCTGCTTATTTTAAAGATATTTGAGATCTAATAATATTTCTGCCTATTGTAAAGGCAAAATTTCGGCTGATCTTGCTAAACATGAAAATATCGAGGTAACTTGATTTATTGTTAAAAATGTCTGTTAGTGCACAAATATATGGAATCATCATAATGAAATTAACAAATGTGAATAAGAAATCATATTGTTTATTGGATTTTCTATAAAAAAAAATACTCTCAAAAAAATATCATTGAATGAAAATATTTGCAGATACCTTACTTGAGGCAACATTGTAAGAAATAAATACCAGTTAAAGTGGTCTTGGTAAGTGAAATTCCATGCACACAGTAGGCTATACATGGCAGCCAGTATTAATGGTGGAGGAAGAACCTTAGGAAACTACCCGAAAGAACCACCGACCCACGAGAAGCTACTGGCAAGCTTTCTTACATACCTTCATTAGCCGAATCTGAGACTCAAACCCACGTAGATAGAGGTGAGATGGCAGTGATCCATAATGGAGAGTGCTTTAGACCACGTGGCCACTCGGGCACCATCTAAACATGTAACACTGGACAAAACTAATGGGAAGAAATATAGCAATACAAGCCGTTTTAGAACAGAAAAATAATAACATCAAATCAATAGCAAATTAATAACAGCAATTCCAAATCAACCTAAGTTATGTCAACAGACTTTAATAGCAGTGTCTAATGTGGATTTATTTCATCATAATAACTAACGGTGAAAAGAACACAATGTCCACCACCGATTGCATCACCTTCCTCTCTTGACCCGTGTTTCACGCTTTGACACATCTTCCAATTCTGACAGCTTCATCTCCATCTGGACTTCCTAGTCTTCTATTCTGAACACATCATCTTAGATGAAAGAGAATTTGAATCATCTGCAAAACTTTCTAGTACCTATATGTAATAGAGACACTTGACAAGTTTATTTACTTTCCAGAGTCTTTAAAGATTGTGGGTACAATTAGGTAATAAAATTATAGATCACAAAGAAGAAAACATTTGAAATAAATTACTGAAAAAAGTCCAAAATTTCTGAGCCAGTTATAGGTCTAAAGCAGTTTCAATGAGATTTTTTAAATTAGTTTAGGAAGCTTGCTTTTGATAAAACATTTTAAAAAACTGGAATTTTATAGTCATCAGATAGTATTATTATTATTATTATTATTATTATTATTATTATTATTATTATTTTTATTCTAGAGCTGTGATGGTTGAACTGCCTCACAACCTTAGAATTCATTTTTGGCATTATTATTTAAGTATGCAGACAAGACCTCTTGGCTCCACAAGAAATTGGAATAGAGCAAAAATCAATCCTGCTTGTTGCTGAGGCTATTTCAGGCTGCTATAATGTCTGCAGGCTAATCAAACAAGTGTGGTCTTATGTACCCAGCTACAAGACAGGCCATAGTCTGCAGCCCCAAACCTTTTGATTTCTAGATGAACCAGGTGAGGTTCATCATTTCTCTAAGACCATTTATCCTACACCTGTTATATGACCTTGACCTAGAAGGATTGCTCTTAAGTATTTTTATGTGAAAAAAAATCATTGAAAAATTAGGAAATGTAAGTGATCTGGGATGTAATGAATAACCAGTGTCAGGACAAATCTGACATTTCCTTGAGCTTGTAGGTTATATACATTTGTAAAGTGTTTCTCCATCAGACTCTGGTATCACTTATTTGTACTCTTGCTGTACCAAAAATTGCTGATAACCCTAATACACTTGCTGCCTAATTTCATCATTTCATTATAAGCTGAAAATGGGAAATCTAATTTGGTAAACACATAGATTTAAGATAGTCGTTTGGTTAGCACACTTCATAGAATCTGCCTTGACTGCAGTTTAAATGAGGTGCATGAATATTAGAGATCTGCAACCAAAACTGAAATTAGGTCCATTGTCACTGGTAATTGATGAGCCAATTTATATACATGTACTGTACATATATTCCCATGTACAATATGATAGGGCTTCAGAAACTTCATTCATTGTATTTTATTAATCAATGGACATCCCTAGATGGATAGATGTTACAATCAATTTTGCAATGGCTGTCTATTAGTCAACAAAAAAATTAAAATTAAACTATTTTAAGGCTTAAGGACTATATATTTTTATGTAGTATTATATAAACACCTTATATTTATTCTTTTTATTTTCATTTAGTTTAATTAATCAATCCAGTGGCCTAGTGGGTAGAGCATCAGCCTCAGATGCAGGTGGTCATATGTTCAATCTCTGGCCGAGTCATACCAAAGACTTACAAAAAATGTTACTAACAGCTGGTCTTGCTTGGTGCTGTTAGGACTGGTTGGCCTAGTGTCAGGATAATGTGACTAAGTGGGACATGATGCTACATGTCTGCGGCATGATGCCCCAGTGTAAAACATCACTATAAACTGCTACACTGCAGACATCGTAGTGATACGACTGAAATATTGTTGAAGCTATGCTAAATATCCAAATCATATACACAAACACATTTAGCATAATCAAAATAGGATGTAAATTGTTGTTGGTTTGGGTTTACCAACATTTTCTGTGCATGATAGGTTATATGTGATGGTCAGTATACAGTAAGAGAAGAAGAAACCCTAGTAAGAACCAGCAACCTATGGGAAGCTACTGGAAAGCTTTCTCACATACCCACATTGGCTGAGACCAAGACTTGAACCCATGCAATGAGAGGTGAGTGGGCAGTTATCGATTAAAGCAAGTGGTTTAAACCACTTGGCCACCTTTTGCCTGGATGCAAATTGTTAGTGTTTCACATTTTTTAACTTTTTTTTATAGATTTATTTATTTTCCTTGGTATCCTTTTATTTGTATATTTTTGTAATTATGTGTTCATAGGTACTGATAAATATATTTCCCTGAAAATAATGAGTGGATTGATTTTTATATTTCATGTCTTCCAGAAACTTTGCGAGATCTGGCAGTAGTCAACATCAAATCAATTTTTAAAGTTTTTATTTCAACCTCATAATTGTATACTAAGAAATACTGGTAGAAATTCGATGAAACGTTTTACACTTAATATTTAGGGAGTGAGATTGCTTTGTTTTAATTAGAGTGAATCCCAAGCCGCTAGGGGGAAGGGGGAGGGAACCCTCAAATTTTCCATATGTTTGATTGAACTTAGTCTATATTTGCTTTGATCCTTCTATAATCCTTGCACTTTATCTTTAGATTTATCTTTGAAATATTGCATAAGCAGACAGTTACATTATGTTTTGACCAGCATTGCCCTTGTATCATGTATTTATCATTACCTGCAGTGGCTTAGCACATCAACCATAACTTGGAAACCACTATGATCCTAACCCAATAACCATTTACTCACTTTCTCTGCATGAATAATTTGTTGTAACCTGGTTGACCCGTGGGCCTCTCCTTGCTTTATGGAAATTGGTCCCTGGGTTATGACTTACAAATTTTGATTCTATGCCCACCCTTCATGCATGCTTGCATGGCATTACAAGGGGAAATAATGTATGCAGTCAGCTTAGTTTCCTGGGTCTGTTCTTGCCACCATCTCACCACCAGCATGGGTCACACCCTAGGGCTCATAACTTGGAGACCATTCAGATTCCTTTAATAAGCATATGTACACTTCCACTGCATGAAAAGATCAAGTCATTCATGCAACTAATTAGCCCCTGATAGACAATATCCCAGGTGAATAAGGTGGATAAAATCACAAAGAACATTTTAAGAATCAGCAATACCTATATGCTATTTTTAAAATGTTCTTTTGCATGTAAAATTCAAACTGATGTATTGATTTGCTAGTTTTTGCTTTCAATGAGTTTAAATTAGAAATCTCACATAATAATGTAATTTCCTATTCAAAAAAATGTGAGGAAGTGATTTCAGATAAAATATATAATCCCTGTTGTATGCAGATTTATTTTCTTATTTTGACAAATCATCAAAGTTATGGCTGGAGAATTTGAGTTTGTAACACTTTTGAATATATTCATCATCATGGCATTGGAACAGCTTTGTATTTGTCCATAAATAGCTACCAGACTTGTGACAAACATATTTTTCAGATTTTCTCCAACTTCTCATCAAACACCAAAGTTATGTTTTTAATGGCTAGCAACTTTGTGACTTTCATTGCAAAATGTTCTTTGAAATTTGTACTCTTTGTGGCTTTCGTTTTAGAGGTGTGACTTCCAGAGCAACCAGGCAGAAAAAGGTATTTTGAGATAGGCAAAATTACTGAGCCAACTTCACTCTAACTTTAAGCATGTTTTTGTTGTGTTTTTCCTTGTAACCATGTGACATTCATAGAAAGAGGTTGAAAAATTGTTTTTATTATCTCCTCTAATACTCTAAATTTCCATAAAATTTTCTAGGGTCATTTCTTTGGATGTAATCTACTTACGTCCATAATTGAGATAGGTGTTATTTTGAGGGACTTGTGGATGCATCAGCCAAAGTTATAACTATTCTGTTATTGTTGAGTTAGTATTGATGTTCTTTGCTGTAAGCCACTGCGGTGCACTATCTTCAGATTGCCTGGTATTTACAGTGTAACCCTATTCTTTTATTTCTTTGTGTAAGCCACCTTGTGGGGGTGGGTTGATTGGCAGTGTATCAAGAGGATGATGACCCTCGATGTTATTGCCTGCATTGAGTAAATATAAATATGTATCAAACTTATAGGTGGAATAAATAGAGATCTGAGCAAATATAGAACAGAAAGATACAAGCCCCATACATGAAAAGCAACAATTTAATCAATTACTTAAAGAACTATGATGATACATACCATTAGGAAGATACACTTTTAAAAATAATAATCTGTCACCAAATTTCAAACACAAATATATTATATAAATAGCTGATCTGTTTTACATGATAGAATTGGTTCATCATAGAATCGAGGGAACAATCGAAGTCATTGTCTTGTATACTTAAGAACCCGTTTATTTCCAGTCCACTCATGGTCCTTTCACTTTTTCCTTCACCAACTCTACTGTCTCGTCTCTTCTCTGCCCGCAAACATTGTGTGGGTAGGTGGATATGTAAGTACCTATACATACATATATACTTGAATTAGTAAATACATGGATACATAAGTGGAGATATTTCCCCTTTCAAAATAAACAAAAAAGCATTCTAAATATTCTGTCAGATATCCTTCTGGAATAGATCATGACTCCCCTCTCATTACGTCAGATATCATCCTATCAGAATTCAAACAGATACCAAAGGCTATCTGGTCAAGCCAAACATGGCAGACCATAACAAACCTAGTTTCATAAGATTAATGTACTTCCTAATGGCTATTTCATCAGTGACTCACATTTACATAATACGAGACATAACAGTTCCGTTTTTGTCATAGTTACACAAATGAATGAATGAAATTCATTACATGGCTAAACTAGATTATTTCCAGCGAATACACACATTCAAGTCTTTTGTATATATGAAATCATCTATTATCGGTGAATTCAAACAGATTTTCTTAACTCATATCAACTAATGTCATGCATGAAATCTTAAAATTACCTAATTCCTATAAAAGCAAGATGACAAATTCAGACAATTTGTCAAACTTATATAAAGAAGATCATTGTATGAATTCAGATTGATCAACTCAACACAGTTATACTCATATCAAGAAAATTGATCTTAGAATTTAAACAAATAAATTCATGCAAATACTTGGTATCAATGAATTGCATGAGATTGATGCAAATACCATGTGCTTTCAAGCGTTGCTCGCTTCTACCCCTGAATTAACAGTAGATGGTCCATTTGACAAATGTTTTCAAGAGAATTTCTTCTAAATTCAATCTCAGAGTCTTCATTATTTTCTCTCTTGCAGGAAAAATATAGACTGATTAGATTTTGTGATGGGTCTTATTAAAACTAGGAAATTTTGTGTGGGAAACACTACTCATTTAGAATAACCAATCAGGATTAAATATATCTACCGCCTTTTATAACAAGATACCAAAATTTGCATTCAGAATGACTTGTAGATTTTCAAATAGCTTTTCCTGGAAAAACTCAACTCTAACATTTCTAATATAAAATCAAAGTAAGCATCTTTCCTTCTAGTCTGTCTGACGGTTAAATAAACAAAGGCTTAATTTAGAATCACTTCCTCTCACGACACAGACATTAGAAATCATTGCAGTATAGCGATTCAACAAGAACATGTCCTTTAAACCGTAATTCATTATTCTCTTGCCCAAATTAATGTGCTCTTCTCAGATCAACAGAAATATGCACCTTTACTCTCATGATTTATGTATTTTTCCAATACACAGATTGGTAAGAAGAATTGTTTAGGAGTCATTATGTTGGATGCATAAAATCTATAGATCCACAGTTGATAGTTACAGAATCTAGACAGTCTTTGATATTTATGAGGAGGTGAGAGATGCAGTTATCTTCCAGTCATAAGTTATTTTTGTCTGTGTTCCCATTTACTAATTATTTTTACAGCGAATGGTTAAAAAGGTAATTTACCTATGAGTTATTGGAAATACTACTACTACCACTACTACTACTACTAATAATAATAGTTTTAATGTATATGGCTCAGTTAGAACACAAATGTCTTCCATGAGGCACTCAACTACTTTCTATCACTATTCCTGAATGTATCTTACTAGCAAAAAAGTTTTGAAAAAAAGGAAAATCACTCTATTTAAAAATATAACAGTTAAATGCTGTTATTTTACATTAGTCTGAACATATCAGTCCCATTTAAACAAACATTTATTTTAGCATGCACATAGACAAAACAGATGAAAAAGAAATTTGCAAAAAATATACATGTATTGGCTTTCTAAAAATGAGATAAACCAGAGCTTTAAACATTTGAGACAATTTTCTTTTAAACCTTCAGCAGAAAGTTTCTCTTCAGACAAAGGATTCCATGTCCTTGGAATATTGATTAAAAATACATTTAGTGTTGGGTTTAGAAGGTTCATGCACCATATGAGATTGATTGGGTGCTCTCTGTTACGGATCACTGCCATCTCACCTCTATCTACGTGGGTTCAGATTCGGCCAATGTGGGTATGTGAGAAAGCAGTAGTTACTCGTGGGTTGGTGGTTCTTTCTGGGGGTTGTCACCAGGTTCTTACTTCACCATTAATACTGGCAGCCATGTATAGCCTATCGTGGGCTGAAAAATGGCATTAAACCCTACAACAACAACGACCATATGAGATTGACAATAAAAATACATGTACACATGCAACTTTCATTAGAGTGCAGGCCTGATATGTGATTTTTAAAGCTTCATGCAAATAAGGGGAGAAAACCAGGTTGCAAGCTGGATGCAGCAAACGGGCCATAGGGTGCACATGCCTATTGCAGACATATTGGTTATGATTTTCATAATTTACATGTAGTTCTCTGGTATTCTGACATTTACATCTATAGACATGTACAGGCTTTTGAAAGTTTGTTCTTTTATTTATTTTAAACCATTTCAGTTATTGGAAAGGAATACTAACTGTTGTGTATAAAAGAACAACCAGAGTTAACAAATAACTATGTGCTTGTGTGCTGTCTGTAGATGAAAAGTTATGTATAAAAATAAGAAAGAGCAGTTAGCCTAAAATAGACCTTGGCAGAAAACAATTCTTAATCTAACTAAACTGAATAATATTGTACATTTATTATCATGAATTTTGCATTGTGTCACATACATTGAGGTTACAGCACTAGTATTATATTTAATGCTGTTTAATTTGGATAATAAACTATGATCGATAAATCATAAACTTTCCGGAAGACTAAAAATAATACACATGCTATATTCCCCTTGTTTATGTTCTAGAGCTTGCAGTTTGTGAAAGAGTAATAATGTATCACTATAATCATGCACTTGATAACATAAGCGTTTGAAAAATATTTGATAATTTAGGGATGAAAGAAATGGGCTTTTAGTTTGCTTGGTCCAACTAAGAGCCATTTTGATGTAGTGGAGTTACTTTTATTTGTTTCACTTTGTCTGGGAAAATATATGAATGTACAGTGGAACCTGTCTTATTGAAAGACCACCCCTTTTGCCAAAACATAATTGTCTCTCATGAGAGGAGGTTTCTCAGGTCATAACATTATATACCGGTAGTCACAAAATTGGTACATGGAGAATGTGGTCTCTCAAGACAGGTGGTCTCTCATAGCAGTGGTCTCTCAAGACAGGTTTTACTGTATACCATAATTTATAAATAAATATTCTTAGAACCTGAGAGCCAACAAAGTTAAAAAGTGAAGATCATGGAGTGCATTTTTTAAAAATATTAGGTGAGTGGTCATTGGTTTGTGTTTATGTAATCAACAACATCAGCTATTGCCATAAATAAGTTGTTTCGAGACAACATTGCAAAGATGTTTATCATTCAATTTATAATGTTTCATGAGATTTGTTGCTCAAAAGACTAAAGGTCAAAACTACAGTGGTCAGTTGCTTCAAATTTCATTTTTATTGTTGTGAAAAATATGTTGTGTTTGTGGATACATGTGGACGCTGGATCTTTGATCAGATTTACAACAGATATAATGGTTCAAGCTACAGGGTGAACTATTTTAATCTTTAGAGTTAAATTTGTGACATTTTTATGAAGTCCTTATCTTTAGTTGACATCATTATATATTTATCATATTTTGCTTACATGTTTAGCAGAAGAGATTTAAAATTCCAGACAGTGGAGTCATCAAAAGCTGAAAGATCAAGATCAGTCATGTTACTATAGCTACCATGAAATTGTCTCGGGCTAGACAGTACATCTCACCTCTGTATGTATGGTGGTCTAGTGGTTAGAGCATCTGCCGCGGAAGCGGGAGGTCGTGAGTTCGATCCCTGGCCGAGTCATACCAAAGACTTACAAAAATGGTACTAACTGCTGCCTCACTTGACACTCAACATTAAGAAGTTAGTGTTAGGACTGGTCAGCCTGGTGTCAGAGTAAAGTGACTGGATGGGACATCATGTTACATGTCTGTGGCATGATGCCCCAGTGCTAGACATCATTATAAACTGCCTCACTGCAGACATTGTACTGCCTCACTGCAGACATCGTAGCGACATGACTGAAAAATTGTTAAAGCTACTTTAAGAATCCTAATCAAACAAAAAAGTCACCTCTGTATGTATGGGGTTGAGTTTCGGGCTTGGCCAGTGTGGGTACATGAGAAAGCTTACCAGTAGCTTCTCAATGGTGGGTGGTTCTTTCTGTGGTTTTCCAGGGTTCTTCCTACACCATTTTATATTGGTCACTGAGTATAGACCTACAACAACAACAACAACAACAGTATGATAAGGTGACTGTATTCTTGTCATGTTGTTTCCTGTCTTTTTTGTCTTTGTTGATTTACCTAACCAATTCAGCCATTTCACAACTCCTGTTACAAGTCAGTTTCTGTTTCTTGATATTGTGTCCAGAACTCTTAACTCTTATATCATTTAAGTACAAAGTAATTATGTTTTTCTTTTTATACATTTGGGAGGGGGGGATTTAACCCTGGACTGTCATTTTCAAATTTTATTCATTTAGTTTGTAACAACTCTGGAAAGATGATTTTATGAAATAAATTGATTTTTAATTTGTTTATTATTACATGAGGCTGTTTGCTGATTAGAAATGCTATATAGGTGATCTTATGTCATATTCAGATAATTGGGTATTTTGTTGTTGTTGAGATTAACAGGAATTTGTTCCAGAACACAGAGTATTTAATACTACTGATAATTGGATATTAAAGGATTCCAGCTATGAAAGGATAAATGTTGCTATGGAAACAAGCGGAAAAATCATTGGGAACTAAAACAAATGCATAATTCATCTTTGTTATTTCAGAGCAGGTATCACAGAGTGTTTTAATTAAGAGAATATCTAGGTTTATATTGTAGGGGTGGGTGGCTCAGGTTTTGAATTTTGAATAAACTGCATCTGTTGGATTTGTGAATCAAATTTTCTTGTTGGAATTTATTTAACTTAAAATATATTGAAGTTGAAACAACTGGTTTTTATTCTGCAAATACTCAGGACTTTCAAGAAACTTTGGAATATAATTCCTTAGTTAGCAAATTCAAAGCATAAATGGAATTTGAAACTAACATTAAATTTTATTTTTATAAGAAAATATTATATGGAATACCATATATACTTGCTTATAAGATGAATCCAACTGCAAATGACACAGACTTAGATCTGCCAGCACAGTGTGCTCTGGCATATCTGGGTCTATGCAATTTGTAAGGAGTTATCAGTATAGCAAACAGCATAGACCCTGATCTGCATGTGCATTTTGCAATGGCAGATCAGGATCTTTGTTGTTTGGAGTTTAACTTTACTTATAAGTGAGTACATATGGTAGTTCATAGTGGAGCAGAACACACTTTATCAGGCATGTATAACTTCAGGTCATTGTCAGAAGGAAAAATATGTGATTCGGTAAACTAGGCAATTGCAACTTTCTCCAGGGTGTGGGCCAAATAGCAGTTTTTAAATGTACCCGTATGATGTATATGTAACTGGATGGTAAAAGACCAGATGAGGCACACAGCAATATCCTGTCAAAGAACATCAGGAGTGCACAACCTTTTTCTGCTGAGGGCCAGATTGCATTGTTTAAAACCACTTGAGGGCCACAAACACTAATTTTTATAATATAATTGCTTTTCACAGGCCAGATTTCTGTGTTGTTTTAATTTACTCTGAGGGCCAGTCAGAACATGTTCATTAAATAAGCTTAATGTTCTTTACTTTTTGCATTCCTTATTCCTTGTTCTTCACTTCAGTGGCATGTTCTCTTCAAAGACAAGGAGTCAGATAAAACTAAACTGAGTCAGTATATGTTTTATAAATGGTGGAATTTATGCTGAGACAAAAATTAGTTACTGAGACAAAAAGCATTAACTGAAAAACTTTTAAAACAGGTTGTCAGGTTATGTTTCCAGAATTTCTTATTTTTTGTAAAGGTGTATGCAGTTGATTCATAATTTGTAGCAGAATTGCATTTAATTCATTCACTTAACCTTTTAAAACTAATATGAGTCTGTGGCATTGCTCAATGATCTGTTTTTGTTTTTGGTCTGCTACCAGCCTGCTATTTATGAAACTTTGCAGGAATGTAGTTTTGTGACATGCTCAATAAATTTTCTTAGCGTGGTTTCCCAAGCCAGTGTTGCTTCCATTGGAACCAGGTGAGAAAATATTTTTGCTTAATTTGTTACTAGAATAGAAGAGACAGTTTTGATCAAGTGTTCTGCAGCTATTCCTTATCACATGCTCTTCTGAAACTTTGTTCCTCATAGAAATGGTGTTTTCCACATCCACCCAGATGTAAGACATTTTTGATGCTCCTCAAAAGCTTAACCAGAGTTGATCAAACTTGATAGGAATGTTTGGTAAAGCCTGTTATTCCAAAACTTGGCAGTGATGAGATACCCAGCAGTGGCATTTAACTTTCAGATCTTGTACTAAAAGGCTGATCAGACATCCAGTAAAAATAGCACAATCTTTAAATTATTTTTCTTGAACTGATTACCTTACCAATTTTGCCAAAACATTTAATTGCTGAAATTTATATCAATGATGTCAGATTGTCAGTTAATATGAAGAATGTTAGTAAAAATGAAGAAGAAAAAAAATGATAACGTCTCAAGACCGTAATATCAGTTTTGCACTGGTTTAACAGGAAACATCATGTGATTGTATATTTTTGTAAAGGTCAGCTGGATATTAACTCTGTTAAGCATCGAAAACCAATCCAATAGCAATCCAGTTCAATACCATTGTCTTCCTCTGTAGGAAAGGCATTTTACTTTCATTTCTGTGGCCTGATATTGCCAATCAAGTCATTCTGAAATGACTGTTAGAAAAACAAGCAACAAACTTCAAGATGTCTTGTTAGTTAGATATAGTCAGAGCATTTTCTTCAGCCTTAGTTTGATGTAATAGTGCCACTATTTAAAATTGCAATTACATGTATACACCTGATTCTTACCTGTACATATATATAGTAAGGAAATAATATTGAATAAAAACATTTTGAGAAACCCACAGAAAGAACCAGCGACCCATGGGATTCGCTACAGACAAGCTTTCTCACATACCCACATTGGCTGAATCTGAGATTCGAACCCATGAAGAGGTGAGTTGGCAGTGATCTGTAACAGAGAGCGCTTTAGATCACTTGGCCACTCGGAGCCCCTGACTGTAAATTGTAGTCATTTTCTATAGTTGGAGTTGGTGTATGTGCATAAGGTCTATTTTAACATGTTGCCAATGCAAAATTGCATAGGATCTATAAATAGATGCTTATGTATGTGTTTACATTTACTAATAATAAAATTATTTGTAAATATGTTTATGAGATTCTGCCTTTTTCCCAGAAGACAGATTTGTCAGGTTTTATCTTAGAAGAATTTCATTAATTTGTGTTGGATGAGTTAGGTCACATGAATAGATATGTGAATAAATAAATTGAGTAGTAAGATCTGTCACATAGAGTATATTATGTAGTTGTAATAGACTAATGAAATTGTATTCAAAGAGAGGTCTGAGAAATCAGACGCATTCTAATTTTGGAGCCATTTTGTTTTCTTTTCTTTTGTTCCTGGTGTAGTATCAAGTCTGCAGACATTTTAATATGTTACCAGGTATGCGTAGATATTATCTGAGAGGAATAACATTTGTATAGTTTGTTCATTGGTAATACAATGTGCACATTGGACTATACATGTAATATTTGTTTGGAACTTGTTACAGGCAACAAAAGTTCTCAAATAATAAGATCCAACACAAAGTAGATTGCCAACCAATTTGTTATGTTCACCCAAGCTAGGGGTCAAGATAACTGCCCTTTTCACAGAACAGATTGGTAGTTTTACACCATGGCAATAGTTTATCAAAACTACATAATGGAGACAAAGTCAAGTTTCATTAACATTATAAATTCTTGCTTTTACAGTGATGACACAAACAGACTCCAAGTCATATGGGTCAGAATTTTTATCAGTATCAGATGTGTGAATTGTGTAGAATTTGTTTCTAACATTACCATATCTTACAGCAATCCTTTAAACCATATACACCCATGACTCATTAAGCATTAATATGATGCCAACAGAACTATTGCGAATTATTCAGAGTAGTTATGGCCAATGCCATTTTGATGTCACAATTTTAGCAGACCTGTACATTTCCACTTCTGAAACTTATATGGAATTTTTTGTTCATTTTGACTTTAAGAGAACTCTTTCAGAATTATTTTGACTTTTAAGAGAACTCTTTCAGAATTATTTTGACTTTAAGAGAACTCTTTCAGAATTATTTTGGATTCACTGATTCATAATACTGTTAAGTTCCCCTCACATTTTCATTTATATCTTTGATAAAAAAAAATTATTTGTTTTTCAAACATTTTGGTTTGTTTTGCTTCTTTCTGTTACTTACTTTATGACCATAGAGTCATAACTAAGTTGTTCCTAAACAGATTCTGCTGTACCAAGGAAATGTCTATGAGGTATACAGTATCACTGAATACTAGATGCAGAACTTTGAAATAGTATTGATCCATGAAATGTATTGATCCATGAAATAGTATTGATCCATGAAATGTATTGATCCATGAAATGTATTGATCCATGAAATAGTATTGATCCATGAAATAGTATTGATCCATGAAATGTATTGATCCATGAAATAGTATTGATCCATGAAATAGTATTGATCCATGAAATGTATTGATCCATGAAATGTATTGATCCATGAAATAGTATTGATCCATGAAATGTATTGATCCATGAAATAGTATTGATCCATGAAATGTATTGATCCATGAAATGTATTGATCCATGAAATAGTATTGATCCATGAAATAGTATTGATCCATGAAATGTATTGATCCATGAAATGTATTGATCCATGAAATGTATTGATCCATGAAATAGTATTGATCCATGAAATGTATTGATCCATGAAATAGTATTGATCCATGAAATAGTATTGATCCATGAAATGTATTGATCCATGAAATAGTATTGATCCATGAAATGTATTGATCCATGAAATAGTATTGATCCATGAAATAGTATTGATCCATGAAATAGTATTGATCCATGAAATGTATTGATCCATGAAATAGTATTGATCCATGAAATGTATTGATCCATGAAATAGTATTGATCCATGAAATGTATTGATCCATGAAATGTATTGATCCATGAAATAGTATTGATCCATGAAATAGTATTGATCCATGAAATAGTATTGATCCATGAAATGTATTGATCCATGAAATGTATTGATCCATGAAATGTATTGATCCATGAAATAGTATTGATCCATGAAATGTATTGATCCATGAAATGTATTGATCCATGAAATGTATTGATCCATGAAATAGTATTGATCCATGAAATGTATTGATCCATGAAATGTATTGATCCATGAAATGTATTGATCCATGAAATAGTATTGATCCATGAAATAGTATTGATCCATGAAATGTATTGATCCATGAAATAGTATTGATCCATGAAATGTATTGATCCATGAAATGTATTGATCCATGAAATAGTATTGATCCATGATTGTTATCTGTATTAACAGAATTTTTGAAGAGATTCAAAGAACTGTGCCTTTTATTTATTAAAATGTTATTTTGCTAGCTAACAAACCATTTAGGAGAACTCTTAATTCAGGTACCACTTTTTAGCTTCTAATAAATCATTGCACACAGCACATACAAAAATATAATTGAGAACTGAGAAAAAGATTTGAAAATCACTTGATATTTAGGTAACTGGTTGGTCCTTATTTAGACAAATCACCAATGTAGATTTTCTTTTATATCAGCATCCTTGGTAATTATCTAAAAATCAGTAATGTGAATCTAGTTTACACTTAACGGGACTCATTGTCTGGGTTTACCAGAAATCTTGGTTCAAATAAACTAGTGATTGTTATGGATAAATACTAATCCAGATTATGTGAAAATTGGGACCAAGGGACTGCCATCATCGGTGGATTTCACCTTCAGATCCTTGGTTTGGATACAGTGGAATCCAATAATCTGATATGATGCAGTTTAAATCAGGCAGATGTTTGGTCAAGCAAATGGAGTCTGGACTTGTATCTTACAATCTGTCAATGCAGCAATCTGTCAATAACATGTAATTCTATCTTTCTGTGCCAGCACTTCAAGCCTATATTGACAATGTCCGATAGATTAATTGGATCAGTTACATGCTAACATGGTCTCCTGTTTCAGTACCATTGATTTTTCATCCTCACACTCAAAATAGACAAATGAAATTTTTTAAGCATATTTGTATTTACATCAAGATAACATAATTAGATTTTTCATACTATTATAAGAATTTCTCAATTTTTAAATTGAAAAAACTTTTGAAAATTCATGATTAAGCAAAAGTAAAACAAGTGGGAGCATTTCGTTTAGGTTAACTGCATATTAGATGCCCTCATAACAGCTGTTATTTGAGCATTTTGGTTTGGGTTGACTGCATGGTAGATGTCCTCATAATAAATTCTGTGGAAGCATTTTGGTTGGGGTTGACTGCATGGTAGATGTTTTCGTGATATGTTTTGAGAGCATTTTGGTTTAGGTTGATTGCATGGTAGATGTCCTCATAACAACTATTTTTGGGAGCATTTTAGTTTTGGTTGATTGCATGGTAGATGTCCTCATAACAACTATTTTTGGGAGCGTTTTAGTTTCGGTTGACTGCATGGTAGATGCCCTTATGACAACTGGGAGCATTTGGTTTGGGTTGAATGCATGGTAGATGTCCTCATAATAACTTCTGTGGGTATATTTTGTTTGGGTTGACTGCATGATATGCCCTCATGACAACTTCTGTGGTAACATTTCGGTTTGGGTTGATTGATCTTTTGACAACTCTTTTGGGAGCATTTTGGCTTGGGTTGACAGAGTTGCTCTCCTGACAGCTTCAACCAGAAAATATTTTGTATGTCTAGCCTTGCAGTCATTTCATTTGCATCGAAAGCAAATGATTTTAAAGAATGTATTTGAAATGCATTTAGCATATGTGAATAAGTAGTATTATTTGCAGATTTAAAGCATGTAATATAACTGGCTTATTACATTTTTGGTCACTTGATCTTATATATTTGTCTGAAGTTTAGAGTTAATAGAAAATCTGTAGGAATTATTACAGTGTTGGATTTCAGATAGTAGGCTAGCAATAGGAGGAATCTAATGATTATAATGGGACAGGAATATCCTTATTGCGTATGATTTAATTCAGTTCAATAATCATAAAACAAAAGAGATAATTTGATAAAAGGAAAATGCAGATATCAAATGGTTTGTAAAAAATATTGTTGGCATTTTTTTTATGGATGCAAAATTGAGCAATTTTGTCCAAAAATTTGGGCTATATCTTTTGTCTCTTTATATTTTACTAAATATATATTTAGATAAGTAAAAAACTGCACTGGTGGCCTAGGGGTTGGAGTGTCCGCCTCAGGCATGGGAGGCCATGTGTTCAAATCCCAGCAAGTTATACCAGAGACTTCCAAAATTTATTCTAGCAGATGCCTTACTAGGCACTCAGCATTGTAAGTGGTTAATGTTAAAACTGGTTGGCATGATGCCTCAGTGCTAGACATCACTAGAAACTGCCACACTAAAGAAATTGTGGGGCCCTGAGTGGCCGAGTGGTCTAAAGCACTCACTGTTACAGATCACTGCCATCTCACCTCTGTCTGCATGGGTTCGAGTCTCAGGCTCGGCTAATGTGGGCAGGTGAGAAATTTTGCCGATAGTTTCTTGTGGGTCGGTTGTTATTTCCAGGGTTTTCCTGGGTTCTTCCCCCCCAATAATACTGGCCACCATGTATAGCCAATCTTGTGCTGAAAAATGGTGTTAAACCCTACAACAACAAAAACAACAACTAAAGACATTTTTGTGATATAACTGTAAACTTGTTAAAGATACATTAAAAATCCAAATCACACACACAGGTAAGTTATACTAATAAGATTTTAAATTGTTGTATTATATTTTACTAATTGCATACTGAGAAATATTGTCATATATATTGGTTAGATTTTGTATTTTGATGGGATTTATTTTCAAAATCTCACTCTTCAACTGCAGAGTCACTAAAATTTCTCCATAGCAAAAAAAATACATCTACCAGTGTACAGAATAATTGTTTATTTGTTGAGGACAAATAAGTATACATTGGTGATATTAACATATTATTTTGTTGTTATTATTGACTTTGATTTAATTTTAAATATTTCCCTGTGTAATGCTATATGCTTGTATGAGATAATTTATGAAGTCATATAGTTGAATAGTTAACTTTTAGTTCACAACAGCTAGCAATTATTGGCATTATAGTCAAAGGGAGACAACTCCAATACTAGCATCTAGTCCAGCACACTCATATAAATTCCCTCTCAAACATGCATGTGGATTGTATCTAATTTTATGAAAGAAGTCTCTTAGCAGCTTTCAATAAGTTGATTATTTTCCCTTGCATCTTGTCTTGCATTTGATTTAAGTGGCGTCTTGCTGTAAAGATGTCTTTTGGAAAACACCAAACAACAATCATGTATTTCTGTCCAATAATTATTAATGAGAGGGCTTTCACAGAGAAAATGAACAAAAGCTATAGGTACAAAATCAATACTGTCTTGGCTTCTGTTGGCTGAAGTACTGGTTGGATTGGGCTAAATGTAAACATTAATAATGCAGCTGAGTGTGTCCTTTGTAGGGGAAATAGTCCCATTCACCAGTGGCTATGCCAGAAAAATGTGGTTAAATGCAGAATTTGTCAGGACCCATTGTGAAACAATGATTTTGTCTGGAAAATTGATAATCCAGATAATTGATTGATAATCAAATGGGAATTTAAACTTTGGAGAACATAGGGGGTGGGTGGGCATGAAACATTCTGCATAATTGGTATTCAGCCGTACCACCTAATCTTTTTTAATGTTGTACTTGTGAGAAATCTCTCAAATTGTAATTGGCTCAGAATACTTATTATTTGATAGCTAAGAAAGAGGATATGTTAGGCTAAAATACTTTTTATATTTTATTATCTTTTTGTTATTTTCTGACATTGAGTATGGCCACTATAGCATCCATCATTAAAGTCATGTTTTCTCAACCACTTGACTTGAGATATTTAAATTTGTATTAGTGTTCAATAGTACATCAGCAGAGTAGTGACTATATAACGCTAATTAAAATACAAGTTCTACAGATATAAAAATGATTTTGTACAAAAGCTTTAGGAAGATAAACTGTTCTAAATATGAAGTAAAACATGATACAATATAAAAGGATTAACTTGATGTTAAAATTCCCTAATAGCTTTGTAAACAAAAGATAAAATGTAAAACTTGTAATATCCTGAAATAATAATGATCAAAGTCTTTTATGATGTAAACTCCCTTGTTTAAAGACTTATAATAAAGTGTTGAACCCATATAAGAAATATGCCATATAAATAAATGGTGCCATCAGACATGCCCTCAGACAACCAGCATGGTCAGGTTAAAAAACTTATTGCTACTCATAAATGTTAAAAGTATATTATCACTCATCCTGAAAGATGGTTGTATTGACATAGAATTTTTACTTAAGGACTTCATTTGGTTGGTTCTAAATGAAAATGGCACTGATCCATAATGGGCACCATGGTGGCCATTTTGAAAATAATAATTTTGCTACTCCTGAGGTTAATGATATAATGATATGGGGTCTGTTGGATTGGGATTGAAAATGGTACCCTACATACATTCAGGATGGCTGCCACATTGACCAAAATAAAATAAAAACTAGTTACCAGTACCACTACTTCTCCTGCATAGATGGTCTTATATACATGGTCATTAATTTGACTAAAAGTACCTTTCATATATTCTTGGTACTAAATGAGAATGGTGGTTATTTGACATCCAATATGTCTACCAAACTGTATTATTGTTACTTCTCCTAAACAGATGGCCATATCAACATGGATTTTTTTAAATCAAAACACTATTATGGTATCTAGTCCTAAATGAAATGGTAGGCTCTTACATTGGCTCTAAATAAATGATGCCAATCAAACTTCTAACATGATGACTTTATTGGCCATCTTGAAAATCTTGTTATGATTAATCCTCTGTATGGAATGGTTATAATGCCATGTTCTCACTGTTTTTTAGTGTATTAAATGAACATGATACCAGTCTGAAATTTGACAAATCTTGTAAAAGCTACTTATTTAGAATGCTAGACCTTACTGTAATTTTAAAGAAAAAAGAAACTTACTTCTTTTTAGCAAAATATAGTGGTCTTAGTACTAAAAAATGCTGATACAACCTTCAAAATGGCAGCTCAAACCTATTTCTTTCTTGCAACAATTTTTTTCAGTATCAAAATAATGCTGATACAACCTCTAAAATGGCAGCTTAAACTTATTTCTTTCTTGCAACAGTTTTTTTCAGTATCAAAATTATGCTGATACAACCTCTAAAATGGCAGCCCAGACAAGCTACCTATATATTTTGAATGACCGCTTCTAGTGATTGGATGGTTGTGTCAACATGGGTTTTGCATGACAGCAATACATAGCTAGCTCTAAATGAAAATTATGCACATCTGACCTCCAACATGGCATTTTAGC
Organism: Unio pictorum; assembly: GCA_030141615.1. NCBI lineage: Eukaryota > Metazoa > Mollusca > Bivalvia > Unionida > Unionidae > Unio > Unio pictorum. The sequence goes on from JARLTB010000101.1 coordinate 1,884,160, forward strand.
CATGTTTGAAGTCACATTCTCTTGCATGAATGGTGGCATTGATATTGGAATTCCACTAAAACACTTGCAGTATTTTATGGTTCTGAACCAAATAGGGCATATCTGACCATTAATATATCTGACCATTAATATATCTGCACTTTTAAGAAGGAGTCTCAAAAATGAGAGCAAACTGATGTTATGATCAAGCCAAAGGTCATGGCTTGAATTTTTGTTCTTCATCATTGTTATGAACACTGTGGCATATACTTATATAATTTAATTTAATTTTGTATTTAGTTCTATTTCATTGAGTAACCTGATTGTCAGCACTCTGATTTTAATGTCAAAAGTCTTTTGTGTTTAGCTGTACTGGATTGTGAGCATGAAAATAAAAGCAAGTATGGATGGACTTTGACCCAGCTTTTTAGTAATTTGAAGTTTTCTTTGTCTAAACAATTAAAAAGTGGCAGTATTTTCCCATGGTAAGGCCAGAGTACTACACTCATATGTTAGTAAACAAAAGCAAGAGTGGGCATATCCTTGTAAATATTTGCTGAACGTTTGTTTGATTATTGTGGTGGTGGCTTTGTTACATAGTATGGGTTTATCAGATGAATATTTAAGAATAACATTATTGTTCCGTATCATCTAGGAGGAGTGGCAATTTGAAACTTTTTTAGGTTTAAGATTTGTGTTTTCCTTTTCCAGTTACACTAATTAGATAATGTTAATACATGGCTACATATTTGGAGATAAAGAACATAAACAAAAAGAGACAGGGTATGATAATTTTCCATGGCAATATTTTAGAATATAATTGCTTGATGGTCAGACCTCACAATGCAATTCTACTTTTTTTGCAAATATAGATGTCGTAAGTCGTAATTAGTCACTATTAGTCGTAAATCGAAACTGTTTCAGTTTGGGTATGTTATATTAAGCAGCCACTCAGAAATATGATATGAGTATTGTTTGAACAATTGCATTGATGCCCACGCCCACTTATAGGACTTAACAGCAACAACCATTTAGAAGGGTTACCAAGTAGACACAAGCATTGTGAATGAAGTAAACAGGATGATCATGCTGGCTGTAGTGGTTCAGGATTCAGAACAGTATTGATTGGCAAATTCATTTATGACTTGGTTAGCAGTATTTTGTCATACATCCTTATTTGTAACATCCATCTGTCTATCCATCCAACAGTCAGTTTATTATTATTTTCAAACAAAATATAGCTGTTAGATGTAGGATTGTCATATATTCTTGCTACACACATATATAGACATGTGTACACTCACATAATCACAACCACACAGACATTACATAATAAGCACATAATGTTTCTGTCTTTAGTATCCATTGAAATGGGAAATACAGTGGTAAACTTTAGTTGTCAACTTTGCAGTTGTCAGTAGTTTGTTGGAGGATTTGAATGTGGTGTGAATGTCACTACTGTAATTATTGCTTATCTTTGCTCTAATTACAGAATGGATGATCCATCAAATTACTTCAAAGACCTTGAATTTGTTCTGAGCATTGAAATGGTCTTTCTGCAGCTGCTCTTTGTGCTCTTCTTTAGGCAGATGCCATTTATTCAAGAATGGCTAAAAATAATAATAAAAGAATAAGTTGTTAATATGGTGTTTATAGTAGTATCCAAAACAATTAAAAAATGTCTTCTCTGCCGAGTTTCGCAAGTCAAAATCGATCAATCAATCAGGAGGTCAATAATTTAGCTTCACAGGGCATCCAGCCCTGAATCACAGAAAAGTTGCAACAGTTTGACTTCATAATGAATCGCACATCACATTTTGACAAAGCACTTAGCTTTCCATTCCAATTGCATAAATAACCATGTTTACATAATATATCAAGAGTGAAGTAACAATGAAATGGGTTGCTCAAGTCATGTACTTTACCTATGTAAATTAGCATAATTTGCTTTTCCAAAGTAGTACTCAAAGTAAAAGCAAACAAAATCATCATTGCTGTTGTCAGTCATACAGGTAATCTGTGGCTGTTTATTTCAGATTGCCTTGACCTTTAAATTGCTACAATGACAGTTACCCATATAAACTGCACATGGGCAATATTAATCTAGATCATGTTTACTATTTATACAGGTTATGGGCTCATATTATTACCACACTATTTATTGCCAGGGTGGATGTGGGACATAAGCACTGACTTCCCTTGGAAAACCCCCAATGGCTTGCATCTTATAGAGCCTCTGACAACCAAATCCGGCTACAGGCCTTCACAAGTGGCTTAACTAAGCCCGGTGGAACCTGTCTAAACAGAATGGAGAAGGGATGACAGGCAAGTTTCTGACGACTCAAAATCTGACACTTCAAGCAGATTGGGCTTGTTAACCTCGGGTGGTCACGCATCTAAAAGAAGGTAAACTCTGATTTCAAACCTTCACTGCCTAGCAACTATGCCCTTGCAACTATACCTTCTCATGGGAATGGCTAAGGGAGATAACCCTAACAAAATCCAGAGATGGAATCCCTAAAGCAATATGGCATTGTTTTCAGTGTCATCTGGGCAATTCCTGTGACGATACTGGTGCCATGATGTATTGGCTAGTCCTCTCCCTAGGATCCATCAGCTAAATGGAGAGGTGGAATCAGCTGCAACTGATTCTCCTTATCACCCTACCCAGGCTTGTGCCCTGGAGAGGACAGAGGACACTCCAGCTTCACTTCACAGCATCGGCACAACACAGGAAGAAGCAGTTTATCAGTTATAAGTTATCGCTTGATTGGCATAGTCAGATGCCAGGGGTTGCTTCTGACAGTGGGAGGGCAACAGGTCTCACTGGACAGTTACTGCCCACCTCAAGCTGGGCAGCCCCTAGACAATGAGGTGGCATCTCGCCACAGTTCATCTGCCTTACTGGGTGCATAGGGCTTAAGGTACATGAGTACCTGACAAAGCAGACTGCAAATATTGCACCAAGAAACAACAAACATAAAAAACCAACAAGGAAACCTCTAATCCTCAAGCATTTAACTGCATGTTTACCTGGAATATCCAGACCATGCTGACTGGACTGTCAGGCAATCCAGTGATGTTCGAAAGACTTCAGTCATCAATGCTGAACTTGCAAGACTCCAGGTCAACATTGCTGCACTATAGGAGACACTGCTACCCAATTCCAGGTCCCTCAGAGAAGAGAACTGCATGTTCTTCTGGCCAGGAAACAGCTCTTTGGTGTTGGATTCACTATCAGGAACTCTCTAGAACCCTGACAACAAAGAAACAGAAGACTGTTATCCCTCTACCTCCACACCATAAGAGGGCCTGTCAACCTAATCAGCATTTATGTTCCCACACTAAGCACCAGTGCAGATACCAAGTAAGAGTTCTATGATGAATTAAACTTGCTCATCAACAAAATTCCCAAGGAAAAGAACTTGATATTATTGGGTGACTTCAATGCTAGGCTGGGTGCTGACCATGACTCTTAGGCCTTCCTGTCTTGGCAACTTTGGCATTGGGAAGATTAATGAGAACGGATGTTCTTGTACCATGACCTCAGCATCACCAATTCATTTTTTCAGACAAAGCCACAGCATAAAGTGACATGGAGACATCCTATGTCCAAACACTGGCACCAGCTAGATTTGATCATTACAAGATTGTCTGCCATGAAGGGTATGCTTATTACCTGTATCTTCCACAGTGCTGCAAAATGAAGTTACAGGCAAAGAAGATACACCGCTCTAGGCAGGAGGGTAAATCACGCATTGATGTGAGCAAGACATCATATCCAGACAAATCTGAGGAATTCACTTATGCCCTCTCTAAGATCTTTGATTCAGAACCTCTCAATAGCAGTGCCAAAGAAAGATTGGATCATATCAGAGAGACTGTGTACAGCAAAGCCACATGGATCTTTGGTAAGAAGTAGTCAAAAAACAATGACAGGTTTGAGGCTAACTCTGCCACACTCACGCCAACCATAGTAGAGTGTCACAGTGCTCAACTGGAATATAAATGATCCCCCTGCCAGAGGACTCTACAGGCATACAGGTCTACCAGAAGCAAAGTGCAGAGATTAGTATGGCAGTGTGCTAGTGAATATTGACTTCAGCTCTGTCAGAACATCCAGTCAGTAGCAGATATCAGAAACATCAGAGGCATGAATGATGGCATAACGAAAGCAATGGGTCCCACAAAAAAAGTGATAGTACCACTAGATTCTGCCACAGGATATACCATCCATTACAAGTACAAGCAGATGGAGTGTTGAGTGTAGTACTACTCTGAACTGTACTCCAGAGAAAACCACATGACCAACGATGCCCTCAATGCCATTAAAAACTTCACACTCATGGCTGAACTGGACAAGAAACCTACTGTGGCAGAACTAAAGAAGGCCTTAGAGAAACAGTCCTTAGGTAAAGCCCCTGTGATAGATGGCATCCCAGCAGAAGTATTCAAGTGTGGCTGCAGTGTGCTACTCACTTACATGACTTACTCTGCCAGTGCTGGAATGAGGGTGCAGTGCCTCTGGACATGAGAGAAGCCAACATCATAACCCTGTACAAGAACAAAGGCAACAAAAGTGACTGCAAAAACTACAGGGGGCATATCCCTTCTCAGCATAATGGGTAATAGTTTTTGAATGCGTCATCCTGAAAATACTGCATACACATGCTGATAGAGTGTATCCAGAGTCAAAGTGCAGGTTCATTGCAGATAGGTCCACAATCGACATGATCTTCTCTATCAGGCAACTGCAGGAGAAATGCAAAGAATAACACAAACCCCTCTTCCTGGCCTTTATAGACATCACCAAGGCATTTGATCTGGTCAGCAGAGATGGACTAATGGCAAAGATTGGATGCCCTCCAAAGCTGCTAAGCTTGATCCAGACCTTCCATGATGATGTGAAAGGCACAGTGCAGTATGATGGCTCAACATCCCATCCCTTCAACATCTGCAGCAGAGTGAAACAGGGTTGCGTCCAAGCCCCCACGCTGTTCAGCATCTTCTTCACTGTTCTGCTCAAGCATCCCTTTGGGATGTCTACAGAAGAGATCTACCTGCAAATGCAATCAGACGGCAAACTGTTCAACCTGGCATGACTAAAGACAAAGAGCAAAGTGCATGAAGTAACCATCATGAACATGCTCTTCGCAGACAATGCTGCCCTAGCCACTCACACATAAGCTGAGTTACAGCATCTAATGGACCATTTTGCTAAAGCATGTAATGAGTCTGGGATGACCATCAGTCTAAAGAAACAAACATGATGGCTCAGAAGATGGACTCCCCAAGCATCATCATCAACAACTACGAACTTGAGGTAGCCAGTCAGTTCATGTTATCTTGGCTCTACCATCACCAACAACCTATTGCTCTATGCTGAACTCAACAAGCAGATTGGACAGGCATCAACAACTCTCGCCAGGTTATTGCAAAGAGTATGAAACAACAGTATGATGACTCTGAACACTAAGATTTCCATGTACCATGCCAGTGTGCTAAGCTCTCTCTTGTATACCAGTGAAATCTGGACTCTGTATGCCTCACAAGAGAAAAGATTGAGCGCCTTTTACATGTAATGTCTTCGACGCATACTCAGGATCACTTTGAGTAATCAAGTTGCAAAGAATGAGGTGCTTGAATTTGCCAAAATTCTCAGAATGGTCACGCTCTTACACCTACGTTGCATCAGATGGCTGGGCCATGTAGGTCAGATGGATGATGGATGGATCCCCAAAGACCTTCTTTATTCAGAACTTGCTTCTGGCAAAAGATCAATCAGATGGCCACATCTCTGCTTCATTGTTTCTCAAGACTAATGGATGGCAACTACTATGGGCATGTATCAGAAACGTTCATTTCCACTCTATAATTTTAGAGCTGTTTTCAACTTGTTATAGATATAGATCATTGGTCTGTTGTAGATGACATTGGGGGACTGCTCTTCAAGGTCTCTGTCATAGTCTTATATGTTGAATATTTCTATTAACACTTTTTTCCACTCATTTTAGAGCCATTTGAGATGAAGGGATAAAACTTGGTATAACTGCATATCATTGAAAAAAAATGCTGTGTTAGATACTACATGGGGGGGGGGCCTATCTTCAACGTCAAGGTCATATGTCATTAGGTTTCATTTGCATTAGCCCTTCTGCTTGCTTATTTAAAAGAAGTTTAGATAAGTGGATAAAATGTGGTCTACTTACATATAGTCACTAGATGTATTGAATTTCATGTTTAAAATCTTAAGTTAAAAGCCAAAGATCAATATTTTAAACTTTCTTTTGTATTTGCTTTCTTTCATAAAATGATGTTTGAGGTACAGTGCTGTACTATGGTACACTATGCTTCTGAGAGAGTTTTATCATCAAGGTCATAGATGTGCCACTTGAGATAGGGCACTAAAACTTGGTTGCATTGCTTGTTTGCCCAGTCATATGCAGATTTAATTATTGTGAACATTTGTGACCTTAAAGTGGTAGGTTGCAGACAAAAAATAAACTGAATTTATTTGTTTTATTACAAATTGTACTATATTGACAGCTTATTTGCAACTTGCACTGTGCTACATTATACACTGGTTCTTTTGATAGTAATTGAATATATGTAGATAAAGATAAGAAACTTAGAGTGTGAAAAGCTCAGTTTAGAATTTTAATGTGTACTATTGAAATACACACATATCAGAACAAATTGGAAGACATGAAGTATTCCAGCATCACACATATTAAATTCAAGAAAGAATAATGGCTACATCCATCATTAATAGAATAATGCATTATAGATTATACATCATATGTGTGTGATTTGGATTCTTAATGTAGCCTTTACAAAAAATTCATCTATATTGCTAAAATGTCTGCAGTGTGGCAGTTTATAGTCATGTCTAACACTGGGATTCATGCTGCAGACATGTAGCATGATGTCCCACCCAGCCAAAATTTATTGGCACCAGTCTGGCCAGTCCTAAGACTTAACTCTTAATGTCAAGGCCCTAGCAAGACAGCTGTTATTACTGTTTTTAATTATATTTACAAATCTTTGGTATGACTCGGCCAGGGTTCAAACCTGTGACCTCCTGATGCTTTAAACACTAGGCCATTGGAGTGGTCTGAGATAAATTATTAGATAATATTAGAATTATCTTGGTTATTCCCCTTAAGGATAGTTGGTATCCTCATAGGTTGCAAACACCTTCACATCAATTTTTGGAGATGGTGGGATTGGTAGTAAAAAAGGGTACCGGTAGTTAATTAGATTTAGCTAATAATCAAGGGAATGACCTCCCTCAATATTATGACCCAATGTGAGTGAAAAGATAGAATATCAAAAGCAAGATTATTGGGAAGTAATAATGCAATATGAGCCCCCTTAGACAAAAACAATAACATTTAATCAAACAAGTTAATAGTGGTAATTTCAATTCAACTTAAGGATTTATTAGCAGTGTCTAATTTGGATTTATTTCATCATCATAACGAGTGGTGAAAGGAGCGCAATGTCCATGACTGATTGCATCACCTTCTTCTCAACCGTGTTTCCTATTTCCTTGAGTCGTTCTGCCTCATCCTTCTTGGACTTTCTTGTCCTTTACTCTGAGCTCATCAATTCTCCTTTTTGGACTTAACTCGTCACTTCTCATTTTTTCCCAGACTTCACTCATCCCATCTATTTTTTCTGGACTTCATCTATGGACAGTCAAGTCTCACTCTCTCTCTGAAAGCTGTTTCTTTAAACTTATCTCTAAATCATTACATGTACTACTCTCTAAATATATATAAAATTCCTTCACTTGCGTTACTCAGAACACACTAGATATATACGCACTGCATAAACCTGACTTCTATGGTAGCAGCTTGCCCTCTATGCTACTACAGGTTCGATTACTATTGCATAAAACACACAGATCTTAACTCCCTTCCAGATTATTTAAGCATTATAAAAGCAGATATAATAGGTAGTTATTGTTAACTCATGATAATCATCAGTATGGTCTTACAGGCAAAAGGAAATTATTTATTATTTAATTCATATGACCCTATGAAATTCTGCAATATTTGGGCCGCATGCAACCGATTCTACCGATGAACTACTGTAATAACTGTAAAATTAAAATGATAAATTACATAAAAGCTCTAGCATCAACACATTTCCATGAGAATGAATAAATGACATGGAACCTAGTCATGTCAAACAAATTATTTGCATCCAACAAACACTCAAAATAGAATATTACATGAAATTAAAATTGAATACCTTAATGCTGTTAATTTTAGAACTTGTGCATCCAGTACTAAACCCAGACTTTCTCAAAAGATAGACACCTGGTCCCATTCTTGTTTAACGAGGAAAGCACTATTCGTTTCTTAGGTGTCCTCAGAGTGAAACTTTTCTCTCTCAGAAACATTTGGACTAAAGTATTTTGATCATGGCTGTCACTTTAAAATCACATTACTTCCATGGTGTATGCCTTAATTTCACTCTGGCCAATCATAACTAGTTTCTAAAAATTGTTCTTAACACAATTATATGTTTCATCAGTCAGAATCTCTGAACTGCGTTACATAACTTTCCCTTTGAAGAATGACTATTTGATGGATTATTCAGCTGTCTCTTTCGTGCTAAGATATCTGGTCAATTTCACTGAGTTGGAACACTGTGCCTTTGAAATTTTAACACTGACATTGGAGAAATGAAGAATAAAGGTTGGAGTGACCCTTCACAAAGACCCCTGGCTAAATGTGATAAAAATCTTAATGCTCAATGCATTTAACTTTAAGATTCAGTGCTTATTCAAAATTCGACATTTCACAGTAACAGAAAATTTAGTCATTACGATAGGTATCCAATGGTTAGTTAGCACTCCAGTGTCCAGAGATTGCTTAAGATAATAATTGTCTCATCTATTTGTGAGAAAAAAGTAGGTGTGATGTCATCTATCATCAGTGATATCAACTTAATGTTTTCTTTTTTAAGGATATAACTCTAAAACTGCCTGTTGGAATTTATTTTAATTTGCAGCACTTGATGTTTAAGGAGTAGGGTTTGCTTATTATTGTCATCAAAATCAATCAACACTCCACTGGAGTTTGATGTTCTCCCACAAATTTATATATATATATATATATATATATATATATATATTGTAATAGAATTTAAATCATATTTGCTGTGATAAATGTATTTTTATTTAGATTTATCTTGGGAATATTGCATAAGTACATGGTCACATTTAGTTTAAACTATCATTGCTCAGGGTTATATCCTAGTTTTCTATCCTTTACCTGGAACACATCCTGTGGGTTATAGCTTGGAAACGACTGAGATCACCACCCAGTAACTATACACTTACTTTCTTGGCATAAAAATGCTAGCTTTGGCACACAAGTTTCTCATTATTCCCTAGGCATTTATCCCCTAGGTCATAATTTAGAAACTGTTCATAACCCAACCATAAAATTAAATATACCGGTACACATAATTCACATGAAAATAGAAACCCAATTGAACTTAATGCTTTTCTATCATTTGTAAGAACTAAAATTCCTAACATACAATCAGTATTTAGAAAGTAACACTTGTGCCTGACAGATCTTACTGAATTAATTGATCATTGGCTGAAGGAAATGGATAATAGACATATGACAAAGATTGTTTTCCTTGACTTCAAGAAAGCTTTTGATCTTGTTGATCATGAAATTTTGCTTCAAAAGTTGAACTGTTACAGGTTTGACAATCCATCTTTAAACTGGTTTAGATCATACCTACACCAACAGTCTCAACAAGTAAGCATTGGCAATATTAGCTCTCAAACTCGCACTATTCATTCAGGGATCTTTCAAGGATCAGTTTTAGGCCCTCTCCTTTTCTTTATTTATATCTACCATTAAATAATGAATCCACAAATACAGATTTGTTTGCAGATGATGCAACCTTGTATACATCTAATTTTTATTGTGAAGTTATCCAAATGAGATTAAACTCAGACCTTATTAGAGTCCAAAACTGGGCACAACAAAATAGGATGGTAATTAATGAAGGTAAAACAAAATGTATGATTCTGGGGACAACACAAAAGCTACACAAGTCAGGGAACCCAGAACTATCTTTTGCAATACATAATAATCTGTTAGAAAATGTCAAACATGAAAAGCTTTTAGGTGTGTCCATAGATGATAATTTATTATGGAATGACCATATCGATAATCTTAGTAAAACGCTGTCATCCAAAATTGCCCTACTCAGCAGAATCATGAAATATTTGCCTATGGAAACTCACAATCTATACTACAAGTCATATATTCTTACAACAATGGATTATGGATTATTGTTCATATGTATGGGGAAACTGTGCTAATCTGTGCTTGACAGGATTTATAAACTTCATAAACGAGCAGCATGCATAATTTTAAATGCATCTATTGATCATCCCTCAAAAGATTATTTACAGAACTCATATGGTTTACAATATATGACAGGATAGATTTTCACAAGGTAGTTCTTTTATATAAATGTCTACATATAACTGCACTAGAGTATCTTCAGGACTTATTCAGGCTTTTTTCAACACAATACCAGTTGAGATCAATATCACATGGAAACCTTCTAGCACCAAAGTGAAGAACGAAGCAATTAAAAAGAGCTTTTAAAATTCTGTTAGTTATGTGGAACAAGCTTCCACTTCATGTAAAATTGGCTGAAAATATTAGAGTATTTAAGAAGAGATATCATGAGCATGTATGTATTTCTAATCGATTATGAAATTTAGTATTTTAATACTAAACATGTTAAAAGTAATTATTGCTATCTTCATATAATGTGTATTGTTATACTCTCCTTAAGAGGACCTTAAGGGGGAATAGTCCTTGACTAATGAGTCACCCTCTATAAATAAAGCAGTATTATTATTGTTATTATTATTATTATTATTAGTAGTAGTAGTAGTAGTAGTAGTAGTAGTAGTAGTAGTAGTAGTAGTAGTAGTAGTAGTAGTAGTAGTATAGTAACCAAAAGAAAATATTTCAAGTTTTATTGTCTGGTCTATCTTTTCTGATATTGTATCAAATTTCTTTTAACTTCTGTCATATTATGGCTTGTTTTGATATTGAAATACACTTCGCATTTATTCAAATGGCAAAAAGGTAAATAATGCATTGATGGTGGTGAATTGACCTTTTAGAGAAATGGAAAATAACTGCCTATTTTTTCGCACATATGTTTCTCTAAAACAGATGTCTTTCATTATTTGAAAGAAGATCCAATTGTTGTGAAAGTTGGATCATAAATATCCAAGTTGTGAAGAGGGGCCCCTGATTGACATTTGGTCTGATGTGCTTATCTTTATAGAATACTAACACATCTCACCTCTATCCAACACATTTCACCTCTATCCAACATATTTCACCTCTTTCTAACACATCTCACCATTTGATTTATAGTTCCACCAATGTAGGTATGTGAGAAGGCTTTTTACTAGCTACCTGTGAGTCAGTGGTTCTTCCTGGCATCATTAGACCACATGGCCATCTGGAGATAAAAGAACCAGTCATTAAGGGTACTGGTATCTTAATCAGTTGACATTTCCTATGTTACCTGCACAGTTAGTATTTAAAAAAATATTGGTCTCTTATAAGCATATCCATGCAGCAATTGGGAAAATGACTTCTTTATGTATCATCTCTTAATTCTCTATCAAGGACATTGAAGACTGGTTTAAGTACCACCTAGTTTTATAATTTTATCTATTGAATTATTCAAACATAGAACTGTCAAAAAAGTTCATCACTTGGCCATGTTCTTTATTGACATCGGCCACTTTAAATACTTTAAGTACTGTACTATTACTGCAGGCCCAGTCTTTTCAATAATGCTTTGTAAGAGCTCTTCCAATTGCAGCAGTCCAATATTGCCTTGGATACATTTATATTTTGAGCAGAGGGAAGAAGTGACTGACAGACTGGTTTGATCAATGAATTGATTTTTCTTTTGCAGAATCTTAACACACCCAATCCCGAACAGCACTGAAATACTGCATGGAAATAGTCAGGAACATTTCAGAATGTTTCTTGGATGACTGTTTTACCCCAATACTGGAACCCTGTAAACTTTGATCATGAAATGTGAAAAGACTTTCTTTAGAAAGACTCTAAACAGCAGCATGGGCTATTAGCATGGAGACACTAGGTAAGTTGAGCTTCCTTGTCTTGCCTGTTTTCCTGCCAGCTGCCACACACTTTATTGATTATATCTCTCCTCAGAATTGTTTTTCTCTTTCTCATATATTTAAAATTGAAAATATTTCTTTGTATAACCTTTCCGTTTTGAGGCTGTTGCTATGGAATAGAATGATCTGTCATTTGTGGCTTTATTCAGTCCAGCGTGCCTCTATTCAGGTTTGGCTATCGTCCATTTTGCATTAATTTGAGTCAAGTGAAAGGTAATCCCTTTTGGTGCCTAAGTATTGATGCAGATCTGAATTTTGATATGCTGTATGTCATATGTAAACAACTTGTGTACATATGTACTTGTAATGCAAATGAAATTTTCTTTTGTGCTTGGAGTGTAATTTTGATCATTAAATGGACAGGGTCCTATTAAACTTATGTAGATGCTTTTTTCAAGAAAAATTCTGATATGAGGTACAATAATAATGACTAGATCACCATAAACTGCCACACTGCAGATTTCATTGCAATATGACCGAACATTATTTAATCACACACTCACACAAATACACAGACAGACACACACACACACACACATATATATATGGTATCAATTAAAGGTAAAGTTTGAAAAAAGTTATTGTTGTGGTATTAAGGCCATTTTTCAACACTGATACATGCCAGCCAGTTTAAATGGTGGAAGAAGAACCTAGGAAAACCTTAGAAAGAACTACCAACCCAACCTGTGCTGTGACTTAAACCCTGACATAGAGAAGTGAGATGGCAGTGATGGTTAGAGGCAAGCACTTTAGAACACTCAGCTACTTGGGCCATTAAATGTAAAAATGAATTGCACCAATATGGAGGAAAAGAAAATTCCTTTTCAAATAAATGTACACATCAAGTATAAAATGAAATGTAAATCATAAAGATGTTACAATTTTGTACAATTTTAATATAATAAAAGATAAATGTAGTACATGAAATGGCCACATCTCTTTTGCTTTGCTTTTGTTTCATTTAGAGCCGTATGTTGAGATGAAACACATTACCAAACATTCTGATCAAAAAACTTTCTTGCAGATTTCTACATTTGTAATATGAGTATTTTAAACAAATCTACACAAGACGGCAAATTAAGCAGCATTTTGTATTTTAAAAAAACAAGGCAAAATTTAAGGTATGCAAGGCTAAATTAATCCTCAAGGAAGCAACTTTAAATCTGCTAAATCATCTGAAATTCAGAATCATTTAAAATATGCTGCATAAGCTTTCAGTTCATTTTTTTCACTCCACTAAATCTCATGAGATTGGGTTGGTATGTGCTATCTTGTTTGGGCATTGTGATGATGATCAAACTCTGTATATGTACCAATCCATGGTCACATGGTCATACTGAATTTAAATATCAACAATGAAAACAACACTCACATTTAATTTATTATTAGCCTGAGTCCCTTTCCCCACCACAAAAGTTTACATAAGACCACCAAAATGTTGTTTAGAAGTGTATCTGGGATTTAGATGACTGAGTGACTGAGTCGGTGCAGCTTTGATCTTCATGAGAATGGGGGTAGGGTAACGGTATTAACATTAATGAATATTCAAACTCTATTCAAATACTGGTACATTCAGTAAATATTCTGATTTGAAAATTTAATATTCATTTTAGCTCTAGTATATAGTCTACTGCAAGACAGTAATTAAACCTTATGTAAGAAAACAGGCTGCACATTTATACAGACACATAGTTAGATTTATAGTAATTATAACAATTGGTAACTAACATAGTAATATACATGTAGACACTGGTCTTTGATTTTTGCACAGTGTACAGATAGAGACATTTTTTACTTCTTGACATGATAGTTTACTAATATTTATTCTGAACACTTTATTAAAATAATATTATTATATGCTCATATTTTTCTCTGTTAACTTTACATTGTCAAAATCGTTCAGTATTTTACGATATTGCACTCACATACACTTGATATTGCACTCACATATGCCCAATAAATTTCAGGAACTAATTTGCAAACAAATCATGTACACTCACATAGTAGATACTTTACATTTTGGTTGATAAAAATTGTTTCTGAATGAACTAAAGCAGATGTTTCATGGACTGCCACATACCAGCTGCGTTGTCCCATTCCGCGTTAACTTTCTTGATACAAAGGTTTTGGATTTAGGTGAGATAGACACCAGATTTCATAAAATTGCTGGGTCCCTACAAATAACATGCAAGTGACAAGGCATACATTGTCTTCTTTAGCTAGAAATAATAATGGCAGAATATATACATATAGTTTTACAACCTGAATTTCCACAAAATGTACTTTCTTAATTCTGCAAATCTGAATTACATGAGCCTTGTCATAGGTTCTCAAGCTTTATTGCACATTTCAAAATTGTACAGTAATTTTGTCTATATTCCAAGTGCAATTACATCCTCTTTACTGCACTTAAAAAGAAATAAACATATTCCATAGCATCTTTTTGATAATTGCAATGGAAGACTTCTTAATTTTCCCACATTATGATTTCAAACATTCAATGACAGAACAGAAAGCATACTTTCAGATGTCAACATGCTGCTGAAATCCAATGTACTTCTTGTAGAATTGGCACAGATAAATCAAGTCCATAATCAAAAGAATTTTTTGTATAATTGAAAACAAAATACCAAAATCTTTTTATTCCAGATCAAATTGAAAAGTTGTTGCAGTGCACATTCATTCACAACATGACTCTAAATTTCAATTTTAAGTTGACCAAAAAAATGCCATTTTGTTTCGAAAGTTATGTTTAGCGTGCAACAAAGTTCAAATTTATCTGGGAAGAGTTATGCACGCATTATTAATGTTGTTGTTGTGTAATGATAAATCTGCACTTGTGTATTTAGTTTGGAATACAGAATATTCAGTTACTTTGTTTAATGTAGTGTATTTTTATTTATATAATTAAGCCTTAGGTAGATTAAGAAATTGAGCATATAAAAAAGGTTACTGCATTTGTATGGGGAAAATATGAACATGTTTTGTTGGATGGATATACCTCACTCCCAATGTCGTGCAGCATCTCCATCCAAAAAACTTGTTCATATTTTCCCATACAAATCTGGTAGCCTAAAATTCTTGAATAGACAGAAATATTCCTGTATGTTATTTATCATCTTTGCTCATAAAAATTGAACCCTACTGGTGATTAAAAAATGCACCACATTAACTTGACATCTCACATTTCACTGCAAGAGTTATTGTCCTTTTTCATTGTTTCACTTGATGCTATGGGCAGTGCATGCCAGATACAGGACTATACTGAAAGCTGAAAGGGCTGTATGGTCTTGGGCTAAAAAAATGAAATACTCTTGAAGGAATTTCTTCTCCAAAAATGCAGAAAAAATCCTGAACAAATATGACTTTAACCTTTTTGACATGAAATCTTTCATGTTTTCACAACAGTCTCGATGTCTTATTAAACATGGCCATTATTACTGACAATATAATAATGGTTCAAATTTGACAAAGCATCCTTTCAAATAGGCCCTTAAGAAAACATTAAATAAATTTCCACTCAAAAACTAAGCAGAATTTGACTGAAAAGACAGGAAGTATCCTGTTACAATGACTTTTAAATTTAGCACAAATACTTGATTCTTTGTTCAGCATACCTTATTTGACCTAATACCAATAAGCACCTCTCAACTATGGCCTTTTATCACTTTCTTTACTATGGGTAATTATTATACTGTTTGGAAGGGAAATATCAGCGTTGAAAACTGACTTTTTCTAAGTACTTTGTTATTAGGTTTCATATGGTAGTTATTGTTAGATTGTTAGTTAATTTATAAGACGTTTAATCAGTGTCTTTCACAATAATCCAATTGAAATTTACCAAATTTCGCAGAAAACATACTGGCATTAAAGAGTTTCAAAAAATGTCAATTTCTCATCCAGAATAGTCTCCAATGGGTGGATTACCAGACAGGTGAGTGGTCTTTAGCCCACTTGACCATCTTGCTTGTGTTTGTTCCATGGTCTCATTATTTTCTCGATTTAAATTGAAAAACAGAAAAGAAAGACTTTTGAACACAGTGAGCAGAGGTGAAAAAGTGTCATGTAGGGTACCTATTGGCTTCTTATGAGAGGTATGTATCAAGACATTAAAATGAAAACCCTGTGTTCATTTCCTGATCTGTCCAGCCAGATCCAACTTGGTCAGCTGTTCTTTATGTTGTTGGGAAGGCACTTGCTTCCATTTCCGTGGCAATGCATTGTCAATAATGTGCTCAAAGGCTGTTCAGGTATATTTACTGCAGCTTAAAATCAGAGAGATTTAATTCTGTTCTCATTTGGTTTGGAACTTGTTGTTTAGCAAGTGTATATTATTCGTTTGCAAAAATTGATGAGTAAGATTTATGTATTAGCCTTGAAGCCAACTGTACTGAATTCATTGTCATTGATTTTTTTTCTTACCACTTGAATTACAACTCAGCCCTGATGAAAAAGTAGTGAATGAAATATAGTGGTTTCTCTTTTTTGAAAAACCTTCATAACTATACCCTTGAGATTGGACTTAAAATAGGCTGCAGCTTATTTGCTTTGATTTTGTTCCTTTAGGGGTAACATGAAGTGTATGTGAAAGACAACACATGTGATGGCTATTGATTAAGCAGCACAATAACTGCCTGCCATATCTGTCTTGAAACAAGAAATAGATTAGTATCCTCAGAAGTGAAGGTGACCTTTTGTATTTGGAATCTCTAATCATAACTTAACATTTCTAAGGAACTTGGATGGTTTTTAACAAGAAAAGCCCTGACTGACTCTACATGTAGCAAGTCTGTAACAGCATTGCTCAATTTGATAATAAAATTTTATAATAAAATGAAATATCCCATTAATTTTAATCAAACTCTTGATTAATTACTCTAATTGAAAATGTTTGAGCTAAAACTCCTATCATTTTTAAGTATATTCCAGACTCTGACTATAGTACAGAAAATCAGGGCAAATATGCAGTTCAGAAAATATTGGTAAATAGGCAGTAGTACAGAAAATCAGAGCAGATGGGTAATAGTTCAGAAAATCTGTGTAAATAGGCAGTAGTACAGAAAATCAGAGCAGATAGGTAATAGTTCAGAAAATCTGTGTAAATAGGCAGTAGTACAGAAAATCAGAGCAGATGGGTAATAGTTCAGAAAATCTGTGTAAATAGGCAGTAGTACAGAAAATCAGAGCAGATGGGTAATAGTACAGAAAATCTGTGTAAATAGGCAGTAGTACAGAAAATCAGAGCAGATGGGTAATAGTTCAGAAAATCTGTGTAAATAGGCAGTAATACAGAAAATCAGAGCAGATGGGTAATAGTTCAGAAAATCTGTGTAAATAGGCAGTAGTACAGAAAATCAGAGCAGATGGGTAATAGTTCAGAAAATCTGTGTAAATAGGCAGTAATACAGAAAATCAGAGCAGATGGGTAATAGTTCAGAAAATCTGTGTAAATAGGCAGTAGTACAGAAAATCAGAGCAGATAGGTAATAGTTCAGAAAATCTGTGTAAATAGGCAGTAGTACAGAAAATCAGAGCAGATGGGTAATAGTACAGATTATTATATTCATTTTGGTGTATGACAAAATGGCTGCCATGTCTGGATGGTTCAAACACAGCTCCACTCAATTCAGTGAACTAAGTGTAAAAAACTGGTGTTAAATATGCTAATACCTATTGCCATACTTCATACTGTGGATTTATGACAATTGTATGTTAAAGTAAGTGAGATTCAATGTGCACATTTTCATTTATTCAAGTGAATTTGGAAACCTGTTCAAAACAAAGGATTTTAAGGTTATCCAACATGGCTACCAAAATGCTGCCTTTAAATTTTGTACAAGCAAACTTATATGTGATATAACATATGCAAGAGTGTATTAGCAACATTCTGTGCCTCTTCTATTCAACTAAACTGTGTGAACTTTGATGGAACAAAGACATAAATCAAGAGGATCAAACAAAGGACTTTGTTCAAAATGGCTGCACTAAACAAAACCTTAAACTGGATTTCTAACTTTCTCCTGAGCTCAGATTCATCTAACTCCTTCTCAGGATTCAGCTCTCATAACCTCAACTTACCTTCTCAGATGAGTAATAATGCCACAGAAAATCTGGAATCTACAAATAATCCACAGGACCATGAAAATGATGAACCAGAATTCAATATGACCCACAGCAATGTACATTTACCAGGCCAACAACATCCAGAATTTCTGCATGTTGTATATAATCTTCAAAGTGTTACAATTACAGTTTCCCCTCACATGATAAGTGCTGTCCATACCTTTCTGCTTAAAAATCTAGAGATCAAACTTGGTAACATCAAGCAAAATGGTCAAATTTTCCAATTACATGATGAGGAGAAAAATCTGCATGTAACTATAACATATTACAGTGTCACTAGTAGACTTCATATTCAGGGAAAAGGCCAATTGATTTGGCTTCAATATTTTTTCACTGCCTGCCATGACCTGAAGGAAGAAACATATGTAAAACAGATTACCACTCAGCCCATCTCCTCCACCCCTATCCATAACACTAAGGAAAGGTTATGCCTGTCAATCAATGACAGCCCAATTAGTACATTATCTACACCAGTAATTAGATGTAGTACCAAACATGAAGCAACTCCTAAAGTCTTTGACCTAGATGACTCAGGCAATAAAATTAACACCCCTGGGGAGTGTCAGGAAATTACATGCTCCATAAATCATGACCACAGCAGTGATGGCTTAAACCTTAATGATTTCTCCATGTGTGGACATCAAACAACAATTAGGAACTTGGAGGCCCAAATTGAAGAATTAAAACTGCAGTTACATGCTATTAAGTCAGCACAGGGAAGGATTGATGAGCAAGTAAACTCATGTGAAATAGCAATTCATACTGACTCCCAAATAACAACAATGTCAGATGCTCAGACGCAGACAATCCCAATACCAACCAAGAGAAAATGTAACATGTATTTAAAAACTGATACCCTAAGTAAACTTGCATTGCAAACAATAGTATCCTCCTCCAAGTCACACGTCACACCTGTAACAGCAGAAAGTGTCCACCCATGGTCCGCAGCTAAGACAAGTCTGCTACCTGCACCAACAACTGCATTTCCAAGTACTCAGACAAATGTGTCAACATCAACATCAGCTCGATCAGTTCACACAACTGCAACATCAATTTCAGCACCCCTTCCTTCAAGAGATGTGTCTGATATAAACAAACCCAGAGTCCAACAGATGAAATCACAAGCCAAGAAAGAAAGAACTCTAATAATTGGCTCCTCAATACTGAAAACTATAATTCCAAGGAGACTTTTTAAAACAGATGTCCAGACTCTAAGAGGTGCAAAAATCAACAACATCACAGACAAAATAATGAATTCTGACCTTACCAAATATAACCATATTATTATTTTAGTAGGTGGAAATGATGCCAGTGAGGGAAGGTCACTAAATCAAATCAGAACAGATTTTGAAAGTCTACTCTATGCTGCTAGGTATTGCAGTCCAGATACATGTAAAATAATGATATCAGGTCTACCTCCTCGTGTGGACACCAGGGTGAAAATAATAAATGATCTCATAATTGACCTACGTGAAGACTTCAACATACAGTACATTCCACAATACATATCTTTCTTTCTTCAGAACCCGGACGTCAACCTAAGACTCTACGACAGAGACAAAATTCATCTAAGCAGTAAAGGAACCTCTCAACTACTGAGAAACATTAACATGTTTGCCCCCATTTTCAGACACTATAATGAAGAGTACTGTCTCTACTGTGGAGAAACTGGGCACATGACACAAGTATGCCGTCATGGCAAACAGATTGAGTGCTTCAGATGCCATAAATATGGACACAAACAAAGTCTCTGTACAGCATTGTATTATACATACTAGGAAGCTGGCAAAGAGGAGAATGCCAATGCTTCATTTACAAAAACAAATCTAAATGTACCAAGTGACACTCTTGTCTCAAACTATTCACTGCACACTATTGTCAATACAAAAACTAACAGATTTTCAGGGTATGCATGTGACTTTGAAATTGCTAATATATATGAGCATTTAAATACAGAAATAGGATGTCAGAATGATAAAAGTAGTATGGAGACAATCTCATTGTGTGCCCCACTGCATGATAACATACATATAATCGATATGAAACTAAATTCAAAAGGTTTTAACATAGGTCACCTAAATATACAAGGTATATTGGGAAAAATAGACCAGATTAAGTTAATGTTGTTTTCTAAAGAAAATAATATACATATTTTAGGACTCACTGAAACTAAATTAAATGCTAACCACAATGATAATCTATTTCACTGTCAAGGCTACAATAAACCATTACGCAGGGACAGAGAGACAGCAGGGGGAGGTCTTGTTGTATACATTAGAGAAGATGTAAATGCAGAAAGGCGACTTGACTTGGAGTCACATCAAATTGAGAGTGTCTGGGTGGAAATTTCTCAAAATAATGCTAAATCATTCCTAATTGGTTTCATTTATAGGCCACCTTCCTCCAAAGCAATCTGGAATGATGATTTTTTTTTAAACAAATGGAAAATGTTCTTGCACAGGAGAAAGAAACATATATGCTTGGTGATATAAATAAGGACCTTCTCAACACTCAAATAAGGGACAACTGGATGGAATTTATTGAATCATTAGGCCTAGTCCAGATGGTAAATGAGCCCACAAGGGTAACTGAAAAATCAAGCACTCTTATTGATCACATTTATACCAACCTACCAGACAATGTGGCTTGTGTTAATGTACCAAATGTTGGTCTTAGTGACCACTGTCCTACTTTTTTGACAAGAAAGGTTAAATGCCAGAGAGATAAGAAAAACACACACAAAACGATCACTTACAGATCGTTCAAACATTTTAGTGAAGAACAGTTTCTTGATGACCTATATAAAGTTCCATGGAATATGATCCAAAATTTGAATGATATAGATGAAGCTCTGAGAGTGTGGACTGACTTATTTATGGATGTAGTCTCTAAGCATGCACCACTGAAAGTACATAGAGTAAAGAATGAAATCCAACCTAATTGGCTTACTACTGAAATACTAGATGCTATGAAAACACGAGACCAATTCAAGGCTAGGGGAAACCATGCAAAATATAAAGTATGGAGAAATAAAATAACAAGTATGATTAAAATAGCTAAAAAGTTGTATTATCAGTCATTGCTTGAAAACAAAAAGAGCAACACAATCTCCATTTGGAAAGTCTTCAATGAACTCACTGGAAGAACACACAACAATCAGACAAGTAAAATTAACTCACTTCTGGTAAATGACACCATAGTCACTGATGAAACTGACATTGCAAATGTTTTCAATGATTTTTTCACCAGTATCTCCACAAAGTTAAAAGAACCAGTGATAGAAAACAACTTTAGTGAACTGAAAAAGTTCTGCAGCAGCAAAATCTCTAAGGAAGTATGTTTCTCTATACCACCAGTATCAAAAAAACTTTGTTAAAAAATGTCTCAGTGAACTTGATACCAAGAAAGCTACAGGACTTGATCAGATTGGTCCAAGACTCATTAAATCTTCTGCCTCTGCTATTTTAGATAGCATAACATTCATAATCAATTTAAGTATTGCAACCTCATCTGTCCCCAAAATATGGAAAACTGCAAAAGTAACTCCTATTTACAAATCTGGATCTAAGAATGATGCTGATAACTACCGACCAATCTCAATACTACCAACCTTGTCAAAATTGATTGAAAAACATGTCCATGACTCATTCATGTCATATTTAACCAAACACTTGCTGTTAGACCCTAATCAATCAGGCTTTAGACAGAAACATTCATGTGAGACTGCCTTGATCTCCCTAACTGATAAATGGCTTCAAGCACTTGACCAAGGTAAAATAATAGGATCTGTATTTGTAGATTTCAGGAAAGCGTTTGAAATGGTGGATCATGAAATCCTTTTGAAGAAACTAAAAATCTACCAATGCGATGAAAAAACAGTTAGATGGTTTACTTCATATTTAAGTGAGAGAACACAACATGTTTATATAAATAACGTTCTGTCCGAACCTGAAACAGTTAGATATGGAGTGCCACAAGGCTCAATTCTAGGTCCATTACTATTTATTTTATTTATTAACGACCTACCACTTTTACTAAGAGACTCGATATCATCTACAGATCTCTATGCAGATGACACAACATTATCAGACATCCAAAACACAAAGCATGAACTCGAAATCTCTTTATAGAATGCATTAAACAAGCTGGAAAACTGGTGCACATGCAATGGCATGGTAGTAAATACTGGTAAAACTAAAATATTACTTATCTCAACAAGGAAAAAAAGGAAAAATCTTGATAGCAATGAACTATGTCTAACATGGAAGGATAAAAATTTGCAAATGGTCTGTCACGACAGACTACTTGGTTTTTTGGTAGATAATAATCTATCATGGACTGATCATATCAAACATATCAGTAAAAAGGTCAGTTCAAGTTTATGGCTTCTCAGTAGGATAAGACATTTTCTCCCTGAAAGGCACAGAAAATTATTTTATAACAGTTACATACAACCGTATTTTGACTACTGTAATGCAGTATGGGGTAATTCAAATGATAAAAACATATCAAAGTTGGAAAAAATTCAGAAAAGAGCAGTAAGGCTAATATCAAACCAGAAAGAAAGCAAGGAAAATTTAGCTGGTAAGTTAAAAATATTACCTATTAAAGACCGAATATGTTTAAGAAAAGCCAAATTAATGTACAGGATATCCAATAATAGTGCTCCTGAATATTTACAATCCCTATTCCAGTATAGGCTACCTGGTAATACACCCAACCTGCGATCAATATCTACAAAACAGTATAAAATTCCCAAACCAAATAAGGAATTATTTAAGAAAAGTTTCCAATACTCTGGAACTTTGCTCTGGAATAGTATTCCAGTTGAGATTAGAAATGCCCACTCTATTTCCATCTTCCAAACCCAATATATCCAGTGGCTTCTGAGATGCTGTTGAATTAAATAAATTCCTTGTATGAGGGCCTCAAGGTAGATTAGTTCTTAGCTAATTGTGTTACCCTCTTTAAATAAAGTCATTATTATTATTATTATTACAAAACTCTCATGTCTGTATTTCTTCAGGTGATTCAGGTTTCTGGTTAAAAATAACAGATATTTCCCAGATCAACATTAGATTAGATTTCCATGACTGAAAAGAGAATAAAAGTGTACAAAGCCCTGACCAAACCATGACTATTACAAAACTGATTGAACCTAGAAATTTTTGTTGGAATTCTCATGAAACATGTTTGGTGTGCATCAGAAGCATCCTTCCTGTTTATACATTGACAACCAAACTTGGAATAGTAGATCTTAGTTTATAAAGTAAAAACCAAAAATGTGGATGAATCCCAAACCAAAATTGCAAGCTTGTTTTAAAGCTAGCAACAAGCTTGTTTTAAAGCTTGCAACAAGCTTGCACATGCTTATATTTGCAAGCTTGCAGCAAGCTTGTATTTGGAACATTGCAGCAAGCTTGCACAAGCTTATTTTTGCAAGCTTATTTTTGCAAGCTTGCACAGATTTCTTGCTACAAGCATGTAGGGTTTGAAATATCAGACACGATTGTTATCCCCCCCAACCCCAACCCCCCCAGAAAATATTAAGGGGTGGGGATGTCCTGTACTGCATTGTAGGTTTCCTTGTTTTATGCTCCCAACTCTTCCAACTGCAAATGGCGTAGTTCAATTCTTTATTGCAAAGATCACAAAATGCAAGTCCTCTAGCGTTCAGTTTTCTTTTGAACTGACCAACTACATTTACATCAACTTTCCGTGCACTTAGACCATTCCTATTTCCACACATTTTTAAAACCTTTTTTAAGTTTATTCAAACTTTTTGTGTCCTGGTCTGTCAGCAACTCTAGATGCCATGTTTTGCAACATTAACCTAATTAACTTCAACTTTGTGAAAAATAACAATTAAAATAACATTGAGCATGATAAAAGTAACAACAATCAAGTGCAGTACATGATATCAATTGGACTTAATGCCCTGCGAGCTGTTGCACATTTATTGTTGATAACTTTGTTGAAGCTAGCTTCAGTAAGACAGCTACTAGGGCTCTCCTCCTAATTCCTTTTTAAAATGTTTCAAAACAAAAGCATATGAGTTATCCTTTGTGATTTTAATGTTTGGAAAACGTCTGCAAAATAGCTCACCAGCAACACTAGTAACTGAAAGAGGAAGGTTTATTTCTAAAAGAAATTTAATAAATCTAATTTCGATCGAATTGTATTAAGGTTCTCTCTGGTATTTATATACGTCGCAAGTTCAGGCTGAGTTGTGTGTGATGAAGCAGGAACCTGGTGTTTATTAGCTATTTCGTGCACCTTCATGCCTGATAGTGAAATCACATTACACAATTTGCAAAACGTCAAGTTTTCTCCGTTACTATATGGGTTCACAAATCTACACAAGACGGCACAATTGTTCTTCCAGTTGTTTCCTTCTCTTTTTCCTGAAGAAAATTCTGAATATTCCTCTTTCCTATTTAACATGATTAGAAGCAGAACATTACGAAGATGAGATACTTCGACAACGGTAACTATTTGCGAAATCAAATATGGCGGATAAAGACATGCATGGTAGCCTCAATTTCAAATGAACCAATCGTATTGTAGAACTGTATTCCTGTATACATGTGAAACATTCTATCAAAATAGAACCGAATGCAGGTTCTAAACTGAAAATTCCAAAGAAACTTATTATTTTTTAAAATTAAAAAACATATTTTTTTGCCCTCCTACCCCCCACCCCCACAAAAAAATACTTACACCTGTATTCAGGTCCAAATGATGGGACAAATATGGAAAAAAACAGGACAGTTGGCAGCTATGCAATTGTTAGGTTTTTGGGGTTGGCTTGATCCTGTGTGGATAGCCTGGGACAGGAGCTGACCCTGTGTCAGGTATACCTCATATTCTGGTACAAGTTTAATTTTCTTATATGCCTTTTTTTGGGAATTGCAAAGTTAAATTATGACTTACTAAATACTGAGAAGGTTAAATGTTCCTTGATCTCCCTGCATATTTAATGATTAAATAATGTAATCTTATAGTTGCAATGTAGTGGAAAACAAATCTGTTTAACAAAAACATTATGATAAATTTCATTGTTCAAGTTTATTCATTCACTGCAAGCTTACCCATGGTTGCAGAATGTGCACCCTAGCTGCAAGCATGTGCATGCTAGTTTGATACATGCATGGTCTCAATCTTTTACAATAATGGAAATATATGAAGAAACTTATTGCAAGCTAGTTTAAATTTACTTTCTGAAACGTACAAGAAAGCTTGTGCAAGCTAGTTTTACTTTCTGAAGAAAAGAAGTAAGCTTGCGCAAGCTAATTTTACTTTCTGAAGCAAATAAGTAAGCTTGCACAGGCTAGTTTTACTTTCTGAAACAAATAAGAAACCTTGTACAAGCTTATACAAGCTTGCGGTAAGCTAGTTTTACTTTCTGAAGCAAATAAGAAACCTTGTACAAACTTATACAAGCTTGCGGTAAGCTAGTTTTACTTTCTGAAGCAAATAAGAAACCTTGTACAAGCTTGCGGTAAGCTAGTTTTACTTTCTGAAGCAAATAAGAAACCTTGTACAAGCTTGCAGTTATATCCAGCTAGTTTGCCTTAAGCCTGCACTTGCTTGTACAAGCTTGCGCAAGCATCCATGTTAGCTTATAAACATCAAATTAGCTTATCGCAAGCTTGCCACAAGCTTTCGGCAAGGATGCCTTTTGGTTTGGAATATTTGTTAGGGCTTCTATTGCTTAATTACATTTGATCAGCGTTACTTTTCCTGACATTAAACTTGGAAAAGGATACCTTTTGATCTAAAACAATCATTGTCTTTATACCAGAAGTGAGTATAACTTAACTGTGATGATTTCAGTAATGTTTCATGAATTTGAGTTTTTTCGTTGTATATGTCTGTAATTGTGCAACTGTATTTTCCACTTTGAAAATACCTCCAAAGGACAAATCCTGGTGGAAGCTAACCATCAGAAGCTAAACTTAACACAGTAATTTGCCAGCAATGACAAATGGAGATGATCAATAGCATCAGAAAATTAAAATATGAATGTTTTTTGCTTGCTTGCCATGGTGATGGACTAGTCAGAAATGAAGCAAACCAATTTCTTGTCATAATAATTTGTCTGACATTTGAAGTATGATTTTACAAACTATTTTTTTCTTCTATATTGATTATCCACCAAAATATAATGAATATAAATGCCATGCTGACTTGCAGCTAAGTATTTTGTAATTCAAAATGCTGGAAAGATCTGAAACCTAGAGCTTCTGGAGTGGCTCTACAGTTAATGTGTCATATTTTCCATAAGCAAAAAGAAAGCATTGTTCAGGTCACCTGACTGACCTTATATGTATCTGCTGACCATTTTTTTTAAAAAAAGCAATAAAACAAACGTTTGGAAAAGACCCAAAATATTCAGGAGAAAAGAAAGTAACAAAGGGATATAACTATGATCAAAGCTTAATTCCGGATGCAAATGGCACTTTTTTGTTGTTCATGCTTCATTTCAGTCCATTAGGACCACCCCCCACCCCCCAACAACGTCTGCTGACCTACCCAATTTTTCTTTCATTGTAACAAGAAACTCGCATATTTTAAAAAATGCGGCATATTATTTATTCACTCATACAATTTGCATGGAGTACCTGTGGTCTAAAAAAAAAAAAAAGATCCAGATACCATTTATACTCCTGTAAAAGTCAGCTCCAATTGCAGGCTGTACAGAACCATATTACATATAAATTTAGATATTGAATGTGTTGATGTGTCAGTAGTCATGAACATGCTAATGTGCCAATAGCCTGGATTGTGATGTCGTGCTAACATTCTTTTGATGTATCACAATAATATAATCCAAAATGTCTTTGTCTAAATTCAGTTTCAGATTCCAAATTAAACTTTAAGTCCAAGAATATAATTCATTGCATTTTGGCTCTTTTCAGCATCTCATGTGTATCTGATGATAATACCATGAAAGAAAATAAACCTACTTTCAATTTTTTTTTATTTCAGCAAATATTTATCTTGGATATTTTTGTCTGATAATAGGCCATCACCTACTTTTTTAGGCTGGTTCCCTGATATTATCATGGGAAATATTCTTGCAGATGCTGGCCCTCCACCCCACCACCCGGTCTTGTTATGTGAAATTTACTAGGAAATGCTGGCCCTTGGTCTTATCTTGGAAAATATATTCAGAAATATAGCATGTTTCCATGTCTGAATCACTAGATTGAATGTTTTTCTTACTTTTTGGACTAAAATTATAGGATCTGAATCAGGAAGTCATGTTGATGTTCAGGGAAATTTCATATGAATGGCTATGCAATCATCAACAACTCTTGTGGAATCAAATCAGTACCATGTCATGGAATCACCATCAGATCTGTTAAACTATATTCCCCATTGGAAAACACATGATTGAATTTTTAATTACAGCTGGACAAACAATTTCTGTTTACTTTATCAATACCAAAGTGTATATTAATTTGACAGTCAATTTATTGTGTGCATTGATTCCAAAATACCTTGACTTCTAATTTACTACTTGAATGAATATACTTACAACCAATCACTCCATGGCCTAGTGGTTAGAGCATTTGCCTTGGATGTGGGAGGTTGCAGGTTTTATCTCTGGTCAAGTCATACCAAACACTTATAAAAATGGTACTAAAAGCTGCCTTGCTAGGCACTCAGCATTAAAAGGTTAGTATTAGGGCTGGTTGGCCTGGTTGTTGTTGTTGTTGTTGTAGGATTTAATGCTATTTTTTCAGCACGCGATAGGCTATACATGACGGCCAGTATTATTGGTGGAGGAAGAGCCTGGGAAAAACTCCGAAAAGAACCACCAACCCACGAAAAGCTACTGGCAAGCATTCTCACATAACTACATTAGCTGAATCTGAGACTCGAACCCATTCAGACAGAGGTGGGATGGCAGTGATCTGTAATGGACAGTGATTTACACCACTTGGCCACTCAGGGCCCCTCTGGTTGGCCTGGTGTCAGGATAATGTGTCTGGCTGAGACATTATGTCTGATAGCTAATCACTATCAATTGCCACACTGCTGACATCATAGCATTATGAATGAAAAATTGTTATAGCTATGTTAAAAATCCAAATCCTATGCGCGCACACACACACACACACACACACACACACACAGACACACACACACAGACACACACACACACACACACACACACACACACACACACACACACACACAGAGTAATATAACAATATTGTCATGGCATGGATACTGTAAGTCATTTACATTACAATGCACAAGGAATAGCAAATGGTGGTATTAATGACAAACATTCTACATGGCTTAATCTTCGTTATTTGAAAAATAACTGCCATTCATACTGTGTACTCACTTGCAAGACTTGCACAAACCAAGATCTGCTGGTGCATAATATACTGGCAGAGCTGGATATAACCAGTTTGTCGGGAGTAATCATCAAGGTCAAGGTTGTTTGTTTTGCTGAAACAACATAGACCCTAATCTTCTGGTGCATTAAGCTACAACAGATCAGGATCTTTATTGTTTGCAGTTTACCAGATTTGTAAGTGAGTATATATCGTATATCAAAAACCATAACTTTTTGCAAGGTTGTACAGTCATGGTTATCTTGATTGTAAATGGTATTTTTATGCAAGCATGGAAGAATAACAATGTTTTGTCTTGTTTATTACATTGGTATTCATAGCAGAGGCATGTATCTTTGTCATTTTCTTAGAAATTTTGTTAAAATCTCAAATATTATTTTAAAAAATATTAAATGAATATCGGCAGCCTATCCAATGGTGATAATTAATGATTTCTTTTTTCAAAAAATGTCTATGCTGGCTTTTTCATGCTGCATCAGCAAAAGAAACCTAAAATCAATTATTAAATTAACCTCATGGAGATGACATGTGGAGCATGGAGATTTATCTTGTACTGTATTTATACTCGTATATGTATACTGGAATCTTCTTTTCAGATAGATTCGGGTATCAGTACAGTGATTTATAATGAAATACCAAAGCTGTCTTAAGTTGTCTGTTTTGAGTACATGTGTTTGGGACTATATTATTTTATATGCATTTCCATATTCTATGTGATGCATTTATTATTATAGTCTGCCCATTACTTATTATGTGGTGTACATTATTTATTATATGCTGTGCACTTTTAAAGATATAATTTGCAGTTGTTACTAAATGCTGTGCATTTCTTCTTCTCATATGCTGTTTTTATATGATGTTCATTATTATGTGAATTTTGTAAAAAATTATTTGTTCATATATGATGTGGTAAAATATAAAACTTTGCATATTGTGCAGAAATCATTACAAGATGTGGATGTTTTATCATAGGCTATGCAGATTGTTCCACTGGCCAGTTGGTTAGACTAGAGCATCCACCCTCGGAAGTGGGAGGTCGCGAGTGAAAGCCATGGCCCAATCTTCCTAAAGACTTATAAAAATAGTACTAACAATTGCCTCACTTAGCACTCAGCATTAAGAGGTTAGTATTAGGACTGGTCGGCATGGTGTCAGGATAATGTGTCTTGGTGGGACATGATGCTACATGTCTGCGGCACGATGCCCCAGCCTTAGACATCACTATAAACTGCCAGACTACAGATATCATAATGATATGACTTACACTTTTTTTAAACTACGGTAAAATTCCAAATCACACAAACACACACACATTATAGGCTGTGTAAACATCATTATATAATGTGGAGGTTTTATTAAATTAAATGCATACTTTTGAGGATGTGGGTTATTAAATTGAAAATGCTCTCAAAACTGAGAATTTGGCAACACATCTGTTATGAAGGAAAATACTATGCAATCCAGCCAAATATATTTTATCCCAGTGATTCTGTTAAATATAACATGGCAGAATGGTACTAGCTGAACTTACCTGTACTCTGTAAGTCCTTGGCTATTTTACCTGTAGTCTTTCAGATAATGTCATCAGCAGCCATATTAGGAGACAGCTGCTTGAGTTTTGATATGATTATATAGTAGATATGGCAAATCCAATCAGTACATTTGCAGTTGACTGTAGGGTATTTCTGCATGAGTTTCAACAAGCCAAATAGCTTTTGCATTAGACAGCAATTTTCCTATTAGTTCCTGGTGCTTACAAGTGTAAAAAAAGTAATTAAAAACATATGCAATCTTTTAGTTTTTAATACCATTGACCTTTGGAACAAAGTGAGTTTCTATCTAGCATGCATATTAAAACACTTTGAACCATTAGAAAAATTCAATCATCTAATTCAGTGTCATTTTTGTTAGAATCAGTGTAAAAGTCCTTACAACCAGACTCAAGTGATGTACCCTATCTTAAGCCTAAAGTTGCAGTCATAATAAAATATGAAGGGATATGGAGAGCTAAAGTAAATATGATGTCAATGTGCATACTACTGTATATGTCCTTAAGGAAACAGTTTTCTGAGTTAAAGTTTAGAAACACCCAGATCTTTACACTTGTAGATTATTACACACTCAGTAAAACATGCAAGTATTGGAAGTGGAAAGCCCCATGACCATGAGGACATCCTTTCTCCATTCTTTCCCATCACCTGGGATAAGTTCCTTGCAGAGTTTAATTCTCCGTGTGTGTGTGTGAGGGAGAGAGAGAGAGAAAGAGAGAGACAGAGACAGAGAGTCATATATCTGCAATGTGGCAGTTTATATTGATTTCTAGCATTGGGACATGCTGCAGACATGTAGCATGATGTCCCACCCAGTCACATTATCCTGACACCAGACCAACCAGTTCTAACTCGAACCTTTTAATGCTGACTACCGAGTGAGGCTGCTGTTAGTACCATATTTTAGAAGTCTTTGGTATGACTCAGCCAGGGTTCAAGCCCGTGATCTCCCACATCTGAGGTGGATACTTGAACCACTTGGCCACTGGAGAGATGAAATCTAAATATGTGTCTCATCAGTCATGTGTCCTGTCAATAAAGGACATACAAATGTGCTGATCAGTCATGTATCTATGTCAATAAAAAACATACAAATGCACTTGATTAGTCATGTGTCTGTGTCAATAAAGGACATAAAAATGTGCCCCAATAGTCATGTGTCCTGTCAACATGTCAAATGTTTACTCAGTATAAGAAGGTTGCAGCACACATGTCATCTCTTCTGTGACCATGACTTTAATCCCATGTTTAAGTGTATGAACTGGTATGTTGCTGAATAAATTCTTTGCTTTGTCATCACAAGGTCAATAGATGGAATGAGGTGTGTCGCAGAATGAAACATCTTTATTTCTGATAAATTATCCTAAATATGAACAGAATCCATTGGGTTTTTAAGGAAATATTAAAGAAAGACTGTGACCACAACATTGACAAAATGTTCATGACACCATGACTTCATACTTAAGTGAGAGAACACAACATGTTTATATAAATAACGTTCTGTCTGAACCTGAAACAATTAGATATGGAGTACCACAAGGCTCAATTCTAGGTCCATTACTATTTATTTTATTTATTAACGACCTACCACTTTTACTAAGAGACTCGATATCATCTACAGATCTCTATGCAGATGACACAACATTGTCAGACATCCAAAACATAAAGCATGAACTCGAAATTTCTTTACAGAATGCATTTAACAAGCTGGAAAACTGGTGCACATGCAATGGCATGGTAGTAACTAAAATATTACTTATCTCAACAAGAAAAAAAAGGAAAAATCTTGATAGCAATGAACAATGTCTGACATGGAAGGATAAAAATTTGCAAATGGTCTGTCATGACAGACTACATGGTGTTTTGGTAGATAATAACCTATCATGGATTGATCATATCAAACATATCAGTAAAAAGGTCAATTCAAGTTTATGGCTTCTCATTAGGAAAAGACATTTTCTCCCTGAAAGGCACAGAAAACTATTTTATAACAGTTAAATAAAACCCTATTTAGATTAATGTAATACAGTATGAGGTAATTCAAATGATAAAAAAATATCAAAGTTAGAAAATCTTCAAAAAAGAGCATTTAGGCTAATATCAAATCAGAAAGAAAGCAAGGAAAATTTAGCTGGTAAGTTAAAATATTACCTATTAAAGACAGAATCTGTTTAAGAAAAGCCAAATTAATGTACAGGTTATCCAATAATATTGCTCCTGATTATTTACAATCCCTATTGGAAACGTGACTGCTGTGTCTTGTATCCAATGACATAGGCTGAATAAAAGAGCAGGTCTGTTGGCTCATCACTGCAGATTCTTATGCATTTCACTGCATTTTTCCTATGCCCACTAAGTTAACCATGACCGCATTTTAGTTTGCATGCAGGACTCTCAACCAAAAGGGCAAGGGTACTAATCATAATATACAGTGTAATGGGCATTCCTGTTGTTACTGCATGTTAATGCATATATATATTGTTAGGCCAAAAACTTATATTAAACATGTCATGCTAAATAAACATGTCATGCTAATTGCAGATTTTGTATACATGACAGCATCTTACCAATCCCTTTGAACCCAGGGGAGAGCACCAACAATGACTAATAACCCAAGTTTAGTAAATGTATACTCAGTGATTGGTTGTGTGGTAGCAGACGGGATAGACAACATAATAATGGATATGTTCAATGGTCAGAAATGCACTGTATGTAGAGGAAGCTAGTAAAAGATCCTTTATAAAATCACTCATGATTGCTATTTTCGACATGTGTAACTGATACCAAATTAATACAGAAATTGATAGGTGTAACTGATACCAAACTAGTACAGAACTTGATAGATGTAACTGATACCAAATTAGTACAGAAATTGGTAGGGGTAACTGATACAGAAATTTTGAAGTATAATGGTGACAAAATGGTGTCGAAATTGTGACATGTGACATGTGAATTGTGTAACCAATACCAAATTAGTGCAGATTGTGATAGGTGTAAATGATACCAAATTAGTACAGAAAGTGTAATGGTGACAAAATGGTATCGAAATTGTGACATGTGACATGTGAACTGTGTAACCAATACCAAATTAGTGCAGATTGTGATAGGTGTAACTGATACCAAAATTAGTACAGAAATTGTGTTATATAACTGTTAACCAAATTAGTACAAAATTTGTGATCATGTAATAAAATGAAATTTGTGATTAATGTAACTGACATGAAATTAGCACAGGAATTATTCCATGCAATTAATATCAAATTGACACAGAAACTGTAATGACATCAGGTTGTCACCATACAGTTACGATACAGAATTTCAGTGATAACCATTATGAGCATTTGAAGAGTGCGCCAAAGTCAATTACATCATCCCTGCAGCTTGAGTGCTTTGACCCAATATTGCCTTCACTAACTGATGTTATCAATACCTCTCTCTCATCCAGGGGATTCCCATTATTTTTTCAAAACTGCCATTGTAAAGCCTCTCCTGAAAAACAACACTTGATTATAACGATTTAAAGAAATATCGCCCAGTTTCTAATCTCCTATTCATATAAAAAAAATCTTACAAAAAGTTGTTTTAATCCAACTTGTATCTCATTTGAAGTTAAACAGTCTTTTTACCGATGTACATTCTACATATCACCCTTGCCACAATACTGAAACTACTCTTCTGAAAGTATTTACTGACATTCTCTCTGCTTTGGATAGCTGTAAGATTACAGTCCTCACCCTCCTTGATTTGTCTGCAGCATTTGACACAAAAGACCATGATATATTACTTCGCCATCTCCAGCATGTATTTCGCATTCACAATACAGCCTTACTATGGTTCAAGTCCTACTTAGTCAACAGGACATAAATTGTATCAGCAAATGGAATACACTCTAGCCCAGTTTATCTATGTTGTGGTGTTCCACAGGGATCTGTTCTTGGACCAGGTCTCTTCATTCTATACACTAAGAATATTTATTGAAGCAATAAAGGAGCTTAAAAGCAAACAATTTCTGGTCGCCAGTTTGAAAAATATTCTTGCTCTAATTTGTACAAAAATTAAAATTATATCCAATTAAATTAGTTTAAAAAATATTATTTTGAGGTAAAGAAATATTCTTGATCATAAGAAAATCCCAAATCCCTCTACCCCATATATTTTAACAACCAGCCCTCTCAAATTTCACATCAGCTTAATTTGCCCAGTTTAATTGCCTCAAAACGTTTATTTTTCAAACTGAAGAAAATGCTGGGGGAGGGGCTATCATGCAATCATAGTTGTAACAGAATTGTTACCGAGTAGATGGTGGACTAAATGAGCAACACAAACACAATATGTGAAAGATAATGTAAATTTAAGAAATAAATTAATGAAAAATAATGATGTATCAACACAAAAACTCCTGCATTCAACCCACAATCGCTCCTCACAACTATTCACAATTCAAAAATAAATTAAATATTAATACAAAATAAACACAGATCCAAGGAATCTCCTGGACTAAACACAGATCCAAGGAACTTCCTGGACTACACAAATGTTTCAAATAAAATGGAGCCTTTACAAAGTTGTGTAAACGCAAGTATAAATTGCGATAAATACAGACATCAAACTATACTATCGCACGTATGGATTGCGACAACAAGAACAAACATCTACATGTATTTCATCAAGTTGCTAACTATTATTGAGATTCATATAATCCCTTGAAATACTACTGTGACTCAAAGTATCTATGTGTAAATATAACAATGTATTCAATTGTAACTACAATTGCAACACATATATGTGTCTCGACCCTGTACAACCGTACGATTCACCAACTGTTGAATCGCCGCCCAGCTTCTCCGAATACCTAGGGTTGACCCAATACTTTTATCGGTCACTTGCCCTTCACGGATCCACTACAGTTATACGTACAGACAGCATACAGCATCTACTGGAACCATTGGTCCTAAATACTTAGATACTACCCCGGACGTTTACACCTCTAGACAGCTCCAACACTCGGACATTTAGACTTCTAGATTTCCGGATATTTACACATCTCGACAGACGTAGACGGACAGACAGTCCGACAGACAGACAGTCAGATACCTCAATTTGATCGCACAATTAAACAGCATAATCACGGCACAATCAATCACATTCAGCTACAATTCAGAGACATTCAGAGACGTTCAGAGACATTCAGCTACAATTCAGAGACATTCAGAGACAATCAGTCCTTTGGCTGGAGAAAGAATGATGAGCTATCTCTCCTTTGATAAGATACTTTTGGACTCGTCTATTTCTAGAAATATTCTGCCTTATATGTCCCCAAATAGGTGAGCAGAATTCATGGCAAAATTCCCGTGCACCCAGTGATTCTAATGTTCCTGACTGCAAGTGATTTGTAGTCAGGCACATGCAAATCGCTACACGTCAATTACCTTGAAAAACACTTATTCACCCCAGGTAACGCATGTACGACGAAACAAAAAAAAAATGGTGAAATTAGTTTGTATTCAAGAAGAAATTAATTCAATTTCCGCCAAATTCTGTGACAATGGCCATCAGTGTTTGCCTTTTTGGGGGGTATGTACATTGTACATGTTTGTTGATGCATATGGGCTTAATGTTGCAAACATATCTAGCTACAGAATTTGCACTTTTGGATGCAGCTAAATTTGATTTGAAAATATCCACAACACTGTACAGTTTAACACTTTCATTCTGAAGGGGTGTGGAGTAGTAAGTTGGGGGCAGGATTAGAATGTTAATAATTTAAATTTTAAAAGCACATGAAAATATGTTGATGCCTCAACAAATAAAACTTGTCACAATCATCACTTTCATTAGACTTACATGTATCTTGAATTAGATAATCTTCTTTCCATGTCTCCCTGTTGTCTTGTGGCTTGTAGAATTGACCCACTATGCCTTCCTACACATTGTAAGAGATGAATGTTGAAGGCAGGAAGCATAGTGGCTTTATAGTTGGCATGCCAGACTTGAGGCCAAAAGTATGAGGATTCAGATCCTAATTTTTGGATTGGTCTTAATAATGAAAACAATGCATACCTTAGGCTTCCATGGTATGTCTTTAGGCTCGGCAGTGTATTCCAGTTGCCTTGGTACTAAATAACCTGCAAGTTTTAATGTACAGTAAAGCACCATACCATGAATGCCATCTTTCAGGGACATTTTTGACCAAAGAAGACCATCTTTCAGGGACATTTTTTACCATGAAAACCATCTTTCATGAGCTGTTGTGTTATCCAGTCCACAGGGAGGGAGGTTATTTCAGTTGCAAATGTCTGATTTTAAGTATGCCACAGTAACTTCGCATTTCAAGTTCTTTATTCTAAACCCTGGAAGGGTATTAGTAATTAAGTAACAAAACTTAGTCGATTCCATATTGATTAGGATGCCTGGCACTACACTGCTATTTATGTTGGTTGATTCACACCATTATTGATCTGTAATCTGTCTGTTGGGTTTTCTTTGCAAGTGATACTGGTGGTCAGTATGAAGCTAAATTCCATGCATGAAGTTGATTTTTTTGTATTTAACAGAATGAAGAATAACAGTAGGAGTTCTTACCGTGCTTACTTTATTTAAGCAGGTGGGTGTTGATTGATTGTGAGTTGATACATTCCAGGAAAACATAACGTTCTTTAAAAGTAGTGTGCTGTTGTATTAAATGAGAATCTAAAGAAGTGACATTTCAAATTCTCATATTTCACATTAGCTGATAAAGAATCTCATTTTTATTATGCTACAGTATAAGACAAATTAAATTATGAAATGAAATTTGTCATCTTTTAGTCAGTGTAAAACCTACTGGCTGGAAAGAAATTGCAAAATGTGATAAAAATGAAAAAAAGCATATCATTACTAAGCAGTTCCTTGGCCACTGCAGTTTTTTTATTTATTCAGTTTTACCGCTTATGAATTTTGTCTTAAATAGATGCACCTTTGTATATGATTTGCACAATAAAAGCATTGTCATGGAAACATAAATTAATAAACATGCACTGAAGGAGGATGAATTGTGTTTAACATTAGAGATCAGATACTTAATATGATATTGTATATACATGTACATGCTTATAAGTCAAATACAAACTGCACAGACCATGATTTGCTATCATGTAAATGTGCTGGTAGATCTGGTCTGTGCAGTTTGTCAGGAGTAGCTAATCAGAACAAATATATCCTGATCTGTCAGTGCATTATGCAATGGCAGGTCAAGTTCTGTGTTGTTTGCAGTTTGACTTCACTTATAACTGAGTATAAAGGGTAAGTCAAAGTGAGATATTAATTCATGGGCTCTGGGGCCCCGAGTGGCCGAGTGGTCTAAAGCGCTGTCCGTTACGGACCACTGCCATCTCACCTCTGTCAGCGTGTGTTCGAGTCTAAGATTCGGCAAATGTAGTTATGTGAGAAAGCTTGCCAGTAGCTTCTCGTGGGTCGGTGGTTCTTTCCGGGGTTTGTCCGGTTTCTTCCTCCAGCATTAATACTGGCCGCCATGTATAGCCAATATTGTGCTGAAAAAATGGCGTTAAACCATAAAAAACAAAAACAAATTCATGGGCTCTCAAATTTATGCTTTGGTAGCTACAAATTGAGCACTTCTTGAATATTAGTAGGCAAACTGTGCATGGAAAATTTGGAAAACAGAATTAGATAACAATGAGTCTGCAAAAAAACAACAGAATTATGTTTGTGACAACTAGTATAACAAAGGCACATGTTTAGCATGCTTTTGTCAGTAACACTACCATGCAAAAATATGATGAAACATGGATGATGAAATACTTAGGTACATGTGGAGCATGCTGTTGACAGTAACTCAGCATGTAGACATATCATAATGCATGGATGTTGTGAAACCTTTATCAGGCATTATGTACATTGTGCTATAGTGAATATTTTTTTTACCTTAAAAAGTAATTTCCATAATCAAACTTACAACAGCCCTCATAATAATATGGATAATAATATTGTTTAAAAAAAAACTTCAACACTAGTGAGACCATTTTATTTTGAGGTATTTAATAAGCATGGCTGTGTCATGAAGTTTTACCACACTACTAGTAAGAATATTTTATCTTGAGGTATTTAATAAGCATGACTGTCATAAAAGTTTACTACACTACTAGTAGACTATTTTATCTTGAGGTATAATAAGAAAAGATGTCATAAAACTGTACCATGTTTACGAGGAGTTGTTGTGTACTTTATAATAACGAACCACTGTACTCCAATTAAGTTGACACATGACCATTGCCAGTTATATGTTGGGCTGTTGTATCATGAACACTTACAACAAGGGATCAGTGTACTCCAGTTAAATATATACATTACTGATCTATTAAAAATACTCTGGGGGGCCAAATAATGTTGTTGTCAATATTCATAGTTTGAAATATCATGTATGCATCAACTATTATTTAATTCCTCATTTAATCATTCCAGAGAGACTTCCTTACCTTTGTAAGAAACAATGGTTCTTGGAAAAGAAACTGCCTTATAACTGTGGTTTTTGTGATTCAGCAAGTATTGGTAGCTTGGGACAACTGCCCTGAGTTGGCTTTCATAGTACTGTAATAGATTGCCAAAAACCAGGTCCTGAGGACAACATTATAGTTGTTACATGTTTAGGGTCTAATAAACAGTAACAAAGAAAGAATGAAAACAACAAGCTTTGCAAAATTTAACAAATAATTTATTTTCCTGGAAAAAGATTGTAAAAATGGAGAAAAAAACTTAGTTTTAAGAATCAAATCCTAAAATAATCCAAGAATAATCCACAAATTAAACTACAAAAGTCCTAATAATGAAATGCTCTAATAGATTAAAGTTTGTTTCCTGCTTGAAACTCCAAGATGGAAGACAATGTCGTATGCTGAAGCCTGTTTTGTGCTTGTCTAAAGTTCCTTGTAGAAACACAATATTTAACACCCCAGTGTTGGAAATCCGAATAAAGTTTTAATAAATTGTCTTTGTCCATGAACTCTGTATAAGCACATCAAATATTTCCAGATGTACGAATTAATCCTTTAAAATCCAACTGAATTGAAGGAAAGTTAACATGGATTTACTAACTGGCTACAACAAAAGAAAATGATGTCAGATGTAAAAGCCCAAAACTAATTATATTTCTCTAAAACAAAGATTGTAACATATTCTAAGACGCAGTTTCAAAAAAATCTCCAAATTGTGAAATCACAAAGAGGGGAAAGGAGTCATGTGATCATTTATATCACTTACTCCTAACATGACTCTGATGAGAACCAACCATTTTTACTTTAAGAATAAAAAGTTGTTTACTTCTTAATTCACTAGTGCCATCTTGACCTTGACAACAACCAATCATTTAAAAATAAAAATTAAACCTGTTTTACATGGTTTTTACTAACCTTGAATCAAGGTCAGGATCTAGGTCAACACTAGTTGTTTACCAATGAAAATTCAAGTCAACCGATAATCTGAAAAAAACATCATTCTCTAGTGAATAAATTTACATTACAATAACAAATAATGAAAAATAAACATGAATTTAAAACTGACAAACAAACAACTAAATATATATTAAATCAGATATACTGTACTTAACAGTAGTAAACTGACAAACAAACAACTAAATATATATATTAAATCAGATATACTGTACTTAATAGTAGTGAAATGAAAATGATGTCTCCATCAGGTTTTTCTAGAAGTGGTGATTAAATACAATTAATAATGAAAACAATGCATACCTTCAAGGTAAAGAAAAGTGATATTGTATTAGAGAGTATGTTGTAAGAATATTTTTGTTGCATAGAAGCCTGGCATCTTTTTGACATCATGTATATTGTGGTGTCATAATATGTAGGATGTCAACGTTTTTATCAAGGGATGAGATAAAAATGTAGCCTCTTGATACAAACAAACCGCAAGGGGAATTATTTTATGTCAGGTTCCTTTCCAAGACTTATCTGAAATGTTCTATGCAGATAATGTGCAGGCCAAGATTAATACATGTACCAGTAAAGCTGTTCTTGGTAACAGGAACTACAACAACAACAACAACAACAGCAATAATAATAATAATAATAATTTATTTAATGAGGATAACTTAATAAGTAAATAATTTTTTTCCATGGAAACCCTCGATTACATGCTTCAGGAATATTCTACTCTTGATTTGTTAAAAAAAATATGAAATGTAACACACACACACACACACACAGACACACACACACACACACACACACACACACACACACATCTGTTACATCAGTAGTATGATCATGTGCACCCAATATTGTAACATTGGTGTAGATATATCACTCTAAATGGTCATGTAATACATTGGTGTAGATATATTACTCTAAATGGCCATGTAATACATTGGTGTAGATATATCACTCTAAATGGTCATGTAATACATTGGTGTAGATATATCACTCTAAATGGTCATGTAATACATTGGTGTAGCTATATCAGTCTGTAAATGGTCATGTAATACATTGGTGTAGATATATCACTCTAAATGGTCATGTAATACATTGGTGTAGATATATCACTCTAAATGGTCATGTAATACATTGGTATAGATATATCACTCTAAATGGTCATGTAATACATTGGTGTAGATATATCACTCTAAATGGTCATGTAATACATTGGTGTAGATATATCACTCTAAATGGTCATGTAATACATTTGTATAGCTATATCAATCTGTAAATGGGCATGTAATACATTGGTATAGATATATCACTCTAAATTGTCATGTAATACATTGGTGTAGATATATCACTCTGTAAATGGGTATTTAATAAATTGATATAGAAATGCAAGTCTTTAATGTAATAAATTGGTATAAATATATCAGTCTGCTAATGGGTATTTAATAAATTGGTGTAGATATATCAGTCTCTAAATGGTTATTTAATACTTTAATACACTGATATATATATATATATATATATATATATATATATATATATATATATATATATAAACTGATGTACATATTTCAGTCTGTTGTTTTTGTTTTCAGAGCAGTATAGAACACAATTTTGCAAGTTGTTGTTCATTAAATTCTGAACTACATAGGCTGTTTCAAGAATCTTTGCCTCAGTTAACCTTACATTATATAGAAAATAAGTGTACAGGATTGTTTAATGCTTTGCCTTGAGTGAGAATTGTATGAATCAGGATACAATATTCATGTATTATTTTCTACAAATCATTTTGATGTTGTAAATGAAAGCATACACAAAAAACATCAGGACTGCAATTAAACTCATTTGTAATATTCTATTTTATTTCATCAGGTTGTCCTCAGCAGAAGTCTTGCTGAAGGATGTCTACTGGATCCTTTGATGATTCATCCAATTTAGTTGTCACTCTTTCTTCTCCGACGAATGAGGAAAAGGAAGAAGTCTTTTCTCATACAAGTGAAAAAGAAAGTCAGGTACATCATTCTATTTCTGCTCCCAAAAAGTCAAAAGGATTCAAATTTTTCAAACGTGTCAAGTCCCCTCAGAAATCTCCAATCAAGTCTCCTTTGAAGTCACCTTTTAAATCTCATTCCAAGTCCACTTCAAAGTCTCCTTCAAAGTCACCATCAACAGAGAATCTCACTGAAGAATTTACAAGCTTGGACCAGAGGCTAAAGGAGAAAACATCAGAAGAATGGCAGGCCTTCCACGAGATGCAAGAAAGGATCAAGCAGACTGTGCTGAAGACTCAGACTAGCCTAAGCAAATATTCTGGTGACTCTGCATCAGGAGATTCGGAATACACAGATTCACCAAAGAAATCTGGTTTGGCAAAATGGGCTGATTTTGATGATAATTCCACATTAACTTTAGAGGAATTAGATAATAGTAAACTAAATCCCACTATAAATATATCTTGGACCTCCTCTGATAATGATAATGCAGTTGAACAGAATTATGTAGAAAAGCCTGGAAGATTTTTTTGTTTGGAAACAATACCTGGAGTTTCTCCTCCCATATCACCAGGTCCTCCAGTGAATAGTCGAAGCTCCAGCATGGAGAATTTAATATCGGAAGAGGCACATGGCATCAAGACAAGAATGGCAGATGTTGCAGAAGTAGATCTGTTAGGGCTATCTGTTGATGATAGTCAAGGTGACAATTGGACAGATGGAAATGCAATGTCTTTCAATCAGGATCTACTTAGTCTTACAGGGCATAACCATGCCCCAGATGAGTCCGAGCCCAGTGGATTCTCATCATCTTTTACCCAAGATGCTTTTATTATGGAGGCATCAGGTGGAAAAATTTTAGTAGGTGACACAGGAAAAACCCAAAGCTTGGAAGGATACTCCTATTCCATTCCCACAGTTAAATCTCAGAGTCATAAGTTGTCACAAAAATCCACACCATTTGATCAAGCACAAGAATTTAGTAGTCTTGGTGGTGTAGTTGAACTTTTTGGAAATAATTCAAACCAGACAAAAGCAGGTTCTATACAGACATCAGATGTCATGTCTAGCTTTGTGGATGAATTTCTTGATTTGGGGAAAGATTCATCAGGCTCATCACCTCGCTTATCATCCTCCTCGGGTATTCATTTTGAAACAGACTCAAGACCTGCATTGTCAGGAACCATGCCAGTGGTGTCATCTACCTTCAGTACACTATCTTATGGACAACCAGCAGTTTCTAGATCTACTGTAGAACAGGATATTATGGCTAAGATCATTCGCAATTCCCCCAGCAAAGCTCTTACATCACTTCCAAAACAGACACAGGAAGCTGTCCCTAAAAAGCTAGATGAACCTTTTGGCTTTGTGGCAACAGAAATATCTAAACGGCTTGATCATGGTGACACTGCAGATTCCCAAAACAGAGCAAATAGGAAGGAATCACAAGAACATGAATCAAAATTGGCAGCAAGAGCTAATCATACTAGTAAAGATAGTGTATGTAAGAGTACTTTCTTCAAAGATGATAATGAATCAATACAAGGTGCTGATTTGATAACTGCTTTCAATGATGATCCCTTCAAAACAGAGATATCTGACACAGCAAGTGAAGCTCATGTTACTGATGCTTTGTTTGGTGATGTATGGGATTCAAACATGGTGGGCAAGAATGCTGATGTGGAAGTAGAGAGTGAATTGAGTGATCTTGACAAAGCATGGGAGGCTTTAAATCAAAATAAAAGTAAATTGGCAAATACAGCATGGGATACAGGTATTTCAAACTGGACAGTTGATTCTATTCAAGTAGAGTCT
The DNA here is from genome assembly GCA_030141615.1 of Unio pictorum. Lineage (NCBI taxonomy): Eukaryota > Metazoa > Mollusca > Bivalvia > Unionida > Unionidae > Unio > Unio pictorum. The sequence continues at coordinate 1,927,660 of JARLTB010000101.1, forward strand.
ATTAAAAATCCTTTCCAAGATGACTTCTCAGCCATGGAAAATATAACTGTTGATACTTCAGCATTCATTGATAGTGATGTTCCATTATCAGTGGAAAATAATGCATTAAATCCTTTCTTGAGTGATGACTTCATGGACTCGAGTCAGGCACTTCCTTCTGGAACTAGTAACCCATTTTTAGAGTTTTCTAATGAATTTGTTGAATACAAAACTGAAGTGTCAGACTTTGATAAAATATTTGGAGGATCTGCAGAAGAATCCCATTGGGAAGATGCTGCTCCTGCAATGGATGATGATTTTGATCCATTCAGAGTATCCTCCTCTCAGGAGAAACCATCAAGAACAACTACAGCCCCAGATGATATGGATCTTTTTGCTGGTTTTTCCAGCACCAATGACCAAGAAACTGTCAGATCATCAGGTGACAGCAAAGACTTCATGCTAGAGATCAAGCCAGCTTTGGAAACTGGAGATGTTTTCAAGGAACCTCCTCCTCCTCTTAAACCTCCTCCACGACTATCTCGCTCTCCTAAACCTCCAAGAGAGAATCCATTTGACAGAGATTCTCCGCCTGAGGAAAATTTTGCTAAGTTTGAGATAATGGACATTGAAAAACCCAAAGAACCCTTGAAAAGTATATCTACAACCAGCACTTTCAGTTCATCTGAGGAAGAGGAAAATATAGAACCTCTTGAGGACTTCCATCCCAAATTTGAAAAAGAGGGTTGGAAGCTTATGTTGAGATATCCAACAAAGAAGAAAATAACTGGTAACAGATACTGGAAAAATGTTTTTGTTAAGATTGAGAAACAGAATGAAGGCTCACCCATAATTAAAGTCTATAATGAGGAGAATGAAGCTACACCCATTCAGGAGTTAGTTCTGCAGCCATGTTATTCTATGTCAGAAATGGCACTGCAACAGTATGACCATTATGGGAAGATTCACACTCTCAAAGTGCAGTATGTGTTTTACAGGGAAAGAGTTGGACTCCGCGCAGAGAGGATTACACCCTCATTTGTTAGGAAACCCAAAGCGACAATGATTCTGGATCACTCTCCTCAAGTGTCTGAGCTGCTCAAATTTGGCAGTCTTGACAGAGATGAGCTTGCCACTTTTGTGATAGAGGTTGAGGATGCTTTGATGCATCTTGAGGCTCACAGGGAGAAGACACTAACTTATAATAAAGATGAAGTGACTGTTGAGCTGTGGGATGAATACAAGGCAGAAATTGGTAAGGATGGAAAGGTGTTATCCCAAAAAGCCAGAGTAAGGATATTTGTATTGGCATTTGTGACTGGCATGCCAACATGTCAGATTGGCATCAATGATAAGAGACGAAGAGGGAAAGAGGTTGTAGGTAGACATGATATTATACCCATAAAAACAGAAGAGTGGATAAAATTGGAAAATGTTGAGTTCCACTGTTCTGTTGATGGTGCTGACTTTGAAAGGTCAAACAATATATTGTTTCGTCCTCTGGATGGTTGTCAGTTTGAACTAATTCGTTATAGAGTTCGACCACGATCCAATAAAGAGCTTCCACTGCAGCTCACAATACAGCAGATTGTTAAAGACAGACGAGTTGAAATCCGCTGTGACCTATTAGTAACAGGATATCATGCCTACAGTAAAAAACATGGACAGTTTCCATGTGAGGATATTGAAGTTCACTTCACAATTCCAGAACCATGGATCTACTTACTGCGGTATGAAAGGAGGTTTGGCTATGGCTCCATAAAGTCAGCTACAAGGAAACCAGGAAAGATCAAGGGTCTGGAGAGATTAACCATGATGGCCCAAGGGACAGTCACTCCTGCCCTCATGGAGGCTGATGTAGGTGTGGCAAAGTATGAGCATGTGTACAGAGCAGTAGTGTGGAGGATTGCCAGGTTGCCAGAGAGAAGTCATGGTAAAATTTTGTTTTAATGGTTTTCCATTCTTTACCACTCAACAACTTCTGTATAAGATTTTTTCACACATAAAACAGCCAACATGTTCCCATGTTTGCATGCATGTATGTGTGAGAGGAAAAAAAATTCTTACTTTAAACCCAGAATATTTTTTTGGGCTATGTGTTAATGGTATTTAGCTCTACTGGTCATATACCATATTGTCTTATGGGTGGTCATCATTCATTGTCCACCATCCATTAGCACAAGTTTGTTATCACTAAATTTCTAAACCAATTGAAGGATTGCAATGAAATGTTTCACATTCATTACTCCCTAGGTCTAGTTGGTTATAAATAGAAATGGTACTGTTCAGACATCCAGTATGGTGACCACAATTGCCATCTTAAAATTAAGTGGACAGTCAAATCAGTATGTGGTTTTTCAATAAAAGATTTCTTATGATGCCCTGTTGGTCCTAATTTAAAATGGTAATAATCTAACATCCAATATGGCCACCTTGAAAATCTTGTTATTGCCTGTTCTTCTGAAGAGAGCGTCATATGTGGATCTCACCAGAAGACTTTACATGATATCTAGTTGACCTTTTATGAAAATAATCCTGCTCAGACATCCAATATTGTCACCAAAAAAATCTTGTTTTTGCTAGTCCTAAACAAAAACTCATAGCACTTCTTACTGTATCTTACTGATCTTACATATAAAAAAAATGCTGATTTGATATCTAAAACTGACACCACAGCAGCTGTTTTTTTTTTAAATCTCTACTCCAAAATGGAAAGTCTTATTGACATCAGAAGACAAATTATGATATCAAGTTAGTCTGACATTAAATATGACTCGTACAATGAACATATTAAAAGCTTTGTTACTAATTCTCCTGATCACATTAACATGAGGTTTTCTAATTCTCCTGAATGTATGTTCACATTAACATGGTGTTTTCTAATTCTCCTGAATGTATGTTCACATTAACATGGTGTTTTCTAATTCTCTGGAGTATATGATCACCATGGGGTTTTCTAATTCTCGGGAATATATGATCACATTAACATCGGGTTTTCTAATTCTCCAAAATATATTAGCACATTAACATCGGGTTTTCTAATTCTCCTGAATGGATGATCACATTAACATGGTGTTTTCTAATTCTCTGGAGTATATGATCACATTACATGGAGTTTTCTAATTCTCCTGAATGGATGATCACATTACATGGTGTTTTCTAATTCTCCTGAATGGATGATCACATTAACATGGTCTTTTCTAATTCTCTGGAGTATATGATCACATTAACATCTGGTTTTCTAATTCTCTGAAATATATTAGCACATTAACATGGGTTTTTCTAATTCTCCTGAATACATGATCACATTAACATGATTTTTTCTAATTATCCTGAAGGGATGATCACATTAACATGGGGTGTTATAATTCTCTTAAATAGATCATCACATTAACATGGGGTTTTCACCAAATGTCTTCCAATGGTGTCATGTTTGCTGTAAATGAAATAGGTACTGATCTTTTATACAATACAGCTGACACATTAGCTAATTTAAATCTTATCACACCTGAATATCAGAGATAGTTTCAATACTCAGCAGTGAAAAAAAAGAAATTGTCTTCGCTCGCTCTCTCTCTCTCTCTCTCTCTCTCTCTCTCAGTGTAGAACAAAATATATTAAAGAGCACCTTTTTTGATGAGCACTTACCAGAATTACTACCGTTTTATTGTTGTTGTTTCTCATTATTAGCACACAATTTTATTTTTTCTCATTATTAGCACAAATTGCTATTTGTATATATATTAAATCAATTAAAAAAAGGTCAATGTGACATGTTTGAATAAAACAATTACTAGAAATTTTACAGAAAATTTAGCATGATGAAAGTCATTCTCATACTTAATGCAACTAACATGCATGTTGGTATGGAAAGAAAGATATCAAGCATAGTTATAAAATATATTGAGAACTTATTTGTATTTAATTTATTTTATATGTAATTTATGGTTTGGTATTTAAATTTGTGATTTTATCAACTCTTAAATCCATGAAAAGTAATACACACAAGTAAAATGAAATTCATAATAACCTACGTTGTCAGTCAAATTAATATTAATTTAGTCATTGACTTTATTTAAGTTTATATATCGTCTAAAATGTTATAAATGCAGGTCAGGAAGAAGTTAAATGTGTATGTTAATGAAGTTGTGAAGAGATAAAGTGTTGTGCTTATTTATTTGTTTTTTTTTGTGTGTTTGTCTATTACATGTTCATTACACCCTAATATCATTGACCCTATTTCACTTACACTGATTAATAGTGGTATGTGAATACATCTCAAGAACAGTAACTCTATTGTACCAAATACAGCAAACTGTGACCTAAATTTCACACTTCAGTGATTTTTGTATTTTTAGCTATTCATTTGCTATACCTTCATTATCTCAGACTATATTTCACCAGCACCCTTTCAAATGGATATCTGGATGCATCTTAAGGAGAATAAATCAATCATATAAATCAAGGTCACTGTAACCTCTTTTTCAGCACGAGTTTGGTGTGTATTGTCAACTATTCATTGGCTATATAACTTAAACCCAACTTCACCAGCACTCTTTAAAATGGATATCTGGGTGTATCATAAGGAGAGTAACTAAATTATAGTAATAAAGGTCACTGTGACCCAATTTTCTAGCAGGAGTTTGGTGTGTATTTTCAACTATTCATTCATTACACTTTCTATATAAGGTTTTTATTTAATTTTCATTTATTCATACACTATGCACGACATATCTTTAACCTCATTACATGTACAAGTCATTTAAGGGATTTTTTAAAAAAAACTATGCCAAAAGTAATTTATTATGACATCATTTTCATGGTTGAGTGTTGTTGTTTTCCTTTTCATTCACATCCTTCCACATAGTGGCTGTGTCATTAGCCATGACTTGTGACAAATATGCTTGAATATAAACAGGCTAGCTAGATTGATTGGCATGGCACATAGCTCCCATTGCCTCAACATTAATTCTCCATACCTGTTTGTTTATTCCACATGTTTGTCTTGTTTGGCGGATTCATATTTACATATCAGTGTTGTGGGAAGTGAGACAATATGTGGTTTGATTTAAAGTTTTTCATTGGCGTTATTTCTAAAAGTTCCTTGATATACTCTCATAATACTTTGCATAAATATTTATGTCCTTTTGACCTTGGGGTCATATTGAAAATGTATGCTTAGGTTTTGGTTGAAATTTGTGCAATTTCCTCTTTGAATTTGTGGTCAGTGATAAAGCTAACTTTCTGTGTTAAGAATTTGGTTAAAGTTGTTTCATCTGTTTTTATTTCCAAACTCCTTTGGTGGCAGTTGTTCATATATGGAATGTATTATTTAAATGAAACTAAAACATTTCATGATGCTGCATACATACTTTCCAATTTAATCATGAGATCAAGGTCATATAAAGTTTTATTAAGTGATGAGTTAAACATCTCATTTACATTTTATTTCTTGAATCACCCGATAGATTTTCTACATATTCAAAATGATTTATTATGAAAAGTAAGATTATTCAATCTGTGACACACTTGCATGCCACTTTAATTTTGTGTGTGTATTCTGTGTGTGATTTGGATTTTTAATGTAGCTTTAACAATTTTATAAATCCTATCACTATGATGTCAGCGGTGGGGCAGTTTATAGTGATATCGAGCACTAGGGCATCATGCCACAGACATGTAGGTAGCATGATGTTGCACCCAGTCACATTATCCTGACAACAGATGGACCAGTCCTAACTAACCTCTTAATGATGAGTGCCAAACGAGGCAGCTGTTAGTACCATTTTCATAAGTCTTTGGTATGACTTGGCCGAGGATTGAACCCATGACCTTCCGCATCTGAGGCACATGCTCTACTAGGCCACAGATCAGTCTCACTTTAATCTTGTAGTCAGATTCACAATTATAGAAATTTGCATTATGCCTTTTGTTGAATTTTTTTATTTATTTATTTTGTCTAAATCCCTTAATTGATTTTCTTCATAACTGGAATAATAATTAATAATTCATTAAGAAGCTGAACGACAATTCATTCTGCAACTTGCTTGCTTGACGTTTTGACTTTGGGATCAAGGTCATATGTTTTGCAACAGTGCTTTGATCATGAGTTCAAAGCTGTGGCCTTATTGTTTTGTTACTAAGGACTATTATTTATTTATCACATACAAGTTAGAAAACTTAAATTTAGCATCAATTAACTTCTTCATGTCTTATTCATTATGCAGTGAGCCTTGTGGTTAGAAATTCATTCTATAGAAATGTAACAAACCCCATAGTTTACCCCAGAGAGCATCTAAACATAAAGAGTACAACTAATAAAAGCATCATGATAAATTAGTGTCATTAATGTTTAATTTTTGGATGTCCTTCATTTCCATGGCTCCTATTCTGAATCCTGGAAGTCCCATAAATACACTAAATAGAAAACTTTACAAGTTTAAAAAAATGGTAACAGTTTTTATGTTTAAAAGAAAATAGTTGAATGTGAAAAGATATTTCAGAGTGTATAAGTAACTGAAGATGGATATTACAGACTCTGTCATAATGTTGGAAAGTATTAATTTACATATGCATGGCTCAGCAATTTTATTCCACTGTTACTCATTTGTGGCTTTTAAAATTTACAAATATAGAAAGAAGCACATGCAAAAATAGTTTTTGGGCAGATATGTTTCAGGAACTAAATTGCAAAGTGTATGAACTTAAATTATTTACAAAAGATAGTCTTTTAATTAAAACAGAATATATTCTAACCATGTTTAGGAAGTATTTCAGAAGAAAAAAAGCTTATACATTACACAGCACAGAACCAAAAATTGAATTTAATGTGTTCCTCTTTATGTGATTATGGCTTTTTAGAATAGTGCTTTACTAATGTAAATATATTAAATAAAAATGGAAGAGTCAAATAACACTCAGGCAGGTATGACCCTTTGCATGACACTAATATTGATTCTTCTAAGTGTAATAGAAAATGTGCACTGGTTGGAAATAAATTCAACTTTTCAAGACAGATTTGCTGTTAGGTCCCTGCATACAGTTATGATATATTCAAATACATGATGACACCACTCCTATTATTTATGTCCTTCATCAGTTTAACTTAGTCTTTGAATCTGTAACAGTAGTAATTTTATTTTTCACATTTTATTAGGATTTTTGTAGTTCCGTCATATTGCTGAGCAAATGCTGTTATGATGTCCATCCATGTTTCTGTTACTAATTTCATTTTCACAACATAACTTGAGTTCTCCACAGTTACTTTGTGGATGGCTTGCAGTTGGGGTAAGGAAGAAGCCCATTGACTTGGGTTAAAAAGGTTAATGTAGAATAACACTAGTTCTGTAACACATGTTGAGACCAAAATTTGTGGCTGGCTTGCATTTGACATTTATAACAAACTTATTGATTTAGGTCAAAAGGTCAAGGTCACTGTGATTAAGAGAAGGAAAATGGTTTCTACACAATGATATTGCTTTTGTATATAACAGATCTAGACCAAACTTTGTGGACAGCATGTACTTGACATTAGGCAGAATCCTCTAAATTTAGGGATAAAAAGGTTAAAAGTTAGGGTTACTGTGACTAAAAGAAGTAAAGCAGTTTCTACAGAATAACATCAATTCTACATCACAAACCTGTATTCGGCATCAAACTTTAACTTTTGACTACATACTATGATACAAATTTGTGGAAGGCCTGATGTAAAGTTTAGGCAAGGCCTATTTATTTTAGTGTCAAATGGTCAAAGGTCAGGCTTGTTGTGGATCCATGAAAATTGGATTTTGCAGAATAAAATTTGTAGGTCATTTCTCCTTTTGGATGGCTTAAACCTAGGGTGCTAAAGAAACCTATAGTTTCTGGATTCCGAAGGTCAGAGGTCACAGTCATGGTAAGTCTACTAAGAGAAAAATGGTTTTTGTGTCATGTATTTGGTTAAACACTGCATTCCATAATCAAAGATCCAGGTCATTGGGGTCCTATGGTCCTTTGGTCAATATTCTCTAGAATCAACCATGCCCAACTTGTGTGTTCATATAGAACTATTTAACAATGGAAGGGTGAACAATACACCATTCACAGTGCTCATATTTAAAGATAATTTGATAGAAGTCTTCCTTTTATTTCACTTTGATACATATTTCTTTTTTTTTAGAGATGGTAATTTTCCCAGATGATTTGATGGACAAGAAATTATTTGATCTTTTTCACTTTCGTTTTATTTTATTTTATTTTGATCTCTCTCAGCAGAAAATTACAGTATAATAATAACTGCTTTGAATGGTAAATTATAAAGTTAAAAGATCACTCTCTAATTTTACTAGCATGTCATTAAATTCAAATATTGATTTTTTTCCCCATTGGTCCAGCTTAAAGTGTTCCTTGTGGAATATTATGTCCATGTAGATAAGATTAACTTCACTGGGTAAGATTTGATGAAATAGTTGACTGTCATAATTGTCATCATGAAACAAATGAGACCATCTTCTAAAAGATCAGGGGTTGGCATGGATCAGGGTAGGCAAGAATCTACAACAATTTTCTGTGTTTGTTGGAATCATTTGTGTTACTCTAATTAAAAATGTGTCACACTTTATTAGACCAATTAAATCTTTGAAATTTATAATCAATATCTCAGTTTCAAAATAATCTTGAGAAGAGAAGGATTTTCTATTTGTACAAAAAATATTTGTTTACCACAGTCTTCTGGTGTTCAGATAGCTGTCTTATTTATGTGAAAACAACTAAGACCTTAATAATCCAGACACATTTGTTTCCATTTCCATAAATGAGGATTCTGAATGAAAAAAAAATATTCATAGAATCACTAAGGAAGTCAGTTCTGGATAATTGTCATTCAGATTGTGATATATTTGGCAAAATACATGTTTTTCTGGTATCAATGTTCACTGACTCTCAAAGACATTAAAAATGTTTAGCCTCTTCTGTCATTCATTTTTTACTTGTGAAGATTTACTGCCATGCAATTGCAGTAATTATGTTATACACTGTACACCTGAAATGGGCATATATATATATATATATATATATATATATATATATATATATATATATATCTGTGTGTATATGTTGCCTTGTGCAAGCCAGTAATTTGCTCCCTCCCCCAAATCTGTATTCAAACTTCAAAAACATGTAAATAACAGTAAATTTGCTTTGTTCTATCAAAAATACTCTCAAACGTTTTGTTTCATTTTAGCTCTCTTGTCTGATTTTTGAAGCCTTTTAATTTTCTTCTACACATGGCTCTGTCCCAATATATGCATGCTCAAATATTATGAAAATTTATCCTGTTTATTAATTGAATGGACTGAAATTTTGTCAAATGCAGATGTAATTAACATTGCATATGATTGTTGTTTAAAATTATTGTCCATTTGCTTTTGTGCCTGTTTCACTGACATTAACAAAGTTTCTTCCTCAAATACAGACTTTTGGATATCTTTCTTTTTGCTTGGCTTGCAACAATGAATTATTCATGGAAAATTTGGCAGGCATTAGGAGTTGAGATTCAGTAAAATATTAAACTATTCTGACAAAAGTTTTGCTTTATGTAAATTTTTGTAGATTTCTTCAAAATTCTTTAAATTGCTCATCTCATAATTTCATGATTAAAAGGTTTCCATTTTATCAACTTTAAAACAAAAAGTGGTTTGTATCATTTTCACTATTTCTGTCATGAATACAGATGTTGTTAGAAGATATTTTATGTTGATCATAGTAAAATCTCAAGCTGAGGAAAAACGGTCCCGGTATCATGCTGCCCTCCAATATATGCACGGATTTATATCACAACTCTATTCCTGAAACATTAAAAGATAGTAGAACCAAAATCTTTAGCTGTTTTATGACAGTGTCCAGCACAAAGACATTTTATTACCTCAGCTGATCATCATAGACTAGTAGAGTTTATGGAATGGCCTACTGTCTATCCTCTGACACCCATCATCCATTAAGAGGATTTTGTTATAGCTACTTCATCTAAACTACTGGAGGAATGCTATGACACTCGACACATGCATTCATTTTTTTGGTCTAGTATATCCTGAATGATAATGGTGTGTTTTGACAGACATATAGTATGGTCATCATGGTTACCATGTTGATACTTTTCTTATTGCTACTTCTCTCGAATGCAAAGTTATATGAACATGGGTTTTCACCAGAAGGCCTCTAATGTTGTCTAGTTAGTCCTAAAAACAAATGGTGTTGATCTGAGGTCCAGTTTGGCCACTGCATTAGCTATCTTGAAAATCTTACCATTACTCTTCCAGAAAAGAATTGTAATGTCTAGTTGGTCCCAAATGAAAATGGTACTTCTCTGACATCCAATATGGCTGTCACAGTGCAGATACTTATCCTACTCTATTGAAAGTCATATTGGATTAGGTTTTTTCACCAGAAGACTTCTTTTATATATCTGATGGGTTCAAAGTCAATATGGTGCTGATATGACCTCCAACATGGCCATCATGGTCTACGTTTTGAAATCCTGGTTTTTTGCAACTCCTTATGGAGGGATGGTCATGTTGACATGGAGTTTTCCTCAAATGACTTCTTATGTTTAGTTGGACCTAAACAAAAATGGTGCTGATCTGACATGCATTAAGTTCACATCTTGAAAATCTTATAACTTCTACTGAATTATCATATTCACATGGCATTTTCTCCTTAAGACTTTTAATAATATCTGATTGGTAATAAATAAAAATGGAGTTGCTCTTACACATAGTATTGGTGGCTATGGTAATTAATTTGAAAATATTGTTTATTCCTCAACAATATTAGATATGGTTTCAACAGTTCGCAAAAAAATGGTGTTATCTGAATTCCTGGCAATTCTTTTTGTCCATGAGAGTATCAGTCCCTTCAAGGGACTTTTGTAAGCATTAGAACAGACTACTTGGAATCAAATTAAAGGGAAGCTTCAGCTTACATATCTTGAAGCATTACACCTTGGGATGATTTACAGATTACATAGTGGTTTTAGAATATTAGTCACATCCTGAGGACAAGGATATATGAATATTTATATGCAGGATTACATTTAATTATTAGTGATTTCTATATAAAAAAATCTGATATAACAGAGTTGCACTAGGATTTTTAAAACTGATAAATTTTCTTTGCAGGTGCTTACAAGAGTCATCTGTTCAAGTTGAAACTTGAACTTGGCCCACATGACATAATTCCTGCGACATTCCAAGAGTCAACTGATGTCTACTTCACTATGCCTTGCAGCACAGTGTCACAATCTCAGATCCGCTCTGTGTCAGTACAAAACCCAAACCCTCCAGAGAAGTGGGTTCGCTACATTGCCAAATATCACTATAAAGTCCAAATCAGCCATCTTAAAGAGTTCCCAGAAAATGTTCCCTTTGATGAGGGCATCATAAAGGAGGTTACAAAGAAGGGGTCAGAGGAAAAAGATGATAGCAATGAAGATGAAGAGGAGGAAGAGGAGGAAAACAAACATGTAGTTGACTCAGATGACAGCAGTGACTGAAAAGAGCAGATTTGACAATGACAATGTAGAGAAGCAGAGGACTTGTGCAAAGGAGTAGCAAACTTCTTGTTAGTATGTATACATCAACAGTCTATTAGGATTTTAATCAAATTATGTATGAAACTTCTTTTGCCAAGACAAGTCAAGAGCTTTGGAGGCATATTTAAATGTGCATGCTATTTAAGTATATTGCTGCAGATATCCAGATGTAAACTTTTGTCTGTGATTTATTCCTACATTATCTGTAATTTTTATTTAAATTCTGTATTATTTGGGTTTTTTTTAAATAAAAATAATACATGTTTTTATATACTGTATAAAAAAACACATTCATGGGCCAGTATAGAGCTTTGCAAATTTCCTATTCTGTGGTATATTCTTTTAAATTGATCAATCTGGCCCAGTATTATTGGGGAATCAGGATATGGCTGGATTTTAAATAAGGCCTGGCATTATTGGGAAATTAGTGGATACTGGTGGATGATAAATAAGACCTGGCATTATTAGGCGATCAGTGGATACTGCTGGATGATCAGTCAGGTCTGGCATAATCGGGACATCAATGAAAACTGCTGGATGATCAGTCAGGTCTGGCCTAATTGGGACATCAGTGAATATTGCTGGATGATCAGTCAGGTCTGGCCTAATTGGGACATCAGTGAATATTGCTGGATGATCAGTCAGCCCAGGCCTAATTGGGACATAGGTGAATATTGCTGGATGATCAGTCAGGTCTGGCCTAATTGGGACATCAGTGAATATTGCTGGATGATCAGTCAGGTCTGGCCTAATTGGGACATCAGTGAATATTGCTGGATGATCAGTCAGGTCTGGCCTAATTGGTACATCAGTGAATATTGCTGGATGATCAGTCAGCCCAGGCCTAATTGGGACATAGGTGAATATTGCTGGATGATCAGTCAGGTCTGGCCTAATTGGGACATCAGTGAATATTGCTGGATGATCAGTCAGGTCTGGCCTAATTGGGACATCAGTGAATATTGCTGGATGATCAGTCAGGTCTGGCCTAATTGGGACATCAGTGAATATTGCTGGATGATCAGTCAGCCCTTGCATTGTTGGGAGATCAGTGAATATTAATAAACTTGTTCCACCAAACAATTTGAGATTTGACAGGATAATGCCAAATAACATCTGTACTCACTTTGTTATTTTAGGTACTGTATTTGCTAATGTTAATTCATGAAATTAAATAACTACAAATATGCATAATTTGACAGGTAATACCACTGTCAGTGGAAATTTCTTTTGCTTTTAATAACCACACAAAGTTTGACACAAAAGTAAATAATATTCCAGTATGTTAATGACTGTTATCCATTGAATATTTGCATAATAATTATATGAAACCAGATGTTAACATCTCTGCTGAGTTTTAACAACACTAAAATGTTCAAACAATGAGCTTAGGAAATTGTGGTACAATTATTGTTTAATTTTTTTAAATACTGACATTGTAAAGGATATAACAACAGAGATTATTGTAAATGGATGCAGAATGAAAAAGAAGATACCTGCAAATGAGTATTAAAAGTTAAAATTTAATAAATACTGTCAGCTGGTATATTGACATACATGTATTAGTTTAATACATGTATAAAAAATGTGAAAACAGATATGTTTCATGATTGTGTGCTTAATGCAGAACAACAGGTTTCTCATGGGGTGGAGTTTGACAAAGATTAATACAATATAGGCTCACTAAGTCAAATTACAAACAAAATAGACACTGATCTGCTATTACATAATGCACTAGAAATTTAGGATTTGCATTTTCTGTTCATGTAATCACTCCTAACAGACCACATCATAAAAAATATATTTAAAAAAGACAAAGTTCACCGATAGTAATTACAGAGTGGTATTTGAAATCACATATTTAGTGAGTAACAAGATTCACAAACTGTGTGAACCCTTTTTAGTATACAGAAAATTACATTTTTATGCAAACTTTCAATATTTTGGAATATTATGTGCCAAGTATTGTTGGATTATTTTACATATATGTAATACAATTGTCAAGATCATATTCATATCACCAGGTTAATAATTAATATCAATAATGTATGTTTATCAATCAGCAGCATTATAGATCCAGCAAATAATCATTTGAAACTGTCTGCCATTGTTATCAGACATCAACTGTTTTGTAATCCAATATAATTGTCTTACCTGCTTTGGCAGATGTTGTCAGTATCACTCATATCAAGAATAAGTGTCAGTATTAGTTTGATTTTTAGAAAAGCTTTCATTCTCAGACCCTTTGGGAGATTATCAGCTTATTTGGACATTAGCTTTATTCTATGTTTCTGTTTTCTGTCAAGTCTTTCTTTATCCACAAAACCCGTATACCCTGTTAAGGGATTTGTCATACATAACTTGGATTATATAATCAGTAATTGTAACCCTTTGGGGATTTTTCATACAGATCATGGACTGACCAATTGTTCAGTATAATTCAATTTGTCATGCAAGTAGAACCCACTTAGGATTTTGTCATACAGAAGATTGACTGGACAATCAGTAGGTGTATCCTTTCATTATTATAATTATGCAATGTTATTTTCACATTCCATCTGCTCTTGAGGGATAGTCAAGGTCACTTGAAAACCTTACTGCAGGTTTTGTTTAATAATCTGTGTATGCATAGATAAATCTCCAAACATCCTTGAGAGTTTGGTTTGGTTTGGTGTTTAACTGTACATCAATACATAGAAGAATATATTTTACAGAATTGTTTGGAGTCAAATGCCGTACCAGGAAACATGGTCTGGGAATAATGCAGACTAACACCTTTCTCGTCTTGCATCTGGCACATTAACCATTGAGTCACCTCAGTTCTGCCCACAAAATAATGTTGACAAGAGACTGTTGTAAAGTATAACCTATTTTGAAAAATCCCACCTCTTCTACCAAACAATAATGGTCTCTCTTACAGGTCATTACACTACATGCATCGACAGGTCATTACACTCCATGCATCGAGACTGTTGTCTTTCAAGACAGGTGGTCTCTCACAGCAGTAGTCTTTCAAGACAAGCTTTACTGTATCATCACATATTTGCAATTTAGCAAACTAAGCAATCAATCCATGTACATGATGAACACAGTATTTACAGGTCAGTGGACTCTGGGATTCTTCTTGTCCCAAATTGGAGACATTAATGATACAGGTATCAAGACTTTTGCTTCATTGTTTCTCAACAATACCTTGCAGCAGGTCAGAAGGTTTTTATGTGTCAGAAAACACATTTTTGTGTATTGTGTGATATACCAAATGATTTACCATTGTAATAAATACTCATTTTGTTTTATTTGTGATAATAGCCACCTTAGCAAATATTTTTTCAGTGCCAGCTTCTTAATACATTTATTTTACCTGATTTTTGTCAAGCCCACCTGATGGAAGCCCACCTTGCTGAATGAAAATCCATCTGGATGGAGGTTATACATAACAATAACTTTGGAATTGATTTGCTTGTATGTCCAGATACACCCTTGATTAGGTTCAACATTAAAGTTGTTGTAGATGAAGTCTTTTACTTGATAGCTAAACAAATGGTGAGCTTGACAAAAGGGTGTCTTGTTAGTTTTTATGATCAGTATATGTTTATGAAATACTTTTTTCCACACACAAACTACATTTATTTATCATTTTTTTTATCAATTAAATGCTCATTTTCATTGTTAAATTCGTGAATACCTCAGTTCAAATGTATCATTTCCAGAATGAACATAACAAAGAAGAGTGATTTTGCTACAAAAATATGGATGAAAAAATAACACCATATAAGCCATTTTTATGTCATTTTAATGTATTGGTTTAAGAAATAATGATCATACCCAGACAAAAAGTTTTATAATTATTTTTGTTTCATATAACCTGATGGAATTGTTGAAATTCCTGCACAGCATGCTGGTGTTTTCACTCTTTGCAAACTTTGGATTGTTCCTAGTTGGTAAAAAGAATTTACAAAGACTGATTTTCTTTTCATTGTTCGAGTCCAACTTGGTATGAGAATGAGCTTGAATAGCAATCACTGGTATCAGTATGCATCTCCATTTGTTCATCAACACCCTAGATTAACCTCATTCTTAAAGTTTAGATTAACTTCATTATTTAAGTTTAGATTTGCCTTTTATGAAGTAAAATCTGTAAGCAATGATGTTCAGCTTAACTTGAATGAGGTTAGAGAGACCAAAATAAGGAAGTCTTTTGTAGCTGTTGCCATATTACTGCTATAATCTGTGTATTACTATATCTGTGTATGTTTAAGTTGGTATTCCATTTTGTAACAGATCTGATAACATTGTGTTTTTTCCTATGTATTTTTATGTCATTTTTTTTATTTGCCAAAGGCTTAATCTTGTTAAAATCACTATTTACTGTTTTCAGATGGGTCTTTTATTAAAGTAGTTGTTCAGTTTGTATTTTTTAAAATATTTTCATATGTTATAATTATTTATTGCAGATGTATCTTTCTTTCTAATTGGTATTTCAGGTTTCTAAATGGTCTGTTATTGAATTACTTTATGTCATGTCATTATATTGGATAAACATATACGTTTTATAATTTATGTTTTGGGTAATAAATCAGTATTTGGATTAATCTGGATTTTTTAAATGTAGTAAGTGTAGAGGACATAAAATTAAATTGCATGTTTTTGATTTTATTGGTCATAGACCAGAAGAGCTTATGGGATGGTCAATTCTCTGCCATTTATCTTCCATCCATCCTTCCATCTGTTAGCACAAGTTTTTTTTCATTGCTAATCCTCCAGAACTACATGGAGATTGCTATGAAACTTTAAACACATTCATCCCATTGTCTACTTGGTCTGAAATGAAATGTTACTGTTTCTCAATGAAAATTAGGCCAATCTGATGTTCAATATGGCTGTTACCCATTTTGAAAATCTTGTTATCGCTACTTGTCATGAACAGAATGCAATCATCGTGTCATGCAGTTTTCACCAAAAGACTTGTGTTGTTGTCTAGTTAGTTATAAACCAAAATGGTGTTGATCTGATGTCAAGTATGGCAATCACAGTGGCCATCTTGAAAATCATGTTTTCACTACTCCAGAATGAAACTTGCAGTTTTCACCAGAATATTTTTTAATGATGTCTAGTCTTTTTTTCAGGTAGTAGAGCATCAGTCCCTTTGAGGGACTCTTGTTTAATGAAAAATATGCCTTGGAACATTACTGCCCTTAAAACAAGTGGTACATACACAAAACTACATCTTTGTTTTGTTCTGATTTGCCAGAAATACAAATTTTGATATAGCAATGGAATACACTGAGACCATCAGCCTGAGACATATTTATGTAGAAAGTCAAACATGGTCCTTACCCCAACTCAAAAAACCTCAAATTCAGTTTTGTATCTGTTACATTTATTACTTACTGTATTTTATGCTTTACAATTAATTAATTTGTAGTCTATCTGAATGATATTAAAAACAAATTGAGATTCAGTGAAGTTGTTACATATATTACATATCCCATTTTTTATGCATTCCAAATATCGTTAGTTTTGTCATCTTACTCAAATTTTAAAAAATTGGGATTCATACAAGTTTGATTGTATGCATCAAAACATATTGCTACATGAAGATCAAGGAAAATACATAAAAAGTCCCAGTCTGGGGATACAGCAATACAGATTGAACATTCATATAGAGGTTGAAATGGGTATGTAATACAAATTTAAACCTAGTAGCTATGGTTTGTCATTGAATTCTAGCATAATGTAAAGCCGTTAGTAGTGTATTTTCTTTGTGTATCAGGCACCCAGCTGTGTGCTGCGTTGACTTGTACCCTCACAATTTTAATAAGAATTGTTGCCCTTTTCACTTGCATCTGTATGCACAGTATAACAAAATAATGTCAATGCATCTAGTCTCTCATTTTTCAATGGATCACCATGTAGCTTTGTAAATATTAGGATTGTCAGCTCAAGATAAATCAGTCTGATCATGCAATCTTGTGACTGCAGAGTTTTGATGGATCATTGTAAAACTTGGCACATTGATGGTGTGCATGTTGATAAATCACTTTGCTCCTATAATTTTGTTAGGCCCTTTTTACTTGAACCCTACTATATCACAGAATCCTGTGAATGCAACTTGTCTGAACATTTTCTGTGGATCTACTTTGTATATCTTATGGTCATTATTTGAAGATGCAAGGAAAGACAAATCACATTACTAGTATGATTTTTTAAAGATAGTATTATTTCTCTTTTTAAACTGGAGTGGGATATGAATGCGAGTTGGATATACAAAGTCTTTTGAACATGGCTAGTCTCTGTTTTTAGTGAATGACCATGAAACTATGTACATCTGTCCAGAGATCATATTGTTTGAGAGAACACTTATTTTGAAAGAAGGAGTGATCTATCAAGACAAGTTGTACATTTCTTTACAAATGTTTTTTATTGGATTTATTGTATAATCTTTACCTTAATTGCAAAGATCTGTTTAAGATAGAATTTGATAACATGGTAGAGTAATTTTTAGATCTACATCGTAAGCAGACGCACACACATTTATTGATGTATTGTCATGGGTTGCAACTTTGTACTGAATATTCATAATCAGGAGAAATATATAGCCAAAATTTGTAATGCGTTTTAGTCATCTTATCAGTGTAATGTAAAAGTGTTTTGTATAAATTATACAAGGAAATAATTATAGTGCATTGCTGTGTCAGCTAGATGTGTTGAGCCATCATTGGCTGAGTTTTGAAAAATGTACTTGTGCACTGTATAGTATCACAGTTGTTAACTTTTAGACAATATTGTTTGTAGGATTGAAGTATTTAAATTGGATTGTAAATAAACATGCATAGAGTTGATACATTAATAATTGATGTACATGTATTTATGACAGTAATACAGTTGTATTTTGGCTATGTGAAACATTATTTGCAGTTTTACATCCACATAAGAGTGTGCTTTTTGAATCTGTATTACATGTACTTAGAATAGATTGTCAAGTCATTGTTTCACTGTACTTAAGTAAAATCATTTACTATATTTACCACATTTTGTGCATACCCAAAATGCAAACCATACAGACATGGATCTGTCATTGAATAATCAACAGACATAACATACACATTTAAAAATGAGAACAAATAACAGTGATAAGCAGTCCCACCAATTATAACTAGGTAGATTTCACGCTTTGAATAACTGTCTCCAGTTACTCAATGATAACTTTTAAAATATTGAATTATCATGGCTGCAAATTTAGTTCAGAACAATGACACAATTTTTTGCTATATAAGAAATTATGAGGATGAGAAGATGGCTTAAATGAATATGATGGCCAGTGAATTAACAAAATGTATATGGAAGATTGATCAGTTGACTTTCAAACGAGCTTTTTCTTTAAATAAAGTCGTTATTATTACTATTATCTTCCTACATTTGCAATACTTGTCTCTGTGTTTATACTAGTCATGTGTTCTACTTTCTGTAAATGTTTTTTTTTTGTTCTGTATTTTCCTCCTTGTTTCATATTTGGATCCGCTCATGATATTTTCAGATTTAAGGTTTTCAGATCTACAGGATATTACTTCATATATATTTATGCTTGACAAGGCACAACATTATTGGTTTGATTAAGTTTGGATTATAAAAAATCTGATTATTTATGGGATATGAATGCATGACCACAAATCTCAGGCATAGTGCCATGCCCGATATAACTACAAATGTTTACCAAATCTTTTAACAAATACTTAGATGATGAAATGCAGAAAACTAGTAATTACTTCACAACACTTGAAAGGGGTTATTTATGAATTCATTATCTCTTCTTACGTAATTCAAAAATATTGACAAACAGTTTTGAAAAAATTATAGCTATTTATTTATCAAACTTAATTATTGTTTCTGTAACTACATGTATTTGTATGGTGGAACCCTACTATAATGCAATAATTGGGGTAAAAAAAATTGGATTGCATTAATGCAGGGTTTTACAGTAATTTTTCTTTTTCACAGAACATCTTATTGGAACTTGTGTGTATTCATGTCAAATGTATTGCATTTAATCCATAATACATGTAATTCCATTGCAAACTTGCATACATATTTAAACTAATAAATAATTTTGTCACAGCTCATTAGGTGTCTGAATTAAATGGGAAAAATTAACAGTAAAATTAGGTGGGAAAAATTAACAGTAAAATTAGGTTAAAAAAGACGTAGCATGTGTACGGTTTATTATGTTCCAGAATCTATGAACAATGTCTGTACAAATTTCATACTGAAAATATTTTCTCATATGCATTTCCGTGGTCATTTATCCATTGTAAATTTCCAATAACTAATGCGTTTATGCCTATTCGTTTGAACAACTACAGAAAGAATAATTAATAATCAACACATGCTTTCAGCATGCATATAACAATTACTGCCAATTTTGTGAATATCGAAAGAAATGTAAAAACGACTAATCATTGCGCAAAAAGAGCAGAGAACAACTTGCTTCTCCATATTGGTAAAATATTTTTATTTAAAAAGGTAGGAAATTAATAACGAGTTCATAAGCAAACAGCATACACATGTAAAACCTGAGAACTAAGTGCAGTAGGCCTGCAATGGTTACGAGTCACTTTTATTTTTTAAAAATGTAAGCAGAAAACATGCACAATTTCATACCCATTCAATTTCCAGCTAATAAACTGGACATTATTTACTGGTTAAATTATTGTGTCATATAACACCACCAAGCACAGCAAACATTTTGGCGGCTTTCGTTGTTTCATGTTTATTAAATTGTGAGAATCTTTTATCAACCAACGCATTGTCTGCTGCTTGGTTGTTTATGCAGTTAAAGAAGAAAAACATGTTGGCTATTGTTATTAGCAACGATTGTATAGAGAATTAATTGAAGACATTCACAAAGATGACTTACTGGCTTTAGTCATGGATCAGTAATAAACAAAATTTCCAATAATGTTTATTTTGGCAAAATACTCAAGAACCTGGTGAAATTGTTAAATTTAAGAAGCTACACCACAATCATATTATATTCAAATTCATACGTGAATTCTTCCCCCAAATGATAATAAACATTTTACACGCTATTTATCATACTTAAAAAAAAAAATCTTCCCAATACGAGAAAAATACCTGTACATGTATTTAACATTTTAAGAAAAATGTCAGACCTGTCTGCACGTTTTAAAAAATGATTAATTAACAATATTATTTATTCCTCTGTTCGTGTTTGTGTGTGTGTGTATATATATATATATATATATATATATATATATATATATATATATATATATATATATATATATATATATATATATAAACACAGAGTTAGATAGTTTACTAAAAAACTATACAAATTATTTGCACTACTTACCATATGTTACTTCCTCCATAGTCTTACCATGATCATTTTGTATTCACAGAAATTGTAGAAATTATTACCCAGAATTGTCAGTGTTTCATTTATAACTTAATGAATGACCATGATTCGGATGTATCGATAAACCCATCGATGTTAATGACCAAGATTGTTATGTATTAATAAACCCACCGATGTTAATGACCATGAATTTTATGTATTAATGAACCCACCAATGTTAATGACCATGATTCTGATTTATCAGTAAACCCATCAATGTTAGTGACATGATTTTGATGTGACAGTAAACCCATCAATGTTAATGGCCATGGTTTTGATGTATTGATAAACACATGATGTTAATTACCATGATTCTGATGTATCAATAAACCCACCAAAGTTAATTGTCAATTTAGTTAATTAATAAACATAATATAACTGTTTTTAAGTTGTCATTCTTGCCCTATCCTTTTGCTATGAATCAAATGGTTTGATGAGGTATAGGGTGCAAGCACTTTCAGTATAGATTAAGATAGTTGCAGTACTTAATACTTGATGGTAATCTCTATTATGCCCATGTTCCCTTCCATGACTGAAAAAGTGGATTATCTTCCTTAAATGTAAAGAATGCTTCAATGTTCTAATGGAAGAGGTATAATTATCCATCTCCCATTGGCATGTGATGCTGGGAACATTGACTAATTAGCTATAATCTTAATTATGTGGGGCATGGGAATATAATTTTCAACATTTATTGCAGGCTATTTTTGGTTTGTTTTATTTTTTTAAATTTTGTCAATTTGTACCTTTTGTACAAATGATTATGTAATTTACGTCTTTGGTAGCCAAAATTGGTTTATTCTGCACTAGTTTTCCACCTTAAAACTATTAATGGGCAATTGGTATAAACAGATTGTATGAAACATCATTTGGTCAATAGTCAACCATACATGCATATATTTATTAGTAAGTAGCTTTTCTTTTCCATAGATGAGGTTTTAGGTTAAACAATAGGATTAAACCTGCTTCATATCACTTACTTGGCTTACATAACAATTAACAAGCTCAACCAAATGTGCAAAAAGCATATTTATTGTGTTCAAGAAATGTATTCCCTAGTTCAGCTGAATTTGGTCGTCCATCTCCCTTTGACCAACTGAAATGATGGTCAACATATTGTGAAAACTAATGATAGTGAAAACTGCAACTACTTGACTGTGACTGCATTTACTTTGGTAATGAATAAGGCATCCAATTAAGGATAGTAGGAATAAATTAATTAGACTATGAGCTGTGTAACATTGTCAGTTTGGCCTGCTGGCTATGCTAGATCTGTGAAAATGTGCATCATGTTTGCCTGGTGTTGTAAATGGAACTGTGCATTAAAGCAGTAATCATATTTATGGGGGTCAATGTCTTGCATTTTTGAATATCCTAAATTTGCACTGCTTTCATTATAGACTTTAACACAGTTTTTGTTAAAAGAAAAGTATAATCATGGATTGTACTTTATCAAGAGTAGAATTATAAAATATGTATCATGTACTTCATTATAAGAGTCTTACTCTAAGGTGATAAACTATATGCCCTCTTGATAGCATAATTATGAAGGAGTACTGTCATGTACTTCATTATAAGGCAGTCTTGCTATAAGGTGGATACTCTAAGCCTCCCATGTACAGACAGTGTTAAAATGAGGGATTACTGTATCATTTACATAAGGCTGTCTTAGTATAAGGTGCTGATCTATATGGTTCCCATGGCCAGAATTATAACAAGTCTTGATCATAAGGTAGTCTTACATGGTAACATACTTTGTACCTCCTTCAAAGGAAAGGAAAGGGGCGAGGGTTGGAAACATAAAATTTCAAGTTACTTTGAAGCAACTTTGATGTCCTTTCATTTTGCGAAAAAGAGGTTGATCTGACACTAATGGAAATAAAGGAGTCTGGTGCTAACTGGTAGATTGCCTGCAGATTGTCAGGGTGGCAAGTCAACAGTTAGGAGTCTTGAGGAAAGAGAAACTGCTTCCCACAATGAGGAGCCCATTTCCTTAAATCTGACTCCAGCTGAAACTGTTCTTGTTGCTGAGCAGTATTCGGGCTCGTTTCTTTGTTGATGATTATCTCTTCTTTGATGGTGAGACTGATCTGGCCAAAATTATTCTGAGGCATGATCACTTCTTGCTTTTCATCATTGATCAAGTCCAAAAAATGTCTAGTGATACTAGATTCAACATTGAAGATGTTGACACAATATTCCATATAAATTTCAAGGTGGCATGAAAGACATTCAAGTTAACCACATATTCATATTTGCCACTGCAATGTTCTAGCTATAAAAGTTACCAGTACGACAAAAAAAAGTGGCTGTTAGTTGACTTTCTGAGAAAAACATCTTAGTATTCTTATGGATTTTTTCTGACCCAGTAATTTCTTTCACTGACTGGCAATGGGCAGCAGGATGCTCATTTTCTGGGTCTACTTGCAGCTGGTAATGCAGATATTTGGATGCTGCCTTGACATTAAACACAGTCCATTCCATACTTGGATCTGAGTTTGTCAAGGATATCCCCACATTAACTGTGTATGTAAATATAAAACATTCCCAGTGGCATAGACAAGGAATTACCATAAACTCTAAGTGTATTACAGTAATACTCCAAAGGATAAACTGCAAAAGAAGGTGAAGGTTCAAAACATCACATTCTTCTGGACAAGACTTTACAAATTTTGTTTTATAAACTCTTTTTCAACAATGCAGACCAGATATTTTCTATGCAATGACTGCTCACATTACATGTATGGCACATTCACTTTTGGGGGTCCAGAGTGCCTGAGTGGTCTAAAGAGCTCTCCATTATGGATCACTGCCATCTCACCTCTGTCTGCATGGGTTCGAGTCTCAGATTTGGCCAATGTGGGTATGTGTGAAAGCTTGCCAGTAGCTTCTCGTGGGTCGGTTGTTCTTTCCTGTTGTTTTCCCGGGTTTTTCTTCCACCATTAATACTGGCTGCCATGTATAGCCTATCATGTGCTAAAAAATGGCATTAAACCCTAAAACAACAACAACAACAATCACTCACCTTGATGAATGTTGAATCAAAGACAATTAGGAAATATTCCAAAGTATACACAAAATTAATAAAAACAATTATTTTTTAAAAACAGTGAAAATATCTATGCAGTATGTGTGAACAACTTCTAACAATGTGCACTAATGACACTGTTTTGGAACACAAGGTCAAAATAAAGCCCATACTGCATAACAAAATTCACATGTTAGTTAAGAAATAAACATGTTTGCCAGATGTAATTGCAACCGTCCTAGACTGGAACAGACTTTATATATTGATTGCTTAAATTTCTGAACATTTTCAAAGGAATTTTGGGAGGTCTTGTTTAAATTTCACAGCAGTACTATGTGAAAGCTTAAAACTGGCACAACATAGTGGTGGTTAAGAGGAGATAAATGGATAAGAGTTTCTTCCCTTTGCCAAAATGAAGCAGAAAGCTTTTTTCTTGTAGTTAATGTAAACAGAGAATGAATATGTGCAAAGGAGAAACTCTTCAAATAAACTTCTTTCAAATATTAGAACAAAGGTTTTCTAAAGAGATGACAACACTAATTTGCCAAATGGTTTATATGGAAACGAAAGAACTGCTGGAAAGTCAAAAAGAAAATACAGCTGTGGTAACCTAAGTCACAAGAAACAACAACAAAGTATGATCAAAACTGGCTAAATGATTCATTTTGGTAGATTTTATTTTATTTGGTTACTATGGATACCAAACTGTTACCAGGGAAGCTATTAAAACACAAGTTTGAAGGAACATTCGAAAGAAATATTGCTAATAACTTTGATAAAACTGGCAGTGCATTTTTTAAGTCAATAAGACACCCCCATTTGTTATGTATATCCTTTACTGAGCTTGACATAATTTGGGCAGCAAAGTTTAAACCTTTTGCCACATTTTCCACCTGGATTTTATGGAAACCAAAGCATTACCAGAGAATACACCAACAACACGTCAGCAGAATAATTCATAAATTTCCACAAAGTTTTTTAAAACTTATTTTGATTTTGGACATCTTCAAAATATGTTTTATTATTTACTGCCATGGAAAATAAGTAATTTACTAAGTAATCTTTTATGAAAGACAATAAAATTGCTGGAAAAAAATGATCCAAGGAATATCTGAATGAAGTTTGGTTATAACTTTGCTGCTATTCAGCTTTGGAGATATATTTTAAAATGTGGTTCACCTGGATGGACACAACATGATCTACACGGAGTGGAACTATAAGACTAAATAAAATGTTGATGATACTTAAATAAAGTTATTTGGAGGAAGCTGCGAGGAAAGAAAGCAATGATGAACATTTTATTATCATTGATAAACTATTTCAATACAAAGACAATCAAGCTGCAAATGTACAATGTCGGTAACAATGGTACACCATACTTTATACATACAACTCCAATACTAGAACAATATAATGAAGCTATACGGAGACTTGGTTGGAACTAAATTACATTTGTACACACAAAGACACTACAGACTAAAAGTTTGCAAGTAAACACTTAATGATGATGCTCTCAAGCCCCAAAAAAATTTCTAGGAAAACAACATAATACTATTTCTTGTTGTCACCTGATATTCTTGAGAAACTTCAAAACACCAACACGGGCAATACAAATATTATCTTACCCATCTGATTTTTCACAACTGCAAGAGTTGTATGTGCAGAACAAAATTCTTTGTCATGATCATTGACCCTAACCTTATAACATGGATAGACAATCATTCAATTTGTAACAAACCACGTCAAGATGTATACACATACCAAGTCTGGTATTTAAAAAAAAAGTTATTTCAGTGGCACTATTCAAATATTCATTACATATATTCACAATCTGGATTTGATAAACATTTTTCTTACCATGCTCATAAACCAGAAGAGCTACCTTACCTCTTCCAAGTTTAGATCATTGACCTTAATATCAACATTAGAGAGGTCACATTCAACTCACTGGAATACAACTAAATACAAAGTATGGTCAAAATTCTATGTGTATATATACAAGTTGCTATGTTCATAAGCTCAGCAATGTATAAAAATGTGAGCAATGACTTCTGGCTTGATTCCCACGGTCAATTAGGTCTGAATTTTAAAATTCCTTTGCAAAAGTGTAGATATGTTGGTTGTCAGATCTCATTGAAAATCCCACATCAATATCATTGCTCAGGATATACTAGAGTAGTTGTGATTAACATATTTAAAATGGTTATATGCAAGGGTTGGATGAATGCCAGTTTTATTCAGAAACCAAAATAAATAGATAAATAATATTTTAGTGAAACCCATTTCAATAACATCCATTCAAGAAATGTCGCCATCTCTAGATTTGCTGGATGCCTCCCAATGCAGCCATTTTGGAGGTTAGATCTGAACAATCTCAATATAGAAATAACGATTACAAGAAAGAATTTTTTTAAGGAAATGTTGACATGGTCATCCATTTAGGAAAAGCAGCCGTTTAGAAAAACTTTGAATTTTGGGAGGTCACATTATCAGAAATTCTATTTAGGACCAAATACAAATTTGAAAACAGTGTTTCTTTGTAAATTCATAAGGCCACCTCTTCATGAGAAGTGTTGTTTTCAAGATGCCCATCAACTACAAATCATCAAGTGGCCTAGCGAGTATATCATCTGCATCAGATACGGGAGGTCATAAGCTCATGTCATATCAAAGACTTACAAAAATGGTACTAGCAGCTGCCTTGCTTGGTGCTCAGCATTAAGAGGTTAGTGTTAGGACTGGTTGGCTTGGTATCAGGATAATGTGACTGGGTGGGACATCATGCTACATGCTAGACATCACTATAAAATGCCACACTGCATACATCGTAGTGACATGACTAATTATTTTTTTTAAAGCAATGTTAAAAATCCAAACACACAAACATCATTAGTCATTTAGTGAAAGTTCTATGATAATAAGGTCATCTATTCCGGTGAAGTAATGACAAGTCTTTCAAGATGCCACATTGGATATGGCATCATTTTCATTTATAACCAACAAGTCAGGTCCTTGATGAAAACTACATGTTACTTGGACTTTGCAACCAGGCATAGCAATAACAAGAATTTCTGATGGCTGCCATGGGGGACCATACTGGATGTTATATCAACACCTTCTTCACTTAGAACCAACTAGACATCATAAAAATATGCTTAGTGAAGACCACATTTTAATAGGAGTATGTAATCAGGAGGAGTAGCAATAGCGAGATTTTCAAGATGGCTTTTGTGGTATGGTTTTTGTCAGAATGGTCTAAATTTAGAATGTTTACAATCTGCCATGTGACCAACAGTACTATTATAGTTATTTGGCTAAATACTTTATAATGTAAAGATAATAGGTGTTTTAAATGAAAGCTTCAAAAATTAGGTCCAAGTAGAAAACAAATCTGGAGTTACTTTGCATAATATATTCTTTTTCTCTGTCTGGTGACCTTGACCACTGACTTTATTGACCTCAAAATAACAAAAAAATAGGTGAGCTTATGATCACAAATGCAAGCCATCCACAAAGTGACTTAAGGTGCTTTTTAAGTTTTCTTTATGAAATCCCTCTAGCTTTGAGCTTTGACTGTTTATAAATTAGTGTTCTAAATTGTTTATTAAAGGCATGAGTTTTGTTGAAATAATTTTCTTTGTTTCAGTCCCTGTGAGCTTGACTTTTGACCTTCTGACCTTAAGTGAATAGGTTTCTTCTTAGACTCAACTGCAAACCATCTATAAGGTATATGAACCATGTGACCTTGATCTCTTAACCCCAAATCAAACCATATCTTTGCAATTAAGTCATCTGCAATGTTTGGTCAATTTATCTAGAATACAACAAATACATTTAAAAATCTGATTACATTGGATGGTGGAGAATGCAAGTCATTGTTTGGAAACAAAATGGTGAACAGATATGTCTATAAATGAATAGGCTGAGAAAAAATAGAAAAATAGCTGTGATGGCCTGAAAATGTAATCAGGCATCCACTTATGATCATTATAAAATGTGCAAAATGTCATGGCTGTATTAGTTTTATGCTTTTCCATGCCAAAAAAGATTCAGGATTAAAATAAGGACAGACTGACAGCAGCAGCAAAAAAAATCCTCTCTTATGCCATTACGTTGGAAAATAAAAACACTAATACATCTGTCGAAAGTATGTCTTACTCCTAATATTATTTACATAAATATATTGGACACTAAATGAGCATGTACAAATAGTCTGAACACTAAATGAAGATGGGTACATTTGATTCACTTACACAAGACTGGTATATACAATCTACAAAAAAATATAGACATAAAACACCTCTTGGATGTTCAATACTACTTATAAAATATTTGTAAAGTAATCTGCAGGAAAAAAGTATTATGCAATATATATATATATATATATATATATATATATATATATATATATATATATATATATATACTGTATATATGCTGCTTGATGAACAGAGTTGTTGCTTAGCTAATTCATCCAAATTGAAAAGCCAAATGCAATTGATAAACAGTAATGTACATAAGGTATAATAATACTATCACCAATTTCTAACAAACTTGTAATAATCAATTAAACAGCTCTTCTATGAATCTTTTAAGTACATTACCATCTGTACTCACTAATAAGTAAAAACTGCAAGAAACAAAGATCTCAATCTGCTATAGCATAAAGCACCTGCAGATCAGGGTCTAAACTGTTTGTTCTACTGATTACTACTAACAAATTGCATACACCCTGATATGTGGGCACAATATCCATCAGCAGATCTGAGTCAGTGCAGTTTTTAGTTGGACTCTTCTTTCAAGTGAGTACATGGTTGTCTTCATTATCCACTACAAACACTAATTATAGAAAATAAATTAAAACTAAAGTTGACAATGAAATATAGGTACCTTCTATTAAAATAAAGTTCTTTCTTTGCTTTCTACACTTTTAGAACTTTTCATGGTCACCATATATCCAATATTGTGCTTACATGTGATTAGATCATGTAAAGATTGTTTATAATATTTCAATTGGTACTGGAATTTTTAGAACATGATAACGTTTTATCCATATTCATATTTTTTCCTTTTTCTTAACTATGTCCATGACATTAGCCAAACATGTAGTAAACAATTTGTACTTGTATGTTTACTGTCAGAACTCGTATTTTATAGGGTTTTTTTTAAATTATAAAATAAACATATTTGAATATATACATGTTATCATTAAAAAAGGATAAAGCATTAAGTTTTACCATAGGATGAAAGTGTCAAAATACAGGTACTTGTACCAGCCTGTACATAAAAAAAAAATCACTTATGACTTTTCCTTTGTTCTATAACTTCATGGCAATCACTAATTTCACAAACAATATCCTCATGGTAAATCAAATTTACATTTCAGTTTGTGCTTATCACAAGTGTCACAATCAGAATTAACATATTCCAAGAAATCAACAACCAAGTAACCAAAATAAGTGTCATGCATCACAGCAATGAGAACATTATCAACATCACTGGCAATGACATTTGTTTGCTCACTAAACCCTGCCTAGCAAATCAATGTGAAAACTTTGCAGACAATTCATTTATTTTGTGCTCATACTTTAATTGCACTGAACCATAAACCTTGATTTTAAGGATCATTATAAATGAGGTGTGAATATCACATCTTTGTTAGGCCTTTGTTATCTACAGCTTATTAATTACAGCTTATTAATTACATCTTATTATCAGTTTTTGTACCTGGTGCCTTTGTGGTTACTCCTTTGTTATTTAAACAACCATCTGGTGACGAAAATGTAATAAATGAATAATTTACCCAGGTGGACCAAAACAATCAAACTAAATAACCAATTAAACATAACAAAGGAATGTTATAACAAAGCCTTAGGAATACATAGTAATTAGGAATATAACCAGGGAAATTAAAATCAAACATTCTAATGGAGAAATTTTGTACAACATATCTACGATTGCAATAAACTTAAATCTTTATGATAGATAGATAGATAGATAGATAGATAGATAGATATAGACAGACAGACAGACAGATACATACATACATACATACATACAAACATACATACATACATACATACAGTGACTGGGCAAACAAGAAAAGTGAACATTATTTTCTATGACAATAATACTGTTTGGGTTTTTTAAACTGAATTTTTATATCATTAAAAATCCAAATCACATATACAAATATTTAGTCTATGTTAGAAAAACAAAATGCTTGTTACAATGACCTTCTTTGGTTGCAAGGGTGTAGTACTAACAGAGATGTGTGCACATGATTTGGATTTTTAACATAGTTTTAGCAATTTTACAGCCATGTTGCTACGATGTCTAGCACTGGGGAATCATGCTGCAGACATGTAGCATGATGTCCAACCCAATCACATTATCTGACCAGTCCTAGCACTAACCTCTTAATGCTGAGTGCCAAGTGAAAGCAGCTGCTAGTACCATTTTTATAAGTCTTTGGTATTACTTGGCCGGGGTTCGAGACCATGACCTCCCACATCCAAGAATAAATAATCTAGTCCTCTTAGACCACAGAGATGCATCCAACTGTCAAACTTCATTATTTGAATATGAGCAGTACCAAAATAAATTAACTATAAACATATTTTAACACACAGAAACTGAACCATGAAATTTAAGTGACATTGCTTATTTTTGCAGTAAATGTGTAGTACTTAACAAGATGTATGACAAAGTTCCATGATTTGGGATACAGTGTAGGTTAATATGTACACTGCATGCCAAAAACTTGTTTTGTTATGAGGTATACAAAAGCTTAATGAAACCAACAAAAGATTAAGCATAGGTCACTTTTTTCCTTTCTTTATATTGTGTACCAATGAACGGGATCATATACATAGATTTGTTTACACTTTTAATACAAATGTTGGTGAACTAAAAGAGAATTGTAAAAATTGTGACATTACATCCATCCCTGGAAAATCATATCCTGAACAAGAGGGCAATTTAGATTAAATAGTTGTCCAAAAGTCTGTATTACACCCAAACATACCACAAAAGCAAAGTTCACTCCACCATGCCATGCTTTGATGCTATTCTCCCAACTCCTTTGTTTCAAAAAAATGCATTATTAATTAACTGGATAATGAAAATTTATGTCCGAATTTTCCCTTCAAAACAAAAGCTGCTAAGAAAAAGAACTTGTATTCTCTGAAACCAATACTGACACTAATTTGATCAAAATAAATGCCAGACATTACACTATTATTTATGGAAGCCTCACCAAAACACACATGATTCTTAAAAAATCCTTACCAAATACACACATGATCCTTAAAAAATCCTTACCAAATACACACGATCCTTAAAAAATCCTTACCAAATACACACGATCCTTAAAAAAAAAGTGGAAACTGAAATTGCACAACCCTACAGGAAGCAGAATAATCACTCTGAAAACATCCTGATCCATTACTAATAAAATACAAGTTTATCAAGGATTTCCTCTTATATACATTATGAGAATCTCTATGGAATCAGTTGCAAATTATCAACTGTAATCTTTTTCAATCCTGTTTTGAATACAGTAACTAAGCAATAAACCTGGGAGAGGATAACAAGTTTTCAAATGTTTTATAAAGTTTTAGTAGTATTTCATCAGTTCATGTACTTCTATTATGAAAATGTGCAAACAATGGTGCATGGTGACTATTCTTAACATTTTGAACTTTCTACATTCACTTCTCCCTATTTGGATTAACTGTCCAATCCTCATAGTCATTATGCACTAATTATTGCTATCTTCATATAATGTGCATTGTTATGCTCTCCTTAAGAGGGCCTCAAGGGAGAATAGTCCTTGACTAATGAGTCACCCTCTATAAATAAAACATTATTATTATTATTATTATTATGCACAAATGTTTTAGTCCAGCAATGACCCTGTAAATTGAAATAATGGCCCTAACAATATTTACTCCAAGAGTATGTGTATTTAAAGGTACTACAATTCATTGATACATATCAGCATCTTGATATTGTCTGTTACGATATATTGTATTGTACCAAATATACTTGTTTACGAGTCCAACTGCAAACTGCACAGATCCAGATATGCCTATCCATAATAAACCAGCAGATATGGGTCTGTGCAGTTTGTTAGAGGATCAGTAGAACAAACATTGACCTTAAACTTCTGGCACAATATGCTATGACAGATCAGGATTATTATTCTGGACTCGACTTATAGCAAGTACATACTGTATCTGTAGCATTCCAATGCATGCTGTATTGTGTGTGATAACACATTGATGTAGAGGCACCTGAAGGCGATCATGTGATACATGTACTATGTACAAATGTTTGCAGTCCAGTCCAATTTCCTGTACAATATCATTCAAATGTGGGAATTAGCTGCCAAGAATGAATAAAAATCCTCAAAATAACTTACATGTGTGAGAAAACATGCAGATTTTTACACCAACACTGAAAACTTGTTCCGATCTTAACCAGGTCAAACACACAATTTTTTTTCCAATACCCACTTTAGAACCAACAGAGTTATTTTGATAATAACCAATCCTGGTCAAAAAGTGAACTCAAAAAAGGAGGAAAGACCTGAAGACTGTAGAATACATTTCAATTACGAGTTTTTAATGTGCAACTTTAATTATCTGAAGGTTTTCAACAGGCATTAACAATTTGTTTATTGCAAGTATCATAATCTGAATGTGTTCAACAGGTAGATAACAATTTGTTTATGGCAAGTATCATAATCTGAATGTGTTCAACAGGTAGATAACAATTTGTTTATGGCAAGATTCTATAGATGTACAACCCTTGAGCAAAATATGAGCTGGGGTGGGGGTGGGGGGCAAATTGAACAATTCTGTAGTTTAGCTAGACCTGTACCATCCCATCCCATTGGATGCTCTAATGCACTTTTTATCTTTCCAGGAGTTCTATTTCATTAACCAAATTTGTAATTGATTTTGGTGAAAACATAAGCTAAATTGTCACAAGTACTATACAGCTTTAATTTGTTTCCTGAATGAAAATAAATGATTAGTGGAATATCCAGATTCACATCCACTTTTACTTATGTAATAAACCGTCCTTTACAAAATCAGCAGTGCCATGCATTACATACACAGCAAGGACTATATATATATATATATATAGAGAGAGAGAGAGAGAGAGAGAGAGAGAGAGAGAGAGAACAAAATGATCCTCTGCTTCTTTCTATACTTTCCAATGCACAAGAACCAATATCTTTCATAGACACTGTTCTTTATCTTCTTATGATGAAGGTTAAGATTGTGGTATGCATGTCCTTCAATGTATGATACTTTGTTGCCAAATTACTGAAAAAATGATACCACTGGCTTGCTACTAATTGTAAAACTGTACAAAATATCCAATAGAGACAATGTGGATATTACAAGGGATTTTTTTTTAAAACCTTCAACAAAGATTGAACAAAGACTGCTTCAAAGAAGAAAAAAAACCAATACTCCTATGGCAAACCATTTAACAAATCTAGAAACATCAGCACAAAAATATTTTAAAGCCAAACTGGAACTCTGTTATACCTTAAAATGCAAACTTTTATGCAATGAATTCTTAACAGTAAGGGGAAAAAACACAACTTAATCCTTCTAGTACTCAATATTCGCTACTGCAGTCATTGATAATACAGCACAAGAAGAAATCTTATAATTTGTAACATGGCCACAAAAGTAAACAAGAGTCACCCGAAGGGACTGACATTCAAATGGCCAAAAATTATTTCCATGATGTCAAGAGAACAATTCTTCCTTTTATCTGTCACGTGCTGAAAATATCTTGATCTTCTTAAGTGATAATAAAATTTGTCAAATTAAATACTCTGGTTGATAGAATGGATGCCATATTAGCACCAAAAGAAATCTTCTGGTGAAAACCTCATGTTGATATGACATTCCATTTGGGAGAAACAAAGCTATCATTTTGGCTATCAGACTGGCACAATTTCCAATTAGGACCAGCCATATTAATGTCAGATCAGCAACATTTCATTAGAACCAACTAGACATCATAGAGGTCATTCAGTGAAAACCACATTGTGAATGACCATTAATCCAGGAGAATAAGTGGTAACAAAATTTTCAAGAATAATCGATGACAAACTAGACATCATGTCTTTCAGTAAATCCTCATGTGCACACAACAATCATCGGGAGTAACAATACAAATTATCTTCAAGATGGCCACTGTGATGGCCATATTGGACATCAGATCAGCACAATCTTTATTTAGAACCAACTCAACATCATGTCAATTGGTGAAATTACATGTGATATGAGCAGCCATTCACGAGTAGCAAAAACAAGTTTTGTGATGGCTGCTGTGATGGTTATACCAGATACAGGATCAACTAGATATCATAAGAAACCTTCTGGTGAAACCCACATGACATTCTGGCTTTTGGTTCCGATGTAATGGTGATTAAAAAAGTCCACATGGTTACTGTGGCAACCATATCGGACATCAGATTTGCACCATTTCCATTTTATGACTCAGTAAACATCCGATGTTTTTCACTGAAATTCTACATGTTGATATAAACATCCATTCAAGAAATGTTGTGACAACATTTTACATGATGGACATCAGGTTGGTGCCATTTCCATTTTAGTAGACGTGACAAGTTGTGCTAGCAGATAAACATATAACAATCAAGAGACCTTCATATAAGCTCGCCTGGTCTATGACCAGTGTAGCTAAAAATATAACCCTGTAGAATGAAAAATTGGTTCTGTGAAATGTAGTTTCACCTGTAATGCATGTTCCTACCATGACAGGGTCTAATACAAGGTCAGAGTTCATCCCCTATTTAAAGTTGGATTTTGCCAAATCTCTGCAGTATTATTATAATACTGCAGAGATTTGGCAAAATCCAACTTTAAATAGGGGATGAACTCTGACCTTGTATAAGACCCCGTCACTATATGTGGGGAGCTTCCATAATCAACACACACTGTCAAACCTTACCTGCCTGTAGAAAATTAATTTTCTTAGGTATAACAAGATGAACATAATTGCTGCAACTTTGATAAGCCATTCTAAACGACAATTATTGCTGACCTTATGGTCTGTTTTCTTATCTTTCCTGGAGAAAATTCTGAATATTCTGTTTTCTTTTTTGACATGATTAGAAGTTGAATATTATGAAGATGAGATACAGTGACAATGCCAACTTTGTGAAATCAAATATGGCTGATAAAGACTGGATTTTAGCCTTGATTTTGAATGAACTGATCATATCTTAGAACTATATTCCTATATACATGTGATAGTTCTATCAGAATGGAACCAAGTGCCTGTTCTAAACTTTGCAATGAAATTTTTAATTATTTGTTCTAATTAAAAACTTGTTTTTAGCAAGAAACATGTACATGTACACCTGTACTCAGGTTCAATAAATGAGACAAATACAGGAGGTATGCTACAACCATTAACAATTTAAGAAATGGCCAAGTGTGAAGTGTACCATATACTCACTTATAAGAAAATATTGTGAGAATATTAAGAAACTGCACAGAACCAGACAAATGATCTGGGTCTGTGCAGTTACTACTGGATTTAACTTACAAGCAAGTATATACAGTACGGTAGTTCATACATACTGTACTTTTGGCTAAATATATTTTAATTGTCTGAGAAAATAAATCATATTTCTAGTGATTTCATGCAGGTAGGTGTAAAACTACATACGCTTGTTAGGCCTAAGTTGCTATCCTATGTCACAACTATGTGGTTTTGACAAATTAAAACTTCACAATATTGGATGTGCCTTGACCTGCTTTTGTAACTGTCCAAATTATCTAACATGGGTGGTGATTGTCATGAGACTAATCTGAGTACATTCATTAGAAAGTAATATTACACCAAAACTTCAAATGAATACAACAAATGATGCTGAAGACGTGACATTCAAAACTTCATCACAAACTTAAGGGTATAAAATTAAAAAATTAAAGCAAACAATTATTATCTTCATTTGAAAACTGTAAATGATGATAATCAGTGACTTTCAAAATCTTCAAGAGTCAAGGAGACTGCCTGTATTGTTCACAATATAGGTGTACCATATCTAAATACCTTGCCATTAACAGGTGAGAAAATTATTGTGGTTTCATTTATTTTCAATGTTTTCTATCAAAAACCAAACATTTTTGTGTGTACTTACAACAAATCTATATCAACCATAAATGGTTGTTTTAATGGTTAAAACACCACTACCTGTATGAGCAGAAATCAAACATGAAAGATCAATTACTTACACTCAACATTAAAACAGAGCCAATGCAGCCAACAACATTAAGCTAATCAGATATTAAAGCCCATATGCATGATCTCTTACTTATAATACTGTCCAGAAAGTTGCACCAATCATATTTTCTAAGAACCCTGGCATTAGCACAATGGCTTACATGTGGTATAATCCTGTCTGATCAGATGTAAAATTTTCCTTATAATAAATAAAGACTGTTCTAATGAATTAAATCACACTTCCATAACTAGTATGCTAAAAAGTTCAAAATGACCATCATGGAATAGTAAGATGTAACTGGTGAAGATGAGTATCTAGTATTACTGGGCCATACAACTTAATCAATCAAGCTTATTCATGCTGAGAAAGTGAAAAATATGAATGATCAGACCAAATTATCCAAGGCCTTGAGATACCTGGATTTAATTCAAGAATTTCAAGATTATTTACCTTGAAAACTTTTGAGTATACCAGCCAGCTTAACAGATGCTGTTGATTAAAGTTTTGTCCAAAAAAACTCATTGATCTGCAAGCTTCAATTCTCTGCTGTAATTAGCATATATACATGCATGGATACAATGAGGCAAGCTTGCAGGATTTAAATTTTTGAACAGTTTCCCTTGCATGAAGAATCAGTCTAAATATGTATTATATAAAATTTTCATTATACAAGCATCACTATTCTTTCTTACATTTTTAGTAATATGACTAATTGAATATTTTATAATTGTTCTAATTGTTCCCTATCCTTCCTTATCTTGCATCATATAAATTTAAGGCAATGAGTGGAAATTACAGCTATTACTGTAAAGATATGCATGCATTGAAACAAAATAAAATAGTATATAATTCTTTATTAGGTGTTGTTCATAAAGGACATCTGCAAATGGTGGTTTGTTCAAATGCAGACAACTTCGGAAAAGGGGTGTAAAAAAACCATTGCAGATGTCCGCTCACTAGTTTTTTGTTCTTATGATATTATGTGTTGATCAGCTGCTTTAGGCATTCCAGTATATTTTGCGGATGTCCTTAATGGGTGATCACTAAGTATAAATTATTTGTTAATTTTAATTTGTATGATTCATTCCACGGAATACAATGCTGTCAGGCATTTCTGCACACTTAAAGTTTCTGTCTCCAACACTGAAGCAAAATGCATACCAAATCGCACTGACAACATTGATATATTTTCTGTACGATTTTTACCTCCACCTGTTCCACACTACAGCACAGATAAAGGGATTACCTATGCACCAGCTGGAAGCATTAGTGGAATGTATGGATCATTTTATCGACTGGCTCATTTACATCTGCAGCCTTCACACGACTTCCTGAGGATGCCATTTCTACTGTCCGTCGGCGACTTATGATCTTGAGAAGCGCATTTGTAATATGTGTGGCCTGTACTTTCCATCTCAGGACACAAAGCTCATATTCACATGAATGCAGCAGCGAGCACAAATGCTAAAGTGGCAGACATAGACACTGTGGAGCCTGAATCTGTTAGCGCTATTCTGTCAACTGCATCATCAACTTCCGCAACTAAAAGTAGTGATGATGGTCTGCCAATTGTTTGCAACTTATTTGAATTGCTAGTCTGTGTTTACTAGTGGAGTAAGACACTGACTGTCTATCAAATTTAGGTTTCTGTCAGATGACAACTTTAGTGGTATGTTCTAAATGAAGACTTTTAAACAAAGAACTTTCTGTTTAATTTTTTCTTTGTTTTGAGCTACATGTTGTGATGAGATCAATGAGCTTTCTATTTTGAGAGCACCAGCTATTACTCTGCAAGACCATAGAGCAGTGTATAATGCTAGATGTGAAGGCTGTCAGCCAGGGGAGGGAGAGGGTAAGCCACATGCAGACAAAGGGGGTAGGGGAATAAGAAACAGGTATTATCTGTGGAAGTGCATTGTGGAAAACCCCTTATGGGTCAAAAACAAAACAGACACATGCAAAAGCTCATATTTTATTACCAGATTACAGTATATGGTGTTTTCTCCAATAGCTTTGTCAATCTCTAGGAATGTTCAAAAAGAAAGAGGGCTACTTCATCACATGTGAGGGGTTTTATTTCCATTACAACTTTAAACTACTGCTTCATGGAACAATAAAATTCACGAAAATTTGTATCCCCATGAAAATTAGTGAAACCACAGTAATTAGCAACTACAAAATCAAGTTTTGCAAATATTTCTAAATTTTAAATTCATAAAGAAAAGAAAAAACTTTGACATGTAGTTTCATACCAAAATTTTAAAACTGACAAATTGAAATGATGATCAATTAACATTATTACACAAAATAATTCTTAGTCATATATCTTGAAAGTGGTATTATGAATGCAAGTCTATAGATAATGCTCGAGGTGGATCTTTTTTGGCATGTTTCAGCTGAATCTAATTATAATTACTCCTTAAATTTAATTCTAAGTATTAACTTCAAGACCAAGGAATTACCTTGCATTGAGAAGGCTAAAAAAAAAAAAAAAAAAGAAACTCACCCCAAAGACTTGTATGACCAGGGCTCAATAATTCTAAGTCCAGGATCTACCAGAATGATGAGTCTTGAATACCGATATAAAGACAAATAGCCAAGAAGGCTACTTAATGATATCATGAAATGCTGTTTAAATACACTTATAAAAAAATATTTTTCAAAGGATAATAACTGTTAAAGACAAATATGAATGTTGAATACTGAAGATGAATGTTTTTTTTTTTGGCTCCTACATTTACACTGGGTCACCAGGTTCTTTTCCTGGTAGACAGCTGGGCTACCAGCTGTTTCTAATATTTGTAAGTTAACCTTTACCAGAACAAAGTAGGAAGACATCTCATGGATGATAAATATTATGTAACTATAGCAATACAAAGCATCTTGGGGTAATTTCAAAATCTTCTTGGTGATATCATAAAGCAGACTGCCCAAAATATAAATTGAAATATGACTAAAAATGTGGATCTTGAAGCACTTTAATAATAAAAAAATTATTGGCCAGCAGAAAAATTTATTTTAATTATCTAGCAGTGGGTATCTCTTTGTAACAATTATACAAATACAGGCTATGCATGGAACAAATAGCTTTTTATCTTTTTTTCCCAAACATTATCAAATGGAGTTCAAATCATTAACATTGAAAAATATCACTGCCAACACAGGCTTTGTAGCTATAATGTCCTTTGCAAAGAAATCTACTCTCAATCTCACGAGCGAGTACAAACCAACTGTCACATGTAAAACTGGCAATTACATAACAGTCTCGCTTGATGAAAACATGTATACTACTCTCTCCATTCCTAATTTCCATCTCTTCATCTAAGCCATAGCTTCAACCGTAAAGCATCCACACCGTTCAGGTAATATCGGAACAGACGCTTATCACGGACAAACCCAAGGTTCTCATACAGACGTAAAGCAGACTGGTTTGTGATTTCTGTCTCCAAAACAACCTGTAGATAAACAGAAAGTAAACAGTAAGATTAACAGTAGTACATTATTTCAGCTTAAAAAAAGCAGTATATGATGAGGTAACAAATTACTATATGACATAGAATAAGCTTACAATGTCAGATTGACTCACATATGGTGAATAGATAAGTAACAAAAGGCAAGTCAACACATAAATATAGCCTAATCAGTGCCTTTCTTGCAAAAACAAATGTTTCATCCAGACAGCCAGAATGACCACTTAAAACAATAAATAAATCCTGGTTTGGTTAGTAAACATCTGACCATTGACCATGGAAAGCAGATAGCTTTTCTATACAAAGAAAACATTTCACTTTAAATATAAGGGGATGGCCATTGAGATCAGGCGACTGTTATATAAACATAACCATATTGGCAGGTCTGCTGTATTTGGTAACAGAAACCATACTGTGATATAGGGATGTGGGATTAGGACTTTTAATGTAGCGTTTAAAAAAATCTGTCATATCACTATGATGTCTGTAGTGTGGCAGTTTATAGTGATCTCTAGCGCTGGGGCATTATGCCGCAGAGATGTAGTATGATGTCCCACCCAGTCACATTATCCAGACACCAGACAGAGCAGCCCTAACATTAAACTCTTAATGGTGAGCACATAGCAAGGCAGCTGTTAGTATCATTTTTGTATGTTTTTGTTATGTCCAAGGTGGACACTAACCACTAGGCCACTGGAAGACAAACGACCATGGGATGAATGTATGGGCCAAGTTTCATGGCAATCCTTCAAGTAGTTTAGGAGATTACAAACTTGTACTGACAGAGAGTCAACAAATGAAAGACAATCTATTCATCTCTGCTCATTTATGACTAGTAGAGCTAAGAACCACACTATCAGCTCATGTGGCCAGTTTGACCTAAAACAAGAGACTAAAGTCATACTGCTCACCTGGCTAATTTTGACAGAGCAAACTTTTAAATTGACTATCATCCAAACTTTATATTATGTTGATTTGATCTATTTTATTATATCCTGATAAAAAAGATCTAAATTTAATGGTATAATTAATATGCACAGCTTCTTGCTTGTAATCAGTCACCCAAGCAGCTATTTATTTGTTTGCAGCTCTGATATTGTTATTTACTTCTGCCAAGTATTTCTATCAACTGCTATTTGAACCTAATGCTGAAAATCAGAAAGTGATCCAAATTTCAATAATGAAGGATGGTGAGGGTTTAATTGGACAACTCACCTCATCGCACTCATCTCTGACCATGGCTCTGATTGCTTTCAGCACAAGGTGAGAACCTGTAGTAATAAGAAAATTATGGTAATTTTTGTTCTGTCATATATATATGTTCATTTATTTATCAAAATTCAATAATGATTGCACTTGGGTTTTCTTATGGGTTAATTAACTTCACTTTTTATGGCAAACATAAGAAAATAATTCAAACATCTAACATGAAATATAAAGACCAAAAAATATCTGCCAGGAGCAACATTTGTGCATGCACTCCATCAGCAAATTACACAAAACAGTCAAATGAGGATGGGTAATGTTATACCAGTGGAATTTGGTAATGAAGGCTTACCTTACTGTTATAATATGGAGTGTTCAAGGCCAAATGCAGGCTGTTTTATGAAATGTTATAAGTAATAAAGGGTTCAAAAATGGTCCATGATGGTTTTCAAATCTTTTAATAAATATCAGCTGACTTTGGCTGATATGAGATAAAAAGGATAGCCTGGAAATTAATTGATTTTGATGTTTGTAATTGTTATTGCATTGTTCAAGATATTGAGAGGTAGTTGATATGCTTTAGCTCAATTCACATCAAAATGCCAAAACATAAGCTTTCTCTCAGAACACAACGACAACAACAAAACTCTATGAAATATGAACCTTGGAAATATATCTTATATCCAACTCAGAAACTTATTTTACAGGGTGAACTTAGCTTGGACAAGCAGGGCGAAATTTAGCTTGGACAAGAATCGGTGAGCAGTCAGCAAACATGACAAAGACTGATTAAAAGGGAAATCATTACCAGAAAACAACTACCGGTACGAACCTGTTAAATGTGCAACTTGATACTGAGGTTTCACATGGACTTTAAAACTCGTAGTTCAGGACTCCTATTTTTTAAAATAAAAATCAGTCCCATCAGCAGAAGTTGCAGTCCTCTCCCATAAGCATATTGGGCATACCTGAAGTGGCAAAATGTCCAGAAGAGAAGAACCTGTGTTTGACATTGAGTTTCATTTTCCATATTCTTTACACCACTAACATGGAGCTCGTCTGTCCATCAAACTGAGATGGAATTTTGTCAATTTAATGAAAGGCTTATTCCAAACATAAAGCCAGGCATCACACAATTTCTTACACTTTGCTACTGTTCCAACAAAACTATCAGTTCAAGCAACTTTAACTTTCCTGAATCTCATTACATACATCATCAACCCAAATGCATATGTGTGTGTATGTGTGTGTCTACTGATAATGTATGTACGCATAGGAAATGGGGGGTGGGGAAACATTGATAAGAACTTGTCTAATATGTAACCTGTTTGACTGGGCTCAGTCCGCGTTCAAATTTTAGCGGACACTAGACAAACTTGTTCAAGTTACGCAGTCTATTTCTTTGATTGAGCCAGACATTCAAAGTCAGTGAATTATATATTTTGTTCAATAGAATAACATTAATCATTGATCATTTATATGTGGATTAAATATGGGACGATCTAAAGAATTCGGGGGTGGGGGGGGGGTAATCAATTGTATGTACAGCTGGGGAGGATGGCATGTATAAAAAAGTATGCATGTGTACAGGGAGGGGAAGGGGTAAAGCTTTGCCAGATTTTTGCATACATACTAAATGGATGGCCTCTTGCCATTCAACCCCAAAATACTAATCCAAATCTGCAAATGGCATTTTGCCTATGTCTGAACATGCCTTAATTTCATTGTCATGTGCACTACTTATTTTACTCTACAAGGAAACGAAGACAATAATGAAAGTTAAAGTTGTACATTGATGTACTCTTATAATGACCACATGTATATCTTTGGGTCTTTCTGCCACTGAATTCAGTAATTGTAAAATATCAACACATTTTCCCACCACTCATCAGCTAGTCAAAGTCTATGATCTTATGCGCAGCTATTGCATTATGTTCTCTTGATCTACTCTTATAATGACCACGTGAACGGTCTTTCAGCCAATGAATTCTGTCATTGTAAATATCAGCACAGGTAAAGTGACATTTTCCCACTCAGCAGGTGGCTGAAGCAGGCCTGGCAAGCATTTGAATTTGCCACCCAGCTATTGTGTGCATACAGAACTCCTGCGTCAGTGATTTTTTTGCGTCCCAAATAAACAAATTGCATCCAAATAGGCAATATTAAGCATTTCCAAGACCTCTGCTGATATTCATCATTAATATAATTTTTTGTGAAGGAGAGTAAAATTGCTTGTGGACTTAATTTAATAAACAAACAAAACTGTTGCAGTAATGAGAGATAAACCTCTTCCATTTTCACTGAGTCAACATACACAGGCTCATATTGGCTAAAAATGTTCTTTTCTTTCCCAGTATCTGAAGCAACCTGCCAGAGATGATCATTTCAACCCTCGATCTCCAAAGAAACACAGCACAATAAATCTAAAGTTGAAAGAAATCTGAAGCACTTGTTTGCTGCATGAATAAAATCTCTTGAAATTTCCATTTTGACTTGAGATTTTCATTTTGACCAAAGATTTTGGTGTCAAGGGTCAAATGACTGCAGGTTTAAAAACTATTGAGAACCCTGTTGAGTAGGTATTTAGACTTTTTGTATTATTTAATTGTTATTATGTTCTTCAAGATGTGTTCGGAGGAATATTAAATGGCAGCTGATAGTTAACTTCAATTCAAATCTAAATGCCACAAAAGTAGCTTTCTCCTAATGCTAAAAAAAAATGTAATTTTTAATAAATATGAAACTTAATATTCACAATTAATGTCAACATTGGTGTCCTGTCAGGAATTGAATAAAGGAAAATAAAAATGTGAATGTATTTTACACAGAAAAATCTTTGCAATAAAGTAAAAGATATACATGTACACCTATTCATTTTTCTATGATTTATCACATATTGGCCCGTTTTGCTCCACAAATAACAAACAATCCCAAATATGAGCTCACAACTAAAAAGCAAATTACTACAAGATTTTTATATCATGGGTTAAAAGACTTCTTTTTAAATCTATTGAAAACACAGACCATCATGAATGAAGCAACCAAATTCAATACAGAACCAGTCAAGTCAAATGCCCAGAGCATCCAGTTGTGCATGTCTCAAACAGCTTTGAGAGTACTGTACAAATATAATCAAATAGTCTTTGAGAGTAATTTACGACTGTAATCAAATAGCTTTGCGAGTACTGTACGCATATAATCAAATAGCTTTGAGAGTAATATACAA
Source organism: Unio pictorum (assembly GCA_030141615.1). Classification (NCBI taxonomy): domain Eukaryota; kingdom Metazoa; phylum Mollusca; class Bivalvia; order Unionida; family Unionidae; genus Unio; species Unio pictorum. The sequence continues at coordinate 1,971,842 of JARLTB010000101.1, forward strand.
ATATAATCAAATAGCTTTGAGAGTAATATACAAATATAATCAAATAGTTTTGAGAGTAATATACAAATATAATCAAATAGCTATGCGAGTAAAGATTCCTTACAAGAAGGAATCTGACTCACATCATGAGTAATTATGTCCATCACCTTGCACTCATGTACCAGCCATCTAGTCCAATTGGGTTCATCCCCAAAACAGATGAAATTAGACTAAAGAAAATACCCTCAAGATACACAGGAACCAAATAAAACATCATGTATAAGTTGGTACTCAGCTATATGCACAAACCCTTTAAATTTCTGTTTAGAAATGCAATCTTATATATATTGAACCACAAAGACCACATAATGTTTATTTTGGCATAACACTTCAAAACCCTGGTGAAACTGTTTCATTTAAGAAGATACACCACGAACATATATTAAAATTCATACAAGAACTCTTCCTCAAAATGAAAATTAAAAAATTTTTTTTACAAACTATTTCTCGTACTTAAATTTTTAAAAATTTCCATTACAAGAAAAATACACATACATATATTTAAAATTTCTGGAACCATGCCACGATCATATTATATTCAAATTAATTGGAGATCTCTACTCCATACGTGAACTCTTCTCCAAATTGATAATAAATTCTCAATACACCATTTCACGTACTTTGAAGAAGAAAAAAAGATCATGTCCAAATGAATTTACAAAATTTTGGGAGCCATGCCACTATTGCATTATATCCGAATCCACATTATCGTGGGTTTCCACTGTATCAAAAAATACTTTTAAAAAAAATGCACATTAACATAAAAAGTTAAAAAGAATCCCTCGATGAGACTGATGCTTTCCTGTCTAAAAGACCTTCCAGAAAGCCAAGAATATTTCTCATCTTTAACTGCAGAGCTGAAACTATTTCTGATATTCTTAACTGATAATAAGATTTTCAAACTGAATGTAAGATCATTTTAAGAAAAACTAGACTGCATTACACATCCTTTCATCCAAACCCTGTTTTATTTTGTGTACTCATTCATTAGGATTTGTGACAATAGGATTTTCATTATGGCTGTTGTCACAGTAATGTTGGATGTAAGATTGGTTTATTAGAATCTCTGCATATGTCATTTACTGTAAAGACATGCAATGAGACCCTAATACATACAAACATTCATTTATTTTATGCTGAAAACTCCATGTCAATATGGTAATTGACTCGTACGGCATAGAATTAACAGTTTCAAGAATGCTGCTATTGCAGCAATAGTGGATGTCAGATTCAGCAACATCCTCATTAGGGCAGATTAGATATGACAAGTCTTTCTGTGTAAATCCATCCTGATATAACCATCCAATCAGTTAAGAGTAACCATAACAAAAGCCCAAGATGGTCAGTGCTGGCCATATTGGATGACTAACAGCACAATTTTAATTGGGACCAATTTGGCATCATAATTCTTCAAGTGTTGTTATAACTATCCATGAAAGAGCATTTGCGATGTATCCCCTAGAGGCAAGACTGAGAGTAATAACTCCCCCGGGTGTCAGATCTGGGTGGTCAGACTGAGTTAAAAAACAAATGTTGGTATCAAGTGAAAAATGTTGGGGTCTCTAAAACACAAATGAGGATAAAGGGATACACTAATTTGCAATAAGATTTTTATGGTCAGATCACATTTTTAATTAGAACCAATCTCATACATCACAAGAAAACGTTTGGTTTAAAAACAAACCTATGCAGATGTGAGTTTCCATTTAGATGGAATAACAGATTTTTTCATATTTTAAGACAGTTGCTATGCTAGATTTACTGGATGTCATATCAGCACCATTTTCATTTTGGGACCAACTAGACATCATATGAAGTTTTTTTTTTTATAAAGAACATGCTTCATATAGAGGCCCTAGGTGGACAAGTGGTCTAAAGCTAACCCCTAATCAATCACTGTCATTTCACCTATGTCCACATGCATTTGAGTCTTGTGCTCTGCCTATGTGGTATATGAGAATTTTAGGCAGTAGTTTCCCTGTGGGTTAGTGCTTCTTTCCTGGGTTTTCCATGATTCTTCCTCAACCAGATGCCATGTGTAGCCTATCATGTGCTGAAAAATTACATTAAGCCCATGATATCAATAAATGCAGTATTGGCTTGGGCATCCAACTAGAACATAATACAAATAAACATTCAATCTGATACAAGAAAAACACAGACACAAATGTTCATGAAATTTAGCACTTTTTTCTTTTTAGGGGCTGACAAAAAGCTTTATGAAATATGGTCCTTTTAACTGCAAAGCCACATTTTTCTTCTTGTCTACAGCTGTCAGACCATCTTTTGTCCAGGTCTGCTCTTGGGAAGCAGAAAAAAGCACCTCTATGCAGACGGACTGCATTATGTGTTCTACTTTCTTGTAAAGTAATTTCATAGGAAAGTTCAAAATGTGGATGTTTAGGAAATGTTCTTAGTACTTAATACAACTTCCTTTGCATTTTCCCTCAGAATATATGTTGTGTTTATGTTATGGGCATAATGCCAATTTTCAACACATCATAGGTAAAGCTGTCAATGGGTATCCAAGTACCAGTCATTCATAATTACCCAGTAATAAAATGAGCCATAGGGTACACATTTACCATATGCAAGTTTTCTACCAGTGCTTGTTAGGCCAAAACTCATTTTATTTTCAAGTTGACAGTTCTTTTGACCAAGCCACAGATATATGTACTTTTTCTCAGTGGGGTGAGACTCTTCCTGTAAATAAATGATCTTAATCCAAGAGCTTTTTTCCCCCAATGTTAAACTCTTAAATTACACTACTACTGTGATTCAGAGGCAAGTAGCAGAGGGTGGATATCTGATCTTGCTAAATAACTGACATCCATTCAGTTGCAACCAATAATAGATTTCAAAAACTGTTTGATCAAAGTGTTACTTACAAAGCTTAAGCCCGGTCTCTCAATATGACAGCAGCCTTGCCGAAAGCCGCCGGTCCATCGTACATGACAGACAAGTTTTTACCCGGACCGACAGTTTATTAGTCGGCATCAGACCGACTATCCGGCAGTTATCTCACTCTGCACTGCTCGAGCAGTCGTTCTTGAATCTAGTTTGTTAAACAGATTTTCAATGGTTACAAGCTTTTGAGCGATCCAATCGCTACGCCTGTTATAAACAGTTATGTGGCTCACCTGTCATCATGGCATCGGTGAAATATTACGACGGAGCGAAAACAGGGAAAAAAAGAAAACTATCTTATGAAGAATTGAAAGAAATTTTAATGACAAATGTTAAGAAAACAGAGACTGGTTAATATTTGATGAAATAAAGCAAGTTATGCAGTGTGCCATGTGTCTCAGTTTCTACGGCGAGAAAGTGAGGTCTGATGAAAATTTGCGAAACACAAACGCATTTATCGTCGGATGTACAAATTTTAGAATGTCAACAATAAATGAACATGAACTTTCCAAGCCCCACAAAAATGCATCAGAGTTTGTTTCAGGCAGACAGAAAACTGCTCAGGAAAAACTAGGGTCAGAAGCCGGCAAAGCACTTAGGCAATTAAAGGCAGCTGAAAGAAGTAGATTAGTGCATTTGTTCAGAAATGCACATGCAGTAGCCAAAAATAATCGTCCACTATCAGATTATACATGGCTGTGTGAAATTGACAAAGCTAAACAATTAGACATTGGCAGTACATATATTAATGACAAAGCAGTTGCAGATTTCATACACAGTATAGCACAGACAGAGAAGCAAAAAACTGTCAATCTTATAGAGTATAATCCATTTTTTGCCTTTATGATGGATGGAAGTACAGATATCTCAGGAGATGAACAGGAGACCATATACATAAGAACTGCAATGAAAGGTGTTGTTAAAGAAAGGTTCCTGAACATCAGCAATCCAAACTCAACAAAGTCTCTGGATCTCTTTGAGAATGTTATGCAGGTCTTCAAGGAGAATAACATCAATGAAAGTATGATTCATTATAAAAGTTTAACAAATTCTGTAAATTTGATTAAATAAGATCAGATTTTTTAAAAATTCTACAAAGCAATGATTTAAATTTGGTAAAGTGATAATTATTAATAGGTATATTAAAAAACTATTCCAAGAATAAATTAAATTCCTTTATTTGATTAAAGTTAAAATAAATGTTTTTTGTACAGATTGTAATTATAAAAGTTTGTTTTTTGTGTTTATATAAAAACTAATCGCTATGGGTAGTGATGGAGCCTCCAATATGACAGGAAAACAGTCATGCTTATCAACGCTGTTGAGGGAACGAGTAAACCCAGAGCTGGTCAATGTGCATTGTCTTTGTAATCTCCTTGAACTTGCCTTCAGAGATGTTGTTAAGAAAGTAAAACTACCATATTTACCGTATATGTTGGGACACCGTATTTGTTGGGACACCATAAATTTATTTTAAAAGTATTTTTTTTTTGTGCACTGTATATTCTGGGGGACAGCTTTTTTCGAGTCGTAAATTGTGGGACACCTTTTAAATCATTCGGAAATTACATGTCAGAAAATGTACTCAAACATATATTTTATTAAGTAAAACTTTAAAAAAGAAAACTGCGAGTGTTGTTTGTTTTCACTTTTCATAAAAATATATTCAGAGCGAGAGAAAAAGAGAGATATATCGGTAAATAGTGACTGTACTTTGTTTGCTAATAATTTATGTCGACAAACTGCCAGTTCCTACCCATACTTTGTTCAAGAATTAGTTGATCTTGCCGCCAGGATTTTGATGTCGCGGCCGGATAAAAAAAACATAGCAGCACATTTTCCCACCACTCTGCAGCTAGTTAAGTCTTTGATCTTGCCGCCTAGCTTGTGGGTCACGTTCTTCAGATGTATTCTTACAATGACAGCATGTACATCTGTGGGTCTTTCAGTCACTGAATTTTCTGATTGTAAATATCAGCACAGCTAACAGGATCAATTGATGAACACAATTTCCCAATCGACAGGTGGTCGAAACAGGACTAGCAAGCCTTTAAATTTGCCGTCCATGAAATTGATGTGTACAGAGGATTCCTGTATACGTGATTTTCTGAATCCAATATATAAAAATTGTGTGAAAATACGGATTACGCGTTTCTGAGACATTTGAAAGTGATCTGTGATTAAAAAAAGTTTTTTGTTGCTGTGAAAATTTTGTTTTGAACTTTATTTACATTTACGATGGCTAATAACAGCAGGGTAATATGCAAATTAAATTTACAGTTTCTGGAAACAAAATATCTGGCTGTTAAGGAAGATAAGGGATGAACATCTCGCAAAGAGGTCTGTGAAACTTTTTTGCTTACAAATAACACGTTCAGGAAGGATGAAAGCTGCTGAGTCTATAAACAAAGACTAAGTTGAAGGTAACTGCGCTCCCCAAAGGAAGAAGCAAGACTGCTACATTTGAAGACGTGGAGGAAGCATCAAAATGGTTCATATGAAGCATTATCGAAAACACTTAGTGTGGCAAACTTCGCTGCAACAAGTGGTTGGTTCAGTTGCTTTAATGTTCATCATAACATCGGATACAAAAGTATTTGTGGAGAATACATGTACTATTGACAGTTTTTCACTTCCCTGTGAATAACCCCATCCCCTTCCTAGCCTCAATAAGATGGGAACAGACTGACCAAAATCGAGGCCAATTTAAGTACATGTACATGAAGCATGTAAATTACAACTTCCCAGCCATGTGCTAATGCCGACGGTGAATATCGTAACGTTTTTCGTATCAGGATGTGATCAATGCAGTATTTTAATTTGGATTTTATTACACAAAGGTAACCAAAGTGTAATTTGTCAATATACAAGTGTATTTCACACTGATTCTGTCTTCATGTACTCAAAATTTCCATTTTTTTCTCAAAGTGTAAATGTTATTCACTGACGACAGGTCACCCTTTGCTGACGAATTTTAAATTTTATATTTTTTCAGGCCCCCCCCCCCCCCAAACACTTATCTTGACATCCGCCTATGTCCACAATATTTCCTTGGGCCCGAGGATAACGAGATAAACGGGTAGGACTGTACCACAAACTTTAAATGATTTTCGGATCAGATCTGGCTTGTTTTAATACGAGAGGTGTTGTCATTTTCCCTGGCTTCCCCATGTCGGCCAACTTTGTATACACATGCATAGTTTTAAAAAAAATCTCCACGCTAATAGGAATCCAAAGTCTGCTTCCGGGCTCGGCTTGCTTTGCAATAAATTAACCTTTGTATTTGATATCCTGCCAGTAAGTTCAAACAAGGAGTTTATGGCTGTTACAAGGTGTGTTTATTCAACACCTGGGCTTTCATTTATAAGCCGTCTGTAGTCATAATTGACACAAACTGGTTTAGAGTTATTCGGTAAATAGTATACACAGCATTAACTTGCTTTAATAATATTTTTGTAACCCATGGAATCAAAAAGATTGTCATTTGTACTCACAGTGAATGTATTTCTAATAATGATTTTAGTTCGCGAGATATTGTCATATTGTTACCCTGGATATAATACACTTTTGGTTATTTTGTACCTTACACCGTATCACGCGTAAATGTCAGTTGCTTTCGACCAATGGGGTTTCATAATTCTCACTCTTTCTTCCTCTATCTCATTCGTATGTGATTTTGCGGGATCCAATTTTCATTTTCATAACATTCAAATCTTTGAGGACCAACTAAACATGATTAGTTTCTCAATATTCACGTCAATGACTAATGTATTGTGTTGTCTGACGAAAGCTATTACACTATGGATAATGGATTCACGTGCTACTCATACGGAGTTTGTGGATATATTTTTCATTTAATAAAATGCTAATGTCGACCAAAAATTTGAATAAATAATAACAGTTCAAGGTTAGTTTCTTGTTTCTTTCATTTTATTATAAAATACGCATTTTATTTATCTATTTTATTGTAACATGCGGGGGGGGGGGGAGGGGGGGCTAATTGATCATAATGTTTTTCATTTCCTAAGTCTTGGGACACATGAGGTAGGTTTAAAAAAAGTTCACCATAAGTTCTGGGACACAAAAAAAAAATAATTATTTTTTCGTGTCCCAACATATGCGGTAAATACGGTATATGAAAAACTTATGACACTCCTTACTGGACTCGACAAGAAAAGTTACAAAAACAAAAAGGGCTAAAAACATCCATTGAAGCTATGGGAAAAGGTGTATATCCAACGAAAGCCACTGGTACAAGATGGCTGCCTCATTTATTCAGAGCTATTTTTGCATTCTTGAAGACCTACAGAGCACTGGAAGCTCACTTGTCAACAGCAAGCAATGGCAATGCCAAAGCCGAAGGTCTTCTGAAGCTGATGATCGACAAACAGTTGATGATTTTTGTATTGTTTCTACAAGTAAGTATCATTCTTAGCATATTAAGAAAAATCATTCAATTAAAATGTTTAGATTCTGGACTGATAATAAAATTATCCTCTGCTTTATTGCAGTACACCGCTCCTTTATGATAATTATAGCCAAAAAATTGTAAATTGTTGCAAAACTGTGTCTGTTCATTTTAGGATGCCTTGGAGCCATCAATGAGACTTTCACCGAAGTTGCAGAAACCAGAAATGACTTTATCAGACAGTTTATGTTGGGTGGAGTCTACTATTGAGCTACTGTCAGAAAAAAAGAGAAGTATGTATAGCATATTTAGTGAAAGTGCTTCTGTAGAAGGTGAATGTAGTGTTCTGTTTATAAACTGTCTGATATTTGATCACCTTTACACATATAAAAATTTTAATTGCTGAAAATTGTTAGAAATTTAAGAATATTCCTTAACCTGAAGTTTGCAGTCTGTCAAGAGTACCATTTGCATGAATATTTTTTAGGACCTGTGAGGCTGTGAATCAGCTTGTTGTTTCTGGAAAATTTGAAGGAATTGCTTTGAAAGGGGCTACTCCAGCAATGAAATATGCAGCTGAAATTTTGCAAGGTTTCTGTGATGCCATCAAGGAGAGATTCCAGACTGAAGCCAAAAATGTTGTAAATGATACAAAAATTCAGTTTCTGAAGTTGGCCTCTGGCGGGAAGCTCAGAATTTAAAGGTCTATTTTTGCTGCAGTTGAAAATTTCTACAGTTGACAATGTTTTGCACAGTTTGTATAGCTGTTCAGTTTCGTTGTTACTTGCATGTGTTTGCCTTTTTACAGTTGTCAGTGTCTTACACAGATGGTTTATAGCTGTTCAGTTTTGTTGTTTGCCTTTGATGCTGCTTATTGGTTGTCACCGTTGTGACAAAATTCAGTTTGTGTTTGCATTTTTGCCAATCTGATTAAAATCAGCTGTTACTTACTACACAACTAGTAGGCATAGTACGTAACAGCTGATTTTAATCAGATTGCATTTTTGCTTGTTTTAATTTTGTTTGTTACATTTTGTCACACAATTGACAGATTTATGAACATGATCATGTTATGAAGAACTGCTCTACACTATCACAACAACATGGTTCTTTTGTGTTAACCACCTTGAAATGGAGTGAAGGAATGTACAGGTATAAAATGTGTGGGTTCACATATGTAAGAACTATTTTTTTCTTCTTTTAAAGATTATGGAAATGAAGATGTGAAACTGGTTTGCCACCATTTCCAAAAGAGCCTGTCACAAGTGGTTCCTGGCATTTCTGCAGACAGTTTGGTAAATGAATGGAACCTTCTAAAGAAACTGGTTAAAAGAAAGTAAGTAATGCTGTTCTAAGTATAATTAAGGTTTGTAATAACAATAATTCATCCTTATCGTTTTGAATCAAGGAAGCTGAGTTAAAAGAATAAGATGGTTTTTCTCATTTATTAGTTTATCAAGCTTACATAATATTTAGATCTTGAATTTTCCACTTTATCAATCAGTGTTTATCTTTTAATTACTCTTTGTATTACAGTGATAAAAGGTTTGTTTCAACTATTCCAGGTTTGGTGATATTACATCTCTTTCAAGGAGTACTGTGTTCAGGCAGACTACAGATCTCAGCGAGATAATGCTGCTAATTGACCTGATGCTGACTTTACCGTCAACCAGTATAACCTTCGAGACAGCATTTTCTCACCTGAAGCTGTTAAAAACTTGTAGACGATCTTGTTTGGGAACTTCCCTATTGAGTGACCTAATGATGGTGAAGCTTGAATCCCCAGAAATTGCTGAATTCAACCCTAAAAGTGGTGCTGGTAAGCATTATAAGTTCAACTATAAATTGCGAAGTACTAAAAGCAAATAAAAGTATGTAAAAATGTGCACAATAATTGACATTATACAAACTGATGCAGTTTTCTTTTTAAAGGACAGGAAACCATCAAAGAAACACACACGCTGAATATTTTGTAAATTTCTGTGTTTGAACATTTAGTTTCTGGATTTGGATTAAATTTTGTGGCAGGTGCATTTGAAAAATGCTCATGTTCCTAATGGTTCTGTAAATTTCAACAATTTCAGGCAGAGTCTGTGATGGAAAGAAAACTTACATACAGGAGAAAGAACAAGAAGAAAACAGTCTCAGAACCTCAAACATCACAGGAAGTTATCACACTGTCTGACACTGAACAAGTCTCTGAGGCTACTGATGATTCCATCAGGGAACCAGTTGATACACAACCATCGACATCACATGTAACAGTTGTTGTTGAAACATCAGTTCCCTCTGGGTCTGTCATGGAAGACCAAGATTTAACCCAGCCTCAAATTGCCAAAGTGGCTGAAATGGTTTCAGCTATTGATACTGTATATATGTCACTCGAGATGGAAATAAATAAGCTATGTGATGATGATAATATTAACTTGGACATTGAGGAAGAATGTTTAGACTATCAAGATGAACTTGACAATTTTGATAAATTGATCATGTTTACAACAGACTATCAGTGAATTTGACTTAACTTTATTTGATTAACATGTGTCATTTATCCTTAGAAAATAGAAAACAAAACACATTACAAAATACCTCAATTTTGTTATATTTTGTCGGTCTGACAGATTTTTTTTCGGTCTGACAGATGTTCAGGTTTTGTCAGATACCAAATGACTGACACTTGTCTTTTTAGCTTTCGGGAAGTCTGTGACAAGTGAGGCAAAAGATAGGGAGTAAGATGATATTTACAAGGACTAAAAGACCACCATGATTTACTAGATGATGATGATTTCATCAGGCAAAAACAAATAAATTCCCTATTGCACTGGTTTTAAAATTTGGGTAGGTATGTATATTTTTTTTATATAAATATCATTATTTATAGTATACTGAATAGTATTTAACAAGAATAAAAAAAAATGATTTAAAAAAAATGAAGAACAACCTAACATTGAACCACACCCTATTCTTCACAATGCAAGAATAAGCAAATTCATGAACCACACACTGTTTTTGACAATGCTAATCTTTTCTGCATCTACTCTTTTCAAGGACATTAAAAGCCTCTCTCCATAGTTAAAAAATGAAGACTTTTATTGTCAAGATATAATTTCCCCCATTTTATTATATTTATTGTTCTCAAGAATTAACCAATGACTATTACTACACTTGTAGTTACCAATCTTCTTCCTCCTATATGCAGCATCCACAGCCAGCATCGCTATATAACCTCTGCGTACCATCTTTTTATGCAGGTCCAGTTTACAAACAATGGCACCAACAAATTTTTCACCATCCATTGCCTAGATAATAAAGCAAAAAGCAACAAACTTTTACTAATGAGTAAGGACTTAAATTTTAACAAAAGAATTGACTAATCTTCAACTATTCCTGGTGTTGTGTTCAGACAACAACAAAAAAGGATCAGTAAATTCAAGGACAGTAATCAATATTCACATTACAATCCAATTAATCAACTCCTGATGTAACTTGACAGGAGTACAAAAATGGGAAGACAATGCATGTATACAGCATATAACTCAACTGGCTTTGTAGACAGACTCAAAATTTGTATTCACCAATACATAAAGGACATCTTTGATATGAAATCACGTTATGTCATGTTCTGTATATGCTTGCTATACTACAAAAGCATCTAAATTATAACAATGTTTAGAAAAGCCAATGTTGTAAGCAGAGTGATTTTTCAGAATACTGATTACCTTGAGTGGGTTTCTAATGATTAGCAGATTTAAGTTGTTTTAATGTCAACTGATTCAATGAACATAAATTTTGCCCATTTCCCATACAAAATGCTTCCAAACTGCAATGGCAATGAAAAGTTGACCATGTGCATGGTTTTAGGTGCTGCAACTCTCTAAGACACAGATGTTCTACTGATAAATAATATGTATTATTATGTTCAATTATTCATTTCACCTCTAGTATCTGCCATATTTGTACAAATTTGTTGGAGAACAACTCACACTGACTCAAGACTTTACACATTTTTTGTGAAAAATATTTTACGTTTCAATGGAAAGTAAAAACATGCGGGAGTGCATCTGAGATATATTCCAAAATAGTGCATGTGTGCAGTATGCTGCAATCAGACTAAAAACACTGAACAGATATATCTTACATTATTAATATATATTATTTTCTCAACTAATAATACATCAATGAAAGTTTATAAACACATGACAAAATAGATTCAATTACATGTACAAATTCTTGACAAAAAGTGAACAATCTTTAAAATAATCATTACATAATTAGCATTTACTTGTCACAATAAAATCATAAATTAAACCAAAGTGGTTATTTCTGGCTTCAATAAAATGTGACCAAAGATTAAATTTCCATACAATTGCTGCAATCAATTTACCATCACATTGTTTCAGAAATGCAACTTCTGTTAGGGGGCACTGAGTGGCAGAGTGGTCTAAAGCACTCTCCAATACAGATCACTGCCATCTCACCTCTGTCTGCATGGGTTCGAGTTTCAGATTCGGCCAATGTGGGTATGGGAAAAAGCTTATTAGTAGTTTCTCGTGGGTCGGTGGTTCTTTCCGGATTCTTCCTCCACCATTAATACTGGCTGCCATGTATAGCCTATCTTGTGCTGAAAAATGGCATTAAACCCTACTACAACAACTACTACTTCTGTTATTTATAACTGTGCTTGACCTTTAGTATATTCTGAACACTTCTGACACACATCCCTGGACATTTTATCATGTCTCAAGTACATGCAAGGTTCAGATAATCAAAATTTTTTCCTTCCTCCTGAAATTCAGTGTAATTATTTAATGTTGTGTTGATTTCAGAGAAATCATTTATTTAAATTATTCATCAAATTCTGTCCTTACTGACATTTTGAACAAAAAACAGTTTTGGCATGATTGTGAATTCATTCAAAAACATTCTGGATTATATCAGTATGATACATCAAGACTGCTGGTACAATAGCACATTCGATATTTGGATTCAATTGGAACATTCTTCACTTTTGGGCCTGAACGTAACATTTGAGATTACTTGGAATCTAATTTAAAAAATTGTACTTTTCTTACAAAAATTCACTTTGTAACTTAGAGAAATAAAATGTTGATTCTGAAACTCATTGGTTTTGCTTCTTTCCGTTATTTAACTTAAAACCATACAGTTGTAATATTAGTCTCAGCAAATTTTCAGGATAAGAAATGCTGGACTCAGATTCAAATGCACATGTTACAGAGTCCAGCATGGACAGTTCTTTCTTAAATATATTAAATATAGGACAACTTTTATATCTCAGTATTCAGAAGTGATCACTCGTTCAGTGAAATGAAAGCCTGGTATTTAAGCTTCATCTAATAAACTGCACAACTTTTCTGATTAACAATTAAATAATGTTCTAAAGATCTAACTTTTTTCAAAGTAATCAACAGGTTCATGGGCATATGAGTTGAATTGTCTGTCATAATCATAATACATATACCAGTAAAGACCAAGTCATTCATTGCATCAAATTTGGCAGTCATCATAAAGGAAGCAATAAACAATACCCATGTTAAATGCAAATTACTACAAACTTGTATGGCTCTTGCAACTTACCAAAAAGCATAACTTGGGCCAGTTATGAATAAAGTATCTATACGTGTAAATTGAATATGGTTCTGACAAGTCCTTGGTAATCAATCTCATGATATCACCCATTTGGTGCTCTGATTCATAGACAACATAGTCTATCCCATCTTGGGTATCTCTTTCTGGTTCTCCCTTTTGACCCACTTTGGTTACTGCTTTAGTATTGTCCTGAATATTTAAAGAAGCTACGTTTGAAATGAACTCTATATCCTTATCAACATTCCCCAAACTATCACAACGTTCTCTTTTTAGGGATACTTTGAGATCTGAATATGAAAGTTCGCTCTCTGCACTTCGGCACTGACAGTCTAAGCCATCAGATGTAGGTCTTGTTAAGCATTCAAAATCCGCATTTGGGATTTTCTCTTGTAACTGATCTGCAGCTTTAATCAGGTGAGGAAGAATACCATTATCTTCATGTATGTGCCTTATTTTTCCATTTGGTAAGATGTGGTCTATTTCTCTTATGGGTAGACCAAACTGACTATTATTACAGCAGTCTGTAAGATGTGAGGCAGATTCGCCTATGCTTGTTTCACAAACATTTGAATCCATTTTCTTCTCGTCTACCATCTCCTGATCTGCCATAATAAAGCTTTTATACTACCCTTATAGTTCCGAATCTTAAAGCTCATGAATTAAGTAAGTCTATTATAATCGTATGAGCTTGACAGTTTTGCACCAACTTGCTCAAGGACCATGTTGTTAGAAGCCATACTACTTCCGGCGATTCACTGATTAATTGGTTACGGTATATCATTCCGCAGTCAAGTTTTCTAAGTATTTTTCAACGTTACCTTGGTCGTTTGTGAGAGTAACTGATAACATCGCTTTTTTTAATAGCTAAAACAACATACTTTTTAATGAGAGAAATTAATACGATGAAACTATTTTATGAAGCGGAATAAATCTATAAAGGTGCTTCACGGCACTTCCGGTGAATGTAACAAGTCTTGTGTAAAATATAAATATATGTATGGATGCACAAGTTTGATGCCCTTGATATTTATTAAATCCAGGAAAAGAAGTTGAGGTGATAGAAAACTGCAATCATATAAAAAAAAATTACTTTCAATATTTTATTGCCATTTAAGTCCAACTGAATTTATATATAATTAAAATGCAAGACGGAGAACGCGCTATAGTACATTCCACAATGTGTTAAATAATGTACATGTCTATGAAAAATATCCTCTTGGATAAATATATACTGCAAGAACAAATTTAAAGACCTAAAATTGTTTCCTACCTTAAATATTTTCAGCATGTTTTGTTTTCAAATTTTATGGTGTTTTTTTTACCCTCATTCATATCATTATAGATGTTATAAAACTGTATAGCGCTTAGAGCTTCTAAAGATAAGGTGCTATACAAAATCCTCATTATTATTATACCATAACAGTCCTCATTTGATCTATGTCCCATTGTCAACAAACAAATAATTCACTCTGATATTCATTATCCTAGTAGCACATGGCTTTATAGCTGTGTATGTGCTACATGTACTTTATTAAGGTCAGCCAGAGATAGCTACCATGATGCTGATGCTACAAGAGGATGAGGCTATTATTAGGACAGTGAATTCATATGAACAAATTTAAAAGTTGAACAAACATTTTTGCAAAATGTCTCACCTTCATTTAATTTGACAGTATATATTGTTTCAGAATATTAGAATTCAGAATTGGGTTTTACACCACCATTGATAGCAGCTGTATGCACGAACAATTTTGTTGCAAACTGGAAACTTTCAAAGTACAATAAGTATATTCCAGTCACTATGAAAAATGAAAAATTTGCTTTTAAGTGTGTTGGTTATTTTCTTTGATCAAAGAGCTTCAGCTTGATTGTGTGTTATTGAAGACACCATATAAAGCCCTCGTTGAAGGACCAAATAAATGCCTAATTGATCATGATGTGGCAATATCAAATAACTAGAAGATTGAGATATTAATTTTTGTTCCCATTTGCTCAGTATACAGAATGTTCAGTGCTTCAAAAGGTAATCAGTTTTCATTAAAGTTTCAGCAAAACTACTTTTTTTCTGGTACATTTTTAAAAAAAATATTTAATAAATATTGCCATTGTCTGGTTGATTATAGTAATTCCCGTTTTCTGCCTTCAGAGGTGGTCGATAGTAATCAGTCAGGTAGCATCAATAGTTTAGTTACACATATATTAGAGTATACAGTACTAAGGCAGATTATGCTATAGCAATGCAGTGTTCAGATGGTTTTGTCAATATGAACAATGCGATTGTTTATGTAACAATAGATTCCAATGCAATTTTATATCCAAGTTTGAGGGTGCCTGTCATGGTGCCTTTGAATTTCTCCACTCTCAACCAAAAGACTATATACAATTTTTAACATCCAAAAATGTAGTCACCAGAAACATCACCAGATAGTATATTTTGTTGCGAAAAAGGGAAAAAATAGAAATTTGCGACATTGGCAAAGCACAGTGCTCCTTTAATCTTGGGGTCAAGGTATAAAAAACAATTTGCATTAAAGCTCAGCATAAAGTGTTTTTTTTTCTTTTTTAATCCCTTTGATGGATTTTGTTCATACAGTTGATGACTCATTAACTGATTTTGAGGTTCATTCTTTCTGTCACCAGCTTCCTGAACCTTTTGACCTTGGGGTCAAGATCACATTTTACAGCACTGCTTTAATCATAGGCTTGACCTCGAGTTATGTTGGCAATCATAAAAAATATTAATTTCTAATCTTGTGGGTTCATTTCAAGATCATACTGTACATCAGATCAGCACCAGTTTCATATATGTGAAACGCTGTATGTGGTCTAAAAGCAATCACCTTTACTGATCACTGTCATCTAACTACTGTCTATATTGGTTCGAGTCTTGCACTGGACAAATGTGAGGATGCTTGCCAGTACCATTCCATGAGTCAATGGTTCTTACTAGTGTTTTGCCCAGGTTCTTCCTCCACCAGTTATTCTTGCTGCCATGTATAGATAAAAAGTAGAATTAAACCCACACCAACATATATGAAATACATGTACTGTTTTACAAATCATTTTGTGAAACAATACTTTATTTATTTGAAACATTTGTTTATATATGTGAATTAACAGTCTAAAATTATATTTATTAATTTTATTATAACAACAGCTTACCTATAGCTGTTGTTTAGCTTTCTTTTTCTTGTGGCAAAAAACCTAGTCTGTTTGATGTGAATGTATCCTCCTCTAGTGTAAAGAATTGTCATTATGATGCAGTCTGCTTGTGCAACTTGCCTTATTCTTGGTGCACAAAACAAAAGCAGATAGTTTATCTTTTCAATGACATTGTAGTGACCAGATGTGTGTCAGTGATTCACCAGAGAAAATTTGCCTAAAAAATTCTTTTCAACTGTATGGCCTGGCCTGTATGGTTTTTTCTCTTTAATGGTTATACGCTATTATTCATTTTTCCAAATCATAGGTGGTTGCCTTTTGTTGTGGTATTCAGTCCCTTCGGGGTCTTGAGGTTACTTTGTGTACACCCACAGAGGTCAGATACACTTACTGCCTTGATAAAATATATCTAGGTGGAAGTGCATCATTGTATGCAGGAATATTGACAGCCTGTTAAATGGAGGCTTACATTTTCTTCTGTCTAAATTGACATCTAATGCCATATCTATACTATTATTACTCAGTGCATGGAAATTTATTTTCAACACTGCTGTTGTATGTGTGTCTAATTCCTTTAATCAATAAATGTTTTACGAAAAACTCTGCAATATCATCTTGTTTGATGTATTGGGGATAATGTGCAGACCAAGTTCATCCATCTTCACCCTCTATCATCTCATTATGAACAATTCTGGGAGTCTAACTTGTGTGCTCAAACTAGGATAAGGAATCAGATTGGCATCCCACTTTCCTATTATCACAGTGAATCCCTAAGGGATGTGGAGCCTTAACCTCAGGGTCATTGGTCTTACAGGCCCCCTAGGGCTTTTGGATCCTGCCTTCACGGTAGAGGCAATACTGCAACTTATATCTTGCCATCACCTCATTCCCAGGTGGAAACAATTCAGAATGCTAAAGGCATCACTTCTTCGAGAACAGACAGACATTTTCATCTCTTCATGGTAAATGCCATTCCATCAGTTCCCACCCAGCATATTGAAGTGCGGGGCTGTAGCACAGAGTGGTCCTGTACCCTCTCCACAAATGAGGGACTTAAGCGATACCCACACATTCCAGGAAGTGTCTTCATTGATACTATCTCCATTCTCATAGACTCACGTTCATAGTGAAGGAAGCATGCCTGCATCATCACTCACTTCTTCCTCTTTGTTAGATGTAGAAGATTAGATGTAGTCTATTGAGAGAGGCCTTGAAACCAGCTGCCCTTCAATACATGCTGGAAGCTGTGGCCAAGATATATCAGCATGTACTTTCTGTTGCCATGGCTTTGTCAGTGGAAGTTCTTCAAATCCACAGTGACATTGCTTTGGACTCCTCAAATGTCACCCACATTCAATACCTTCTTAGGGCTGTTCTGCTAGGAGCTGAGATTATCTCAGGAGGCCTCATTTCTGCCATGGTTTCTCATGAATTTATGGATCATCAACATAGATCCTTCACATCCACTCCTGGCACATCACCATCTGTTAGGAAATGTATAAATGTGAATAGCCCTCAAGGTCCTTCTGCCAGGTTCTTCAAGCAGACACATCCCCAGATGCAACCTCAAACTAGACCTCCTTGTCTGTCAGGCTTCCAGAATAATAAAAACAGGTTCTCAAATAACCTGGAAAGGAAGAAAGCAGTTATCTCAACACAGCACACCCTTTTCTTTTCCAAAAAGAATGGGTTGGGGACAACTATAGGGATTTGAGTCTTCACCTGCTGCACATTTCTTTCCCAGACGCTCCCATCAGTGGTCACTTCTGCCTCTTTTCAAATGTCACAAATGATGGTTGGGTCCTTAAAGTTGTGAGTATGGGGTACCAGCTCCAGTTTCAGGAACTTTCTCTATCCAGGATCCCCATCTTTCTTCACCAATCCAGTCTGATAAAACTAATGAAGTTCACACCTATTTACAGAAAGGGGGCAGAAGAGAGAGTCTGGAATGATCAGTCACCAGCCTTTCATTCACATATCTTCCTGGTTACCCAAAAAAATGGAAAGTTTTTGCATCATAATCAACCTCTTCCCTTTAAACCATTTTCTTCTTGAAGAACCTTTCAAAATTGAGACCTTCTCCTTAATTTAGAATGCACTTCACCTGTCCAGTTGGGTACAGGATGTGTACCTGCACATCCCCATATTTCCTCCTCACTTCAAATATCTTTGGATTTGCATCGATCAGAAAGCTTATCAATTTCGGGTCCTACTGTTCTGAAGTTCTTCTGCACACAGAATTTGGAAATAGTAGTGACTTAGGTCCAGTTACTAGGAACTCTAATTTTCCAGTTATTCAATGATTGATCTACAGTGTTCAAGTCCAGTTCTTCATTACCATCTCTTCCACTGTTGGTCAGTGGTGTCTCAATTGGGCTTTTGCTCAGCCTTGAGAAATTGGAACTTATTCCATTGCAAGACTTTGTTGAAATGGGGGTGAATTTCCTCACAAATCAGAACTTCCACCAGATTGAATAGATCAAAGCTTGGCTCTGTTAGAGTGGCTCAACCGCACCTGTCCCTTTTTGGAACTTGAACCCCATTGCTGACTTGGTTCTATTAGGATGTCTTCATAAGAGACTTACACAGTTCCTCCTTGCTAGGTGGAAACCTCACATATATTATCTATTAACTCTGATCCTACTAGAACCAACATTTCTTCACGATTTGCAGTGGTGGATGGATCAGGATCGATTCATAATTGGAGTCCCAAAGTATGTACCCAACTCCCAATCCTATCAGTTTGCCAACTTGTCAGATTCTGGTTGGGGCACTCATTTAGAAATGGAGGGCACAGTTTACAGGGTCTTTGGACCCTATCTGAATCATTCCTCCACATTAACAATCTAGAAATGAAAGCAGTATAACTAGTGTTGCATGGGTGCATCAGCAGAGTAAAGGGTCAATTGCCCCCATCTATTTGTGTGGAAGTCAGGAACCTCCTGCATTGTGCAACCTCAGAGAATATAACACTCGTCAGAGTATGGGCAGAACGTTTTGGTACACAGTCTGTCCATAACTGGTGGAGCTATCCTCACATAATATATATTACTCTGCTCTGTTACAGGAGTCCCTAGTAGATCTGTTTGCAACCAGGTTGAACAGCAGATTTCCCTTGTACATTTCCCCTGTCCTAGATCAAGGAACATAGACAGTGGATGCATTCCGTCCACAATGAGATCGCCTTACCACCTTTTCAGCTACCTCAAGTTCTGCAAAAAAATAGTGAAAATATTTTCATGTATGTGAGAAACAATTTAACACAGTATAAAGTTAAATTTTACATGTGATAAAGCATTTAACATACGACAGAAAGAGTAAAAGTGGTTTAAATGGCAGGTTATATCAGCTTCATTGATTCATTGCTTGCCTTTCAAAATTACGCTGTGATTTTGAGGGACATTTCATTGTGTATTAGAAATTGTAGTAGTTTAGTTGGTAGTGTCAGACGGGTGCAAGGTTTATATTTTTCGTACCTGCCCCCAGCTACGCCACTGTGTCAGACTCCAAGTCCAAAGGTCATTGGCCTGCCCAGGCCAACCTATGTTGGCTATCTCAGTGTGTCGTTGAGAAATTAACTTCACTTCCATTTCCTTGGCATGATTTATCCAGTGTGTTATATTTGCCATTAAAACTGAGAGAAAACCATCTAGAAAGAAAATTATGTTTTATTAAATGGTCTGCATATTGTTTAACATTTTGGCAAACTTCATTCATCAATTCTTTGTGTAATGTCTTTAAAAAAAACTAATATGTAAGTGGAAAGAGTTTCATATAAAAGAATCTTGAATATCCTCAAATGTGCACTCGTTGGTCCCTTACAAGTGACCAACTATGCTATCTGTGAAGAAAAAATATGTTCGGGTAAAATAAATACTCTATGTACTTACATATAAGTCAAGTCAAACAGATTTTGATCTGCTATACATAATACTCCTGCAGAGCAGGGTTTATTACAAATCAATCTTGACAGTTTATTATCATGCACAACCTTATAAACCAGCTAGTGTTAGCTATCAATAAGTTGTTAATTAGTGAACGTGTATTCAACACTATTCTTTTAATTTTGATAGATTGACTTTATGTTTAAGGTCATCACTTACACTTTTCTGCTGTAGCCACAATACAAAATATTAGAAACAGGTTTCTAGAAGTGGTTTCCAGCCTTTCTTTGCTGCAACACTAAAAATTTGTTTTTCTGTTTTTCTGAGCCTCACAGCCATGTTTCACATTTTCATTTTGCCACCATAAAAAAAATATCCTCCTATCCCTCTAGAACATCTCACAACCCTTATTTGGGTCATGACCTGGGGGTTGGGAAGCACTGATATAAAAGTTATGTTACAGAAAAATATAGAAATCTCTCAGACTATTCTTATTCTATTTTAAGACAAGAACTATGCTCCAATTTCTTTTTACTTTACCTCAACAGGTAATCATTGTTGAAAGATATGGCAGCTCCAAATAAAGCTGAACGTGAAAACTGTTGGAATGCCAGAGATGCTTATTGGGATTGTGTTGAAGCAAAAACTGCAGATAACGTGAAGTGTACAAAATTAAGGAGCCTTTTTGAAGAGTCATGTTCAAAGTCATGGGTAGGTGGTTCAGTATGTATTAGTTTAACATGGTTTTGTAGATACTGTGGAACTCAGCTACAGCATTATTATGAGGTAGAGCTTTCATAGTAATAATAATATTAATAATAATGATAATAGTAAAGATGATAATAGTAATAATAATTTTAATAGTATTATTTTTACTATTCATGACACCATATTGGGAAGCATGATCTTTTACTGTTATCACTTTTTAAATTACTTTATTGTTGTTTATAGTGCATCCACCTCGGATGCGTAAGTCATGGGTTCAAAACCCAGCCGATTCATACCTAAGACTAAAAATAACGGTACTTTCAACTGCCTCACTAGACACTCAGCATTAAGAGGTTAGTTTTAGAACTGGTTGCCATGGTGTCAGGATAATGTGACTGGGTGAGACAGCATGATATATGTCTGCGGCATGATGCCCAAGTGCTATAATACTACTATAAACTGGCACACTGCAGACATCATCACAATGTGTCCGATATTTTAAAAAAAGCTACATTAAAAATCCAAATAACAGACACACACATTATTTGATACAGCTGTCAATTTTTTTTTGGGGGGGGGGGGGCCCCGAGTGGTGTAAAGTGCTGTCCGTTATGGATCTTTGCCATCTCACCTCTGTTTGCGTGGGTTCGAGTCTAAGATTCGGCTAATGTAGTTATGTGAGAAAGCTTGCCTGTAGCTTCTCATGGATCGGTGGTTCTATCATTATTGTTTTTGTAATCATCATCATCATCTATATAAAAAAAGAATATTCCTTACTGAGATTAGAATCCTGAAGTAGAATATTTCATCCGGGATTAATATAATATGTGGACTGAAAATTGCACTAGTTGATTATCTGCATGTTACCAGTAAGCCGTGTTATACAAATTTCCTTAAGTTCATTATTATAAAATGTTTTATATGTGAGGACACCTAGTGATGCTTAGACAGAAACAATAATTTCAGTGAATAAGTTGAGATTTTAAAAAAAAAAAAAATCTTTAACCATTTTTAAGCTCATGGCTGTAAAATCTTGTGAGCTTATGGTATGGTCCAGTGTATGCCTTGCATTGTCTGGTATCCATGAACAATTGCTGATTAGATCAAACATTGCTGCCACTACATGTACTACAAATTAATAAAATACTTTAAAGGTGGCCAGTATCGCAAAATGGCTGAATAAGATTTATTATTAGAATTTATTAGGGTCTTTTAAATTTGTACAATGATACCGATCAGCTATGCATTAATTACACCAGTCAAAAAATAGTACATCTAAATAATTTAAATGTCTAGCTGTATCATTCCACTACCGATTGCCTGATTTGCACATCATTTATGAGTTAATAGCATTGCATGTTATTATTATATTATTGTTGCTGTTGTTGGAACTGAACTTGTTTTAAAAAGTAATTGGTACAATGAACAATTTAGACAGAATTCAAACTGAAGAAAATCCAACCATGAAAAGTCTACATTTTAAGAGACAAATCATTATTAACTGCTCTGGTGGCCTATGTGGTTAGAGCGTCCAACTCGGATGTGGGAGGTTCCAGGTTCGAACCCTGGCTAAGTCACACCAAAAAATCATAAAAATGGTACTAGCAGTAGCCTTTCTTGGCACTCAGTATTAGGAGGTCAGTGCTAAGACTGGTCAGCCTGGTGTCAGGATAATGTGACTGTGTGCAACATGATGCTGCATGCCTGTTGCATGATGCCCCAGTGGTAGATATCACTATACACTGCCACACTACAGACATCATAGTGATATGAGTAAAAAAATTTTAAGCTACACTAAAAATCCAAATCACACACACATACACACACACACACACACACAGACACACAATTATTCTTAGAGGGTAATTTAAAAAGGAATATGGTAGATTGATCATCAGATATGCACATTTCAATGATTTTTTTTCTAGTCTGTAGAATTCACACTTTCTGTACAATCTATTTGTAGGTTCAATATTTTGACAAGAGAAGAGACTATTTGAAGTTTAAAGCCAAACTGGATAGTGGAGAATTAAGAGATCCTGTAGAAGTTAGAGCTGAAGCAAAGACATCCTGATATAGAAATATGAAACAGCAGTGTATATAAATCATTATTAATGTTTTTGTTTCTTCTCTACATGACTGTTGTTGTGAGAATGAAAAAGAAGAGGTTGCTCCAATACACTTGGAAAGTTTTTTTCCCCAAAAATTGCCACATATACCTTTGAAATTAAAATGTTTTAAATAATTTCACATATTCAAATTGAAGGAAAACGTTTTGTATTATTTTTCTTTTGTATAATGCTCCTAGGATCATCTTAGATTCTAAGCTGTCATTGTTTAATGTGCAAGTAGAGCATTGTCTACATTGCTTTTATTATCATGGTTGTCCATGTTTGTCAAAGTAACTACACTGTTTGTTAAAATAACTACACTGTTTGTCAAAGTACAACACTGTTTGTCCAAGTACTATACTGCTACTAGGCTGAACATTGATCATTACCTTATGTTGTCTACATGAAGTGAATAGCTGTAACATACTCTGGTTGCAATATCTGTCACTTATTAAATAATGAAAATGAAAAAATACTTGACCAATGTTAATATTTGAATAAATCCTGTAAAATAAAATGAAAAAAATCAAGGAGAATTGACCTTTCCAACAATATGTTCTTCAGTATTTGTCTCCCCCTCGTCACTGCTTGTCACTACATTGATTAAGATGCTGTTTTCATGAGCTTGATGCAAGACAAACTGAATAATGATAGGCAACACTACAGACGCAGAAAGCTCCAAATTTGAACCCTCCAACTCAAGATTAAACAGTAACACCAGAGTACTAGTAGACATTTTAACTCCCAAACACTAGACTAAACACTAACAGCACAATTTAACTCTCAAACACTAGAGTACCATCACAATTTAACTCTCAAATACTAAAGTAAACACTAACATCACAGTTTAAATCACAAATACTAGGGCAAACAGTAACATCAGAATATCATTAGATAATTTAACTGTCAAAAACTAGAGTCAATAGTAACATCAGAGTATTAGTAGACAATTGTGTGAGTTATGTCCACTTAAATTTTATTGACCATAACATTGAGAAGTTGTCATGTGGGAAAATATAGGATTAAAAAACCTGCCCCATACATTTTTAATTAGGGCTGAAACAGTTCATTACCCAAACAGTTGCCAAGAAACCAGTTTGAAAACCTCACCTCCATAATGTGAAATGGCATATACATGTCACACTTACTGACAAAATGACACCTCCCACTTGTTTGTGAATACATTTCAACTGTAATAATAATGTGTCATATTCTCAGACATTTCAGGTAGTATATAGTACCAATCAGACCAATTATCAGGATCATTATAATACTAAATAATGAATGTGTGTGTTCCTAGTGTTAAAATGATATAGATATGAAACTATATAATGCCTGTACTCCAAGGGGAATAAAAAATGTTTTTGTTTTCATGAATTAGTGTGTGTACATTTTTGCATAAAGTTTGAGCAAAGAGGGTTTAAATATTATTCAGTTTAATTTCTTTAAATTTTGGGTTGCAGCTTAGGAAGATGCATTATATTAACATTTTTAATATGTTTAGCCATGTGCTCAGCTTACGGTACTAAATATTAAAAGTGATGGGAAAATGGGGTATTAGTAAACTGGTTATAAAAGTGATTTTTAAATTTGACATTCATCATTTACTAACAAATTTTTTATTTATTGAACAGTTATTTGTGATTATTTGTTTCATTCATTACTAGATTAATTGACCCAGTTGTTTGTTTGTTTAGAAATTCATTTATGTACCTACTTTTGTAATACTTTAATAAAACTTATAATAATTGGTGAATGAAAGTATAAGTGAACAAATATGAAGTTTGAAATATTATAATCTGGTCAAGCTGGCATGATTCATGCTAGTGAATGATATTTACAATACATGCTTAAGAATGTAACTTCTATGGTACTGAAATCAGGGAAATATCAGTTCTTTCATGGCAAAATGTCACATGATGCAAACATGGCTTCTGCAATGTCAGAACGTTACATGATACAAATTTGGCCTCATTCTTTAAAACCATAATTGATTTCTCTATGATTCTTTGGGAAATGCACACCAGCCTAAACATATTATAGTTATTTTGGATTGATTGGATCCTTAGCTATGTAAACATATTTCTTTATAATATGTTCACATGATACAAACTTGGCATCTGTAATGGCAGAATGTGATACAAACTTGGCATCTGTAATGGCAGAATGTCACATGATACAAACTTGGCATCTGTAATGGCAGAATGTCACGTGATACAAACTTGGTCTCATTCTGCAGGCATATCACAAGTAATCATCCTAAAAGTAAACAACACAGACCCTGTGTGTAATGTGTCAACAGGTATGGGATTCATTGTTTACATAGGGTTTTGGTTTGTACAGGATTTTGTATCTTGTTAACAGTCAAATACAGTAGTGATAAGCAGAGATCAAGGCATAAGCTGATATCTTATGAAAGCTTGAATTTAGAATGCATTTTGCAGCTTCCTGCATCACACTCAGTTGCACACTTCATTGCAAATTCAGCAAGATATTCATCATAATGTAATACCAGTTTGTCTCTTATGACTGTGAAGAATAATGCTATTCAAACTTATAAATCAAATCCTCCAACAAACTATTAATCGCAACAATTCTGCATTTGCAAGTTAATGCATTGCTCCACAAACCAGCAGATGGTAATTACAACAGATGATAAAGAGATGCTAACTGAATTCTGATTTTGTTTGATTTTAAATACAGAAACATTGTATGTCCCATTATGGCAGTTGTATGGCAATACTTATATATTGTTACCCTATTTTCTTTATCCACTTGTCACAACTTTGGTTAGATTTGTAATGTTGATCATTTCAGAAAGTGCAGGGGGGAGGGGGGCATACATGTTCCATGGAGACATTTTTGTTTTAGTGTTTGTGTGTGTGTGATAATAAATGAAAATGTCACATCTTCTAGCTCATTTTAATTATGTTTATTCAATTCTTGAAATAAAAGAAATATTTTATTTTCATTTATCAAAATATTAATTCATTTTCTTCAGGTCTTTATAGCTAGATAACTTATTTTTAATTGCTTGGTGTTGCTGAATTTAGTCATTTGCATTTACCCTTAATGTGGTCACAAAATCCACTTTTTGAGTCTCAAAAATCACCATGATCAGTCTTGAAGGTGGACAGGTATGCAGATGAGACTATCAACTCATTAGGTTGTGGAAAAATAGATTTATTAATAGTAGCAACTTGCTGTGTACATAATCTTCAAGAAAAATGGATTCAGACCTCAGTGTCTTGAAATTTAGAAAAAAAAAACGTGTTCAACTTTTTGAGCAGAAAGTGTTTTTGCTAATAGATGTTAATTAAGGTTTGTGAAACTTAAAACTGCAATTTGTGAGTAATGGTGTATAAAATGTATTTCTTGTACCATTTACTGTAACCACACAGTCATAATAGTGAAGTATTCTCATTATGTGCAAGTGCTCAGTGGGTTTCAATGCAGGTGTTCATTATATCAAGATTTTTGTAAATAAGATAATGTAGAATGTTGAAAATCCAACTCATTCAAAGCCTCCTCAGTGTAAAACTGCATGATAAGTTTTGGCTGAAATGCTGTATCCTTTAGTAGTTACGCTGCAGAAATCAAAGTTAGGAGTCGTAACTCTTCTCAGGAAGAGATGGAATCAGGTCATACATTTTAAAACTGAGACAAAAACCATCAAAGGCTCTTGTAGGTCTATGAGACAGCATGCATACTTGGATGTATCAGAATATGCTAAATGGTTCTTGAGACATACCATTTACAAGCAGCATCCAATGTGTAGGTATGACATTTGTAAGGGCTATAACTCTACCTAAATGGAATCGGCAAGCCGAATGCTATCTAAGGCACTTCTAGGTCATGAGACAGTATATACACCAAATTTGGTCAAATTGTTCCTAAGATGATAATGATTATAAGTTCCTACTGAAAAAAATGGTAATGACTCAGTCAAAATTGGACCTGAAGAAACAAACCTTTGGTTCCACTAAGGGATGTTTGAGGCACAGCTGAAAAAAGAGGAAAATGTACAGGGCAAAGTTGTTTGCTCTAAACTCTGATAAAGTTACCATACACCTACATGTTTTTAACCAAATTAGTTGGAGTTTTTGTGGGTTATCACTGTTAGAAAAGGCATGTGCTGTTTGAAGCAACGATGAAAATGAGTTATCCAGTGTACTGACAAAGAGATTTGAAATAGCAAATATCACACTAACTTTACAGGTTCTTAACTAATTTCTGAAAGTGCACTACTTTAAAATTTTAAGACCTTAAACTAGGGTCCCACTGACCAAAAATAATTTCCATTAATCCAGAATGAAACCATTCTTATTTGTAATTGCTGAATACTGAAGCAACCTCTGATACGTATATTTTCCTTAAAAACTCCCAACAGACCAAATTTGGTAACCAAACTATTTTCGTTTGAAGATATCTGTTAATGCAGTATACAACTCTTGATCATAGCATTGGACATGGGGACCTGGTGTCATGGATAGAAAATACAGACCTTGTCTCAAACAGTGCCAAGATTTAACCACATGCAAATTTTGGTTTCATTTATCAGTAACATTTTGTATAGGACAAGAATATATTACAAGTCTATTAGTGTAAACCCCAATATGACCAATCAGGAGTAGCAGCATTAATAAGACTTTAAAATACGACCTCTATGATGGCTATATAACTATAGATACTCGCTTGTAAGTCTAGTCAAACCACCAACAACAAAGATCCTGATCTGCCTTAACATATTATGTCTACTCATCAGGGTCTATATTGTTTCTTCTATTGATTACTCCTAACTGCTCAGACTCGGATCTGCAGGCATTTTAGTGCAAACCTCATGTCAGTATGACCATCTATTTAGGAGGAGGTAGCAAGTAAGATTTTCCAGATAGATGCCATTGTGGCCATACTGATAACAGGACATCACCATTTTCATTTAGAGCCAACTAGATATTATGAGTATGTAAGTGAAACCCCAATTTGGACATGCTCATCGATTTAAGAGGGCCATCATGGATGTCTACACATCATAACAAGTCTTTTCTGGAATATTAGAGATAACATTTTCAAGATGAATGTCATGGTCGCCATAGTGGCTGTCAGAGGGGCACCATCTTCATTTAAGCCAACTGCACCAGGAGATGATTGTTTTTTTTTTAAAAATTCAAGCTTTATGACAACCCTCCAAGTTATTTATGACAAGTAGTGATAATAAATTTGTGTTACTGGTCAACAGATACAAACTACAGACAAATGTAGGGCCATATCACAAGTTCATATGGTCTATGACAAGTATTGTCATAGCTAAACAGTAAATATATTTTATGTGCTTGTTTTGTTATATATTACCTCTGAAGTTCAGAAATTGAAAATGGCCATGCAGAGTTCACAATTTTCTGAGAGATGCACACCAGAAGAAAGACTTTGGCTTTGTGTTCTCAAACCCAATTAACCTCATCTTTCTAATATCAGTTCAGATAAAACCAGGGGTTATTTACATCATCTCTAAGTTTTACAAATTGCTTTTTCACAACTGGTATTACCAGTGTGGAAAAATTGGGGAATAAATTTCCTAAATATTTTGTAACCCTCTACATTGTTCTTTAATTATACTGGTTGCATTGATCTGCTGTGGTGAAGATGCAAACTAATGGAGAAGGATAATAATGGCATAAAAAATCAGACATGAAAAATGTGTTTGTATTTTGGATTTTTAATGTAGCTTTAACAATTTTTCACTCATACCACTACAATGCTTGCAGTGTGACAGTTGCATAGCAGTGTCTAGCACTGGAGCATCATGCGACACGCCCCACCCAGTCACATTATCCTGACACCAGAATGACCAGTCCTAACACTAACTTGTTAATGCTGAGAGCCAAGCGAAACGATAGACGTTTTCCAAAATAGCTGTATCATTATGAGACTTCTGCGCATAGCAGGGTCAGCATACTAACATTCTCAGACAATAACAAACTTGGACTACCCAAATCTGCCCATTTACTTACTTGGTCATTACATACTATTTACACTGACTATCAGTCCACAATTTATATAATAGTAATGTTGATGTAATGTCCTTTATCAACAGTCATTTAATATGATTGATAGTATCTAGTTAAACTACAAGTGGTAGAGGTCATGCAGACATTCAGTACCAACTATTTCAGTAACAAGTGTGATTTTCTGGAATTTCATTACACATACTTCTAAATGGCAATTAATAAAACATTTTTGTACAACAATTAGTATTTAATTCTTAGCAAATGTGCCTAATGACCACATTGACATGCGCCTTAATTAAGGATTCAAAAGTCACAAGGTACAACAACAATAAAAGACATGGAACAATATGCTTAAATCACAAGTAAATCATTTCTCCTTCTAAACTTCATACAATCACTGAATAATTGATAATTTTTAGCAAAGATAGTGCTTTTAATATTTTTGTAGCACACACACATTTCAAAATTCCCTGATCCATGCCTGCCAAAGTTAAAAAGAGTATCGATTGGCATTTTATTAATTCCACTTTATCTCTTGCCAGGTGATTATACAATCAAAACTAGTACCTGCTGCAAAAATATGTAATTTATTTGTTAAACATTGAATATAATCAACTAAAATATTTCCTTTATCAATTGATATTGCTGAAACTAATTATCATTCAATTTATAAAACAATGACATGGTTTAAATTCTGTTTGATTAAAGCCTGAATTAAATAGCAACAATGTCGGTTTATTTATCAAAATCACTGATTGGTTTTCAGACAGAAAGTATTAGAATTTTGTAGCTTTTAAAAATGAGGCCTGCTGCAATGTAGATGCTAGAGTTACCTTCTTGCCATTAATCCCCGATAATCTTCTTACCATTAATCACTGGCAATCTTCTTGCCATTAGTCACTGGCAATCTTCTTGCCATTAGTCACTGACACTCTTACGAGATTTGTTGTTTTATTTTTAAACAATATTTGTTCAAAATTGTTGCAGGCATCTTTGTGAGATTTTTAGTATCCAGTTAATGTGCAGGTCACATTCAGTACTGATGTTTTAGTAATAAGCACAAAATTTTATAAATTTAAATACACAGATCTTTATAAGGCAATTCAAGTTTTCTTTGTCACTACATTTTCCAGCAATCTGGTTGGCTAGGCCCTTTTGAATTGTTTTGGGTTCATGCCTGTATGAAATTATAAATAATATACTAAACACTACTTTTTCTCACAGTTGTATTGAAATTCAATCTGTAAAGTATTTGCAAGCAGATTATTTGAGTCTGACTGAATAGCTCATTTGAACCATTTAAATTGTTTTTCACTAGCTGCAAAATATATCGATAATGATTTGTTAACCAGTTTAATTTTCTTTTATAATGTTGCTTGAGCACCATTTTTTCAGTTCATATTTCAATGAACATAAAAAAGTCAATCAATAATTGCACTCATTCCCAAAAGAAAATTGTAAATGCAGCATAGTTTGATGAACTGACTCGTTGAGTGAATTAAAATTAAAATTCTATGTACCAAATCTGGAATGAGGCAGGTATGTCATGAACTGAGAATTACAGTGTCCCTGTATCAAGATACTACCATGTTTATCCCCTGCTAAATACCATAATAGCTCTAACATCATAAGCTATCTACAGTCGGGTAAAATAAGTTGTGAACTCTTCATGAATAACTGACATTAAAAAAATAAAGTTTAACCTTAAATACATTTTAAACATGTAGATACTTAAATCACATTATTTCATGGGCAACTGTTCTTTTGTTGTTGCATGGGTTCCAGTGTTGTTAAATACCAGTAAATCAAACTTTGACAACTGCAACTATAAAATCGCAACGTCACAGAAAAAGAAATATGTTAATAATATTTTAAATACATTAAGGTGAATAGTTAACAATGGTTTCAAGATCAACAGGCAACTGTTTACTTATTTTCTTAGATAGAAGTGTGTGCTTACAATGCAAAGTAGGGAAGGATCAATAACAAAGAGAATAATTGTTTGTGCATCATGATTTATTAATAGTTATGACCGTGATACCAGAGCAACATGTAGACATGCATACACACAAACATGCCATTGTCACTTATAACAATTTTTATTGATAAGATTTGATGCAGTATATGAATATTAAGTAGATACAATATATCTGAAATACCAATAAAAACTGCTACAAATGTGTGAAACACAAATGCACATACATGTACACAATCTTTAAAAAAGTCTCCCTCAACCATTCAATAATTAATTTCCACCCTATTTTCCTAGAAAACATCCATCAGCAGACAAAATACAAACAAATTTCAACTCTCATATATATTAAATGGAACATCTGGACTAAACTATAAATTGCACCAAACTGAAACTATTTTATTTCTTATGACCATAACATTTTAATACCAATGGTCAACCTATTTAGATCAACTTAACCAGGAATATCTCCATTTTTCCAACAGTGAATGTTCATTTATCACTATGGATGCTGCATTTGTTACATGTAACCTTAATTCTGTCAGTTGTAATAAACACCTTGATCATATATACTTGTCAGAGAGAGAGAGAGAAAAAGAGCGACCATGTGCAGAGACTAGTATTTGCATATACCAATACAAGAGCCTGTTTCACTGTATATTATTAAGGATGCTGTATTTACAGTATATATTGGGACATGATAAAATATTTTGACAGAGCTTAGGAAACTATTTTTACCAGTCATGTGTCCTACAACTTAAAAATAAATTTGTGTTGAATTCACCCCTGCCCGCCAATGATTGTTGAAACAACATAAACAAAATATTTGATAATGAAAGGAACTAACCATATATTATCATCATAAGTTTCTCTTTGTTCATCATTAGCAATTAATTAAAGAAAACAATATATCCACAAACTTTGTAAATGTCACATTCTGCAGTGTCGTTTGCTTATTTCAGATAACAAGACACATTGTTTATAGATGTGAATATAGATAAATGAATCACATTTGATTGTACTCCAAGGTTTGAATATGTTGTCAGACTGAAATCTGGATCGAACAAAATCAGAAACTAGAAAGATATAAACTGATTGTTTGAGACACCTGCCATTTATGAATGCCAGTGTAAGGTGCAAAATAATCAAGGCTGTATTTTATCTAGGCTAACTATATGACAGTATCTCAACAAATAAGAATCATCAATTGAAAATAAATTCACTGTGAGTGCAAACTCTTTTCGCTAGCATGGATTACAGAAAATATTATTAAAGCAAGTTATTGCTGTGTATATTATTTACTCTGCAAACATCAAATGCATGTTTGCATCAATTAAGATTACAGATAGCAAACAAATTGAAGACCGAGTGGCAAATAAACAACTGTCAGAGATGCAATAAACTCACTGTTTGAACTTACTGACAAGATATATAAAATACAAAGGTTCTTTTATTACAAAGCATGCCAACCTTGGAAAATGACTGGGTTCTTTCAAGTGCACTCATTGTTTTTAATACACAAGCTAGCTGCCAGGAAAGCCATCTTTGGTTTTTTTTTTTTTATACCAGTATTCATGATAATTTTAAAAATAAATTAAAACAAAGGAACAATTTTTAAAACAATGCAATTAAGTGTTTCATGCATAGATAGCAATGACCCAGTAGTTCCCAAAAGATGTAGCAGAGAAAATAAAAATCATTTTATTAACTTTTAAAGGTCAAAGAGAATATGATTTCACCAACAATATCAGTAACATGGATGACACTCCAGTGTACGTTGCTCTCATTTCTGGATGGACTGGTGCAGATAAAAAGATCTTACTTTAGTCCTCCAATAAGAATTTTTCATGACATGAGGAAACTAAAAATATATTCAGGCAAAGAAAGTATGGGTCATATATGTAGAGAAGGGATAAGTTGATGTTAAGATGCTGTCGACTTAATTTTTTTTTTTTTAATTTAAGTTAGATTGCATTTTCTTACATGTAATTTTCAAATGATCTGAAATAAGTCTCACAACTGGCACTAAAACCAAAATGTGTCCCAGACCATACAGTGCACAAAAATTACTTAAAAAATTAATTTATGGTGTCCCAATATATATGGTAAATACAGTACACAGTGTAGGGTGAGGGAAGAAACAAATCAACAATGTCAAATGATATGTTCTGTCCTTGTTCAATCCGCTAACTTGCTTTGTGAATTGCAACACCTCAATGTAGGTAGTAGGCAGCCAAAAATTTTCAAAGAAAGAAAATTCATACAAAATGACATTTTCACTGTATAAATGAGGCTATATATCTCTCAATGGATCTATTTTTTAATTTTGTCCACATAGGTTTCCACTTATAAAAATATATCATTCCTTTGGTCTCAGATTGCCATGTTTACATTATGGTGCAGTCCTAAAACATACATGCCAACCCCTGATGAGGAAAAAGCGTAATCCACAGATATCATACTAAAATTTAAATAAACAATGATTTGCCCCTCCCCTCTTTTAACAGCCTTTATTTTTTTTCAAGTTTTCAAATGTAGCACTTTTAACTTTACACACATATCAACTAGAAGCAATCTTAAGACTTTTAGTGACAAAAATTAAAGTTCTTTTTTCACGACACAAAATAGATGTCACATGATGCTCTACTTGTGTCTTCATAATTGGAGGATTTTGTTATTTCTTTTTGTTTCATTTTTTTTGCTTTTTTCTAATCCCATTTGAATTTTTTGAAGAGATCTATTTCTGCTCTCATATACTTTTTAGCGCCAAATACCTTTAGACTGGTTCTGCACTAAATATGAATTAAAACAGAATCTAGGCAAAAAGATTAAACTTAGAAAGCCAGTCTGTTCTCTCCTCATTAAGCCATACAGATGCTATAAATAGAATTCGAGGTCAAAAGTACCAGCATGTTTCTTGGTAATAGGATAGTTGCTATAAATAGAACATGATACTGTTGGGAAAATGGATGCAATTTATTTATATTGTAGTTACATAAAAGCCGTGTTTTTCCTTCTAAAATACTGTCTGTGGGATGAATGGAATGTTACTAAAAATGAGAAAACAAATGATTTTTTTGGAAGGTGGATATATAGATAAAAGTGTGTAATCCATATACATTAACGCGTAATTTTGTGACAAAAAGTGTAATGATTACACCAAAAGCGTTTTATGGTTGGCATGTATGCTAAAATAATTCAACGTCTACCTTGATCTGATATGAAAGCAACATATCTGAAAAAAAGCTTAAAATTAAGACAGTAATAACAACTCTGAAGGATGGGATTTTCCCATTAATGATTGATTTGTGAAAAAATTCCTTTCTTATTTTGCTACATACCTCAAATGAGAATTCTGAATAACCCTAAACCTCAATCATTTAAGACTTAAGTAGGTTACTATTACATACCATTTTTAAAAAGTGTGAATATTAATTTCAAAATTATTGCACTTATTGCTTGATGACTAGACCTGCAAACAATGTCAGAAAATCTTAACCTAATGTAACAACCATAGTCATCAATGAAGTATGACAAGCAAGATACCAACAAAATTTCATCCAGCAGTTTCAGAGAAATGGAGATAAATGCAATTAACACAGAAATCTATGTCAATGGAACAACAATGTTCTTGAAAAAATGATAACAATTTCTTGTACTAGCTTTGCATGATAGATAAAAAATGTATGAAATGGTCTTAATGTAAAATAAAAAATCCTAACATGATTAAGTTTAAATTAAAGCAAACAAGTGATACTGAATTTGAAAGTGAATAACTTTGGTGCTGAACAATTGTTGAATCTAATAGAATTATTTCACCCGGACCCAGTTTAACTAAATATCTTCAAATTCTCTTCTTAAAATTGATATTTTGAATTATTTTACCTTTGTTGGTTTGATTGGAAATAATGAATTTTCTGAGAAAATGTTGGGGGTTGTTGAAAACCCCAAATCTTTTCTTACTTCCAAAACATTGCCGATATACAATTTTAATTTTGAGTTAGTTTTTATCTTTTCTTTTATTTCTAGCAAAAATTCCAACTTGATCAAAAGTAAGCAATATGAGAATCTAAAGAGGAATTATGAGTTATGTCAGTTACAATCAAATAAAGTAACATTCATTCACATTTCATATATGCATGATTCTTTGAGATTCTGAAAAATTTTTACTAAAATGTTTGGTGCACAGATCACAGACATTACATAAAGAGCAAAATGAAGGAACAAAATTACAAATATTCCATAAATTTAAACAAAATGATCCATTTTCTCACACAAGATATGAAACTGATATTACAACACCATGTTATCTCAATTAAATATCATCAGTAAACAAGTGTTGTTTTCTTCATTTGATCGGAAGAAAAAACTTGTCTACCATAAAAAAATTATGCACAAGGGATATATTATGAGTAATCAACACTGATCCAAATAATTTAATAGTTCTGTGACAAACAACTTGCATGGGTAAATGCAACAGTATGGTATACATTAAGCTGACATTAAAAATGTCATATGCCTTTAATATTCCTTTCAACTTCACTCGCACAAAATTAAAAGCAAAAATAGATCCATCATGAAGTCCAGCTGCTACTTGTAGACCAATACATTCTCTACAGTATTCCTGCACTTTGGTATTTGCATTCTTTATATTTGCATTTAAACACTGCATGCAGCTTTATTTTGCCACACAAATGTACAATTTTTCGTCAATACTGCTAACTCAAAGACACAAGTATAACCATTCATTATTCTTGTAGTCTCCCATAACTTTATTCCACCTAAAAATCCTTTGACAGTAATGGTCACACTGGTAAAAGAAAAAGAAGAAATCATAAGCCATTTTTTATTTAGGACAACTAGACATCATGAAAAGTATTCTGGTGAAAACTCCATAATAATATTACTTTTAATTTAGGAATAGATATAATGAGAAGTATTCTGGTGAAAACTCCATAACAATTTTACTTTGCATTTAGGAATAGATATAAGGAGAAGTATTCTGGTGAAAACTCCATAACAATATTACTTTGCATTTAGGAAAACTAGATATGAGAAGTGTTCTGGCGAAAACTCCATAACAATATTACTTTTCATTTAGTACTAGACATACTTTCAACAATAATATTTTCAAGATGGCCATATGAAAATCCCATATTGATATGATTCCCATTCAGGATGAGTAGCAATGACTAGATTTGGAAGCTTGCTGCTGTGTTGGCCATATAGGACATCAGATCTGATCTGCACCATCTTCATTTACAACCATCTAGACTTTACGAGAAGTCTTGTTGTGAAATCTCCATGTTGATAGACAAACCAGTCAGGAGGATTTTTAAGATGGCCACTGTGGTGACATCAGAATGGCTCAATTGTCAATGAGACCATGACATGAACACACATATAAAGATTAATGGCAATACAATCAGGATTAGGAAATGAATGGATAAACAATGAACAACATACCATCCTATAAGCTCTTTTCAAGTATGACCAATGCTGTCATAAACAATTATAAATTAATAATTTCTCTAACTAATTTCTCACTTTATTTGCATAGTTTATCAAACATTGCACTTCACCGTGTCAAGCACTCCTGATTCAGTATCAGATGGTTGAGCAGTTTGAGCCCACCCCAACTGATGTGTGCCCTGACAATTTACCTGATTTTCTTGAGTCCATCCAAGCTGGTTAATACTGTGATGAACACTGGTACAAGGTCATGCTCTAATGACCTTTTGATTTACAAATCAAATTAAAGGTTTCATATTTCTTAAGTTAAAAAAATGTCATCTGGAATGCACTGTTATTATGGATAGTTCTCCCTGATAAGCAAAGTCTTATCTAAAAAGGCTACTAAGATTGAATGATCTGGACAGCTCAAAAGTCACCAAAAATGAATTTGTATTGATGCATGCCATATCTCAATTATGTTGGAGACCTTGATTTTTATCAGACTATAATAAAATTAGGTATGATCAGGAACCATCCTCTGCTTGGAGGTGGGGGTTGAAATGGTATGTTTGTGAGGGATCGGCATCGGCATAGGGTTTATTCCTGACCTTTTTTGTTGCCTTTTGCCACGGAACCCAGTAAGATTATTAGTCAAGAGTAGGTAGACTGGACCAACAAGTTGTTTGCCAAGTTTTATTTAGAAAAATGAAAATTAACTGTGGCAGAGAACAACTTAACAGTGACAGATTAAGTGGTGAATATTTTGCATATATGTACTAGTTCAGTATGTGCTTGCCTGATACTTGGTTATACAGTGATTTATTGTTTACAAACATTAAATGTCAAAAATGATCTGATGCAATAAATCAAAAGAAGGATTCAACCTGCTGCTTAGGTAGAGTTTCTACTGGGCAGGCTACCACCATTAAATCTGTTCCAAATTTTGTTTTCGTACAGACTGGCAATGTCAGGGTGCACAAATTTATTGGTCTACAAACTATTAATTTGAACCTCATGCTTTCCTGTGAAAACATTCAAGTGAAAGTGTTGTCTTTCAAACGCAAGAATGTTATTACCCTAATTTTTCATTATTATTATAATTGCTTACACTCAGATTTCCTCTTCTGACTTTGCTGTTTAAGAGCCTGAAATAAAAAAAATACATGAAGATAAGAATACCAGACTCTAAATTCCAAGATAAATAAGAATACCAGACACTAAATTCCAAGATAATAAGAATACCAAATACCAGACACTAAATTCCAAGATAAATAAGAATACCAGACACTAACTTCCAACCAAAATTACAACATGTATCCTCACTTGCTATTTTAAAAAGCTTGTTTACGTCCAACAGTAAATGTCAACCAAGTTATTCATGTTATATACTTTCATGACTTTCTTAATATATGCAAGTGTGACAAGCAACTAGCTTTGTAAAATTTAATTTCCTAAAATAAAAAGAAAAAATTGCAAAACAATCGTATAGTATTGCAAATTAAATCCCAAATAATCCTAGAATTACTAACACAAGTCCTAATGAATAAGTTCTGAATAACTTGAATGGCATTCCAATCAATTTCCAATGCTGAAGATATTGTGCCTGTAGTGACCAGTAGTCTCTAATAGACGAATGATCTGAATTGTAGTGATATGCCAAGTCTTTTGTTAAATCACAGTAATATAATCCAAGGTTGCCTTGTATGAATTCACTGCAATTCCCAGATAATGTCTCTTGTCAAGAATATTACAGAGCACTTTGTATTTCCAAAGAAGAATTTGAAATAAATAATTTCACCCCAAACAAAACACTGAACAGAATAAAGAAGTCTGCAACAAGATCTGATATCACAATAATTCCTAGATAAACCAGATTATTTTTAAAAAAGCTAAGACACAAAAGAAGGGCCATGATGTCAGACACAATCTCATTTCCAGAACAATCCAAGCTATAATTAAACAAGGTATGTTACTAAAATTATAATAATGAACATGGCAAGCATAATGTCCATGACTCAGAACAAGATAAATGTCATTCAACTTAAAGTAACAGCTTAAACACCTCCATACACTATTTGAATTTTTCCACAATCAGGCTGCTTTAATCTAGTTTGACAAGTGCAACCTTTCATAAGCTGTATTCAAACAATGGATTTTACTGTGCATTTTGAGTATATTACAATGTTGTTTCAGTACGGGTTTTGCACTGAATAAACTATATGATCCCTATATTCAGTTTCACAATCCAAACCATACAGAGCCATCCGCTACAGACCAGTATTTTTTTTTTTTTTTTTTTTTACAAATTACTGTACACAGCTATATACTATTTTAATAGCAGTGAATAGGGAACTGCTGAACATTAAACATGCATTGATATACACAAGCAAATATGCAGTGTTATGTCCAGTCTGTCACATTACGCATTTTAGTACAGAATAATTTGAAAGGATATACACAGACTGTGGCAACATGTCAGGAAAGGGTACACCTGAAAAGTAAGTATCCATATCAGTTTAAGTTTGTTAAATGTGTGCAAACTATTTAGCAAGTCCTCTAGGTCACACAGACTTTTTTCTTACCTTTAAGCTGGTACTCGTCCATCTGCTGTTTTATGACCATGTACCAATTTTATCGGATTATATGACAAGGTTCTCTACAATCAAGATTACATCATGTTTTGACTGTCAGTCACGACACCAAGGCTGCCATGGTAACCATAATTGATATAAAAATGACCTATTTCATTTAGACCAAGTGGACTGTATGTCAGCGAAAACCACATGTTATGACCATTTATGAGAAGCTATTAAAGGATTTTCAAGATGGCTACCATGCTAGCCATATTGGATGTCATGCAGTGTATCCTCTAGGGGTGCAAGACTGAGTCAAAAGTCTCCTTGGTGTGGTGAAAACTGGAGGGGGGGGGTCAGACTAAGTAAAAAACAAATGTTGGTATCAAAACTGAGGGTCAAATTTAAAATTTGGGGATCTCTGAAGCCCAAATGAGGGTAAAGGAAAACACTGATGTCATGTCAGCACCTTTTTCGATTTTCATTTATAACCAACTAGACAATATAAGATGTCTTCTTTTAATAGAACAATCGATCCTGTAGTAACAATCACAAGATTTTTCAAATAGCTGCTGTTATGGTTGGTCATACTACATGTGGAACCATTTTCATTAGGAGCAATCAGTCTTTGGGATGAATGTGTGTAAAGTTTTATGGCAATCCTACAAGCAGGAGTTAAAATAACTTGTGCTAATCAATGAAAGGACAGCCATCAGACAATAGGCCTACCCATAAGTTCTTCTGGTCGATGATCAGGAGATGAAAAAAGATATGATTACCACACTAAGCTAAAATAATTGGACAAACACACATAAAAAGAACACTAAGTTAAAACAGCTGTTTGCATCAACCTTTTTAATTGCTGTCCAGTCTTCAATAATCTCCACATCTTTCAACATGTATACAATGTAAGGTCCAGACACTGTAACTGGTTTTCTGCGTCTGTCAGAGTTGAAGGGATCAGATTTCTTCTTATTCTTCTTCAGAAGATGAGTCTCATTCCATAAATCTTAAATAAAAAGTCAAACATAATCAAATGAGCAAGAAGATAACTATTTGACAATAAGATAACTATTTGACAATAAGGTAACTATCTGAAGTAACCAACGACCACAACCAGACACTTTATCATGCAATGCTACCGAGATACAAAAATAGTGGTGATCATCTTTACAGTACAAGAAACATATGAAGATTAGTAATCAAATTAAAATGTTTAATTCTACAATAAGTAAATATATTTTATTTTGATAAGGGGCTGTTCAATACAGATGACTGCTTAATAAAGGTATTTTGTAATAGCAAGATTGATTATCTTGCAATTTATTGACCAATTTTATACTTTACTTTGGCTACAATCGTAAAGTG
The DNA here is from genome assembly GCA_030141615.1 of Unio pictorum. NCBI lineage: Eukaryota > Metazoa > Mollusca > Bivalvia > Unionida > Unionidae > Unio > Unio pictorum. The sequence goes on from JARLTB010000101.1 coordinate 2,012,043, forward strand.
ATTAACACTGTTCTTTAATTCATAAGATAGACAAAAAAGCAGCTCAGAAATAGCAATGACAAAAAAAAGGAAAACCATACTACAGTAACTGCAATAATAATTGCAAAACAAAATCAGATACAATTCCAGATGCATTACTTTTAGAAAACATTTTTTTTCTTCAAATTACCAGATGAAATGTCGATATTATGTCTATCTTCTTCCAATCGTCTGATCTTCTCTTCTAGTTCCTGCTTCAGAGTATCATATAAAATCATTTTCTCACTCTGAAATACAGAATGGAAAACAAATGTAAATGGCTGTACAAATATAAAGCATAATAAAAAGAAGAATCAAAACATTTCTTATTTTCAAAGAAACATTGTGAAATATAATGAAAATTTAAGAAATCAATAGGCTTATTCATTTAATAATATTTTTTTTTTACTCAAGGGCAGTTATTAGCAGATTTCTTTGTGTGTGATTTGGATTTCTAATGTAATTTTTTTTAAAGTCAGCCATGTCAATATGATGTCTGCAGTGTGGCTATTTATTTATAGTGATCTCTATCACTGGGGCATCATGCTGCATACAAGTTGCATCATGTCCCACCCAGTCGCATTACCTTGACACAAGGATGACCAGTCCAAAAACTAACCTCTTAATGATGAGTAATTAGCGGGCAGCTGTCAGCTGCCATTTTTATAAGTCCGTGGTACAACTTAGCCAGTGTTCAAACCTGTGACCTCCCACAGTCAAGGTAGATGATTTAACCACTTAGCCCAAAAGAGTTTCCAGCACATTCATTTCACAAAAATTATTTATTGTGGGGAGACTGTGCAGAAAACATAAATTAGACAATTTAAAAATTATAACGATTCAAACAACTGTTTAAAGCCTATTATATTTTAATTTTTTAACTTATTTAAATAAGCATGTTGGAAAACTCGGCTCTTAAAAAAGAACTGGACTTGTTTTGCAAGACTGGCTCTTGAAATGTATATTTTAGTGCATATTAACTGAGCAAAAGGATTATGTTCCCAGTCTGGCATTTCTTATAAACAATATAGTCTGACTTATAATGTACATGAAATAAAATAATATTAATAAGCAAAAACAACTTGTAGTTTTAGACTGGTTGTGCATTATGTTATGACAGATTAGGGTCTATGCTGTTTGTAGTATGACTGAGAATATACAGCATATGGGAGTAAAATGTTCTCATTTTTTCTGACGTAATACCAGTGCGCAAGTGGACGAATCTCTACAACTTGGATAGATCAAATATGGATGGTAACTTACAAATGCAAACTGCTGTTCCATAAAAGCTTGCCACTAATTTGATCTTACCATCATATTTTGTTCAGCTGCCAGTTCCTCACTTTCACATTTTGTTGTTACATTTTTTATTCTCATTTCTCTCGTTACTCCTGAAAACGGAAATATTTATCATATTATGAAACTAAATAATATCCCTCCTTCACTTTTGATAGCAAATGGTTCATTAGGTTGGAACAAATTTTTGTCAGATGTTTATTCCAACATCCTGCAACGATCCACATCAATTTTTTAACATCATAAAATGTAAAGACTGATTCCAAAAATCTTTTGCTCCCTGACACCAAACACTGCTCCAGTAGACAGTCCCTTCCCCACTTCATAGCTACTCTATCCCCTCGATATATACTAAAGAAGTTACATCAGGTAAATCACAAAATATATCTCTTATTAATTCTTTACATATCTGTATTTTCCTCAGTCTAAATGGCAATTCTTGTGGATTTCATACAAATGACAAAACAAAAAATAAAATGTATCTGCAAAGAATGTTTCAATTAAAGCACATTTAAAGTTGTCTTTAATTATTACGAATTAAAAACTATTCATCACTGAATACTTCCAACATGATTGAACACTGATCAAAATTTGCCAGATGTAATCATGCTGACCAGCCATCTTTTTAAAAGAAAGTGAATGCCTGATTAGGCAACCAAAAATATTATTTAAAAATCAATGTTAAAAATTGATCAAATTTTATATATTTTCCAACGATGAACATTTGATTATTAAATTGTTACCTCAGTACCTAAAGCTAAGTGTTGGGTGTCTAATATTGGTATGCAGCTACACCAATTCCCATGTGTTGATTAATCGTTATATAATTAGTTAATCAGTCAAATAACTGTACAAATTCTCATGTGATGATTACTCATTGTGGTTCATTAATTGGAATCCAAAAACAACACTAATTCTCATGTGTTTAGTGTATAAGCCATATTAAATATCATGTGATGAATACCCATTTATATGAAAAGTTAATCTGACTCCATAAGCCATATTAATTTTCATGTATTTTGTCCATAAGCCATATTAATTTTCATGTATTTAGTCCATAAGCCATATTAATTTTCATGTATTTAGTCCATAAGCCATATTAATTTTCATGTATTTAGTCCATAAGCCATATTAATTTTCATGTATTTAGTCCATAAGCCATATTAATTTTCATGTATTTAGTCCATAAGCCATATTAATTTTCATGTGTTGATTACTCATTATCTGAATAATTAAATGGAGTCCATAAATAACACTATATTTCATTTTTGGATTACTCATTATAAGATTAGTTAAAGTCCATAAACCATACTAATTCTTAAGTATTTAGTTATAAGCCACACTAATTCTCATGTGTTGATCCTTCATTATCTAGTTATAAGCCACGCTAATTCTCATGTGTTGATCCTTCAACATCTAATTATCAGCCACCCTAATTCTCACGTGTTTATCATTCATTATCTGATTAAGTCCATCAACCATACATTTTTAGTCCATTAAAACATGTTCTCACGTGTTGATTAATCACAATCTAATTAATGTATATACTTGCATAAAAGCATAACAATTTAGGAAAAAATAACGGTCTGGGAGATGGGAGATGGGCAGGCTTATCTACGGGTCAAGGTCTAAACTTAATTGTAAAGTTTTTTTTAAAAATGTTGTTAATGGATATAAATATTGGGGAATGAAAATGTCATTTTTCCAAGTCCTAAAACAATAAACAAGTGAACAAAATACATTCAATGTCCCAAAACTTACCAAATTGTTATAAACGACAATGATATCTTTTAATATTTTTCATGTGCATAGTTTCTGATTTTTCCGACACAAAATTAAAGTAAAAAGAATTCATAATTCATTGGCAGGAGACCAGGCTTTACAATAATTTACAGTACTTGCATGGCACATCATTTTAATGTGTTCATTCCCAAACATATTGAGTGCAGATGTTGCTTGATTCATTTTTCCCACCAAATCGCAATCCTCCCGATGATTCAGCTAGTCAGTAATTTTCATTTACACTGATCCACATGCTCATGAGTTACTCTATTTCAATGATATAAGCAATGCCACAAACTGAGGTCATCTTTATGAAAAGGTAAATATTCAATTGAGCAAAGCACAACCAGCAGAATTGTTACATGTCAATGAAAGAATAGTAATAATAAAGGATACAATTCTAAATATTGATCAATTAAGATCATCCATCTGTTTTACTTTTGTGTTTTGGCTCAACAAAATCAAAATTTTCCAAACAATGGAAACTTGGATGTTTCAATATCTCCTTTGTTTATAATTGGCGGATTTGTCTTTTGTTTCCGAAACATTCCAGTCCATTTAACCATTAAATCCCTGAAACTGGCTTGGGTTAAGAGGGAATTTTGAATGGCAACTATACCAGTACTCTGATGTGTAATTGCCTTTCACGTTGTAATATTAGCACTGATTACTTTAATTTACTAAATTGGGTGCAAGGCTGCTTACATCAAAGTACACCTCAGTTTTTATTATTAGCATAATTTTCAAAGGATTATTTCTGAAACTTCATTATTTTATTATTATCATTAAAATTTAGTGCAGTGGTGCCCATGATTCAAATCCAAGGGAAGTACATCTTTCAGCACATGCTCCAACCTACAATGTACATGCGGTGGCTTCGTTATGTAAATATGCTCACTAGCCTAATTGCGAGTGTTGAATCAAACCCCACTGTTGTCATACTAGGATCCTGAGTTAGGTATTTACTATTTCAATGCAAAACAAAACATAATCACTACTGCACTGATATAAAACGCAACAACACATAAACAATTGAGTCCAAAAAATAAGAGTTATACACATCAGAATTAGGCAAAAACAGTAAGAAAACAGAAAATTAAATAAAAGTCTTGACTTTTTGAACAAATTTATACTATTTCTAAGTAATAATCATACATGACAAGCCAGAGAGCTATATGCTAAGTATACATCTAATCTGCTTACTGAAACACAACCTGTAAATCACTGACAGACCATTTAAACATGAAAAGACCATCAAGGTAATATCTGTATAGATTATGTATTGTTTCATGCTACCATGAATCATATGTTCCACCCTAATAAATTTGTATAATATTAAAGCTTCTGTCTGCAAGACTGATAACAAGTTACAAGTGCTGTGTGAAAACAACGGTTGTCACATAATTTTAATCATGGTACTGTTACAGGACAGCAAAGGCCATCACATCTAGTGACCATTCATTTAATCACTATGTGGCTGATAAACTTTCCTTTGAATAAAGGCCTAGTTAAACTTTCAACTCCCAGAAGTAAATGTTGAGAACACACAGACACCTAGCTATGTCCACAAAGTAGGTGTAATAGAATGGGTATTACCACTAACCCTGCCTTACCAATGAAAGCTTTAAGATTAATGAACTTAATTATAAACATTAAATAAAACAATTAGAGGCATCACAGTACCTTGAAGGTAACAACAGCAATTCACCAGGTGACCAGAAAAAAAACAGCCGGGCAACCAGAATTTAAAGGTGGTTGCCTAAGGACAAAAATGAATTGTCAAAAAATGTCTAACCCGTGACACCATATGATTGGGAACAAAAATAATGATACTTAATGTTGACCAATTGAACCTGTTCTCCATACTCGGCAAGGAATTACTAGGTGTAGCAATTCAAATAATAACTACAAGCCAGAGATTCGGTCAAATTCAGACAGAGTATTCCAACCCCAACATGTTTAAGTTCTGATTCTCTGATTTTGTCCCCAGCTGTTTTACCAATTATCTGAAGTTATGAACAAGATATAACCATTATTTTTGTCAGATCAGTGATGGAATACATCATTTATTAATCCCCTGCACTAAATGCTAACACAAACGTTTCAACCTCAGTGTCTGGCTCCTGATGAATTGTCACTTATGTCAGTGAATTAGGATAAAAGAGCAATGACAACAATGACAGTGCTAGTTTTTGTTTTGTATGGTTTAACACCATTTTGTCAGCACACGAAAGGCTATACATGGCGGCCAGTATTATTGGTGGAAGAAGAACCCGGGAAAGCCCCAGAAAGAACCACCAACCCATGAGAAGCTACTGGCAAGCTTTCTCACATAACTACATTAGCCGAATCTTAGACTCGAACTCACGCAGATAGAGGTGAGATGGCAGTGATCCATAATGGAGAGCACTTTAGACCACTCGGGGCCCCTGACAGTGCTAGAAATGCTGCCTAAAGCATTACAGTTAGCATACTTTCCATTTCTTTGATGTTTGAAAAGTGAAGTAAAAACAAGTCTCGAGAATCCTGCAACAAGCAACAATTGGCAGCAGTCTGCTTATATTGAAACATTTAAAGCTTGATAACACCACAAAACAGCTAATTACAAGAAAAACTGGGACTGACATGATTATGTCAAAGGTTCTCACAATCCTGTTTTCGTTACCTGCAACCTGAGTCCGTATTTTCATGTTTTCCTGTAAATCAGCCAAAGGGTTCAGGTATTCAAGGGCTTTTCCTGCCTTCACTTCCTCCAATTTCATCTCTACCTGACTCAAGCGCTCTCTATACAGGCTGGAAAGAACAAAATTCCATACAAAGTGATGTTATTCTGAAAATGTTAACCTTTCAAGTGTTACTTATTATGTATAATTAGTTACATAGTTTGTGAAGACTTGGTACAGAATGCTATCATGTACCTCTAAAATCGATCCAATTAAAATCATATGTCTGCTGTCCTAAGTGATCTGACAGACTCCTATGGGGTCATGTTCTGGTGACATATGTTATTAACATAATGGCTAATTCTTTCAGCCATGAAGATAAAGTCTTATATTGCCATGTTTGGAGACTGAGCAGTGTCTGAAGTGCATCAATGTTTGTCAAACGATTTGATTCAATTTCACATTTTTGAAAGGTGCATCTCCTTGGGCTAATTCAAAATTCACTATAACATGACACCTATGCAGCTGTCATATCTTCACATATGAAAGCAGATATCTGATTTATGATTGATACCGAAATTTTCTTGTATTGCTCATTTTTTTTCCTGAATATATTAAAATTTTGCTTGTTTGTTGATAAACATAAACAAAAAAATGTAATGCTTAAGGCATATGCACCATTGCCAGTTAAGTTTTCTCCTGACAATGGTATCATTCCATACAAGAAAACTAAACAAAACATGTAATAAATCAAGTACAAATATGACCTTACCAATTCATCGTCATCATTTGTTATGATCTTAAGTAAACATATCCAAGAAAACCAAAAGAAATACTCTTTTTGATACCACCAGGTAAAAACTTTGGTTAATGAAAAGACATCAAACTTTAATGTCAGAGAAAGTATAAAGGAACCTTGACTAGTTCTTTAACATCAATACAGTTCATGACAACCAAAAATGGTAATGATTCATAAGGCCACCCCACACCTCATAATCAAAAGTTACCTTATTACATATACAAGAGGTGGCCCCTTGTAAGTGAAAAATGGCGTCAACATGCCATTTAAAAGTTCAGTGGAAAAACATGTATTAGGGGAGATAAATCTTTATGACACGGGCATCAAAAACAGAGAACATCTTTATATATAAAGAAACAGTAAAACAACTATTCACTTTTATGTACAACAATTTGCGTATTTAAGCATGCCAAGGATTTTAAGGTATCCATGTAGGTCTAATCCAAACAAGTAATACTTAATTCTCAACATGACAAAATCTTGTACCAAATGATACTTACTGGTTATAGCATTATTTTTAAAAGGTACACCTAATTAACTGGTAAAAACACTGATCCTTTAAAAATTAAATCATATTAATGAATTTAAAGGTCAAAGAAACAAGTCCTTAACAAATTAAGAGTTTTCATATGTTACCTTTATATGCAGTAAGGTGTGATTAAAAAATGCTATAGTATACCTTCCAAACAAAGCAACATAATGCCATGAAACAGCAATGTCCCAAATTTAAGATGTTGTCATTTTTTATATATAGATGCAATATGATGATGTGGCAGCTGTTCCTATTTTCAAAGAGTGATTACACAATTTTATCCAAAATTAGACAAATCATTTTACACCAATAAAAGCTGACTATCTTGCTGTTTATGTCCTGAAAGCTATAGATCAGTAGACACATAACATAATAATTTTAAAAAATGGTTCATTTTGTGGCAGTATATGTGAATGAGACAAGACTCTGAAGTACACAGAAAGCCGACATTAAAAAGTCCAGAGGAAATGCTAAAGAATTAGACATACACATGTTTTATGCCTGTGGGTGCACAGACTGCTTAACAAGGAACAAACTTTATGGTAATGTTATGTGCTTAGGCTCGAATAAGCAGCAACATAGAAAGAAGTGAAAATAACAAACTTGTAAAATTTAACAAACAATTTATTGAGTACAAATATTTTCATAAAAGAAAATAAACAAACTTACGGTTTTAGAGAATCAAGTCCAAAAATTAATCCAAAAATAATTCACAATATAATCCACTAGTGGAATTGCAAGAGTCCTGATAATAAAATGTCCTAATAGTTTCCGGTTTGAATCTTAACGTTGTAATCCAATATGGATGATGATGTCACGTGATGAAGTCAATTTTAGTTTTATAATAATTCAAATGAGCACAAGTAATTTCTAGTTAAATAACACAATAAATTCCTCTTGATCCCAAACGAATTGAAATGATTTACACTCAAACAATAAAACAGTATCTTTGTATTCCAAAGCCCAGACTAACTAGTGAACTGTTCTCTCCTAAACAATAATTTAAATACCTGTTTTTACGTAAATAGTAAAGGGGTCACGACCTTCCAAAATCTCTCAGAACAATCTCACGTTCAAGAAATCACGCCAACATCGAATGACCCAACTAAATTAGAAAGATGTTGATACTTTATTCCATTTTGTCTTTGGAATCAACCAATCATTTTAAAACCTTGTTTACAACTCTGATACCAGGTCAGAAATTAGGTCAACACCTGGTGTTTATTCATAAAGTATATAGGTCATCCATTTCTATAAAATCTCTCCCAACTAACGAATTTTAAACCCAAAATATCAAATTTGAATCTGACAAGAAAAATTAAATGATTTAAATCAAATATACGTAACACTACAGTAAAGAGATTCAATGAGTTATTACACAGGTAAAAAGCAGAATGTTATAATTTCCTAAATATGATTAGTGTATGTGGTACAACCTGCATTAAACTTGAACCTGAGAGTAAAGAACAAAGAAGTGTATGGAAGCACACAAGTTCAACATTGCCTATAAAAACGTATTTCTAAATCTGCTGGAAAGGTTATATGCTTTATGTGTTCAACACAAGGAATCATTCAGATCCAAATGGTAGCAGATAACACCTCAGTGAAGACATTTTGGGAAGGAGCATTAAAATTAAATAGTATGTTGCAAAACTTTATAATCAACTATCATGCTCATGAATGTATTTTTATTCCCAGCTTGCTATTAACCATATTCCAACATATCCAATCAAACTTTTTGGTTTGTTCTCTATACATTTGTACTCTACTTTGATTTAAAGGTCAAAATCTACATGTATGCAGAATAAACTGTTAAAAAGATGCATGATCACATAGATGGATAAAGTCGTGGCATGTTGCCTTCTTCTTTCTGAGAATTCATACAAGGTGGCTGATTCTCTGTTTAAGAAAGATCTGCACACGAGTAAAAAAAAAAAATAACCAGAAAAAGAAAAAATGACACCAGACTAAAGAAAGCTTTCCACCTACTGTTCTTTAAGTTCCACGAACTGTCTCTCAAGCTCCATCATGTCATCAAGACATTCATTTCGTCTTCGTTCACATTCTTCTTCATCCAGATCTGAAAATAAAATTTAAAAAACAAATATATTTAGTTGGGTACTAATCTGCACTGATTTTTTGGTTGTTATTAGCAACAAATGAGAAGAGAAGGCATGTAAAACAACAATCCATCTAAGAAAAGGATAGGATTCCTACCTGGATCATCAAATCTAGGTACATGAATACATGGCACATCATTGTTCAGTCCTAAACATTATCCGTATGATTAGTGTATATGTTTTTCTTTATGCTTGCATATCAGTACATTAATTTAAATCAAGTCGTGAACATAATACAAGTGGGGTTTATGTAAAAAGAAGCAGTAGGTAACTTCTAAATAGTTACTTTTAATGGAAAACACTGGATGGAGACATAGGAAATAATTCAAATTTCAGTGCCTGAGGTGAATCCCCAATGATGATATAACCTAGTGATGGGAATCGGTCAGAAAGTTATAATCAATAATCAGTTCCCCTTAACCAACTGATCATAGATTAAAATCGGTTACTAAGAGCAAATTTTAATTTTTGTTACACGGTTATATCTTTAATCAAGAGTTTAATATGTTTATAAATGTACAGGAGTAATCTCTTTTAATGACATGTATACTTTAACCTGACAATAATATTACATTGTGTGTTACTTTCGTTCTACAACTTTGTTAAATGAAAGCAACATTTTATGGATGATCAGTTATATGTAACTGAAATACAGTTACATTCTTTCGTTCATATGTGATGTGTCTATAATTTAAAGTATAGATGGACATGCTTTTCTTGTTTTGTCATTGTTTATAAATACTAAAAAATATGTTCCAATTTAACTGAAACAAATCAACAAAATCTGTTTAAATTTATTAACTCAACAATTTAAGAACTTGACTATGTAATCATGACAAATATGTTCCTAGTTATAAATCGTAAGGTTTTTTATTTGTAGTTGTGAAGTGATTTAAAAATGTCAGGTCAACTTTAGTGGCTGGGAGTTTTACTAACATTTGTGCTTTGCATACACTTAAAAAGTAGTCTCCTGTTACACACAATCGATTATGGAGTTTCACAATCGATTATCTTATTTATTTGATGATGACTTGAGTAATGTTTATGTATATCATGATATCAAACCATACCCTGGTGCAAATAACATATAACAACTACAGATATTATGTATTAATGAGACATTGATATGTGTTCCCATGTACAATACGGCAAAAATGTTGACATACATGTACTTGTGTGTGGGTAAAAAAAAAAAAGTTTTCTACTGCACTATTTTATTGGGTGGGGTAACCATGAGGGAAAAAGTCCTATGGTTGGCAATGAGAAACAGGGACAGCCAGAAACATGCATATTATTTGTGCCTTAAATTCATGCACTGTTACTAAAATTTCTTTGCTAACTGTAGCTGCAGAAACTGTAAATGATCTATGCACTGTTAAAAGCACTGCTCCTAAGTAGTAAAAAAATCAGCTTTAATTAAGTGTAAACTACACTTTTTAAAAGCAGTTATTACAACAGGAAAAATGTTTTCCAGATTAGTCAATACCAGCGTCTGAAAGTATAATGAATGAATTAAAAAATATATAAAATGTTTAAAAAAAGATATCAGCTCTTTTCTAACATTTTACTTTTGAAATCCAGCAAGGGAAATAATCAAGTAGATAGGTGAACATCTTAAGAAAGGCCAATAGGTATAATATTTAACTGAAATTACACTCATCAATCATACAATGTCTTCTTGAAAAGGCCAGGATAACCAGCAAAGAAATTCTTTTGTTTAAAAATCTAATCCTATGTAAATATGAAACAGTAGAGCGTCACCATATTGATGTGTACAATAAGTTGGGGTCTTCAACAAGTCATGACTATGTCTCTCTTTAAAACATAGTTGACAGTAACTGCAATAACATAACTATAAAATTATTGACTTTGGGACATATTATGAAAAACATACTTTTCATGCACATAAACAATGAAGCACACTGAAAATACAGAAATGCACTAAACTTATTTATTATATACCATAGAGCATCATTGGATGTGATTGTACACTTCATAACTGATAATTTAATCATACTTATACAAGAGAGTAGATGGTAGGTTTAAGTATACTTTTGGGTTTATTAGTTGTAATGACTATAATATGCATATTATTAGGCATATTAGTAGTTACTTCATTTAATTAATCTATTCTGCATTGATCATGCATGTTTTATTTAACAGATTCAATTATTTTGGTCAATATTTAAGTACATATACATATAGACACACACACACACACATATATATATATATATATATATATATATATATATATATATATATATATATATATATATGAGAATGAATTTTAAAATATGCTGAAATGTCACCTGCATTGAAAAAATTCTTGATGCTTGCAAGATAACCAAGATTTAGTAAATAATATTTTGTGTTAACCTTTAGTTTTTAAAAATTAATGAACATAAGATTAAACTTTTTTGAAAAATTTGCATCGAAAAAGTGGTCTTTATGCTTTTAGGATAATATATATTCCTCAAAATGAATTAGTGACTGATAGTTTTATATTTCGACCCAAAAACTTTAAAATGTCAGTTGGAAATAAATGTTTAGACTTTTGCAACAATTTACTTTAAGTGAATACAATTTTCATGATATTTTTTTTATTATGATTAATCTGAGGCCAACAAAATTAGCAGTTGTCATATAGAAATATATATAGTTAAATATCAACAATATAAAATGACTATCATTTTTTGGCATATCAATTTTATTTAACACTATTAGTACACAATACTTAATTACATTAAGAAAGAAATGTGGTAATGTAAAACACTATAGAGAACGGATGGCTGACATTATGTAAGAAATCTTCTGCTTGCAAACGATTAATACACTATAGCTGGTCAACTTGTCTGGACATAAAATAATGTTATTATTAATATTTTCATAGTGAAGAGTGAAAAATTTCATTGATTGTGATGATACAGGAATTCAAAACCCACAAAAGTCTGTCAACAATTATTACAAAATTCTAATGGAGCATAAAGTGTATGCCAATGTGTTAATGTATGTGTATGACTTTCACAATTCAAACTACTTTCAAATCTTCAACCATCTTTGTTATTCTTTTATAAACAAACTGATCAGCAATAAACAAATCAGTAGAAACATGAAATGAATTTCATTTTATATGCACTGAAATAAATCATAGTTATTGTTCAAATTAAAAGGACAAAAATTAATATTTAATTTCACGTTTAAAACAAAAATACCCAGAATGCAATGTGAGAGCACCTTGCACTGCCATATTGCTTCTCTAATAAACCTTAAAACTTTTCCATATTGCATATATTCAAGACAAAAATCTTGATTTAGGCAGATATGAGACATAAATTATACTGGAAATTAACAATAGCACGAAACAAAAAATACAACAGTAAGTACCCGTCCTTATATCGGAAGACAAAAATAATAATTATAATGAGGACTTTTTATATGCCTAATCTTAAAAAGCTCTAAGCAACATCGATATGAATACAAAAAATAAAAACATGAAATTGGAAGGAAAAACACCCTGAAAATATTTCAGGTAGGGAAAGTTTTTAGGTCTTGTTTGTTATTGCAGTCAAACAAGGTGAGCTTTAATAGCACTCTCGAAATGGACCACTGTGTCTTTGTGTCTATTTTCAATGGACAATTCCTTCCACATTGCTGAGCTCTGGTATGCAACAGAATGTTGTCCATATGTCTTTGACTTCATAGTGGGAATAATGGGTATACAATTGTCAGAAGAGGAGCGCAAGTATCTTGTTGGTGTATACATATGGGTGAGGCCAGATATGTATACTGGACTGGAGTCAGTGAAATGTAGCACAGACAACAAATTTTGTGTTTGTTTCTGGATTTAATGGATAGCCAGTGTAGGATACAGAGCAGTAAAAGGACATAACCATTTTTAAACTTACAATACTGGAAACTATTTACTGTTGATATAAAATGTAAGGCATATCGTAATGAAGTGCTACTGTATTCCATTAACACATATAAACACCTGTTACAATCACAAGTTGATAAGCAGAACCATGCTACCTTTAACTCAATTAACACATTTATATTATGCCATTTTATCACATTATGTGCATCATGCATGTGTGAAAAATAATCTTTTATGTTGATAGTTTAACATATACCGACATTTTAAAATAATCAACGTTTCAATTAAGACTTTATCAGGCTCTGTATGCCTTTTTTGAGATGCAGTGAATTTGGAATTTTTCTCCCAATCACCAGTCATTTATTATGGGGTGTATAGTAAATCCAACATTTTACTGGTTTATTTCCCTCTAAGCGGGCTTTCTGTATATACAGAGTATACATCAGTTTTAGAATTTGACCATTCTAAATGCACATACATGGCCTGAATGAGTCCTACTATAACAAAATGGGATGTCTTATCATATCCTTAAGCAAAAAATAAGACATGCCTTTTTAAAACTTTTATGTGTGTAGATTTAGAATCACAATGGCGGGCAAGGAGGTACACGCTCCTACTAATTACTGCTAAGCCTGACAAAGCCCGACAAAGCCACGCAAAGTCAGATTTAAAAAAAAGTGTATATATTGTTCATTATATTGATGGAAAAATTAACTTAGCCGAAAGACTAATTTTCAACTTATTCTTGTAGATTTAAATGACCGAAAATTGGGCGACAAAGTTTGCATTTCAAACAAACATAAAGTATTGATATAATATGATACAATCATGTTGGAAATGTTTGTTATAATTTTATAAATTATTCTTGACAAAGCCTAACAAAGCCACGCAAAGTCAGATTAAAAAAAAGAGTATATATTGTTCATTTTATTCTGTTTATTATTTGTACAATATCGGTCCTATTAAATGTAGAAAAGACGCGCAAATACATATATAACTATTGTGAATTACGTTAAATATTAAATCTTGCATTTTCTCAAATATTTTCTTTTTATTATTATGACAAAGATGACAAAGTCTAACAAAGCCCGACGAAGCCACGCAAAGTCAGATTAAAAAAAGAGTATATATATATTGTTCATTATATTCTTTTTATTATTTGTACAATATTGTAACATTCTAAAAATATTTGATAATATATAGTGTTGATACATACTTTATATCAATAAATATAACAGAACTAGAAAACGTTTGCTTTGTCTATGATTATTGTTTTTTTTATTATATATTTAACTCATGACAAGGAAAGAAACGTTTTTAAACTTACAATAAACATTTTACATACGATTTTCTTATTATTCTAATTCGAACTTTGCCGCCCAATTTTATTGGCTATTTAATTTGGCATAATTATGTTGAAAACTAGTCCTTCAGTTTTGTTAATTTATTCGTCAATATAATTTACAATATAAATACACTTGTCTAAAATTACTTTTATGACTGTCCGGCTTTGTAAGGATTTGTTACGCTTTGTATGACTTTGTCTGGCTTTGTGTGATTAGTACATATTGAAAAAATTGCACTTTCTTTCGACAAGTTCAATGAACAATGGATATGGTAATAAACAGTTTACGTAAGATTTTGTCATACTTTGCCATTATTCAAGTTTGAATTTGTACTCTAGTCTTCCAATTTTCGGTCATATAATTTTGCATAAATATGTTGAAAACTAGTTATTCGGCTTTGTTAATTTATTCATCAATATAATTAAAAATATAAATACACATTTTTTATTTGATTTGACATGGCTTTGTATGGCTTTGCTAGGCTTTGTCTGGCTTAGCAGTATTTAATAGGACCCTGACAAAGGTAGTGCACATTCGTGCATTTTCCTTTCATATGAGGCATACGGCGCTTGTGCGAATAAACTCAGCCTATAATTTAAATACGTTTCGGTGTCTTCAATGTATTTTCTTATTTCTACGCATTTAATTGTTGCTCCTTGATACTGAAAAAAGGCAGATTGATAAAAGAAAATATGTTAAGAGAACGCGGATATACATAATCACCAAGAGCTGACTCTTCAACTAAACATTCACTTTAATGAACTGGTGTATACGTAACAACACACGTTAACAGTTTCGGTATACACATCCACGTGTTCCAAAATGGAATCTGTACTCTCAGCAGGTTATGTGACTTTTCTGCACAACCTTTCAAAAAAGATTTCTAGCTACTACCTTTTAAAAACTAATATCAAGTACATGATGGGGGAAAAAAAATACCTATACGCGATATACCTGAGATTCCTTCATCATCGTCCTCTATGGAATCCAAGTCGTCTCCGTCCTCAGATCTTTCCTCGCTCTCTGGCGTCTCCTGCTCCATTTCCTCCTCTTCCGTCTCTGTTTTTCCATTTTCTATGACTGGCACTTCTGATCGCATATTAAGCACAAGTTATGACTTCTTGCTGAAAGAATAAAACTCTCATCAAGCGCGTAAATATACGTCTAATCTCTGGTAAGAATTAAACTCGAATAGTCAACAACCATCTGCGCATGCCTTTTGGAAAATCCCTGGAATCCTATCCTCGTTTTCAATATTTTAAACTGAACTGAGCGCGGTACAATCGGAATACCTTCTGCCTTTTCCAACAAGTCGAAAACGTCAATAGATATCCTCGAATCGAGTACCAGAATGCGCTAGTCGAACAGCTTGTTTTTGTTTTTAGTTTTGATTTTCTTTTAAACTCAAATACACTTAACTGTAACCACATGCATGTTAATGTTTTTAATTTGCAATTCATAACTGTAAACATTTGAAGTCTCCACTTTTTTTTAATTGACTGTAGTCTAGACATGATTTGTCTCACTGAGCAGCCCGAGACTCTCCAAGAACACCTTACACTTTACATAATACCTACTTAAAGTTCAATAACAGCATAAAAAGGCCCAAAAAAAAACAAAACAAACGAAGACTGCGAATATTTAGAGATATTTTGTGTAACAGGAAAATTAGTAAGGGCAGGAGTTGCCAAGGGAAATAACTCCCGTTTTGACGAAGAGTGTTCCAGTACTGTATTAAACGTGAATATTTATCAACATTTATAAATAATTAGCAATACCACAAATAAGTCGTTACATAAGTTAAACAAAATAGCAAATTTATTGTATATAATATTATTTGTTTATCTAAAAAAAACAATTTATTCCTCCATTCTTTTATTTTGGCAATTATTAACATGGAGCATAAATGGTAACAGGCTGATTCGGACCATGGCTGATTCGGACCAAGCTGATTCGGTCCAAATTACGGGCTGATTCGGACCAGATTTCTGGCTGATTCGGACCAGATTTTTGGCTGATTTGGACCATGTGAAATATCAATAGGTTTCGTCTGAGATTTAAATGTGTCACTTACATTTGTTTAAGACACGATATTTCACATTATTTCCCAGGTACGTTGAGCAGTTCAAATATGCATTTAAGGAATCATTAACTTCCATTTAAGAAATCGATCATTAAATTGTATGCATATTGCTGGGGACAAAAATTGCAGCAACATTTATTCATATTGATCTGAGTTTACAATATGGTAGGGTTATACCTTTGCTAGATGTATGATGAATTTATTTATATTGTCTATTTTGCTATATACTAATAGCACTATATAAAACATAAATTTGCATAAAACAACAGATGTCGTAATGGCTCATCAATTTTTAGATCAAAAAAAATATTTTTCAGTATCCACAACAAGTTGAAATAAACTAGTTGAAACAATATAAACTTAAATGTTTAATTCCAGTAGAAACAGCCATGTAAAACTTTTGCAAACATAACCGTTTTTCTGTTTTATTTGTTTGTCTTGTCTATGTTTTGTATTTGCTTTTGAAAAGTGACCCATTAAGAGTCGAAAGCGCTCAGGTTAGTTAGATACTAATTTTGCACTGTTCGTTGTCAGTTTATTGCATATATATATATATATATATATATATATATATATATATATATTCTTTATTTTGGTTGAACAAATCGAAATGCTATAGTTAATATGGAGTTTGTTCTGATTTCGGTTAGAAATTTGCTAGCAATTGTCTTACGTAAAAATTTAAAAGCCGAATATCAACTTTTTATATGCTCTTAGTATGTCTGCAAAAACAGTAATAACTACCAAACTAAATAATGTG
Source organism: Unio pictorum (assembly GCA_030141615.1). Classification (NCBI taxonomy): domain Eukaryota; kingdom Metazoa; phylum Mollusca; class Bivalvia; order Unionida; family Unionidae; genus Unio; species Unio pictorum. Next base: position 2,029,319 of record JARLTB010000101.1, read on the forward strand.
TGTGTTACATGGTTTTTCTTATAATAATTCACATGGTCAGAATCAGCCAGTCATCTGGTCCGAACCAGCCCGTAATTTGGGCTGAATCAGCTATGGTCCGAATCAGCCACGGTCCGAATCATCCAGCATTCGCATAAATAATTTAAATAAAGGAAACGTATGGTGCATTGCCATTTAATGAGCAAATTGTGTAACAAATATCGATAAATAAAATGAGATTTGATGCATAAGAGTTCGTTTCCGTTGATTATCGGAAATAGGGCCATCAATCAATACTTTAAATCATCGATAGTAATAATGTATGTGTTTTCTTTTCTTTTTTCAGCTTCTTGGTACGTTTTTGGTTCGAATACATATATGCAAAATTGGGGGTATCTTGAGGTGTCCTGGTGTGTCTTGGGGTGTTTGTAGAGACCGAGGAACATGTAACACATCTTGGAAATGGACTGGAATGGTAACCGATATGCAAGATTAAAATGAACTGAAGAAAGATTTTAATGCACTATTAATTCTTCTTTTTTAGAAACATATAAATTGAGACTTTTATTAGTTTATAACAATGTTGAAAGTGATGAATTCTTTACCAAAGTTTAACAATATTAAACTTTTGATTTGTGATTTAGATTTTTAACAATTTTTCAGACATATCGCTATGTAGACCAACAAATTGTTATCCACCTTCTTTTTCTGTGTGTGGCAGTTTAAAGACTTACGGTACCAATTCAACTCCCATAGTAAACATATGGAAACACAATCATATTCAAAATTCAGTAACTTAACATTTCTGGGTGCTAACGATCAGACCTATATTTCTCCATGCACAACTATCCTTGGTGCAAGTTTCTGTGTGGAGAACGCATATGAGCCGCAGCATTTTTTTATATATATATATCTACATGAACATACATCACAATTAATTTTACTATATGGTCTCTACATTTATTTCTCAGTATTGACCTCTCCACTGTATGACAATCAATACAGTTAATTTGTTAATCTAAAATACCTCCAAAGATGACTTCACGGTGAGGTTCTTGTCAATGGTTCACTGGCATTTTTTTGAGAGGCTGCATTGTAAACAGAGCAACATGTAAACAAAACACAGATTTCACTTCCAGATCATCACCAAGGCCTTATTACTCCCTGCACTTTCGCCAAAATACACTCAGACAACCACTCTCTGAGCTCATATTCTCAAGAATAAACATTTACCTTTAAATTCCTACCAAAAATGCATCAATATAACTCTTTTATCACCACCAAAATGAGAGAGGAAACAAATGTTCTAAAATAAGACTTGAACTACATTCGTAGGTGCTGGAAATACTAAATGTGATGTGATTCCACGTGTGCATGAAACACGTTATTGACTCTGCACCAAATAAATCAAATGCTATGCTATGAATCTGGTGCTACTTTCATTATTGAGTACTCCTAAGTTCAATCTAGTCTAACCAATTATGGACCACTAAACCAGTATATACTCTATTATTTGTAGACTGGTTAACATTTCTTCCATATAAATAGTACCATGTGTCCTATAACCAGATTTGATTATTTTTATTGAAAAAGATGTATTTTACTCACTGATATTGGAGCAGAAATAAAAGAAAGAATTACCCATGATTGTGCAAAGATATTTGTGTAATAGAATTTTATGTGATACCACTGTATATAGCTAAATTGCATCAGCATTACATATAGCTATGTTTTAATGTACTTATTATTGGATTATTCTTGTTATTAAAATAATTGTTTTCTGCATTTGTATCTTCATGTTATCTTTCTATGGCATGTTGCAAGCTACACAAAAGAAACACAAACATGCTGATATTAACAAGTATGACATCACTGGGTATCACATTACACAGTGCCTTGTTTTTTCATCTCTCACTGACTATAATACAAGGTTTCAATTTCAAAATTGCATTTCTCTTCTTGCTGGCTCTCAAAGAAACAAGATGCAGTAGATCCCTATTCATATCAACCAAACCAAACAAAGTGTGCCACATGAAATGTCAAAATGATAAGAGGCCATTGCCCTTCTGTGACTAAGACAAATACACATACCCATGAAGCATCAAGAGATGCTGACATTCCAAAATTATTTGAACTAATCAACACATATGACTCATCACCTCCAAATCTTAACAAAAAGCTGATGAAAACTTCCATAAGATTTATTATACAGAATAATAAATAGCTGAGTGCTACTTTTTAGTATAAAACTATTGCATATGTTGAGGAAGCAAAGAATAGACAGTAATTTCTTCAAGCCTGGCAATGTTTGCCACAACAAGGAGATAAAATTTGCATGAGTACATCCTGAGGTCTGCTACATAATTATAACAAAACACAAATTTGAAAAGCTATCCAAAGTTCTTATAATGCTGATATTGGAGATGGAGAGCCTGCTGACAAACTACTGCGGCCCATGCTAAGAAGTAAGCTGGAGGTGGGCAAGTCCGTGTTTCTATGCAATATTCAAACACTGATATAACTTATCACTGCATAAACTACTCAGTAAATTTAAGTAACTAAACTGAATTGAATATTAAAGTTGTCTAATACATAAATCTATACCTACATTTACCCAAAATTCATATAAAGTTTTTTTTTTAAACGCCTCAAAATCCTATTGTGGCTATTTTCCTTTACAAGAAGTTCTTTACTTTTCAATATAAAACTGAATAAATGCATAAATTATTTATATTATTTTTAACTACAGATAGGATAAGCTCTCAAAAGATATTTTTACTACAATTTTATGTTTCATTATTAACCAATTAGACTACCAAACCTGTATATACTCTATTATTTGTTCATCAATTTCTAGACTGGTTCACAGTTCTTCCATATAATTAGTACTGTGTGTCCTTAAAGTGAAGTCTAGTACTGCGGAATCATGCCGTAGACGTGTAGCATCATGTCCTACCCAGTTACATTTATATTGACACCAGTCCGACCAAAGAAAACAAATTTACTTCTCATTATTTGGACATCTGTTCATTCTATCCTTAATAACATATGTTTAAACAGTTAATAGATCAATATTTAAACTATCATAGAATGTTTTTTTTGTAATAATCAGTAAACATATTCTTAGAGAAGCCGTAGTTGTATTTGTGACTCATTATATGTGACTCATACTGGATAATGGAAGCTGAACACTTCTGACAATTCTGATGCCTTTGTAGTAATAAGTAAAAAGTGAAACAATAATGTATATTTATAACTTTTATTCTGAATGGTGAACATTTTGCACTTCCGACAGTTTTGATTGACAAATGCTTATTTTGTTTGTTATTTATGCATATCTTGTGAATGAGCTGTATGTTGCAATGAATTAAAAGCTGGCATTCTTGTAATTCCACATTATTAATGTTTTTTGTGTCAAATAAGGGGGTAAAAAAAATGAAAAGATCTAATTCATGCAAATCCAACCTGCATAAGAGCTAGCAGTCCCTAGTATTATCAGGTCAACTCATTCCAAGAGAATGTTCTTTTGTGAATGTAATTAAACTATCCTTAATTAGCATACTCATTCACAGATGTGATCATAGATAGAAATACAGCCAAGCTAAATTAATACTTGATAAAATAAAATTCTGGTTGACATATACCGGTATACGTTCTATCAATGAGAAGTTAGTTTTCAGAATTTGTGGTTAACTTGTAATTCATGAATTGGCACTTGGATATATTTCCTTATGTTTCACTATTACTTGCAACGAAATCATGACATCAATATTTTACTAATAGAAAAATTTTAAAAATTGAATTTCGACATTGAATGCAGTTGTATGACCTAAATGTTTCTTCTTTTTTTAATAAAAGGAATATTGTTTGATTGTGAAGTTGAATCAATAAGTAGACTGATTTCTTGATTTTGTTATTCTTCCATTGCATTTAACAATGGGGGTGCTCTACAGATATGAAATTCTGAGAATGTGGTGGGTGTAAGGTGAAGTTGTTTACATAAAATTTGCAACATGCACAGTAGAGAGAATGTTGATACATCTCTGTGACTTTTATGTACTGTGGCAGAAATTTCATTGGATATTGTATTTGTAGAAATTGTAAATGATCTAAGCTAACTCAAATGACTGTTCCTCTTTGTTATAAAAAAATCAGCCTGAATTAGTCTTAAGAATGCTATCTTTAGCAGTTATTAAAATAGAGGAAATGAATTTTGTCAGACTAGACAATAACAGCTCCAGAGAGTGCAATGAATAAATTACCAAATATATAAAATTTATTTTTAAAAATGTATATGCTCTTTTTTTTTCTTTCTTTTTTTTCTTTTACAATTACCTCAAGTCAAGAATGTGAAAATGTCTAAACAAAGCTAGCAGCTTTATTTGAGAATTACACATTTGAAGTAAGGCCAAGCTGTAAAATTCTATAACCCATATTACACCTATCATATACCAAAATAAATGGAATTAAAGGTTTTTTTAATTATACCTAAAATATACAATGTACTTTTTAGCCAAATATAAGTGAGGACAACCAGTGAAATTCTTTTTCTTTAAACTTCTGACCTTGCAAAATACGTAACTGGTAAACGCCACCTTAATAGTAGAGAGCAAAGCAAAAATTTGTGAATCAGACTACTAAAAAAAAAATCCATAGGGCAAGGCAAACAAGCCTTGGGTCCCACCCTTTCAGCAAATCAACACCGCAATGCAATTTTGTTGTGCTTGGGTCTTACAAGCTGCCATTGGTCCCACACATCCTATGGCCGGGCCTGCATAAAGCACACGAGAAGGATTGTTAAAACCAGTTGGAATTATTTTATAAAAGCAGTTGGGCATCTGGAAAATAAATGTCATTTTTACATACAAACAAATAACTGTTATAGACAAAGTGCTTTATTGACTATTATTTAAAACGTGATTTTATAACTAGTGTTCAGCCATTAAACAGACCATTTTGCTCCCAGCGCCCTACCCCTACCCCAAGTGGTTTTCTCGATGTTCAGTGAGGATGGCATCTTTACATGTTGTTATGGAGGTCTCTCAATAGCTCGCGCCCTCATTTATTGTTATGACTATGTTTTTGGACCCCTTGTGTGCAACGGTCTTGAAACCTGGCTTAACTATTCTCTGTGGAGATGGTGAAGTCCCCCCTCCGAATAGTGACTGCAGCATCTACTGAAAAGATAGGACTTATGGGAATCTACGCGCATTACTTTTGGAAGAAAAAAATAGCATAACAAGTAGAGGCCGACCGAATGTGATTTTCTGGCTTCGGCCGAAACCGAAACCAAACCGAAAGTTAAAGATGAGCTTTCGGCCGAAACCGAAAGATGTATAACCCAGCAAAAGATTTAAAAGCTATGTTGCGAAACTAAATCAAAGATGCATAATACTCAAGTATTTTGTAATCCAGAAATAATCAATACGAGCCTAAACTTGCAGTCTTGCAGTAACAGTTGTTAAATAGCTGTTCGTTCAGCGTTCATTGGTTAGTAGTTGAATCCAAACGAATGTTGTAGTTCAGAAACAAAAGTTTTTCTGCATTTTCGCCCAGTAGGTTGCTGCGTCGGTCAGCATACAGCTGCCCTGCTGCACTGAACAACTGCTCACTTGCCACACTGGTGGGTGGTGCAGACAAGTACTTGCGAGCAGCGGATTCCAGAAGTGGGTATTGACTACAATGCCAATACGCATATATATCCGTCATTTGAGGCAGACGTGGCTCCTTGAGGTAACTATTTAACTGTTGTTCGTACAGCGGCATGTCATTATTTTGACTTCGACTGTCATTAGTTTCTGATAGATCGATATTATAAGACTGACTGTCATGCGCAGCCCACAGATCCACCTCCTCTTCGGCATCGGACGCCTCGCTGTTCTCAGGTTTGGACTCAACGCTGTCAGTTGATGAAGCTGCGGCTGGCGTACTGACATTACTCATAGCATATTCTTGAACCGAACGTAAAAAATCCAGAACTACTTTCGTTGCTACCATTTTCTCTTGCTCGCTGAAGTAAGTATCCTTGAAGATTGGATCATTCAGCGTGGCAGCAAGAAAGAGTGCTGAGGAACCAATATAAGAGAATCGATGATACATTGCATCACGCAGCGACGCTTTCATCTGCTTCAGGCCCTGATCTGCTTCTGTAGTAGTTTTCAGATTAAAGACGAGCGGGAAAACCAATGAAATGCATGATTCATCAGCACAAATGTCCAATGTTGCTGTGTAGAATGGTTTTAGAAGTTTCGCAATTCTTCCAGCCAGTTCCCATTCTGCGTTCGAGAGGCTGTCAATTCCGCCTCACTCTACGCTAAACAGATTAATTGCCTTGCTCTGTTCGACCAGACGCTCCAGCATAAGATAGGTGCTATTCCATCTCGTCTCAACGTCCTGCAGTAACGAGTGTGATGGGTCTTTCATCGTGAGTTGATGTTCCATGAGATGACGGCAAGCCTGCTCACTATGCTTAAAGTGGGCAACAATCTTACGAGCTTTTTTGATGACAACTTGTACTGATGTTTGCGTAAACAGTGCATCATGCAGAACTAACTGTAAAGTATGGGACACGCAGCCAATATCATGACACTTTTCATGTTCGCGGCATTGTCTCTTACTCCAACGTGAATCTTCTCGGCTATCCCCCATTTTGCCATGGCTTCCAGAAGTTTCGATGCAAGATAATTTCCATCATGGTCTTGTTCCAGCACCATCGCACTCAAGATAACTTTACGCCGCACATCTGCATGAATGAAATGAGCCATGAAGCTCAGCAATGAGCATGATTTCGTTGGATTGCTCCATCCATCTGTTGTAAACGAAATCCGTGTAGCCTCTTGCAGTAGATTTGCGACGTGTTTCACGACTTTGTCATATGTGGCAGGCATAAGCGTTGTTCTGTAATATTTCTCGCTTTTGACGTTATAACAACGAGTGCTCAGTGGATCACCAATGTTCAATCTTTTGAATCCATCACATTCAACAATTGAATAGGACAACATGTCAACAATGATTAAGTCCATGATGCACTTATCAATTCGCTGAACAGATACATGGTCTTCAGGCCAGATCATTCTGCTCTCAAACATTGACGTCAACGAGGGCTGGACAAAATTCGGTAGTGCATGTTTCATTACTGTCTCCTCTATCTTCTTTTTTTTTGCGGCACGCTCTGCTTCGTCATTCATGGCCATCTTCAAGTACGTGCCATGAAGCTCCTTGTGGCAGCTGTGGCCAGATGTCCTTTCAAGCCTGAAACTGTTTGCACTTTGCCTTACTTGCATCTGCCTCAACTTTTGTGAAATACTTCCACACCACATTCTTCGACATTCTTTAACGATGATTTACAATTTTTATACGGATTAAGTGTTATATACGTTTACAGACGAACAGCCTTACATGTGCCGCTGCATAAGCAGAGTGACAGTTTGTCTCTTGACGTTCTGATAGTCGACCGAAAGCTTAAATCACTTTCGGCCGAAACCGAAACTATGCCGAAAGTGGTCATATGGGAACTTTCGGTCCCGAAACCGAAACCGAAATTTGGTCGGTCTCTAATAACAAGCGATTATGTCAACATCAACATATTTTTCAACTAAAACTCATCTACACAAAATCTAAAGCCCTCATTGTTATCTCACTTTGAAATAACTCAATAGAAAGGCAAAGATGTGTTGATCGCCTAATTGCATATTGATGTGGTGGTTCCAACAACTATAAACATGGAAGGTAGTGTAAAAGACTTGTATAGAGTTGGTGTCATCACATATAAACAGGCATTTGAACAAAACCTATATAGTTTTTTATTTTTAAAAAAATACACTATTCAATTTATTAGAGTGCAAAAGTTTGTTTAAATTTGACAGCTCGATAAATATATTTGAAAAAAGTATGGGTTGTCAAATATAAAAACCAAATGCATCAGTTAAATGTACCTTATGCTACTAATTCTGACTTATAGCGACTGCTGCTCACCATAATCTGAGATTGAGGCCAACCAAAATTGGGTTTCGGTTTCGGCGCCAAAATGGCAAATGGCCTCTTTTGGCATGGTTTCGGTTTCAGCCGAAGCAAAAAACTAATGTTGACTTTCGGTCATCAGCCGAAGATCTATTTTAACTTTCAGAATGCAATGCTAGTGCTGCATCTATTACTCTGCTTGTCGATCGGTCAGTTAGCGCTAGGCAATTTGACATCTAGCGAAGTCATCTTACTGCAGTCTCTGATTGATTATTTCTAGATTCGTTTTTAATTAGTGTAGCATTGCATCATAACCCATGTCTATTTAATAAATCTTGTGTTCGGCAACTTCGGTGTATCTCTCAGTTTTGGTTTCAGCCAAAGGTGTAGTCAAACTTTCGGTTTCGGCTGAAAGTCAATTTATAACTTTCGGTCTGGTTTCGTTTTCGGCATAAACCAGAAATTTAGTTTCGGTCGGCCACAAATCTGGGACATGCACTCACGAAACGTATGTGGTTTTTCAGATGAGTTAAAAATGCCCAAGGTAACTTGCAGATGTAACATTCAAGTTTCTCCCCACCCCCGGCTCAAAAAAATTTTTAACAAAATTAAAGGGGTTCGTGTTGTTGTGTTGTCAAGTGTGACATAAAAGTCTGAATTAAGGGGCCTAACCCACAAATTGTCATAAGTTATGGGTGTCAACGAGTACAATACATGGTCATGTTGTTGCAAATGGGGTCATCAGGCTGTAATAACTTGTTCTTATAAATTTACGCATTCATTCCCCTCAAACCGCATGTCATACGTATCAAGAAATTAGCGGGTACTATGCAGTAGAATCGAGAATAGTGTGTCAAGCAAATCTACACTTTACAAATGGCTTTCTGACCATCAAAATGCCCGTAATGTAGAATACGTTACAGCGGACTCAACTTTGTTGGTATCCGTTATTCTCGAGAGACGACGGAAGTGCACCCATGAAAGATGTCCCGGTTGGTGGTTGTTCAGCATCTGTAGTGGCTTGGTTATATAGCCCAACACAGGCGTGACATTCCTTGCTGTTCATTAAAGCCGAGTCTGGTTTGTGTTTGAGCTGCTTCTTCTTCCTCTTAAATCGCTTTTCATCAGCTAGCAAGCGTAGTTTGTCATCACCTGCATTCAAACTAGTGATCAGACAGTGATCACAGCTTGTCGCCATCTGGACCTGTCTAGAGCCAGCACTTCTCAGGTGTTGACACAGATGTCAAGGGCTTTCATGTCGCACTTGAAGACTTCATTGAAGTGGAGATGTGGGCGTCCGATCGACCTTTAGCCAGACGCAAGTTCCGAATAAAGGTCTTTGGAGATCGGTTGGCGGAGGAGTGTGACGATGCATGGAATCTTGGCACGTTCAAGCACCTAGTTGTTTGTTACTCGATCACATCAAGTGATCCCGAATATGCGTTGTGATATCGCATGTGAAAGGCGCGCAGTCTTTTCTCTTGTGAGGTGTACAGAGTCCATGTTTCACTGGCATACATGAGAGGGGTTAACATGCAGACACGGTATACGGAGATCTTAGTGTTCAGTGTCAGCATACTGTTGTTCCACTCTCTGCGACAAACTGGAGAATCTTGTTGATGCTTTTCCAATCCGCTTGTTGAGCTCAGCAATGATAATAGGTTGTTGGTGATGGTAGCCGAGGTACGTGAACTGACGTACTACCTCAAGTTCGTAATTGTTGATGCTAATGCTTGGGGAGTTGGGAGGGGGTACGCATTCTGAGTGATCACGTTTGTTTTATTTAGGCTGATAGTCAACCCAAACTCACCCCATGCTTTAGCAACGTGGTCCATCAGATGCTGTAACTCAGCTTATGTGTGAGTGGCTAGGGCAACAATGTATGCGAAGAGCATGTCCCTGATGGTAGCTTCGCGCACTTTGCTTTTTGCCTTTAGTCGTGCCAGGTTGAATAGTTTGTCATCTGATCGCGTGTGCAGGTAGATCTCTTCTGTGGACGTCCCAAAGGCATGCTTGAGCAGAATAGCTAAGAAGATACCAAAGAGTAAGTGGGGTAGGACGCAACCCTGTTTCACTCGGCTGAGAATATTGAAGGGATCGGACGTTGAGTCATCGTACTGCACAGTGCCTTTAATGTTTTTCTGGAAGGACTGGATCACGCTTAGCAGTTTTAGAGGGCATTCAATCTTTGCCATGATTGTGAAGAGTCCGTCTCTGCTGACCAATCGAACGCTTTGGTGAGGTCTATAAAGGCCAGGAAGAGGGGTTTGTGCTGTTCTCTGTATTTCTCCTGCAGTTCCCTGACGGAGAAAATCTTGTTGATTTTGGACTTCTTTGTGCGGAACCCACACTGCGACTCTAAATGCGTTCTGTCAGCAAGCGTCTGCAGTCTGTTTAGGATGACGCGTTCGAAAACTTTACCCATAATGCTGAGAAGGGATATGCCCCTGTAGTTGTTTCAGTCACTTCTGTTGCCGTTGTTCTTCTACAGGGTTACGATGTTGGTGTCTTTCATGTCCTGAGGCATTGCACCCTCTTCCCAGCACAGAAAATTCCTGCAGGTGTGTACGCAGCACACTGGAGCCGCACTTGATAACTTCTGCTAGAACGCCATCCTTCCCTGGGGCTTTACCGAAGGAAGGTTTCTTTAAGGTCGTCCTTAGTTCTGCCACAGTAGGTTTCTCGTCCAGTTCCGCCATTAGCTGGAGGTTTTGAATGGCGTTGAGAGCGTTGTTGGTGACGTGGTTCTCTCTGGAGTCCAAGTCTTAGTAGTACTGCACTCAATGCTCCATCTGCTTGCCCTTGACGTGGATGGTATCACCTGAGGCTGACTTCAGTGATTATATCACTTTTTTCATGGGACCCATTGCTTTCTTTATGCCATCGTACATGGCTCTGATGTTTCCAATATCAGCTGATGACTGGATGCTCTGAGAGAGCTGTAGCCAGTATTCACTGGTGCACTGCCGTGTTAACCTCTGTATTTTGCTTCTAGTAGACCTGACTGCCTGTAGAGTCCTCTGGCAGGGGGATTCGTTGGTATTCCATGTAAGCACTGTGACCCTCTTCTATGATTGGCGTGAGTGTGGCGGAGTTAGGCTCAAACCAGTTGTTGTTCTTTAACTGGTTTTTTTTAACAAAGATCCAGGTGGTTGTGCAGTACACAGTCTCTCTGATGAGATCCCATCTCTCTTTGGCACTGTTGTTGGAAGGTTCTGAATTAACGTCTTGGAGAGACCATACGTGAATTCCTCAGCCTTATCTGGATATGACGTCTTGCTCACATCAATGCGTGTCTTACCCTCTTGACTAGAGCGGTGTATCTTCTTTGGCTGCAGCTTCATTTTGCAGCACACCAGTGAGTGGTCAGAGTCGCAGTCAGCACTGTGGAAGGTACGAGCAATAAGCACATCCTTCGTGGCAGACCGTCTCGTAATAATCAAATCCAGTTGGTGCCAGTGTTTGGACCGGGGATGCCTCCAAGACACTTTATGCTGTGTCTTTGTCTGAAAGAATGAATTTGTGATGCTGAGGTACGAGCACATCTTTAGGAGTCGCTGTACGTTCTCATTCATCTTTCCAATTCCACACTTGCCAAGACAGGAAGGCCAAGAGTCATGGTCAGCACCCACAAAAGCATTGAAGTCGCCCAGTAATATAAAGTTCTCTTTGTTAGGAATTTTGTCAATGAGCGAGTTTAATATATCGTATAATTCATCCTTGGTATCTGCGGTAGTGCTTAGTGTGCGATACTAAATGCTATGCAGGTTTGCATGGTTCTACAGTATTATCCCCGGCAGAGAGTTCTTAACGGCAAATCCAACACCCAACTTTCTGGCTTCGTCAGCGCTCTTTCCTTGCCAGAAGAACGCGTAGTTCTCTTCTCTGAGGGACATGGAATCTTATAGCCGTGGCTGCTGTAGTGGGGCGATATCGACCCGGAGCCCAGTAAGTTCGTCATTGATGACTGAAGTCTTTCGTACATCGCTGAATGCTTGGAGATCATCTCAGAGTCCAACCAGCATGATCCGGATATCCCAAGTACATAGCGTTAGAATTGGAGGTTTCCTTGTTTGTTTTCGTTTGTTACTTGTTGGTGCAATAGTTGCATTCCGCCTTGTCAGGTATTCGCGTACCTTGAGCCTTTTGTATCCAGTAAGGCAGACGAACTGTGGCGAAACGTTCGTTTCCTAATTTTTTTCTTAAACCTTTTTTTTATGTATATCTTGCATAGTATGTACCTGTTGTTTGAAGAAAAACAACTTGTTAAAACTTGTTATGTTGGGTCGAATTGTCTTTCAAGTCGTAACGAATTGTCTTAAGTTGTAATAATGCATGTTTAAGGAAAGATTGGCTGTCCATCAAAACCTGTTTGACGATGGTTCATTGCAATAATTTAACGGCATCTGAGAGTTTAATCCAAGATGTATGTTTGATTTGTGTTCTCATTATCTGTCATCCTCAAGGGCGCTTCACTCAACTGTAAAATGGTCATTATGATCTTTGACTTTCTCACCTAGATATATTACTAAAGGTCACTGTAAATCAAGTTGCAATGTCTCGCATAAATTCATTAATTTTGGCAAAGTTGAAGATTAAATAAATAAATAAATAATAATAATAATGGCGTTGTATAGCGCCTAATTTTTAGAAGCTCTGAGCGCTTTACACATATAATGATATAAATACCCTCAACCCACCCACCCAACAAAAAAAAAACAACAAAAAACAACCAAGCAGCATGAAATTCGAAAACAATAAAACATTCTAAAAATATTTAAGGTTGGAAACATTATTAGGTCTTTGAGTTTGTTCTTTAAGTCAAGAAAGGTGAGTTTTAAGAGTATTCTTGAAAAGGATCACTGTGTCTTGGTGTCTAATTTCATTGGGCAATTCATGGGAATAATTAGTATACGATTGTCAGAAGAGGAGCATAAGTATCTTGCTGGTGTGTGCATATGGGTGAGGCAGATAGGCATGATGTACTTGAGTCCGCCACTGAAACGTAGCAACAAGAACAAATTTTGTGTTTGATTCTGGATCGAATGGATAGCTAGGTTACAGAGCATCGCTGAGGTGTGCTCTGGTCGTGGTATTCAAAGGATGATCCGATCAGCTGTGTTTTGAACTTTTTGAAGTTTCTGGAGTAGACTTTGAGGCGAACCAGACATAACTGAGTTATATTAGTATAGTATTGAAAGTACAAACGAACACACGCGTATTTTATTGGCATCAACTGAAGATATTTGTGAATGGAGCTGATGCGTTTCAGCTCAACCACATTAAGGTTGTATAGTGAATGCCAAATACATGCTGGAGACGGTGAAGTAATATATCATGGTCTACTGTGTCAAATGCTGCAGAAAAATCAAGGAGGGCGAGAACTGTAATCTTTCCGCTATCCAAAGCAGAGAGAATGTCATTAAATACTTTCAGAAGAGTACTTTCTGTACTGTGGCAAGGGCGATATGCAGACTTACATTGCTAAAAAGACTGTTTGAATTCAAATGAGATACATGTTGGGTTAGCACAACATTTTCTACGATGGTTTTTATATGAACGAGAGATTAGAAACTGGCTGGGTGGTAGTTCTTTAAATTGTTATGGTCGAGTGTTGGTTTCATCAGCAGAGGCTTTACAATTGCAGTTTTGAAAAATGATGGAAATTTCCCAGATGAGAGAGGTATTGATAACATCAGTTAGACAATGCTATATTGGATATAATCACTCATTCAGCAGTGATGCTGGAATTGGATCAAGTTCACATGACTTTGGTGCACTCTTTATCACGATTGTCCGTAATAAATCCATAGAGACAGGTTTTCGCTATATAAGGGTGTTTCCCATCTTCCCTGAAGCAGCCGTTGACATAGCATGCACACTGGTGCAAAATGGGTATATTGACTCTGATGAAAGAAAAGCTGACTACGGACAGAAGGACATATTGTTCTGTTACACACACACACACACACACACACACCAGAGGTGTAGCTGGGGGGGGGGAGCAGGGGGGTACATATGTCCCCGGGCGCCAAGGTACAGGGGCGCCAAAATGAGGCTTGCAACGTTACATTATAATAAGTAAACAAGGGTAATAAATCGGTCACAAGATCGCAGGGGCGCCAATTTTATAGTTCGTCCCGGGGCGCAAAATATCATCGCTACGCCTCTCACACACACACACACACACACACACACACACACACACACACACACACACACACACACACATATATATATATATATATATATATATATATATATATATATATATATATATATATATATATATATATATATATATATATATTGATTTCTTCTCCTAATATTCATCAAAACTGCCGAATGCTTGCTTACAATCCAAAATTATCAATTGGAACCAGTTAAATTCTTGTTAAAAGAAGTTGTAATCCTACGTAATTGATTTGAGTCTTTCGAAGTTTAAATTTTAACAAGTACTTTTATTTTGATAGTGTATTAACATGGGTTCAAAGTGTTGAAAAGATGAACATTCAAGCCTTGAAATTTCAAATGTTTTCCTAAGCTAAAAAACATCAGTTTTAATTATTGCCAGAATACCATAGAAAAGATTTGGGCGGCAAGCTGTTACCTTTACCTGATATGTAATCGATTCAAGGCTTGATCCATACACGAGTCGTAAAATCTCTACAATGGAAATACCTGCCTCACTAAAGTACGTGTAGATTGATTTTAAAGGTAAAACGTCAACAAATCAACGTAGGCAAGTCTTGCTGTAGGCGCCACGTTGTATTTGATAAGTGTCATTTCATCAGCTGAACATAAATATATATATATTTATATATCGTGATATAATGAGACGTGGAAATTAACTGCTGTTGCAAGACTCAGGACATCTTATTCCGTTTTTAGTCTGTTAGAAATGGCCATGAAAATCAATGTTTTAAATGCTATTTGCTTGTTTATTGGATCATACGTGGTAGGGTAAGTAAAAGTTATTTGTATTATTTCTTTTATACTTAAAGACCAAATTTAATGTTTCTTACCGTAAATATTATCAGCATCTTTTTATGTTTTCACATTTCAAGGTGTCTTCTTGGGTATTCATATAATTATATATGTTGCAAAGCGCATATAGCTTCTAAAGAATAGTTGCTATACAAAGTTTTCATTAACAATATATATATATATATATATATATATATATATATATATATATATATATATATAGATAGATAGATAGATAGATAGATAGATAGATAGATAGATAGATAGATAGATAGATAGATAGATATATAGATAGATAGATAGATTGATAGATATACACACACAGGGACAGAAAGAGATTGGGATACAGCGATGTGTGTGTGTGTGTCTATATATATATATATATATATATATATATATGAAGTTGATTTTTAATTTACCATTTTATTTTCCAACCTTGCTGACGGTACTTGTTCATTGTGAGAACGTTTGGACCCACAAAATCAAAGTATTCTTAATTTATTTGTAAAAGAATCAAAGTTCTATCATTTAGATGTAGAGTCATGAATCCGACCTCTGTGTACGAGTTTCATACCTTAAGCCCATCCAACTTTAAATCTACTAATCTAACTGTTGGGTAAATATGATAGACTGACATTGTATGTGAGAAGTCCTGTCCCTGTCTCAAAACATTGTACCAAAATTGTGCAAGCAAATTTTAAAATCGATTAATCAACCGGTCATTGAATCCCCTTCCGAAGCATGGAAAGATGCAGACAGAGTATCGGTAAAGAAAAACTATACTCATGAACTGGAAGACTCGACATCATTCTGATTCAACTCCGAATTGTAAAACAAGTTCAATATGGCATTCGTGGTGGCCATGTTGGATGTAAGATTTACATTAGTTCTATTTAGAATCAACTGGATATCAAAATAAGTTTTTGTTTTTTGTGTGAAAGCAGCGCATCAATATGGTCACTCTTTCAGGATATGTTGCAATTACAAGACTTTAAAGATGGCCGCCCTTTTCATTTGGAATCAGCTACACTTTGGGATAAATTTGTTTAAAGTTTTATAGCAGTTCTCCGCATAGTTTAAAACAGGTTATTTCACAATGTCTGCTAGTCAATGATCAAAAGGGATAAATATTATAGCTGTCCCAAAGACTGAATAGTTAGTCGCTTGCTTAAATACTTAAAAAGCTTTTGTCTACCATATAGCTATTACCATGACCAATTTCGATTTTTTTAAAAAAAAAATCATATTATCCTATATTGGTCGAATTATATTATGTCTTCATTGTTTTCAAACCGACTTTATATTATTTTCAACTATTAACTTCCATCAATAGTTTGAAGGTGTGATGCATTATGCCAAGGCAGATCACTTGAGATCTCTTTGCAAGATGTGACATCTTAATTGCAATAAGCACCATAGATAATGACTTTCGTCTCATTAATACTTCAAGGCTTATTTTACCTCAAATTAATTCCTTAAATACAGCGATACAGTGGTAACCGAATGTTATTTTCAGATAGTTTGCATCATTGACATATTTTTTAAAGAAAGTTACAAAATTGTCTTGGAAATACAAGTATTGTCTCTTTTGAGAAAACGTATTGCAGTCAACGAATTTCATTGTAGAAATATGTCACCCATGTCCTCTATCATAAAATACGAGTATATATGACCGCTGAAATGTTGACACTACTATACAATATTTTCAATCACAATTTTCTTCTTTCTTTTTTAATTTATCTCGTTTGTTTTATCTACAATACTGGCATTACGTTTGTTGAACAAAATTATAGTGGAGACGTCCTTGGTGCACTTAGGACATTTCATTTATAATTGAAGCAATACTGCTTATTCGTTAATGTTTTAAAAACTAGTTTATCTTCAATCTTAAGTTGAGTGTATATCTGGGTATTTTGTACTTATATGCTTTCTCTTTTTACAGATCAAACGATCTATGCGATGTACGAATTTGGTACCATAATCTGAAAGCAGACGACATATTTAACCGGGATCTGGATCGAGATCAAATCAAATTGAAGAACAACATCGAGTCTCTGGTTCTCAAGAGTTCTGAAACTGAGACGGCTAAGATGATTGACTGTTATATAATCGAGATGTACAACGAAATGCTGCAAGAGAAATACAAGTATGTTTACAACCGAAATATCAGAGGGGACATAAAACTGGCTGATGAGCAAATGCCAATTGGGAAAGTTACAGACCAAAATATGGTACAAAACGAAAGCAGCAATAATGCAAAAACAGATACATCAGTAGCTGGACAAGTATCAGCTGAAAAGGGAGCAGATGTAAGAGAGAGCTTAAATGAAAGAATTCATGATATTGTTACAGAAAATGAAGCTCATCAGAAACATGACGAATATGATAAATTAGGGAATGTTATTGAAATTGACGAAACAGAGTTTTCCGAAGATGAGGAAACGGTATTTTCAAAAGAATTTGAAATTTATATGCTTGATGTGGAGAATGAGGCAAAAAAATCAATTGTAAATTTAAGCGAACATACCATAAAAGAGCCATTAGTTTCAAATAATCAGAAAAAAACTTCTCATGAGGGAGGTTCCGAAAAGTTGAACATTACGGCGCCAGGCGAGCCAAGCGAACCCAAAGCAGAAACAATGCTAAATGGTGTAAAAATGGAAAAAAGATCAGCGAATAGGATACCATTTGGCGTTTGTAGAAAACGCTATTGCACCAGTATTGACATATTTGATACGCTATGTTGTGAAAACTCAACTGGAGAAAGTAACGAATGTTCTCAGAAAAAGCAGTCTGATTATTTACTTTCGCTGTCAAATTGTTACAGTGGTCTATTCTGTTCCAACCAGTGTTTTTATGTCTTGTCCCCAACCTATTGCATTGTTGGGTATTTGTCTTGGATAAAAAATTACGAAGCCGACACAGAGCGAGGGCAAATCGACATTGCCAAGCTATCTGACCAAGGACCGATTCCACCAGACTCTATCGCTGGAAAATTGGAAAGTTCAACAGAGGGGACGCAAATCTCTGAGGAGGAAAAAGATGAAAAGAAAGTAAGCAAATCAATGCCTGTGGCTCGCGATGGAGACCAACCTAAAGTACGGGATGTTCCAACAGATATCAATACACATGAATTTAATGTACCAAAAGAAACGCATTTTTCAAATAGCAAAGACCGGTTATCTCTGGAAGAAATAGAACTTCAGATGGATAAAAAGACAAGTGAATACGGTAGCAAACTACAAAATCTAGAGCTAATGATTCTACGGCTAGAAAACCAATTACTTTTAGAAACGATGAATAAACAAAACCATTCTTCGACCATAACAAAACTCGAAAATCAGATATTAAGGTTAGAAAATATTCTTTTAAACATGAACAAAAAATACAGTGATCTACATAGTGAAAGTCAAGTTATGAAGGCTCGCCAGATTAAATATTTAGAACTCGAACAAGAAAGGAAAAATGACAAGTATCTTGCTTTAGAGGACAAGAGTGCCCACAATTTTGAAATGATCACACAACATCAGGCCAAGATTATAGAGCTAACAGAGAAGCTGGAAAACCAAACAGAAATCATAAGCAATCTGAAGGGAAGGTCAGAATATATCGAGAATCACAACCGTATGCTTCATCAACTTATTATGAATCAGACAGTGTTCATGTCGCAGATCATGCAGCGTGTGCAAGACCTCTCTGACCAAAATTCCAAGCAGAGAGAAGAGACATCCATACTAAAGCAACAATTGGACATGTCATTGACAAGAAACAAACTGCTGGAACTCAAACAGAAAATAAGCACTTCGGCTGTGTCTGAACATTTTATGGAGCAATTGGATATGTTAGTGTCAGATATCAAGATACCCGATTTTGATAAGAAAACTGCGGCTCAACATCAATTGCAAGGCATCACTAAAAACGACGATGATGATGCAGATGTACATTTTAAAGATTATTTAAATTGGGGAAATTTTTATGAGCAAGTCGTTAACTGGTGTCCATCCGAAAACTATTCAGCTCCAGTGTGTATGTCTAACACTCTATTTAATACGCGATGTCCTCCTTACAACAACCTCATCTGGAAAATGTGCACTGGTAAAGTAACTCAGCAAAACACCTCCAAGACATCCGTTTCAGTGTTAGATAAAAACGATGGCCAAATAGTAAACAGAGAGAGTATTACAACTAATGGCATTGATAAAGACTTGCAAGAAAGACCCATGGATGTGTCAGAAGGTGACAAGAATGTATCAGAACATCGTAAAGAAGATAAGAAACTATCCGCAAACATTGAGACGATCGATGCAACAAAAGCTGGCGATGAACAGAAACTGCAAAAGCCAGTTGGTTCGAAAGTTGAATCCATAGACAAGATAAGTATTAAAGATGATGGCGAGAACAAAACGTTGTTAACA
Source organism: Unio pictorum (assembly GCA_030141615.1). Taxonomy (NCBI): domain Eukaryota; kingdom Metazoa; phylum Mollusca; class Bivalvia; order Unionida; family Unionidae; genus Unio; species Unio pictorum. The sequence continues at coordinate 2,048,659 of JARLTB010000101.1, forward strand.
AACGTGGAAAATCAGCATAAAATTAAGAATGATAAGTCGTCCAACGATGAATATAATTATGTTGGGTCACAAGAGCATATGCAGCATGACGAACAGCAAGAGCATATTGACAAAAATGCCAAAAGATCAGAAGTCCATGAACAGCAAGCGCATATTGACAAAAGTGCCAAAAAATCAGAAGTTCTAGAACAGCAAGAACCTGTTCACTGTAATGTCAAAAGATCAGATGTTCTAGAACAGCAAGAAACTGTAGACAGAAATGTCAAAAAATCAGATGTTCTAGAACAGCAAGAACATGTAGATAGAAATGTCAAAAGATCAGATGCTCTAGAACAGCAAGAACATGTAGATAGAAATGCCAAAAGATCAGATGTTCTAGAACAGCAAGAAACTGTAGATAGAAATGTCAAAAAATCAGATGTTCTTGAACAGCAAGAACATGTAGATAGAAATGCCAAAAGATCAGATGTTCTAGAACAGCAAGAACCTGAGGACAGAAATGTAAAAAAATCTGATGTTCTAGAACAGCAAGAACCTATAGACAAAAATGTCAAAAGATTAGATGTTCTAGAACAGCAAGAACATGTAGATAGAAATTCCAAAAGATCAGATGTTCTAGAACAGCAAGAACATATAGACAGAAATGTCAAAAGATTAGATGTTCTAGAACAGCAAGAACTTGTTGACAAGAATGCCAAAAGAACAGATTTTCAAGATCATTTGGAACATGCAGACAAAGATGCTAAAAGATCAGATGTACTAGAAGAGCAAAAAACTGTTGAAACAAATGTCAAAAGATCAGATTTTGTAGAACAGCAAGAACCTGTAGACAAAGACAAAAGATCAGATGTTGTTGAACAGACAAATGAAGATGCACATAAGAATGATGACAATGCCCGCACACAACGAAAGCCCAAGGAACAGGAGCAAGATTCATCCAAAGGCACAACAGTACCAAAAGGAGGAACTGCACCCAAAGTTGAGGCCAAAAAGGAGAGAAAAACACCTATTTACATGACAGATAAAAAGCAAAGAGAACCCAAAGGTCACTAGAACTTGTACATAATTTGTTACCACAAATCACACAACTTGTTCAATTCTAATTGTCAGGCATTATTATTATTATTATTATTATTATTATTATTATTATTATTATTATTATTATTATTATTATAAACATGACAACTTTTGTGTTTAAACATTTATTTTAGTATAACTGGCAATCAATATAAATTCCAAAGACAACCATATTAAAGTATGGACAAGGAAGTTGTTGTTGTAAGGTTTAACGCAACTTTTCTGTGCAAGATAAGGTATACATGGCAGCTAGTATCAATGGTGGAGGAAGAACCCGGTAAACCACAGGAATTAACCAACCCATCAGAAACTATTGACAAGCTTTCTCACATACCTGCATTGGCAGAGCCCAAGATTCGAACCCATGTAGACAGAGGTGAGATCACAGTGATCTGTAACGGTGAGCGCTTTAGACCAGACAAGGAACTAATATGAACTTAAAGTTACTGGAAATCATTTTCAAGGTGTGAAGGAGTAATATAAACATGACTGAAAACACTAAAACAACGAAAATCAACCTGCAACTACCATTGCGAAGAAACAAAATTCAGCACTTACTACCAGGAAATAGTCCATTTATTTTTAAGACCAGTAAATAATAGTATCTAATTATTAGTCAATAAAATTAAATTACAATTAATAAGTATAAAATGTTAAAAGTTTGTGCTAAAACAATGAAGGAATCAATTTATATGTTATTGATAAACATAAACATAGATAATATTAAAGATATACTTTCTTCAATTTTTATGACAACTATACCAACTATGCTTTATAATAGCTTAGCATATATAAAAAGAATTATGGTTTTAGAATAAGTGATATTTTCATGTAAATTCTTTAAACCAAAATCTGCAAGCTTTTCATTGTGGCTGATTGATTAATTCATTGATTATTCTTGTCAATTTGCTATGTATAAGACAACCATTTGACTGACATTAACTAATTGTCTATTTCAATTAGTATATATACAACAGCCAATTGACTGATATTCACTGTGTATTTCAGATCAGTATGTATTTGAGTTAACTGACTGAAATCAACTGATTGTGTATTTCAAATTGCTATGTAAACAACAGCCAACTGACTGACATTAATTGATTGTGTATTTCAGATTAACATGTAAACATCATCAGATTGGAATGTATATGACAGCCGATTGACTGACATTTATTGATGTATGTCATATTGGTATGTTACAACAGCTGATTAACTGACATTAACTGATTATTTCAGGTTGCTTTGTAAATGAGAGCCACCTGACTAACATTAACTGATTGTGCATTTCAGACTGCTATGAATACATCATCCAAAAGACTGACATTGACTAATTGTGTATTTCCGATTGCTATGTGTACGTCATCTGAATGACATTGACTAATTGATTGTGCATCTGAGATTGATATGTTTACATCACCTGATTGACATTGACTAATTGTGTATTTCATATTGATAAATATACATAGTCCAACTGACTGACATTCACTAATTGATTGTGCATTTCAGATTGCTATGACTATTACATTCTTGGTAATTACAAGGATGGAACCTACAAAATCAAACCAACTGGATCTGCTGAACTGATCCCGGTTTTCTGTGATATGAAGCGAGGAGGCTGGACCATAATACAGAAGAGACAAGATGGTTCCACAAACTTCTTCAGAAAATGGGAAGACTACAAAAAGGGATTTGGGGGTTGGTATTATTATTATATAATTATTCTTTTTCATTTAAATATAGAAGTATGTTTATATGTCATTACTAGTATCTTTCATGCTGGTCCCATATTTACGGTGTAAGTCTTGGGTCAATGTTACTTTGTCAAGTATACCGCTTAATTGTAAAACCATTTGGCATATATTCTATAATTAAACTTTATTTGCTTTTGCATCGTCATAATGGGGTGTGTTACATGTAGCATTGACTTTCCTCAGTTTTAAAGTTCAGTTAATAGTTAGTCATAGTTATTATGCATCTAGCATTTGGGTTGTCTGTCCAGTTATCTGTTAATTATGCTTTATGTTTCTATGTGGCAACTGAAGTTTCAAACAACACATGTTAATCAGACATTCTTTGCACTTACCAGTTTCTCTTGCTCCATGGTCGACCACTCTTGATTTTGAGGTCAGTGGGGAGAAAGAAAATGTCACTGTTACTAAACTTATACTTTTTTTCTGTGTCATAACTTAAAGCAGATGTCAACAAAACTGTATTTTACTATCACTTAGTGTAAAGAAAAACAAGGAAACCATTGCTAATTTTGTGGTCATATAAAGATCTTTGGATATTAAAACAGTGATTCTTCTGTGGTGTTAGCACATAAGCACATTAGAGCTGTCATTTGGAATACATCTGGAGCATATCCTGATCCCTTAGAATTGATAGAACACTTTAGAAATTCATACCATACTGTTATTTTTAATTCTTTCACTTTGTATTTTAGGGAAATAATTGTTTCTGTTTATCTCTTTCTTGTTACCTAGTTTAAGCCCCTAGGACATAATAATATAAGTATATATATATATATATATAGTATAATGAACAATGCCATAAAATGTCTTAATATATATAACATATCTTATAAAGTTTCTGTGTTATTTAGTTAATGAGATATCAAACATTTTGAAAACAAATATCAATTATAAATATTATGAGATGCCACAAAAACATCACAAGATATTTGATAAACTTTTTATGACATCTCATAAAGTTTAAAAGATATCTAAGTGTACACAATATCTTATAAAATAATAACCTTACAAACAAAATCAACTCACATCATGTATTACAAAATGGCTCAAAAAAACTTATCTTAAAAATGTTATGACAGCTTTTAATTTATAATTTATATGGTATTTAATTACATGTACAGCATATCTTATTAAATATGCAAGATATCTTATACAGTGATTATCATACACTGTTTATACTCGCTTACATGTCAAGTAAACAAAAAAATGTAAACACCAAAGATCCAGATCTGCCGTATCATAATGTGCCTGTAAATTAGGGTCTATGTTGTTTGTTTTACTAACAAACCTAACAAACTGCACATAACCAGATTTTGCTGGTGCATTATGCAATGGCAGATCTGGGTCTGTGCAGTTTGAAGCTGGACAGGTCTTATAAGTGAATAAATACAGCAATAGAAAAAATCTACAAGATATCTGTTAACATGTATAGATCATTACTGAGATATCAAGTTTATAAAATAAATACCAGCCTGGATTGACATGTATGGTTTAAATATTATCTCAGTATTATCAGTCTGTGATGCAGTTCTCTTTCTGCTATTTAAATCAAAGATAAGAATAACATTGCTTAAAATCTCCTGATTTTTCATGGCTTAATTGTAGGTCTCTATGGAGAGCATTGGATAGGTAATGAAAATATCCATCATCTGACCAATCAGGACTACTATAGCCTGCGTGTGGACCTCAGGGACTGGGATAAAGAGTGGCGCTATGCAATCTATGAGCATTTTCTTGTTGAAAGTGAAGACAATGGCTACCGTTTGAACATTGATGGCTACAGTGGTGATGCTGGAGATGGTCTTGGCAAGCATGATGAAAGTAAATTTTCTACAATGGATGTGGACAATGATAAAGTTGTCAAGGAGTTTGGTGGTAGTTGCGCTAATCGTTTCCATGGTGCTGGTTGGTACTATAAATGCTACTCTTCAAATCTTAATGGGAAATATTATGCATCTGGAACAGTTCCAGACAAACAGTATGATGGAGTCACATGGAAGCCCTGGAAAGGGCCGAATTACTCCCTAAGAGTGATAGAAATGAAAATAAGGCCTGCTTCTGTGAAAGATGGAAAATAATGTGTACTGTTGTCAATATTTATGACTGTCTTTCAAAATTATGGTCAGTAACCTCTGTAAACAAGTTCATATGCTAGAAAGCAGAATGTGACATGGAAATTACAGGGAAAGCATCAAGTGCAAACAAATTTGGAGATCATCAAAGAACTGTTTATGCAAAGTTACTGACATGTTTATATCTATCATCCATCAAAGATATAGTTTTAAACGATATATAGTAACATTTCTTCATCCAAATGCCATTGTCTTTACTGCACCTACAATGTATTACAATTTCTAAGGTTTGGAGGAGATTGAGACTGGGGGGTGGGGGTGATGTGGAAAAATAAGTGTAAACCATAATATAGCATCAGCTTTGCCTTTACATGAACAATCACAGAATTAACCTCATTTATAAAGAAATGATATACACTGTACATTGTTCATATAACAGTATAAAATTATTTGACAAATCCATTTGAAAAACAGTTCTATTTTAACTAAGCATAGTAAAATACCATAAGACTGAATTTTTCACTTTAATTCATTAACATTTAAAACAAAAATGCTAACAAAGATACAAATAAATCAACCTGAAATTTCATTGCCAACATGTATACTACATATAGGAATGTGCATGATTTTTTTATTAAATACCTTTGATATAAACTTGTCTGTCATTATAACAAAGAATTTAGAGTATATATAAATTATTAACAAGTTATTAGTGTAGGGTGCATTAGAATGGGTCCTACTAATCATAATTTTCTTGGAACATTAAAAGAAACAAAAATCAGCTTGTTGGATATAAAAGGAGTGTACTCATCAAAAATGATTCATGACTATACAAATGATGAATTAAAATGAAAGCATTAGTGGTGGTCCAAGGTTCAACACCTGCAGTTTTTTCAGTCAGACCCAAGAGATAAGCTTGTTAGAAGTTTTTTTTTAGACTTCCCACTTTTCAAACAAACAGAAATTAAAAGTATTCCTTTGTAGTCTTAGAATTGTTTCTTAGGTAAAGTGTAAAATGTCAACAAATATATATGCAAAATGATGTACAAGTAATGTTACTTGAAGTAGGTTATAATTTTGCTGTGTACATGATGGCCAAACTGGAAAAACATGTATAGAAAAGTGTGTGAGCCAGTGCGATTTTACCTCTAAATTCGAGTACCCTTCCACATAAATATCAATGTCCCAAGACCTAACCACAACATTAATCTCATTAAAACAGGATTCACCTTATTACCTGCCAAAGACAATTTCAAAGTCATAATTTTGAAGCCTTGTTCAGTGAGACTTGATATGTCTGATGTGATGGCTTACTAAAACAATGTGCTCATGCATATTGCATGACTGGTATTCTACTGTGAGGTTGAAATAGCCACTGACTGCAACACTAAAATGTGAACCACTTGGTTCCACACTAATGAACATAACATACAATCAATACAAGTTGTGAGTTTATTTATTTTAACTTTGATTTCTCTTTCATTGGCAAATCTGAAAAATTGCAGGAACCTTAAAAACGAATAAGATGTTTCCCATAAAAAAGAATAAGCGAAACAAAGTATAAGAAACTGGTGTCTGTATGTTTAGAGAATATTTGAAAACAAAGTGGCCAATGGTCAAATATAATTAGTATACATGAAAAATGTGTTCAATCTTTTTAAAATAATTTAGCCAATAGATTCAGCACCCTGTACCATTGTAGGACAAAATTAAACATTGATTTGACTTTAGTTATATTAATCACATGTCCTGTGACAGTGAAAACCAAAACCATTTAAGACTATTAAATATTTTATTGAGATCAATAAAGAAAAGAAACTATTGTTTAAAATGACTATTTTATTCATGTATTAAAGCTCATACAAATACATGTAACTATGCTTTTGCATTGAATTTGATGTTCCTCACAACAGCCGAGTAGCTTGGACCTATTTTTATGCATATTGGACATGGCTCCATCAGCGAGTGACAGATCGTGGACCTGCTACCCATAAATACTACAAGTATTTTCAAGCCCAGTCATGCAACAGTTTTAAGCTGCATTTGAAAGTTATTTGAAATCCACCAATTCTTAACATTGTTTGGGAGCCAGAAATATTTGTCATCATTTAACTAATTACGGTAATGATATTTTAACTTTACTATTAATCTCACTGGCAGTCAACATCTAAAAATTAAACTCAATTGCAAATCTTGTTGAAATCTACCAATCACAAATGCATATTAGTTGGGTAACATATAGGGTTACCATAGGTCCTCTTTTTCCCAGACATGTCCTTTTCAGTCCTTACATCTTCATCTAGATACTGATACAGAAACACCCACGCTTGGAAGTTTCCTGTTTTTTGAAAGTTCAAATATGGTAACCCTAAAAACCAATGTGTCAGAAAATGACAAAATTGGGGCAATAATTCCTCTATATCAAGATTTAGAAAGAATGAAATTTAACACATCTGTTCTTGTCAAAAATAAAGCTGAATATTAAATTTTGTGTAGTTCAACAATCCTTGCTAAAGTGATTCTAAAGTTAACAGGATAATCAGAAGTCATAACCCTCTCTAAATGATGGTGGCATGGAAAACTGGAAATCACTCATCGATTCCTCTAAAATATGACCAATGTGATGGAGATTCAACTCTTTCAAAGTCTTATCAATATGAATGTCCATGCTATATTCGGCTGAAATCAAACAATCCTTGGTAGTGTCACAATTATGAGACTAAAGGCAGAAGGTTGAGCTATCAAAAGCCTTAACTCCTCTATATTATCGTGCTGGAAATAACACAATTCTAAAGTAGAAGTACCAGTTTGCAGGCTAAATTTGGTTGATATCCAACAAATGTTTGGCAATAGTTTTCTGCAGAAACCCATGTTTAGAGATCAGGCAAAGAGAGGGTCATATATACTCTAAATTGTATCAAAAAATGATGTAAATCATCCTCTATAAACTTCTCATTACAATAAAGACGCCAATGTCAGGATAGTAATTGACTCTATCTAGTATTTCACTGTCTAGGTCAGGACAGTAATTGACTCTATCTAGTATTTCACTGTCTAGATCAGGTCAGTAATTGACTCTATCTAGTATTTCACTGTCTAGGTCAGGACAGTAATTGACTCTATCTAGTATTTCACTGTCTAGGTCAGGACAGTAATTGACTCTATCTAGTATTTCACTGTCTAGATCAGGTCAGTAATTGACTCTATCTAGTATTTCACTGTCTAGGTCAGGACAGTAATTGACTCTATCTAGTTTTTCACTGCCTAGGTCAGGACACTAATTGACTCTATCTAGTTTTTCACTGCCTAGGAATCGAAAAGTAATAGGCTGTCGTATTTCAATGCCTAGGTGAGTAAAGTAAATTACCCTATCTTTCACTTTCTAGGTAACTGACTGAATCTGGTAATTCACTCTATAGGTAAGGAAAGTAATTTGACTCTAGTATTTCACTATCTAGGTAAGAAAAGTAACTGACTATCTGGTATTTCATTATCTAGGTAAGGAAATCATAGATGCAATTTTTCTTCAACAAAAAGATTTAAACAGATAAAACAGGATGCATTGGACATATTCATGAATATTTTGATAATATAGATGCAAGCAATATATTATGTAAATGGTAAGTTTATGCCACTTGATATGGTTGTGGTAAAAAAAAAAACTGATCGAATTCAAGAAATATTTGATAGGCAATTTAACATTTTATTTTTTGGTAACAGCAGGGTGGGGAGGGGTGTAGTGTGATCATATATTTCAGTATTCTGCAATTGTTCAATCATATTTAAAATCCATAATGAAAACAAAATATTATTAAATCTGTATATATAAAAACCATCCATGTAATATCATATTCTGATGGAAATCAATAATTAATTGGCATTGTGCATTTATGTTGTTATTGTAGGGTTTAACACCATTTTTCAGCACACGATAGGCTCTACATGGTGACCAGTATTAATGGTGGAGCAAGAACCTGGGGAAAACCCCTGAAAAGAACCACTGACCCACAAGAAGCTGCTGGCAAGCTTTCTCACATACCCACATTGGCCGAATCTGAGACTAGAACTCATGCAGACAGAGGTTAGATGGCAGTGGTCCATAATGGAGAGTGCTTTAGAACACTAGGTCACTTGGGGCCCACTATTGTGCATTAACTGATTACTTTTAATTCTGTAAATAGAACAGGCTAGTGAATACAAGTTGCAGAAATAAGGTAGATATGGAAAATTATCAAATCTTGTCTTGAATGCATATGTTATCATTGATTTCTTATCTTTCCTGCATGGTTGTGTTCCAGCTAGAACACTGAGTGTATGGAACAAAATAAAACATATATTACTTAACATAGTTGGTTTATTTGATATATGTCAATGAACTGGAAAATGCAACCATACAGATAAAAGAACTACAACTTTACCTGTGCCTTTCACGAGAACCACCATGTTATCAATTATATCACTACCCTCTGCTATACTGAACATAATACAGTGCTGCCAACATGTGCCTTTCACGAGAACCACCATGTTATCAATAATATCACTACCCTCTGCTATACTGAACATAATACAGGGCTGCCAACATGGACCCTTAATCCAATGAACAGTTCTGCCAACATAGACCTTTAATCCAATGAACAGTGCTGCTAACATAGACCCTTAATCCAATGAACAGTGCTGCCAACATAGATCCTTAATCCAATGAACAGTGCTGCCAACATAGACCCTTAATCCAATGAACAGTGCTGCTAACATGGACCCTTAATCCAATGAACAGTGCTGCCAACATGGACCCTTAATCAAATGAACAGTGCTGCCAACACAGACCCTTAATCCAATGAACAGTGCTGCCAACATGGACCCTTAATCCAATGAACAGTGCTGCCAACATAGACCCTTAATCCACTTAATCCAATGAACAGTGCTGCCAACATAGACCCTTAATCCAATGAACAGTGCTGCCAACATGGACCCTTAATCCAATGAACAGTGCTGCCAACATGGACCCTAATCCAATGAACAGTGCTGCCAACATAGACCCTTAATCCAATGAACAGTGCTGCCAACATAGACCCTTAATCCAATGAACAGTGCTGCCAACATGGACCCTTAATCCAATGAACAGTGCTGCCAACATGGACCCTTAATCCAATGAACAGTGCTGCCAACATAGACCTTTAATCCAATGAACAGCGCTGCCAACATAGACCTTTAATCCAATGAACAGTACTGCCAACATAGACCCTTAATCCAATGAACAGTGCTGCCAACATAGAATCTTAATCCAATGAACAGTGCTGCCAACATAGACCCTTAATCCAATGAACATTGCTGCCATCATAGACCCTTAATCCAATGAACAGTGTTGCCAACATGGACCCTTAATCCAATGAACAGTGCTGCCAACATGGACCCTTAATCCAATGAACAGTGCTGCCAACATAGACCCTTAATCCAATGAACAGTGCTGCCAACATAGACCTTTAATCCAATGAACAGTGCTGCCAACATAGACCCTTAATCCAATGAACAGTGCTGCCAACATGGACCCTTAATCCAATGAACAGTGCTGCCAACATGGACCCTTAATTCAATAAACAGTACTGCCAACAAGGATAATTTATTACTTTTATTTAACCATTCTTTTCAATTTACAAATCCATACTATTCTCTGATGTATTGGTCAGTTAGGTAAAAAAGGGGATCACAGTTGCTAATTACAAGCCATATTAATCCAGAATCTGTTTATCAGGAAACCATGCTATCTGGACACAAGTCAACAGGAATGGAATTCCTAAATGTTAATTTGCTCTGGTAATCTAGAGTGTATCTGCATGTGATTTTGATTTACAATGTAGCTTTAAAAACTTTTCAGTCATATAGCTATGATGTCTCAAGTGTGGAAATGTATAGTGACGTCTAGCACTGGGACATCATCCTGCAGACATGTAGCATCATGTTCCAACCAGTCACATTATCCTGATACCAGGGTGACCAGTCCTAATATTAACCTCTTGATGTTTAGCGCTAAGCGAGGCAGCTGTTAGTACCATTTTTATAAGTCTTTGGTCTGACTCTGCTGGGGCTCAAACCCATAACTTTCTCTATCTGATGTGGACACTATAACCACTTAGGTCACCAGAGCAGTCTATGGTAATTTAAAATTCTGCATTTGGAAATTAAAGTTTGAGACTTAAGTGCATAATTACGATACAACTTGCCAGGAAATAATCTGTCCAAAGAAGATTTGACGAATCCTACATGAAAATGCAGTCAGTCACTTAACAAGTATTCACCTACATAAATTTGGAGATGTGTCAATGTATCAGTCTTTGATTAGACAATTTATAATGGCAAATTAAAGTTATAAATTGATCACATGATTATGTGTGGAAAAAACTTTAAGAAGTGTGACTGTATTGTAACAAGTGATTGTATAAACATTGTCTGATTTTGCTACTCACTGAACTGGTGTTAATTAAAAAAACACTGGGATCAAATTGCCCACATATTTGACATAATAGAAGGCTAATAAATTGTATGCATAAGTTGTTTTTTTTTTTAACCAACTGTATGAAACAATCACAGTATGTTGATGACTGTGCAAATAAAGTTGATTATCCTAAGCATTGGATAATATAGGGATTCATTTCATAGAGAATAAAAGCAACTTCAGTTATCAGATCATTAGCAACTTTAACAGTTGAAAAATATGACTTGTACATAAAAATGACTACATTTTATTACTTTACCATAATGCATTTAATTGCAAGATCTCAATTTGTATTTGCTGTACTTTTTATATTATTACCATCAAGCAAGTGTAGAAGAGTGGAGATACTGGCAGAATAAAAATTAAGATTTGCCAGCAAAAAGAAGATAACATAAACAGCATTAAGTCCGCAATAATAAATGGACACAAGAGTAACTGCAGATCAATCTGCCACAGAATCAAGGCAAACAAAATCAGAAATGTTTTAGGAATTGAGATATGTACATGTATATACACAGTGTGATATGTTTAATTGTTTCAACTTATGTTTATGTACAAGGGCATGTTATAATAAAGTTTAAATAAATGCAAGCCAGACTGTAGATGTTTTCATTAATTTATTAAAGCCAGATTTCAGTTAATTGTCAGGAAATTTGCTTTTGTGAAACTCTGAAACCTGCAGTAAAATAAATAATTTATAGTTTTTGATAGCCAACAGGGTCTGAAGATGTACAAGAATATGGTAGTATATAAATTAATGATGCTAGACCATACATACTTTCATTAGAGTATTTACAGTAGCATGGAACTGATGTGATGTCATTTCTAAAGAACGATCTATTATAGTGTTCTCTGATGATTAATTACGGTGCCTACCAATTATAGTGTTCTCTGAGGATCCATTAGTGCCAATCCATTACAGTGTTCTTCTATGATCCATACAATGCCTACCAAATATAGTGTTCTCTGATGATCCACATTGTATACCACTTAGTGTTTTCTGATGATCTGCTGCAGTATCTACACATTATAATGTTCTCTGATGATCTATAGTGTCTACCTAATATAGTGTTCTCTGATGATCCATACAGTGTCTACCAAATATAGTGTTCTCTGATAATCCATACAGTGTCTACCAAATATAGCATATGCTTATGATCCATATAGTGTCTACCAAATATAGTGTTCTCTGATGTTCCATACAGTGTCTACCAAATATAGTGTTCTCTGATGATCCATACAGTGTCTACCAAATAAATATAGCATATGCTTATGATCCATACAGTGTCTACCAAATATAGTGTTCTCTGATAATCCATACAGTGTCTACCAAATATAGCATATGCTTATGATCCATATAGTGTCTACCAAATATAGTGTTCTCTGATGTTCCATACAGTGTCTACCAAATATAGTGTTCTCTGATGATCCATACAGTGTCTACCAAATATAGTGTTCTCTGATGATCCATACAGTGTCTACCAAATATAGTGTTCTCTGATAATCCATACAGTGTCTACCAAATATAGTGTTCTCTGATAATCCATACAGTGTCTACCAAATATAGTGTTCTCTGATAATCCATACAGTGTCTACCAAATATAGCATATGCTTATGATCCATGTAGTGTCTACCAAATATTGTGTTCTCTGATGTTCCACACAGTGTATACTACTTATAGAGTTCTCTGATGATTCACTGCAGTATCTACACATTATAGTGTTTTCTGATAATCCATTACAGTGTATACACATTAAAGTGTTCTCTAATAATCCATATAGTGTCTACCAATTATAGTTCTCTGATGATCCATACAGTGTTTACTAATTTTAGTGATCTCTGATGATCCATTACAGTATCTACACATAATAGTGTTCACTGATGATCCAAGAGTTGTTAGATACAAACAGCTTTTAAGAGGATCTAAAGCAAGAATAGAAGCACCTTTGTTTTGGGCTCTACACCAGATAAAACTGGAAAATGATTATTATGAGAGAAAGCACAAATGTAACAATAATTTCTATGACCCTGTACTGTGATAAAATTTGTGCTACCTTTTCTTTCCAAACACTACTTTTGCTTTTAGAATCTTCGGCACATATCTTATAGTCAATGAAACTCTTGTTGTTCTTTCTAGATTGTCTCCAATATTGGCAGTTTCACATAAATCAATGTTAGAAACCTTGTCTGTCATAACATCAGACTTGCATTCAGCAATCCCATGTAGATATACTTTATACATGTCATCACGTAAAATAACTAAACTCCGAGGTTCAAGCAATATAGACTGCATGTACCTCTCTTCAAGGGATGTGGAATGGATCTTAAATGAGATGAGAAAGTAGAATTTAAACAATGAAATGTCCATTACAATTTATATATTGAAAATCTTGTGCTTTGAAAAAACTTTATTGACAATTCTGACTGCTAAACTTTGAGAAATATAATTGTTTTCATATGAATAATTTGTTTGTTTTAATGAGTTTAAGTTCTACAGAAATGCCTAATTTCTTACGAAATAGCAAAACTAGAAAGTTCTACCCACATGTAAACGTTACACCATCTGCAAGTTTAATAGCGTTTTGCGGACTGCAAATATTAGCTCGGCTAGTAGAATAGTGAGGAATTTGCAAACATAAAATTTACTCCTGCTTCCCCTGCATCCCTCCCCACTCCCCAATAATGGACACAAGTCTGTAGTCCAAAAGGCACACAATACTTTTTACAGTAGTGTGAACAAAATTACCAGTCAAGAATATAGTATGGACTAATAGATGGACAGATAGGCAGACACAAAGATATTTCTAACTCTACAGGGGCATATAAAATGGTACAGATCATTAGCAGCTGTATATAATTAGTGTACAGTAACTGATATGTTAGGATATGCTCATGTTATCTGTAAAGGAATATACAATTTCCTGTGACCTAGCTTCAAACTCCAGGCTGAGTTGGAAATAATATAATTAACGTGCAAATTATTTATATACTTATATCAATTATTGGGATTTTTACAACTAATTCATAACTGAATTTTTCCTTCTCTGATCTTTTAAAATACCATATAGTCTTTGTAATTTTTTTATTTTGATTTCTGATAAAATAATATCACTAAATATACAAGACCTTTGATAATCAATTTGTGGTGAAACTAACCTGTGATGTGCCATTACCAGATTCAATGGATTGCAGAGGTTTGTAGAAATCTAAAAGTGTGTGGGATCTAAGACTTATTGTGGAGACTGTTGGAAAGTACAGGGATCCATCTTCATGTGGCTGACATATATAGAAACATTCATACAAAATTAAATTCATAGAATTTCAAACTTTTTTTGTGCATCATTAACAGGAAATATATGGTTACACATCTAATTATTCTTGGTCATAATACTATGTAATTTGGTCATATGACTTTATATGATCACAACATAAACTATATATTGAAATTAATAATTGACAAGGCTATATAGATTACATTATTGTAATTACAAATATAAAGTTAATGAACAGACATTAAAGATGCAATTTAATTTATTTACTTTTCAAAACTTCACCAAAAACTGACAATCTATGTGATTCACATTTAGTTCTGAACTCCCTAAACAAATCCTAAAAACATGTAGTTGTAAAGTTGAGGTTACTCACAGGTAAAAAGTGACCAATGTTGTTTATAGTGTTAAGACTTGTGTACATCACATAGGAGCTATTTAAATCTATTATGAAAATGCTTTCAATTCTCATTTTCTTTTTGAAGTTTCATAACTGAAAACAAAATGAAATTTTAAAAAAAAATTTTATTTGTTTTTATATTATTGTAATCTAGGTATACCTGTCCCTTAAAATTAATAGCAATGATTAGTTTTTTCTGTGTTCATTTTATAGTCATATGGCAAAAATACATTGCATATTTCTATCCATTCAAACAGACAGGCATTCATACACTTAAAGATTTGTCACTGTGGATGATGTACATACAACAATTTTGTACCTGAGGATAACTTACAGCTTAAGAACAATGTTAAATACAAATATGACTAATAAAAAATAGTGAACCCAAAGCACATCCACCCAAATGCACTGAGGTACTTGCGCACTTGTTGCAGCACTATTTGTCTATGGAAAGGTCAAAGCCTGCCATTGTAAGAAACGGTAGTCAGCATTACCTGCAACTGTTAACCAAGAGTGGATAGTTACACCTGGATTTTAGCTCATCTGCAGTTTTACCTGATGGTCATCCACTACATCTATCTCCCACATAGTCATGCCACTGGATTCAGAAAGACTTGGGCAAGAGAGTGAGGGTGACTACACAACTTTCTGTCACTTAAAATCTAATTTATATGCAAGCCATGACATTATACATCACCCCAAATGTAAACTCCTGTGGCGATAGGCAAGCAGCAATTCAGCCGGTGTTGTAAAAATGGAATCTATAGCAGCAAACCTGCACAAAAATGGTTTAGGGTGTAGGGTTGTTTCTGACTGGACCAAAGCAGCAGTGGAAACTGCATTATTGTGCAGTCCCTATTTAGGACTGCATGAGGAAGGGACTAGAAAAGGTGCCCTAAAATTCTCTTCTTCACCTATAAGCTGATGTAGCGCTGATCATGATCCCACTGTAATGGTCAAAACCATTAAAAAAGACAATGGTAACACCACTCACAATTGGTGACTGGGATCTGTTAACACTAATGGACAGTATGGCGGTAGTTACAGAAAAAGGTTTCTTTGCTTTGTGGGTTTTAATGCCATTTTTCGTCATATGACATGTTATACATGGTGGCCAGTGTTTCTCCCAAGGTCTTCCCAGATTTGTCCACTGTAAAGGAAATACCCAAATAGAACCATCAATACATAGGAAATTACAAGCAAGCTTTCTCTCACATTGGCTGAGCTGAGACTTGAACTCATTATTATGGAGAGGAGGTGTATGAGTGATCAGTAAATTTAAGTGCCCTGGACCTCTTGGCCATCTAAGACCCTAGGATAAGTGGGAAGAACAGATACACCCACCATGACCAACACAGATGAGACAGTAAAAACATTTGATGATGACCTGGAGTCCCCTATCGCAGAAGTGCTGAAGGCAGATAAGCTTATCATCCTTGGTGAATTCAGTGCTAAAGTTGGCACAGAACATCAGGTATGGCTGCATCAATAGCATCATCTGGATGCACCCATACTCCAAGCACTGGCATCTCACTGACTCATCATCAGGTAAAAAGACAGACAGGCAGTCCAAGTAATGAATGCCGTGAGAAGTGCAATATGCTTGGCTGATCATAAGTTCATGGTCTCCAAACCCAATATTTGGATTCAGCCTAGTAGATGACCAGGGCAAAAGCTTGCTCAAGTTGTGGATGACATCAAATCATCAGAACCATTTCAGTCAAGTGACTACTAAAGAAGATCTTCTACGACAAACTGAAAGAAGGAAAGAAATCTCAGACCTGCCAACACTGAAGAAATCAAAATCATGAAAATCACCATTAAAAATCATTAGGCATGGTAAAAAATCAGGAGATACAAGAATAAGGTGTACCTATATATCATGATAAAGATGTCTATTTTTTTTATTTTAGTCCATTTTATGTTGCAGATTTGCATTTCTGCAACCAAAGTTCATCATTTATTTGTCCTTGGATGCCAAATTTGCTAACAAGAATAGCTTCCAGGGTTGATGCTGACAGGCTGGCTCTTTCACTAATTCTGTTTCTTTTACCATTGAGAATGCTCTCTCGACATTGCTGTTGCTGTGCAGTATTGAACATATTGATATCATCACTCTCCCAATGGTTGGAAACAACAGTTGGCCAGATCCATCCTTTATATTATGGTCAACCTTGAACTTGAAGGATAAACAACAATACTTGTTACCTAAGTATATAGTAGCCAGGACCAGCCAGCAAGCAAGGCATTTTGCACCAAAAAAAACCCCAAAAACAGATGTGATGTCAATAACTGTAATAGTGAACACAATCACTCACTTTTTTGTGTATTTGATAAGGAGTCTATGATCAATTAAATTAATGTTTAAATGTTCATTCAGCTATTATTTTAGGACCAATGAGTGATGGAGGACTTTTCCCAATAATATTTTATGTAACAACTCTTACCTAAAATATATGTTCACCTAAAAGAAAGGCACACCAAGATCATACATTAATAAGCTAATTTTAGATTGCAAAGTTAACATTTCACAGATGAATATACTACATATGTAATAAATGCGCTTTCAAGACAGATTATTGGAAAAAGAGAACTGAGTTGAGTTAAAGAAACCTTTCTTGTACACAAGCATTAATAAATTAAATTCCTACCACTTAAAACAAAGGTAATAGAACTGTACAATACTTCTACTAAATGAACACACAAGGTAAAAATCACAAAAACAATAATAATAATAATAAAAAAAATTAAATAATAATAATAATAATAATAATAATACCATCAGTCCACAGTAATTGTTATTATCATAACACTCGTTATTACCTAACAAAACCAGCCTATCTATCTACAGAGTAAGGACTAAGTTTAGGTATACAAGAAGGATAGTCTCACATATTGGGGACAGAATGATAGAAAATAAAGCAACCCTCTAATACTGCAAAGTGCAACATTTGGTGTCCCTTTATCATCTGGTGTCAGGCTGGAGTGCAAATAACCTCTCTGAAGAGGCCCTCATATTGATAGAACACGGCATGGTTATTATTATTATCATTATTGTTTTTATTATTATTATTAATTAATTATTAAGTCACACATCAGTTATCTATACTCCCTGGATGACATATTTTGACTAGATAAATGATAGCCTGGATTGTATCCAGATCAATGACAAGAATATAAAGGTAGTGTAACTGGTCTGGGTGGACAAAAACTTGGGCTAAACAGAGTAATCAATGGTATATATTATTATTATAATTATTATTATTATTATTAGTAGTAGTATTAATGAGCTTTTACAGCAAAGACATCACAATAAAAATCTAACCATAATTCCTTGTCCAGCTTCATACTCATTAACAAGCACATGGTTAGGCACCTTATCTTCAAAGACTTTCAACTCAGCTATCTTTTCACAATAGGTTTCTAACCACTGAAAAACAAATAAAACTTAGAACTGAGTTGAAAATATAGCTGTTCATGTTACATTTTCTGTACTTAAAATGTGAACAGAGATTGTTAAAATTGTATTTGAAAACAACAACAATAAACTACTGGTTAGGAAAGTACAATAAAAATGTTCCAATATTTTAGTTCAGAATCTATCAAGTGAACAGGAAATTATAAAGTCTTTATTATAAATTAATACTTGCGTACTTACTCCAATTAAAACTGCACAGACCCATATCTGCTATTGCATATTGTGTTTGGGTCTCTACAGTTTGTTAGAATCAATAAAAGAAACACAAAACTGATCTGCTGGCATCAAGATATAAACGAGTATATACTGTACCTAAATGAGGCCTTTATTCGCATATAAAACATTACCAATTGCAAACAGTACAGAAACAGATTTGTAAAATGTACTGGTGAAGAAGGGTCTACAATAATCTACTAACAATTGTAAGTGAACAACATAGACCTTGTTCTGCCAGAACTTTCTGTAAATATTTAATACAAAACACAGGTCAATTTTGCCACCATCTTATGTTCACAACATTTCAACCAGATCTGGAAAATGAAACCTAGCAATTTGTGGAGTTTAATTTTAAATAAGATAATCATTAGGAAATTTCAAAACAAAACACCAAGTTGCACAAATTTATATTTACAAATTAGAAGAAAACCTGAAAATATCATTATTTCTGAAGACAAAATTCTCAAATGAAATTTCTAAAATTATTCTTCCTTGCCATAGCAGGCAAGGTGTTATTAGCAGCAGCAGCACCCATTTGGGTTCAAATAAAATTTTATGATAAATCTTTGCATGGTGCTGTCATAGGTAAGTGTTTACTACTTGTGACCGTGTGTTTTACAAAATATTTAAACTATTTTAAGATGATGGAGAGGAAAGGGATAAACCTTGGGTAGATCTTCAGCAACCATGCCTTTTGGATGAGGCAATCCACCTGAAGAAGAAAAACAACAGATTTTTTAAAATGATTTTTCTCTCTCACAATTTAACCAGTTTTAAACTTTGTTCTCTTTTTAAGATTTATATTTTTATTAATTCAAACATATTTACATTGCAATTAATGTCCTTCAATAACATTGTTCTTAATAATCAAAATTTAACAGATCCATCAGAACCCACTTATATGAAAAACACCTTTGAATTAAGTCTGCAATTATATCGTTACTGTTGAGGCCGATATAAAGATTTGATGTTCTGAATGTTCAAGATTTTGGATGCATAGATGCACATGCAAATGGATGCCAAAGTGATCACCATGTCGAGCTCCTACCGAGGCAGTTTTGACAAAATCTTATTTTTCAAATATGATGCCAAGTTGAGCAATACTTAAACAGATTGCTATTACGTGATTCCGTCTTTAATAAACTCTAATTTCTAATCACCCCTAAGCTGACAACATAGTCAGATCAAGTGCCACTGTATGTGCTGTTGTTGATTATGTTCATCAATACTTTTGAAAATGTATGTAAAATAAATCAAGTAGACCCTGATCTGACAGTACTTTCTGGTAGGGCCAATCTTAGTCTACTGTGTACATGCGAGGTAAAGTCAATGTTGCGACTCCCTAAATTATCTTTTTTTTTTACAAAGTACTATATATTTTTGGACATTCAATTAAAGCTCTTTTATATGATGAAAGCACTAGGACACTTGTGCTCATCTGTGAGCTTTTCCAATGGTCTTGAATTGTTTGTTCAACTATCATTATTAGCTGATTACCCCTTTAAGGGTCCAAATTAAAAAAAAAGGCTCAATGAATAATACCAAGTGCTGCCTGAAATCCGTTTCTTCATCAGCTGAATAAACAGCTGGGTTTTCCATTCAGATAAACACATATCAGATATACTAATATCAAGTCTAAAGCAAATATCTGAAATCATATGAGTTTTGTTTTTCTTCTTAGGTATCATTTATCATGCTTTTATCATTTTTGTTAAAATTTAATTGTGGGAACCAAAATGAAGTATTTTCTTAAAATTTTGGGTAATTAATTTCACGAGAGCTAAAATGAATACTAAATTTTCCAATTCAAATATTCACTGAATGCATTTGATTCATCAATGTTAATAAAGGTATCAAATCCATCAATGATTCATTACTTTAGTAATTATTGGCACCCCTAACTATAAAACCATATTGAACACACTTTAAGTCTTCTTCTTCTTTTTCTTGTAATAAGGTTTAACGCCATTTTTCAGCACAAGTTAGGCTTTACATGGTGGCCAGTATTAATGGTGGAGGAAGAAGCTAGGAAAACCCCGGAAAGAACCACCGACCCACAAGAAGCTGCTAGCAAGCTTTATCACATATCCACAGTGGCCGAATCTGAGACTCGAACCCATGCAGACAGAGGTGAGATGGCAGTGATCCGTAATGTAATATTGGCAGCACAGTCTAAGAATATCCCAGTTATTACTGGAGAAGATGGCACGTTCCTATGGATGTAAATGTTGGGAGACTGGGAGGTTATATGTGTATTATGATTGGGTAAGTAATTTCAAAGAAACAAATTTTATCAAGAAAAATTTATTTCTTTATCGAATATGTTACCCAATCAAACTATCTTCGGAGAATAGATAATAGGTGGATAATAGGTGGAGGAGGTACATCCACTTAAACCATATCATCTCCAATCCCCTAAGGCATTGAGACAGTATCTAGGCAACCTGACTGGACTGATCTCCACCATCTGTCGAGTTCAAAAGGATAAAACATATCCCCCCCCCCCCCCCGCAAATCCAGCAGAAGTCATGAAGCCGCATCTTAAGAAGCTGTCAATCAATCTGGGAGACCTGTTGAACTGTGGGTATAGGTTCGACCAGATTGAACTGGCCTCTCTGGGATACTAGATCCCAGAGATAAAAGTTAGAGCTGTGGACTCCAACCTCATCCCACAACCTGAATGATGTCAGCTAGCAAACAGTTCCAGTCTGATGCTAGCTTGGTGGCAACTGCTTGAACCTCTTGTGCCAATGTGCATAGAAGTTAATTGAGTTGGTGTTAATCCCCTAGATCCAGGATGTGATATTCTGTTCTGATCAATATTCCTGTTCTTTTAAGATAAGTAGAAAGAGGTGTGATCTCCCTTGACACAATATTTGTAATAATGAATCACCTGAAAGTATGGACTAGGTCATGTGGGTGGATTTTAGTTAGGGTGTCTAGAGGAGACAGAGGGTTTGTGACAAAAGTATAGTTACCTGTGGAAGAGAGACAATTCTTGGCAATGAAAAAAGATGCCTTCATTAATAAGACTGACTCGTCTTGTCTGAACTTGCATGTAATTTGGGTCTGCTGATGGGCATGTATTTTGAGAATTCTGTCGGCAGTTGCTAATGCCATAATGAAGCAGGTCATGTAGGAAAAGGAGTGCCAAAGATGCCATGGTTCAAAAGGTGCCAGGTTAATACCAAAGACATGTTCCTCTTTGGGACTAGGGTTAACGTTTCTGACAGGTTGGTTAAGTCCTGGGTTCATCTGATATCCTTACTCCTGCGATGATGAAAGGTGTCGGCGATCATGGAGCATTAAACTTGGATTGTACTTGGTGCTAACATACTTTCTGTTTGAGATGATCCAGACATGCAGGTTTGGGGCTTTGGACAAGGATGAAACACTGTCATTGTGGTTATATGAGTAGATAAAAGAAAACTCAAATTCCATGGGGTTTCTGATGAGGTAGTTAAGTCACAACTCCTCCCAACAGAGTGGTGTGCAGATGATGAGACTACAGGCTGATTCCCTTGTTTTCTGTACCACTTTTGAATCAGAGGTGTTGGAGGGGTACAAGTTCAGATTAGTCCAATCCAATGACATGGCATCCATTGCCCAAGCCATTGGGTCTGGGATGGGAGAGACAAAGGATGTGGTTTTTGGTAATCCCTATTGTTGCAAACAAAACCACGAATGGTCAGTTCCAATGGGTACAGATCTGAATAAGAACAGTGGGATGGAGAAACCAGGGATGAAGAAACCATTCCTAATGTGCTAGCCAATTGTTCTGTGATGATGGGTCTGTTAGTGTGCTTAGGAATCCTGGGATTTGTATGGCTTTTTGACGAAAACAATCAAAAAGTTCCATACCATGATCAAAGGTTTGGAGACTGGGGTCCTCCTTGATGCTGGGATAAATCACCATTGTACAAGTGAGATAATCCTTGTTGTTAAGATAAGTCACCATTGGGGAGTTGTCAGACAGAATGAGAACTTCCTTGCCATCTAAATATTTTTGCCCCTAATGAAAGGCTTCCACAATGGCCATCTTCTTCAGAATTATTGCTTTGAAGATGTTGTTCCTGAGGAAAGCATGTGCCACTGGCATCATGAAATAATGGTAGTAGGTGGGCTCCTCAGCCTTTTGTACTTGCATCGGTACAGACTGTAATCTCGAGCTGGTGGAAGCATAGATGCATACCCACCGTAAGTCAAGTTAGGTTGCTTCCAATTCTGCCAATGGTGCTTCAATTGGGTGCAGATGTTGAGAGGATGGTCCAGTGGGCAAACATGAGGACTCCATTAGTGCAGAGAAAAAAATAGCAATGCAGTAGATGGTGACCTGGGATCAAGATGTCTGCTGCAATGTGGAGCCATCCCGTGTAGATAGAATTCCTTAAAAGTAAGGTGCTACCATGGGTCATTTCAATGCCCAATCTGGAGAGAAACAAAATATGGTACCTGTGTATTCAAGTCCATACCTAGGTTAACAAATCATTGAGATGCTACTAGGTTCAATTTTTCCTTGCTGATCAGAAGTCCAGACTGGTAACAAGGGCTATCTTGACTGGTTACAGCTACCATACTGATGTTGCTGCAAGATGTTGTCCACGTAACATGATGTTGCCACCAAAGAAATGGTCCAGACATGCACACTTACTTGATTCAGGTGGTAGGAGTTAGACTTGTCATTGCACATGCAAACTTGTGTTCAATGTACTGGGACCCCAGGCTGTTATTAACTGAGCCATTAATATTGATGTTTGGCCATTCAAGGTGGAAGGAGTTCCGAAAATGACTTTGGTGCTGGAGCTGTTTCCATGTGTGTCAATGTTTGGCACATCGTGGCTAAAGGGTAAGTTGAATTATCTCCTTTGTTCCCATAAAGATTCACACTGAGAAAAAGATTAACATGCATACTGGTGCCATCTTTGGTCTGAGCTGTATTTTGTTTGCGCTTTAAACATACATGTAGTTTTAATCTGTAAGACAAAATAGAGTACAATTAATAAAGCTGTAGTTCTGCACCTGTCTGAGAAAGCCATGTCCATGCAGAGATAAATGATTAAATGGGTGACTCAAAAATTGATAAGTCTAATAAAGCAAGGAAGCATACAAGTAAAATCTATTAACAAACTCACATGTTTATAAACCTGAGTGCATACACATTTAATGTTTGAACATGTACTGTGTGGGTGCATAGCTATATCAAATGATGGTTACCTGGAAAGAGTAATAGCAGATGATTTCAATTACAATGCTTAGCTGTAGGTAACGTTAAGGACAGCCTATACTGTGTAGAATCATTGAAGCATGGTGTTCCAAGGATAAAAATACTGTGGTAAAAGGACAGAATTATACATATATAATGAGATCTTCGGTGCAAAAAGACATGCATATATGTAAATAATGTAGCTCAAACCTAACTTGTGAAGTCACATAGGCTACACATGCAAGCAACTAAATGCTTGATAAATATGATTTAAAGTTTATGCATTTAAACATAACTCAAGGTAAAGAAACTATGTATAGAGTTCTGACCTGTACAACGAGAACAAAAGTACAGAAATGTACAGACTGTATACAATACACACAAAAAGTATTAAAAAAAGGGAACTGAGACACCATTAACGAGATGTACACAGCAGGTGTGACAAAATTCATTAAGAAGCAATAAAAAGGTCCAGTGAAAACCCGTACAAATAAATACATTAAAGTTGGTGCTCCAATGCTACCAAAGCCTTGGATAGGAACTCGACAATATGTACTCATTTGTAAAGGAATTACACATATATAGGGGTTATATGAGCACTAGAGACATGCATGCATAAATAAGAAGAGCATGAACTGACTGACTAAATGTGTGACAAGACAATGTGTGGCAACATGTCAAGGCAGAACTTTGTTGTGATAGGGTGATAGAGAAAACAAATTGGAAATATAGATGGAGAAACCTTTCCATAGATTAGTGAAAAACTCTTCCTCGTAGCTTCTGGCTTTTGCGAGGTCTCTCATTACAAAAGTGTGCTTCTTGGCATGAGCAAAGTAATAACTGGGATATTCTTACACTGTGCCACAATAGGCTATACATGGCAGCCAGTATTAATGGTGGAAGAACCTAGTGAAAACAATGGAAAAGAACCACAGACCCCTGAGAAGTTACTGCAAAGTTTTTTCACATACACACATTGGCCGAATCTGGGACTCAAACCCATGCAGATAGAGGTGAGATGGCAGTGATCCAAAACAGAGAGCACTCGGCCACTCAGGGCCCCCATTTGGCTTTGTTAAATGGTATAATATAACACCTATCAGAGTCAAGTTTCCCGCCTCAACCATATTTGGAAGTAGACCATCTGGTTTTATGGATAATGAGAGATTCCCAAAACAATTTGTAATTTTCAAAATAGGCACATAATACACTGCATAAATTGGGAATAGATGACGATAACTATGGCTTTGTACAAAGAAAAAAACTTAAGAATAGTAAA
Organism: Unio pictorum; assembly: GCA_030141615.1. Classification (NCBI taxonomy): domain Eukaryota; kingdom Metazoa; phylum Mollusca; class Bivalvia; order Unionida; family Unionidae; genus Unio; species Unio pictorum. The sequence goes on from JARLTB010000101.1 coordinate 2,073,894, forward strand.
CTTACTGTAACGGCATACTCTTTTTCGCTACAACTTAGACAACTAAATTCCAAAGACATGCTAACTAGTACATGTACATCTTATATGATATGAATCTTATGTCTGCATTTCTAACGTTAAAGAAAATAAATTCATAGGACAGTTATTGGTACTTCCACAGCGGTGTAAAGACTTGACAACTCGAATACAAGATCAAATATAAAAATTAGGAATAGCGTCAACAAGACTCCCTACAAGACATATGGGATGTCAGATTGGCACCATTTTCATTTGATATCAACTTGACACTGTAAAAAGTCTTCTTGTGAAAATCCCATATCAGTAATACTTTCCTTTCAGGATAAATAGCACTAACAAGAGTTTAAGATTGCTGTCATGATAGCCATGTTTGATGTAAGATGAGCATCTTTTTCTTTGAGGCAAGGTTGACATCATAAGATGTCTTTCTGCACAAACCCCACATTGATAAGAACATCTATCCAGAAGAAGCAATGATTTTAAAAAGGCTGTCATGATGGCCATATTCAATGATGGATTAGCACCATTTTTGTTATGGACCAGATAAATATCATAAGAAGTCTTAAGTGAAAATCCTATACTGATCTGATTATCATACCCCAGTTCTGAAGGCGTCGGTTGGACAGATGGGTCCACTTTGGTTTTGGTGCTGAGTAAACCTGTCTCCAAAGGTATTCTTCTTCATCCTTGGTGATGAAGTTTGGAATATAGAAAATTGTTGGTGGTGCCTGTAACATGATGAAATTTAGTAACAATCATAAAATACTGGTATATATATTTCTCTGCTCCATTCAATTCTATGGTATTTTATTGGCACAAATTACCAATCTTTTTCATTTGAAAAATGAAACAGAGCTTAAAAGTCTGTGTAGTGAGCATATATTGTCATCCAATGGCATTCTTATTAAAAAGGAATCTCCACTACAAACCCTAAGCTTTATTAAGCTAAGTTCCAATACAATTACATGTATTCTTGTGTCAATGTTATCATTATTATTCTTGCTTTTATACTAGCATTAATCCCACACTATCTTTTGTAATTATGTTATTATTTCAATTACAGTATTATTGTGTTTATGTTATCATTAATCTGACACTATTATTCTTGTGTCTATTATCATTAATCCAATACAATTATTCTTGTGTATATAGTATCATTAATTCAATTGTATTATTCTTGTGTCTATGTTATCATGAATCCAATACTATTATTCTTGCATCTATTGTATCAATTATATCAATAGTATATTATTCTTGCATCTATTGTATCAGTTATATCAATACTCTTATTCTTGTGCCTATGGTATAATTAATTAATAATATTATTCTTGTGTCTATGGTATCATTGATCCAATACTAGCACTCGTGTTTATGTTATCATTAATCCAATATATTATTCTTGTGTCTATGTTATCGTAAGTTTGACACTATTATTATTGTGCCTATGTAATCATTAAGTCAATATTATTATTCTTGTGTCTATGTAATCATTAGGTCAATATTATTATTATTGTGCCTATGTAATCATTAAGTCAATATTATTATTCTTGTCCCTATGTAATCATTAAGTCAATATTATTATTCTTGTGTCTATGTTATCATTAAGTCAATATTATTATTCTTGTGACTGTTATCATTAATCCAACATTATTTTTTGTGTTTAAGTTAATATGATACAGTACTATTATTTATCTGACTGTGTTATCCCTAATCACATTGTATTAGTCTTGTCTATGTTAACATTATTCCAATATTATTATTCTTGTGTCTATATTATCATTAATCTAACACTATTGTTCTTGTGTCTATGTAATCCTTAAGCCAATACTATTATTCTGGTGTCTAAACTGCCAAGTCAGTATCAAACTTTTCTATGTGGAATGTTTATTTAGTCATTACCCATCAATATAGTATGTAACAATAAATGTGATAAGATTCTAAATATTACTTTAGCTTTAATATCATTGTGACTAGTTTATGTATAGAATACATATAGTTTCTTAGTTAGACAATTAATAATGGTGTTGCAAACTAAACTTAATTCAAAGGCAATGGTGTCTAGTTTACACATTGTTGTCTTGATGAAAATGGAATATCTTTTGCAATGGTTTTGAAAATAAGTAGTTAAGAGATGTAGCAATAATTTCAGCACATTTTTTAAAGAGGGCAAGTTATCTACCACTCAACTATTGAAAATTATTTTGCAATGGATTCATTCTTCTTCTTTTGGATTTCTGCTGCACAATTTGGTGAAATACAATGAAAAGTAATATTAAAATGATTAAAAAACTTGCAAAAGAGGCAACAAGAACTATTCTAAAGTTGCCTTTTGATATTCCATCCAGAATTCTATTCTCAAGGTGTAAAGATTGAAATATGAATACAGATTAGCCTATCAAAGTCCATATTAATGTTCAAATACAAGAATGAGCTTTGTCCACAATATTTGAATCATATGTTTCATTTCATGTCAGAAGAACACTACAAAGGACCTAAGCTGAGATCAAATAAAACTGATCATTGCAAAACTCAATTTCTAAAAACAATTCTTTCCAAATATCATTGGCTTACTTACTCTGGTGCTATTCTATGTATTGAAAACCAATACCATTAAATAAAAAACAAATCTAAATGTTTTCAAAACAAAATTGCATTACTTTTATCTGCCAATGCAGATTTCATTGAACATATCAAAATAAATGCACTCCAGTATATTATGTTAATGCATTTCATATACACCTTTTTTTTTTTTTACTCAATGTATTTATTTAAGCATGCAGTATTGTTTTTATTTTTTTGTATTTGAAATAGTATATTCATCCTGAGAGCCTCAAGGCAGAAGTTTATCATAAAATATTTATTTATATTATTATTATTATTAATTATTATTATTATTATTATTGTAGACCCAGGTGACCGATTGGTCCAAAACATTCAAATATTTTACTAAACACTATACCATTACACCTTTGATCACATGGGTTCAAGTCTCAGACTTGGATGTGTGGGTATGAGAGAAAGCTTGTCAGTAGCTTCCTGTCAGTTTGTGGTTTGAACTGGGGATTTCCCTGGTTTGCTTAAAGTTTTAAAGGTTAAAGACACTTTTTACCTTGGACTTGTGTTTCGCTAACAACTGTGGTGGTCAAAAGAATTTGAAGAATCCATGATTGTGCATGGATTTAATTCAGTAAGACAATAGGCATCAGAGTAAGTACACTAACTACCGTAGTACAGATTCACAAAATAAACCAGACTACTGAAAAATTATAATCTATGTAACTGTGTCAATATAGGCTGCAAACTATGCCAGATGTTCTAAAATTTGGCCTCTACTTTCAAGATAGACTGACCTCAGTGTCAGCTATGCAGCATTACTTGTTCAGGCAGTAAGACATTGACCTCTATATATGGATATTTTAACTCAATTCTGTCTGTTTTGTCCTTATATCTATTTCAGAAAATTCCAAACGTTCAAAACACAGCTGCTCAGATCATCAATAGAATACCATGATCAGAGCACACCTCCCCACTGTTCTGTACCCTACACTGGCTATCCATTCGACTCAGAGCCAAGCACAAAATTTGTTCTCTGTGCTACATTTCACTGACGGACTCCAGGCTAACATACCCATCTGACCTCACACGTGTACACACAAGCAAGATACTTACGTTCTCTGTTCTGACAATCATATACTCATTATTCCCACCATGAAAACAAAGTCATATAGACACTGTTCTTTTGCATACCAGGGACCAGCAATGTGAAACGAATTGCCCACTGAACGTATGACACAAAGACAGTGATCTCATTCAACTTCAACAGTGCTCTTAAAACTCATCGATTTCAACTGCAAGAATTTAAAGACCTAATAATGTTTACTACCATAAATATTTTCAGCATGCTTTACGTCTTTCAATTTGATGGTGGGATTTTTTTGGGAGGGGCAATGGTGTAATCATATCATTATATATTTTTTATGTTATAGGTGTTGTCTAATGTTTTAAAGCACTTTGAGCTTCTAGAGATTAGGTACTATAGAAAGTCATTATTATTATTATTATTATTATTATTATTATTATTATTATTATTATTATTATTATATCTGGGTATGTGTCTTACATTACTATATTATTCACTTGCATACCCAGTCAAGTTGTATACATCAAAAGGTTTCATTTGTTTTGAAATGGAAATATGTTGTAAGTTTGAAAGTGCAAGGGACCACATGGTGACTATCCAATTTATACCTATGGATTAATGAATGAAATGACAATGTTTTGTACATTCTTTTAAAAATGATTTTCGTTTTTAAACTCTTTAGTGGGTACTGTAACCACAGGATCTCTGCTATAACAAACAGGTCGGTAAGCGAATACTAGAATACAGAGACAGAAGACTTTCAATCTGGAAGGGAATGCTACCATGGAAGTAATTTTAATAAAGCATAACCTGCCATGTTTGCTCAAAAGTAATTATAAGTTTGATGCCCTAATACATTATCGAAAAGTTACGATAACATTCAAAAGTATTTAATATTACTGTAACACCGGTTTCATTTTACAAGTAACAAAAAACATTTCGTTAACAAAAAAATAATAATCAACTGTATACCGCTTTAACGCGAAACTTGTTTAAATCGAATGGTGTATTCATTCCACTAAGACTTATTATTCATTTCTCCATCTAATTTGGTTGCTCAACTAAGTTATAACATCAGTTACGACCGGTGATGTGGCCCGCATACACTTCCGGTTTTAATCGGTTATTTTGGGTCTTTCATTTAGATGAGAAAAGGTTGAGATTCGAATGGACTTTCACACAGTTGAATCCGGTAGCAGAATGGGTGACAAGTAAATGATCAATAAATCAGGATAAATTAAAGGTACTTACAACGATTTATTGGTGACGGGGTTTTGTACTTTTGGTAACTATTTTGTTTGAAAATGAGTTGCGTATAAAATGCAATAGTCTTCGTGGGGTGAAAAATGTTTGCTCTTTGGGGACATACATTTTTGAAGACATTGCATTCCCTTGACCTTGTTAAAAGTATATAACGAATAGTCTGCCATAGGTCAGTAATGTAGACCTATATGCCTAGGGTCTCGCTAAAGACGGCAATGTTCAGTAAAGGAGATTAAAATATAGTATTCAGCGCACATATAACTCAGAAACAAGGACACCGCATAATGCACCTGCAGATCAGGGTCTCGTTGTTCGTTCTTCTAATTACTCTTAACAAATTGCACGGACTCAGATCTGCCGGCGCGTTATGCAACGGTAAATATGGGCCTGTACAGATTGCATTTTGACGGCAAGTGTATAAAAAAAACAACACAACAATATATTCATACATAGTGTTGCTTTGAGAAATCAATCCTATGATTAAAACTGTCTGATGTTTTAGTCTCCTCATTTGCTTCTTCAAAGGAGGTTTGCAAGCAGCCAACCTATATCAGTATATTCACCTGAAACTGAATAAGATTAAATTATTGTTACTGTAACCGCAAACTAGATTAGACAATTTTCTGTGTTTGTGTGAGACTTTCACTATGACAAAACTGATGCTTTTTTGCATTCTTTTGGAACTGCTCCAGTGGCTAATGATTAGAGCATCTGCCGCAGGAGGTTAATGGTTCAATCCCTGGGTGATTCATACCAATGACTTACAAAAATGGTACTAACATTTGCCTCGCTTGGCATTCAGCATTAAGATGATAGTGTTAGGACTGGTCAGCATGATGCCCCAGTGTTAGACAACACTATAAACTGCCTCACTGCAGACACTAGCGATGTGACTGAAAAATTGTTAAAACTACGTTAAAAATCCTAATTACACACTCATTCTTTGGGAATGGCTGGATCTGGGGTGTTCTATATATTGAAAGCTCCATTAGTTAATCTCGAACAGGCATGGGCAACTTTCTACAGGGCATTGGCAGGATAAATGTTTTTTTTAAAAAACATTTACAATGTATGATGTAAATTAACTGATTAAACCAAGTCAAACGGTGTTGAGAGCATCATGTTCAGTTCACATGCCACCTAATTCTAGAACTCCATATATTGATAGCTTTGAGAAGTAAACTGTAAAGTCACAAAGTCTTACTGAATGCAGATTTAAAAACTGCCCATTTTGTTGACTTTAACATTGACTACTGTTCATATAAATTTCATATTTAAAATAGCTTAGTACTGTTTTACCCAAATAAATATGCATGATGTTCCCAAAGACTAAAATGGTCAGCAAATTGAAACATGAAATGGAGATTTTAAACAGTATGGCAAGGAAAGATTTTTAAATACATTTACTGTAAACCATTCGTCAGATTTTGCAGCAATATAGCTATAACACTGTATTAGAAACATTGTTTATGTACAATAAGCTTGTTTCAGTTAAAACAAAAATGGTAACAAGCTAATTTAAAGACAAGGTGACTAACGCTTAGAGATCAGTGAGGCTTGGCATCAAATGAGTGAATTTCTCAAGAGGAAAGACTTGAAAAACTATAGAAATTATTGGAATAGCAAGCTGATGTTTACATGATTCAGACAAGAAAATGAGTGGTTTTCCTTCCTGAATTTTCTGTTGATGTTATTCTTATTTGAAACAATCAGGATTTAGACAATGCCACTCATGCCAAACATAACTCCCCAAATTAATAGATCTTTGGCTGTAAGAAATGGATATTAGTTCTTTGACTGGAGTGTTCTTTTTTCCTTACCTTGAGAAAGCTTGTTTGATCATAAACTTCTGTTGTAAAAGTTGAACTGTTAAAGATTTAATATATCTTCTTTAAACTGGTTTATAAAGAAAATGCATATATTTGTGAAGCCAATAAATAATTGGCAGGTAGTAAATGTCAAAGAATTTTTTTTATATCTGTAGATCATAATTTATAATGGGATAACTATAATGACAAAGATCTATAGATCATAATTTATAATAGGATGACTATATTGTCAAAGATCTGTAGATCATAATTTATAATGAGATAACTATAATAACATAGATCTGTAGATCATAATTTATAATGAGATAACTATAATGACAAAGATCTGTAGATCATAATTTATAATGGGATGACTATAATGACATAGATCTGTAGATCATAATTTATAATGAGATAACTATAATGACATAGATCTATAGATCATAATTTATAATAGGATAACTATAATGTCAAAGATCTGTAGATCATAATTTATAATGAGATAACTATAATGACATATATCTATAGATCATAATTTATAATGGGATGACTATAATGACAGAGATCTGTAGATCATAATTTATAATAGGATAACTATAATGACAAAGATCTGTAGATCATAATTTATAATGGGATAACTATAATGACAAAGATCTATAGATCATAATTTACAATAGGATGACTAATATGTCAAAGATCTGTAGATCATAATTTATAATGGGATAACTATAATGACAAAGATCTGTAGATCATAATTTATAATAGGATGACTATAATGACAGAAATCTGTAGATCATAATTTATAATGGGATGACTATAATGACAAAGATCTGTAGATCATAATTTATAATGGAATGACTATAATGAAAGATCTGTAGATCATAATTTATAATGGGATGACTATTATGACAAAGATCTGTAGATCATAATTTATAATGGGATGACTATAAAAGTATAATGATAATATTTGTCAGTCGGTTTTATTTAAGTGCCCTACTCAGTTTAATCAAGAAATATTTTCCACAGACTGTACATATACAATTTGCTATTCTTGACTTTGACTCAGCTGCATAAAGAAACTGGTAAATGTCACTTTTGTGGTATTTATAAACTTCAGAGAAGGGCAGCATGTTTTTTGTTTATTCATTAACAGCATTGTTTACAAAACTATTATATTTACCGCATATATTGAGACGTGATAAAAAAGTGAAACTTCTGTTCACCTAGGGCTCATGTCTACCCACTGGCCACTGCATATTCCTGTAACAATGACATTGATAAACAAAGTGCTTTTTTGATAACAAAATGAAGAAAAAAAACCTAACCATATATTGTTATGTATTCCTCTTTGTTTTATCATGAGCAATTTTTTTTTTTAAATATGTCCATGAACTCCATATATGGCATGTATGCATCCATACTGCATTATGTATTGGTTATGTCAGATAAACTACAACACATTATTTTTGTCCATTAACATGAATATAGAGAAATAAATAGTGTTTGGTTATGCTCCAAGGTTTGAATATGTTACCAGACTGAAAACTGGATCCAACATAATCAGAAACAGAGAAAGAAAAGGCATAGGAATATCAACCAATGGCTTGAGGCATCAGCCATTCATGCATCATAATGATGTGGTGTAAGGTGCAAATTAACCAAGATTGTATCATATCCAGGTTAACTATATGACAGTATCTCGCAAATAAAAATCACCATTTGAAAATATATTCACAGTGAGTGTAAATGACAATCTTTTCACCAGCACAACTGGTTTCAGAAGGGTCACAGTATAAGTTTGAATCTTTCTGATTAAGTCACAGGTTCCATGAACATTTGAAGAAGAACCATTGTGCAGATTAGCATGATCATCCCTGAGTGTATTCCAAGGTTTGAAGACAGTCTTGAATGGTATATGAGGAATTGCACAATATTACAGTTTACTAACATGATCGATAGATATGTATGTATGTATGTGTGTGCGTGTGTTGAAATTTTTATTAAAAAATACTTGTATAACATGTTTAGAAAATTATATAAACATATCATACCATATTGACTGGTTTATAGATGAGTCCAACTTCAAACTGCACAGACCCAGATCTAACGTCACATAATGCGCTGGCAGATCTGTCCCTGCACAGTTTGTTAGGAGTCATCAGTAGAACAATCAACATAAATCGTGGGTGCATCATGTGATGGCAAATCAGGATCATTGTTGTTTGTAATTTGACTTGACTCATATATGAGTATATATGGTAAAGTGTTGATGTACATGGATCACTATTTTTAGGATAAAGACAGAGCTTGTACCAGTCATATGAAGATGACTTTAAATTATCCAAAATCTGTTCCAGTTTTACACAAATGCTGATTATTATATGAAATACATTGCCCACAGAGAAACCTGAATATTTTTATTTACTGATCATATTCAACATGCATGGTAACCAAATGAAGGTACATTTGAGGCAGAAAATGACAAAGGTTAAAAACTGTTGGTTGCTCTATGCAGGTAGTAATTTTAAAGATGTCAATTATTGCAGGATGCATATAATTGCTTTCAACATGGTATGTTTGCATGCAATTAAGGCAAATACAATTTAAAGCTTGATTGATGAGAATCAGTAGGTGACATTTGAATTTAAGATTTGCTGTCCTGGCTTATGTACCTTTTTACAGGATCATTGCTGAAATTTCTGACTAAAACATGGTGGGTGACAGCTTTCATGCAATTACACATAGAGGATTCCAGATGCATAAGTCTTGATTCGTACTTGGAAAATGAGGTGAATCAAGCTGCAGACCACTCTCATTTATCTGGCATCTCTTTATCTGATGATCAATTTATATGATGCCATGGATACAAAGAATTCTAAAAAAGCATTCATAACTGAAAATAATTGTCAGTCAGCTAGCTCTATCATTGTTTTTAGTGGAATCTGTTCATATGAATGAGTTAAGACTATGTACAGTACAACATTGTCCAATGTAAGAAAACATTGTTTCCACCACTTACAACTTATATAAATATTATTTCTATTTGGTATCATTCAGGGTGCAAATATGAAAGGAAAATAATTCTGCTCCAAACACAGGTATGTCTTGAACACATAAGTACATTCTGCTGCATGAATAAAATAATTGGACATTTTTAATAATTCTGTTTTCAGATGGTCTTCCGAACACAGGATACCCCAGTGAGGAGGCTTCCTCGGCATCTCCGCAATGAAGATCTACCCACTGACACCTTTACTCCCCGTACTTACCAGGTACATTGCACCTTAAATAAACTCATAATTTATTTATACCCTCCCTGTTTACTTCATTCTTATATACATCCCCACTTGATCTATACTGCAATAGCATTTTCTGAAAAAATTCTCTTAATGGAACATTACAGCAAAATGTAAACATGTTCATTTCCAGAACTTTTGAAAGTCGTAATCAAATCCTAGGTATGGAACTCAAATTAATGTAAACATCTTAAATTAACTAAAATGACAATAGTCGGGTTGGCCCAAACTCATATCCTCATTATGGACAAAGGTCAAGCACACAGTACAAATTAAATATTCTAAACAATCACATTCCATAACCATGTCCTTTGTTGCAAGGTTGAAATCACTGCAAGGTGAAAAACTGCAGTTCTTTGACCATATAATTATCATGGGTTTCATTTTGCATTACTGAATGTAGTTTAATGACTCCTACAGAGTTATCTATCATGTATAGACAGTGTGTCACATACTGCTATCCTTGCCTTTAATTTCAAGGTGAAGGTCACATCAAGGGAAAATTTAACTCTTACATGTGTCCTTGCTAATATAACTTTTGAATCACTGAAGATATTTTAATGAAAGTTCAACCAGTTATATATGATGACATACAGTGTGCCAGTTACCATATATGTGCCCCCTGGGTCAAGGTTGTTGCTAGAGAAAATATAAATAACTACATTTGCCAAACCTTAGACTCAAACACACGCAGACAGAGGTGAGATGGCAGTGGTCCGTAATGGACAGTGCTTTAGACCACTCGGCCACTTGGGGCCCCTGGATGAAAGGCAACTGAGATTGTGATATTATAGAATTAACAGTGACTTTACTGTTCTTTAATTTTGTTTGCATCAAGAATCAACCAAGGAATTGATTAAAGTTTCTTTTCTCTGTGATTTTTTCCCTTCAGTTTACTAATGCCATTTTGAATAAATAAATTTGCTTAAAGTGCACATATTTCCTTTGTAAACACCTCTTTGCAGGAATTCTGCAACTAAAATAACTTTATCATATACAGTGAATCATAACCTTGACTGACATTTGAGTAGGTCCAGCAAAGGAGGTAACAATGCTAATATTGTCTATAATGTGAGCATAACTTTTGTCCCAGATTGCAGATTATATTTTAAGACAATGGTCATTTGTAAACAAGGCATTTACATACCTAATTGTTGTCCATGATTGTATGTTGTAAATGTAAATGACATAGTTTTTTTAGCTTAGAAAAATTGGTGTTTACAATTTAATTGGAATTTTCCATTAAAAGGACTCGCATCCTGGACCAATAAATTAAAATTTTATTTTGATTTTGCCTCTAGGTTGAGCTGCTGCATTCTGCCCTGCAGCAAAACACCATTGTGTGTATGGGATCGATTGCAGGGAAAACATTCATTGCTGTCATGCTGATCAAGGAGATGGCCCATAATACCAGACAACCAATCAAAGATGGTGGGAAATGTAATGTCCTGCTTGTCAACTCAGGTATTCAGGATTGTGTTCTAAGAACAAGCTGCTCCATGTAGATAGCTAATGTATTGTGTCTTCATATCATGCTCAACTAAAATCTTTTATTGTGGCTTAAATACATCTTTTGTGTCTGCGTTATGTTAATAGGCAATAAGTTTAACAATATATCTAACATATTCATTAACAGCTCGCAGAACCGTATTTGACTCCAACATTTGGTTTTACTCATAGTTAAAGTAGAGTTTAATTGAGAAAATGTAAAGAATTGCTGGCCTATGATTACTTCTCATTTTTTCTTCTTTTTTAATTTTTATATTCTTTTTTTTCTTAACAAAGTACTCTTTCTACTGTTTTTATGTCTCATGTCACAATTTTATGAGTAGCTTTTGCCTTTTTTGGTGATATATTTATTGTTCATCATTTTTATGAAGTACCCTACCAATCTATCTTTTTGATTTATGACACACTGCAGACCTCAATTCACAACATAAAATATCTTAAACTGTATTGTTTGATCTGACCTTAACCAAGGTGGATAGCCAGTTGTTAACTTTCATGACAAGTGCTGAAGGTAAATAGTTCTCTACATTATCTCAATACACTATGCAAGATGATAGTTGTTCACATTTCATACTGATTTTATATTTGGTACTCTATAACACATGCTTGGGCAAATAGATTATGCTGACTCTATACACCCCAGATTGTGACCATGATTTAAGAGCCATAATTACAATTAAAACAAATAATGAATTCTTCCAGGATCAAGTGATATTGTTTACACTAGAATGCAGGGCAGGAGGTTTTGCCTTGAATAGTGTTAAAAGTTTTCATTTTGTTGTGTCATATATATTCTAATAAAGAATAGGATAGGCTTATCATATTGAAAAATATGTAAGTTAGTGAGAAATTAGTGTGAAATTTGGGAATATTCGGTTTTTATTATCTAGAACCTTTCACAAATTTTTTTATATATCCTGTTACATTCCTCCAGGTAGTGATGGGAATCTGTCAGAAATTCATAATTGATAATTGGTTCTCCTTAACCAACTGATCATCGATTATAATTGGTTACTAAGAGCAACTTTTTATTTTTATTACACAGTTATATCTTTGATCAAGAGTTCAATATGTTTATAAATGTACAGGAGTAATCTCTTTTAATGACATGTATACTTTAATATGACAATAGTATTACATTGTATGTTACTTTTGTTCTACAACTTTGTTAAATGAATGCAACTTTTTATGGCTGATCAGTCATATGTAACTGAAATACTGCTACAATCCCCCGAAATTCTTTCGTTCATATGTGATGTGTCTATAATTTAAAGTATAGAGGGACATGATCTTTTTGTTTGTCATTGTTTATAAATACTACAAAAAATGTTGCAATTTAACTGAAACAAATCAACAAAATGTGTTTAAATTTATTAACTCTACAATTTAACAACTTGACCGTGTAATAATGACTATATTCCTAATTATGAATCATAAGGTTTTTATTTGTGGTTGTGAAGGGATTAATAAATTTCAGGTCAACTTTAGTGGCTGGGAGTTTCACTAACCTTTGTACTTTGCATACACCTAAAAAGTAATCTTCTTTACACACAATCGATTATGGAGTTCGCAATCGATTATCTTATTGGTTTGCTCAACCAACTGATGATCGATTATAATCGATAATCGGAACAACACTACCTCCAGGTAACATGATTTTTAAAAAGAAAGAATGAGCTTCCAGATAATTTAGTATTTGTTTCAAACAAACAATATTCTGATTGAAACTTGCTGTGTTAAGTTTATGTTGGTCATCAAAATTAAGATTATTTGATGTCATTGATGTGTTGCATTTCTTTTCGTGTGTACAGTGCATTTGGTAAAGTAGTACTGCACAGTGAGGACTACTCCCAGCCTGTATTGTTTTCAGTTTTAAATTGTTCAAAGAATTTGTGCAAATTTTTTAATTTTATATTCATTCTTACTGAGAGGAAAAAGTCATAGGCGAAAATTCCAAATAAAATCTTGCCTTTCAATAATAATAAAGTGGACCTGCATGAAAATTCTATGCATTGAAACAAAAAGTTTAGCCTGTTTGAGTCTCAGAACTATTTAAATTTGCTTCTAGAATATCTGGTTGAACAACAAACTCAGGTTATCACACATCACACAGATCTAATTGTTGGCCAGTTCACTTCAAGTATAGGAGCTGATAAATGGTCACATGATAAGTGGCTGCAGGAAATCAACCAATGTCATTGTGTTGTCACCACTCCGGAAATTTTCATCAAACTACTTCAGAGCAGTGTCATCATTATCCCCAGCATCAATCTACTCATCTTAGATGAATGCCATCATGTTCTTGAAAACCACCCATACAATGAATTAATGAAGCGAATGGATGCATATCCCAAGTCTGAGCAACCTCGTTTACTAGGTTTAACCACCAGTGTCCTGTCTACAAAGATACACAGTCCATCAGAGCTTGAAAGGGTGATTTTGTTGCTTGAAGAAAAGCTTCATTCAAAGGCAGAAACATTTACTCTTGTCATCTCAGAGAGATATGGCATCAAACCAAAAGAACTTGTTATTGAATGTGATGACTATGAGGATAGGACTGGAGTTTATGAAGAAATAGAGGAAATTTTGGAGCATGCTTTGTATTTTTTGGAGGAATGTGTTTTAGGGCCAACAGAAGAATTAGACAATCGTGACCCTAAACAAATTGCCAAGACTGCCTTAAATGAGTGCCTAAATATTTTGCGTATCCTTGGACCATGGTGTGCAGCATGTCTGGCTGATATGCTGGTTGGTCAGATTGAAAAAATTGACAAAAATAAAGAATTTGTGCCTCTACACAAAACATTTTTACGATTTGGTGCTAGTCAACTACGTATGGTGTCTAAACATTTTGAAAAGAGATTCCAGGAGACGGAATACCATATTGATGAACTTCTGCAATATACAACTCCAAAAGTGAAAAAAATTGTAGAAGTTTTACGCAAGTATCGCCCTGACACAGATTTTATCATTATAAGTGAGGAAATTGATGAGATGGACATGGAAAGTCAGTCAGACATTTCAGATGATTCGGATTTCTCACAGACAGATGATGAGGATGATGAAGATAATATAATGAAGAGCCCAAAACATATCCATGTAGCTGTTAAAAAGCTCCCAACAAATGAAGACAAACCATTTGATCCACTTAATGGTGAACAGGATAAATATCTCTGTGGAGTGGTATTTGTAGATCACCCATATGTTGCCTACACTCTCAACAAGCTGATTGAAGAGATCTGTGCATGGGATGAACAGTTATGTTTTGTCAGGAGCAGCCATATTACTAAACAAGGGACCAAAAGTTCTGCCAAAGGAAGTGGAGCATTGAGAAAGCAGGAAAAAGTGTTAAGAAAGTTCCGTATGCAAGAATTAAATCTTTTGGTCTCGACAAATGTTGTACAAGAGGGCATTGATATTCCCAAATGTAATTTGATTATACTATTTGATCCACCCAAGGATTATCGGTCCTACAGTCAATCCAAGGTAAGGAGTACATTATAAATTTTGATAATTTATTTTAATATTAGTTAATTAATAATTCATTTGAAGAGTGATGCACATATGAAAATTACTACTTTGAATATTGCAGGTTTATGTGTTGGTTGTGATCAGGGGATTAAAACGTTAAAATGATGCCATTTCTTGTTTTTATAAATACTTTTGTTTGCATAAATGTTGGAGTTGTACAATTTTTGAGCAGGAACTAATAAGAGATATTTAAAAGGAATTCATTATTTGGAGATTTTAATTTAAAGGTTATTTTATTATCAAGGTAATCCTAATGAATGATTCATCAATTCTGGATTATGCATCAAACATAATTGGTAATTTAAAGCATTTGTAAAGCAGTTCAATCTGTCTGCTATATTAATCCATATGTAACAAACAAGCACTTTATGGCATAGATCTGCATGTATATCTGCTGTCACATAATAGTGCTGCAGATCTGTATATTCTGTTCACATAAAGTTTCAGGTTAATTAAATAGCATAGAACGTAAATGCCACATTATGTGATGCATTGGTGTATGTGGTTTGCTGATGAGTGATAGGTTTTTATTACATTAAGGGAAACCGTATATGATTCTAACCCACATTGCTGAACTTGAACAGGGTCGAGCTCGTGCCCGTGGTGCTGAGTTTTTGATGCTTGTTGAGGAGGAACATATTGATGAATTCCAAGAAAATCTGAAGATGTACAAAGGCCTTGAGCAGGTACAGAAAAATACTCTTTTTATTTTTTGTAGAATGGGACCTACATTATGCTGCTAAAGCACAACATTCTGCTTTGTTTATTACATGGTTTCATCTTGGTATTGGGTTAATGGTAACCTGTCCATAGTAAATATTTTTTGTTCAGCCCTTGCTATAGTAAAAGTCACACAGGTCATGTGGGCATTTAACACCAACTATGTCAGTAATGGGTGTCATTTTTTTAGAATTTGAATCTACTTATAAGTAGCAAGTATTCACTTCATTTGGATTCTTATATATCCACATTTCTTTGGAAGGTCATTATTTAGATGCTCAATGAAGTGCAAAATCAATGTTACGTACCGAGACATATTTGGACAAAATGAACAATCAGGTGTGATTTTATACCCTCTGAATTGAATATAACATGCTGTGAAGTCACAATGAAAGGTACACATATTGATAAACAAATTTGTGATACCGCTAGACATGTTCTTTTCTTGACCCAAGTTTATTATATTGCCACCATTGTAAAAGATCACAGTGATTAATAATGTTTATCTGAAGTTTCTTGATGACAGATAAGGTGCAGAACATTCAGTAATATGGATTGAATAGACTTTGGTTAAAGAAAACTAGTATTAAATTTTAAAAGAACAAATTATATTTAATAATGTAAAATCAGTAAAGGCACTTACATGACCCATGTGACTTTTACTCTAGTAGGAAGTGAGAGATTGCAGTCTTTTTTCTGCTGGCGGCAACTGGCAGTAGTTATTATCAAGCTTAGACAATTTATTCTACTATATATTTAGTTGCCCATTTGACCATGACATCAAAGTCATCGTCATAGAAAATTTGCATTATGGTTTTTATTCTTTGTTTTTACTTCTTTATATTTCCTACATTTTGATGGATTTTCTTTAGATGAATAATTGTGAAGCTAAGTTCTTTATGTGACATGTGGGTGTATACCTTTGCCCTTGTAGTCAGCTGCAAAAATTGTTTTTAATCAGGTTTGGGTTCAAGTTTTTTCATGCCTATACATTTTCTAATCCCCTTTATGGATTTTCTTCATATTTGTGGCAAATCAATAGAAAGCAAAGACAATTTTTTCCTACATGCATGCTTGTCCCTTCGATCATGGGATCAAAGTCACTTATAGTAAAGTTGTAATTTGGTTTTATATAACATTTTTTTGTTTGCTTATATTTTGTTAACCCTTGATGGAATCTTCTTGATTGGATTAGCTTCTTAATGATTTATCCATGGTTTGAAAACAATTATGTTAACAGGTTTAGTAAATATCAGCTATGAAAATCATTAACCACAACCTTTATGCAAATTTTTGATGACTGCAACCTTGCCCCACGGCCAAGGGATTAAATAAGTGCCAAGGTTGCACATTTCATAGCAATGCTTCGATCATGGATGCAACATGCCTGAACTGATATACAGGATATATATCCAGTATTATTTCAAGTATAGACACTAAACTAGGATTTTATATTGAATGTATTCCAAGGTCTAAGTACATGCATGTAAATGCTATTTGATATTCATCAAGTGCAGAGAAGCAGAGCTATGATCCACAATACAAAGCACCCTCTTTATAATGCTGTGTGCGAGAGCCATATAGTGATCTGTGTTATAATGATGTAGCCTTATTCTGCGGATATTCCAACAATGATGTATCCTTGTAGTGCATGAAGCATAAAAAATGCAGTGTTTAATGATTTGAAATCATAGTATATGATTGGTTTTCATGAGCCAAGCCAGATCTATTTTTTGATGTACAAATGCAGAAATTTCATTAATTGAAGACTGCTCTAAAAACTGAACCAAATGGATAAAATTTATAGTTCCTAACCTTGTTTACTTTATTGATTTTCCCCATCGTTTGGAAACTTTATCGCTTTACTCAGGTGGGGAATTTCAACCCAAATTTTCAGATCAGGAACAAACCAGAAACCAAGAACTTAAAGTGCAAAAAATTAAGTAGCAGTTACAGACCAGTTACACCATTTAGTGGAATCTATGGTCATACTTGTATTATAGGAGAGACAGTATTATAGGAAGGGGGAGGGCATTTATAGTGATGGACCTCTGTTGTACATAAATCATCAAAACTGATGGAAGCAAGATTTTGTATGCTATTCGCTATTGCTTTAATCTCTAATTTAATTTAATTTGCCACTGGAAAAACAGTGTATTGCGAATGAATTTTATTTTTATTTTTTTTCTCATGAAAATATTTATTTTTCTGTTCTTAATAGGTGTTAATTGGTCGTGAGAAACAAAAGGAAGAAATGGCTGATGGTGAGCTCACAAGTGACACTGATAACCTTCTCCCACCCTATGCTACCTCCACAGATTGTGATGCTGCAAGAGTCACTCTTAGTACTGCTATTATGCTAGTCAATAAGTAAGTCATCCAGCAGATTCAGTCTTTGTAGACTGTGTTCAGGAGTTTCAGTCAAACAATCTTGCAATATTTAAATTTCTGAATAAAAATGGTGCGGAACTGACCATCAGTATATTCTATACTTATGTGAAGCAGTTTGTAAAGCAGACCCAGCAAATCTTGAAGTCAAGTCAAAGGTTATTTTCTTCAATTTCTTTTGCACTTCATAGATCTTCTTTTTCATATGCAGATTAATTTTTATCAGACATTGTATTTTGCATTTGAAAAAATAATAAGTTGATAGTCTGAGTTTGGTTTTAAGATAAAACTATTTGCCATATGTTTTTTGGTTTAGCGGTTCTGAATTATGAGTATGGTAACTAAAGCAAGCATGAATGTATTTATTCAACCCAGTTCAATGGTATATCTGTTTCGCCCCCCCCCCAATACATGTATTATTTATAAATGTAAGCATGCTTAAGTTTTGTGTATACCTTAACAGGATTTAAGACAAGTTTAAGTTGTGGATATACCTTAACAGCTTTTGAGACAAGTTTAGTTATTTTCTCTTCATATTGGGTTCCAGCTCAGTGGCCATGACCAGAGATATTTCTACTGCCCTTACAGGTATCTTGCATACATTTTAATAGAGTGTGTTCAGGTATGATAGCCCCTTTAAATAAGCAGTGCATGTCTTGGCTATGGGAAAATGTGGCTTGGACTGGATGTTTGTGGTTGTTCCATGGGAAAATATGGCCTAGACTGCATGATAGTGGTTATTGTATGAAAAAAAACTTGGTTAGGACCGCATTACAGTTGTTTAAGGAAAAATATGGATAAGACTGCATTATAGTGGTTCTGTGGGAAAGTATGTCGTGGGCTGTGTAATAGTGGTTGTTCTATGTGAAACATGGCTTAGACTGCATGATAATGGTTGTTCTAAGGAGACAACATGACCTGACTGCATGATAGTCAATGTTTTATGGGAAAACAAGGCCAGGACTGCATGATAGTCATTGTTTTATGGGAAAACAAGGCCAGGACTGCATGATATTGGCTGTCAATATGATGTAACATTTATGTGGCTTTTTTTGCAGATACTGTGCAAAACTTCCAAGTGATACCTTCACCCACCTGACTCCTGCCTGTGTGATACAGACAATTAGCAAAGGGAATAGTATGGAGTATTGTGCCAAACTTAGACTACCAATCAACTCGCCTATCAAGCAAGAAGTCAAGGTCCGTGTTTGTTTAGTCTGTTACTGAATTACATTGACCTACAATATTTAGGGTTCTCAGGCAGCAAGATACACATACTTTTCATTTGTGGACACATGAAATTAAAACAACTCAGTCCACAGTGTTTGATCTTTTATCGCAAAGAAATTCTCTTTTTATTTGATCTCATTTTATAAAAGGAATATATAAAGTTACTTTATGTGCCACCTATCAAAGTTCAATTGATTTTAACAGAATTCGGTGAAGCCATATTGGTTATGTCTTAACAGACAAAGGGATTAAGGCACCTCTTACTTGATCATTAGTACCTAATATTAGTACCTTGGGCTATGGGTGTTTAAGACAAGAAACAAAAACAATTGATGAGAATGATGGAGGAAGGTGTATAACTTAAAGATTTTGAGCAAAACCTCATGACTTTGTGTAGAAATTTGTTAAAGTTTGGTTAGAAAAAATATCATATGAAGTCTTGCATAATGATGAAATGAACAAAAGAGGAATATGGTCATTTGTTTCTCTTTATGGTATCTTGGAATATTGATTGATTTGAAATGGAATTTAGCTAAATAAAAAATTAATATGTTATATCACATATCACTACTTTCACTTGTGCATGTCATCATATGTACATGTACTTATGTGCCATAGAACAGACTGTGAGAAAAATATTCTTTCACTGTGCATTGGTAGAATAGGAAATCTCCAGACCAGAATTTTCCTATACTGCTCTGATGCATTTGAAGGATTCTATTAGTCGGGCACAAATAAATTATTTAAGTTATCATTTAAAGTGGAGTGTGTTATTAACACGAAATGGACTTGGTACCATAAAGAGTAATATATATTTCAACATATTTGATAAAAAGAAAATAGGAAAATAAATACTGATATGAAAAACTGAAATTATGATGTGGGGAAAAGGTGATATAATTAATTTTGTGTTTTGCAAAAAGTTACATTTTTGTTGATGCTTCTAGAGGGTCCTACTGTTTACATATAAAGATCGTTGGAGAGGGTCCTACTGTTTACATATAAAGATTGTTGGAGAGGGTCCTACTGTTTACATATTAAGATCGTTGCAGAGTGTCCTACTATTTACATATAAAGATTGTTGCAGAGTGTCCTACTATTTACATATAAAGATTGTTGGAGAGGGTATTACTGTAAACACATAAAAATTGTTGGAGATGGTCCTACTCTTTCAGTTTAAAGATTGGGGAATAGGGTCTAATGTGTCTATTCGGATTGGGGTAGGTGTAATGGATCCTACTGTTTCCATATAACGACTTAAAAAGGGGTCTAACTGGTTCCACATCAGGATTGGGGAAGAGCGTCCTGGTATTTCTACATAAAGATTGTAGATTGGAGTCCTACTATGCCCACATAAGGATTTTGGAAGGGTGTCCTTCATTTTCTGCATATAGTTTGGGCAAAGAGTCTTACTGTTGCCACATAAGAATTGGGCAATGGCATCCTACTGTTTGCATGCACAGATTTGGGAAGGGGGTCCTACTGTTTCCATGTGATGATTGGGGAATTTAGGCCTTCTGTTTCCATATAAAATCATTATGCTATGGTACTTTATATTTATTGTTTGTAACAATCAGTAAATCCCAGACAATTGGACTTCACAAAAATTTATGCAAAATTGATTTTTTAAAGGCTGATTTCTGAAATCTTTTTGTACAAAACATCACATTTAGGCTAAAAGCTTTTTATTTAACTGTTCATCAGGGTGTTCCAATGCAGACAGAGGTTTTGGCAAAGAAAGCTGTGGCCCTGGAGATGTGCCGAATCCTACATCAAAGAGGTGATTTAGTTATAGCTCACCTGGTCATAAGTCTGTGTGAAGTTTTCAGCTAACAATAGGCATCTGTGTTCAGGGCGCATTGTCCATCAACAGTTGCTATTTTTGACCATTCATTATTCTCTGTTCCAGTTTCAACCACACCACTATGGTAGCCAAAGTGGTTAAAATTGCCTCACATGCAGTAGTTCACAGGTTCAAACCCAGACCAAGTCATTGTTTCAGTCTTTATATATTCCACTCCGGTGGCCTAGTGGTTAGAGCATCCGCCTTGGATGCGGGAGGTCATTGGTTCGATCTACAGCTGAGTCATATTAAAGACTTATACAAATGGTACTTGGCGTTGTCTCACTTTGCAATCACTTTACAGTAAGCATTAAGAGGTTAGTGTTAGGGGTGGTTGACCAGGTTTCAGGATAATGTGGCTGGGTGGAAAAGTTTGCTACATGATACAGCATGATGCCCCATTGCTAGACATAACTATAAACTGCCACACTGCAGACACTAGGGATATGACTGAAAATTCTTTTAAAGCTATGTTAACATTCCAAAGACACGCACAAACATTTTCAACCAGACCCAAACAGAGATCTTCTACTATGAAGGCCATTAAAGCTTGTTTAAAAATTATACTAATGTGGTATCAAATGAAAACACCTTGAGATATCTTTGTTTGATAATACACAAAATACACAAACCCCCTACTTATTTTTTTCAGAAGTTTATAAAGCTTGCCCCTTGGGTTTTTTCTATGAAAAAACATTGTTATTTTTGGTAAATGATTTTGATCTGTTGTCATACTTTCAAAGCATTCTTGCATTGAGATCATTCAATAAATTCACAGATAGCATCAATCCATGATCTAAATATAGAATATCCTTCAACTGACTAAAAATTGATCAAAGGCCTATCTATATTATTCAAATGCTGCTCATCTACCATCAAATTTGGTTGTCTTCACTAATGATAAAGATCCATTTCAATGACTGCTCAAAAATGACTAATATAATGTTACCAAATTTTACAAACATCCTGGCATGAAGTCTTTTTTGTTGTGCAGAAATGATGTTAATTCTTTAATCCATCCCTCACCCCCATGAGGACAGAGTCTTTGAACACCTTCTGCTCAAAAGCAACTCTACAGAATTTGAACAAATTTGAAAGAAGGCATCATGGCAATAAAGATGTTCAGGCTTTTATAAATAATGCTAATCGACCATACAAAATGCCACCATTGCTAAAAATTAAAAAAATAATTCTTAAAACCTGTTTATCATAATTTTACCAACTTTGTCAGATTGCATGCAGGCATGAAGGCCATATGTCGCAGAAATTGTGCTCTTTCACTATTCAATATGGATATTCATAATTAAACTTTTTAAAAATGGTCATCGTCAGCAGAACCAGGTATAAAAGTTGTCTAAATTTTCACACTATCCTTGCAAAAAATACATATTTACTCAGTTGATACCCATCTGCCATCTGATATGGCTGCAATTACTAAACAATAATAAAACAATTAAATGTTTTGTTATTAATATGGATATTCAGCCATCTTGCCTCACATATTGATTTTAGATACATGTTTGCCAGATGAGAAATCTCAGGCTCTTTTGGGCCTCTTGTTAATACATGCACAGGATTTACATTATTTTATGTTACCTCAGCATACATGGATTAGTATTTTACATTTGTTATGTGTGTGTATGAAATTGTTCTGTATACAGAACTCTCTTGAGTTTTCATGTATTTATTTCAGATGACATATTTCTTTGCATCATTGCACATAGATTATATTCAGAAAGTATTGTAAATTCCATAGTATACTTTTTAAGCCTACTGGTCACACCAGAAAAACTTATAGGATGGTCTGTCGTCAGTGCTTCATCCATTAGCACAAGCTTGTAATCACTATTCATCCTGATTGACTTGGAGGATTGTTGTGATACTGTACTTACACATATTCATCTCATGATTTTGTTGTTCCGGAATGAACACTCTAAGACATCCAGTATGACCACCATAGTGGTCATCTTTAACTCTTGTTATCGCTCCTGTTCCAGATTGGATGGTCATATTATCATGCAGTTTTCAATAAACAACTTCTTATTATGTTTAGTTGGTCCTAAAAACAAACAGTACTAATCTGATGTCAGATATGTTGATAACTACTTCTGAACAAAATGTAATATTCACAAGGGGTTTTCAGCAGAAGACTTTTTTTATGTAAAGTTGGTTTTAAATTAAAATGGTGATGATCTGATCTTACAAATCTTGTTTTTACTAACCCTCTTCAGTTGATGATGTTATCAACACATGGATTTTTCTAAACTTATGATGCCTTGTTCGTCATCATAATGGTGCTATTCAGACATTCAGTATGCCTACACACAAGCCATCTTTTTAACACTATTTCTCCTGAAGGATTAATCATATCATCGTTGGGTTTTCACATTAAAACTTCCTATGATGTTGTTTAGTCATGATCGACAATGGTTTGCCACAATGTCCAATTTGAAATCTTGTTATCACTAATTCTCTATAATGGCTAGTTATCTTGCTTTCAACAAAAGACTCTTGTGATATCTAGTTGGTACTAAATATTAAATATGGCTACAGTGGCATCCATCATGAAATGTTATTAAGACAGACAGAAATTTCTAAATAGACAGCAAAATCAACATGGCATTTCCAACAAAAGATTTCTTAATATGCCTTGTAGGTCTGAATGAACATGGTGCTAATTTGAAAATCTTGATATCACTGAAGATTATCAAAGATGGTTTCAACACTCCACATTTTAAATGAAGAAATGGTCTCATCTCTTGAATGGGGGGAATCATCTTAGCCAATAGACTGTCAGTATCTTCAAGTGATTTTGTTTAGAATTTAGAAGAAAAAAAACATTTTAGCATCTTGACATGAATTGGGTACAAAACATAAGAGCTGCCATAAATAGTTATCTTTAAACCTCTTGAACAACACAATAACAATTAAACAAGTAAAAAAAATATCAAAAATACTTTTGCAAAGTTTTCCGCCAGAATCATTTTTGGGTCCAAGACTAACATGTTATGGAAAACGTTTGATCCCTTTATTGTAATTAAATAAATTACCTTCCTTTTGTTTAAACTATCAAAAGTAATAAGTTAATCAATTTACAATGTTTTGTTTACATGTCAGTTTTAACCAAATAACTTGGCATGCATCATAGCACAAGTGGTTTCTATAAGGTGTGGATAAAATGTGTACAAATGATTTTGGTCTGGGTTCTTTTCTTCAACTTGTAAAGGAAAATCATAATTTTAAAAATAGTTGTAAAGTGGCATGTATAGTAGATGGCCTTAAAAATGGTAATTTTGGCCTTCTACTGGTAGAGTCATATGATTGCATCATGATTGCACAGGTAATGTAAACATAAACTATTTTCTGTGTATTTGAGATGTGTAGTTTCTGATCATTTACCTGTGCAGATGAGATAAAATATTTAATTTGCAATCAATTTCTATTTGATGGAGCAGGATAACATATCCCACATTTTTCTTTTTAATGATATTGAGTTAGAAGAGTGCAGGAAAAGAAGCTCACTAGCCTTTAAGTGTTAAGTGATTTTGGATTTTTAGATATGTAAATACAGTTTTTCAAAAAGTTAAATACTCTAATATTTCACAAGAAATCATTTTTAATTACCTTCAAATGATTTTGTGTATTGAGAAATTACTTTTTTTCATTGGATACATTTTTTTGTGGATTTTGTGGTCGCTCAAGACATGAATTTAAAATTCCTGGGAAACTGACGTATCTGTGAAGACAGTCGGACTCCCATATACAATCCATACAAATTAAAAAGTCATCTTTTTTACCACAGTCACAAACTTTGCACCTATGTTTTCACTATTGATTGTCAAAAGTGCTGTGGGGAGCATGAAACCTTTTAGATTGTGATTCATTTCCTTAAGAACAACACATTTGGAATTAAATAGCTTAAGCTGTTATCTGCTGATTTTGACTTATAAATGATGCAAGGAGATAACATTCTTCTTCAGGTACATTAGCTGACCATAATACCTTAGGAGTACTGTCATTACTTGTAAATCCACTCATACCAACTAAAATGTTAAGCCGTGAGAGCTAAATGTTGTCTCCCCTTGATATAGGAATTAGAGCCAACACCTTTGTGTACTTCAATTACTAGTTATGCTCATGAGTCTTCACAAACCATATTCTAGAAATTTGGAAGATATTCAGCATAAGAGCAAATTGGAATAGTTTCTCTTAGGGAAGTATACTCCATCTTTATTTTCCAACTTGATCTTGCTCCTTTCCTTCACTTACAGTCTTTCTGTCTGTTGTAGAAAAACATCTTGTCTCGTCTTTTGGCATTCATAAAATTAATCACTTAATTGTGTTCTGCAGGCAGTTTTTATGCTACAGAAAAGGTTGTAGTAGTTATATATGTTGATGATACATGTGTTTCTCTGCATACACTCCACTTTGGTCAGATACACATGCTACTTGGGTTCATAACACAGAGCATTGGCTGTCTACACTTGTATCTTATTGTCTGCTTTAATTTTCTTTATAGATTTTAACAATCAATGTAAACAGTCAATAAGGATGGATAACAACCATATAACATGCATGTCATCAGTGACAAATCCATGTGCAGGTTCACCATATTCTAGCAGAGTAAATGTGTTGGTAGATTCATTGTCCCAAAAGAATCAACTAAAACAAATGGAATGGTCATTTCACCCTTGGTTTTCAATTGCATATGTACCCACTGGGATTAACCACTGGTGGGTCTATTTGTGACATAGAGGAATGCAAAATTCTCAGCCTTTATATCACTATTCCTGAATCTGAAAATCTGAGCAGAGAATACATTTTGCATATATTGGAATGGCATGGATGCATGCACTCAACAACACCTCTAATTCTAAAGGTGCTGCTGAAAGCAATAGAATTATAATGTTGCATCTTCATCTTTATAATTTTGGGAAACTTCATGAATAAAATACATGATAAATCCAGCAATGTAAATTGCAAGGAAAAATATATTTATACTTAAGCCACTTTTGATACCATTAGTTCCAGAAAAGTGCAGAGCTGTTGAATCTGCATGTCTTGACCATATTAAACAAGTTTTCAAGAATTGCTTGATTGAGAAGCACTTCACTTTTAAAGCATATGACATGAAGTGGAAAATTGTTTCATTGTGGTAACACTTTTCTCCACATAAGTCATCATTGCCCCAAAATAGCTAATTTTCCTACTTTGGCAGTTTGAAAAGAAACAGCTCCAGTCATGATGAAAGGTTATCCTTCTTCAGTTTGTGACACTGCATCATCACAGAACCAAGGAAACAGGACAAAACAAAGTTCTTTCCAATCTTGTGTAAAACTTTAATTTCATTTGCCCAAAAGCGCTAGCAACTATGCCCACCCCTATGGCAATGTGCCCAAAGTGGAATCTGTTCTCCTTTGAACCTAACAGGACTGAATAATGCACTCTTTGAACCATGATAGAGAGCTTCTTTGGTTCACCTTTTATAAAACTTGCTTTCTAATCATTTTAGCTAAAGCAGACAATCAGTAAAAATACATGCTTTGATGCTTGACCCAAACTCCTTTCAGTTACAACAGGATGGGTCAGTGTCACTCATGATTCTCTATACTTTCCTTGCCATAAACAGGCTTTGACTCATGAGCAGTCAATCATTTGTAATAAAACCTCTTTCTAGTCTGGAACCTTCAATTCAAGTTTATTGATAGTACCTAAGGAGATGTCTGAAGTGATGCCTGAAATGTTATCCATTCTGCATCCAGAAAACTCCAAATCGTAGGAGCTTGTTACACACTTTGGCTCATGAAGTGAAGGCAGTTGCAACAAGTATCACATTTGAGCAAAACTGTTGCCTAGTTGACATTATACCAGCTGTGGGTTGAAGGTTAGAGTGAACTTTCTTTAGCTTTACCTCATCTGTCCTTCATCCCAGAAAGCTCAGTTAGACCTGGTGGGACCAATCACTACAGCACAATATGCCAACTTCTGGGTCATTTGGCAGCTTCTAAAGGACACAGCATCACAACTTCCACTGGATTTGTGAGAGGGAAAATTTTACCTTTTTCAAAAGGGATCCCAATGCATTCACAGACCACTCACGATCTCACCTCTGTCCTTGTGAGTTTGAATCAAGCCTTGAATTAAATGGGTATGTGAGAAAGCTTGGCAGTGGCTTTTTGATGGTCATCAGTCCTTCCTAGCATGTTTCTGAGTTATTCCTCCATCAAAATTATACTGCATGCCTTGTATGGCTTATTATGTTCTGAAACATGCCATGAAACCCCACAAAATCAAAACTAAAGCCCATTTCCAGAAGCCACATCTAAGCATTACATTCACATTGTTCCAGCCAAGACTCGTTCTTGAGGCTGTCTCACATACCATAGGGGACTGGAGCTGGTCTCTCTATGGTAAGGAGTTGAAACTCAGTCCACATTTTACTTATTTTCCTGAGATGTTATGATCAGATAACATATTTGAAGAAGAAACCATTCTTCAAGTAATTTTTTTTTCTCACCTTTTCACCTTATGGATGCACCATCCCAGCCTCCTAGCAGGTACATCATACATGGAGAGCATGTATTCCAATCCAGTAGTAACAAGTACAGAAGGGATTTAGCACTAATCTCTATATCTAGGGGAGATCACTCTGTCAAATTTGTCCAGACAACAATGAGCTACTGAAAATTTAGCAGTGAGGGCTCAATTTGCATATTAGTGGTCATATTCCTAAGGTATTATGAATGCATAAGTATTTATCAAAGAAATATTATACCTGAAGAAATGTGTTCTTAACAAAAGAAAATGTACAAATGCATAATTTGCAATAAATTAAATTTTTTTCTTCAAAGTTTCAGAGAGAGCTGAAAATCATAAATGTAATTTGCTAATTAATAATGGATAATGACTAAAGCCTAGTCTAGAATGGAAAATATGATGCCGTCTTTTTTTGGGTGTACTGGATAAATGTTAGCATGTTGTAGGGACAAATTTGGCAAATTAATGAATTCATAGCTTAAGTTTATCTGTTGTGTGCAGGTGAGTTGGATGAGAAGTTGATGCCAGTAGGGAAGGAGATGTTTCAACATGAAGAGGAAGAATTTGAATGGGAAGAGGAGGAAGATCCAAATGGTCAGGTTCTACCAGGCACAACAAAACGAAAACAGTACTACTGCAAAAAGGTAACTACCAAATACAAACATTGTTACTGTAACAAGGTACAGGTACCCAGAGGTAGTTATAGGGTTATCATTAGTCTATCTTATGGTGGGCATCATGTGGCATGAGTTGTCAAATGGTCAGTCTCTCAGTTAACAATAGCTTGTTTGGCCCATAATTTTATAAGCTTTTGAGAGATTTAGATAAAACTTTTTTATATATATATATAACCCAAAGTTGCATCCTATCTTAAAGGTCAAGAATCACAGCAAGGGAAAAATCAGTCTATAATTTGTTTCTTTGTCTGGATTGTGACTTTTGAACAAGGAATATCTTCATGAAACATTAACAGATGTACATCAGGACTTGAAAATGAGTAACAAACTACAGGATGTCTTGTACCTTAAGGTCTAGGATACAGCAAAAGAAAAGTAACTTTTTGATCTCTTTTCATGTCTGACTGTAACTTATGAATTACAGATGACTTTTCATTAAACTTTATCCACAAATATATCATGATTAGAAATTTGGTGCATCCCTATCATGCCGCCAACAAAAAGTTTGAGGACACTGGTCACTTTTTAAACATTGAAGATTCTTTAGTGATGCTTTTTTCTCACATTTGGTTTGATGTGGTGCCTTGTGGCAAAGAAACCCAAGAAGGTTATTTAGTGCAGAGGCAGTTGGGGTACTGTGCTGAACACAACATGGTAGCTGACCCAGGCTGGTCTGATGGTAAGATTCAAGGCTGCGCCCTTTTGGCAATGAGTCCTGCATGGTAACCACTGAGCCACCTTGTCTCTCCCACGTTGACTTGGCTTGGTGTTTTAATGAACAACATCACAGTAACAAGGCAATAGTAATAAAGTGTCTTGTCTAATCACAAAGCATTGTAGCCTTCTTGGACAGATTCCAGATATATATCATGGCTAGAGTGTGATGTATACCCCACTTATACTCCCAAAGCGCAAAGGTAAAAGTCACAGCAAGGAAAAAAATTTATGTTTCTTCATCATGACAATAACCTTTAAGAATGAAATTTAACTTTTACAAAGTAAGCTATTTTAGTGAAACTTAATTCAGATTTACGTCTTGACTAGGTTGTCTGTCAGAAAACAGTCACATCCATCAAAGGTCAAAGTCACCAAGATTAACGTGAGAGATCTTTTTTCCATTTTAGCCCCTCCTGCAACCCACCATGTTAAGATAGGCACAGCATGTATCTTAATTCTTTCATCACTAAGTAACTTTACAGGCATCGAGCCCTAAACATTAAGTAACTTTACAGGCATCGAGCCCTAAACATTAAGTAACTTTACAGGCATCGAGCCCTAAACATTAAGTAACTTTGAACTTATAAAGCAGAATGACCTGTGGATTTTGAAATAACATAACTTTGCCAATTTTAAAGATATCTGGCTGGATTTGGTATCAAAATAAAGGTTAAAAGTAAAATTTTATGACTAATTCAATAAAATTTGCATATATATAACTGTCAAAATACAGGTGCAAGCAGGTAACAACAGGTAAAATGCACAATTATTTATTTACATTACCTGAACAATATTTTCAAAAACTTTATCTAGATCAAAACTTTGAAAGTATTCGTCTCCCAGAAAACTTAAATAAATCCCATTGGTTCATCCAGAATGAAAATACATTTTCACAATTCCTCTGGTTCAAAACCTTCAAAGTCCTCTTCATTGTCATCACCATCACCAACAAGAAAATTCAAATGCCTCTCCAGATGTTTTCTTTCATTTTCAATCAGCTATATTAGGTCACAACAGCAAAATATTTTTGGTAATTCATAATCTGATGCTTCATTTTTATTTTGTTTTGAACTCCATCATTTTGAATAGAAATTCACCATTTGGAAAACACACTCAAAAGGTGCCTTCATGCCTCGAGATTTCTTGTTGTATTCAAGCTTAACTCATGAGATAATCCAAATATACTATCAACATTACAAGAAGAAAGTTATTAGAGGTATCCAAAAAATGTATGTAGTCTGGTACTATGACTGTAAAAAAAAGCACAGTCTCAGACCGGTAAAGCAGTCTATATGGTTTACAGACTTACTTCCCCAAGACTGTAAAACTGGTCTACAGTGATGAAAGGGATAAGGAAGGTTTTTGTTTCTCTGAGGGCTTGACTTTGAGAATGGTGTCTTATACTTTGCTTAAAGTTGACACCTTTTGTTTTTGTTTTCATTTTTGACCTGTTTTATTTTGCAAAGAGCATTGTACTGAAGTGCCAGACACTTAGATCCTTGTAATTTCAATTTTCAAAAACTATATTTCACATGGTTCAACATCAAAATATTTAGACAATGTTTTTTTTTTAGTATTTAAGACTTGATTGTTTAAAAGATATAAATTCTTCAAAATATTATAATTTTATTTAACTTAAAAGTTTTTTTTATTGATTTAACTTGGCGTGCAGTTTTTAATGTTTTGCCATGAAATTTGTAAATATTAGAAGATGTTCATGTCAACAAATTACTTTGCTCCCAGAATTTTTATAATATATGTAAGAATTATTGCTCTTTGTAGCAACTGAATACAGTGTACGACAAAATCTTGTAAATGCAACAGATATAACATTTTTCAAAGGATTGCCATGAAAGTTGGTAAATATTATAATTTCCATCTGAAGAATGGCAAATCCACAGTCATTTTGCTCCTGCAATTTGTGTTATTGTTGTTGCAGTTTTTGTCATAAGGTTTAATGCAAGTTATGATAGAACCTTGTGAATACAAATAATTGTATAGTGTTGAAGGGATCACCTAAAACTCTTGTCTGGCCAACTGCTCTTGCATGTGGATATTTAGCAGATGAGCAGTGTTAGACCCTCTTGATTCTCTTGTTTATGGATATCTGTGCAACTTGGTAAATGCTCTGTTTATTATTGAAAGATTATGCATATTGATGAATGTTTTTAATTAATTATTAAAGTATTTACATATGTATAGCCACATATCAACTGTACTATCTTCCCTGGTCATAGGCAACAATTTGTAGTGTGTTTCATGGCAACAACCTCTGGGGATGACTAACTTTATCTTTGGTACATATTAGTACATTTGTTTGTTGTTGTTGGTCTTTTTTCCCTCATATATATATATATATATATATACATGAAGTCATGAAACTTGGTGAGAGGTTACGTCTTGACAAGTACTATACCCTCATTACAAGCATAACATAGGTCACTGTGACCCATGTTTCACATTTTTCTGAATTTTGTTTAATTTTGTGCTTTAAATTTTTCTTGTAAGTTCAAGTCATGCTAGAATCATGAAACTCAGGCTTGTGCCACTTCTCCATGGCATGGGCTGGATAGCAGTTTTTAAATGTAACTATGAGCCACACTGTATAAATCCAAATCACACACGCACGCACACAATACACAGAACACTGTTCATACTGGAATTAGCAACTAGATTATTATGTACATCTCTTTTAGTACTTCACTGTCACCACAAAAGAAATTTACTGACCTTTATTTTTTTTTATACTGATTCTGGAAAAATTGTTGTTTTTGGTGATTGTATATATGTGATTTGGATTTATAACATAGCCTGAAACATTTTGCAGTCAAATCGCTATGATGTATTCAGTGTGGCAGTTTATATAGATACATAGCACTATGGTTTCTTGCTGCAGACATTCACATGTCATCTAGTCATATTATCTGGACACCAGGCTGACCCGCCCTAGCACTTACCTCTTAATGCTGAGTGCCAAGTGAGGCAGCTGCTAGTACATTTTTTAAAGTCTTTGGTATGACTCAGCTGGATTCGAACCTGTGACCTTCCACATCTGAGACTGACACTTGAACCTCTTTGGCCATTGGAGCAGCCTCTTTGGTTCATGACCACATAGCTTTGTAGCATCCTGTATAAAAACCAATATAGGTAGTTATTCTAATAGAAGCCCTCTTTTTTCACAACCAAAAAGAAAATCCTACCCAATCAAGGCTTATAGATCCATATATATCCTTTATGGTATGTCCAGATAATTAAAACAGTATATGAGTAATCCAATGACTGTCAGAAAAATCAAAATGATTTAATTTACTAATGTTTTTCAGTCAAACAGTAATGTACATATTTAAGAATCAGCATGAACACAATAAAATCAACATGTTGCCCCCATTGGAAATTGTACCATCCCTGGGGTGTCTGTCTGAATAAACACTGAATCATAAAATTTGATGACCAGATGTATCATAATGAGTACGACGCTCACATCATAAAAGTTAGGCACAGTGACCCATATTTCACACATTTTATGTTGTTTTTTTTTGTAGATTACATTCTTGTTCCAAGAGTTACTGGTGTTTTTTACTTTCTAACTGATGCAAGATATAACACCATTTTTTAAGATGAACTACTCTTGCAGTTTTCAGTGAATTGCTATGAAATTTAATGCATATATTACAAGCATGTTCTAACAATTTGTTATATGACAGCCAGCTGCAACAATTGATTGAAGTGTTTGAAGAAATCAGAGCCATTCAGACAAGGAAACCAGCACTATTTTGAACAGTCTCATAAGGACTGTGATTTTGTAGCTAATGTAGAAATCACCAAAGCGATTCCAATGACCAAGATATTGGATGGTAAGACTTTTAAAATGCTCTTTTTTGCAGGGAGCAAGTGCCCTGGTCCAGAGTCACTGCCAGGCTAACAGTCCCTGTTATCTTTATCTAATCAAAATGGTTCTAACAGGGGCCATAACTGAGGAGCAGAATACCAGAGGGCGCCGCATTTGTGCACCAGAAGAAACTACATGCTGCTTTGGTTTTGTCACATCAAAATGTATTCCATCGGTACATACAAATTCACTTTCTTATCATCTGTAATAACAATAATAATAATAATAATAATAATTTTTTTAGACAATACAAATAATTTTGACAAATGTTAGCTAATATGTCTTGTTGTCAGTGGCAAATAATTTTATATACATGTACACAATATTTATACTAGAAAGGTTATATTTGTGAGTTAATGTCATTCATAAATATAAACTAATGTAAATGTACATGCTTGTAAATTATTTTTCATGTTTGTAACTGATTTAAGAATACATCCAAGAACTAAAAAGAAATGGATAGAATATATGGTGTGAGATACTATATCCTTGAGTAGTTGGATTATTCCAGTTTGAGGACAGTAAAGATTGTCGGCTTGCTTTGTTCAAGTGATGGTTTCCAGTATATGTAAATGACTTTGAATGCATTAGTTCTTGGTTTCATAGCTATCTTAAAAAGTGGTTAGAGATAATATTGTTGGTTTGGACAATTAGGTCTTGAGGTAAAAAGGTGGTAATGTTTTAGAGGCTTTATAACCCAACATAAACCTATGTAATGAATTTCTTTTTGTCCAAAGTAAGCCATTTTAAAGACTTAAACATGTCAGTTGATGATAGTATTGGATCAACATTTAGTACTATTCTTGCTGAACACTTTTGAAGTTTGATTCATACCTGTATGTTACCTTTTATGGACTACTGTACAACCCATTGTCAGATTCTTTTGTTCTTTGCACTGACAAGTAATGTTTAACTTAAAGATTATTGCATATTGATAGGTTGATCTTGCATTTGATTAGCTAACCTTTATTACAAGTTCAGTAATGAAATCCATGCATCTGACTGGCTGCATTTGTTAACATTCTGGGAGCATTATTTAATAATTGAATAGTCCATCTAGTCTTGTTACAGATTGCTTCAGCTTTTTTCTTGTCCTTTCAACCTTTTAAAAATTGCATATCCTTTCTTTGTAAAATATTTGTAAAATATTTTGAGGCAAAATTTCTCTCTCTTTTAGTCACTGTTTCTGTAGTTACTGCACCAAAAATATTGTTATAATTTGCTAAAAAAATTTTTTTTATATCTTTAATCCCTTGCAAATGTGTTAAGTCTTTGAATGAATATTAAAAGGCTTGTATGGTAAAAAGAGCATTTTGCACACGAGCTCAGGTAAGTTACACACACTGTTGGTGACATCCACTATTACATAATTATATTTCTGCAACTTTCCATGGGTAGGTAGGGTGTAATCAAATTTACTTGTCCAATACAAAACCCTGTGGTGGACATCTACTATGGCCACTATATCATCCATGACAGACAGCAGTGTAGATAAAGTTCCACAAAGGAATGTGGATGTTCCAAGATCGATGATACTTGTAATGTATGTCATCACAATCTTAGTGGAGTCTGATTACGTCATTAATGTGACCTTGCATCTAACAGGCCGAGTCTGATTACATTAATCATGTGACCTTGCATCTAACTAGCTGAGTCTTATTACATCATACTGTGACATTGCATCTAACTGGCTGAGTCTGATTACATCATTAATGTGACCTTGCAACTGATTGGCTGAGTCTGATTACATAGATGATGTAACTGCATTCAGTTGGCTGAATCTGATTACATTAATGATGTGACCTAATTGTCTGAGCTTGTCAACACTCTTGCTACATTTGTGATCAGATTTTTATCAGACTTAAGTAATCTTAGGAAGATGTTGATGAGTCTGATAATGATCAAGATCTTTGCATTTTTATGATGTAATCTCATATCGGATTGGCTAAGCTTGTCATCACTTGGGAGACTGAATTCAATATCACTTAGATCAACCTTGCCCTTATATTATCATTATCATGGACAAGTTCTATAATAAGTGATAAATGCTAATATTAATGAGATACCTTGCATAAGAGCTAAACTTGTTACCTCTCTAAATTGAATGACTATATTTTCATCCGGTGCCTGTTAGCACATGCTGATGGGTTTATACCATCATGATCATGAATGGCTTCAATTATGAGGAAGAAACTGTACATATTAATTATGCATTTATCTTTAGCTGGAATTTGTATCGGGATATAGTAAAATATGTCAATTCAGCCACCCTTCTTTCTGAAGCTGTAATGATATCAATAATCAAACCAGGTACCTTGTAAATGGAAAATAAATATATCTGAAACTTAAGGGCAGTTCAACTTTGGATAAAGTGGCATAAAGAATCATATTTCAGATTTTGTCAGAAGTTACCATTTTTTGTAATTTTTAATGTTCTTTTTTCATTCTTTTAGATACCCTCATTCCCAGTCTACACTAGATCAGGGGAGATAACTGTATCTATAGACTTGCTTTGCTCTGATTTGATACTCAAAGAAGAGGAATTGAAGAAGCTCCAATATTTCCACAAGTTCCTGTTCTCCAATGTCCTACATCTAGAGAAAGATCCCATGGAGTTCTGTCCTGAGAAAGCTTCACAAGGATACTTACTGTTGCCTTTAAACGCTGATGGAGGTATGTTTTTATGGGATATGTGCACTGAACTGACAAATTGTATGTGACTTAATGTATTAGCATTATTTTTTCTTTGTAAAATGTTCAGCATTTTAATTGACTTATTGATTTTTGTCCACAATTCAGTCTTCAATCTAGGGCATAGAAAAATGAGTTCAACAGTTTTCTATATTCAGGCACGAAGTATGGATGCACATTCTACAATTGTGCATTCCATCAGCAGTCCAAATGCTGAAGAGCCTTCTAAGGTTAATATTTCCAAAGATTGTAGAGAACATAGAATCATCAGTCAGACTATTTGCTATATAATAGCTGACAATTAGATCGGAGCTTGTTAAATTTTAAGCAGCGATATTCAAAAGAATACATGAATAGTTAATGTTGGCTAGTTATATTTAATCCTGATAAGACTGAATTAGTGCTAATAACAAGAAATGGAACCAGACCCACTATCTTACATTATGCATGACCAAATCAAAGCTACAGGAGGTTACTTAGCACCAACATTTGGGCCTTTTTATATTAAACAATGATGCCACTCAGCACACACATATTAAAAACATTTATAACAAAGTTTGGGAGGTATTGTTTAAAATGTCTCAAATTCAAAATAGATTCAATATCCATGGAAAATATGTACAATTCTTATAGTGTTCCAATTTTTACTATGCTGGGACAATTGTACAATGTGTGATACAAAATTCCTGGAGAAAACAAATGTTGAGGTGATGAGAATAATAAAGGGTGCAACCAAAAAGTGCATCTCCCTCACAATTGTACCATTAAACCAGCAGGGAAAGTCTAAGCTCTTTTGCCGTTACAAGCATAAACTGCTTGATTGATTTAAAATTTACTGCGGACTAGCTTTCATATATCTTCAAAATTTGATTCAACCTTTATTTATAAAACATGAGACCTACTCCATTTATCTTCAAACGATCTTCAACCTTTCTCTGGGGGCCCCAAGTGGCCGAGTGCTCTAAAGCGCTCTCTGTTATGGATCACTGCCATCTCACTTCTGTGTAGATTCGAGTCTAAGAGTCGGCTAATCTAGTTATGTGAGAAAGCTTGCCAGTAGCTTCTCGTGGGTCACTGGTTCTTTCTGGAGTTTTCCTGTGTTCTTCCTCCGCCAATAATACTGGCTGCCATGTATAGCCTATCGTGTGCTTAAAAGTGGCGTTAAACCCTACAACAACAACAACAACAACAACAACCTTTTTCAAAAATTCATTTCTACCATTTACAGTTCAGAAACTCATTATATATTGAAGGAACAGACCTTCCTTACACAATTGTAAAGCCTATTCAAACTGCAAAAAAAACCTCCATGTTACTATTAAGCTGGTCACAGATTATGCATGCTAGGCTAAGAACAAATTGTAGTAACTTAAATTACAATTTATGTACGAATCATGTATCTAATAATTAAGTAATGCTCCTTCAATGAAATTGAGAATATAAATCCACTCTTTTAGACTTCCAAATATTCAAATCGTATAGAGAAAATCCTACACACACTTCCATTCAGTCTTAAGATTGAAACATTTTTATTCGGCAACTCTATGCTAACTGTAGAAAATAGCACACAAATAATTTTAACTGTGCAAAATTTAGGAAGACCAAGAGATTTAATTGACTGAACTTCAATCCTTTTGAATCTCAATCAGTTGGTTCTTATTCATTGTTAAAGTTTAAGCACATTTTCTGGATATCAATTTTTAAAGGCATCAAGATCACTGAATTTTTTTGTTACTGTTGTCCCCAAAAGTACTAATAACTTATGCTTTCTAGTGAATCCCCCAAAATTATGTCTGTATTTGCATTTGAGAAAGTTTCTCAAATAAATATGGTTTAAATTAAATATCTTCTAATTAAAGATATATTTCTTGCATGAAATAGTGTCCATATATGACTTTTTACATACAAAAAGTAAAAACAGCATAATAATAATAATGAGGACTTTGTATAGCACCTAATCTTTAGAAGCTCTAAGCGCTTTGCAACATCTATAATGATATGACTACAAAAAAACAAAAAACAAAACAAATATCATGAAATTAGAAAACATAAAAAGTTGCTGAAAATATTTAAGGTAGGAAACATTGTTAGG
Source organism: Unio pictorum (assembly GCA_030141615.1). Lineage (NCBI taxonomy): Eukaryota > Metazoa > Mollusca > Bivalvia > Unionida > Unionidae > Unio > Unio pictorum. The sequence continues at coordinate 2,111,743 of JARLTB010000101.1, forward strand.
TCTTTAAGTTTGTTCTTGCAGTCAAAACAGGTGAGTTTTAAGAGCACTCTTGAAAGGGAACACTGTCATTGTGTCTAATTTCAATGGGCAATAATCAGTATTAATGCGCAATGGATGAGAACCAATCTTATGACATTCTAAAAATTGATTCAATTTAAAATATCACTTCCTTCTTGTACAGCATTATCAAAAGAGACACATGTTTGATGAAATCAACATTTATATTGAATTGTATTATTCATTTCATGGAAACATTACGTCAAAGTACCTGCTGTTCTAACTCCAATAGCCTTGTAAAGTTGTGTAAAGAAAAGTCTTTAGAGCAATACTCACATAATCTAATGAGAAAAAAGTCATGGTGGCTGCTTTCCATTCTTCACACAAATTAATTTGGATATTTGATCCTTCACAGGGAAAGCAGGCAAAATATGTCATTCTGTGGTGTTCTTGATTCTAATTGTTTTGTACAAGCCACTGTAATGTTTGGTAGTAGTCATCAGAATTAGATGCAATGATAGTTTGTTTTGGTTTAGAGAGTGCTTTACAAATGGCGAGAGAATGGTTTATCTATAGTTGGAAAAGTCAGAATAAGTAGCTACTTGTTTCTTGTTGCTTATGTGTCAGGTGTTTCTCCTTCAAATACGTTTCCCAGTCACATTAACGTTAGGGATATGAGTCTGCTACCTCTTGAATCCAGCCCTACTAAAAGACGAAAATTCGTCTTTTCTGTCTATCTTGTATAGACAAAGGGCAATAACTCTTGCCCCATACCTCCCCTTGACACTGCGAGATGTCGCTAGTTTTTAAGCTTCACTTGTACTGTTCACAAAGTACAATTACACCTCCATACACCAAGCCATCTTAGTGTAAAATTGGACCATCCGAAGTTAAATTTGGAATTATTGTGTTGGACAATCGTTCATTTACAGGTTGTATACATTATTTTACAATTTTTTCAAATTTTGAGTGACTTTGTCACTTTTTACGGACTTCGTCTATTGATGACCACGTAGCAACACGCTAATGCGGTACTCATGTTGTCATTTACGAGTTAACGTGGCACTGAATAATTAGTAACGGTTGTGGTATTAGCGAATTAATAACATGCTGAATTGCTAATTTGTGCTTTGTTTTATCTTCTTTTGTCATTTCAGTAGAAATGTTAACCAAATGCATGAAATGCAAAAAGTTCAAACAAAAGAAGACAACCATGACACTTGTATTGTATGTACCAAGTGTACATCATCTATACCATGCAGCGTGTGTAATACATGGACAGAGCCAATGTGGACTGATGTAGTCCAGAAGGCAGCAAGAGAGAGAGGAAAATAATGTTGACATGGTACAACAGTTCGCCTTTTAACAGATACCTTGTTTGGTCCAGGAAACTACGATGCAGCTATTGACATCAGGCCAGATATTACCTCTTTGGAGGAGTGTTCCCCCAATTTTCGGCTGCCCAGTGGGCATAAGTCCCCCCGCATGTCCGAGCATGGCCTTCGTGCCTGTAAGTCAGGACGCATGGGTTTTTTACTGGATCCATTGGGTCTATTTTGTTATACAACCTCGACGTCACCGGTCATCCAGCCGTCCTAGCATGGGGACCTTATTGCTAAAATGGTGCGACGAGCTATGATTTATGTGGATTTTAGTGACAAATCCGTCTGTCAAGCTGTACTGCCGGCAACATACCAATACTATGATGGAGATTTTAGTGAATCGCCGGCAACATGCCAATACTATGACGAAGGTTTTAGTGAGAAATCTGTCCATCCGGCCAGGCCATTGGAGCGGCTGGTACTAGTGATAGCCCGACTGTCGCTGACATTCAGCCGGACCACACGCCAGACAAAAAAGCCGGCAGTGCCGTCTCAGTATGGGGACCTTATTGCTAAAACGTGCCGACCAACTATGATTTACAGGGATTTTAGTGACAAATCCGTCTGTCATGCTGTACTGCCGGCAACATACCAATACTATGATGGAGATTTTAATGAGAAATCAGGCCATTGGAGCAGCCGGTACCAGTGATAGCCGGACCATTGCCGACATTCAGGCTGACCATTTGCCAGCCATCATATGTTCACAGCTTCTCCACAAGGGAGAATTAGTGAAATTGTCAAGGATGACGGAATTGCATCATCTATGTCACCTGGTATGCTCTATCTAGAGATGCAAGTTGTACCAGAACCAATGTTCCCTCTAAGCGAATGGTAGATGTGCGTGCAGTGCTCGCTGCACTGCGCAAACATTAAGGAGACGTTGGATTGAGCAAAAAATTGACAATTCAGCTGTGCGGGGATGCCTGAGCAACTGTGTGTGCTGCTTAGAGGGAACGTTGACCAGAACACGACTTAGCACACAGTGAGTGTGACGAAACTCTTGCAAATCAGCCGTACACATGTAATCATGGAATGGACTGAGTTTAGCTTCAAAGCCACAGTGGAAGAAATTTATAGGGTGTTGGCAACTTCCAAATGCCCACCACCTCCTACCGCCTATCAAGACTACAAAGTTGAGGCATCTGTAGATCTTGAATGGGAGGAAGAGACGATGTCCTTTCTGCTCCTTCCCCATTTGGAAAAATTCAGAAAGCCAAGTACCAGTGACGTTCTAGTGTAGCTGGTACAAAACTCAATCAGACGCCTTCAGTACTTATCTCCAATGCCACATCAAAGCTAGTCCAAAACGTAGTCGCTACATCTTCAATGTTAGACTAGCCATTTTCCGATAAAATCCGGCAATGACCACACATGGGAAGCGACAACCTGGATTGCTAGAGTTATTAACAGGGCAGCTCACCATTCCATGGCCAATGCACTGACCGCTTCTGCCAACTTAGATCTGATACGATGTGACACAGGTCTGCGGTCCACGTCCCTCAAGCCCCATCCTACTCTGGCTTTACAGATGTCTCTGTTTGGGTCACCTTTACTCTTTGGGGGAAAAATTGAAGAAGTTGGAATCAGGCAACTCAGGAACTGCCCCTCCAACTTGCCACCCAACTTTCACAGGCTTTTCGAAACAATCATCCCCTGCCATAGCGGAGGGATGATAGGCAGACCAGGGAAAAGGGATCCTTACAATCAAATGTGCAGTATAGATCCCAACCCAATGCTGGGAGACAACAGTCTAATCAAGCTAGGAGGCAACTATACAGAGGCGGCAAGAACCCAAGTTTCTCCGCCTTCAAGCCTCCTAATCTAGACTTTGACATACCCTCCCCACTGCCCACAGACAGCCTACCTGTGGGTGGCCGCCTCCCACAATTTCAAGACCACTGGACCACTTTATTACCTCAGAACAATTTTTTGATTCAGGTCATTTCGGAGGGACTTTGGATTTCATTTATCCATCCCCCTCCCCTGTCCTTCTCTCCCCTCTTCATCGACATACTGTCAGATCAGGAGAGGGATGCCTTTCTAAAAAAAATATAAAAAATTAACCCAACAATCTCCGGGGTTTTATTCCAGGCTGTTTCTTATCCAGAGGCCATTCATCAACCTGAGTCGCCTCAACCAATACATTTTACCACTGAAATTCAATGTGGCAATGGCGAGATCAATCCATCTTTCCATCTGTCGGGATGGGTATGCCGTCAGTCTAGATATGATTGACGCATATTTTCACGTCCCAATCCATCTAGTCACGGAACTTTCTCTGTTTTGCTTATCGCAACTAGGTTTATCAGTTCCAGGTCATACCTTTTGGCCTCAACATCAGCCCTTGGGGCTTTTACCAAGGTTATGGATTGAGTCGTCACCCTGTTCCGCTTGACGTCATCTATAGTGACGGCAGTGTACTTGGGCGACATCCTTCAGAAACGTATGTTAAGTTCTACTCTGCTCAAAGGCAGAAACGATCTTCTATCACTTTTAGATCATCTAGGCTTTCTCATGAACTGGGAAAAATTACGATCTCTGTCCATCCCAGAGTTTTGGTCCATCTGGATATGGAGTTTCTCACCAATCTGAATCTGGTAAGGCTTCCTCGCGTTCGAGATCATCCAGATAGTTGAACTCATCAAGTCCATTTCCAACAGGATGTGCATTTCAGCGAGAGAGTTCTTGCAACTCCTCGGATTATTCAATGCAGCGGCGGACTTGATCCTGCTTGGCAGTCATTTTATGCCTACCTTACAAATGACGTTAATAGCACAATGGCACCCTTTTTTCATGTCCCCTCAAAAACACAATAATAATCACACCTGAGGTACGATCATTTTTGCGTCAGTGGCACACCCCCTGTTGGCTGTCCACAGGGATTCCTCTGGAGATACCCCCAAGCAGAGATAACGGTATGTACTGCCGCCAGTACCTACAGTTGGGGTGCCCACCTGTTGCCTGACTTTGATACCGTCAGCGGCACGTGGGGGCCAGGGGAGAGCCCTCTCCACATCAACCTTTCAGAAATAAAGTTTGTCATCAATGTCTTTCATTTCTGGAATTATCAACTCCTAGGCAAAAGTGTCCTCATTATGTCAGACAGCTCTGTGGTGGTGACTTTCCTCCTCAAACAAGGGGGCACCAAATCACCAGACCTGTGCAATCTGATCCGGCAATTTCTACATTGGTGTGACAATCTTCACATCAATGTACAAATCAAATACATTCCTGGCAGACTCAATGTCTTAGCTGACATTCAGGAAAGGTCAAGTCCTTCACACACAGAATGGTCACTCCATCAATCGGTCTTTCTTCCAATCTGCACACTTTGGGGGCATCCAATGATCGATCTTTTTGCAACAAGGTGGAATCGCAAGTTGCCCACCTTCGTCTCTCCTGTTCCAGACCCAGAAGTTTGGGCCGTGGACGCTCTGTCAATCAGCTGGGAGGGGTTGTGGACATTATCCTACCCTCCCCATGGTCTTGGTACTGAAAATAATCCAGAGGTTAAGGGGTCAGAACTGTCATATGATTATGATTGCCCCTCTCAGATAGAACAACTCCTGGGTCACTGATCTACTCGATCTGGCATTAGATCTGCCCAGGAAGATTACAAAAATCAGCCCAAATCTTCTCAAGCAATCGCAGTCACGGGTGTTCCACCCCTGTCCAGACCATCTTTATCTTCACGCTTGGCTCTTATGTGGATAGCCTTGCGAGACAAACAATTGAAACCTTCGATTGTGGAGAGAATCTCGAGATCAAGAAGGCCCTCTACTCTGAAGGCTTACGAGGGAAAGTGGCATGTTTTCAAGGACTGGTACCATATCAATAACATCATCCCTTTGAATGTCTCAATCCCTCAACTGGCCGACTTTTTTCTCTGGCTTTTCAAGGAGAAACAGTTAGCCCCAATTACTATCAAAAACTACCGCTCCATGATATCAGACACATTATGCCATCATGGTAGATGTGATATCAGGCATGACAAAGATCTGTCAGATCTTTTAGCCAATTTAGAGTTCAATTGACCAAAATCACTCACCCTGTTTCCAAATGGAATGTCCTGGGTTTACACAACGGGTTTCTAGATAGCCTTAGCTTCAGCATGCAGGGTGAGTGAGTTACATGCCCTTTCCAGTGACCCAAACTATCTTCTGTTCAGATCAGATGGTTCGGTGGTCCTCTTGACGCAGCCAGGCTTCGTAGCCAAAAATAGGTTACCATCCATTGGCAATCAAAGAATCGTCATTGGCTCGCTTTCTTCCATAGATAAGTCAGGAGCAGCAGCCATGCAAGATCCTGTTTGTGCACTCAAGCACTATTTTAAACGCACAGAGGCGAGTCTGGTCACATGCAAGCATCTCTTTTCTTTTGGTGACAGCTGGGAAATGGGATATCACCCCTCAAGTCCTTGCTTCATGGCTGAAGTGGGTTATACGTTCAGCGTACTCTGAGGTCTCACAAGATCAGAGTCACCTCATGAAGATTACCAATCATGAGATTAGAGCAATCTCAGTGAGCCTTGCATTCGAACGCAATGTTTCAATCGAAGATATAATAGAAGCTGTTGGCTGGCATGCAGTGTAAACCTTCTCCAATTTTATCTCAAAGATTTGAATTCACAGAGGCAAACCTTGAATCTAGTAGGTCCGGTGTTGGCAGCCCAGATGACCACCAGACCCATTTAAAACAATCAGCACAGCCTATCGGCTTTGCTGGATTCGCCAGAAATTGTTTTTTTTTTTAGGTAAGAAGATTGCAATAACTATCTTCTTAACCGTATAAAGGGGTCAGATATCACGTGACCCTGGGTTGTGTTGCTGATGAAATTAGGAGAATGGGTTATCGTTCAAATGGGGAATCCAGCCATCATTCCCTAGAGGATACCCAGGGTAGAGGTAGGATGCTAAGCATTCCCTCTTCCTATTACCTATTCTCCTAACGTTAATGTGATTGGGTTACATATTTGAAGGAGAAAGGGAATTTTTAAAGTAAATTATGTTTCTCCGAGAATACTTACCCAATCACATTATTAAAAAACCTCACAACCACCCTGCCATGCGAGCATCCTCATATAGTATATATCGCTCAGCTTAAAAACTAGCAACACCTGGCGGTGACAAGGGGAGGTAAGGGGCAATAGTTATTGCCCATTGTCTATAGGTGATAGACAGAAAAGACGAATTTTCTTCGTTTAGTAGGGCTGGATTTGAGAGGTAGCAGGCTTATATCCCTAACGTTAATGTGATTGGGTAAGTATTCTCAGAGAAACATAATTTACTTAAAAAATTTGCTTTCTCTTTTTCTGTATTTCAGATCCTTCATTACTAAAAATTGACTGGAACTTTGTTCATAAAGTCGAAGAATCCCCTTTCATTAGAAAAGCTCCAAGAGGAAAAAACTTGACGATACCATTTGTTTTCAGTGAGGAAGATTTTGAGGATGCAGTTGTAATGCCATCATATCGCAACATAGACCAGCCACAGCATTTTTATGTTGCAGAAATTCGAAAGGATCTCAACCCCAACAGTCCTTTTCCTTCCCCAGAATTGTACAAAACTTTCTATGAGTACTACACTTCCAAATATGGACTTGAAATAACCAATCGTGAACAGTCACTACTTGATGTAGATCACACATCAGCACGGCTGAATCTTCTTATACCCAGATACATGAATCAGAAGGGTGTTGCTCTACCAACCAGCAGTGCCGAGACTAAGAAGGCTCGGAGAGAAAATTTACAGCAAAAACAAATCCTTGTCCCAGAGCTTTGTGATATCCATGTGTTCCCAGCCTCTTTGTGGAGAAAGGCTGTCTGTTTACCTGCAGTTTTGTACAGAATGAATTACCTTCTCATTGCAGAGGAAATCCGTGTAAATGTAGCCAAAGAAACCAAAATAGGTATAGTAGAGCTACCAGAATGGTTCTGTTTTCCAAAATTAAATTTTGGATTTGATACTAATCCAGAAAGTTTGAAGAAAAGTGGAGAGGACGTGGAAGACCAGGGGTTGACATCTGGTGAGGATGAGGAGGAAGAAAAGAAAGGAGATAAAAGTTTAACCAGTGATACCAAAAATGAAGATATAAACACTGCTGTTTCTAGTTATAAAGATGCATGTGCTTCCACTCTAACCCAACATGAAGAAACAAATGGAATGATTGCAGAATGCAGAATTCATGATGCAAGTACATCTCTTGACAACAAAATTGAAATTCCAAATAGCAGTGGAGAAGTTGCAAATAACAATGTTGCCACCAAAAATGAAGATATAATTTACTCTTCTACCATTGCAGTTAAAGATACAAATGTTATCACTGCCACAAGAATGGACAAGACTTTAGATGTGACAAAAATTACAGATTTAGTTGATGTGGAGTCATCTAGAAACCATGATACAACAGCTGGCTCTAAAGACGATAAAACCAGGAAGAATGAATATAGTGTAGCAGAAGATCATGGGAACTGTTCAGCTGAGACATGCTTAGCGCAAGGTCAACATCTGAGACAGACAAAGACACATGATGAAGAAAGTATCACCTCAGTTTCCACCATTTCTAGACCAAGTAAAGTAAATCATTCAGTTCTTGAAGAAAAATCATGTCATAGATCAACATGTGAATCAAACCATGTGAAGAACAATTTAGAATTTCCTAATGATGTATTTCATTATCTTAGGACATGTGATTCTTCAGATTTAGACCCATCCATAACATTAATTCCAAACAGTTCCATTGAATCTCACTTGTCAGTTGTCAAAGATATACATCCCAGTTTTCAAATAGATTACACAGGATTATCCAGCTCATTGCAGAAAGATACACTTGCAAAAGATGAAAATCTACTTGCTAAAAAAGAGATGGATGTTGAAATTAGTATTATTAGACATGATACTGAAATGAGGAACTTCATCAACGCTTCTGACCAAAAAAATCAGCACTCTTTCATGGCTGTTGCAGAAGATGGGAAGTTCAGCTGTAACACTGAGAAAAAAGAAAAAACTGAAGTGACAGTCAAGAATTGCATCCAAGATAATTCTCAAGATAGTGAAATACCCAGTTGTGCTAATCAGTCCCTTCACCAGATGTCAGCTACAGTACAGAATTGCTGTGATCCTCTGAAAATGAATGAACTTGATAAAGAAAGTACAGTTTTAATCAGTGAGTCCAGATATAAAGAAAATGAGAGATATGCTTCTGATATAGAATCTGTGCTTATCGAAGCTGATTTGGAAATGTATCAGAGGAAAAGGCATCATTCTGATGATCTGAAAGGGATGACTGAGAATATGAATGATAAAGTGATTGATAGTGTAAGTAATAAAATCTCAGGCAAAAATGGATGTCTCAGTATGTTTTGTTCACAAGGAAAATCCACTATTAAGGAACATGTTGATTATGTTAGCAGTGCTCATGATAGCAACAAAGATATGAAATTAGAACATAATTTAAAAAATGATAAGATTAAAAATAACAGTACACAAGGTCATTATGATTATATGAATATTCATGAGGCAAAGCTGATGTTAAAACCTGGACAAAACATAGATGATTTAGAGGTCATTAAAAATGTTGATGTCAAGGTCACTTTTGATCCGGATATCAAGGTCATTTCACCCCAACTGCAAGAAAATGATATTGAGGTCACTGCAAATTCTGATGGAGATATTTTTCAAAAATCAGACCAAAGTGCCTTCTCAAAGGTTGATGTGTTCAAAGATGTTGGATATTTTACTACAGTCTGTGAAGATAAGGGAATGGATTCAAAAGCAGATGACAGTGTTAGAGAGCCTGGCATACTAATCTCCCTTGATAAGGACATAGATCTCAGTACATTTGTTGGACCCAACCCATGCCTAATTCTACAGGCTCTCACAATGTCCAATGCTAATGACTTCTTTAGCCTTGAGCGCCTTGAGACTATAGGGGATTCATTTCTAAAGTATGCTATTACAGTGTACTTATATTGTACCTATCCAGGAATTCATGAGGGGAAGCTAAGCTATCTGAGGAGCAAGCAGGTTAGCAATTACAATCTATATAGGCTTGGCAAAAGGAAAGGGTTGGGTGAGTGCATTATTTCATCGAAGTTTGAACCTCATGAGAATTGGCTTCCACCTGGATTTATAATAAATGAAGACAAAAGAAAGGGACCGGTTCCTAAAGTCCTGGTTGTGCCACAGACATCATCTGGGTCCATTACTGTGGCACTTAGTTCAAGTCCAGAAATAGATTGTCAAAGTGTGAAAGAAAATGAAGCTATGAAAACAAAATGCAGCAGTAATGGCAGCCTAGTCATTACAGAATTTACAAAGTTTAATAAAGAAATGGAGGAGATAAGCCAAATACAAATGGATGAAGAGGTAGAAAGTGAGGAATATACTGAAGCAACACAGGAGTTACAACCATACAGCTTACAGGTCCATCATAGTATACCAGACAAGAGTATAGCAGATTGTATGGAGTCACTGACTGGCTGTTACCTTACATCCTGTGGGAAAATGGCAGCTCTGCAGTTCATGTCATGGCTGGGTCTGCGAGTCCTGCCACGTAGGGAAAATTTAAATGAAAATCCACAGGTATAGACTTTTATTGAATTTTGAATATACATCTACATCACAAAATAAAGTCATGTTTTATTCAGTAGCATACTTAATGGGAGATATGAAAGTGATAATTCCACAAGATAATTTGCCATTTTATTGACAGCAAAGCTATATTATAAGTAATCACGTGAAAGCCACAGAAAACAATATGTGTGATGTACAATGAGTAAAACTATAATAACATACATACTTGCTTATAAATCAAGTCCAACTGTTAACTGCACAGACGGATCTGCCATCACATGATGTGCCAGCAGAAACTGAGTACATAGTTTGTGAGGAGTATTCAGTAAAATAAACAACATTAACACTGATCTGCCATGAAATTATACAGTGTCAGAGCTGGGTTAATGATGTTTGCAATTTGACTCGATTTATAAATGAATAAATATGATAGATTTTTTTTCTCAGCAACTAAAATTAAGTGAAACAGGTTATTTAGCAGTGTTAGAAGTAAATTTAAATACATTGTAATTCATTTGAATCCAGTACAATATGTTGATATATGGGGGTATATAGATCAACTTCAATATTTTGTTATATGATGGTATATAGATCCATTACAATATGTTTGTTATATGGACTCGTATCAATATATTTGTTATATGGAAGTATATGGAGCCATTGCAATATGTTTGATATATTGGGGTATATGGGGGTATATGGACCGATTACAATATGTTTGTTATATGGAGGGATATGGATCCTTTTACAATATGTTATATGGAGGGATATGGATACTACAAATATGAAACAATAAAAACAAAATCATATTAAATTGAAGTCTGTTATTCGGATCTCAAAATATTCATGTTTTCCTCCAAGTTCTGAAGTCAGCCATTTTCTGATTGCGCTTTCAATGTCCTATTCTGTGGATCAACCATGCTTATGTTCCTTAGCATCTGAATTGTCTTAATTTATACAGTTTCTGTTTACAATTAATTTTTTTTATTCATTATTGTTACTTAATGTGTTAAACCAGTGTTGCATTACATTAGTGTAAGTGTGTGCAAGGGACAGCTCAATTATTATTCATTACACTTTAATTTGAAAACATATTGAAGAATGCACTAGCAATTTAACAGGGCCATTAATGAAATCAAAATACATACTCAAGGGTTTTTGGCAAAATCAGTTTTAGTTGGTCTTTCCTTTTTATGTCAACTTTACCAAAGAATGGCCAATTTTTAATCAAAGATACTAAACCAACACAACCACATTTGATCCCTTTATTACTTATAATACCTTTAAAAATCATTTTGAATTTGGCCTAAACTTTACAGATTACAACTACAGTAAAATAATCAGTTAACAGTTAACATCTTGCTGTGTATACGTGTTAGTTTTAATCCCAATACATGACCACATATCACTGCACCAGTTGCAATTATTCTGGCTGGTTTCTGTCTCTAATATCCAAATAGTAACTTTGAATCTCAGTATGATAAGCCAAGTGAGCACTAATTATAAGTAACCCAATCAATATGTTTCTCAATCGTTGGTTTGATAGAAATATGATAAGTAGAATATCCTTATAAGGGGTACGGGGCATAGGGGGGTATTAATATTAATAATTTACTAATGTTTCAATAGCTTCACAGTTTTTTAATTTTGTCAACACAATAGATATTTTCTCAGGCAGATTATTCTTTTAATAGCAGATATTGTTAGCAGTTGGACTCAACTTGTATACAAGTACAGATAGTACTGCTGGTCTTTGTTACATATGTTCTTAAGCAAGGTGCATAAGCAGAATTGTTTTGTTTGATCCATCTGTCAGTGGATACTGGGGGAATTGGGTGGATTGATAAAGTTGAGGGCTACATGTGTTGGACCATCAACCAGGAGATGGAGTCAGTTCCCAAATCTAATAATCTGTTTTCCTAAGATCACTGCATGCATGACATTTTGGGATAAATTATTTTAAAAATGTCCCTATACATGCAGTTTGTGTATATTTAACCTTTGATTCCCACATTCATATGTTTTCATGTGTGCCACTTATGCACCAAGTTTGTAGGGTTATAGAGGAGCAGGCTACAGACAGATGGACTTGCATATTCGGGAGGAGGTTGGGTATCATTAGATCTCTTTACTAAGTATAAGGTATAAGGTAACAACAACAACATTTGTATAGCTAACAGTATAATTACCAGGGACCTTGTGAGCTTGGTTTCGACATGCTGCCAAGCCCCCCATCCCCCCTCTTCACTGATATCCCCGATGCAGAGAGCAAGCTGATGCATCTTCTGGATGGTTACAGTGCTCTTGAGGAGAGGATTGGATACATTTTTAAGGACAAGTCTTACCTCCTTCAGGCATTCACTCATGCCTCATATCATTACAACACTATCACAGACTGCTATCAGAGGTATAGTACACATTCTCTTCTATCATTGTGTGTTTTGTATGCCTTTTGATTGAGTCCATCAAGATGAGGATGTGCTTGCGATTTGGGACAAATAATTGTTTTTTTTTTCAAGAGAGAAAGTTTCAGATTAAGGTGAGGCTAGGTTATGTAGGCTTTCTTGTGTCCTTCTTCCCAACTTTCATTCCATTGAAAATGTGTCTAGCAGTTTCAGATGGATGAAATTTTATACACGTTACATTGATCATATGAAGATGATGCACATAATGAGAATTGTTGTTCTACAATTTCTTAGTTAATGTCATTTTATGATCAGCGGGTTGAAATGTATGGGTTGCTATGAAATTTGACGCATATTATTGTCATCTTCTGAAGATGTTCATATTAACATATTATTTTAGTCTTTGATTTTTGCACAATGTGTTAGCAGATCAGGGTCTGTGTTTCTTCAACTGATTACTACAAACAGACTGTATAGACCCTAATCTGCTAATGCATTATAACATGGGTGTGTGCATTTTGTAGCTGAACTTGACTTATTAGTAAGTGTATACAATACTTAAAATCTGTGCAGCACCATTCAAATGATCTTTACATATTGAGATTAACAAATTCCTTAACTGACTTTATTTATAAAAGGCTAACATAACTTGTGATATTCACCTTTCTATTATGAGTACCCATGTCTCCAGTTTTTATACAAAAAAAGGTCATTGTGACATGTATTTTACAGACTAGAGTTCCTGGGAGATGCCATCTTGGATTATGTCATCACACGTCACTTGTATGAAGACTCTTGTAAATACTCACCTGGTGTTCTGACTGATCTGCGGTCAGCACTAGTTAACAACAACATCTTTGCAGCATTAGCTGTCAAGTGGGATTTGCATAAGTACTTCAGAGCCATCTCTCCATCATTGTTCCATGTCATTGACAAGTTTGTGGCAAGGCAGAAGGAAAAGGAGGATGAGATTGACATTGAAGAGGATGAGGAAGGGGAAGAGGAGGTAATTTAAGTGTTCATGGTTTATACAACCTCAGAAAATCCTTGAATTAGATTTGCTTCCTTGTAAAGTCATTGAATTTATTTCAAAGTATTTTGAATTTCGACAAAATGTCTTGATGTCTAGTTGGTCCTAAATAAATAGAGCCCATCTGACTTCCAGTATGGCTACCACATCAGCCATCTTAAACATTTTTTATAACTGCACCTTCAGAATGGAAGGTTATTGACATGGCATTTTACCAGTAGACTTTATACATTGTCCAGATGGTCATAAATGAAAACGGTGAGGGTCAGATGAGACCTGGCTGGTCCTAAATGAAAGCCATCTTGAAAATCAGTAATTAGTACTACTTCTCAATGGATGGTCATATTTACATGGGTTTTTCATAAAACATCTACTAAGTGAATGTGATATTCCATATTACTGGAAGTTGTGAAATTGCATCACCAATGCTAACATGCTTGTGATTTTACTATTGAACAAGGCACTGCTATATTCTGTTATCAAATTGACACAGCTGAATAAACAGCATAGCTGCCAACTGTCCCGTTTTTTCCGTATTTGTCCCGTATTTTGGACCTGAATACGGGTGTACGTTTTTTTTGCAAAAAATACGTTTTTTATTTTAAAAAATAATAATAAAATTTGTTTGGAATTGCCAGTTTAGAACGCGCTCTCGGTTCTATTTTGACAGAATATATCACATGTATATACAAATACAGTTCTACAATACGATTGGTTGATTCGAAATCGAGGCTACCAAGCCTGTCGTTAGCCGCCATATTGGATTTCGCAATAGTTACCGCTGTTGCTGTATCTAGTTAGTCTTCGTAATATTCAGCTTCTAATCATGATAAATTCGAAGGCAGAATATTCAGAATTTTCTCCAGAAGAAATAGGAGACGACTGGAAGGATATTTGTGCCGTCTTGTATAGATTTGTGAAACCATATAGTAAAGGAGAAAAACTGACGTTTTGTAATTGTGTAACGTGATTTCGCTATTGGGTACAGAGGCGCCCATGAAATGCAAGAGCTCGAAAAAGCTAATAAACAACAGCTTCCTGCTTCATCACACACAACTCAGCCTGAACTTACGAAGTAGATAAATGACAGAGAGAACCTTAATCTACATCGATCAAACTATAATTTTTTAAATTTCTTTTAGAAATAAACCTTCCTTTTTCAGTTACTAATGTTGTTGGCGATTTATTTTGCACAAGTTTTTCAGACATTAAAATCGCAAAAGATAATTCTTATGCCTGAACGAAAACATTTCAATAAGAAAATTACAGAATTGAGATAATAAATGAAAATTGGTACATTGTAATCAATGATTAAAAAAAAATAAGGCATGGAAAGGGCTCCTATAAATAGCTTGTGTTGAGTGTGTTGCACTCTTGCACCTTTTGAATGAGCACCCATATGGAACACGCGCAACTCCAGAAGGTACAAATGTGCAACATGTGCATCTTTGACATTAATTAATTGTGTAAGGCACTGTCTAACTTTACTGATGGTTGTATATGTTGTAAATATATACATATGCATTGAAATTTAAAAATCAGTATTTGGTCCTGAAAATCAGTATTTTTGTCACAAGTAATCAGTATTTTTGCACTCGGGGGTTGGCAGCTATGAAACAGTCCATGCTTGGTTTAATTATGATATCCATTGCAACAAGAGCCACATGGCTGTGCATGCTATGTACATGTTAATTAAATGTCTAAAACTTTAACATGATTATTCCAATTGAAACCAGTCTTGAGTGCAAGATTCAACAGATAAGATAAACTCACCAATGCTGACAATAAGGAAATAGGGAAATCCATAGGAAAATCAGAAATGTGAAAATTAAATAAACATACTTTTTAGTATACTTTAACTTATATGTAAACTGCAGTATCAAATTTACACAAATAATACATATTATTTAACATGTCAATTATAAGTGAAAGCACATCAATGTTGAAATACATTTTATTACTTGTTGTAGAACTGTTCCACATTCTAATTTTTTTAAAATGATTAAGAGTTTGCTTAACCCATTTTATCCTGAATACGCCCGCAGTCGTAATACCTCATTCTATCCTGAATACACCTGTAGTCGTAGTATCCCATTTTACCCTGAATACGACTACAATCGTACTCTACTACGTATGTGTGTAGCGTCTCTAGAAATACGTGGTATACATCACAAATATTTGTGTACTTCTTCACCTACACAGGAAATGGTTAAAGCAAGCATGCGCAGTGAAATTGTTTTTAAAAACGTGTTTGGAAAAGAAACGGTTGACTTGAAAATCGATTGATAAAATGATGGACCACAACTCGGATAAACATGGATGCTGATAGCGAGGGTAGCGACATTGAAGTTGAGGATTTAGATGATTCTAATAAAGATATTGACTTAAAAGATGGGTTACGATTGAATAAAGTTGATGAAAAAGATGACACATGGCTTCGTGCACTCGTTGATAGCGGTTCAGAGAATGAAGCCGACTTTGAACGCTTTTAAGAGGAATGACTCTGGGATGATATTTCGATTCGGTTCCAGCCAAGATTTAAATTGTTAGAAGGAGCTATTGAATGCTTTTATTCACCATTAAAGTAATATTTTTATTACTAACATAGTGATGATGTGGACTTCAAAATTTGTACTGATTAATTATCTTACTGAAAGATTTCAATGAATAATTTGCGAGAATTTTTTATGAGAAACTGCACGCAGAAATACATGTATCAGAATGTGAAATAAAGAAATTGTACCATGTGTCATGTTGTCCAATTTTAGTAAAATTATTATAACTTTTAAACCAACAGTGCTAGAAACTTCAAAGTTAGACCAAAATACTTTAAATTGAATTATCTTTATTTTCTTCCCATTACTATGAGGAGCATTTAATTCATCTTCATGGACAAAAAATTCACTAAACATCACGGTAAGTTTTTTTAAATAAAAAAACATTCTTGCAAGTCATATTTCAAAATACAATTGTGAGCATGTACTTTGGTAAATTATAACAAAACATGAACCACAGTGTTGCAAATTGTATTTTTTCAGATATATATAGTTTTATATACTTTATAAAAGAAATAACATTGTAATAACATTTTTAGTAAACATGGTGAAGGTAGTCAGAATTGATACAGCTACTGCTGTATGATGCTCCATTTTACCACAATGTATTTAGAATTGCTTCTCAGGAATCAGGCACTGCAGTTGAAATTGGTAAACAGGATAAAATGGGTTAATCATGTCCAATATTGGAAAATCCCATATAGGAATGAAAAATGGTGTCTATCTCATGGCTCAGATCATTGGAAATGTTCTCATTATTGTCTGTCTCCATTTCATTCCACAACACCTGAAGCATTGTGTCAAGACATATTCTTCTAATTTATCCTCAGTATTAATACATCTTGTTTGCAGCCACGATTTGCTTTCTTTGTGAGGTTTTTTCGAAGTGCATAATGCAGCCTTACTTTTACTCCAATCCTGGACACATTTTTCACTGACACCATATTTTATGTGAGCAGCCATATTCCCACCTTTCTCTTCCATGAACTTTACAACTTCCAGTTTAAAGGTCGCTGTTTAAGGCTTGCCTGATTTGACAAGAGGCATTGTGAGATAAGTTGTATGATTTGTATGGGGATATTTATATAAATGATTATGACTGAAAAGATTGATCAAAACATACCTAACTCATTAAAATGTGCAAGTTCTGTAGCAATAAAAGCAATGCCCATGGCTAAATTCATTATTTACATCCAGAGAAAGGAGTAGGCATCATTTCCTGTGGTTCTTAATCCACTTGATATTAAAAACTGGTAGCATAATTGATGCAGATTAATGATAAAGAACAATGGGGTACCGGCAATACGGTAACTAGTATCAGTAGCCAAACAACTATTAATAAAAACTTAATATCTAATGCTGACCTAGTTCATCACATTGATTCAGAACCAGTAAGAGTTGTGGTAAACAATTTTTTTATTCCTTCTCAGAGTAAGATTCATAAAGTGAAATTGAGGTCCTACATGGAGTATGTGACAAATACTATATCAATTAGGTTTTTCCAGAGGATTGACCTACATCTGGGCATCTCTTTTGTATTGAAGCTAGGTTTAGTATTGATGTTTTGAGAAAGAATATTGATTTGTGCCTTAACACTTGAGAAGTTAAAGTGTTTTATGTCGTGACCAGTTTTGGGGCTAATTATTTTGTTTTCTTTCATTTATTTGGATTTCAAGTTTGTTTTTCCTGGAAATACTAGTACTCTAAATTATTTCTTGGACAAGGACAGTTATCAAAATTTACACGTAATTCAAACACTGGAATATTATTTTCTGTGATTCAACAGAGAACTGTTGACACATTAGTATGACGCTGACCACAGCATACATCATCATCTTCTATTTTGGATTTCACTGTGATTCTAACTTACTTTCATTAGGACTTTTTATTTCTAAGACTTCTGTTTTTTATTCTTGGATTTTTTTTGGATTTGATTCGTAAAATCATAATTTCTTTTTCTCATTTTTACTTTGTTTTTCTGGGGAAATAAATTATTTGTTAAATTTTACAAAAGTTTGTTGTTTTCACTTTTTTCTTGTTACATATTGTAAGAACCTAAACACGTAATAATGTATAATACAAAATGAACTCATTTTGAAACAGATTAAATTTATTTAGGGTCGAAAGTTATTGTTGTATTCATCCCAATATAATTTATAAACGCAATAAGCCAATGATGTTCCCTGATTTGCTATAGTCAACACTTTTGGCTTGCTTTTGGGGTTTTTAATTGTAACATAAATATAGCAATGTGAAAAAGGAACTTGTACACTAAACCATATAATTAACTCATCCAGAAAACATTAGTAATTTATCAGGAGGCAAAGACCTCAATTATCCCAGGCATTACATGTTAACTACACGACAGTGAAAATGTGAGCTTTATCAAAGAATGGAAAAGTTGTCTTGTTGTAAGAAATGTTTTATGTCTTACTAGAAAGTTTAATAATATTGTTCTGTCTGTATATTTTAGATACTGCAGTTTCCTCATTTTTGTTTAGTACCAGTTTTTGGGATTACACTATTGCCCTGAACTGCAAATTTAAATACCCAATGAAAAATTACCACATATAATGAAGAAGCCCCTCCCCTCCCCTTATGCTTACTGAGTTTCATTCCTGGGAACCAACATAGTTGTTTGATACATTATTGATATTTCTGTAATCTGGTAGCTTTCATGTGTTTGTTTTATTTTAAACCTTAAAAAAATTATCCAGATTTTTATGTTTTGTTAATGTGCACCTATTGATATGTTATTCAACAGTTGTCATTATCATGCTTTTCCTTAAATCAGTATGTTATGTCATTTGTAGGGAAAAAGAGAAATGATAAAAAGCATTAGGAAATCAAACACTAATATTACTGAAAATGAAAGAAAGAACAATAAATGATTATCTTATATGAAAATCACATTTAATTCTTATTAAATCGATCCTTTATTCAGGTGAAATTGTTGCCCAAAAATTAAAATCCTCCTGACTAAAATACTAGCATATTGCTTGAAGCACAATTATTTATTAAACACTGTGTGCAT
The DNA here is from genome assembly GCA_030141615.1 of Unio pictorum. Lineage (NCBI taxonomy): Eukaryota > Metazoa > Mollusca > Bivalvia > Unionida > Unionidae > Unio > Unio pictorum. Next base: position 2,130,722 of record JARLTB010000101.1, read on the forward strand.
ACACTAACTATATCAGAACATTAAAGCTCATACTTACTATATTTTGAACAAAAGCACTTAATCAACATCTTGACAATCAAGTCTACTGGTACACACGAATGTTTTTCAGGTGAATAATCTTGAAATTGTTGAATTAATCAAGTCCTGTTTTTCACAGATAATTAGGTCCAATCTTTCACAGATTCTTTTCATGAGTCTCGATCATCTGTTTAACCTCTACTGATTGATTGATAAGGTTTTAAAATCCACTAATACAGTACACTGATTTTCATCATTGATATCTTCCTTTTCCTTGATGGTATCCAAAACTTGTTTAGCATGCTATGTGTGGAGTTTAAATTTAATTTTTCTGTGTCTTTATTTTTGTAAAGTCTGGTGGTTGAAGTTGGATTGTACATGAGTTGGGATCAAACAGAGGTGTGGTTCTATTATTTTTCAATTTGGTTAGCATTTTCACACTTGGATGTCACTGACACTGCTAACTCAGTATCATTGAGCAAGGAGCAATAAGAGGATCTTAGTTAAAATTTGCCACTATATCAACCCTGTTGTCATCAAAAAGTATTGATGGTGAAACTTTAGGGATAGTGTTTTAAATTAGAGATCATACACATGTCCTGTAAAAAAAAAACAATTAGCGTAGTGTTGTTGGCTGTGTTGGATCCATCCGCTGTTGTGTAAGTGGTTGATCTTGAACATTGTTGAATTTGTGTCATATATGTGAGATTATAGTGTCAATTATATGTATATTCCAATTATTTTAAAAATATATTCCATTTGCATATAAATGAGTTGGTATATGTAAAGAAAGCCACCAGGATTCAGTTAATTTTCTTTGGTCAAGAAATTATAAATTTTGAACTAGGACAAACAGGGCAAATTGCCTGTTATTATTTTCTTCTAGACATTCAGCAGAGATATTAGTAGAGTACCATTACTTGTACTGAAAATGAGTACAGAACATGGAACCAATTATGAAGTTTTGTTTCTGATGAATTTCATGTTATCTGCTTACCATATATACCTAACAAACTGGTTTGACACAGGTCTGCTGGTACATTATGCAAAGACATATCGATGTCTCTGCAGTTTGCAGTTAATTTGAATTATAAGCAAGTATAATGTGCATGTAAAAATGGGTGAATTTTACTTTTTGAAGGTCTGTAGCAACTACTTTCAGTTTGGCACAGTACCATGTACACTCTCATACAAATCAGGTCATTGTCAAATAGCATAGACCCATATATGATGATGTTTTATGTGATGGCAGAGCTGGATCTGTGCACTTTGTGGTTGGATTCAACTTCAGGGTGAGCTTATATGGTACATACTAATAATTAAATGCATGTTTCAGCATGAAATATGCAACTCATACTTTGATTCTGTACATTATAAAAGACCAAGGATCAAGCCCAGGAGAGGGTGGAGCTAGAAGTGCCCAAGGCTTTGGGAGACATCTTTGAGTCTCTGGCTGGAGCCATCTACCTGGACAGTGGCATGTCACTGGATGCTGTCTGGAGAGTCTACTACAGGATCATGAAACAGCAGATAGGTAAAGTATATGTACCTTTTGTATAATGGCAAGATCAAGTGAAAAGTTTCCTCTGTGCATTCAAGTGTGCATAATATTAGCATTTCAAGAGCAATATCACACTCCAAAGCCTACTAGTTTTAGGGGTTTTATTTCCACATGACGTGTGCACATACCTTTATGGACATCATATAAATTTTATTCTTCACACTGTCACAGAATTTAATTGAAAGTTTAAAAGTTAAAAATACACATGGCTTCAGTTATATCATCAGTTAGTAGAGCACCTTATCTGGAACATATATAAATTAATATTTCAGAAGTGTTGATCACTTGTTACATTACAGTTTAAAGCTTCTTAAATTAATTCTGACCAAGAAGTGAAAAGAAAAATTAAGACTGACACAGCCAGACTGAATTGAAATTTCAAAATAAAGAAGGGTATAATGTTATTATATCTATCAATTTACCTATTATGGATATGATCTTTTTATGTGCAGATAAATACCTGAAGAGTATCCCCAAGTCCCCTGTTCGAGAATTACTGGAGATGGAACCAGAAACAGCCAAGTTTCAGTGAGTAGACCTCTTGTATTTAGATACCAGAGAACAAATCTAATAAAATATACAACAAAATTTGTGTAAAATTGATCGGACCGAAACATTTGTAAAGCAGACACTGATTGGACTGAAAATTTGAGCCATTTTTTTTTAGATATTCATTATCCAGATGTTTACTTAGTTCTAGATTAGCTTGATTGGAATTAGCATGTGTGGCCTATCTAAAAAAAAGTACGGTCACAGGACTAGTATATTCAAGTTTCACTGTATTTGACAGTTTGTCAATGTCAGAAAGCTTATAACTTCACTAATGCATGGAATTTTTTTGGAGACAGACTTTACCATCCTGAAATCCCAAATCTGGTTCACAACAAAATTATGTTGTGAACTAAACTTATTAATGACATAAGAGTGTCAGTAGTCTATAAGTATTTGTACATCCATTTTGACATTTTCATTTCAATCACTATCTTCTAGTTAGAAAAGAGAAAAGCAAATAGTTGTATGTTGATATATGCTGAATCTTAATATGCTGAACAGGAACAAAGCTGCTTGCAGAGTCAGAGTTTAGGCAGAACTTCTTCAAATATATACCCCAGTTATTTATGGAGTATAAACCTGCTACCTCCTGAATCCTGCCCTACTATAAAAAATTATCTTTTCTGTCTATTTAATATAGACAATGATCAATAACTTTTGCTTTTTATTTTTTCATGCCACCACCAGATTTCACTCATTTTTATGTTTCACTTCCATGCTGTCAAGTTTGTTCTTGATATCTCAGGATAATTCATGCAAATATCAGGGTCGAAATAGCCATTCACTAAGGAATTTTAACTTGTTTTGTGTAATGACCATTCCACTAGAGGTTGTATAAATTATTTATACATTTTCCTTATTTGGAGCGAATGTGTCACATTCTCTGACTTCATTTATTTAGATCAAATATGTATCATGGTATCGCTGAACAACTTGTCATTCAGTTTAATATGATACTGCCTATATTTGCTTACTCTATTCATAATGGGCATTTGTATTAGTGACTTCTTAACGTGGCTAATTGCTACGTTTTGCTTATTTTTCCTATTGTGTCATTTTAGTTAAACATGTCAACAAAGTGCATTAAATGCAAGAAATTTAAGGGAAGATACACTTAAGTCTTTTTTAGTAAGTTCCCCATTGTACATCATTTCTTCCCTGCACAGTGTACTACTGAAAGTATCCAGAGGGAAAGACAATGGAAGCAAATCTCACAAAAATATCATTAATATCTTAAGAATAAATCCAAAAATCAACATCTCTTATGAGACTTGTGAGGGATATTATTGGTGGCCCCAACCCACATAAAGTGCAACATATACAACCATCAGGTACAGTTATATCAATAGAAATTGGGAACAAAATCTTGAGGTTTTCCAATCTACACCCTAGATGAATTGTCCGGTTCAGGAGAGACAACACAATTATCATAATCATGTCAGATCTTATGCATGTTTCCATTTCTGGCTTCTACGGGTTTTTCTGATTTATTGGGGGAAAATTCCCTCAATATTAGGCAGCCCAGTGAGTTTGAGCATGGTCTTCAGGCCTGTAAGTCTGGGTGCATTTGTATTGTGTTACATCCACAGGATACATCTTTTAATACAATTTTGCCATCTAGAAATATCATGACTGACCGTCCAGCAATGTTAGGGACTTATTGATAGATGCAGCCAGACAGCGATTATTCTAAAACTATGGGCAGTCTTAGAGGCAGATCTGTATCTTAATGTGACTGTGATGGCCAGGCTGCCTTTCACATGACTGGTAATGATTGCTGAACATCCTCCTGGATAACTAGCCAGCTAGCTCACTTGTCTGACAGACACAGCTTACAATATGTTCATGGCTTATCCATAGGAGAGTGACTGTGACTTACACCGAGATGATGGCATTGTGTCATCTATGCCATTTGATATAATTTATCTGGATATGTAAACCAAACTAGAACAGGACAATTCACACATTGAATATGACAATACTTGTACAAGACAGCCTTGCACAAGTGACCTTCTTGTCTTGCTGGTACAAAACCCAACCTACCCTAATGCATTCCATACTGACCTCTTGTCTCAAGATAACAATCTAGCTGTGATTCATGTCTTTCCTATTTTTTTATACTGGGACAAGAATGTTTTCTATGCTTCTTCGAAGTTGGTTTGAAATATTGTTATTGTCTTCAATGCTAGATTTGGCTTCATTGGTGATTTTCCAACATATGGAAAAAATCAGGCAATGAACATGCCCGGGGGAGGGGGGGAGCGGCATTGCTGAGGTCATTGACCACTGACAGGGTAGCTCACTATGATCAATGTGTTAACTTCACTGCCAATCTTGACCTGATAAAACATAATGCAAGCTTACGATCCACATCGCTCAAGCCATACCTGCCATTACAGATGACCCACTGGGGAAAAATTGAACATGTTTAGTGGCAGGCAGCCCAGGAACTCTCCCTTTTTGGACCAGTCTGAACCTGCAGCCGCAGTTGAGGTATGATAGGTTGGCCAGGGACAAAGAATATTTTCAGTCAAATGTTCAGTTCAGTTCTGAACTTACTGGGCAGGCAAGAAACCAAGCTGCTCCATCTCAAAGCCATTTACCTATACATGTTGACCTGCCAACCCCATCACCTGTAGATGGTCTACTGATGGGCACCTGACTTCTGCAATTAGTCTTACTGGATCACCATATTTCCTTGGAACAAACATACCATTAGATCAGGAAAAGGACATTTTTGTACAACAAGGGATACATTAGCTCATTGGAGAATCTGTAGAAACCACAGTCTCTGTTGTCTAATCCAGGCTTTTTCTTATTCAGAAGGCTAACAGCATGAAATTCAAGATGAAGACAACAAGACTCATCCATTTCTCCATCATATGGGATGAGTATGCTATCAGTCTTGATTTGACATAACATATTTTCACAACCCTATGCACCCCACATCATGGAAGTTTGCTTATCACAACACAGTTTATCAGTTTTAGTCCTACCCTTTCAGTTAGAAATCAACCCCTGGGATTTTACCATGAGCATGGATTGTGCCATCACCCTAATATAATCCAGGCTTTTTCTTTCTCCTTTGAATACGTTCCCCAATCACATTAACATTAGGGATATCAGCCTGCTACCTCGCGAATCCAGCCCTACCAAAAGACAAAAATTCGTCTTTTCTATGTCATATAGACAAAGGGCAGTAACTCTTGTCCGTTACCTTCCCCTTGCCCCCACTAGGTGTCGCCAGTTTTTAAGCTTCGCTTGTACTATGCAACCATGTACAATTAGTCCTCTGTGAATCCAAGCCATCTTAGTGAATTTTGGACCATCCGAAGTTAAATTTGGAATTATTGTGTTGGATAATCATTCTTCTACAGTTTGTATACATTATTTTACAATATTTTGAAATTTTGAGTGACTTTGTCACCTTTATGGACTTCGTCTTTGGACGACCATGTTGCAACGTGGACAGAGCACGCTTATGGCGGTACTCGTGTTGTCATTTACGAGTTCACGCTGCACTGAATAATTTCGCTTACTCCGTTTGTAACGGTTATGGTATTAGCGAATTAATAATGTGCCGAATTGCTAATTTGTGCTTGTTATCTTCTTTAGTCGTTTCAGTAGACTTCGTCTTTGGACGACCAAGTTGCGACTCGCTAATGGCGGTACTTGTGTAGTCATTTACGAGTTAACACGGCACTGAATAATTTTGCTTCCTCCGTTAGTAACGGTTATGGTATTAGCGTATTAATAACATGCTGAATTGCTAATTTGTGCTTTGTTTTATCTTCTTTGTCGTTTCAGTAGAGATGTCAACAACAAATGCATGAATGGAAAAAAGGTTTTGGCAATGTGGCAATGGAGGAAAATGATGTTGACATGGTACAACAGTCCGCCTTTGAACAGATGCGTCATTAGGTACAGGAAACTACGGCGTAGCTATTAACATCTTTTTGGGAGTGTTCCCCCAATTTTAGGCTGCCCAGTGGGCGTAAGTCCCCCCGCATGTCCGAGCATGGCTTTCGTGCCTGTAAGTCAGGACGCATGGGTTTTTTACTGGATCCATTGGATCTATTTTGTTATACAACCTCGACGTCACCGGTCATCCAGCCGTCCCAGCATGGGGACCTTATTGCTAAAATGGTGCGACCAGCTATAATTTACGTGGATTTTAGTGACGGACGGCGTCAAGCTGTATCGCCAGCAACATGCCAATACTATGATGAAGGTTTTAGTGAGAAATCTGTCCATGGGGTTTTTACCGGTTCCATTGAATCCATTTCATTTTGCAATCTCACCATCACCGCACCAGCTGTCACCGGCCATCCAGTCAACCATCCAGCCGTCCCATCGTATTGCTAACATGATCCGACCAACTATGATTTACGGGGATTTTAGTGACAAATCTTCCCATCTAGCTGTACCGCCGGCAACATGCCAATACTATGATGGAGATTTTAATGAGAAATATATCCGTCCAGCCAAGCCATGACATCGGCTGGTACCGGTGATAGCCGGACCGTCACCGACATTCCGGCGGACCACACGCCAGACAAACCAGCTGGCAGGGCCATCCCAGCATGGGGACCTTATTGATCAAACGGGCCTACCAACTAAGATTTATGGGGATTTTAGTGATAAATCCATCCATCAAGCCATACCGCCAGCAACATACTATGATGGAGATTTTAGTGAGAAATCTGTCCGTCCAGCCAGGCCTTTGGAGCAGCCGGTACCGGTGATAGCCGGACCGTCACAGACATTCAGGCCGACCATTCAGCAGGCAATGCCATCCATCCATATGTTCATGGCTTCTCCACAAGGGAGAATTAGTGAAATTGTCAATTATGATGGAATTGCGTCATCTATGTCACCTGGTATGCTATACAGAGATGCAAGCTGTACCAGAACCAATGTTCCCTCTGAGCGAATGGTAGATGTGTGCGCAGTGCTCGCTGCACTGCACAAGCATTACGGAGACGAGAAAAATTTAAAGTTGGATTGGGAAAAAAAAAATTGACAATTCAGCTGCAAATGGATGCCTGAGTTGACCAGAACACAACTCCGCACACAGTGAGTGTGACGAAACACTTTCAGCCGTACACAGATCCAGTCATGGAACAGACTGAGCTTAGCTTCATGACCGCAGTGGAAGAATTTATAGGGTGTTGGAAACTTCAGAATGCCCACCACCTCCTACCGCCATTCAAGACTACATAGTTAAGGCGTCTGTAGAGCTTGAATGGGAAGAAGAGAAAAATTCAGGAAGCTAACTTCCAGCGACATTCTAGTGTAGCTGGTACGAAACTCAATCAGACGCCTTCAGTACTGATCTCCAATGCCACGTCAAAGCTAGTCCGAAACATAGTCGCTATGTCTTCAATGTTAGACTTGGCTTCACTAGCCATTTTTCTGACTCCCTAGGCAAAGCCTGCAATGACCACGCTTGTGAAGTGACGGCCTGGATTGCTAGAGTTATTAACAGGGCAGCTCACCATTCCATGGCCAATGCATTGACTGCTTCTGCCAACTTCGACCTGATACGACGTGATGCATCTCGGTGGTCCACGTCGCTCAAGCACCATCCTACTCTGGCTTTACGGATGTCTCCGTTTGGGTCACCTTTATTCTTTGGGGGAAAATTGAAAAAGTTCGAAGGCAGGCAGCTCAGGAACTGCCCCTCCAGCTCGTCGCCCAACTTTCGCAGGTGTTTTGAAACAATCATCCCCTGCCACAGCAGAGGGATGATAGGCGGACCAGGGAAAAGGGATCCTTACAATCAAATGTGCAGTATAGATCCCACCCCAATGCTGGGAGCCAACAGTCTAATCAAGCTAGAAGGCAACCATACAGAGGCAGCAAGAACCCAAGTTTCTCCGCCTTCAAGCCTCCTAACTCTAGACGTTGACATACCCTGCCCACCACCAGCGGACTGCCTACCGAGTGGGCAGCCGCTTCCTGCAATTTCAAGACCACTGGACCACTTTATTACCTCAGAACATTTGGGTGATTCAGGTCGTTTTGGAGAGACTTTGGACTTCATTTATCCATCCCCTCTCCTGTCCTCCTCTCCCCTCTTCACAGATGTACCGTCAGATCGGGAGAAGGATGCCTTTCTATAAAAAAAATTAAAAGATTGAAAAAAATAACCCTGCAATAGCTGGGGTTTTATTCATGGCTGTTTCTTATCCAGAGGCCGTTCATCGACCTGAGTTGCCTCAACCAATACATTTTATCCCTGAAATTCAATGTGGCGATGGCGTGATCAGACGGGTATGCTGTCAGTCTAGATATGACCGACGCATATTTTCACGTCCCTATCCACCAAGTCACAGAACTTTCTCTGTTGTGCTTGTCGGGACTCAGTTTATCAGTTCCAGGTCATACAATTTGGCCTCAACATCAGCCCTTGGGCTTTTACTAAGGTTATGGATTGCGTCGTCACCCTGTTCTGCTCAACTTCATCTATAGTGATGGCAGTATACTTGGACGACATCCTCCAGAAACATATGTTAAGTTCAACTCTGCTCAAAGGCAGAAACGATCTTCTATCACTTTTAGATCATCTAGGCTTTCTCATGAACTGGGAATAAATCCGATCTCTGTCCATCCCAGAGTTTTGGTCCATCTGGGTGTAGAGTTTCTCACCGATCTGAATCTGGTACGGCTTCCTCACGTTCGAGATCATCCAGAGAGTCGAACTCGTAGAGTCCGTTTCCAACAGGATGTGCATTTCAGCGAGAGAGTTCTTGCAACTCCTTGGATTATTCAATGCGGCAGCGGACTTTATCCCGCTCGGCCATCTTTTTATGCGCCCTTTACAAATGACGTTACTAGCATAATGGCGCCCTTTTTTTAAGTCCCCTCGATCACACAATAATGTACATGAGAGATAAGATCATTCTTGCGTCATTGGCACAACCCCTGTTGGCTGTCCACATGGATAACTGTGGAGATACCCCAGGCGGAGATAATGGTATGTTCCGCTGCCAGTACCTACAGTTGGGGTGCCCACCTGTTGCACGTGGGTGCCAGGGGTGAGCCCTCTCCACATCAACCTTTCAGAAATAAAGGCCGTCATCAATGCCTTTCATTTCTGGCAGGATCAACTCTTATTCAAAACTGTCCTCTTTATGTCAGACAACTTTGTGGTGGTGACTTGCCTCCTTAAAACAAGGGGGCACCAATCACCAGACCTGTGCAATCTGATCTGGCAGTTTCTACATTGGTGTGACAATCTCCACCTCAATGTACAAATCAGACACATTCCCGGCAGACTCAATGTCTTGGCTGACACTCTATCCAGTCATTCACACGGAATGGTCACTCCATCAATCGGGCTTTCTTCCAATCTACACACTTTGGGGACGTCCAATGATCGATCTTTTGCAACAAGGTGGAATCGCTAGTTGTCCACCTTCATCTCACCGGTTCCAGACCCAGAACCTTGGGCAGTGGATGCTCTGTCAATCAGCTGGGAGGGGTTGTGGGCATTCTCCTACCTTCCCATGGTCTTGGTACTGAAAATAATCCAGAGGTTAAGGGGTCATAACTGTCAGATGATTCTGATTGCCCCTCTCAGATGGAACAACTCCTGGGTCTCCGATCTACTCGATCTGGCGATAGATCTACCCAGGAAGATTAAAGTCAGCCCAAATCTTTTCAAGCAACCGCGGTCACGGGTGTTCCACCCCTGTCCGGACCATCTTTATCTTCACGCTTGGCTCTTGTCCAGACAGCTTTGCAAGACAAACAATTCAAATCTTCGATTGTGGAGAGAATCTCGAGAGCAAGAAGGCCGTGTACTCTGAAGGCTTACGAGGGAAAGTGGCATGTTTTCAGGGATATCATTAACATCGTTCCTTTGAGTGTCACAATCCCGCAACTAGCCGACTTTTTCTCTGGCTTTTCAAGGAGAAACAGTTGGCCCCAATTATTATCAAATGACACCGCTCCATGATATCAGACACATTCCGCCATCATGGTAAATGTGATATCAGCCATGACAAAGATCTGTCAGATCTTTTAGCCACTTTAGAATTCAGTCGACTAATATCCCTCACCCTGTTTCCAAATGGAATCTGTCCTGGGTTTTAACATGGCTCAATGCAGTCAGTATTGAGTCTTTAGCCCACAATTCATTATAGCTACTATCATACAAATCGGGTTTCTTGATAGTCTTAGCTTCAGCATGCAGGGTGAGTGAGTTACAGATCCTTTCCAGTGACCCAAACTATCTTCAGTTCAGATGAGATGGTTCAGTGGTCCTCTTGACGCAGCCAGGCTTCGTAGCCAAAAAATAGGTTACCATCCATTGGCAATCAAAGAGTCATCATTAGCTCGCTTTCTTTTATAGATAAGTCAGGAGCAGCAGCCATGCAAGATCCTGTTTGTGCACTCTAGCACCATTTAAATGCACAGAGGTGAGTCAGGTTAGATACAAGCACCTCTTTCTTCTGGTGATAGCTGGGAAATGGGATATCACCATTTAAGCCCTTGCTTCATGGCTGAAGTGGTTTATACGCTCAGCGTACTCTGAGGTTTCACAAGATCAGAGTTGCCTCATGCGGATTACTGCTCATGAGATTAGAGCAATCTCAGAGAGCCATGCATTCGAACGCAATGTTTCTATCCGAGATATAATAGAAGCTTTTGGCTGGCATGCAGAGTCAACCTTCTCCAGTTTTATCTCAAAGATTTGTCCTCGCAGAGGCAAACCTTGAATCTAGTAGGTCCGGTGTTGGCAGCCCAGATGCCCACCAGACCCATTTACAACAATCAGCACAGCCTATTAGCTTCGCTGGATTCACCAGAAAATTGTTTTGTTGGTAAGAAGATTTCAATAACTATCTTCTTAACCATATAAATGGGCTGTCTTGCTGATTAAATTAGGAGAACGGGTTATCGTTCAAATGGGGAATCCAGCCATCATTCCCTAGAGGATAACCGGGGTAGAGGTAGGATGCTCAGCATTCCCTCTTCCTATTACCTATTCTCCTAATGTTAATGTGATAGGGGAACGTATTCAAAGGAGAAAGCAAATTTTTTAGTAAATTATTTCTCCAAGAATACTTACCCAATCACATTACATAAAAAACCCTCCCAACCACCCTGCCATGCGAACATCCTCGTATGGTATTTATTGCTCAGCTTAAAAACTGGCGACACCTAGTGGGGGCAAGGGGAGGTAAGGGGCAAGAGTTATTGCCCTTTGTCTATATGACATAGATAAAAAAGATGAATTTTCGTCTTTTGCTAGGGCTGGATTCGCGAGGTAGCAGGCTTATATCCCTAATGTTAATGTGATTGGGTAAGTATTCTCCGAGAAACCTAATTTACTTAAAAATTTGCTTTTTCCTGTTGACTTCATCCTCAGTAATGGCAGCATACTTGGACATCACCCTCCAGAAACTTATGGTAAGTTCAGTTTTCCTCAAGGGCATAAATGATCTGTCAGTTATCATTCATCCAGGTTTTCTAATGAACTGGACTGGTAAAGTTTAATTTTCATTCAGGATTTGGATTTCAGCTAGAGTTTTTGCAACTCCTCAGATTATTCAATGTAGTAGCTAACTTGATCCTGCATGCTTATCTTTTGATTCACCCCTTGCAGATGACCTTGCTGGCCCAGTGGCACCATTGTCAAGATCACTCACTCTAAAAGTAATGATCAGGTGCAGGTATGCTCATTCTTGACTCAGTGGCATACCCCAGGTTGGTTCACAATAGGGATTCCATGGGGGAAGAACCCAGGAGAAATAAGTGTGTGCCAGTTTTAGTACATACCACTTGGGTGCTCACCTGACATGACTTTGATCAGCAGCATTTGAAAGTCAGGGGATCGGCGTATCCATGCCAACCTTCATGAAATGAAGTTCTGGAAAGATCAGCTCTCAGATAAGACAATCTTAATTATGTCGAACAAAGAAATAATGTTGACACACCTCCTCTAACAAAGGCACCAAATTACCTTATCTGTGTGTTTTCATTTTCACTGAGTTTCTTCACTGGTGCAACCATCTCCATATCAACATACAGATCAGGTACATATGAGGGTATATGATGATTAGTCATTTTGTGACGTGATGGAATCACAAGTTACACACCCTGTCTCTCCAGTTCCAGTCCCACAAGCTTGGGCTTTGGAAACATTTTCAATCAATTGGTAGGGCTTGTGGACTTTTGCTTACCATACCATGGTGTTGGTATACAAAATAATTTACAAGTTGCAGAGTACAAACTGCATGAATATTCTGACAAATCCTCTTGGATGGGACAAGTTCTGGGTCACTTCTACTTGATGTAGTGATAGGTCTGCCAAAATATTCTTAGACAATTGAGGTTCATGTGTGCCACTCTTGCCCAGATCATCTTCTTCGCATTTGGCTCCTGTCTGAACAACCTTGTGAGGGAAAGATTTTAAACCATCATTTGTGGAGTGAACCTTGCAAGAAAGAATACATTATACTCTATAAGCTCCTTAAGGCTTTCAGTCCATCATTCCCTCAACTGGTTGACTTTTTTTTCTCTGGCATTAAGAAGAGAAACAGCTGGCCCCAACCCAATTACTACTACTCCATGATAGCTGACACATTCTGGCATCATGATAAAGATTTATCGGACCTTTCAGCCAATTTGATCAGAATTGACCACAATCATTCACCCTATTTCCAAAATGGAATCTGTCCTAGCTTTTTACCTGGCTTGGAATCTGTCCTAGCTTTTTACCTGGCTCAGCTCAGATGAATTAGCCCACACTTCACCAAAGCCATTATCATATAAAACATATTTCCTGATAGCCTTAGTGTCATCATGCAGGGTGAGGAAGTTACATAGCCTTTCCTTTGTTGACCTGAATTGTCTTCATTTCAGATCGAATGGTTCAGTGGTCCTCTTTACACAACCAGGCTTTACAGCCAAAAATGGTACCTTCAGCAATCAGCGAGTTGTCATATATGCTTCAGATATTCAGTAGACATGTTGAAAGCTTCTTTCTGATTTGAAAATCATCAATGATGATGATGATGATTATTATTATTATTATTATTAGTAGTAGTAGTAGTAGTAGTAGTAGTAGTAGTATACACCTTTCTTATATGATGATTGTTATGTTATGTCATTTTATTTGCATCCTTCTGTCTATAAATTAGCATTGTTTGTCCAGTCCATAACATTTGTAACAGTTGTCGAAATTTTCATGAAACTTTTCCAAAGATTATAACAAGTCATTACAAGAAATAAACAAGTCAGTAGCTTGTTTCATCATTTAGGCTGAAACTTGTTTCTAACTCTGACTCTTTTCTTGATAAAACATCACCCAGATCTATATCTTATATGAAAGTTAAGATCCTAAATAAATGGTGCAAGTCATTTGTGCAGAAAAGGTCATGCAAGAGTCATATCATGTGCTATTTGTTTTACTCAATATTATTATTATTATATTTGTTACCATATATACATGCTTATAATTTGAATCCAACAGCAAATAACAGAGATCCTTATTTGCTGGCATATAATGTATGGGCAAATCTAGGTTTGTGTTTGTTCTGTTGATTACTTCTAGCAAACTGGATTGACTTGTTATTTGATGGCAGATCAGGGTCTTTGCAGTTTTCAGTTTGGACTCAACTTATAAGCAAGTATATATGATATTTTTAAAAATTATTATTATTATCATAAAACATTTATAAAGTCACTGAAATGAATTAAGTTGATATTAACTTTATGTGCAGGAAGCCTGAGAGGACATTCGATGGAAAGATGAGAGTTGCAGTCAATGTGGTAGGCAAAGGTGTGTTCACAGGAATTGGACGGAATTACAGGATTGCAAAGAGTGCTGCTGCCAAGAAGGCCCTTCGCTGTATAAAGACATTAAAAGAACAAGGTCTTATATGAGTACATGAAAGCCCTCCACTGTATATAGACATTTATACCGTAAAAGAAGAATTTGTGTAAGGTCATGATTATAGGACAAGGAGGAAGAAGTATAGAATGTTGTATGCAAGAGGAATGATATGTCGGATATTTGATGTCACAAAAATCATAATGGTTGAAAGAGATCATAATATTACAGAACAAAATCTTGATCAAGATTATGTTTGTATCAGTGGAGGAAAATCTGTCCAAAAAAACACATCTGGATCTTTTAAAAACTTTTTCTGAAGGCAGGTAAATTGTTGCAAAAAGTATTGAAGTTTTGACACAACATAGCACAGATTTGAAAAAAGCTTTAATAAGAAAATGTTTTTGACATCAAAAAATGTATAGAATGGCATTGATTAGAACTGTGTAAAACAATTAATATTGTGATATGTCACAATACAAAGGTCACATTACAGTACAAACTTTGTATTCATTTTTATAAAACATACCTATGGTAGGCTTCACTTTGTCTTCAAAATTTATTACAGTACAAACCCTTGTTCTACAGCCGTTTGAATGAATTACATTGTATTTTACTGTCAGCATGGGTCTTATATGATAGAACAATGATATGGTATTGAGAATTTAGGTATTCTCTTTTTTTAAGTTTCAGGAAAAGCTTGCACAATTTTTCTTAGTTCTTATATTGCTACAAACATTTCTTGATGTGGTTGTGGCAGTATGATGCTTTATATCACACAAAAATAAATGTTATTTGCAATACATATTCACACACACACACACACACACACACATGAAAACTCAGAATGACTATCAGTTGGCAAAAAGAATAACACTGTATTTAAATACAGTCCTACACACTGAAAGACGCTGCAAGACCCAAATTGAACAATCCTTTGTTTTCTAATCAGTTATGACAACAAGCTGTCAGTTCCTAACTTCACTTTGTTTTACAGTTATTTGATATTGATGCTAGGCTTTAATGTTGCCATTGTATTTACAAATGGGCATTTGTTTGGCCCTTCAAAAGTTGGCCTTTCGCAGAAACTTTAATAAAGCATGCACCCTTCATCATAACATGCTGGCTGCAAACTTCAATATAAACAATGCTTCCTTCATCAAAGGAATTCAGAATCAAACTTAAATAAAAGCAATGGATTCTGATTGATTGTTGCATTTTCCAAAAGTGATTAGTGATTGCAACACAAAAGTTTCCTATTCTGCAGAAAAAAGTAACTTTATGCTTACAATGGCTGACAATGGCAGCATAAAAAGCAAATTAAATTTACAATCTCTTGAAATAAAATAACTGTCCATTAAGGAACTTTAAAGTGAGGAATCTGACAAAGATGTTTGTGAAAAATGTTCACTTGTTCTCAGTTATTCATTACCCTTTGTTATCCTCAGCAACATGACTATGTTTGTTGTCTCAGGCAGACCAAAATCTAGGTCAGTTTTAAGTAGCATGTAAAGAACAACTATACAGCTTTTTACTAGCAGCAGTGAATATCATAGTGAATTGTTTAGTGACACATGTTTGTTGACAATGTGATATATATCAAATGAGTATTACTATTTTTATATATGTATTTATAAAATGGGATCTGATCAATACATACATTTTCTAACCTGTGGCCTATACTTGAATTCATGGATTTTTCATATACATGTACAGTTCTTAAAGTAGTATGGATTGTATTTCAAAAAAAAAAGGTAACACAAACAGAAGTTGTCAATATACAGGAGTATTTCGAACTATTCTTGCCTTCATAAAAGATTTTTATTGCATATTTTCTCAAAGTGCAATTCCTACTCATTGACAACTGGTCTTCCCTTACTCGTGAATTTCACAAATTTCACATATATGCAAAATTTTACTTTTTTGTTCAGTCCACTCCCAGCTTATCTTGAGATCTGCTTTGATCAACAATATTATCTTGGGCCCAATAATATTGAAATAAATTAGTAGTAATATATA
Organism: Unio pictorum; assembly: GCA_030141615.1. NCBI lineage: Eukaryota > Metazoa > Mollusca > Bivalvia > Unionida > Unionidae > Unio > Unio pictorum. Next base: position 2,146,717 of record JARLTB010000101.1, read on the forward strand.
TAGTAGTCAAGCTAGACTTGAAATTTATTGAGAAGTGATATAAATATATTTGTGTATGTATGTGTGTGTTTTCATTCTCTTATTAGAATTATGCCCTCTGTTTCTCAGTATGCATATCAACAGTATTTTATTTTCAAGTAGAAACTTTTCTGAATGTATATTATAAGCACATTTTGTATAGTTATAAAAATTATCATATTCATATGCAGTGTATTTTGGCCACATGACTTGAAATCACTATAGAAGCTATACATTGTAACGAATTTTAACTGATAGGAATAACTAGATTACAGTGTTGTATATGCAAGTTAGTAAAAAAAATACTTAATCAACTACCCTTAAACAAGAATTAGTTTTGTTTGTTTATGAAATTTCTCTATAAAATGGCAGTTGAAAAAAATGTGTAAACTTGTTTTGAAACAGCCACTGTAACATGTACATTAGAGCCAATGCACACTGTCTTCACACTGTCTACTATTGCATCAATTTCTTTGTTGCCAATAAAACATTTCCATAACTGTTCAAAGCTAACAACAGAGGCAATTAAAGTAGGCATATAAATTAATTGAAACCTTCTTTCACACCACTCCAGTGGCCTAGTGGTTAGAGCGTCCACCTTGCATGCGAGAGGTCATGGGTTCGATCCCATGCCGAGTCATACAAAAGACTTACAGAAATGGTACTAACAGCTGCCTCCCTTGGTGCTTAGCATTTAGATGCTCCAGTGCTATAAACTGCCACACTGCAGACAATGTAGCAATATGACTGAATTTTTTTTAAAGCTACATTAAAAATCCAATTCACACACACATGCACACACAAAACTCTTTTTCCAACCGAATTGAAAAAGCCAACATATGAGGGAATCTATTGTTAGAAATAGGGGCTTTCTTAATGTAACCACTCACATTCTAGCTTCGTTACAACTGTCCAGTGATAGGATTGCATATTTATGGTTCTATAAATTGTCTAAATAAAACAAAATTGACCTAGTTTTCATATTTTAGACTTTTTGACAAAAATATTTGAATGCCCCTTATCCTCATATATAGTGTAGTTGTTGTTATATTGGGGTTTAACACCATTTTTTAGCACACTATAGACAACCAGTATTAATAGGGGAGGAAGAACCCTGGGAAAACCCCGGAAAGAAACCACCAACCCATGAGAAGCTACTGGCAAGCTTTCTCACATACCCACATTGGCTGAATCTGAGACTCGAACCCATGCAGACAGAGGTGAGATGGCAGTGATCCGTAACGAAGAGAGCGCCTTGTACCACATGGCGCCCCTTATAGTGTAGTTTTTCAGCACTTATTACTTAGGAAATGAAATGTCACATGGAACTCGATTAAAGTATGAAGTGCATTGAACATCACATATGATGACAATGTGGAACATCATTATATTCATAGATGTTTTGGGAATATATAGGTCATAAAAAGTAACTTCCAGATTTTCAGACTAATAGTTAGGGTTGATTTCATGCAATGGTTTATTAGTGTACACAAGTTTTGAAATGCTTAGTGTTAGGCCATATTTTTACAGGATTGTATGTGATCATGTACAGTGGAGGTTTTTTGCTTCTTTGTGTTATATATAACATTTGTATATGGAACTGTTATAGGGAATCAAGTTTTCTCAAATTAGTTATGCTAAATTGAAAAAAGTTGATGCTGTAAAAAGTTTGTGATTTACAGAAGTTTTCCAAATATCAGAGAGGAATTATGTAAAAACTATACATTTATATTAAAAGACCCTGTGAGACAAAAAAAAATGTTACACGGTGCTTATCAAATCCTTCATATTTTCTTTCTCTGCATCGTTTAATTTCAATTCTTCTTGTTGCTACCTTCCATGAACAAATCATTCCCATGCATGCTGTTTTAGTTTGTAAAATCTGTAAATCATGATGGTTATAACATTTGTAGTTATGAAGTACATTCCTAACTACAAACAATATTAACGTGGATCTGCTGTGATAAATCAGGGTCTGCAGTGTTGATTCTATTTATGATATCCATTAAATAGACTCCCATTTCCCAACACATAATGTTGATAACACATAATGTTGATAATATGTGTAGGTGTTATTGAAGCTTGTTTATATAATGATATATATGTAATGTTTTATATGTATTAGCATCAGATATATAATTTTTTTTATGTTGATACATTTTAGACTTAAATAGTTCATGATACTGATATTTTACAAAGCCAGGTTGGTAATTGGGTCACAAATGATAATGATAACAGTGTTAACTAAAGTACAGATTGATCTTTCTGATAATCTCATACTAGAGACAGATATATTTAAATAATGGTATTTACATAATTGAATAGCTGCTGAGATCAGCTGATAATTTATACTTATGAATACAAAATAATGATATATTGAAATATTGCCAGATGTTGGATTCATATCAGGTTGTTGTGGTTTTTACAACATTTTTCGGTATGTGATAGGCTATACATGACAGACAGTATATTTGTTGGAGGAAAAACCCAGAAAAACTTTGGGAAGAACCACACCCACAGGAAGCTACTGGCAAGATTTCTCACTTACCCATGGAGGCTGAGGTAGAGACTAACCCATATGGACTCAAGTCAGATGTTAGTGATCAGTAAAGGCGATTGCCTTAGGCCACCTGATCACCCAAGGGCCCCAGATCAAATTCTTCAGGCATGAAAAGATATTAACTTCTTAATTTTCTTATTTTTTTAAGGTGTTGCACTTAGGTATATCAGTGCTGCCAAATTTGATAAAATAATATTTGAGTTAAAAAATGTATTGCCTGTAATGGAACCTTTATATTTTCGACATCAACTTTTTTTTTTCAAAGCAGTTTTTATCTCCCATGCCCTGAGGTTAATAATGTGAAAGTTTTTGTGTATATTTCCAGTGTAAATCTGTGTGTTAGCTGTATTTTACATAATATTCCTTGATACCATTAACTTCTGTAAAAATTGACCCAATGAAGACTTCATTCATATGTTTGTTTTTGTCTTCATGACCGGTGCTTGGTCCACCTGTGACTTTCAGTACTTAATTCTGAATTTGTTTTCATGTTTGTGTGTACATTCTGAAAGTTACTTAATCATGCAAGACTTTTAGTTGATAATTCCTGTTCTTATTGTTCAGCATGCTTTTCTGTGAAATTGTATTGTTTCATTGAAAGAATACTCAGAAATTCTGTAAAAGTAAAGGAGATATTGTAAAATTTGTTTTAAAGAACACTTAATCTAGTTGAACTGCCCACAATAAATAACTTTTCATAGTACCATTTGTATTATTGATGCTTAATTAGCATCATTAGCAGACACATGCTCATAATGGACATTATACTTCAATTCTGCTAAGTATAGGTTTCTATCCACAATAGAGTTAAATCAGAATCACAGGCGTATGTTTTGATCTTGATATGCATAGATCTCTCAGTTTTCATCTAGGACATAATGTGGAACCACAAGGCAGTTTAACATAATGTGGAACCACAAGGCAATTTTACATAATGTGGAACCACAAGGCAGTTTCACATAATGTAGAACCAAAAGGCAATTTTACATAATGTGGAACCACAAGACAATTTCAGTTTGATAGAGAAATTGATCTGGTTGTGTCAAGTATTTTTTTTAAAAATAGTCAAACATATCCTAAACATATCCTTTACATAATGGTCACCTGGTCACAATGGTAACTTTTTCTAATTTCCTGCCAGCAAATTTCCTATGTAAATTCATGTGTAATGGTTACCTGCTTTCTGCAGTTACCAGGCATGTGTTTCCTAGCCAAACAGTGTTTTCTCCTGGCCTTAAGCGGTCACTGGAGCATTTCTTCAGTTACTACTCAGTTTAAGGAGGCAAAACATTTGCTTCATTAGGAAGGCATTATTTAGAAGGAATGTCATGTGAATTGATGTGCAAATAATTCTTCTCTAATTTACTGTCACCAGACTCCAGTCACATTGTCAGTGTAACTCGAAGGTGTTTGTACTTCAGATTTACATATGAATTAAAGTTATCATCTTTGAGAAATGATACAAGTTATATTCCTTTTAATTAGGGTCAGAAGTCATTCAGGAAATCAAACTTGTCTTTAAAGATAGGAGAAGTTTTGCTTCATTGTCACAAATGAAAAGTATATGACTTTTTTTTAATTACCGTATATACTCGATTATAAGTCACTAAATTTAAGACTAATTTTTAACCTAAAAACCTAAGTTCGACTTATATTCAAGTCAGAAACAACATGCCTGTTAAAATCGACGAGAATTTTCAGCGTCGTAAAATTATGCAAGATTCAGCCAGCGTGTACATACCGGTACACATGATACTTGTCAGCAGCTGAGCACCGAATTGTTTGTATTATACTTAGAGATTGAAATAAATATACAGTGGGACCCCGCTATAACCCGCCCCGTTATAACACGAATTCGGATATAACCCGGTCATGGCATGGCTCCTGAAATTTCGGGTAATTTATTACAGATATTTTTCTCAAAGACCAAAAAAAAAAAAAAATTAAAGTATGAAGAAAAAAATACGTCAAGTGTTTAATTATCATTCTCATATTCATCTAAACGGTGCGAAAAAGAACGTGTAGAAAATGTATTATCAAATTTCTTCTAGTTTTGTGCCAAAATAAACGTCGGAAATACAAACCAATTGCTGGGCCTACTGAGAACTTTGATCTTTGTTTATTGTTGAAAAATTACAGCTTAAAAATTATTATAATTACTGATTCCTGAGTAATGAAGCCATCGTGTCTACTTTGTGTTTGTCTTGAATGCATTCCGAATACAATCGTTGCTCTAATAATCTCTGATATATGTTCTCTTAATTTCTTACACAACTGAGCAACAGCCAATGCGGCGGTTGATAAAAGATTCTCACCAGAATATATAAATCAATTAATTTAAGTACATTGTTTATCATCAAAGTGAACTGCTGAGCTAAACTTGTTCAATTCATGGGGCAACGGTTTTATACAGCATCAAAGAAACAAAGCCGCCAGCATGTGCGCATGGCTTGGCGGTGTTGTTTTATGCAATCTGTTCACTAGTAAATTCAAATTCTGCAACTGAGAACTATAATTGACTTTGCCAAGAGCAAACGTGACATTATCAGAAAGCAGCTAAAAATCAGAGTTTTTCAAAAAAATAATAACTATTGACAGATGAGAAATGTAATGGTATAAAATGTATACGACACTGAGGTCTCGGAAACGCTTAATTACGCGTATTTGAATGCAAATATTTGATCTGGAACACATAAATCACTCCATGCAGGAGTCCTCCGTACGCATGCAAATAGCTGGGAGACAAAGTTAGTGCTGATTACGTTATCATTTTAGCTGTGCTGATATTTACAGTGACATAATTCAGTGGTTAAAATACAGCCAGTTCTGCCTGCTGTATTTATTAGAGTGCATCAAAAGAACATGACGCAATAGCTGGGCGGCAAGTTCAAAGGACTTTGACTAGCAGCTTGGGTGGGAAAATGTTCTGAAATTTACAACGACAGAATTCAGAGACAGAAAGATCCTGAGATGTACATGTAGTTATTATAAGAATACACTTTAGCTTCCATTATTTAATCTACGGACATGTACTATTTCATCATTCATTACGTACACCCGTTACGTAATTTTTTTTATTTTCTTTTCATTGAATTCAGTCACATAATGATCTGTGACAAAATTATTGAATATTTTACATCAGTGTGTGGATATTTTCGATGGAAATATTTGTATTATGGATTCAATGTATGTTACAAGATTCGCTGGTAAAACATGGTGTTGATACTCTTTTCATGCAATAGATTATACATGTATATATAAATTAGACACGTGTATGTACCAATGCATAGTTCTCTGAATAAAGTAATATATTATATCTGCAATTTCTGTTACCACAGCAAATGTTTTTCTCATTTAATATATATTGATCAAAAATGGTAATTGTGCTATGCATTTTTGCACCCGTCTTTATGTACCCCCCCCCCCCCAATTAAATCCAAAAATGTGTTGGTATTGTACATGGTTGCATATAACACAGTTCGGTTCATAACACGGTCAGATTCTATGGCTCCCAACTACCGTGTTATAGCGGGGTCCCACTGTACCCGGTAATTTGTATTACATATTTATATAAAATTAATCTTAAATTTATTAAACTTAATAAATAAAACATATTCTTAATGGAAAAAATAAATTTACCAAGGTTCAACCATGCTTCCTATAAACAGATTCGACTTATACTCGCACCGTCGATTTTGGACGTTATTTTTACCAAATAATTACACTTCGACTTATACTTGAATCGACTTATAGTCGAGTATATACGGTACGTATTCATCGCAGACCTCTAATATGAGCCAACCCTCTTTGGGTTTTAGCAAGTAGAAAAGCTGGCCAATCTGGATGTTGTTTTTTAAGTAGGCACATCTGTTTCCAAGTATGTTTATACATGTTGGCCAGCCAAAGAGTCAGTCCTCTGTTTTACCAGCATATATACACTGGGAATCAATAGTGAAATTAGTGTTTTTTTCATGGTACAAACTGTGACTTTTGTCAGTGCTGATCTAATTTATAGGATGGATTTAAGTGAGCAAGATACAGTAATCTTATGTGGAACATAAGTTAGGAATGAATAACATATAAACATATTTGATGAGTTTATTGAACACTACAAATTAAACAATATTTAATAGTACACATGAAACAATCTTGATAATATAATAATAATTATAATATTGATAATTATATTTGGTGCCTAGTATTTGTTCCAAAACCCAATTTTTGAAAGGTGAATCTGCAATTAAGACACCTGTGTGCAAAGGCCAGTTTTGTCTTTTCCAATTGGTGGCTGCTAATGACAGGTTTGACTGCATGAACTTGAATCCAATGAATGGCTAATATACCATTCCATGCCATAATTTTATTATACTTAGCAAAGGCCGGTAGACTCTTGGTACAAGTCTCAGCCTAATAAAATGTACTTTTTGGCCAGGATTCAAAGAAATTCTTGCTTATGGATTTATATCTGTCCAAGGGGCCCCGAGTGGCCGAGTGGTCTAAAGCGCTGTCCGTTACGGACCACTGCCATCTCACCTCTGTCTGCGTGTGTTCGAGTCTAAGATTCGGCAAATGTAGTTATGTGAGAAAGCTTGCCAGTAGCTTCTCGTGGGTCGGTGGTTCTTTCCGGGGTTTGTCCGGTTTCTTCCTCCACCAGTAACACTGGCCGCCATGTATAGCCTATATTGTGCTGAAAAAATGGCGTTAAACCATAAAAAAAAAAAAAAAAAAAAAAAAAAAAATATCTGTCCAAAGTTCCACTAGTCTGGCCTCAATACTTAGTTAAGAGATGTGTTTTGGTCATTTTCTGTTTGTAGTGTTGCATAACATTTTATGTAAATGTTTCATAGGAAGCACTACGACTATCATTGAAAACTTAGGTTACTTTAACCTATGTACAATGTATTATGGTTTGCAATCCAATCATCCATTATTGACAGTTTTCTTCTTTTTTTTTTCTCATAGTATTTTAGTTTTCTCTTCTGGTTTGGTGATGGTAATACATAACATGATCACTGAGTTACCAAACAGGGAAAAAAGATTTTATATACGAAATAAGATTATTATATAAGTGAATCCCAGGTTTGCTTCATACAGTTAAGTATTGTTTGTCTTTAAAGGTAGATGTATTTGAAATCAGGTGAGAATTAGTTTTGTAGGATATGTACACTGTTAGTTTTAATTTTGCTTAATATGTTTAAATATCCATTGAGTATGATTCTGTGTTTATTTTAATATATTTTTCTTTTGACATGAGATAGTATTCTAGCATTTTTTCATTCCATAGGATTTTTGCATGTGATTTAAATCGTTTATTTCATGATTCCACCTTTTTGAGATTTCCGTAACAAGTCACATAATTTTTTAGATTTAATACATATCTTGCATCGTATTGTAGTAATATCTTTTAATAAATATTTTCATTGTGGTGTATGTGCAAACATTTTACACAAATATTTGGTAATTATGTAATCATATTTGTAATTGAAGGTACTGTGTTCTTCCAAAGATGCTCACATAGTTGGCTTTGTACTTTGTCATAACTGGTTTGAAACCATTTGTAATTTAGTAGAAAGAGAAGTTAATGTATTGCAGACAAAGTATTACAAAAGAGTTTTGGTTCCTACTTACTGGACATTAACTTAAATCTTGTAGTCTAACTGAATGAGCCATACAAATGTGAAAAAGGGGGTTGTAAAATTAGTTGAATATTGTACTCAACAATATTTCTGATGTTATTTTCACCTTTTTTCTTGGAAGGATTCCGCAGTTTTTATAGTATAGTGTATATTCTGTGTTACCAAATATAGTTTTTTTTACCACTTCGGTGGCCTAGTGGTTAGAGCATCCACCGCGGAAGCAGGAGGTCATGGGTTCGATCCCTGGACAAGTCATATTGATGACTTACAAAAATGGTACTAACAGCTGCCTCGATTGGTGCTCAGCATTAAGAGGTTAGTGTTATGACTGGTCAGCCTGGTGTCAGGATAATATGACTGGGTGGGACATCATGCTACATGTCTGCGGCTTGATGCCCTAGTGCTAGACATCACTATAAACTGCCTCACTGCAGACATCATAACGATGTGACTGATTTTTTTTTAAAGCTACATTAAAAATCCTAATCACAGACACACACACCAAATATAGTTTTTGTTATTAAAATAGTAACAAGCTTTATGATCATAATAAAAATAGCTACATGGTATATATCCACCGGCTTTGCATCATATTTTATTTTCCTTTTTGGATGGTTACCTAAATTTTTTTAAATACTTTAACCTGATAGTTAGCTCCCATGAATGATGGTTCACAGATGGTAATGTCTAAACAATAGTAGAGCATGGTTTTAAAATGAAATCACAGTAATTTTGAACAAATCTTTCAGTTGTTAATATAGCTTCTAATGACAAAGGAAAGAAAATTGAGAAAAATATTCTAAAGATTATTTTGAGCACCATGTATTTAATAATAAATAGCTACATTTCAAGAGCTATATTCTTCCATCTAATATCATTTCAACCTTCCAAGTTATAATTACTCCCAGTATTTGGATGTGTTGATGGAAATTATTTCTACCACAATTTGAGTGAACCCATGGAAACCCAGCAATATCATCTTTACAAGACTAAATAAAGCAATAAATTGATATTCACACACAATTCAGTTTATGAAATATTTGAATAAACAAAGGTACTCTCTGTCCATTTATTGAAGATGATGTTGATATTAGGTATGATTTTTTGAATGTAATTGTCTGCAATTATACAAAAAAAGGTGAATTGTATTCTTGTATATTATTTAAACTAGGTGCATTGCCACAAGGTGATATAGCATATGAACTTGTACTATATCACTTTATGGTAATGCACCTACAGGTTCAAATGCATTACCACAATGTGATATAGTGCATGTACTATGTAATTAGAGTACAACCTGTGAAAACCAGTGAAATTTTGTGTATTTTTCATGTATTGACTTGAAAAGAGGTGTCTGTTTCTTGGATGAAACTTGCAAGCTAGGGATTTTTTTTATTTGCAACCTAAAAAGTATATATTTATTTGCTGCAATAGATATTGTTTTAAACTAGTTTCTTAAATTTAAAACAATAACAATAAGGTATACAAGAGAGAAAAATAAAAAGACACCATACTTGAATACAAGATATTTACTTGTATGCATAATGTATTTGTTTTTTACAATTATACACAATCTGTCTTGCTTTGGATTTTAATGAAATATTTGTATTTTCTATAAAAGAGTAAAGAAGGCAGGAAACAAATGTTGAGTATACAAGACTATAGGAGATTGAGGACCATTTTTGAACAGTCATATCTAACTGATTTTAAATATTGAATTTCTTAAAGTAAATGTAATGTTTAACCAAAAACTTTATAATGATATTTTATTATGGGTCATTATGACAAAGTTTGAGGTTAAAAGGTCTGTAATATTTTATAAAAATATGCTGTCAACAAAAACTGCAGTACTGAAATATGGATTCATAACGATTTGCAACTGACGGATCAATTAAATGTGAGTTTACATGCAGAAAATCATTCTTTTTGAATGGTAACTATGATTTTGTGTTATTGTCAAGGAGCAAATAGTAAATCAAGTTAGAATTTACAGGAAACACATTTGTTACAAGATGCCTTTTTATTAACATATCTTAATACCAATAGTAGTGCATGACACAGTCACAGAAATGGGTATTACTGAAATTCCAGGGACTCTATATACTTATATATGTATTGGAATGAAAATTTTGTAATGGACACACATGGAATATGATTTCAGTCGTGCATGTTAGAATCTAGTGACATGGTAGAACATTGGTCACATAATTCAAGGGTTGCAGGTTCAGTATTCACACAAGTCAGCTTTGGTTTCTATCCTTTATGATCTAATAGTGCATAATGCATGGGCATATCTGGAGCAATTGATCAAAATGAACAGTGTAGACTCGAACCTAATGTCACATATAGCAAGGGCAGATCAAGGCCTAATTGAAACATTAGTGTGAATAGTGTGTAGACCCAGCTCTGCCAGTACATTAGGCACTGACAGATGTTTATCAAAGCATTTAGCAGATGTGCGTGCATTGCAACACCACATATATGTTAATGACTTGATGGGAATAATTTATGTTTTGAGCAGACATTTGGGAATTGAGTCAGCACAGCTTCCAGAGTTACCATGGCTCCCTCATTACTATGAACAAAATATGGCATCTTTTTGACATGTTTCAGGTACAGTGTAATTTTATTTGCAGATTCATCGGGTGTTTACATGAATCTTTACAAAAATTCTATCATGCGTTACATGATGTCTACCATGTTTGTGCAAATATACTACACTTTTATTTAATATCTTGATAATCTTATTGACGATCTGACATTCTAACTATTGTATTTAAAATTAAGTTGCGGACTAAATGTACCAAGTTCTATATAAGCCATTAGGTTGAAATGTTTAACAGTCTTTTCTAATCTTTTTTTTAAAAGATACATTTTTTCATGTGAAATGTGATGATCGAAATAACATTTGGAAAAGGTGTAACAATATATAATGAATTATATAAAGAGATTTTGTGTTTGTTGACTGTACATCTAAACATCACTGCAAGTAGATAAAGCTTTTTCAAAGACATGCATTTTGTTGTTCTTGTAATCATGAATGTAAGTGCCTTAAATTCTGGGTTTTATTGTATAGAGTCTGTATAAATGTTATGATGTAAGTAATTACAAATTTTAACTGGTACAATTTTTAAGCATCTATGCAACAACACATACACAAGTTTGAAGTAAAGTTGTTAAAATGCTGTTTTATATACACATGTTATATATACACATATGTATATTCAAACAACACTCACGCTGGAACAAAGGTCAGTCCATTTTTTCTGCCTCTACTAAGCACCTCCTAGTAGAAAAAACAAGCTGACCGAATCTCTCTTTTTGGAGCAGTTTCCGAATCTTCTGGAGTATGGAAATTTGATAGGTTGCAACCTAATTATTCTTGGAGATTTCAACTTTCACTTTGACTATCCTGGAAACCCATACACGCCAAAACTCCTAGATTCCATTCATGTTTTCAAACTTAAACAGTCAGTTAACCAACCCACATTTGGTCACATTTTAGACTCGATTCTTCATAGACCTGATGATAATATTCTGCGATCCACCATTGTATCCCATGAACTTGCATCAGATCACGTCCACATTATATGCCATCTCGATGTATCAGTCCCTAACCCTCCACCGTTATTTGCTACTAAGAGAAACTTCCATATGATAAATTGAACTAAACTAATGCAAGACATCCAAAAAAAGCTAACAAGTTAATTACCTCCTACCACAGAACAGCTTGGTAACCTGACTGTATTCATTGCTTGAATAACATACCCCAGTCACCAAGTGCAGAGTATCAATTAAAAAGTGTTTTCTGTGGTATAGCAGTGTTAGGGATCAGCTTCACACTGCTAAAAACACCTCCATAAAGCAGAGAGGCTTTGGCTTTCCACCAGACTCACTATTTTTCATAAACAAATCTATGAAGCCGCTAAGAAGAACGTCACATAGTCCATTTAGCCAAATTATCCCACTTCAGTACTAAGATCACGGAGAGTTCCAGCTGCAAAGAGCTCTTCAAGATAACTAATAACTAATATCAAGAAACAAAAGTGCACCACTTCCAACTACCTTCTCTCCAGTTGTGAAGTGTCGTTTAGTAGGGGTGGGGTTCTTCCTATAGACTTTAAAGAATTATGAGGAAGTTCCCCTGGTCCGCATTCAGAATGTTTACTTCTGGACAATATATTATATATGGCTACGAACCCCCAGTCAGCAATGCCGACAGTTAAATTAAAAGAAATACAAAGATGAAATTTAAACAACAATTTAATAAATGAAAATTTTAAAGATATTAAGCAATCAATGTCACTCTTGACCCAATGATCCCTAGATCATCATTTGATTTCAGTGTGAGGAATATTTTCCCTTCTTGAGTGTTACTCATCTAAATAAGTCTCCTTCCGTCTTTCTCTCCTTCCGATTCCTCTACTTCCGTTTCCTCTTCTATCTCTACTTCCGTTTCCTCTTCTATCTCTACTTCCGTTTCCTCTTCTACGGTATCTCTTGAGGTCACCCGAAATTCACTCGGTATCTCTCAAATTCACTCGGAATTCTTTCCACGTCATCCGAAATTTCCCCGGAATTCTCTCAACGTCACCCGAAATTTCCCCGGAATTCTCTCAACGTCACCCGAAATTTCCCCGGAATTCTCTCAACGTCACCCGAAATTTCTCAACGTCACCCGAAAGCTTCCTTTGAAGCTATCTTAAGATTTCCTTGATTTCCAAAATCTGAGTCTGCCACCAATTTTCGTCTGGCCGTACGGAGTTCTACTCTCTTCTCAATTCTTGTAGCAACTGACGAATTCTTACTAAACATGAATTATTATCGCGGATTCCAATCAAGTGCCCACCCTCAGCGCATTTCGATTGGAGGGCGATCGACTCTGGTCAGTCGTTCGACTGTCAATCATCCGAATGTCTGTCTGTGTGTCTATCAATTGTTACAGTCTTCTTATTTGACGCTGTCCTGTCCTTTGATGTGGTTACGTCACCCGTCCGCGATGGACACAGTCTCCTCTCCCCTCGAGAGCTAACAAAGACCATCTTACGTAAGGGGATTAGCTAACTTAGAACAATTGGAAACATCACAGCTGGGTCAGGCAGACCTACAATTTATACATGTACAAGGCCAGTCAGAATCACAAGTTATAGTTACTTATACCTACATACAAGGGGTTGGGGTAAAATCGTCACACCAGTAGACCTTCCGGACCTATTTGCAAATTTCTTCCATGACAAAGTACAAACCATCAGAGATATGCTTGACAACACAATTTCAATTGACTCATCATCACCATACAGTTATGATACAGAATTTCAATGACAACCATTAGGAGCATTTTAACCTGTCTCTATGAATTTAGTATGGAAAATCATGATGAAGAGTGCACCAAAGTCATGTGAACTTGATCCAATTCCAACATCACTGCTCCTCGAGTGCTTAGACCCAATATTGACTTCACTAACTGATGCTATTAGTATCTCTCTCTCATCCAGGGAATTCCAATCATTTTTCAAAACTGCCATTGTACAGCCTCTGCTGAAGAAACCAACAATTGACCATAACGATCTAAAGAACTAGCACCCAGTTTCTAATCTCCCATTCATATCAAAATTCTTAGAAAATGTTCTAACCCAACTTGTATCTCATTTGAATTCAAACTGTCATTTTAGCAATGTATAGTCTGCGTATCGCCCTTGCCACAGTACTGAAACTACTCTTCTGAAAGTATTTAATGACATTTTCTCTGCTTTGGATAGCGGAAAGATTAGTCCTCACCCTCCTTGATTTTTCTGCAGCATTTGACATGATAGACCATGATGTATTACTTCACTGTCTCCAGCATGTATTTGGCATTCACAATATAGCCTACTTAGTCAACATGTCACAAATTGTATCTGCAAATGGAATACACTCCAACCCAGTCCACAGGGGTCTGTTTTTGGACCTGTTTTTCTTCATTCTATACACTCAGTTGCTCTCAAGTATCATAGATCATCACCCAGTGTCTCACCAATTGTATGCTGATGACACCCAAATATACAAATCTAGCCTCCAAACTGAAGTTGATGCTACCATCGAAGGAGAGGTGCATTTCTGATGTGATATCATGGATGACATGTAAGAAGCTGCAGATGAATGATGATAAAACTGAGAATATTCTGATCACAACACAAAGACTTTCTCATTCATATCCTTTACCTCAAACAATAAATATCAGCAACACCAACATTAAATTCAAACAGTCAGTACAAAACCTAGGTGTTACTCTAGACAGTACTCTCACACTGCACCAACATGTCATGAACATGTGCAAGGCTGCATATCTTGAGCTGAGACGCATTAGCTCCGTTCATTAGTACTTTCAAGACTGGACTATTATAACTCAGTTTTGTCTGGCTTGTCTCGATATCTACTCCAGAAACTTCAACAAGTTCAAAACACAGCTGCTCGGATCATCCATAGAGTGCCACGATCAGAGCACACCTCCCCACTGCTCTGTACCCTACACTGGCTATCCATTCGATACAGAATCAAACACAAAATTTGTTCTCTGTGCTATGTTTCAATGATGGACTCAAGTGGCTGAGAAATCAGCCTAAACATGAAAATTTTAGATATGAGATGACACGTCAAAATGAAGTCACTGTGATCTACGTTTGGTTTGATATGGTAGGACTCCTTAGAATGCATGCTGATACCTGGTTTCATGAGTGTACATGCACACAGGGTAATTGTAGATATTGATAATACAATGACTGTGCATGGAATATTCCCCTATCAAGTGTGTAGTAAATTCAACCCATGTGGTTAAATGCATGACAACACAAAGTTCTGCATATTTTTGCCTTTAAAACTTGTACAATTAGAAAATTTGTAGGATCTAGAATGCCATAGCCACTCTGGTCTCTGAAAAGTGTTCCTGATTAGATGCTATTCATTGTTAATGTCAAGAGATGGAGAAACACCAATAATGGCTGCTTGCTCAAAATATACAAGAACCCACATTTCACAAAAAGAGTAAGAAAAACAATACCATAAAGATTTAAAACAAAAATAAATGAAAACAGAAAACCTAGTTTGCATCAAAAGAAAGAAATGTATAGGTATTTTACAAACAAATACCAGTAGTTATATATGGATGATGATACGGGAAAACATTACATTATGAGAACAATGGGGGGAGGGCTCTCCAGCCATCATTTAAAGATGATGCTCTGGAGACAAGAGGAATTTAATGTTTAATAATGTCCATAAAATTAACATTGGATGACATTCTAGGAACAAAGGGAACAGAACATTGTGGGTCATTCTGGGTATGAACACCTATACCCACTAACACAAGTTATACAGACAAGAACTTGACCTATAAGGATATTTACTGGTAGTTATAGGGCTGGTCTCACCTATTTGTTAAAACCTGCAAAAATACTATAGTTGAATTTGCCTGCACACACTGGTGTACAATTTGTACACTTACCAGCGTTTCTCATGGCGATATATACATACATTATATTTCTGGTTCAAACTCTTCTGTTTGGTGACTTGTAAATCCATGTGGAATAGTACAACCCTCTGTCCAGTGGACATTTAGAATTTAGCACTATATATGGCTTTTACCAAATTACGGTAAGTGTCCAAACTGTATGCACGAGTGTTCCAGAAAGATTTAGATGCAGAAAAATTGCAAAATTTAATAAACATGTGACACCAGACCTACATACTGTTTATCAGTATCAATTCAGATTGGGGGATTGGGTTGATTTATTGGACTAACTGATCAACACACACACGATCTGACCAACATATACACAAACACACCAACACACGATTACTGACTTTCAAAACTGTTCACACCTAGATATCTCATCTTGCCTAGTGCACACATACATTTAGAAACGTTTGTACAAGTGCACAAAAAAGAGATGACTCTTACTGACACCAAAATTACCAAGTGAAGATAACGGTTTATCAGGTGCCTATCTGAAATAAGGTTAAATTGTATACTCTAAAGTTCTAAACCTCATCATACACCCAATAAATACACATCAAAATAAGGCGAAATTAACCGATCTTTTGACAATACCTAATATCGGCAAAATCATTTTAAATAGCCAGGATAACCAGTGGGGAAACTACAGAAAATTAATTTTACGTCCAAATTAAAACCAATGCAAAGTACAAAACTGTCGAGTGCAACCAGCGCAATTGATGGGATTGCATGCTTTACTTGCTTTCTGTTGAAAGCGTCCGTTGAAATGGCTTTTTCAGTCAACCTACGTGTCATCCACAAAGTAGAGAAGCGTGATCATTGATTAATGAATTGTGATTAATAAACGCAATGCTTTTTTTCACTCACAGGAATTTATCGCTTCTTTTAACGATCTACATTTTGAATCTAATAAATTATGCGCGTTAGGTTTACGTCCACTTCAAATTTTCGGTGGTCGATTATCCAAAATCTGATTTCTTTGACTTCTATCTGAGGATAAATGTGTCCTTTCCGACGAAGCCGACATCGTTGCACACAGAGACAATAAGTTCCGCTTAAAGCACGCGTGTTTCGGGAAGCGGTTTCCAAAAGAACTGCCAGGCTTGAGGGGCAGTTCTATTAGCTCAGTATATAAAATAGAAAAATGATATTGTGCAACTTTTGACTTAAACTGATGACGTGAGTTTTCGTCATCAAATTTGTATGTGTGCCCTTCTGCACTACTGCAAACACTAGGTATGACTGACTACCGTTCGTGGGCCATATATAATAGAGACAACAAGTTGCACGTGCACAGCCAGACAAATCATTGATTAACAAGAGCTATCTATTACTATTTTCTTTGATCGTCTGGGTACTTTTTTAGACGAGCATTTGAGCGAGACAGAGAAGAGACAGAGCCTAAGAGAAATAAATTCGGAATTATAAATATGTTCGGACCCAGTCCATATATTATAATATCCTATCGAATTAAAATATTGCTAAATGCTCTCGATTTTACCTCTTTGTTAATTATCAAATCATTGAAGATTGTTTTTAATCACTCTTAATCTTGTGTCATAATAATTTTGCGACAGTTTGTTGGCGTTGAAACGTCAGATTTATAGATTCCACGGAAACTTCTCGTGTCATAGTTCACGTTAATAAAAAATTTAAAATATTTAAAATATTTTATAACTTCAAGCACAGAAGTTTATATTTCTTGGAAGGAAAAACGTTTTGAATATGCATGGTACACTTACAGTGGATATATGAGACTGTTAATCAGTTCAATTCGCCTCCTCTTCCTTAGCTATATTATCATGATGGAGGACAGAGTATTATTTCCAAGACAAATTTTTAAATCTATTCAATCATAAACATGTTTTAATGGTTGCTAGATTTAAATAGCATAATGAACATGATATCAGGGTGAGACGCATTTGAAGAGAGGAAGCAAACCAAAAAGGACTAAAATATTACAAGTATACAATAAAATGTTAGGGAAAAAGGGTACATTTCTTCATGTAAGAAAAGTACCTCCATACACTAGCCGTACTCAACCCTCAATTTCAAAGTATCCTATGTTTGTACAGTATTAAGTCTTCAGGTTACCCTGAGATTTTCACCTTATTCGGTTCACAAGAAGTGATCTTAATACTATTTCACAAAGACTTATAGCTTGGCATAGACAAAATTCAAGTATATGTCTTGGAGAAAAAGTCTTATAAGTACAGTCGGTATTCTTGGGCGTTTGATGGCTGGTCTGATCTAATCTTCTAAATACCGCATATACAGCCTTTCATCCAAATTCCCGACCTAAAAAATGAACATATAATAATTTATATTACGATTTGTGTAATGTCAATCCTTTATTATAACATTTATACTTCTGTTTCGGTCTCGCAATTTTAATATGGGCTACAAACATCAGCAAACAAGTTGAATATCCTTTCTCAATCTTTATCAGCATTTCACTGGGTTGTCACATTATATTTTATGGATCATTGTATTACGAGGAACAATGTAGGCTGTTTTCAATTAAAACAGTTATATAACAAAAGACCGAACATAAAAGAAAAATAATGAAAGATGAAACCAACTCCCAATTTATATGCATGTAACTACAACTTTTCTTGCATTTTCATAGGGAATCCTCTGAAGATCTTGGAATTCTTGTCAGGAATCTGACTGTCGTCCAAATTGATGTTGTGCTTTTACTGGAAGGGCATATATATATATATATATATATATATATATATATATATATATATATATATATATATATATATATATATATATATATATATATATATATATATATAACAAGTTTATCGCTATTAGACAGTCTGATAGTCTGATGCTTAGGCACTAAAGCATACAAACTCATTTCACAATTAATATCAAATATAATCAAACTTAATTTCAGAAATCTGATTAAAATGACAGATGGACATTAATAACGTATTAAAACTCTATGGTAACCCACTTTAACAAAGGTGGCGCAGTACAGATAGCGTATTCTTCTGACAGAGTGCCAGGTGTAAGATGAAGTTATTTGCATTGGAAATACGCACCTTAGAGATTGTCTTGGCATAGCTCTATTCTACTTTCATGTAATTGGTTGACATTTCTTTCGTTTGTACATCTTCAAATTGTCCATAATATAAGCACAGAGCCAACAATCATGACTGCTCACGTTTTCTCTGATAATTAGCCTGAACTACTCCAAAGAACACTAACTTTACCAGCTATTCAAGTAGGGAAGATCAACTTTATCCGAGTGTGAAATGCCGCGTCCTGAAAGTACAATGAACGAATCAAATATAGTTTAATAATATAGTTTAATTACAATATGTGATTGATACTGGTTTTCATTCTGTAATTTACCTATGATGTCAAGGAAGAGAAAATTACCATTGGAAGTTAGCAGTTTTTTTTTTTCTTCTAGGTGCATATCTAAGTAAGGATAAATTGTATATTCTTTAACTCGTAATACATACATCAAATGCACATAAACATAAAGGGAAATAAGATCTGTTGGCAGGATGAATAGTGTGGGAAATCACAGAAAAATATTTTTCCTTCTAAATTAAACAATGTGCAAAGTACGAAACTGTAGAGTACAACCAAAGTAACGTGAATGTATGACAGACAATACATGTACATGCTTTCTGTCAAAAGATTTTTAATGTACTAACTTATGCGCGAGAGGTTCCGCATGTGAAGTGAAGTGCCTATAGGACAGAATTACGTAAGAAATATTAGTCAATGACATAGATTAATTGGGGTTCCAGACTAAAAGTGAAAATCTGCGTCGAACTCACCTTTTCGGTAGCAGACTATCCAATTTTTGGTTTCTTTTACTTCTATCTGAGGATGTATTTGTCCTTCAATTCGATGCTGACATCACTGCACATAGAGACAATAAGTTCCGCCTAAATCACGCGTTTAGTTATAGCGATTTCCAAGAGAACATCCATGTTTGTAGGACAGTTCTGTTAGTTCATTATACAAAAATTTAAAAATGTTCAGGTACAACATTTGACTTGCCCTGATAACGTAAGTTTTCGTCATTACATTTGTATTCGTGTTCTTCTTCACTACTGCAAACGCTAGGTATGACTAGAAATAATATATATATATATATATATATATATATATATATATATATATATATATATATATATATATATATATATATATATATATATGTGTGTGTGTGTGTGTGTGTGTGTGTGTGTGTGTGTGTGAACAACGAATCGAGTTACACGTGAACAGCCAGATACCTACAGTTCATTCAAATGTAAAACCATTTTGCTAATCTACAGACTATTCCCAACAAAGTTTCAGTCCCAAGTTTGTATCCTCAATGGTACAGAATACTATCTAGTTTCCAACGGACAGACGAACGGAAATACGGAAAACCCACGCAGTTGTCCGCATAAACGATTGGAATAATAGTAAACTGTTAATATAATGGAATCTACTTTTATGGTATTATATATGGAACCGTTCATGCTAATATTGCTGACCAATCTTTTTTTTTTTTTTTAAAGGAGTCACATAGTAAAATTCACGCAAATGTTCAAGCTGTTGCTGTCGTGGCAACTTCTATAATTAACATTAAACGGTGTCATTAATATTATTAAAACAATTTTCTTTAAGTGATGCATAACAATATAATTTTCCGTTGATAATGAACCTTAGAAAGTTTAAAGTATTTCTCTCGCCCCTTTGCTTTACAATATTACAGATCCTGAACAAGTTATCTGGCCTGTAGACTTCACAGAAAGAACCTTTAAAAAATTTATATTAATGCATCACTTGTAATCAGGCATAAACTTAAAGATAAATCTTCCCATTGGCTGGCGTACTAATGGCTAAAGGAGTTTTGCCGTCACAAGAGCAATGGAGTTGTGATTATGGTACCAGGGACGTCCTTTCAAATGTGTTTTCTTCTGGGGATGGGGGGTGGGGTGTTAAATTCGAGGGGCATGTTAATTTTCATGTATAAGATATATCAATTTTTACAGCACACGCAAATTAAGAAGCCAATGATCAGGGGTAGTGTTTTTTCCTAACATGTATGCATTGCTAACCATGCCTAGCAACTTGACAAAAACCCGAGTCTTTTTTTAATTTGTTTCGATGTTTAAACTTTCAGTTGAAGATTTCAGCGGCAAAGCGTTTTGTCTGTCCCTCTCTGTCATGTTTTGTATCAATCTGAGACATCAGTGTCATATCAAATCTCATTGTCAATCATTTTGTCCAAAATATTGTCGTCAACCTCAATTAACTTGAATTTCTCGGCGATAATTCCAATTGTAAAAGTAGTTCCAGGCAAAGTGTGCGATATGAAAAGTTTAGTAATGTGATACAGAATCACATTCAGAATATCTGTAACAAGCGCCAGATAAGCCATGTAAGAATAAATGTACATGTAATAAAATTATACTTATAATATCCACAATTAATTTGTGACAGATAACAACCGTTTTGTAAAATAAAAGTTATGTTGTTGTTTTTTCATGAATAATAAAAACACGATGTTAGTATCATTTGAGTCGTCACAAAATTCTCTTGAATTTCCGTACATACTGATGACAACTACAGACGTGCCTAACAGTGAAAAAGTACCGTGGTACGAACAATGGGGAAACAAATACCACGCTAAATCCGTATACCGATAATACCGCGCACCTCTAATATCTGGACTATATGTGTACGCTGAATGTACAAAAAGGTACTAGTCCTAGGATGTGCGGGACCCAAGGCAGCAAGCGATGAGCGCGGGGCCCCAAGCAAAATACGAATTGCATTGCCTGAAAACGCGGGGCCCAATACGGTTGCCTCGTTCGTCTTGCCCTAGGGCCAGGCCTGATACCTCATAGGGAAACTCTTGTTTTTCAGTCATTGTAAACGTATCAGTCGAAATTTCTCTTCACGAGAACTGGTTGGTGGAGGCATCTTCACGAGAACTGGTTGGTGGAGGCATCTTCACGAGAACTGGTTGGTGGAGGCATCTTGAACACTCCGTCAGCTGAGTGGAAAATTTAAACGGGTCTACATCACACCAGGTGCAAAAGATGCCCTTTGGGCAAAACCGAGTTACGTAATCTCTGGGTAAAACGTTCGCTTCTCCAGCAGTCAATGTGAAGCTTCCAGATAAGCATCTTCCATATCCAGAAAGAAGTGCATAACATCTGGGAAAACATATAGATTTGTCAGAAGGAGGGGAAAACTGGTATATTTCTCTTGACGAGTGCATGAGGGTGAGCACCTTTTGGATATTGTTTTTAACTTAATAAATATTCTTATCTTTCAAATATTTGAAATTACACTTAAAAGTTAGTTAAGGTTACAACTCATATGATTTGATATATTTAGTGCTAGTCCATACAAAATACTGTACAAACACACAAGCTAAAAATACAACCTGCACACATAATGGACAAAAATGACTCTAGCAAAGTCAACTGGAAAATAATTATAGATAATACTAACAAATGGGAAAGGAGAGGAAATTGGCCCTAGAATTTATATAATTCTAAGGGAAAAGGGTACAATCCTAAGTTTAAGGAACAAGACTGTAAAGAAATCTCTCTGTGGCACTAAGGAGAATTGGAAAGTATTATCGGTCGAAATTCCTTTATGGGTAATTTAACTGTAATAATTTGACAAACAAAACAAAGATCAAACGTCATCTAAATTTATTTTAATCAATAAAATGGAAAACATTTAAACACTATAATAGCACACATGGGTGGACAGGGATCCACTACACCCTTTTATACATATTCATTATAGACGGTGTTCCTCTTCCGACTCAAACCAGCTGTATGTGCTGGGGAGAGACACGAGGATCAACCCCCCCCCCCCCCCCCCCGGGAGTAATTTGGATGATTCTGACATTCCGACTAAACCATTTAAACTGATCCGTATCTTTACTCGGGTTTTACAGGGCAGCCCGGGCTACAAACTGTGTTATGTCACTATATTTGGATAACTCTTTTTTTTAACGAGAACCTTAGAGTAATCGTGCTGGATAATAAATGCTCCTATATTTATAAATTGGTTTTAAATTTTTATTTTTATTTTCAATTTGAGTTTGTAATATATATCTCGTTTCTATGATATATTTAAACGTTTTAATTAAGCTATTTACTTTAATCGAATGCATTTTCTTATCGATCATAGTTCATACGCTCTTCTCTTCATGTGACCTTGGTGGCTGAGTGCTTGGCGTCACGAACTTCCGACCAGAAGTGTGATGTGCTTGAATCCTACTATTGGATCAAGCCAGGTAGGCCACCATGGTGTTTGTGGGCAAGGCACTTTATTCAAGGCGTTGATTCAATTACATTGTGTCTGGAACATTTTACCTTCAGTATATTGTCTAATATATCTTTGATATATACGCAGAGAAACATTATGTGATTATGTTACTATGCTTTTGTTATTTAAATGTTAGATAAATAACAAAATCTAAGCACAATCTTGATTGTGTGTTTAATCAATACATTACAGCATTAGGAGAAATCATTGTAGAAATAACTGCTAATGGCCGTGTATGGAGAAACCGTTTGTTTTGATCCGAGTGGAGCTGAAAAAGAAATAACACACACACACACACACACACACACACACACACACACATATATATATATATATATATATATATATATATATATATATATATATATATTATACACACACACACACTGCACGAGATGAATTCACATTAAGATCCAACAAAAGCCATGGTCGTACCCCTGCGGATGAGGACTTGCTCCAGGGTCACATCTTGGCGCATACAATATTTTCGCAATGGCCCCAACGCCAGACCATACCCCTAATAACACAGTTTGGAAGCGCGCTAGAATACATTACATATTGTATGTATTTTCTTACTACCTTTGAACAACTAAACATTTTTGAATAGCGTTAACATTTTAACATCTACGTTTCCATTATTTTTCACAGATATGCAGCTCAAGGGGTGCTGAAGCGCTTCAATTATCACCCACACCCTTTAAAAATCAATCTTATTACCAAGAAATCATTTCAGTCACCTAGCATGCGTGAGAGTGAGAAGCATATCACCATTTCACACATCGATCCATGTATCGAGCAATATAAAATTCTTTATAAAATACATGAGAAATATTGAAAATAGTACTTGTTAAAAACGTACTGCATCAGTTTAATTTGCCAGGTAACCAAAATTTGCAGCAATCTCCGCATACGAGAGTTGCCCCCTCGTGTGCGGAGTATAGTTGAAGGCCAACGTATCAAGCTGCACTGTTATGAACCCTTGACACATTGTGGCAGTCGAAACGTTGCGAACTTTTAACCTTGCCCGGAATTCAAAGTTCAATGATCGTTCCATACAGTCTCGAAACGTAAACATGCTAAACTAATACATTCGCAAAAAATGTTATAACACATAAATGGACCGTGTATGGTAAGTATTAAGAATGATAATCTGAGAATTAATCAAAAATATCTTTCTTTACAGTATTATATGTTGCTATCTTAACATCTTGCATCTTAATATTTTACGGAGAAATGAATTGGTTGAAAATATACTTGGTATTTGATAAAAACTTATGGAGAGGGTACTGAAAACATGAAGCGCATTTTACGGTAAAGTACATATGCCCACTTTACGAACTGTAGTGGACATTGTTTTATTGATCGTGTTGGTCCAAGAGCTTGAATTGTATAGAAATATGTGTACTGATCTTGCGATCGAAATGCTACGTGCTTCGGGAAGTGCTTACCGCAAAATGCAAGTGAAAAGCGCCCTATGTATTGACGCCTTTGTTCTACCTAAGGTCATGAACTATGCACATTGTTATGTGAAACAAGTAGTGATGGAAGATAATGACAATATCGTTACTGATCTGTGAATCGCATAAATATAAAACATTAAAAAAAAATTCAAAACTATAAACCTTCAAGTCAAAAACTGAAAGTCTTTACATAAAGACCCCATGACTTCAAACGGATATTAACCACTGTGAATAAGTGGTACGAGTAAAACAGAATTTATATGGAAATCATCATCATCACCATTAGTCTCCTGACCTAGTGTGGTCGTTGAGGAAATATGGTATTTTAAATATACACTAAAACGAGTACGGTTGAAACTGACTGAAAAATAATTTATACTAATATACAATTAGTCTCACAAAGAGTTCAAAATCAAATTGGAGTTATTAAGGATATGAAAAGAAGCACAAATATAAAAGGGCGTTTGCAAACATCTGAGTTGACTGTTGAGTTATACCAATAAACGCTAAAAAAAATTTACAAGATCATGATAAAGAAAATATGAATCACTTTCGAACGCTGTAACTTTAGAACATAATTGCAAAATGAAAAGATCATATTTAAAAAGCACCCATTATATCGGAATATTCCGTCGGTCAGGGTTGACGATTTTACGGGTCTACATCATGGTTGCAAATGGGGCGACCGTTTCAGACCCCGCTCTTGAGGGAGGCCCCGTGCTTCAGGCCATACATCAGTAAGCATAGCTGTCGAAATACCGATACTCTGGCCCTGCGCGGTCATAGGCCCCCGCGTACTCCTAACGCCGCCTCTGTCTACCAGGGTCCTTGAGCTAAAACCTGGATCGTCATGGCGGATTATTTAAACGGGTCTACATCATACCTAGTCTAAATGAGTACCGTCGAAGTAGTGTACGCACGGTATTTCCGAACGTATCGCGTATCGAGACTAACAATTCAATGTCTTGCGGCAGAGGCCTGACACCGTTTGTTTATTTTTGTCTTTGAATAGTTTGAAAAAATGTTTTGCATTGATCTATAACAAAATAAAACCATATTATTTCCATTTCATTATTTATAAAGATGTAAATTATTCTGAGATAAAACAAAGGAAATATTTTTCAGCTCAAAAGAAAATCACAGCCCCCACCCCATCCCGGCCCCTGAAAAGTGAATGGTCAGTACCACATATGAAAACGTCTTTTCAATTTTAATAATGTATACTTTTACAAATAAGAATTAGGCAGTTGGTGTTTTCTGAAAGATAGTGTACAGTCCTCCGAAACATTTCCATGTAGGTAACGAGTGATAGGCCTAAGCATATAATGTACATATGTGTTATCAGGCTGTCCACTTTGCTTAGATGGTGATCTACTCATTAGCTTAATTATTTTTTTTAAATGCTTTAAAAAAACATAGGAACGGATTTAAACTGCAGTTCAAGGCAAGATGATTGTTCCTTACTTCTCTAATGAAAAATAGGTAACCACAGCAGTAAATGCATTCAGTTTTATACATAAAGATAATTAATTTACAAAATATTCAAACTCTTTATTTTTGTGTTTTAAAAAAAATATTGATGCATTAAGCTAAAAGGTGATAATTAAAGCATATATTTTTGCACATAACAAAAGTTCAGCCTCTTAAAGCAAGCGCGGACTAGATTTTAAAAGAAAAATATCATTTGGATATTTTAAAACAAGAAAATTCTAAACAATATTTTTATGTTTATTTTTTTCCCCTAATTATTTTCTACTCGAACTGTAGCAAGAATGTAAAATGTAAAAAAACATACATATCCCAGCTTCATTAACTAAAAAGTCTCCCAGCAGAGGCAAAGTAATTCGTGCAGTGGTTGGATCAGTGTTGGTTTCCCACATTTGACAGCTTCGGGCGGGATGCTGTCACTAACTGGTGCTTTATCATTTGGGAGGGAGTCAATTGCTTTGCTGAGCTCTTCTAAGGTTGGTACTTTGTCGAGCTCCTCCATGATGGGAAGATTCTGTATGCTGCTGAGGGCTGCTTCAGTGACTAACGTTTCACTGGAGTATAGCTCTGAGTAGTGCTCTACCCATCTGGTCATCTGTTGCCCACGGTCTGTGATCTTCTCTCCCATCATGGATTTCAGGGGAGCGACCCCTTTCACTGTAGGGCCTAGAGCCTTCTTGATGCCACTGTACATACCTTTTATGTTTCCGGACTCGGCACAGCGCTGGATTCCTTCACACAGTTGTTGCCAGTAATCGTTCGCGCACTGTCTAGGGATGCGTTGGGTGTTGCTTCGAGCACTTTTAAGAGCAGTAAGCATCCGTTCATTTGGGCATTTTTTGTACGCTATAAAGGCTTTTCGCTTCTCCTCGACTAGTGGTTCCATCCTTGATAGGTGTGCGTTGAACAAGTCCTGACTGGTTCGTTCCTTTTTACCAAACGTGGACATGGCTGTTTTGTAAATGGCACCCTTCATGGCGTTCCACTTGGCTGTGGCGTCGTGCTCTGGCAGGTCCTGGAGAGCCTGTCCAGGGAGGACACATACTCCTGCACCTTGGATGGGACCGACATCTGTGCAGTGTTTATGCGTGGGTGTCCTTTTGGTTTTGAGCGGTTTAGTGTCTGTGGCTGTAGTCGCACCCTGCTGCTCACGAGGGCATGGTCGGAGTCGCAGTCTGCACTGTGGTAGGTTCTGGTGGAGATGACGCTGTTAAGGGCAGAGCGCCTGGTGATGACCAAGTCAAGTTGGTGCCAGTGATGGGACATGGATTGTTTCCATGACACTCTATATTGTGGCTTACTCTTGAAAAAAGTGTTTGTTATGCACAGGCCATAGTAGGTGCACAGCTCCAGCAGTCTCTGACTGTTTTCGTTGGTCTTTCCAGTACCATGATATCCGAGGCAGGTAGGCCATGACTCGTGATCCTCACCTACTCTGGCATTGAAGTCGCCGAGGAGAAATAGTGATTCGTGTTTTGGGGCATTCTTTAATCTGTTCGTCCAGCTGCCCATAGAACTGATCCTTTTTGTCTTCTGAATACGAGAGGGTGGGAGCGTAGACACTGATGATGTTGACAGGACCTGCAGCAGTGGTGAGGCGGATGGACAAGAGACGCTCAGTGCCCCCTGTGGGAGGTTCAACTAAGCCCAGAAGATTGCTTTTGATGGCGAAGACCACTCCATTCTGACGGGGCTCCTCAGGTTCGCGACCATTCCAGAAGAAAGTTTAGTTTTCCTCTCTGAGGGAGCCTTTAGAGGCCAGTCTAGTTTCCCGGAGGGCAGCTATGCTGATATTTAGCCTGGTGAGTTCTCTATCGATGATGGCCATTTTCCTGGTGTCATCCACTTTTCTGAGGTCATCGGAGATGCCTGTACACATAGTGCGCACATTCCAGCTTGCAAATCAAAGAGCTGGAGTCTTCTTTATTGGTTTCTTTTTCATTTTGTCTGGTGTGGAATTTTCGTCTGCTTGTCATGTTGAGCAACACACTGAGCTCCAGACACCCACTGGAGCAGGCAGACGATGCCCGGCTTGAAGCGGGCGGTAGTTGGCCAGTGGAACACGATGATCCCTCCCACCGTCAAAGCTGATACGTGGCGCCCCTTCCTTACGCCAATCGGATGGGACTTATAACCCGTAAACTGTCAGCTTCCGTGTTGTTTCCTCACTTAGTAGCGAGACTGGAGTGACCTCTCCAGGGCGCAAGCCTTGGCATGGAATATGGAGATCCTGAGTTGCCCAGGCGTCAGGATCTCCCTCTCGTCCTTGCTGGTTAGGTCCGAAGGAATGCTGAGCATGACATTTGGCACCAGTTTGGATGCAGGAGCTGCCAGAAGGAAGTCGTAGTCGACATACAGCCGCCTTGGGGGCTCCACTCCGGATTTTCTGTCTGGGTGTACTCCCGAAGCCTTTCCTTCTCCCGATGATATCCACAAGGCAGTGGAGCCATTGGTTTTCGATCAGAGTTTCCTTCTCCTAGAAAAATTGCCTTGACCTGGCTAACGAGCTTCATCTACCCGTGCTTGGAGTCAGAGTTTCCCTTCTCTTAGACTGGCTGCCTGTCAAGGCTAATGAGTCCAGTCTGCCTACACAGTTATACCGCCGAGCACTCGGTCGCGCCACACAACAGGCTCTGTGAAAACAAGGGGCCCCGCGTGAAGGTGCTGTTGTGGACACAATAGTGTAGGAGAGGCTATATGCATGTAACCACCTGTCCATCAGAGCGAGACAGTGGTCCTGCAGCGATCACTACACCTGGAAAGGAGAGGCTATGAGAGACGCTTCACTTCCCTTTGGCACAGAGGCGTAGCTAGGGGGAGGGGGCAGGGGGGTACATATGTCCCTGGGCGCCAAAATAAGGCTTACATTATAATAAGTAAACAAGGGTAATAAATCGGTCACAAGATCGCTGCAGCGGCTCAGCAGACGTGTCATCTGATACGTCTGCCATCCACAGTGATGATGCTACCTGCCAACCACTTGTTGTTTTCCTTATTCAGTGTAACAGAAAAATGTGATTAAACGGGAAGGGGCTGGGGCGCCAATTTTATAGTTCGTGCCCGGGCGCAAAATATCATAGCTACGCCTCTGCTTTAGCAAGCGAGACGTCAGGCCCAGACCTTGCACCCCCTCATTTGAAGTTCACTATATTACAAATCACACGGGTCATGTAGGCATTCAACACCGACTATTTCAGTAATGGGTGTGCATTGTTGATTCATTTCATCTGGATTCGTATACATCCATATTACTTTGTCATGTCATTATTTAGACGCTCCGAGAGATCCATTCCGCAAAATTAAATCAAGTACGTAGCCAATTTTGGACGAAATGTTTCTAAAGGTGTTGTCCAGAACAATTCGGACTGAATGTTGCGCGCTGTGAGGTCACGACGAATATTGATAAACAAAATCGTACTCCCCTCAACTGTGACGATTCCACTCGACACGTTCTAATTTTGACCCTGGTTTAATACATTGCTACTATTGTAAATGTCCATAGCGATATATAATTTTCGTCAGTAAGTTCTCAGTGACAGTTAAAGTGCCGATCATTAAATAATCAGGATTGAAGAGAATTTGGTTAAAGATAATCAGGGCTAAATTACATTTTAAAAAATTACATTAATATTAATTTAAAATGAGTAGCTGCGCATACATGACCAATGTGACTAGTTTTATGGTCTTATTTGCTACCCGTTAAGAGTGCTCTTAACTCAATTTTTGTCCACTGCAAGAACAAACTTAAAGACCTAATAATAATAATAATAAAAAATAAATATTTTCAGTTATGTTTTTATGTTTTCTAATTTCATGTTTTTTTTTGTGCGCGTGTGTGCGGTAGTCATATCATTATATATGTTGTAAAGCGCTTAGAGCTTCTAAAGCTTATGCGATATGCAAAGTCCTTATTATTACTTATCTATTATTATTAAATACGGGGTGCCAGGTTCATGTTACAAGATGGCTCCCGTGGTCTAGAACGTCAGCCTTGGATGCGGGAGGTCGTGGGTTCGATCCCAGCTGAGTCATAACAAAGACTTACAAAACTTTTACTAACAGTTGCCTCGCTTGGCGCTCAGAATTAGGAAGTTAAGTGTTAGGACTGGTTGGCCTGATGTCAGAATAATGTCACTAGGTGGGGCCACAGGTGTTCGATCGACGCGAGCTTGATGTGAAGAAAAGAAACAACAATCTAAAGGAACAAAATCATAGTGACAAAAATACCTTAGATTACCCTTATGACCTATTCTGACATAGGACCTTCTCTATTATGATGCACCAGTGATAGACATCACCATAAACTACTACACTGCAGATATTGAAGCGACATGACTGATATGAATGATTTTTAAGAAAAAAAAAGCTACGTTAAAAATCAAAATCACACACACTCATGGTACAAATTATCTCACCCCCCCCCCCCTCTCTGTTTGTATGCTACTGGTTTGAACCCCACTCTACGCCACAAAATAAACGATTCGGTTAGTGTCGCAACACAAGGAGCATACTAAGCAGGGAACCAGACTAGTGAAGTTGGCTAGAAAAAGGCTTTTACTTACTTGACAGATAAGGCCGAGGTATCCCCGTTTGAGTAAACATATTTATTAGACTGGTCCCCAGTTGTATCTCTATACAAAATTACTTGTAGATGGGTTATACATAGGGTTTGACAACCAGGCTATTTTATTTCCAACATGGTTCCGAGAGGTAAAGTAGTGAATGAAAGTGCACATGATAACGGAAAAGTAAATGGTTTTCACAATGGTAAGAAAGGACTTACGACAGCCTGCAGGAATGGAAATCTACGTACAGTACGTATGCTATATAAGAAGTTGATAAATTAACTTTAATTCAATTATTTTGTCAGAAACAAAGATCAGATCATGTGAATAAACTGTCATCGATTTTGCTTGGAATGGAAGCAAAGGAATTTGCAGTTTAGCATCATGTTAGATGGATATGGACATTGATATTTAAATGATAAAATATGATTTTTGTTATATTCTGCATGGTTGCGAATATCTTGACCTAGGACGAGCTCCACAAATCAGTAAATTTGTTAAGTGTAAACTTTAAGCTATCATCTGTATATCACGCCCATTGCAAGAGTATGAATCAACCTTGACATTGAGTTTCATTCTTTTGTGGCATGACCCATCTCTCGTCTATTTACATTGATATGGCTATTCGCTATTGGAGACATGGATTAAACAAATTTTTTTTTTTTTTAACAACATGAAACAGGCTGAAGTGTCTCAATATTTCAATTTTTTGATAGTCATTTATATTTTACTGTTTCAAGTATTGAGGCATGAACATTCATGATCCATGCTGTCTATAGTTCTGGTTCAAAGTCCTTCACAATTAATGCCTGTAAACTTTGGAATGATTAACCTACTGATCCCATTTTTTTTTATCCAGTATTAAAAAGTTCAAAAGAGGTTGCAAGCTATTTTTTCTTCTTCAAATATTGGCCTTTGAAGGAGAAAAAAAAATGATAGATTCCTATAACTGTGAAGGAAAAAATGTCCAATATTCTTTCTGACATTCTGTATGCTGAATTTGGACTTAATTTTTATATTTAGGGAGTGATCATTTAAATTTTAATTTCTGACAGTTGTGGGCTGTGAATTTTTTTTTATACAAAACATTTCACAATCCAGATAGCCCAACATATCTTGCTTCTCTGATTTACAGGAAAATTATATCCATTATTAGTAGACAACATTATCTGCAGGTAAAAGAAAAAAAGTAAGGTTTAATAGAAACCCCCATCCTATCTGTCTCTGACTTTTAAATAGTTCCTTATATGTGTCATAAGATGTAATGTTTATGCATCAGGCTATGGAAATATAAAATACATTACTTTGGAGTCTTTCTGACATTTCAGCCCAAAATTTAATTTTGAACCAAAACAATACATGAATCAAAGTTTATAGAAATGACATATCATTATGCAGAATTATCAAGCACATCAAATAGGCTGACACAGTTGTACATGACAGTGTTATAAAGACTGTGGAAATTAAACTCATTTAACGGTTCCTCTAATCTGCAAAGTTCAACATTGTCTGTAACGGGACTGCAACTTTTGCTTGTGGGACTCCTATTTTTACCAAAATGGGAGTCCTGGACTCCTAGTTTTAAAATCCTAGTGAGACCTCTGGGACTTACCTTTAACAAAAAGGACCAAAGATGTTTTTACTAACAGTTTCAATCAATATTTATATTTCACAAATTAAATTATTTTGTGCAGTAACTTATTTTCCTTTGCATTTAATATATATCTTATTAGTATAATGTGTTAAAAATGGGTCCTATACATGGTGTGTGAAAAGGACCCAGTATGTTTCCACTAGCAGTACCAATCAATATTTCTATATCACAAATAAAATCATTGTGTTTAGTAACTAATTTTACATGGCATTTTATACATAAATGTGTATTTTTTTTCACAAAGTGGCCCTGTTTTTCAAAAAGTACTGTCAGCTAAAAAGGACCCAATACATTTTTATTATCATTTTCACTCTCTGTTTATTTTTCACAAATGAAATTAATGTATTTACTTATTTTACATATGATTTAATAAATAATTTTAATATAAAGATTAAAGTGGAAAGGCAATAACATGCCATGGAAGAAGAAAATGACATTTACATTTCACTAAAAGAAGAATAGTAAAGTTCAGAGTACACACCTGATAGCAGGGACACAAAAGAAAATAAAAAAATCACAGAATAAAACTGTTGAAATTTGAATTCATATATTATTTACATAACTTGGTATCTGTCATCCACCTAAGGCGTTTTCTCGATGGTTTTTGTTTACCCAGGACTGAGCAATAAATTTATATAGGATGTTCATGTATTGAAAAGAAACACAAAGTAGACTTATTGGCTTACTGTGCTGGTTCAGTTATAATTAGACTTATGACTATCTAATTTTTAAAGTGCAGCGATTGACTGCCAACAAACCTGAAATGATGTCCCATTTTCTTTGTTCAAACATTCAGAATATCTTGTCCAATTGTTAAATCAAATTCAGTTTTATGGCACTAAAACATTGCAGAACTTAAGAAATCAATGAAATTACATATTGTAAAACCTTGGGAGCCTTGTAATGACTGTGTTACCATGTGAATTCATGTTATAATAAAGCATGTTGAGTTTCACTGTACCTCTTTCTCGATCAATATTAACTTACTAATGTGTGCATTACAAAACAAATGCACTAAATATATTTATAAAGGTTTGGTATACAAGAGAAAAATATTATTCATGTAGTCTGTGTCTGTTCATCCTCCATTCTATTGTTTGAACTGGATCACACTTTAATTCTGCATTTAGATCTTTCTTCACTGTTTGCGTATTTCATATGCACTTTGTTTTTATCTTTACTGATGACATACACATGGGACTCTCTCAGAAGAAATGTTCCAATATATGCAACAATGGCAACATTTGTCTGGAGGTACATCATAAATGTTGGACAGTTTTTTTAAACCAAGATACTCTCTCCTTCAACTGGTCTTTGCTAGCATTTTGTAGCATGGAGGGATTGGTAGATGGTGGATTATAATAGTATCATTTTTTCATGGTTGCGGTTCTTTTTGCAGTGAATTTCTTTCTTTTCCACCTGTTTTTCTAAACAATATTATCATTGCTGTTTCAATTTTCCATCCCTGATGAGTTATTATCAAAATGATTCATGTACAACAAGGTAATTTAAAAAAAAATGTAATTTCTTACCAGTCAAATGCATGACTTTTCAGGACAACAAATAATAAGACTATTAAAATAAAAGTTCTATTAAATCAGAAAAATATACAGGACATTTACAACTTTTATATTGGGGAAAAATGAGTTTTTTTTAAAAAGCAGATGTCCAATTATTTTTGTAATCAATCTACCAATCTCCCCACCCTTATTAATTGGGTTGACTGATGAATCTTCTTTTTTTATTGTCTAAATAATTTGTAATGTTACTAGTATACTCTGCAAACAACAATCTAGATTTCTTTAAGTTTCGTGATAGACAGTTTGAGACTTTACATGTAATATTGAATTAATAAAGTCTGTATGCCATACTGTTTAAGTTAATACACAACTTAATTTGATTCATGAAATATAAATATAGATTGAAAATGTCTTTTGATGACTGTTAGTCCTTTTTGCAAATTATTAAAATTTTCCTATTTAATTTGAGGTAAAAATGATCATTGTTGCTGTAGAAAAAAAAAAGTGGTTTCCCATAATAAGATCAGTTATAAATAACAGGTCTGAACCAAAGTTTTTGGTATGGCTAGCAGTGGAATACGTTTGGGGCACAAAGGTCAGGGTCACTATCACTGGAAGAAAAAAATGGTTTCTGCTGATAAACTTCAGTTATCTACATAGAGAACTGTTAAACATGAGTGGCCTATGATGTGTTTTCTACTGTATCCTTGTTGAAATTCATGTTCGTTGTTCATATTATAAAATTAAAGACGTTAATATCAGCTATGTATAGAACGATGTACAGGTTTTGTTTAAAACCACAGACATAATTTTATGCATGTATCTGGAAAAATTGTTCATGAATTAAGTTTTACACAATCATTCACACATTGAGAAAGAGTTTTTGTTAATTATTTTTATAAGCTGATATCTCCCAGTGAATAGTGTCAGTTTTGTTGAATACCAAGGCACTTTCGTTACATAATGCTTTGCTTTAAGCCATACTGTTCACTCCATTGCATCTTCACATCATGGAACCATTTTGGTGTTTCCTTCTAGATTGAGTTTTAAAACAATCCCATGGTATTAGAACTAAGGGTCAGATTGAGTAAAAACAAATTTTGCTGTCAGAACTGGAGTCAAATTAAAAATTATGGGGTCTGATACACAAGTTAGGATATATGGGGAAACACTGCATTTTATTGGCTCTGTACCCTTATGTCCATTTGAAGGTGTTCAAGGCCATATTTACATGAAACGTCATTTATTTTAAGATCAAACTTTATATGTGCAATCTTAGCAGGAAGACAGAGAATCTACATGGTAGACTACTTGGTTACAGTGGCCTTGGGTGAGTCTGTAGTTATGGTGATGGTGTTATATGCAGCTTAGTGTCCAGTTTTCATTGTCCAGTTCAGATGTATTTTAATGAAATTCAGCTAAGGTAGCCAAGCTAAAGACCCAATGATTTGAAATATGTGATTGGCATGGACTTTCCACAGCATGCAGATGCTTTCCAGACATATTGAACCACATTCTCTATTACATGTACATATATACATATACATGTACTTCTAAAACAAATGTAATGCCATGCTTTGCAGATAAGATTAATTTTGTTAGTTACTAGGAATTATTCTTCTCAGAGGTACGCAAGATAAAGAAGATAAAAAGAGCAGTTAATCATTCATAACTTATACAAGCCTCATTAGATTTAATATTAATGTCATAAATTAATGGCATATATTTTGTAAATTGCTATAAACAAGTATACTATATTTTGTACAATACACAGGATGCATAATGCACAGAAACCACTAAGAGATTTTACATGGCCACTCAAACAAAGTATGCCACCAAGAGAGTGTATTTGATGTGCCCATTTGAACAGGGTATACCAGGTCCATGAAGAGGATATAATTTATATGGCCACTTGAAGACATCAAGTGGGGTATACATTACATGCCCACTTGAACAGATTACCTATACTATTAAGAATGTAACATTTACATTTCCTCTTGAACAAGTTGTGCCACAAAGAATACACTTATTTTACATGCCGTCTTGAACAAGGTTTGCCTTAAAGAGTAGACTTCTTTTACATATCTTCTTGAACGTGTGTGCCACCAAGAGAATAATGCTTTACATGCCCTCTTGAACATGGTGTACCAACAAGAAGACACTTTACATGCTGTTTAGAATAAGGCATGCCACATAGAATGTATTTAACATGCCTGTTGAAAAATGGTGTGCCACCAAGAGTACATTTTAGATGATGCCTCTTGAACATGGTTTGCCATCAAAAGGACACATTACATGCCTTCAGTGTGTGCTACAAAGAGTACACTTCACTTGTTATTTTGAACATACATGTTATGAAGAATACTCTTTACATGCTTTTTTAAACAAGGTGTGCCATGCGTACACTATGCATGCCCTCTTGAACACAGTGTGCCAACAAGCAGACTGTATGTTAAATTGAACAAGGTGTACCACCAATTGTACACTTAACAATCTCCTTTTAATCAATGTGTGCCACTTAGAGTTTACTTTACAAGCCCCCTCATTTAATTGAACCAGCAGAGTGTACTACAGGTACACCTTTTAGATAAGCACTTGCACCTTGGTGTACCACCAAGAATACAGTCTGCTTGTACATGTATATTTCATTTTGCTCAATGTGCATTCATTTTGATATGTTCCAGCTTTGAATTGTTAGGTTTCTATCTAATTGTCTTTGGGAGTTGAAGTCCATTCCATAAGAGGGTAGGCTATTGATTTGATTTGTGTGTATACTGTATTTGATTTTGGCCTTGGTGCAACACTGTTCTCACTTGTGATTGATCTTATCTGAGGTAAATCATATACTTTTTCACCCAGGAATTAAAACATATTTTCTAAATACGGTGAACATCTTTCCTTTTTAAATTAAACATTATCAATTTGCGATACACATCCATTTCAAGTTAGAAATAATGTTTTAGACAGTTTTCATGTGGTAATTTTGAGATTATTTTTATTGTCTTCACCTGTCTGTATTATGCCTCAAATACTATAGCAGTAATCCATAGTGGGAGAATATGTACATTATAAAATAATGTTAAAAGCATTTGGTTGGCAAATAGCTTTTTATCCTTTGTATTACATACTGAAACTTAATGTGGACCACACCTAGTAATTTCTTAACATTGGTTTGCTGGTATAAAATATACAGGTATAAAATATACAACACATTATTTGTCAAAAAGTACTTGTCTAGCTATAAGCAATATTGATTTGGTTGTATTAGGGTTGATAGATGAGTGTATGTGTAAATACATGCAGTAGTCTTGGTTTTATAAGGGCTTATAGATCTATCAACTTGCAGTAATCCTCATTTAAATCATTATTAGAACTTTTTACATTGAAACTAGATTGGTGTGCAAAATTGTTTTTATTTCATTGGTCTCCCCAGGGTCATATATGGTTTTTGTAATATACGATATTCTTTTAGAAAGCAATTTTTTTAACCTCGTGTGCTATGCGCAAGTCCTGTATGTTTTCAAATTCCTACTTATTGAAAAAAATATGATACTGTTTGATAAACATTATGGCTAAAAATGTGTTTCTTATTGCACTAGTTTTAAAACTAAGGTAGACAGGTGTTTCTTTAATATTTATTTAATATAATTCTTGTTGTAATATTTTTGTCATGGGGAAAATTGTGTTAGGGTTGCTATCACGAAAAGGACAGTCAGTTGACCAGAAAAACACATCTGTTTTTCCTAATTGAAAGGATTTCCTATCCATGGATGGAAATTGTAGTATTGTATGAAAAGTCTTCCAGATTGATAATGTTTGGCTTGGATCTAGTTTACATTGTTGAGAAAGAATATGTTTTTGGCTTGCCAAAAATTCTCAGGCATTATTACAGGCTATTATTTTTTTTTCATTTTTAGTTGTAGTAGATGTTACTGTTGTCTTATCTAGAACATGTCATGAGTAAAATTTTAGGAATGCATATTTTATCTATCAGTAGTTGAACTTAATTTACATGGTATACTTGGAGCCAGAAACAAAATATTGGGTTCACACAAGAAGAATCATTATCTATCTATATAAGTTTGAACAGAAACAATTTGTGTCTTTTGATTTTACCTGTTTTGAAAAATGTAAAGAATTACATCACTGATATTTTTCTTTCTTTAAGTTTATTTCATAATGAAAATGTAGCTACTGCCTCAGTAGCAGTTGTCATAGAAGGTAAATAAAATCAGATTTGTTTAGCTATATTTTAGTTATCTGCCATTGAAGGAATTAAATCATAATATAATGTTGTGTTTTTTTCAATGACTGATGAGGAATTTGTCTTTGTTAGTTCATTTAATAAGGAATCCTGTACTTTTGTATATTTTCTTACCTTTGTTGTTAAATCTTCTTTTATGGGAGGGGGTTGCTGTGAAATGTCCTGTACAGCCATGAACATCAAGTGTGTGTTGAGGAGGAAGTTGGGTGTTACAAAGGGTGATCAGTATCTTGTAACCAACAGCGCAGTGTGACCATGCCTTAAGAATTTCACTTAGTTTGGAAAAGAGATATTGACACGTGAAAGAAAGATATTTTATATTTGAAATTATGTAATGAATTTTGTCATGAAAATATGATAGAACTTTTAAACATGCAACTGTGTCAATATATATACATTCTTCTGCATTTTAACTAATGATTCAAAAAATGCTCAGAGAGAACACTCCTATGTTTAGGTCAGTCATTAAATTCCAAGTTGATGTACTCCTTGAAACATTGAAAGTACTTGAATTTTAAAAGAACAAATGCAGTCTTGATTTTGTTTGTTTGATTGATTAGGATTTTTAACATAGCTTTAACAATGTTTCGGTCATATTGCTATGATGTCTGCAGTGAGGCAGTTTATAGCGATGTCTAGCACTGGGGCATCATGCTACAGATATGTAGCATGATGTCCCACCCAGTCACATTATCCTGACACCAGTCCTAACACTAACCTCTTAATTCTGAACATCATGCGAGGCAGCTGTTAGCACCATTTCTGTAAGTCT
The DNA here is from genome assembly GCA_030141615.1 of Unio pictorum. Classification (NCBI taxonomy): domain Eukaryota; kingdom Metazoa; phylum Mollusca; class Bivalvia; order Unionida; family Unionidae; genus Unio; species Unio pictorum. The sequence continues at coordinate 2,185,463 of JARLTB010000101.1, forward strand.
TTGGTATGACTCGGCCGACGATCAAATCCATGACCTCTCGCTTCCACAGTGGACACTAACCACTAGGCCACCAGAGCGGTTAGTTCAGTCTTGAAAGTGATTGAATTGTTAGAAAAAAAATGTCTTGCTTGAATTTTAAGAGAGCAGACTCAAAGTTGCAAAGCTTGTCAGCTAAAATGTGCTTGAAATTCTTTATTTAGAGGATGGTAAAAAGTTACAGACATAATTTTCTGCAACAGTTGTAATTGTGCTGATTCTTTAAATTTATATCAGTAGAAACACATTATATTCTAAACTAGATATATTCTACAGAGTTCAGTTAAAGAAAACAAACTTAAACAGAAAAAAAATTTGTACTGTCTTCATCCTCTTGTGTTTGCATAGTGACAAAGCAGATAGGTGCGAGTTTGCTGATTCTGGGAGGGTGGTTTTAACTAAAAGTTTGTTATTTTATTCAGTAACTATTTCCACATAATCTAACATGACCTTTGCTGATTTGTGGATATGTTTTGTTCAAGTTAGTGCCTAACATAATAAAAAAAAAAAGATTATGTGGATCCATATAGTAACTAATTAGATTACATAAAAACAAGGAAAAACAAAGGATATTTATGAGGAATTTGACTCATAGTTAAACTTCCCAAGAAAGGAGATCTGGGAAACTGCAACAACTGGCGAGGAATCACATTGCTATCCCTCTCCAGTAAGATCTTTAGCCGCATCATTCTTCAACGCATCACAACAGCTGTGGACGGCATCCTACGCCAGGAACAAGCAGGCTTCAGGAAAGGCAAATCTTGCATCGACCACATCTTCACACTGAGGCAGATACTTGAGCAGTCTCATGAATGGAATGGATCCCTTTATGTGGTCTTTGTGGACTTTGAGAAGGCCTTCAACAGCCTGCACCGAGACTCTATGTGGAAGATCCTACAACATTATGGCATCCCCAAGAAAATTGTCAATGTCATCAGGTCCCTGTATGAAAACTCTGAGTGCAGAGTAATCCACAACAACCAACTCATTGAACCATTCAAGGTGGAAACCGGAGTGAAGCAAGGATGCATTCTCTCTCCAATTCTCTTCTCACTGGCCATTGACTGGATCATGCGCCGCACCACAGAGGGCAAGAGGCATGGATTACAATGGACGTTGACCTCAATGCCGGATGACCTGGACTATGCCGACGACATCGGGTTGCTGGCAAGCAGACACCAGGATATTCAACAGAAGACACAACAGTTGGTATAGACAGCAAATACCATAGGTCTTCGAGTCAACATAACCCAGGACCTTTCATGCTTAGCCCTGGACCCTTACTTATTCTTAGCCCATCATCACTTTGTCCAGAGGATGTAAATTGGTCCTAATAGGTTACAAGAAGAAAAAAGAAAAGAAGCTTGTTAATTTTAAAGACCTTGAATCTGTCTGTCTATCTATCTATCTATCTATCTATCTATCTATCTATCTATCTATCTATCTATCTATCTATCTATCTATCTATCTATCTATCTATCTATCTATCTATCTATCTATCTATCTATCAGTCTGTCTGTCTGTCTATCAATCTAATCTATCTAATCTATCTAAGTCTTGCCAATGGTTGGGGCACCACTGATGACCTGACAACCAGCTTTGTCAGGACCTTGAATCACATGTATATAAATAAATAAAATTATACTCAGATAATAACTTAACACAGGATGTGATGTCGTATCTTCACTAAATCAAAATTGGATTATAAGAACAATGATTGTGTGCATCCTGTAAACAGTATCAGCCATTTTTATTTCACATTTATATTGAGGAAGCTAGTGAATAAAATTAAGTATTTTCACATGAAATATACTTCTGATAGCAATGATAAACAATTAATGGAATAGTGTACACAGTTCATTAGTTATACAAACATGTTTGAGATAGGCATTCATTTATTTTGATTATTTTTCCATTAGAAGTGGAAAAACAATTTTTTTTATTTCCATATATATATATATATATATATATATATATATATATATATATATATATATATATATATATATATATATATGAATGATGATCTTTGATATTAATATTAGCCATGTATATTTCAGTTGTTCAGGAACATATTGAGGCTGATAATGTATGGATATATCTGTTGTATTAGCCGACATATATGGCCAAACAAGAATATAGGACGTAATATTTTTTTGTACCATGTATACTCACTTTGAAGTCTAGTCTTGATCTGCCATAGCATAATTCACATGCAGATCAGGGTACATGTTTGTTCAGCTGATTACTTCTAACAAACTGCATAGACCCAGATCTGCTGGCATATTATGCAACAACAGATCAAGGTCTAAGTAGTTTGCAGATTGACGCTACTTATGACTCATTAGAGTTAAAACTTGTCTGTTTCTCTCTTTCTCAGACCGAGGATGGGAGTGGGGCCTACTTTGAGTCGTTTGAAGAGACACCATTGCACATAGCTATATGGACATATTTGAGCTATGGCTTGCTGGTGGTGTTTGGCCATATCAGGGATTTTCTCAGAGACATCGGGATAGAAAAAATTAAATCATGTACAGAGCCTAAATTGCCAGTAAGTAAATAAAAGAATTTGAACTGTAGATTTTTCCAGCATATACGGACCATCAGATGTTAGTATTGATTCCCAAATATTCTTGACTGTACATCCTGTGGGCCTGCAGTTATTAGTTCTAGACACTTGTTTTTCAGAAACTGAACGAAGGTGATGTACTACATGTACCTTTTATGGAACATACACCTTTTCCCGGACAGGTTACTTCGGAAGAAAGCTTGAGTAAGAAAAGAAATTGAATAAACAGAAATTAAATTTCGATTTTTCATATTCACAAAAGTGAAGATCAAAACATTTAAATGGAACTAAATAGTGGTAATAAATATAGCCAATACAGTTTATAAGGTAAATATGTATCAGTTTGCATATGGCACAACAATGTTGTGCCCATTCTCTTCTCTTCTGGTCCCTGAGGTTTCCCACAATTCCTGAAGACTGAGGGTCCAGGCATCCATTTTCAAGGTACGACAGAGAGCTTTGGATTTTATATCTTTTTATTTTGATAAAGAGAACTTAAAAGTAAATTATTAGAACTAATTACAGTGGTTCCTCACAATAAAGCAACTCAGTAAGAAAGAAGAAAAAAAAGACAGACCCTGATATAACCTAGATATGGTTATGGGCCTATGCCTATTTGTCACTGATCGTAAAAATAAACCCTTATGTAAGCCTATCTTTTCTATTGAGTGAGCTGCAGTCACTCACTTTATAGAATACCAGACTTGTAATCCAATTCATACCTGCCAAGTTAACAGTATCATTGTTTCCTTGGGAAAGCCAAATGGCTACTGCTCATTGACATGATAGAGCCAACAATGCATTAAAACCCACCAGAAAACAACCTCTTTTGTGGCATTGTTTAATCTTTATGGCACATTAGAACAGCGTTATAGTGAATAATCATTGTAAAACGTTTCCCATTATATCGCACCATATTATAGTATGCTTCTATGAATAATGTGCTTCTACTATGGACTTATTAATAAGATCATGCCAGTGTAAAACAATCAGGGCTGAAAAAGGCTCAGATTTGGTCTTACATCTTCATGCTATTTGTTATCTCGGTACTTTGTGTAGTTGGTTTTATTACATGAGGTAGTCTGCAGTAATGGATCCCGACTCCTACATTATAATAAGGGAATGCTGTAACTTTCTTTGCCAGTAGAGTATTTCAGAACAAATCAGATTGTTGTTTTTTTGTTGTTGTTGTTTTTAATGTATTGCAGTAGTACAGTTATTCTCCTCCACGTTGAGTCACTGCATTTGGATGGGTAAACTGATAGGTAACCATCATTACAGCTGTGCTCACTGGTATGAATCTCCTCAGTTTAGAAGTGTGGAGAGGTTATTTGATATTTCTTTCATGGGTGTGTAGAATCTTTAAAGTTTCTTTATGTGTGTCATAATTTAGAGTGTATAATGCAACTGTGTATTAAGGATTTTCTGGTGTTACCTTTGTATCCTATTTTATATACCTTTCATATAATTTTAGCTTTCGTACTTTTATATTTTGTAGCTGACCTCTACAGAGTAGAGATAAAAAGTTAATGTTCTACCCCCAGCATTGTCATCCAAATAGATAGATGTCTCAGGCAATGGTTTAGAGTGGATTTCATGGCAACTGCCTGTATGGGAGGGACAGAGGGCACTAAATTTATACATATACATTAGTTGTACATTCTTGGTTAAGTTTTTGTGTTAAATTTAGGTTGTTTTGTTTGGGTACATTGTATAAATACATGTACATGTACTGTCATACCTGGAATCATAAAAATTTATGAGAGGATACATCTTGATTAATACAATACAATCAACACAACTATATGTCAGTATGACCTATATTTCTTGCTTCTTTGACTGGTTAAATCATTGTTGTTTGTACTGCTCATGATAGTACTCAAACTGTATGTATCTTTATTAGTCCCACTTTCTTACCACAAAAAAGGTCACTGATCTGTATTTTGCAATTTTTAAGTTTTTGTTTAATTCATGACTAGCTGGACATTTTGCAGCCTCTTTACATAACTGCTATACTTAGACTCACAAAAGTATGTCACATTTATTGAAACTGGCTCAAGTAATGAAAGATGTGCACACCCTTCCATGGAAGGGCACAGTCGAGAGGATGGAAATGGAACAAACTCAGGGTTTCTACTCCCAAATCATTCTGGTGTCATTAAAATGCAGAAATGTTTTGGCTCATAATTGACCTTTCTGCCTTAAACAGATTTTTTCATCACACAGACCACTTAAAGCTGATACTACCATATGAGTCAAGAATGTCACAAAGCCATTAAACTTGGTGGTCTCTATTGCTCTCAGGGTATATACCTTCACATCCCCATACTGCTTGAAAGTCATTTTTGCATGGGTTATAAAATCCTGTTCCTTGTGTAAAGTTGTATTGTCTTTGCAATGTTTTGTATCGATTGTATTGTATATTTGTCATAATTTTTTTTATAGCTTTCATGGATAATCAGATATATACAGTAATATAATTTTTCCATTCTGACATGTACAATCTAATAATGCGCAGGGTATTATATTAAATGGCATGTATGCTGAAGAAAACATGTATTAGATTTCTTTGATGATTTTTTTTCGTCATTCTCTGCTTTCTCATGGACTGTGTATATATCTACTTGTTAATTGAGTCCAACTGTCATCAACACTGTTTCTGATCTGCTGTTGCAGATTGTGCTGCAGATCAGGGTCTGTTTTGTTTATTACTCTTATCAAAATATAGTGACCCATAGTGTTGTTCCGATTATCGATTATAATCGATCATCAGTTGGTTGAGCAAATCAATAAGATAATTGATTGTGAAACTCCATAATCGATTGTGTGCAAAGGGAGACTACTTTTATGTGTATGCAAAGCACAAAGGTTAGTAAAACTCCCAGCCACTAAAGTTGACCTGAAATTTATTATTCCCTTCACAACTACAAATAAAAAAATTATGATTCATAATTAGGAATATATAGTTATTATTACATGGTCAAGTTGTTAAATTGTTGAGTTAATAAATTTAAGTACATTTTGTTGATTTGTTTCAGTTAAATTGCAACATCTTTTGTAGTATTTATAAACAATAACAAACAAGAAAATCATGTCCTTCTATACTTTAAATTATAGACACATCACATGTGAACAAAAGAATTTCGGAGGATTGTAGCAGTATTTCAGTTACATATGACTGATCAGCCATAAACAGTTGCATTCATTTAACAAAGTTGTAGAACAAAAGTAACACACAATGTAATATTATTGTCAAGTTAAAGAATACATGTCATTAAAAGAGATTACTCCTGTACATTTATAAACATATTGAACTCTTGATCAAATATATAACTAACAAAAATTTTAATTTGCTCTTAGTAACCGATTATAATCGATGATCAGTTGGTTAAAGGGAACCGATTATCGATTATGAATATCTGACTGATTCCCATCACTAGTGACCCAGATATACCAGTATATTATGTGATTGCAGATCTGAATCTTTGTCGCTTGCTGTTGGTTGTGGCTTATAAACAGCTAGAGTATATGCAGTATGTACATGTCAGTTAAAGTCTGTATTTGTGATGTATTTGAACCTGTCTCTATTGATTTTGTATGGACAATCGTAATGAAGAGTGCACCCCAAAGTCTTGTGAACTTGATCCAATTTCAGACATCACTGCTGCTTGAGTGCTTAGACCAATATTGCCTTCACTAACTGATGTTATTAATATATCTCTCTCATTTGTCAAAAATGCCATCATAAAACCTCTGCTGAAGAAACCAACACTTGATCATAACGATTTAAAGAACTACCACCCAGTTTCTAATCTCCCATTCATATAAAAAAAATCTTAGAAAAAAGTTGTTCTAACCCAACTTGTATCTCATTTGAATTCAAACAGTCTTTTTAGCAATGTACAGTCTGCATATCGCCCTTGCCACAGTACTAAAACTACTCTTCTGAAAGTAGTTAATGGTGATTTCACTGCTTTCGATAGTGGAAAGATTACAGTCCTCACCCTCCTTGATTTGTCTGCAGCATTTGACACGATAGACCATGCTATATTACTTCACTGTCTCCAGCATGTATTTGGCATTCAGAATACAGTCTTACAGTGGTTCAAGTCCTACTTAATGAACAGGACACAAATTGTATCTGCAGATGGAATACACTCCAGCCCAGTTGATCTATGTTATGGTGTTCCACAGGGGTCTGTTCTTGGACCTGTTCTCTTCATTCTGTATACTCATCCGCTCTCAAGTGTCATAGATCATCACCCAGTGTCTCACCAATTGTACGCTGATGACACCCAAATATACAAGTCTAGCCACTCTACCATCCATGGAGTAGAGAGGTGCATTTCTAATGTGAAATCATGGATGACATGTAACAAGCTGCAGATGAATGATGATAAAACTGAGGTTATTCTGATCACAACACAAGGACTTTCTCATTCACCTCCTTTACCTCAAACAATAAATATCAGCAACACCAACATTAAATTCACAGTCAGTACGAAACTTAGGTGTTACTCTAGATAGTACTCTCACATTGCACCAACATTTCATGAACATATGCAAGGCTGCATATCTTGAACTGAGATGCATCAGTACCATTTGCAAATATCATTCAGTTGATGCTTCTAAAACACTTATGTGTTTATTAGTACTTTCAAGACTGGACTATTGTTTTTTTTTTTTTTAAATGGTTTAATGCCATTTTTCAGCAGAATATAGGCTATACATAGCAGCCAGTATTAATGGTGGAGGAAGAATCTGGAAAACCCCCGGAAAGAACCACCGACCCATGAGAAGCTACTGGCAAGCTTTCTCACATAACTACATTAGCCAAATCTTAGACTCCTGTCCTATTGTAACTCCATTCTGTCTGGTTCATCACAATATCTACTCCAGAAACTTCAAAAAGTTCAAAACACATCTGCTCTGATCATCTTTAGAGTACCTCGATCAGAGCACACCTCACCACTGCTCTGTACCCTACATTGGCCATCAATTCGATACAGAATCAAACACAAAATATATTCTCTGTGCTATGTTTCATTGACAGACTCCAGTCCAATATACCTATCCGGCCTCACCCATGTATATACACCAGCAAGATACTTAAGCTCCTCTTCTGACAATCGTATACTCATTGTTCCCAAGGTGAAAACAAAGTCATATGGACAACGTTCGTTTGAACACCAAGGCCCGGCGACGTGGAACGAATTGCCCATTGAAATTAGACACAAAGACACAGTATACTGGATGTTCCCACTATGAAGATGAAGTCATATGGACAACGTTCTTTTGCATACCAGGGCCCGGCGATGTGAAATGAATTGACCATTGAAATTAGACACAAAGACACAGTGGTCCCTTTTAAGAGTGCTCTTAAAAAAACGCGCCTTTTTCGACTGCAGGAACAAACTTAGAGACCTTATAATGTTTTGTATCTCATATGTTTTCAGCATCTTTTTATGTTTTCCAATTTCATGGTTTTTGTTATTTGTTTTTCTGTAGTGTAGTCATATCATTATAGATGTGGTAAAGCGATTAGAGCTTCTAAAGATTAGACGCTATACAAAATCTTCATTATTATTATTATTATTATTATTATTATTATTATTATTATTATTATTATTAAATATACAACATACATGCCATGAAGAATTTTTTTTAGGGGAGGGGTAATTAATACTTTTTGTTAATCATGACCTATTGTGTTGAAGAATACAGATTTGTTTCTGTTTTCTAAATTATATATATATATATATATATATATATATATATATATATATATATATATATATATATATATATATATATATATATATATATATATATGTTGCTCTCCATGACTCTTTGATATGTTTCTAAAATGATTTACAAATAGTGATCATAAACATAGCAATCACTACTTTTTTTTAAAAATGTATATTTTATGTCTCACAACTTTAAGCTCCTTTAAGATTAACAATTGCATTTATAGTTCAAATTCAGTTGTCAGGTATTTGCTTCTGCAGGGTTTTGTTCCCCTGTACCAGAGCTGGGAAAGTTTTTACACCAGAAATCTATATAGACGAGTACGAGACTGCTGGAATCGACCTATATGCAGTGTAGTTGGAGCAGAGACGGAAGTCCTGGAGAGAAAGACCAATGATTATGGCTGGAACTTTGAGTATGTGAAGGTTTCAAAAGTTAATTGTAGCATATTTGCCACATAAAATTTATTATTGCTACCTATGCATAAATTTGAGAGCCAACATTAGCTACAAACATTTTCATCCCAGTTCTGTGTTTTAAACTGACCTACACATTTATGTACTTGTATATTTTAATAGCTATACTATGCACTGAGCAGAAGAAAATGTGATGCCCTATTCCCCATCTGTTTGCACAAGTAGATTATCCCTCTTTTAAAACTACTTGGAGATGGTCATGAAATTTTCAAATACATTTGTCCCATCATCTAAGCAATCATTTTATCCTCTGGCTGTAGTTAGATTTTCATTTGCATAGAGATGAAAGTAGGTCAGATGATCCAGCCTGTCAATACTTGGCAGATAAAAATGATGGATGGAATAAATTTAATAAATTACATGAATTTTTTTCAGCTAGTAGAGCATTAGTCATTGTGACTGTCCAGAATATGATGGTGTGTTCTTAGGTGTCTGTTATCTGTCTTGTTATTGCTACATTCTGTTCCATTAGCACAAGTTTGTTATCACTGCTAACACAAAGATCTAGTTAATGTATTGAAAATGATACCATTCCGTATAACTATCTTGATTCCACTGCTTCCGAATGGATGGTCATATCAACATGGGGTTGTTTTGATCTCTAGTTGATCCTAAATTAAATAGTGCCACTTGTGGTAATCTTCCTGATATTGTTATTGCTCATTCTCCTGAGTGGATGGCCATGTTGATAGAGTTTTCACTAAAATATTTCTTATGATGTCTGGTCATTCATAAATAAGGAATGATTCTGATCAGATCTTGTCACTTTGAAAATCCTCATAAATATATTTACATTGCATTTTCACTAAAACAATTTACTCTATATATGTTGTATGGTTTGATGCCATTTTTTAGCACAAGATAGGTTATACATGGCGGCTAGTATAAATGGAGGAGGAAGACCTGGGGGGAGGGGGACTGGAAAGAACCATCAATTCATGAAAAGCTGCGAGCAAGCTTTCTCACATAGCCACATTGGCAAAATCTGAAACTTGAACCCATGCAGACAGAGGTGAGATGGCAGTCATCCGTAACTGAGCACTTTAGACCACTTGACCACGTGGGGGCCACGCTATATATAAGTGGTTCTAAATGAAATTGCTGATAGCTTTACAAAAAATAGACACATTTTGTAACAGCTACTTCTCCTAAACAGATAAAACTTCTTTGTTGTAATCTGTGGTTGTTCTTGTATTAAAGTAATGTTGATCTAAGCAATAATTATTGACATGATGGTCATCCTGAAAATGTGTGTCTGTTTCTCATGAATGAATGGTCATAATGGTTTTCACTAAAATCAATTACAATATGTAATTGGTTTTTAATAAAAATTGTATTTATCATGACCACTAATGGTGTCCGTTATGACTTCAACTTTGCACCATAGAGACCATCTTGAATGTCATATCAGCATGCCAGTTGCATAAATTGGGTTTTCATTATTTCACCTCTTGTGATATTCTGTTAGTTCGGAATGAAAATGGTTTGCATGTAACCACGGTCAAATTGGCATGTTTGTGAAGGAGGTATGGAAACTACATTTGATTGACCAAGTCAGATGGCATTTCTTCCATTGATGTAGTTAACTGAGTTTATGAAAATATCAGCTCATGTGAAAGGAGATTTTGTCCAGGCATTGTATTTAGTTGCATTCCAGTGAACAAATTAATAGTCATCACACAAGTACTGATTTTAAGGTCAGTGATCTCATCCTTGTTTTTTTATATAGCTATTCTGGCTTGTGAGCATAACACATTTAAGAAAAGGACACCATTTGAAATGCTCTCAATTGGTTTAACTTTAATTTAAGACCTGCAGCTTCAATGCATTAGCGAACAGCAGGCAGAATGAGTGAAATACATGCTCTATTAGTTGACCTGTCTCACTGAGTTCCTACTGTTATGACCATTAAGGCAGGTTTTACATTATTATTATATGTGATCAATTCAGTTTAAAAATTGTTATAATGGTACGTCTTGGAGTTTACAATATGCTGCATGAAGAAAATAAGTCTCACCATCCAAACTGTTATCGTAGCAAAGCTGCCAATGCTGCAATGCAAGCATAAGCGGAGGTAAATCATTTTGAAATCAAGCCAAGATAAGATTTTTTCATGTACACTGTACAACAAAATGTATAAATTGCACCACAGCCATCCCCCTCCCCCCAAAAAAAAAACAAATAAAAAGACATTAGACATTTCAGATGCTGGGATATCTGTCCTCCCAGTTAAGAGGTTCACATGCATGCTTATCAATGAAGCTATGTAAACAATATTAGCTATGGATAGATCTCTTTGTTGTACATGTAGACTATATATGTACTTAGCATTTGGTCTAGATCTAGATCCTATTAACATTGACTTGTGCAACACCCATCAAAGCTTGACCTATCAATCAATGGGCACATTTATCTATCAGTTATCTACCTGGGCCAATCAGCCAGTCATATACCAATTAGGACTAATTTGATGGCAGATAAGTTCAGAATGAACCTAGGTGAAATCTGCTGCCTTTAAAATGTAAATAAAATTGTTTCAGATTCTTTACTTGTATGTCCAATGCCACCATGGTCAAGGATTGTATTCATTCTATATTTGATTGAATAGTCTATACATTAATAATGATCTGCTAAAGTTTGTGTGAGGAATCTTATGGTAACTGGTTAATATTTGAGACTGTTTTATAGTAATTAAGTATTATTAATACTGTTGTGCATTATATTTTCATGGCACATGGCAATGATGTACATGCTGATTGATACTAATTTGTTGTTTTGGAGTTATACGGTCTATTGTACACGAAATTGATTATAGTTGTTGCTCTTTACAGATCTTCATCTCATGGATAATTGAAACAGTTTCCATAGTTTAATTGATTTTCAGGAATTTGGACACTGGTAATTTTGATACTAGTTGGACCTTTCCTGTTGATCAGCCACAAATTGAAAGCACTCTCCAATTACAATCTAATTTGATAGTTTTTCAGTTTAATGTATCAAGTTGTCATTTGAAATCCCAAAATACTTTAATAATTTTTTTAAACACTATTTGCCTTTATTAATCCACATAATTTTTTGCTATAAATAAAAACAATTCATCTTTCAAATTTGAGTTGAATCCATGTAATACAAAACATTTTATATGTTTTAGTTGAGTTTGTGGGAGATTTTTCTTGTTTATCCTACCTATAGCAATCTGGTGTTGTGCAAACCTTTATTGCCCTTTAGTAGGTCATAGGTAATTAGATCAGTTGCCAAGTACCATGTCTACATGCATACAACCCAAGTCCAACTACTGAAACCCCAAGATCTGCAATTGCATTATGCACCTTAAGACTTGAGTGCGGTTTATTAGGAGTAATCAGTAGAACAGACAATTTAGATCTCAATCTGCAAACAGATTGTGCCACAGCAGATCAGGATCTTTGTTCTCTGCAGTTTGACTTTTAAGCAATTATATACGGTAATGTTATCATTGATATGATGGAACTATCAATTGGCTTCACTTTTTATCAGTTTGATTAGTGACCTGAATCAAAGCTCTATATTAGTTGCAATGAGCTATGGAATGTACAGTAAAACTTGTCTGTATATGACACTCAAGGGATCAAAATATTCTGTCCTTTATTGATCAGGTGCTCTTAATGTAGAGATTAAAATAATGATAAAACTAGTAAAAGAAACCCTTACTGATGTTCATAATAAGGCATCTTTTTTGTGGTAGTGTTTGCTTTGGCAGGTTCCATAATATGAAATTCTTTTATCTCTTTACTAACTCTGAGTGTGTATCATTTTATTTGTAACAGAAATGAATTATTAATAGCTTCATTAATATCTTAATAGGCTGACAGATAGAAGACTGAAAGTGATGAACTTTGGTTCTTACAACTATTTAGGATTTGCTGAAAGTGAAGGCCCATGTGTTGATGCAGTGGAGGAAAATATAAAACAGTGGGGGCTGTCATCCTGTGGAAGTAGACAAGAACTTGGTAAATGTCAAGTCTTATTGTTGTTGCCCAGTATGACATATATTGCATATATGCCAACATTATACACTTTTGGCGTAATCATTATGCTTGTTTTCACTAAATTACGCGTTACATGTAAACGTATATGGATTATGCTTTTTCGGTATATCCATCTTCCCAAAAAATCAATTATTTGTTTTCTCATTATTATTAACATTCCATTAATCCCACAGACCATATTTTAGAAAAGACGGCTTTTATGTAACTACAATATAAGAGTACGCTTGTGTGCACATTCCTAATAGTATCGTGTTCTATTTATAGCTAACCTTGTTCTACTTTCAAACTTGCAACTTCAAATTCTATTTATAGCATAGCAATGAAAATTGCTGAGTCACACTTACAGAAATGGTACTAACAGCTGTCTCGCTTGTTGCTCATCATTAGGAAGTCATTGTAAGGACTGGTCAGCCTGGTTTCAGGATAATGTGACTGGTTGGGATATAATATTACATGTCTGTGGCATGATGCCCCAATGCTAGACAACACTATAAACTGTTACACTGCAGACATTGTAGTGATATGACTGAATTATTTTTAAAGCTGTGTTAAAAATCCAAATCACATTCACACTCAAAAATAAAATTTGAAAAAGGATTGAAACCATTAAAAGTCATTTACAAGAAATTATGCTTATTTAATGCCTGATGCTGTGTGTTTATGTGTAGATGTATGAGCTCCATATTTTTGTCATATGTATGACCTTCAGGATTTGTCATATGTATAACCTCCAGGATTGTCATATATTTGACCTCCATCCATAATTTTTCATATATTTGACCTCCATCCATAATTTTTCATATATATGATTTCCATCCAGAATTTTTCATATGTATGAACTCTAGAATTTGTCATATATTTGACCTTTATCCATAATTTGTCATATATTTGACCTTTATCCATAATTTTTCATATATATGAGTTCCATCCAGAATTTTTCATATGTATGAGTTCCAGTATTTGTCATATATTTGACCTTGATCCATAATTTTTCATATATCATATTTTATGAAATAATTATTTATAGTGGTTATTTGCCTTAATCTTAAATCAAAGATGTGCAGTTGCCTTGGGCTTCTGTAATCAATACAATGCAGTCTCTATCAACAAACTATCCCTGCCAGAAATACTGTTCTTCATGAACGAGTGTGGAGTCATTCCCTCCCATCTGCAGGGGTGGTAAAGTCACCTCTGATCCTTGACCAGTATTGTTATCCATTATTATATCATTATGAAACTACTGATTATTAATTATATTTGCGAGTTTTAAAAAAAATTATATTCTAATAGTGACTACACCATGGCAGCAGATGGGAGGAAACTCTTGAGGTGTATTTTATAGTTTTAATTATTTAATCAGAAGTGAAGGCAACATTCTGTGGGATACCAATCAAATAGATTCCATATGTACCAAGAGCATACTGATTCACTATGGGAGTTGCTCAGCACTTCCTTCTCGTGCCTTTATGGGAGTCTATCAGCAATTCTGTCTGGAGCATTTATGGGATCCATCATCAGTTCTGTCTGGAGTCGTTATGAGAGTACATCAGTAATTCTGTCTAGCTCTTTACAAAAATACAGTCATAAGAAGAGATGTCACTAACAACTGGACAACCTGGTTAGTGAACTCCAAAAAAGCATATGCCACATGCCACTTCATAAGAAGTTACTTTTGTTGTTACAAAGCACGAGGAAATCCTATCCAAGTTTATCAAGTTACAAAGATAACTGGAATCTCCAGAAGTGCAGCCCGAAAGGCAAAATAGCGAGAGGGCTTGATATCAATTTGGAACCGAGGTTTAAACTTTGCACAGATTTTGAGCCTTCATTGAAACAAGATATAATGTGTAACCTTGAAATAACTAACCAGACTGACATTTACCCACACTCACCAGAGCAGATTAGTATGAAAGGCAGAAAAACTCAAAGTTTTATGGGTACAGAGTTCCCGCGAGTCATGGAATCCTGGAAAAGTTTTGGAATTTAAAACATAAATTTCATTGGCCTTGAAAAGTAATGGAATTAATAAAACCTTGCAAAGTTTTAGAAATGTCATGGAATTTCTGACATTGGAGTTAAAGAAATTGATTACTTCAAATTTCATTGAATGCCAAGCACTGATTAAATAAAACACGATAAAATTACGATTGATAAATGGTTTCATTTCATATAACAAAAGTTCCCCTAACGGTAGATATCACATGATTTCCAGTGTTCAATTGGAAAATTCAAACGGTCAGCTGCTTTGCTTTGAGTAATTACCACTTGGCAGTCTGTCTATCCGAAGTTAATTTCTTCCGAACAGTCTGTAATTTCTTTGATTTAACGTATAAGGTAAATACTAACTTGGTTTTGTTTATATTTCTCTTCACTTTGTATAACAAGAGTTAGTTCCCCTAACAGTAGATTGTAACAGAATTGTTACCGAGTGGGTGGTGGATCAAATGAACAACTCAACACAATATGTGAAAGATGATGTAAATTTATGAAATAAATTATTAATGAAAAATAATGATGTATCAACACAATAACTCATGCTTTCAACCCACAATCACACTTCACAACCATTCACAATTTGAAAATAAAATTAAATATTAATTCAAAATGAACACAGATCCAAGGAACCTCCTGGACTGCACAAATGTTTCAAATAAAAAGGGAACCTTTACAAAAATTATATTATCGCACGTATTAATTACGATAAACCTCAAATCATATTATTGCACGTTTGAATTGCGATAACAAGCACAAACATCTATATGTATTAAGTCAAGTTTCTAACTGTTCTTGAGATTCCTGTAATTCCTTGGAATACTACTGAGATTCAAAGTAACTCCGTGTAAATATATCAATGCATTCAATTGTAACCACAATTGAAACACGCATGCGTCTCCACCCTGTACAACCGTACAATTCACCATCTGTTGAATCGCCGCACAGCTTCTCCGAATACCTAGGGTTGACCCAATACTTTTATCGGCTGCTTGCCCTTCACGGATCCACTACAGTTATACGTCACACTAACATACATACAGCACCTATTAGAACCACCGGTCCCAAACACTTAGATGCTACTCAGACGTTTACACCTCTAGACAGCTCCGGACACTCGGACATTTAGACTTCTAGATAGTTCCGGATATTTACACATCTTGACAGATATCCTCAGACATGACCTCCTGTTCACGCCAGATACAAACGTAGACGGACAGACAGTCTGACAGTCAGACACCTCAATTTGATCGCACAATCAAATGGCACAATCAAACAGCACAATCATGGCACAATCAACTACAATAAAGAAACCAAACTAATGATAGTTGTTTCTAAAACAATCTAAAATTTAAATTACACTATTACATTTAAAGTCTAATAGTGACTAGTAATTCCAAATATTCAATGGTTTAAATCTGCACTGTAATAAAGGCATCATTACATGAAATGATAAACTGAATAAAATTCACTTTAAATAACACGAAATATAAATTTAACACTCACCCCTTTGGCTGGAGAAAGATAATGACGAGCTATCTCTCCTTTGACAAGATACTTTTGACTCGTAAATCTTTTTAGAAATTTTCTGCCTTATATGTCCCCAAATAGGTGAGCAGAATTCAGGGCAAAATTCCTGTGCACCCCGTGATTATAATGTTCCTGACTTCAAGTGATTTCCAGCCAGGTACATGTAAGTTGCTACACGTTGCTTACCTTGAAAAACACTTATTCACCCCAGGTAACACATGTACGACGAAACAAAAATGGTGAAATTGGTTTGTATCCAAGAAGAAATAAATTCAATTTTCGCCTAATTATGTGACATAGATCTCGCTTGATTCCGGTGTAGTTTGATTGGAAAATTCAAATGGTCAGTTGTGCTGCTTGGAGTAATTACCACTTTACGATGTGTCAAAAAAAGTCTGTTATGGCAAGCTGTCCAATCATTAGAGATCTTGACACCAGGAACCTCCTATGATTTCAGTGGATAGACCTAATGTTTGACATGTTGAATGAAGAGGTTAATCCGTTCACACCCTGGAAAGTTGTTGATGCCAAAAGGATCTTGCAGCCTACATATAATTCATAATATATTCAGGAATGGTTTCAATGCCACAGAGTGGAAACTGGAGGAGACACTTTGCAACCTCTGTTACTTCTTTAAAGATTCTCCAGCCAGAATAAGGCATCTGGTATCAAGGGGCTGCCACCAACATTCTGTAAGCACAGGTGGCATGAGAACATTACAGTTATAGAGAAAGTCCTGTCCTTCCTTCCATATCTTTTGCAACATATATTAATTCACTTAAAAAGCATCCAAAATTAAAGTCATTTGAGAGTCTCAAGCTCAGTTTCTCCTTTCAGTGGCGAGAGAGTTTGATCCAGTTTTACAGGAATTTCAAGGAGACGTTGCCATTCCATGTAGAAGACATTTATAAAATGATCAGGGGTCTTTTGGAGCAATTTGTAGTTCAAGATCATCTGGACTGTATCACAGAGGCATTATAGCTTGATTTACAAATTGCAAACACTTCAAAGGGATTGAAATTGGCTTTATGACAAAGACTTGATGGCTGACTTTAAAAAAAAATCAGAGAAATTGATTGATAAATATTTTGGGTTTCAATCTTGATTGCAGAAAATAACCTCCAAGCTGTTGTCACAAAATTGCTCACAAAGTAACCATAACTAATGGCTTGACAGTGACGTGAACCCAGAGATGATGATGAAGGAAATAAAGACCAGCATTCAGTCATTCCACTCACTGGTCAAATTTCTAGTCAATAATGGAAGAACAGATCCAAACCACTGTGATTCCGTAGTTAAAAAGTACAAAGTCTTCTTGGAAAATTGTTTGAAGTTAGAAGACTCTGAAATTCGCTCAGTTTTCCAGACAGAAAGACTGTTTAAATTCATTTTTTTTTCATTCCATGATGGTAAACAAAAAGGAATATGCTGTCTTGTGGCCAGTTGCAAAACATCTTCTAACACTGTCTCATGGCCAGGCAAAGAAGCCATAAGAGATAACCAAATGCAGCTGCCTCTCATTTAAAGAAGAATTAGTGTTGATAGTACTCTGAGCATAAGATGCATTGAAAAAGTAAATGTTTTAACCCTTTGAACCCTAATCTCCCCCATATTACGGCACCCTAACTCGAGCCTCCCCGGCAAATTTTGACAATTCTATAGCGAATCTAGCGACTAACATAACACAGGCTGGTATACCGGCCTGTCGGGTTATGACGGTAGATAGCGAGACCGGTATACCTGCCTTTCGGGTATATACACCGGTGCAACAGGCCGGTAAACCAGCCTGTCGGGTTCAAAGGGTTAAAATATTTAAGTTATGCTTGAAATGCTAGACACACACACACAGACTATTCTTGAATGAGGAGAAGAAAAAGAATGAATAGTGTGAGAGAAGCAGAAAAAGAAAAGCAGATCTTGAGCGGGGTGACATGTTAAATGAAGGAATATGACTAATGGATGACATCCAGCAGTTGCTCAAATTGGCTGATGAAATGCTGAAAAAGTCTAAAAGGACAATAGCCCAAGCCTGCTAACTGCATCAAATTCTTTCAGA
The DNA here is from genome assembly GCA_030141615.1 of Unio pictorum. Classification (NCBI taxonomy): domain Eukaryota; kingdom Metazoa; phylum Mollusca; class Bivalvia; order Unionida; family Unionidae; genus Unio; species Unio pictorum. Next base: position 2,203,901 of record JARLTB010000101.1, read on the forward strand.
AAGAATGCAAAACTGAAACAAGAGACTGAAGGACCTTGAATAGGAGACAGCAGAAAAAGTTTGCTTCTCACTACAATACAAAAAAGCAACTGGAGAGCAATCTGTTTTGTTAATATTGTAAATAGGAACACACAAAGACTACATAGGATTGTTTCTTTTTTTTTTCTTTTGAATGCAAAATACACTCAGCACGGGATTATGACATGAAGTACTACTTGAAGTCAAAATGTACAAGCCCAGGTAAATTTAAAATGGACGTATTAAAAATATTTGTTGCTAACTTATTTGTTCTTTTTCATTAATAGATGTCATTCTTTATATTCATTAACTTGACAGTGTGAGATAGTGTGGTCCTTGATCTTTGTGAAATAGCCCTGGAAAAGTTTTGGAAAAGTCAGGGAATTTGTTTTTGTTAAATTTGCAGGAACCCTGTCCAAATCATTTGCAAATAAACTTTCAAATTTCAGTACAAGTTGTAAAGCACTTTTAAAGTAATAATACAAAATCAAAGATCATTGTACCAAACACAATATTGTTTACTCATCTGTAAGTACAGGTGACACATATTTATGTGAGACCAAAATGGAATTTCAGGTAAACTTACATGAACTTACACGACAAGAAGTATACACCATTTTTGAAAATGACATTTAGTGTCTGATAATAGCAAATTTTTGATTGGACTCTGACTCTTTAACATCAAGCTTATGGAGGATATATTTTTGATACACCAATAATACACTCTGCATTTCTGATAGGGATCAGAATATATCTTGAAATAGAGGTCCAAGCATTATATTTTTATCCCAGCCTTTAGGCCTTTCAGTTTCATGTGTAAGGAAGGATTTCCAACAAATAGCTTATTTTCATAAAGAGCTAGGAAGAAAATGCAAATAAAGACGTGTGCAGATAGCTCTAGTTTTTGGTAGATAAAACAGCAAAAAAAAAGGTAGCATGTTTGATTGGAAGAGCAAACTTCTGGATTGCTACAACATACATGATTCTTTACTAAAGTCCAAGTCCAACTTCTGTAATGTGGTCTATTTTACAACTGTTTATCTGAGTGATATGAAGCTGAAGTCACGATTACTTACCACATCTTAGAAAAATTAAGAATGGATTGTCAAATTTTATGCATATTGGTTTATTCATAAAAAGCTGTATAATGACTTAAAAACTTTAATGCAAGATCAATTGTGGAAGTGTATATATTGGAGTAAAGTTTCTGAGGTAAGATGATGGGCCATGATAACATCCTGGAGAATTGCAGAGGGTAGACAGGATTTTGGGTGGTAAAAGTAATCAGATCAGAAAATTGGGTCATGAAGCTCAGAAAAAACTATTTTTTTAGGGTCACAGCAAAAAATGCTTGGGAACCATTGAAAGGTGTGTGAACAGTATTGACATCATTCAGCTTATGCATCATTGATGGCAGAACAAGGTCTGTATTGGTGCTTGCTATACACACTCATATTATGGTTCTGAATCCAATATTTGTCTTTTATAGGATATCAGGAAGTACACAAACAGCTAGATGACCTTGTGGCTGAGTTTCTAGGAGTTGAAGCAGCCATTACTGTGCCAATGGGTTTTGCCACCAACTCTATGAACATGCCATGTTTGGTGGGCAAGGTAGCAACCAGTCTTTTAGTGAAGTATTCTCTGCATGGTCAGGATTTCCCAGCACGCTTTATTATTATACAGTAAAGGCTGTTAGGAGGAGCCACATTAGTGTGCAGTATTTTGAGTGATATCATTTTATTACCAAGACAGGTTAAATATAAATGGTACATTCATCCCAAAAACAGGATCTACTTTATGCATCTCAAAAACAGGCTATATTACCATACTCCTTTTGTATGAAAAGCCATGTTATACAGAGGTTCCTTATAGTGAGGAACCATGCTATAATTAGGTTCCTTATTGTGTGGGATCATGCTATACTGAATTTCCTAAATGTGTGGGACCATGCTGTACTGAGGTTTTTTTTTTATTGAGAGGGACCATGCTATGCTGAATTTTCTATAGTGATGGTCCATGTTTTGCTGATGTTCCTTATGGTGAGGGATCATGCTATGATTAAGGTTCATTATTGTGTGAGGCCATACTGTACTGAATATTCTTATAGTGAGGGACCATGCTGTACTGAGGTTTCTTATTTTGAGGGACCATGCTATACTGATGTGTCTTAATGTGAAGGGCTGTGCCAACTATGGTGCTTTTTTGTGAGTGGTCATGCCATACTGAATTTCTTTATTTTGAGGAGCCGTGCTATTCCTTATTTTAAGATACCATGCTTTATTGAGGTTCTTTATAGTGAACATCCATGCTATTCTGAGGTTTCTTAGTGTGAGGGACCATAAATGCGGAAGTACCTTATAGTGAGGGACCTCTGTAATTTCTATTCTGGTTCTTTTCTTCTAATTTATGTGCACAAAAGTTAATGTTACTTTGCCTGGTTTTATGAGACGGTAATGCGCTACAAGATCTCATTAGTAGCTTGTCGTGTTATTACTGAACAATGACCATCAATAACAGTGCCTCTGGTGAAAGGAGCCACTCATGTTAAAATATGTAGTTTCAACATTGTTTATAGAAAAGTTAGATGTTTTGTATAAAATCTGTATCCCATACTACACATAGTTAATTGTGATTTACTGCAATTAGCAATGTCTGATATCAATATATCACAACATTGGGGGAGTGGGGAGACTTCATCAGTGACCTTTGTGATTGTAGATTGCATGCTTTGAACAAAATTGGAAAATGTCTTTGGCTTAGTAATTTCTTGCTTGCTGGTCATATTGTTAAATGAACTTGTGGTATGGTCATGTGTCCATATTCTATCAACATCTGCTTCTTAGCACTCTGGAGGTCATGTTTTTGATCAGACTTTAATCAGACTTGGAATGTAGGTTTATGTCATCAAGATCTCGTATGAGTGAGATTAATATCTATTAATGAGGTGATCTTGCATCTGATTGAGCTTGTTAACCACTCTGGAGGCTATATTTCTAACCAGATTTTGATCAAACTTGGATTAGATACTTTTATCATCAAGTTAGTTCCATAATTAATTGGATATAGCAAAGTTTTTTTCCTTTTCTTCTTTTCTTTTTCCACAGTTACTCACAGATTGTTGCCAGGGTTGTCGGTGACACAGGGATTTGCGTATATAAACACGATTTTTTCGCTTGGGACGCATTAAAACTGCAGTGCAGGAGTCTGGCAGATGCATAAAATTTTAATCCAGTACCCGACCTTATTTGTATCAAATCACTGGCAGTGGATTTTCACATGGTCGAGTGAGACCCAGTAAGGTCTGTAGTTGAAAAAAATTAATAATTGACACCTTTCGTCTATAGTCTAAGGGATTATTCACACTGTTCATTGCCTCTTGGTTGCATCAAAGTATACACATCTAAGTCAGAAGGGAATCCCTTAGATGTGCAAATAGCAACACATAAACATTTGAGACAGTTATGGTGCCTTTCTTGTGTTAGGATGTGTTATGAGGTGATTAGCTTTTTTTTTTATCTCTGTTGACTGGATTTTAAATGGGTTTTTTAATAGGTAATTAGGAAATTTGGTTAGCAGATCTACAACAATGTACAGACTTCCTTTACTAATATACAACGAAGTACTGCTCATCAGTGTGAACCCATTTGCTGCTAATGATGAACTTCATTGCTCCATGTAATCAAAAAGTTCCATTAATTTAATGTGCAGTTAATTGGGTAAGCGTCACATTTCACAACTATACATGAAAGTGAAAGTTAAATGTTCATAAAGTCTTTATCCCATGATGCCTATTCAACTATTCATTCATTTTTTGATATTAAATCAAAGGCAGCTGGAGAGTCTGAACTGTCGTAAGATTAAAAAGGAAAATATTGTACCAAGAGAGCTAGAAACAGCTTTATTCTTCACGGAATGAAATATTTCCATGGCCTAATAAAGTTATATATGCTGGACTTTGGAACATTTAAGTGCATTTACATGTATATGTGCTTTTCTGATTTGTTTTCTTATTATATGATATTATCACATTCATGCCTTTTGTTATCACATTGTTATGATCATGAAATTGAATAATTATGATTAAAGTTAAGTGAAGATATTCACGTTCATTTTTTTGTAGCATTTCTGATCTGTAATGTTATTACATGGTATTATCACTCTTTATGCTTTATTGCACACCTTGATGATCAAATTAAATAATTCTGATTATTGTTAAGTGCAGCTTACAGCATTAATTTATTTACTTTTGTAATATCTTAGTGGATTTCTGATCTGAAATCTTCTTACTACATATTATTAGTTCATCAATCTTGATTTTATCAGTCTTATACAACATGATAAATAATATTTTTTAACTTGTCTTTAATAACTTGGATAATTTACAATAATTTATTCCTTGCTCCTTTGTAAGAAAATGACATTTTATATACAATACATGGGTGTTGGGGGTATATATTTTGGCACTTAAAATTTTTTGATTTGGAGTAGTTTATTTGACTGGCCATCCAATATTTTTGAAGTTGGAAATCTGTGTTCTAAAATCTTATTGTGAACCTTTGTTATTTTATTTTCTTTCTTTAGGGTTCTCTAATACTGAGTGATGAACTGAACCATGCATCCCTTGTCCTCGGAAGTAGACTATCAGGAGCCATGATCAAAACCTTCAAGCACAATGGTAAGTAATAGTCACATTTTATTAATACAAGAACTTAAACAGTCTTAATAGGTACATTTTATATAAATCAGAACCTTTAAACACAATACATTTTGTGTTAATCAAAATGATATATTTACAACGTTGAAAATCCCCCCGAAATTCAAGAACATTTTAGATTGGTCTGCATGTACTTTTTATGTGGAAAATCTATCCTTTAAAAGTTTAAAGTTTAAAGTTTTTTTTTTAAGAAAAAGTATACTGTCACTGATTGTCTATAAAAATGTTTTAGCTGAGCAAGTATTTAAAATGAACCAGATTTGTACAAGTTGAAGACTTATTTTATCGAATACCAAAAGAAATGGTTAGTGAATATGTTCTCTATGACTATTTTCAGATCACTTTGTTTTCTGCTATCAAAAGCCTGCAAAGCTGATTTATGGTTCTGCAATTTAAAATGTCCAAATTAAAATTTGTTCTTTGAGTCAACATCTTACTTCTCAAAAAACTGTAATGTGTAGCTTGTTCACTGGTTGATTGGCAGGAACTAGAGGTCAAATTTTCATGAATATCTTACACACCTAGCAGCCCAAATCGGTACTTTCTACAGATTAAAGTATAACTGCATTAGTTAGACTAGACTTATAATGATGCTTTTTTCCTGATGTAATCAATTTCTGACTCCAGCATGTCAATATGTTTTCAAGTTCCATGGACATATATTTCATTTGGTTGAAATGTGAATGGAGCTGAGGAATGCTGAAGTTATTTAAATTAGGGAGGGGGGGGGGAAGAATCTAAAATAACCCCAAGGTTTTTTATTTGCTTTCATCAACATTAATATGTTTTAATTGTATCATTAAAACACACTCCAACTGTAACTGACTTGGCATTCCTCAGCTGCCATCACATTTCAACCAGTGTGTTCTATAGTTTAGCTTTCATTTAGCTACACAGTGTCGTTCTTTTTTCGAAGCAAGAAATTAATTCAATCAAGATGAATATCAGGAAAGATGCCATTCCTTGTAGGACTGAACTTATGTACAGATGGTTGATGAGGGGCCCCGAGTGGTCTAAAGTGATCTTTGTTATGGATCACTGTCATCTCACCTCTGTCTGTGTGGGTTAGAGTCTAATATTCGGCTAATGTAGTTTTACAGTTATGATTGCATTTGTATTGATCAATGTTACATTTTTATATACCATAAATTCATTTTTGTCTTTTGAATATTTGCACATTTTTCTATTTTATTAAAGCTTACTTATAATAAGACATTAAATGGAAGGCAGGTTTTTTTCTTCAATTTAATACTCTAGAAAACAGAAATCATGACTTTAGTAAATTTATTCCCAATGATTGAAAATGAAATGAAACAGAAAATGGAAGTGTAAAATCAGAACACATTTCAGTGACTGTAAACAAACATTGTATGATAGCTGAAAAGCAAAATGGATGAAATGCAAAATGAAGCACACTAGATATGCAGTTTGGTCAGATTACTTCTTTCATGTTCTGTATGGTTAAAAAAAAATTGCTTCAGTGAAATACTAATTAATCATTCTAGCTGCACATTAATAGTTGATTAGACAAAAATTATTTATTAATGACAAAATGTAATAATCACATCATATCAGGCTGCACAGTAAGAGTTGATTTCACATATTAGTGGCATAATGTAACGATCACATCATTTATAGCTGCACAGAGAGAATTTATTTCACAAAAGAGACGTATCAATGAAAAAATTCTTCCAGAAGTTTATGGACAATTCTTTTCTCTTGTCAGTATTGGACAGAAAAGAATTGTGCTTAAACCTCTGGAAGATAAACTTATATATTGTGCAGTGTTTGTATTTTATGTCAGCTGTTTAATGTATTATTACCCAATCACAGTAACATTAGGAATCAGTTCTGCTACATCTCAAATCTAGCCCTCATATAGACTTGTGTGCCTATCTGTACAGTGTATAGACTAAGGGAAACAACTCTTACAGATTACCTCTCCTTATCCTGCTAGATGGTGTTTTGTATAATGGATTTTGTCAGTTTTAACTTTAGCTGCAAACTATCAAAAGGCGACTGAGAATCCATGGAGTTCTATTTGTTTTTCTGTTAGCAATCAACAGTTGTTTTTGGTGGAGCAGTATATTTGCTCGTTTTCGTAGGTTTGACTATTTGCGCATAATGCCACTTTATTCTGATAGATTTATAATATAATATTATCAGTATATATTTAATTCAGTCCTTGCTAGAGTCAATATTTAATTGTTTTTCTTTTTCCATTCACAGACTACTGTAAATTTTGGATGTGTGACAAAATTATATGTTTGTAGTTTCATTTTGGATAGCCATTATCTCACATTCTATTTACACTTGTTTTTTGTTGTTTATATTTTCAAATATTCTGCAACAAAATGGCTATTAACACATTAACCCCTAGCAAAGACTTTATGAGGCATGAGGTAATGGCCTACTTCCAAGGTTTGTAGCGTCAAGGTCATACATGATACACTAATGTGGGTGGTATCATAGAAAGGTAGACAGATGTATCTCTACAATGATAGCAAATAATCTGGACATTTAAGTTGCATTAGAAAATACAGAGGGAAAAACCGAAGTTTTTGGACCCGTTTTTTTTTCTTCACCCAAAAATCGCCCATGGTCGGATTCCAAATTTGTGTCCAGATTTTAGACTTTATGGCCTCAGATCTATGGCAGACCGGTCTGAAACACACACAGACAGGTGAACCAGTGCAAAAAGTAGGATAAGGTGGACATTTTGAATAAAGAGCCTTCTCCATACGAAAATTATGAGTCCATTAAGCAACAACAAAAAAAAAAAAAGTCCAATTTTTGCCCTTCTGCTCATGTGCCAGCAAACTAACCAATGAAAAACATTTTCTTTAGCATGAGTAGCCATTTGTCTAACGGATTATTACTTGGAAATCGATGTATTCAGAAATTGTCCCCAAAATGTGTTTCCTACTCACATTTCATGCAAAAACAGCAAAAACCTCCAGGGGTTAATGTGTTAAATAAAAAAAAAAACGCAGGCATTTTAGGGTGGTACAATGCAGTCATTAATCTTGCCTTGCCTCCACTAAATGTTCTTAGTCTGTAAAAACATTGCTATTTAATGTAAAAATATGAAATCATTTTGAGGTGGTGGAAGACAAATTTCAGCACTAAATGCTCATTGTCTAAACCTTGATTGTTGTGCTCTTAGTGCACAGAAGATGTATGGTCAAATGATCTTCAAAACCAGGGCATGGAAAAATAGACTGGATCAAAATCTAGTGATCAAAACATTTTATATTTATCCTTCCTCATTACTCATTATACAGTTTAACAGGGGATATGGAGGTTCTTCCTCCTCCATCTCTTAAATTGCTTCATGCAGATGAGATATTGAAGACTAATAAGCATGATTCATAAAGCTTTGTCAACAAGAATGTCAATAAGCAAATATGATGAAGTTGCATCATACAAATCTAGGCAATCCACTGGGTACAAGTCCATCTCCCCACCTGAACATGATGTAGGTGATGAAGTCAGGCATATACTACAACTCCTGAACAGTGTCATATCAACATGGGTTTTCACCAGTAGACTGCTATGACATTTGTCTTGAAAATGCTATTACATGTATTACTACTATTTCTGTACACATACATTGACATAAAGTGACATGCAATTTTCTCCACAAAGTGTATTATGGTATTATTGTTGGTCCTAAATGAAAATGATGCCAGTCCAGTATGGCCACCATCATCTTTATAATCTCTTTACTTGTGGATAGATGATCAAATCTACATGGGTCTTTTACCGTACAACTGCCTCGTGGTCCAAGCTTACATCGTGAACATCTTGTTATTGCTCAAAAATATCAGGGGTTGTTTCAGCACTCGATAGTTTAGTAAACCCAAAGTCATTTCATGGATTACTGAAAATTCTTTTAAGCCAGTAGTTCATCATTCCATTCAATTTTGACTTTGTTTTTGCACATGTTGCATGAACCAATAAGAAAAGATATTTTAAGTATGTTTTTTGGGGTATAATTAGATATCTGGATTTTCCTGTTTTTCATTGAAAGAAGACTCAGACCCGTTATTTTTTTAATATAAAAACCCACATTTTTCATCTTTATTACAGACATGAAAGATTTAGAGGCAAAATTGCGGGATGCTGTAGTATTTGGTCAACCTCAAACACATCGACCATGGAAAAAGATCCTCATCGTTGTTGAAGGGGTATACAGGTTTGTCTAAAGTAGATGTTTTAGCTTTATCAGTAAACAAAACTTTCACAACTTTAGGTGATCTTTTTTAAATGCTTTTGTTTAAGGATCATAAAATTTTATTTTAGGAAATAATTTGTAAATAACTGTTTATTTCAATTAATTTTAACCTGAAAGTTTATGCAAAAGATACAGTCATGTAAGTATTATCATCAAGTGTTATGTATACTTGCCTACAAGTCCAGTCAAACTGCAAACAACATAGATCCCCTATTCTGCAATTGCATCATGGAATGTCAGATCAGTGTCTGTGTTTTTTGTTCTACTGATTATTCCTAACAATGCATATACCCAGGTATTCTAGTGCATTGTGTGATGGCAGATCTGGGTCTGTGCAGTTGAAAATTTACTTGACTTGTAAGTGAATATATACAGTAATTGTTAGTTTGTCAAAACTTCTTTCATGTTTATCATTCTTCAAGCTATGTGAAGACTAAAGAAGGCCAACACTGTCTTAATCATTTTCTGGACAAATGCGAACCATCGGAAAAGAAATTTGACCTTCATGGAAAAGAAATTTGACCTTCATTTTCAGTGGGATCATTATGTCTTTTCATATATGATATATACACCCCAAAAAATTACAGTCAAATTAGGGTCTGGTGCCTCTTTTTCATCTTTTTCTTCCCTTTTTGGTTCGGTCACAACATAATTTCTGAATAGAACATCAAACTTTTTTCCTGTTTGATGATCAGTGTAAAACAGAGTAAAGGTAATATTTTGTTATTTTTAATCAGCTTTATCTTATTATTTTTTTATGATTGTTTGCATTTCAGTATGTGAAATCCCATTAAAAATTCATACATGTAAAAAAGAGTATTAAAACCATTTGCAGCCCACACAAGAACAAATCATTACACAGTGGAACTTTATGGGCTGAGGGCTTGTCTAGTTGATTTGGTTGGTGCTTTACAGCGCAGCAATACAATTGGTTTTTTTAGTGCCAAGGCAATTGGATTAGGTGCCTTGTCCAAGGACGTACCATAGTAGCTGGCCCATGTTGATCCACTGGTTAGATTCAAACCTGAATCTTTTTTTGTTACGAGTCTGGCATACCCACCATTAAGCTACCTTGGCATTATTCTTCTATTACAACATATGGTTGGGTTCATCAGGCCTAAACTTCTTCCCTGATCCTCCTATAGGGGATTATACAAGTATGAAGAAAGAAAATGTACCCAGATATCCATCACCTTTTTGAGAGTAACCAAGTATTTAAATGAATTGGAAACTTTAATTGGTATATCTTTTTGTATTATTCGACTCAGAAGTTTAGTAAAATGGTTGTGATTTTTGTAAAGGATTCTAAATGTTGATCATTCTGCTGTCATATATCCCTATTTTACCACAACTTCACCCTATTTAATTATGAGTAGAGAGGTGACTTCATGCATAAATTTTAGCCCAGCATTGACCCTGTCAAATAAAAAATTTACTATCAATATAATTGTTTCCATCAATGTGAACCATGCTTAAAATTTTTTTATTATTGATCAGATATGTGCACGAGTATTCTTCACCTCAAATCATTAAGCAGCAAAAAATCCAACATGAAAGTACAGAAACAAATAATGCAACTCATCAGTTTTAAATGATGTGGAAATATAGAATCGATTTTGAATATTTGTTATCTCAAGATGCATTATTAAATTTGTTTTGCAGTATGGAGGGTTCCATAATAAATTTACCAGATGTGATCAGATTGAAGAAAAAATACAAAGCTTACTTATATTTGGATGAAGCTCATAGCATGGGAGCTATTGGTCCAAATGGTCGAGGAGTGGTGGAATATTTTGGACTGATTCCAAAAGATGTTGACATCATGATGGGCACATTCACAAAGAGTTTTTGTTCTTCTGGAGGGTACATTGGTGGCAATAAGGTAATTTTTCACACAAAAGCCAGTTCTTAGGGAGGATCATTTTGTCAATATTCTCTCCCCCCTAGCTTTTTCATGAAAAGCAGGAAATGTATTATCCCAGTTCCTGAATTTCTGTCCATTACAATTTTTTTGCCACTCAAAACCTCTCAAAGTTGTTGGAGATTAAGATCAAGGATAAAACTTCTATACTATACATCATCATGAGAAGGTATGTAGCCTACCACATTGCAAGTCCTGTCCTTAAGGCTGAGGTCAGGGTTCAGTATTTGAAATTTACACCATCCATCAATAACCTTCAAGTAATTTGAAATTTAGGAATTAATCTTATACATTAACTTATACATTATCATTAGAAGGCATGTTGCATTCGACATTGTAGTAAAGTGATATAGATCAGTATTTTAAAGTTTTCTGTCACACTTTCCTTTCTGCATTATTAATATTCAAGCCATTTCAAATTAAGAAATGAATCTTGGTATACTCATATACATCATCGTTATCATAAAGCACATTTGTGGTCATATCATCAATGCTAGTATTTCAAGTTTTCCCTCACTTTTGATTCTGCTCCATAACCTAAAAGCTGTTTGCTATGTGTATACATTATCAGTTCACATAAGACATTGGAATATTTTACATGACATTGGAATATTTTACATGACATTGGAATATTTTACATATGACATTGGACTTTTTCACATGATATTGGACTTTTTCACATGACATTGGACTATTTCACATATGACATTGGACTTTTTCACATGATATTGGACTTTTTCACATATGATATTGGACTATTTCACATATGATATTGGACTATTTCACATATGACATTGGGCTATTTCACATATGATATTGGACTATTTCACATATGATATTGGACTATTTCACATATGATATTGGGCTATTTCACATATGATATTGGACTATTTCACATATGATATTGGACTATATTACATACTGCATTGGAGTATTTCACATATGGCATTGGGCTATTTCACATATGACATTGGATTATTTTTCATGATATTTTGACTATTTCACATTTGACATTGGATTATTTTACATACCACATTTGACTATTATTCATACTACATTGGACTGTTTTCACATATGACATTGCAGTATTTCACATGACATTGGAATATTTTACATATGACATTGAACAATTTCACATGACATTGGAGTATTTTACATACTACATTGGAGGGGCCCCAAGTGGTCTAAAGCGCTGTCCGTTACGGACCACTGCCATCTCACCTCTGTCTGCGTGTGTTCGAGTCTAAGATTCGGCAAATGTAGCTATGTGAGAAAGATTGCCAGTAGCTTCTCGTGGGTCGGTGGTTCTTTCCTGGGTTTGTCCGGTTTCTTCCTCCACCATTAATACTGGCCGCCATGTATAGCCTATATTGTGCTGAAAAATGGCGTTAAACCATAAAAAACAAAAACATACTACATTGGAGTATTTTACATACTACATTGGAGTATTTTACATACTACATTGGAATATTTTACATATGACATTGGATTATTTCACATGTGACATTAGACTATTTTACATATGACATTTAACTATTTCACATATGATATTTGACTATTTCACAGATGACATTGGACTATATTATATACTACATTGGACTATATTATATACTACATTGGACTATATTATATACTACATTGGACTATATTATATACTACATTCGACTATATTATATACTACATTGGACTATTTCACATATGACATTGGACTATTTCACAGATGACATTGGACTATATTATATACTACATTGGACTATATTATATACTACATTGGACTATATTATATACTACATTGGACTATATTACATACTACATTGGACTATATTATATACTACATTGGACTATTTCACATATGACATTGGACTATTTTACATACCACATTTGACTATTATTCATACTACATTGGACTGTTTTCACATATGACATTGCAGTATTTCACATGACATTGGAATATTTTACATATGGCATTGAACAATTTCACATATGGCATTGGGCTATTTCACATATGACATTGGATTATTTTTCATGATATTTTGACTATTTCACATTTGACATTGGATTATTTTACATACCACATTTGACTATTATTCATACTACATTGGACTGTTTTCACATATGACATTGCAGTATTTCACATGACATTGGAATATTTTACATATGACATTGAACAATTTCACATATGGCATTGGGCTATTTCACATATGACATTTGATTATTTTTCATGATATTTTGACTATTTCACATTTGACATTGGATTATTTTACATACCACATTTGACTATTATTCATACTACATTGGACTGTTTTCACATATGACATTGCAGTATTTCACATGACATTGGAATATTTTACATATGACATTGAACAATTTCACATGACATTGGAGTATTTTACATACTACATTGGAGGGGCCCCAAGTGGTCTAAAGCGCTGTCCGTTACGGACCACTGCCATCTCACCTCTGTCTGCGTGTGTTCGAGTCTAAGATTCGGCAAATGTAGCTATGTGAGAAAGATTGCCAGTAGCTTCTCGTGGGTCGGTGGTTCTTTCCTGGGTTTGTCCGGTTTCTTCCTCCACCATTAATACTGGCCGCCATGTATAGCCTATATTGTGCTGAAAAATGGCGTTAAACCATAAAAAACAAAAACATACTACATTGGAGTATTTTACATACTACATTGGAGTATTTTACATACTACATTGGAATATTTTACATATGACATTGGATTATTTCACATGTGACATTAGACTATTTTACATATGACATTTAACTATTTCACATATGATATTTGACTATTTCACAGATGACATTGGACTATATTATATACTACATTGGACTATATTATATACTACATTGGACTATATTATATACTACATTGGACTATATTATATACTACATTGGACTATATTATATACTACATTGGACTATTTCACATATGACATTGGACTATTTCACAGATGACATTGGACTATATTATATACTACATTGGACTATATTATATACTACATTGGACTATATTATATACTACATTGGACTATATTACATACTACATTGGACTATATTATATACTACATTGGACTATTTCACATATGACATTGGACTATTTTACATACCACATTTGACTATTATTCATACTACATTGGACTGTTTTCACATATGACATTGCAGTATTTCACATGACATTGGAATATTTTACATATGGCATTGAACAATTTCACATATGGCATTGGGCTATTTCACATATGACATTTGATTATTTTTCATGATATTTTGACTATTTCACATTTGACATTGGATTATTTTACATACCACATTTGACTATTATTCATACTACATTGGACTGTTTTCACATATGACATTGCAGTATTTCACATGACATTGGAATATTTTACATATGACATTGAACAATTTCACATATGGCATTGGGCTATTTCACATATGACATTTGATTATTTTTCATGATATTTTGACTATTTCACATTTGACATTGGATTATTTTACATACCACATTTGACTATTATTCATACTACATTGGACTGTTTTCACATATGACATTGCAGTATTTCACATGACATTGGACTATTTTACATATGACGTTGAACAATTTCACATGACATTGGACTATTTTACATACTACATTGGAGTATTTTACATACTACATTGGAATATTTTACATATGACATTGGACTATTTCACATATGACATTAGACTATTTTACATACTACATTATACTATTTCACATATGACATTGGAGTATTTAATATGACATTGGAGTATATTGAGTATATAGTGGGCTATTTGTCATACTGCATTGAACTTTTTCACATGATATTGCAGTATTTCACATATGACACTGGACTATTTCACATATGACATGGTAGAGGAAGAACTCGGGGGAAAATACCAGAAAAAGCCACTGACCCACAATAATCTACTATCATATTTTATGTGGAAAAATAAAAATGATTTTAACTTCCAAATAAAGCCAATACATATACACATACATACATACGTACGTACGTACCTACATACAGACATACATCCATCCATCCATACATACATACATACATACATACATACATACATGCATACATGCATACATACATACATACATACATACATACATACATACATACATACATACATACATACATCGAAGCTCTAAGCGCTTTACACCATCAATAATGATATGACTACACTACAGAACAACAAATGACAAAAACAATGAAATTGGAAAACCTAAAAACATGCTGAAAACATATAAGATACAAAACATGATTAGGTCGCTAAGTTTGTCCCTACAGTCGAAACAGGTGAGTCTTAAGAGCACTCTTAAAAGGGACCACTGTGTCTTTGTGTCTAATTTCAATGGGCAATTTGTTCCACATTGCCGGATTTATATATATATATATATATATATATATATATATATATATATATATATATATATATATATATATTTCTTAATTGGTCATACAAGGCTAGATAAAATACACACCAAAAAGACAACATTTGAATGATGCATACTGTTGGGAAGATGTACTGCAGTGTATGTATGCCATCTTGGCTTTGATAGAATTTGTTTTCTAACCATTTTCCTTTAATCACAAATAAAATTCATAAACACATTTTTTTTGTCCAAATCTTGAAACAGAAGTCTTGAAATAAATTCCTGTGAAAGAGTCAATTCATGGGGGGAAAAGTCCTTTAATATCACTGTGACCTAATACATTTTGTTCCCTCACCTTTCACCATGTTCTTCTTGATATCTCTCTCTCATAAGGCAAAACAAAACTGAGAGAGAAGGTAATGTGTTGATTTTTATCCTAATGAAGGGGTGCAAATTATTTGATTTTGACCAACATACTTTTTTGTGGTAATATTGCTTTAAACATCTCATGATGATCTTTTAGAATGCCAAATGGGGCCCCGAGTGGTCTAAAGCGCTGTCCGTTACGGATCACTGCCATCTCACCTCTGTCTTCGTGGGTTCGAGTCCAAGATTCGGCTAATGTAGTCATATGAGAAAGCTTGCCAGTAGTTTCTCGTGGGTCAGTGGTTTCTTCCGGGGGTTTTCCCTGGTTCTTCCTCCATCAATAATTCTGGCCGCCATGTATAGCCTATCATGTGCTGAAAAATGGTGTTAAACCTACAACAACTACAACAACAAAATTAGAATGCCAAATATGCTACAAGCCTCATTTTTGAGAACAATTCCCTTGCAGGTGCCCATATTAACTCTAGCCTGAGTGATGTCCATGTTTACACCCGGCAGCACCATTTCAGTGATGGCAGTAACATGAAAAAGGCTTAAGCTTTAAGTCTACCATTGCAATTATTTTAAGAAAATCATTGATTTCATTCTTTTGTAAATAGTATTTAATATACAAGTTTAAAATTTGTCAAACATGTGAGAAAATTAATGAAAATCATGGAGGAATGAAAAACAAATTATCATGAATGAATTGCTGGATTATACAAGCACGATTCTGATCTTGACAGATATTGATCTTTTGACATTGTTGAGTGACTCAGTTTTATATTGGTAGATCTACCCACTTTGACAAATTTCAGAAAAATGCTATATATTTATACAAACTTTAGTATGAAATAACATTAAAAATTTGGAATCATTAAGTTCCACTTTTTAAAAATCTAGAATTGTTAAACATACATGTATGTACTGAAATTTATGACAAAGTTTGGGGAATGAGTTATTAATAGCACCACTGAGAAAATGCATTACACAGCATGTTATTAAGGAATCTTTTTAAAATAAAGCTTGACTCAAAATTGGCACTGTAAGTAAATATGCCAAACATTTACACAGCAGATGACTTATTCCTAAAATTTCAAATAAATTTACCCTAACTAACTGATAATGGGGTTGGGCATATTTAATCAGGGCCCTTTGTCACTAGATGTATATGGGACCCCAAGTGGTCTAAAGCACTCTCTATTACGGATCACTGCCATCTCACCCATGGCTGCATGGGTTCAAGTTTCATGTTTGGCGAATGTGGGTATATGAGAAAGTTTGCCAGCTGCTTCTCGTGGGTTGGTGCTTCTTTCTGGGGGATTTCCCGGGTTCTTTCTCCATGATATGTAATATGTAGAATTAAAATAAACTGTCAATGTACACATTCAGAATTACTATATTTGATGGAAGAGCAAACACTTTATTTGCATTTTTGTCAAAAATTCATTTTCCATCCTCTTTTCAATTTGGTTGCTTTGGTAGCCATGAACATGCATCATTTTCACTGAGATTTTTATGTATGCATCACTTCACTGCGATCTGTTTATAAATATTTATTCTGAAACTGTTATATGGATTTGGGCAAAATGTCTATATTTTTCTGAAACAATTCAGCATGCACAGAGGGGGAAGATAAAGACAGATTAGCACTGGTTTCAAAGTACACAGTAAAACAGCAGAACATAAATGCAAAAGGCTGATATTATATAAGACATCTGATGCTTAATTTATTTATATATTTGAGATAGCCCACATGTTAGGGCAGAAAAGAAAAAGAAAATTTCCTTGTTCCAAGTGAATAAAGAATATATTTCAACTCCTATGAAGAAATGAGTGTATTTATCTGTTTGATGAATATATCCAATATTTGCTTGATCAATCTTATGCCTGGGATGCCCAGCTCAAACCCTTAGAGGAAATTTTATTTTTATTTTTATGATGGAGGATTTGCTCATGGAAGTTAATATGTTAAATAAATCATGAAACCAGACTCTAGTTAAATAAACACTTTGTGCAGATGAAAGTCAATAGTTGCCTAAAACCATTTTTGTTTCCTCTGCAGAGGCTAATAAACTACCTGCGTGTCTACTCTCATGCTGCAATGTATTCCCCAAGTACCCCTCCCCCTGTTGTCCAGCAGATTATCTCCACCATGAGCATCATTATGGGACTGGATGGAACTAATGAAGGTAGGTGCTTTTCTTTCATTGCACGAATCCATCTTTACATGACTTGTGTGTTTCATAACACCTGCCTCTTGGAAACAGAAAATTTGTATAGATATGTACTTTTCTACATTTTGGTTTTGTTTTTGCATTTTGCTTAGGTTTTGGACACATTGTTATACCTGGAATAATGAAACTTACAGTTATTCCTGGAGTCATGAAACTTGGTGAAGGAATGCATATTAATGAATTCTGCACTCTCATGTCAAATATAGGTCAGAGGACCTATATTATTTCACATGTCAGTGACTTTGGTTAAATTTTGTAGTTAAATTTATTTTTCAGGCTTTGATTAGAATAATCAAACATGTGTTGGTGTGTATTTCTTGTTATTATCATACCCTTTTCACAGAGTAAGGACTGCTCTGTAGGCCTAGTTGCTAGAGCGTCCACCTCAGACGTGGGAGGTCATGGGTTTGAACCCTGGCTGAGTCATACCAAAGACTTACAAAAATGGTACTAACAGCTGCCTCGTTTGGCATTAAGAGGTGAGTGTTAGGACTGGTCGATCTGGTGTCAAGATAATGTGACTGGGTGAGACATCATGCTACATGTCTGCGGCATAATTAAAGTAGACTTGGATGTGCCAGTATGTTATGTTAAGGAATATCAATATCAATATTTTTTGGTTGAAATGCTGAATGAAATAAACAGAGTAGACTTGAACCTCCCACTGCATTATCAGAAAATAAGCTGTTTATATTGGATGGACTAGACTCAAATCTGCCAGTGCATTAAAGAGCTTGAAATGGTGATTTCTTTCTCTCACTGATCTACAGGATCTCTGAAATTAATAATTTTTTTAATCAGCCTAAATTTCACTGATCCTGCTAAAAAAATCATTCACTTTCTAATTCAACATTTATTATTCATCACCATCAACTGAAAATGATAACTGTATTTCACCAAGAGAAGACAGGACTCCTGAATGAAGTACCGGTACCTCGTGCACATTCAATTTTGGTATTTCTCCAAATACTCTGTGGAAAGAGTGCACAACATAATAGACCATCCTGTGTCATGCTTCAGCCATTTATGTTCATTTTGCCTAATATTTAAGGTATTTTCTACATCTATTCTCATGATTATAATTTTAATCATGCACTATCTGGTTATTATCAAATTTGTGCCATTTCCATGGCAGCTGTGTACCTTGCAGATACTTCAATGTTTGCAATTGTCACCATGCATTTATCATCCACAATACAAATATTAAAACACATTGTTTTTTTTATAATTCTGGATTATTCATGAAGTCAGCGAACAGTAGCTTTTCCAATTTGACTACATTAGCCTGAGACCGTATATATTTTTGTTATCATCAGTATTGAAGTCTGTTTTCAGGGCAGTGTAACCGGCTAGTTCCAGGTGCACATAGACTGTTTTGAAAATAATTACAGCAATTTACTTGATGAGTGATTTAACACTTCACCATTTGCACTTAGAATATTTATTGTACCTCTTGAAGTACAGGATGTTGATAGTACTCAATTAACACAATAAACAGATCACTTAACTTAATGGGAATGCTGACAGAAAAGTACTTCTCAACAGTTTTCATGGCAACGTGTGGATTAGTGATGACCGAGTTTTAGTGATCCATCTGTAAAATAAAAACTATGGGATAGTAGATTTGTGTTAAAGTGGAGCCCTTGCATTATATGAATGCATGTCTGAAATGTCTTTGTCATTTGTTTTACTGGCTGGAAAGAATAGAGTAGATTTGAATCTGTCACTGAATTAAGTGAAAGCATATTCAAGTGTATGCTATTTGGCTGAAATACTTTAATAGAATGAACAGAATAAACTAAAATCTGCCAGTATATTATTGAAGGCAGAACCATGTCTAGGCTGTTCCAGTTGGGCACTTAATTACCAAAGAAAATATTTTGGCAAATAAGTAACATGTGACATCAATTACAGGAAAAAAACGAATACAGCAGCTGAAGTGGAATCTGAGATATTTGCGCCGTCGACTTCATGAGATGGGGTTCATCATCTATGGGAACAAAGATTCGCCAATTGTGCCACTTCTTGTTTATATACCATCTAAAACAGTGTAAGTAAATTTACTCTTGTTGTCAAAAACAGTAATTCACTTCTAGATTGTCAGTAATGAAAATTTCTCGTTTATGTACTGCCTAAAATAGTGTCATTCAGTTATTGTCATGTACATCTAAAACTGCAGGCAATTCACTTCCTGTTTATATGCCATTAAAACAGTGCAAGTTATTCAAGTGCTATGCTTTATAGTAAGCATGATGGTACATGGAAATTGCAACAGTTTACAATTATTCATTTTTGTGATACCATATTCTTTTTTGTGTTGGCACACTATTTATCTGACACCACATTTTTTTGGTCAAAACAATTTTGTTATGCCTTGTAAATTGTATACATCATTTTGAGAAGAATTCTGTTATTCACATTTAATTTCTGGCACAAATGTAGTTCTTCAATGATAAAAAGAGTCCACATTTGGAAAGTGGAGTAATAGCTTGTGACAAACTTGGGATTCAAATTGTCAGAAATTCAGAGAATTACATTTCACTGTTCATTAGGCCACTGATACTGATGTATTGAATATCATTGTATAGAGAGATTTTTCCTCACAATCATAAACAAATGTTCGAAGGATATGACTGAAAAACTGTTTGAGCTACGTAAAATATCCAAATCACACACCACATTACCTTTTTTTCGAAGAGAATCAGTTTCAGTGAATAATAACTCGTTTAATTAAAAAGTCTTTCATCCATTGTCCATCTGTCTGTTACCATAGGTTATTGCTACTCCTTCTAAACTGCTTGGAAGATTGCCATGAAACATTACACACATATTCATCCTATGGTCTAGTTGGTCTTAAATGAAAATGATTATGCTCAGACATCTAATATGGCCACCAAAGCTGCCATCATGAAAATCTTGGTATTGCTACTCCTTCTGAATGGATGGTCATGTTAACATTGGAATTTCACTAAAAGACTCTTATAATGTCTAGTTGGTCCTAAATGAAAATATTACTCTGATGACCAATACTGCTACCACACAATGGCCATCTTTTAAAAAAAAAAATTGTATCGCTACTTCTCAGTGGATTGTCATATAACCATGAGGTTTCACTTAAAGGATTCTTATGATGTCCAGTTGGTTCTAAATGAAATTGGTGCCAATGTCCATTATCTCTGCCATATCATCCATCTTGAAATTTCTTTCATTGTTATTGCTAGTCATTCTGAAAACACTTATAATCTCAACTTGGTCATTGATAAAAATGGTGCTTATCTGACATCCATGTGGCTGCCACAGAAGTCATCTTGAAAATCTTGTTATTGTTACTTGTCATGAATGGAAAGTCATATTGACATGGGTTTTTCACCAAAAAAACTTCTTAAGTATGTGATTCTAAGTGAAAATGGCAGCAGTCCAATATGGCTGCTAGTGTCCAGCTTGAAAATCTTATCACTACTTATGAAGAATTGATGATCTTATCAGCATGGGGTTTTCACTAAAAGACTTCTTTTGTTGATCCTAAATTAAAATGGTTCTGTTGCCATTTTCAAAATCTTGTTTTTGCTGCTCATCTTAAATGGAAAGTCATGTTGACATGCGATTTTCATCAATAGAATTCTTATGGTGCCAATGTGGGTACATGAGAAAGCTGCCAGTAGCTTATCATGGATTGGTGGTTCTTTCTGGGGTGTTCCCTGGTTCTAATACTACCATTTATTCTGGCGCCCATCTATAGCCTATCTTGTGCTGAAAAATGGTGTTAAACCCTACATCATCATCAACTTATGGTGCCTAGTTGGTCATAAATGAAAATGACCATCTCTTAATATAGCCACCGTGATTGCTATTTTTAATATATTGTTTACCTCTACTCCTGAAAAGGATGGCTGTATCAGCATAGCGTTTTCACTATATTGGCATAGGGTTATCACCATATCAGCATAGCGTTTTCACCATATAAGCATAGCATTTTCACCCTATTGGCATAGGGTTATCACCATATCAACATAGGGGTTATGCCATATCAGCATAGGGTTTTAATCATATCAGCATTGGGTTTTCACCATATCAGCATAGCATTTTCACCCTTTTTGGCATAGGGTTCTCACCATATCAGCATAGGGTTATCACCATATCAACATAGGGGTTTTACCATATCAGCATAGGGTTTTAATCATATCAGCACTGCGTTTTCACCATATCAGCATAGCGTTTTAACCCTATTGGCATAGGGTTCTTACCATATCAGCATAGGGTTTTCACCATATCAGCATAGTATTCTCACCCTATTGGCATAGGGTTATCACCATATCAACATAGGGGTTTTACCATATCAGCATAGGGTTTTTACCATATCAGCATACGGTTTTCACCATATCAGCATAGCGTTTTCACCCTATTGGCATAGGGTTATCACCATATCAACATAGGGTTTTAATAATATCAGCATAAGGTTTTCACCATATCAGCATAGCGTTTTCACCCTATTGGCATAGGGTTATCACCATATCAACATAAGGTTTTAATAATATCAGCATAGGGTTTTCACCATATCAGCATAGCGTTTTCACCCTATTGACAAGGTTCTCACCATATCAGCATAGGGTTTTTACCATATCAGCATAGGGTTTTAATCATATCAGCATTGGGTTCTCACCATATCAGCATAGGATTTTACCATATCAGCATAGGGTTTCACCCTATTGGCATAGGCTTATCACCATATCAACATAGGGGTTTCCCATATCAACATAGGGTTTTAATCATATTAGCATAGGGTTTTCACCATATCAGCATAGGGTTTTCACCCTATTGGCAAAAGGTTTTCACCATATCAGCATAGCATTTTCACCATATTAGCATAGAGTTTTCACCCTATTGGCATAGCGTTTTCACCATGTCAGCGTAGTTTTTTCTTCTTAAGATAACTAGTTGGTCCTAAATGTTAGTATGGCTGACATGATGGCTATCTTGAAAATCTTGTCACTTACTTCCCCTGAATGGATTTTCTTATTAGCATGGTTTTTCCTCCAAAATACTTCTAATGATGTCTACTTTTTCCTAAATGAAAATGGTACCACTCTGACATTCAGAATATCCACCATGTCAGCTAATTTGAAAAGATTGTTATTACTAAAGAATAGCAGATATTGTTAAGCAGATACAAGGAAGAAATGGTTGTTTCTTAAATTCATTTTGCCTAGTAGAGTGCTAGTCTATTTAAGGGACTCTTGTTTATATCATTTTTTTTAATTTAGAAGTATTTTGATACATTTGATGTTGGTTGTATATAAGTGTCAGTAACATAATACGCAGGTAGGATTTGTTCATTGGTTCTGTTGATTATATAGGACTAAATTGCTCCTATCTGCTACAGAAATACGCTGTTGCTATAACTATCCTCTGTCATATTTATTTCCATTTTATTTTCATTTAAGGACCAATGGTTTAGACCAATTTGAGTTATTTTTGTGTGGATTGTCATCAAAGGTAGATGATGGTAGGTGATTGAAACATACCAGTAGTGGATTGTTTGCTTTACTTATGAAGTTAATTTGTTTTTATATGCTTACATTTTTCTTGTAGTCAGTAATATACTAGATGCAACTAGATAACTAATGCCTGTTTTCATTCATTAATGTACACATAACTGTAACTTGATGGGTAATCTGATAGTGTGTTTGTGGATTTGGTTGCTTTGATTTTTCATTTATTTATTTTTTCAGATACAGAATAAAATATCTTTGCACATTGTTGGCAGCACAAGATTGAATTTTTTGTTGACATCCAAAAGCAACCAGAAGCAAAGTAGTTATATATGTTAGGACTTCATACATAACATGGGGGGCCCCCGAGTGGCCGAGTGGTCTAAAGCTCTGTCTGTTACAGATCACTGCCATCTGACCTGTCTGCATGGGTTCGAGTCTCGGATTCGGCCAATGTGGATATGTGAGAAAGCTTGCCAGTAGCTTTTCATGGGTCGGTGGTTCATTCTGGTGTTTTCCAGGTTCTTCCTCCACCATTAATACTAGCCGCTATGTATAGCCTGTCTTGTGCTGAAAAATGGCGTTAAACCATAAAAACAAACAAACTAACATACATGACTTGGTGATGTAGAAGATAAAAGTTTCTTTTCATGGGATTTTCATGCTGCCCAAATTAGGTCATAGAAATGTAGTATGATTTATTTTCAATGGCCTCCATTTTTTTTCTTACTTTGTGTTTTGCCTATGAAAGTTAGCATATTTGTCAGTAATTAATTTCATGAATTAACCTAGAAATATGGAAAATAAAGAATACAAAGGAACAAATCTGCAAAATTATAAGATTACTTTGTTGACAGTCAGAAACGGGTTAAGAGCATTTCATAGTATTTGGCTAATTTTTCATTGTGTCTTTAAATGTGTGCTTTGGGGCAGCAATGAAATCTTTAAAAATTGCTATTCTGAAAATTAGTGAAACCAAATGTTTGGGGTTTTTCATTTTGAGTTTGAATGTGTCAGTAGACAATGTTGATTAAATTTCTTCTAGCTGTTAGCTTAGTAGCCAAAACTCAAATTATAGAATATAAAATATCACATTCTTCTGTTGTCTTAGAACCACTTTTCTTCCAGCATGGGGTCATGTTATAAAGAATTATAATGACACATTTTGGTTAAAGTGTATTCCAGCACTTATAATTCACTAACCCTTACAGTATTTAGTTCCTGTCAGTTACCCATTAGTGAATTTAGTTTCTATCAGTAATCCTATACTCAAGTTAGTTTCTATCTGGAATAGAATTTCATTTACTACCATATCTCAGTATCACTCTTTTCTTTTGAAATATAAACTGAAAAAACACCAAGCTTTAACAAAATTGTGTTCTCAATTTATAATTTGACCTTACCTTACCCAGGTGCAGAACCCAGGAGCTTTCTTTTAGATGGTCATATTGATTTGAGGTTTCACCAAAACATAGTGTCTAGTTAGTCTTCAATGAAAATGGTGATGCTGAGACATCCAATAAAGCAATATAGCAAACATTTTGAATGCCCTATTACAACTTCTCCTGAATGAAAAGTCCTATTGATGTGGAGTTTTCACCAGGAGACACATCATAATGTCTAGTTGATCCTAATTGAAAATGATGCTGATTTGATTCCATTATTATTATAGTAGTGATCATGTTTACACTTTGCTTAATGGATGTTCAAATGTACATGTTTTTTTTAATACCAAAGATGTTTTAGAAAGGCTAGTTGGTCCTACACATAAATGGTGCCAGTCAACTTTCAAAATGGTTGCCATGGTGGCCTTCCAGGAAATCTTATTATCCTCCTTAATGGATAACCATATTGAAAAGAGTTTTTCAACTAAAGACTTCTTATGATATTTAGTTAATTGTTAATCAAGGATGTGCAACCTAGTGCCTGCAGGCAGGATATGGCCCACAACTTTGTTTTACATTATAAAAGCTTTAAATGATTGCTTATCAGGTCCACATCCTGGAGGAAGCTATACATTTCAGTCCTAAATGAAAATGGCATGAATCTTAAATCCAGTATGGCAAGTGTGAATATCTTGTTTTCACTATTCCTCCTGAATGGATGGAGATTTTGACATGGGTTTTCACCAAAAAGAGTTGGTCCAAAATTAAAATGGCTCAGATTCGAGTTGGTTCAAAAATAAAATGGCTCGATTCCATCCATACATATGTCATCACAGAGGCCAATTTAAAAGGTTTGATTTAGCACCAGAATATTAGATATGATTTCAGTGCTCAGCAGATGAAACAAAGAAATATTTTTATCTTGGATTCCAACCACTCTGGTTGCCAAAGTGGTTAGAGCAGCTGATTTAGATGTGGAAGGTTGCATGTTTGAATCCCTGCCAAATCATACCAAAAACTTGACAAATGGCACTAGCAGCTGCCTCTCTTGGCACTCAGCAAAAGAGGTTAGTATTAGGACTGGTTGGCTTAGTAGCAGAATACTGTGACTGGGTGGGACATGATGCTGCCTGTCTGCGGCATGATGCCCCCGTGTACTAGAGATCACTATAAACTGCCACACTGCAGACATTGTAGCAGTATGGTTGGAAATTTTTAATGCAATATTAAAATCCAAATCACTCACATAATTACCCTCTCTTTCCTTCTTTTATTTCGACCAAATTTTCATGATCTAGTCTGACCACAATAGGGGTGAGATAGATCGTCATTGATATGGTTTCAGCACTCAAGCAGTCAAAACAAAGAAAGGTTCTATCTTGGATTACTGGAAATTCGAATAAGTTAGTTGATCATCAGGTTTTTTTTAGGGACTCATATTCCATAATCCCTTTTTCAGTTCACTTCATATTTGGAATATATCATTACATATTCCCCTTTTTTTAAGTACAACTTCTAACCAAATGTTCAGCCTCTGTCAGATCGGCTTTTGGATCAAGAATTAAATTGGGATGGGGGGGGGGCACATTTTGTTTAAAGTTTCATATTATTTTTATATAACTCCCTAATTTATTCACCTCTCATTTGGAATACATTACATGGCCACATTCTGTCATTACTACTCCAGTCTCTGGGTTCTGCCCTTGGTTTGGGTCAAGAAATTTATTGGGGACACATTTTTTAAAAGTATTGTTTCATTTATATTTTCATAATCCCTTAACATTGTTTAAGTTTTTCTTCACTTGTATTTCATAACCAATGAACAGTGTTGGATTTTATGTTAAGGCTTGCAGGTTTTCCACAAGTTTTGTCCAACACACACACACACACACACGTGCCTGCACGCATACACACACACACACACGCACATGCCCACACACACGCACACACACACACACATGTTTTCATCAGAAAAAGTGGCCTATAATTCCATATCTTGTCAGTGCAGGCAGTGGCCAGTATCACCAGAGATATTAAAATATTTCAGATGACAATTACTGTCCATCTGAAAATAAATTTGGCAGTTGAAACATTCAAGGTTTGTAGAAGTCTATCAGAACCAAGTTGCAGTATAACGTCACTATGGCCACAAGTGTACATTGTTTTTGAGGAATTCGTGAATAACAAGGGAGAAAATTTCTGGAGTGAAAAGATATGAATTACAATAAATACTGGTAGGATAATGAGTGAACAATAAATGAGAACTATTTCCAGAATGGAAAGTTCATAGTACAGCTTTTTCATGTGAACCAAGTACAGTATATATTCATTTGTAAGTCCAGTCCAATTACAAACTGCACATAATATGGTGGCAGATCTGGGTTAGTGCAGTTTGTTAGTAGTACTCAGTAGAACGAACACAATATACCCATGTCTGGAGGCACATTATGCTATGGCAGGTCAGGATTTTTGTTGTTTGCAATTTGACTTATAAGCATGTATATATGGAATTCAAACATGATTTATATTGATTACTTGAGCACTCAATACAGCATTTGTTACAATAATGTAAATATCCAAGGAAAATGTGATAGTAATAGAAAGTTATGGTGTCAAAACTATCAACTTTCTTTATTACCCATTACTAATGTACTTAGTACAATCTAGTATTTGTATTGGTTCCTTTAAAATGTTGTGTGTCCCACAGAATTTCCCCACACCTTGGGATCCTAGATGCATCACTGCCTTAACCAAGATGCTTAATGTATCGAACATAACATCAACACACAGGCCTGATAGATTGACCACTTGTGCCTCTTGATTCTGTCTCATAATGGGACTATTGGGTCAAGAAGTGCCTTACCTTCCTCCTGTTACCACTTCTTCCCAGGGTCATTTCACCAGGTCAGGTCATGGTGTTTGTATGTAGGACAATTTGAAATTTCTAAAAGTTTTGATTCCATTGTCTTATCTTTTCATAAACATTTTACCAAATTGAAATTCATTAAAAAATTTGAATATTATATGATTCCAATGTTCCCAGTCTCACTATACTACTGTTATCTCCAATGTTATGTCCCAGGATGGTGCAGTGAAACGAGTCACTTCTGATTCAATTTTTTTTCTTTAATTTAATAATCCCTCACTTCATCCACTTTATATTTTGGATTGTATATGATCATTTATTTGCTTTCTCTTTAAACCACTGTTCCTCCTTAGGTTATATATCTGGGTTGGGCCCATAGTTAATTGAGATAGGACATGTTTTGAATAAAAATCAGTTTTGTTTTCTTCAGTAAATTTACTCACAAGTCACTATCTTATTGACACCATTGCCCATCACTTGTGCTATATTCTTGGATGGGTTGGTCCACAACTTGTATTCTTGGATAGGTTGGTCCACAACTTTTATTCTTAGACAGGTTGATTCACATTTTTATTCTTGGACAGATTGATCCACAATTGTATTCTTGGACAGATTGATCCACACTTGTATTCTTGGATGGGTTGATCCACAACTAGTATTCTTTAACAGGTTGATCTACTACTTGTATTTCAATTGTTCTTTTCCCCGGTTTACACTTTATTTAGATTATTAAAAAAATATCTTGTATTCCCTTACTCCCATCAGCATTCCTGCCCATGGGTCAAGTCCTGATTAGGTGCATATATATTAAGTTTAATGTTTCTTAAAATATATTTCTTAAAAGATTGCCTTTGACAATGTTCTGTAGAGATAATTTTGCTTCCTTTCCAGTATAATTGATATGTCATCAGTTTATAAAAAAAAACACTATTACTTTGAATTATGTTTCAAGTGGCTGTTCAATATTGTACATAACTTGCTTGGATTGTAAGTTTGTGATAAGGTTGAATATTGTAAATTATACAATTTTAGTGCTAATTTGTGCACTTTGATAATCCCCTATGTTGAAGTAAAGGTAACAAATATATACTCCCTTATAAGTCATGTCTAAGTGCAAACTGTAGGCCTGGATCTGTCATCAAATAATGCATGGTCAGATTAGGTTCAGTGTTCTTAGTACTACTGATTAGGTTGAACAAACTGCATGTACCCAGATCTGCCAGCACATTTTGCAATGGCAGATCTGGGTCCATGCAGTTAGATCCAGCTTATAAGCAAGCATACAATACCACATATTATTTCCTCTCATACAGCATTACAAATTTGTTGTTTAAATAGATTCAAACTACCACCATACTAATTTACCAAAATTCTATGTTGCTAATATGCTGAATTTGTACAATTTCCTAAAATTTCATGTCCAGAAATTTCAGTTCTTTCATATCTTCTTTCAAATTCAGGGCAAAGTTTTTGTTATTCTCAGCAGATGGATAATTTTCAAGCTTTAGTTCATCCAAGGTAGAAACATGTTCCCTTATTCTGCAGTGACTTCATTACATACTGTAATTACATACACTCGAATAAATTCTACCCCAGTAGTCCAAATCATATTCTGCTGAAATATTGTTTTTAAATAATCCAATTCTATAAAGATTTGTTTGGGTTTAAGTTGGATTTCTTTTGTTGAAAAAATTAATGCTATTTTATAGCTAAGCTGGTTGTGAGGCAAAGTGAACTTATGGTAAGGTCCTGCATGAATGCATTGTTTTTTCCATCAGCAATTGCTTGATACCACTCTGTTAAGTTCATATTTCGGATCCGATTTCAATCAACTTGGAATGTTAGCTTATTTCATCACAATTGTGAATGAATGCACTATGGAGTAAGATATGAATGAGGTGATCTTGTGCTGGAGGCCTTATTTCTGTTATAATTTTCATCAAGCTTGGCATATATGCATATATTGTTAAGATTTTGAACATGTCTGGTAATGAGCAAATTGTGTGCATAATAATGAGGTTATTGTTCATTTGATTGGCTAAGCTTCTCACCACTCAAATGGCTTTATTTCTGATCCAGCTTTGATCAAGCTTGACATATTTGCTTAGATCACTTAGACAGATTTGGTACCGAGCAAGATTCATTCATATTAATGCAATGATCTTTCATCTGATTGGCTGAACTTTTTACCACAGTGTAAACAATATTTCTGATTGGATTTGGACAAAACTTGAAGTAGTGTCTTATATCATTAGAATCATAATAATAGAAATCTTTTCATGATTGTGAGGTAATCTTGCTTCTGATTGGCTGCCACTCGGAAGTTGTATTTCTGATCCAGGTTCAGACTTTGATAGTATGTTTATATCGACAAGAGGATGGACATTTTTTGCCATTGAGTTGAATCCAAACATATTAATGAGGTGATTTTGATTTTGATTTCTGATTCAAAGAGTTTGTAGCCACTCTGAAGTCATAATTGATTTGATTTGCTCAAACTTTGAAAATAGGCTTATATGATCAAGATCTTGAATTTTTGCAGTATCCAAGCAGCAAAGAGGGTGGACAGACCGAAACTATTTCAAGCAAACCGAAACTATTTCAAACAAAGTCCTAAAGGAGTTCAGCAAAGAGGCTGAGCAGACCGAAACTATTTCAAGCAAACCGAAACTATTTCAAACAAAATTCTAAAGGATTTCAACCGAAACTATTTCAAACCGAAACCATTTCAAGCAGACAAAAAAAAAAGAGAAATCCTTTAGGATTTTACGCTACAGACCCGGCGCCAGTTGTCCTGCGGAGACGAATTGAAAATCCTTTACGATTTCACAAACAGGCTAATTTGTAAAACCTCATCTTGTAAATCAATCAAATTATTTGACTGGTCAGTGAGTTTGAAATTAATTCTCGTTAATGAATTATTATGGCATCACATATAGACTGGATTAGTTGGATCCTCAATTATTAGAAATCCTGGAGGAGCTGTTGGTGCAAATGAATATAAAATATATCCCTGCTGGGCTTGATTTGAGCTTTCGAGATTTATTTGGTAACTTCCTTCGATAGCATCACATATTAGATTTATTGCAATCACCGAGGATATATTGACGTTTTGAGGAGCAATACGCCTACCACTACCATCTGGGTCATTATTATGTTTGAGGATAGTTGTTTGTTGTGGCATTTTTTTTCCATGCGGCGAGTATTCGTGGAAAGTATTCATCGAGGAGATGGTTTTTTTATTTTTTTTAATTGGTCTACATTATACCTGGGGAGTTTAAATGCTGAAATATTCTCTACGCGTATATTATGTTTTTGCAAATTCTGTTCTTGATTTAGGATTTACATCATTTAAGACCATTTGAATAATCCATAAATTAAATACTTCCATGTCAGCGATAATTTGATTACATATTTCTATGTATTTGATGATCTCATCTCGCAGGGATTCTTTGGAAAGTTTTTCTCACAACATATTTCTATATTTTTCAAATTCATTATTTATTTTTATAAAGTGTTCATTAATTTTTCTTTGAATTGGTTGAAACCATCCACCGCTTTTTCCTTCTATCCGCCCACTAAAGAAATCTAAAACTCCAAAATTTGTATCGTATGATATCATTGCATATGATTTCTTATCAGAATTATAATCAGATTTTTTGTGGTTCTGGTGGTATTTGTAAGGATGTCCGAGGTGGGGTTTCAGGCCATCCTAGCACGGTTCTGATTGAGCTGTTATATATATCTACGACATACCTGGGTGAGTTTATCTCAATCGCGGATGATAGTGTTGGTTCATGAACTGTCTTAGCGATTTTCGATTCTTTTCCAGTAATGGATTTTATTCTGTGTTGTAATTCATTATTAATTTGCTCAATTTGGTAGGACCCAGATGGTAGCGAAACAACATTCCAGTCAGGAGTTCCGTCTTGTTTATTCTTACTCGCAAACACCAGGGAATTATTCGGTTGCTGACCACCGAATGGTACTGATCTAATTTTTGGCCAACTATGGTATACTCGTAATTTTGCTAGTGCTATTTCCCTAACTGGAATCGCAGTAGGGAAATTCACACTGAATTCAGGATTGGTTGATGTTATTGAGATCATGCTGGTTTTCACCGGGGTGGTGTTTTCCGCTCTTCGTTGAAGTAGTTCTTGCGATGTTGCCATTGTTATTATATTCGTGTTGTTTTTCTAATTTTGACATCGCGGAATCATAAACACGTACCATCGCTGAAAACTCATTATCTGATATTAATGTGTCATCGAGGGAGGATAATATTGAGGATAATTGTGAGTACGCGGTTGACACAACATGGAACTTAACTACGTAATCCTGCAGTTTGCGCTGGCTGCATGATGATATTTTTTTGTTATAATTGAAATTATTCCTGCGATTGTTGTTGCCGTTGATATACAAATTGGAACAGCTATCGGGGCAATCATTGTCACTGAAGAGAGTATAATACCGGCCACGGTGATTACACTTGATACTGAGTACACGGTAACATCAACTGCGGTAATTCTTCGTCGGTATTTTTTTATTTTTACTTGATACTCCTCAGTGAGTGTTTTGAGTTTAGTTTGAAATTCTTTGACCTGATCATAGCGATACTGCTGTGACGTTGCCAATGATGACATTTTATTTATTACAACAGATTTCAAATTGCTAGCAATAAAAACGCTGGCGTTTTCAATTAAGTTGTTTACTTAAATCCGCTACGAATTCCACATACCATGTTACTGAAACTCTAGCCAAATTATTATCAGTGGATGTTATTATGAATTGTTCAATTGTTCCCTTGTCGTTGATCGTTGATATCTTATTGTTGACCCCAGATGAATTCGTTGATGAAATATTAAATTGAGTCGGCGACACTAGTATTAATCGATAAATACCTTTGACAGTCACGTTGATATTAAATATGTTATTTTGTGGTGTCCACGTAAATGATCCATGTTGAATCGCGTATTCTACGTTGTTGGTTTTCTCATGAGGAATCTTTGTTTTTTCAAGTGTTTCTATCATCCTCGGTAAATCATCTTTGATTACATCGTTGATCTTTTTGATCTCTTCGATGGATTTTTTTACATCTATGAGTTTTATGTCGAGTTTATCTAATGAGGTTCCAAAGAATTTCTCAATAAGATTTTTACGAAAAGCTGAAAATTTCTCAACATGATCTTCATACCTAGATTGTAGTGTTGCTAATTCTAACATAGCTGTTTTTAACTGTGAGTTTCGGTGTGGTCACTGGTGGATTTCCAAAGAAATGTTACAGAGGTTTGTCAATATTGTCAATTATACTTCTTTGTAATTCAGAAAACTGATTAAATTTAGTTATATGATCGTCATATTCATCGTGTAGTTTTTTTAATAATTCTATCGTTGATGAATCATTATCACTGAGTGCTGTTAATTTATCTGTGAGCGTCGAAACAAGTACACCCGGTTTGAGTTTACCCTCCTTAAAAAACAACGCGATAGTATCTTCTACTGCGTCGCGTCGTTTAACAAGGATATCATCAAGGGAAATATTACTCGTTTTCAATTTACCCTGACAATTTTGAAATACAACTATTTCATTGGGATCGACACTTGCTAGGTTTAACATCTCGAATATTTCATCTTTGACTATTTTTTTTACATCACCAGTTGCAGATATTTCCACTGTGGGGTTTTTCAGGCTTGATAGAGATTTCCCCCAAATATCAATCATGTTATTTTATATAATTTCTCTCAAAAAAGCGATTACTCGTATATTTGTGTACAGTTTTATGTGGTGGTTTTCCCGATGATGAAATAGCGTTGAGGACATTTAATACTTCTATGCCACATATTGGTGGGTCATTCATTTTCTGTGGTGGTAGCGTGGAATCCCAGATAGGAATTTTTAAGCGATTTATATAACGCATAAATTCTTTAGGCGGCGCTAACCCATATGAATCAAAATAAACAATTGCACGCGGATCAATCACGTATGCAACCCAGTGAGTTCCAGGTCAGGTGCTGTTATCGAGATTAATGATACCTGTTTCAGTGTTGCTTGGTTGTTGTGGTAATTGATCTCTCATAAAGACACCTAAAGTTTTTTATCACTAGTTTTTTAGCAGCATCGAGTAAATTAAAATTTGACATGGGAACTATTGTTAGTAAACTGTTCTTAGTCTCAGGCCCTTTCCACTGTACCATGAATATGGAGTTCCTGGTAGTCTTAGACCATTTCCTTATCGTTTCTTTTTTTTGGTACCCTTTTCCAGTTGCTTTCTTTAGTGCCATCCCTGCCGCTGTACCAACGGCTCCTAGCGTGGCAGCTTTTGCTACCACTGGGGCCACGGATGCAATCAACGCTGGTAACAGAGCGAAAAGTAGAAATATACCACCTGATTTTATCATGTTCTTAATTGAGGCCGCAGAGAGAGTGACCTGAACACCTTTTTTATCTTTGATGGCATCATTGAACTGTTTTATCTGACTAGTTGTCAATGACAATTTATTCTGACCACCAGACATCTGATAGTCCTTCAGCAATATTGTGGTTCCACATTTTTTAGCTGATTCCGATTGCAATTTTTTAATTTGACCAGGAGTTAACGTAACACTAACATGACTATATGACATTTTATTTAATAACAGATTGATCAAATTGTCTACAACATATTTTCTACTGGTGCATCAACTACTCTCATTCGTCCACCAACACCTTCAAGTAGCATTGATTTGTCGCTGAGAATAACAGCAACTGCTCGGTAATTAGGGATAAGTGGAGCTGGAGCAACTGGAAGAGTTACACAAGCTTGGAAATGTATGTCAACAACAGATTGTCTGGTTAAGTCAAGATGTTCCAATGAAAAGTAGTAGATGGGATATAGGTTTTTAAAATCCCACTGTGATATTTGCAGACCAGTATCCACATTATTATCGCGCCTCAAATATGTCAGCAACCGATGATACGCGCTTGTTATTTGGTTTTGTTCGTAATTAAGTAAAATATCCTCAGATGGTTCCTGCTGGCCGTTTATCTTCAACGAGACTTCATTAATACCCAATTGATCGAATATCATATGGCTGCATGTTTGTGAACCCACTCACGTTTTATCCTGTAACACAATAAATATATGCCGTGGCGCAGAAACCCCTTGTTTTGATGCCAGATGTCATGTAAATATACCATTAACAGAACTATCAAAAGTATCCGTGGTCATTGTTAACCATGATAGCAATGATTTTCCTCCATGATCCAAAAATGATAGTAATTTTTCTTCTGCAGTGATTGATGGAGTCATTATTGGCATCCACAATGAGAGTTTTGTTATATTTACCTTACCATTGTCAACCTCTGGATGTGCAGGATCTGCTGGAATCCTCCAGATTGTATCATTATCATCACCTTTTCGCACTAAGACTACTTTATGCTTCGCTCCATAGATAACTTTTCTAACATTTCTGCAGAATCCAAATATATGAGATAGTGGAATCGCACAGGAAAATAATCTATGCTGTCCTTCCAACATTGATATGCATGTTGCAGCTCCTAGGTTGTAATCAGGATCATTAATTATAATCATACTTTTTATATCAGCAACATCAGCAGGAGGAACAGCACGATCCTTTGGTTGTCTTATAATAAATGGAGTCTTTCCAGCACGATCATTAACATCCTTAGCAAACATCATAGATGGACCTGCCGATCTTGTAAAATCATCAGAATATCTTGCTAACCCCACTATTGTTGTGGCAACATCAACAACATGTTCTATGGATTCAATCTCTCTTACATCAATCATATATCTAGCGCTACTGAATAGCGCCATGATACCATTATTGACAAAGCCGACTTTGGCACCAAGTGCATATGGTGTATCTACTGCAACATTTGTTACGAGTTCTCCTTCTACTTTGATAAATGCTTCAGCGGGTAGAAAGTATTTGCTGGTATCCTGGACTTGAAGTTCGATTCTTGATCGACTGTTTGGTTGTATTGCATTATAGGAATAATACTGATAATCGCATACAGAATCATTCTTGGGTACTGGGGCATCTAAATCAAACGCTGGGTCAGGAGCCGATTTGAACATATTATATATTTCTTGATCTAAATCGCGATCTTGCTCACGATTTCAAACCACTTCCCGCTATCATATTTGCAGTAATATTTTCCTGAGTGTCATATCCTTCATTTATCCGTGATGCTATATTCTGCACCACTGCGTTGTTTATTATTTTCTAATACTTGCGGGCATAGTTTCCGTAGATGGTAGTTTCTCTTGTGATTTTATTGCCATTGGTTTCTTTCGTCGCCGAACAAACGATAGTAGTTTTTCTTTAGCCGCAGAAAATGCTTTCCCGGCAACATCAACAGCGCTAATACCCTTATCACGAATAACATCAATAGCTTTCATTGATAACTGTTTTGCGATTGGTGCTATTTTTAGAGCCATTCTTGCAAATAACCCTGCAATGGTATTGCCGAGACCATCTCCATAGTACGCTCTATAAACAGGCACTCGTGAGTTTACTACGTAAGTCATGGTTGGTTTATTGTGGTTGTAGTGTATGAGCATCTTATTTAAATGACATTTATCTAATCGCAAAAATCCTATGGATTTTCTTTGCTACCAATTTCAGTGATTAATCACTGTGGTAACCTTCCGCTAGCTCATCAATAAACTCTCGGTATATACTAATATCCATGATACCACCCTCAAATAGTTGTCTGCAGATATCAACGGCCTCATTAATTATTTCAGGTGAGTTATTTTCAGTTCATTTCCATCCTATGAGAATTTCTATTCGTGATATATCCCCAAGAATATTATTAGGACAATGAACAAGACCATTGCCACGATATCCATTACTGGTGGTTTTACCAGTTGCACCTTGTATGGGAGCTACTACAACCCTAGTAGATTTTATTTCCTCAGGGAGTTGAGATTCCTCATATGATGGTTGACCGCTTTTTATATCTTTTGCTCTTTTTTCATGTTTAACAAAATCATCATCTTTTGAGGTTCTAATTCCACCATGATATGCCAAATATATTTTTTATACCAGAATTTAAAACTTTGTATAGATTTTTCCCTTGTCCCCTTTTGAAATGAATTAGCAGCAAATTAGCTAATTCATCATCCATGGAAATTTTTCTAATTTCATCCAACCCCCTTCCGTAAATATCTCTTTAGGTGTATAATATATTCTCTCTCTTGGGGGTTTATGTGGGTCATCATCAGGTTCAGGTGGGTCATCAACGGGTTCAGTTGCATCATCAACGGGTTCAGGTTGTTCTTGTTCAAGTCATTCTCGTTGTTCTTGTTCTCGTTCTTATTGTTCTTGAAGTCGTGCAGTAGCTATTATATCGCCAGGAAGTGTGTTTAAAGATTCCTTTGTTTGCTTGGATCTTTTTGCTGTTTTTTTAAGTACAGGAAGAAGGGCCGTTTTTTTTCCCTCGTTCCTCAGGAAAATCTCCCCATATGGCTTTTTCAGTGGTCGATACGACTTTCCCAGTTGCTGTAGTGACAGGTTTGAATAACTGTTCAGTACTCGTTGTGAAGTCGGTTTGAAATTCTTGTCTCATTTGGAGCTTATTTCGAACGGAATGACGAACTGGAATAAATCGCTTAATCGCAGCTAATCTCTCGCGTGCTAATCTAGTTGTTAGGGCTTCACCTACCATTATAAATTAGTATATGATCTAAATTGTAAGTGAAAAATCCACAGATAGCTACGTGTTTCACTTTATTCATAAAAATCGATTTTCATGAAATTATGTAGACGGATTAGCCAAAAACAGTACTGTTTTAATGAAAAAAGCATTGACGATTCGACGATCACGATGTAAAACACCACAAAATTTGCCTCACAAGGATAGAAATTTCATCAAAATCGATTTTCTCTAAATGAATTCCTGGGATTTTCACCCTCAATTTTCATGAAATTATGTTGATGGATTGCATAAAAACACCACAAAATGACCAAAAACACCACAAAAATGACCAAAAATCAATAAAAAAAAATAAATCCCTGAAAATATTTTAGCAGTTAACAAATAAAAATAAAATCCATAGATGCTCACCCACTTCAAAATTCTTTTGAATTTCACTACAGTGTTTCATTACTTCCGCGTTAGTGATAAATCACCACGCAACAAAAACACAATACTTGGAAGGTATTATAGCGTTTTCGTCCCATCTGAGTAAGCATACCTGTCTATAGAATGTATTACTCACCTGCAAACAGATATTTTGTACCGCGTGGGTATTGTACATTTACTGTGTTGAGGCAACCAAAATGGGTAAGTGATTTTCACTCTGTTTGATGATTTCTCTTATTGTTTTCATTTTCGAGTTTATTGTGCTTTTGATTTCATATTGTTTGCCCAATTTGCCTCTTGATTTTTTCAACCGCAGTGAACAGCAGGA
This sequence comes from Unio pictorum, assembly GCA_030141615.1. Classification (NCBI taxonomy): domain Eukaryota; kingdom Metazoa; phylum Mollusca; class Bivalvia; order Unionida; family Unionidae; genus Unio; species Unio pictorum. The sequence continues at coordinate 2,241,948 of JARLTB010000101.1, forward strand.
TAAATTTGTTGATGTCGTTACAGAATACAAGCGAGTCATTTACCGCGCGCTGAATTCGTTTGATAAACCCATACTGTTTGGCAAGGACATATCTATTATTCTGAGCGCTATCATCAAGATCATGAAATTCAGAGAGAATCTGATTACAATCTAATTTATCTGATAATTGTATTCCTTGATTTTTCAAATTTGAAATCTCAATTATAATGCCATTCATATTTTCGAAATTCATTATATGATATATTATATATCTAATATATTTTATATATCTAATACAAAAATTGGGGGTCAATTTTGACCCATTTTCGTACGATATGAACTCCATTCGCTCTAAGGTGTTATTCACATCTTATTGCGCCTAGAGATATATATGCAAGTTATATATGATATGAATTCTATTCGTTCTAAGGTGTTATTCACATCTTATTGCGCCTAGAGATATATATGTAAGTATATATAATATGAACTCCATTTGCTCTAAGGTGTTATTCACATCTTATTGCGCCTAGCGATATATATGCAAGTTATATATGATATAGACATGTTAGTTATATATGATATGAACCCCATTTGGAATTCCTCAGGTGTTATTCACATCTGAGCAGGCTCAGAGGCTACATACATACACACAAGACAACACATCCCCATTTGGAACCTCTTAGGTGTTATTCACATCTGAGAGACCCAGAGGTACCACGAAGCATAGTCTCCAAGAGGGGATCTAACTCGTCAAATAACGGGTTGTTTTAATTATAATATGGAGGAGTTTGAGAGATTATCGAAAATTACGCCTTGGAAAAATGTTAAATTCAATCTCGATAGAGTCTCCACTGATGTACCAAAGAGTCTAATAAGTGATAGAAGCATGATAGGTACAATCCGTTGGTCAACATTTCGAATTGATGGTAGTGTTGATGCTACCATGAACGACGAAAGAGCAGCAGTGATAATCTCGCATCTTGACCAGAAAAAGTATTTTTTAGAGTGAAATTCATTATCCGCTCACAAACGGGAAATTGGATTATACGCGACAAATTTGAACCCATCCTGAAAAATAAGAGAACTGTCACTGTGAGTCAGGATTCCAAACCAGGAATTCTGACTAGGATTGACAAACCGTATTACGAGAGATCCTATCCTGTAACCGCAGTTGTTTATGGGATCGATAAATGATAAACCGAGTATTGAAAAATTAAAACCCATGAAATATTCGTCGTTGAATTGTGTAGCAGTACGAATAATAGAGCATTTTACAAATGCGTTTCATGGAAACAAATTGACGGATCTAAGACGCAAAAAAATTAATGAATGGGGATTAGCAGTGAAGGAGAGCAGAGCAGCAATTCAAAATGTGGCCGCGTTATAGCAGATACTAAAATTCCCAATATCCGTAGAGACAGTAACAGGCGAGATATTATATGAACCAAAATATAAATCGAGAGGATCTCCAATCAAAATTATTGACCATAATGCACACGCTTGGATCACCGCAGTAACAATATTTCGGCAGGATAGAACAATAAAATATTACATGGGAAATTTATTTGATTTTATTTCTCAGTCAAGTAAAAACGATCCTGTGTCAGTGTGGTTATTTCAGAATTTTGAAGACAAAGAGGGTAAATTCAATCAATTTGTAAAACCCAATGGCAAATTATATCGTACTGAAACCATCCACAACGAGATGAAAAAACTAGCTAGTGGTTTTTCAACGGAACACGACGAACAATTACTGACAAACTGTTTTGCAATACCGTCAGTTGCAGCTCATTTCACGTGAAAGAGAAATATATGGAAACCAACAAGAGCAGAATTTCTCTCGGATATCCAAGATAGTTGTGTTGATTATGGCCATGGTGGATTATGGAATACAAAATATGACCCCAAAAGTATTATTTCGGTTGATATGATTGCGTGGTATCCAGGGAGTTTTCTCGGGTATGGAGAATGCTCTGAGTACTTTAAAAGATTTTGGCATCCCAGACGAGATGACCAGTGTTGCGATTAATGGACCACTGCCCGATTTTGATTTAACCGGATTCACTTATGTCATATCATTTGAATTGGCTAAAGGACTTCATCCGTGTTGTTATGTTTGGTTTGGTAGACACATCTCTGAAAAACACTGGATGCCAATAGTGTTATTACAGTATATGATTGATTCTAAAATGCTGATATTGCTGGTTGTCAGTGAAGCAATTATATCGTATTGGAAACAAACTGAAGTCTGGTTACCACAACCTGATAGTCTAGATAGTATAATCAGCAAAAACAAAAAACAATTTCCTAATTTAGACGAAGAATATACCATATTTTGGTGTGTATAACGCGCACCGATGTATAACGCGCACCCCGATTTTCGACCCAAAATAAGTGGAAAAAACGTAGTTCTGCCATATAACGCGCATGTGATATAATGCATTTTAAAATTGTGACTACCGGTATTTCGCTTCGTTTTCATAGTGCAACAACAGTTGGTCATTTTAGATAGTTAATGAAAAAGTGGCAATACTGATATTGTATCTTTCCGATTTTATTGTTGTCCCTTAAAAGGGCCCTTTAAAGGTTCGTCTAGTTGACGCAATCAATTGCATCAAATCCCTCAAATTCCTCTTCGTCGTCATCACTTTCGAAAAGTCGCTGTATGTCCTCGTCATCATTCCTGGTGTTGCTGCATAATAACTTTCATCATCATCTTTGTCCTCGCTCTCTGAGTGGTCTTCATGTTTGGCATTGTCCTCCCACAAGATGTCATCCTCTGTGCCATCCATTTTATTTGAGATGCAGCACTTTTTGAAGGCATTGATGATGATACTTGGATCTAGCTCGGCCCATGCATCCACTATCCACTGGCAGACGTCAGTCAGCTCGGGTTTCCTCATCTTTCCACACGGTGTAAATGTGTGTTGGTCACCAGCATACCACTCATTCCATTTCCTTCTGAGCATCGTTTTCATCGGCTTGTTGATGCTGACATCTAAGGGCTGGAGCATCGATGTCATACCACCAGGAATTATGCCCAGAGTGGTTTGGTAGTCCGTCTTTAGCAGGTCCTTGACATGATCTGACTTGTGGCATCGGAAGGCATCCAGAACTAATAAACTTTTCTTGGTGTAACCGCCTGGCCGTTTTCCCCATACATGTTTTATCCAGTCATTCATTAACGTTTCATCCATCCATCCTTTTTCCTGACACCTGACGATAATCCCCTTTGGCCACACTGCACCCTTTGGAAGTGTCTTCCTTTTGAAAATAACATATGGAGGGAGCTTTCCGCCATCCGCGGTACAGGCAAGCATCACCGTAAAACGATTTTTCTCGTTGCCAGTTGTGGTTATGCTGACGGTGTTGGCCCCTTTCATATGGACAGTGGTGCTGGATGGAAGATCAAACGTCATGGGCGTCTGATCAGCATTTCCTATCTGGCTCAACTCAAACTTAAGTCTCCTGCGCTGTTTAATTATGAATCTCTGGAATTCCAGCAGTTTGTCTTCATGATCTTCTGGCAGCTTCTGGGCTATATGTGTGCGTCGCCGAATTGACAAATCGTTCCGTCATAAAAATGCGTAAGCCCAGCTCACAGACCCCTTAAAGTCGTCTATTTTTTTCTGTTTGGCAATCAATATTGCCTGAAAGCGAATCTCTGTCGTAGATATTGCAATTCCCCGTTTTCTTCTATCCATGACCCATTCAAGGACTCCACTCTCCACTTCCGGATACTTTGCACTTGTCCCTCTCTCTGCCTGTTTTGTTCGTGGCATTTTCTTCAGTCTTTCTTTCATTCTTCTCCACTCCCTAATAGAAGACTCTCCAACATTAAACTCCCTCCCAGCGGCTCTGTTACCATGTGCTTCTGCATAGGCAATGATGATTAGCTTGTCTTTCGAAGTATATGAATTTCTTATACGACCCATGTTCGTTTAGATTCAAGATCGAATACAATATGATATGTGAAAGTTTAGGTCCAGTATTTATACTTATTTGGATTATCATGATACCTCTAAAATATAAACATATGTTCAGGCTAGAATTTACCAAGACAATGCATTGTAATTATGTATTGTAACAAAGAAGTACCGAATCAAATATTGTTATTTAAACTGAGAAATAAAACAAAGAAAGAGTTTAGCACATCAAAGCTTTAGTCAGTACCAAGTACCTTGAAAAGACCACGCCGAGTCAATGAAGCACTGATCACCATTAAAAACACCGAGCTGAATCAATTAAAATACTGCTCACCGCCACAAAGCATTGTAACTATGCTGAGCGCATCAAAGCTTACCTGGCGCCGATTACCGTGAAAAGACCACACCGAGTCAATGAAGCATTGAAGCCATTGATCACTGTATAATTGCAAAGATATCTCAAATACTATGATTTAAGATGAGAAATAAAACTAAGTAACAAGCTTATTTTCCAAAGAGGAAAAAAATGTTTTCCGACTTCATACATTGATTATTTTGTTCCACAACGTATTAGTGTTCCCGTAAGAAAGAACCCTTAGTCGCAAAAAATATGTCCCCAACAGATGCTCTGATGAGAACATTAACACTAGTTGAATTCTACACATATTATATTTCAATTCAACCAATAATAAATGAAGAAAATTTCGATTAGATCAACAGTTATGGAATACGGTACTGAACATTTACGGAGCAAGTACGGTAATCCACACAGTGGTATTTGTTCCGCTCCAATGCGGCACTTTGCACAGCTTTTGAACAAATTGCCAGTCGTTATGTACATGTATTTCCGGCCGTGGCACAGAACACAACTTGACACAGTGATGTGAAATGAAACCAGTTTATTTACATAAGCAATCAAAGAACAAGACTATTTGTAAGCATTATTTATTTCTTTAATACGGCTAGTATTGGTAAACATTTTAGTTACAATGCAATGTACAATGGATTTAATATTTCACAAGTAGTGAGTGCCTTCATCCTCTTCAGATCGACCTGGAAAAAATCTTTTTTTTTTTAGTTCTTGTATACAACGCGCACCCCCGACTTAAGATAAGAAAATTAGGTAAAAAAAGTGCGCGTTATACACAACAAAATACGGTATTGTAAGGTGGTCCAAGGAAATCGTTGAAGTTAGAAATAAACACGCAAAAGATCTCAGTAGAAGAATAATTGGTAAATTCACACAGGGTGCAAAATACAACCACAAACGATATTCTTTGCGGTTGATTATAGATGATGTTGAATACGATTTTATAATTGCAGATGTAACATCTAGGGGTATACATATAAATCCTAAAGAATCTGTTTTGTCAAATGGAACCAAATTCGGTACAATTGTTACTTATAACGACAGAGAAAATCCTCAAATATACTTACTTAAGGTCGTCTATCTGGTTTGTGCTTATATTAATTTACTTTCGATGATAAATAGATTTCCTGACACCGCAGTTAGAGTCACCACTGATTCATTTTATATTGATATAAAACATAAAGAAGCAGTGGCTGAATTCACTAATTCAGACGAGAGTTGGGGATCATGGAGAATTAAAAAAGAAATACTGCGTGATTACTCCAAATCAGCAGATGTTACGATTGAAAACAATTACTTGAAAAATAATTAGATATCAGAACTATCTAATGCACCTTCAATATCCGATCCAATATATAGATATAAAACCAGTTATTTAAACGGCTGTGGTGGGTCAGGGAAGACGACTCGAATTATTTCGAAGGAAATCAAAATGACTGTGCTAACACCCACACACAGACTTGCAAGAGAGATGAAACGGCGAGGAATTAATGCTTGCACTTATCACAGTTTTTTATGGAAAGGTGATGAATGGACTCCTGATCGAATGGGCAAGAAATATATTCCTGAAATCCTCATTTGGGATGAGATATGCACAGTGTCGTTAGATGTATTACAAAGGCTTCTTGATTGGTTATTGCTAGCGAATACAAAAGTAATAATGTGTGGCGATCATGGTCAGCCACCACCATTTGTCGGTTTATCCCCACTTAATTGGCTGAAGAATTTTGTAGATTATTATGAAGAAATTAGTACTGATCATAGATCACTTTATAATGAATTACGCAAGTTCAAGAAATTAATCAGATTACAACCGGATAGAATCCAATGTGAAATAGCGCATGAAATAATTTCAGAAACCCCAATAAATGATTTCTGGGAAGTGTGGAGACCAAACGATTTGATAGTGGCAAATAGAAAGATAGAGACGTACTTCAGATGAAGTTATTAACATGCATAAAGAAAAATTTGCAACACTTCCAGTGCCATTGTTGTATAGAGCCAAGGATACACGAAGACCAAATATCGAAGTTGATATTCCAGGACAAAGTGAGAAGCAGATTCTTGTATTAAATGATACTGTGTTAGTTGATATCGGTGTTGTCAAAGATGCATTGCATGCTGATAAATCCCCATGGAAGCTAGGATACGCAGTGATGATACATTCTTCGCAGGGTTTGACTATATCTGATACAATTGTTTGGATCATAGATAATCGCATCGAGTGGTCAAATTTATTTTATCTCGCAGTATCCAGAGTGCGAAGAATAAATCAACTTCGAAGAGTTGTTTTAGATTATAATGACACCAGCAACAATGATATTGTCAGCGATGACATAATCAGAAAAAAACTCACTGGTTATAAACACCAGGATAAAAAAAATAACAGAAAATTTGACATTGATGCTGAATTTATAATTACACTAAAACAACAACAGAATAATCACTGCGTGAGTTGTAATCGTATAATGCGTTGGTGTTGGTCGGATAAAGACTCCAGCCAATTTACCATAGACAGAAAGAATAGTAGTGTTGGTCATACCAGAGATAATGTGATGCTGACTTGTCTTGAGTGCAACAGACGAAGAGGTGCTAGTTAAGACCACGCAGCGGTAATTGAGTATCCTCGGGTATCACTTGTAATCGTTCACGAGTAAAACCCCGCTGAGGAGCAGTTGAATCCAATCTATAGACTGGCGGTCTACCCGTGGATCGTGTTATGCTAGATATTTTACGTGTAGTGACACTCCAAATAGGATCAGTAGCTCTTTTTTTTGCCACCTTCAAGCTCTCCTGGTTCATATAAATATCTAACAGTGACATTGCCAAGTATTGGTTGTTTTGAAAAATTATTTTGTGGTTTTATGGGTATATACTTTTTTTTAATTGCATTGTTAGGTTTCATATTAATTGTTCGAGTAATCTCATTATTTAGCGCGGTAATCACGCCTGCTAATCTCTTGACCCATTCACGAGATCGTTTATCCTGAATAAATTCCTTCGCGTATTGATATCCAAATAACCGCTCAGCAAGTGTCTGATTAAATCGTTCAACAATTGCCTGATCGCGACGTAATGCAGTATGTCCTCGCCTGATGGTGACATTATGATGCTTCATTGTTGATAACACTGCACCCTGAAATTCCTTGCCAGGATCAACTTGTAATAGATTTGGCCAATGCAGAGGACCCCTACGATAAATCCTTTCAAACGCAGAAGCCACTTCAGTTGATGATTTTGTCTTTAGCGGTTCTGCTTGTTTGTATCGACTCGCAACATCAACTACGGTTAGCGCATACTTGTAAACACCATCATGCGGCAGAAATAATATATCAGCTTGATGAACCTCATTAATGACGCTGACATAAAAATGCAAGAAGTTAATTTGTTTAGGCAGTGGTAGATAAATTTGCCATATCGCCTGTTTAGATAACCAATCCACTGCAGTGGTATTTTTCACCTTTGCAGCACTAGCAAGTTTACCGATTGCTGCTTTACCCCTCCAGTATCCTCTTGGGGAATAATAAATAGATTCCATGTAATTATTAATTACCAGCACCCAACATCAATTTACTTTTCATCGCCGATTTTACTAACCATGAAGCCAACTTTTCTTTGAAGGATTTATCAGTGATAGAATTCAACGCATGAATTAATTTCACATCTGCGATATGTCTGTGTTGCAGATTGATGCTTTTATAGACAACATCATGAGCATGACACGCCTTATCAATAGCGTTTATTGGGTTTTCACCGGTTCGGGGATGGTTTTGATCATTGAGTCGGATATTGAGTCTGGTCTTGGGTCCACAATAACTATACCCTGGAAGGTGTTTTTCTCCCGGATATTTTGCCCATTGTGTTCCTGGTAATTTTACTAACTTGGCTGCAAGATCACCTCCTCATTTTTTTAAAATCTTTGATTTTATCAAGGGAAACAAATCTAAATTTCTGTGTACCACATTGTACACACTTACCAGCAAGTGCTGATCTTTTAATTTTAGTTGTAATCGTCAAGTCATTTGTGCTCGTATGCTTCTTACATTTCACACAATATAGATCCATAATTTATTTATAATAACATGAATGTAATTGATTTTTCGGTGACAAAAACACGAGAGCCTGTTAAACATCATGCAGCGCTACCAAATTCTATTTGTATGATTATAATCAGACCGTCTGGAAGCGGCAAGACGCAGTTGTTACTTAATTTAATAATGAGATGGATGAAATGGGATAAGTTGTATTTAGTAGCACCTAGTGTAGACGATCAGCGATGTTATGAGGTGTTTAAGGATTTTAACGAGAAAGCAGAATCGGAAATTGATGAGGATATTATTGAATTTATAACCAATATCGAGGAAGCACCGAATATTGATGATATTGATGGAAATATTAGCAGTTTAGTTGTATATGATGAGGTCATGTTAGACAATCAAAAGAATCCCGCTAGGATATTTTCCAGAGGTAGGCATAAAAATACTGATGTGATATATGTTACTCAACAATACACACAAATACCAAAAGTGATCAGAGATAACTTCAATATTCTTGCTGTATTTAATGGAGTTGACACATATATGCTAGGAAATATTCACCAGACTTGGTGCAGTGGAGATATGGATTATAATCTCTTTCTTTAGTCACACCCAGTCAATTCCACATGGATTTGTAACGATAAATTTGCACGACCCGAGACCAAGATATCTATTGGACTTGATCAAATATTCGGTTGAAACAATTCGTCTCTGCAGCACAATTGGCGCCGGGTCTGTAGCGTAAAATCCTAAAGGATTTCTCTTTTTTTTTTTTTTTTTTTGTCTGCTTCAAATGGTTTCAGTTTGAAATAGTTTCGGTTGAAATCCTTTAGAATTTTGTTTTAAATAGTTTTGGTTTGCTTGAAATAGTTTTGGTCTGTTCACCCTTTTTGCTGAAATCCTTTTGTACTTTGTTTGAAATAGTTTCGGTTTGCTTGAAATAGTTTTGGTCTGTTCACCCTCTTTGCTGTTATCCATGCATATTAATAAGTAGATCTTGCATATGATTGGCTGAGCTTGTTGCTATGCTCCAATTTCGATAAAGCTTGGTAAATTGGCATACATTTTCGAGATTTTTAAGTTATGATCAATATATATGCATATTAATGATGTTGATTTTGAATCTAATTTGTTGATTTTGTCAACACTTTTCTGACTGCATTGCTGATCCTTGGCAAGCAGACTTACATAAAAAAATATGTTTAAATATATTTTATTATGAACATGAGGTATGAGGTGATAGTGGCTGATGATCAGCTGAGCTTCTGACCAGTTTGAGAGACTATTTGTAACCTGATTTAGTCAAACTTGCTAAACAGGCTAATATAAATGTTGAATGAGACCTCATCATATTTTTTAGGTGATCTTGCATCTGATTGGTTGAGTTTTTTTTGGCCACTTTAGAACTGTACTTTTTAAAAAAGAAAGGATTTTAGACAGATTTGGTAATTAGGCCTGTATCAACATGAGCTTGGTTGAATATGATTACGAGTGAAATTCATGCAGAATAATGAATATCTTTGCACTGGTTGATTGATCTTTTTAACACTCCAGCAACAGTATTTCTGTTCAAATTTTGTATATAGCCATATATTTTAGAATTTTTTTTTTAACTAGGATAATGTAAAAGAAATTATATTGGCATAATATACGGTTTGGGAGATACTTTACACAGGTTGTGTTAATACAATTCTACATAAACTTGCTTGGTTAAATGGTCAGCTGTTATGTTGCGCAAGATAAATGAATATTATCAAGACCTCTTGGGCCTCTTTTTTTTTCTTGTAGAGCTCTTAGTAGGGAATGTTTAGCCAGAGGAATGGGAATTGTGGTAGTTGGATTCCCAGCTACACCAATCAGTGAATCTCGAGCCAGATTCTGCCTTTCAGCAGCTCACACCAAGGAAATGCTGGACAGGGTAGGTACATATTGTGCATATAAAAGTTTCAAAAAGTAAACTATTTTCATATTTCTAACTTGAAAGCTGTTTAATTTTACCATATTGCAAATAGAATTGAAATATCATTTTATGCAAGCAGTATTTTATACATTACCAGAGATTTCAGAGCTGCAAAACAACATGATCTACAGCACAACTTATTACTAAATGTACAAAATTTGTGAATCATCTAAGAAGCCAATTTGCTGAATTTTCTGTATTTGCAAAACTGTTATGATGTTAAAATTATGCTAAATATAGTACATGTTGTCAGTAATATAGAAGTTTTCGGACTTTATTTTTTTTGAAAGGTCAAAGTTTTGGCAGCCAGATATTCAATTCAACAATAGTCTTATGTTTATGGAATAAAATAACTTGGTGACATGACTTAGTCTGCCCATTATTGTATTCCATTGTTGGATATACCCAGTAATCAGTGCATCAGTGTTTATGGTAAAATTTCTGTTAATTGACTTTAAATGCTTGATCTGAAGAGTTATGGTTTATGATCATGTGACTGGCTTTGAGCCTGTCATTATTTTCTTTTTTAAAGGGAATTGCAGAATTATGTATATTTTATCGTATCAATTCTCTGATTCATCATAGGTAAATTGTCAGATATGTAATTCAAGGGTTTCAGGTTATGATACCGACCCAGTTCAGCCCTGATTGGCTGCCTCAGTGTGACCTTAGAAAAGGCACAACTCCCATTTCCCTGGCATGTTATAGCCAATAGTGTTAAAAGTGCTTTTGAAATCAACCAAAACAAAACACTTTAATTCATATAAATGATTGGAATTTAATCGGTAAGTAAATTGCTCATTTTAAATTTTAGGCTCTAAATATCCTTGATGAAGTTGGAGACCTACTACGATTGAAATATTCTAGAATGACACCTCCAAAATTCAGTGAAGATGAAATACAGCTTGTCAAGGTGAGGAAAACTCCATACCTTTCCTGTCTTTCACACACATACATGTTCAGTACCTCCCTATTAGTCAGCGGTTTGCACCATTTTGTATGTTTGCATAGCAGGTTTGGTCATGTGGGTTTATGAGAAAGCTTGTTAAGAGCTTCCTGTGGGTCAATGGTTCTTCTGTTTTTTTCTTCTTCATGGATTCACCTGAACTACACTGGTGTTTATTGCTGCCAGTGATTAAACCTGCTTGTCAGGCCTCTCATACAGACTACATATGGGTGGTGGTACATCTACCAGAAGTTAATGTAAGACACCCGTCCAATTGTGAATGCTGTTTTCATCAGACATATAATCTGTAAATTAAAGTAAATTTAATATGCATTGTATTGTACAAGCCAAAAACTGCAACCTTTTGTTGAAGTTAATTCATAAATTAAAAATATTTCTCTTTAATTGTTAGCTGATTTTTATTATTTTTACCACAGGGCAAAATCATGACTTAAAATTAAATGAGTGTCAAAACCTCAAACTATGCACAATCAACTGACAAACTATATGATGTGAGGTCAATCCAAGAACACCTTGTTCCACATGGGATTCAAACCAATAACCTTGTGTCACGCTAGTAATCAAGAGATATGTGTAAACAAATGACCATAAGATCAAGGCCATGGAAACCACTATGTAATTTAGAAATGTATATATACAATTTAAACTGTAAATTACAATAAAATCATTAGAACCCATTGATAAAATTTGCTTGATTCATATATTATTTTATATCTGTACATGTTTCACATCCACAACAATGCCCTTGTCTGAGTCTAGCATACTGTAGCTGCCATATTTGGCACTGTGTCCAGAGTGTCAACTCTACCATCTCCAGCGGTGAACTTCTGCCAAGGCAAACTCGGCACAAGGTTACTACTTGCTAAATTACCCAAAAAAGGGGACCCCAACTCTGTTTCCACATCATTTGGAACATTTCTGGAAAAAAAAGTTTGATCCATACATTGAATAACCATTCCATAGGAAAGCATACTACAAGTGAAATACATATCTTTTCCTATTGATACTTTCCCTCTTAACATACGTACACCTCAATTCTACATTTTACCCAAAACTCATAAAAATCCTGACCATAATTTACCATTACATTATCCAGGACGACCCATTATATCAGGTTATAATTCATATACTGAAAACCAATCCAAATATATTGATAGTGTTTTACAACCTTTAATGAAATCACTTCCTTCATACATTAAAGATACTACTGATTTCATTAAAAAGTTGAAGTCTATTCCACAGCTATCTGATAACTCAATCCTGGTATCATTAGATGTAACATCACTATATGCTAACATTCTGCATGCAGATGGTATTGAAGCGTGTAAATATTTTATTGGTAACAATTCTAATAATAACACACTATCTAGTGAAGATATTTGCAAAATCATAAAATTTATCTTAGAAAACAATTATTTTCAATTTAATAATATGAATTTCTTACAAATTATGGGTACGGCAGTGGGTAGTCCTATGGCTCCTTCATACGCTTCCCTTTTTATGGTTAATTAGAAAAAGATTTTCTTCTAAACGATGAGTTTAATCCATCTGTTTGGTTCAGATTTTTAGATGATATATTTATGATCTGGAACCATTCAAATGAAGATTTGAAAAAATTTGTTGATCGCCTAAATCATTTTCACCCGACAATTAAGTTTACTTATACTGCATCTAGTACGCAGGTTTCATTTTTAGATGTAAATGTAATAAAAAAAATAGTGATTACTCTATCTCTACAAATATTCATATCAAAGAAACTAATATCCATCAATATGTGGAATATTCTTCATGTCATCCATTGTCATGTAAAAATGGCATACCATATAGCCAGGCCAAAAGATGCAGATGTATTATTTCAGATGATTGTCAATTACAGAATTCTTTTAATAAATTATGAACTTATTTCCAAAATAGAAATTATCCTACATATATAATTGATTCTGCGCTGAACAAAGCCAAAAAACTTACTCAAAATGATGCTTTAAAAATAACAATGTAAAATAGAGAGAGATGTAATTCCTTTCACAATACAGTATAATCCTTCATTGCCTAATATAGGTCCTATAATTAATAAATATTATAGTCTCCTAAATTTATCCAATAAAACTAGTGTTAAATCACTTTACAAAACTAAACCAATTCTCGCTTTTAGAAGACCCAAGAACTTGCAAGATTTTTTAATTAGAGCTAAACAGAGAGAAACAAATAATAATGAAATATGCTTTTCGTCATTGAAATGTAACAGAAGCTGGTGCTCTCAATGTGCAATCATAAGAGAAAATATTTCTTTCAGTAGTGCTAATACAAAAGAGGTATTTTCTCTACGTATAAACACAAACTGCATATCAACTGGTGTGATTTATTTAATAACCTGTAAAAAATGTAGCATGCAATATGTTGGACAAACACTTCAACAAGTTTCTAAAAGAATGAATAGTCATCGCTCTGATATAAGAAGGTATAGAGATCCTATGTTCTCCTCTAATATTTCAACACATTTTAACTCAAATAATCACTCTTTACTTTATTTTTCTTTCATGCCAATAGATATTGTGCATGGTGACATGAACAGACTCATAAAAGAAACTTATTGGATTCATAAGTTAGATACTTTGTATCCTAATGGACTTAATGCCAGTGCATTATATAAAATTGTATAATTTAAATTGATATGTTGTATATCCTTCATAGTAATGTGTATGACTGTTTGTCTCTAGTTTATTTTATTAATTAATTAATCCATGTTTCATTAGAGACTCATGTATCTTATAGATCCTGTCATATAGAATTGTATATAATTGTTATGATGATGCATATCGTTTATGACGTTAGGTGATGACGTAATTGTTATTTTAAAATAAATGACGTCCTCCATTACATTCAAATCATTTAGTGCCTGACGAAGCATTGATTAAAATGCGAAACTAGTTGCACAGAACCATGGTGTTTGTGTTGTTTTTTCTACCACAATATCCTTTAATAACCAATTCATAATTTGCATTTTAAGAAGGTTTGTCTTTAAAGAAGTTTATCATGACATTGCAATAAAGGTCAGAAGGCAGTAGCTGTATCAGCTACCTTGGCATTTGTCTGCATGATTGTGCTAGTGAATTCAGCCAATAGGCACATAATATAAGAATATGGTTATATCACCAGTTTTCCTGTTCATCAATTCTGTTATCCTCATCTGATGACTGAGGGGAAGTTGGTGGTTCATAGTCGATGTCTGACAGGTCATCTTTCACTGGTGATGATAGTGGTTCCTAAAAAAAGCTGGCTGATGCACTCTAATGGAAAATGTGTTTAGCTGTTGGTTTGGTTTCAAAAGCAAAGTAGTTGGAAAGGACCAGCTGGAATGCATCTCATCACTGGTCTATTGTCAGTAAAATTGGGCTGTACTCATAAATAAATGAAAATGGTTTATAAAAAGCAAAACAATTTGACATACATGTATACCGTATTTTCCGGCCTATAAGTCAATTCAGAGTACAAGTCAAATTCACCAATTTTGTAAATTTTCCATCCTTCATCCATATACAAGTTGATTCAGAGCATAAGACGAGGCCAGGTCAAAATATCTTGGCTTTGTATTTTACACTAGTAATGGTATCATAGGATATTCCATATTACCGGCAATCGTTGATTGATTGATTGATTAATTGAATTTTAACGGTGCACCAGCACTTTTAGGCTATTTAGCGCCATACAATAGGTTATATGTTTAAAAATAAGAAAGGTTTAATATCAACCAGCAATATAACAAAACCATAATAGTTAAATATAAAATGGTAAGATGTTGGTAACAGGAAAATATGAAGCTTCCCAATCAATGTGAGATGTAAATGGTGTATGTTGATGATAATATGTTGTAAATAAGAGGCTTTATTTGCATTAGATAAAAATGCTTTTAGGTGATGTCATAGTTTAAAATAAAGATTTACTTCCTTAAGGAAATCTAAAATACTAGTGATTTGTATAGTATCAAAAAGTTCCTTCATGTCACGTACATTATAGTATTTATCATGCGTAGGTTGCAGGTCGGAACACTCTGTCATAAAGTGCTTAACAGTGAACATTGCAAGAAACGCACTCTGGTGGGTCTTCACCTTTTAGTATGTGGGAGTGGGTAATGTATATATGACCGATTCTGATTCTTGCAATGATAACCTCCTCCCTATGGATAGTTCTGTAGGAAGGAGTCCATTCTCCTAGGGTTGGTTTGATGGCATAAAGTTTGTTATTGACTGCATCATCCCATGACACTTGCCACTTCTGAAGTAGCAATCGTGAAATTGCATTACTAATGCTAACATGCATGTGATTTTACTTTTGAACAAATAACTGCTATATTCTACACAGCTGAATAAACAGTCCATGCTTGTTTTATTATAATTGAAAGCACATCCGTGTTGTAGTTCTGTGATCTGGGGCAAGCAAGAAATGTCTGACCCTTTTGATGTTGTCTGTGTCATAATTTCTTCCATATGTGACTCTTAAATTAGTGAGAAGTCTAAATGTGACACCCAGCACACAAATTTCCAATAAGAAATCAAGGTTATGTGTGCAACTGCAATTTCTCAAGTTATAAACGTCTCTTATGATATGTTTATCTAAAGAACAGTATATTAGAACATAATATTTGCATGGTTTTTACTCAATTTTAGTGTCAAACTTGCATTAGGTGCTTGTGATTCTTTGGCAAACAGCATAAGCAGAATTAAAACACACTTTCAAGACATGTTAAAGAGATGTGAATGAAAACAAATGTTTTGAGTACTCCATAACTTTTCCTGTATGTTTTAATTAAACTAATTTCTAGATATCTCACAAATTAGTATGTAAAGATCAGAGACTTTGTTGTGGCATTTATTTCATCTGAAAGTACAATTAATCACTGTACATGTATATCTGATGGGAAAGTTTAATGTTATGACTTCTTACATTTGTTTCTGTTTAGGGGTTTCTTGTGAAGATCTGCTTTGATAAGCCAGCATGGCCATAGCAACCTAGTCTACAGTAGTAGTGGTTGGCAAATTATTGCTTCTGTCTTTTAACATTTGTCTTACATCTAGGAAGTTTGTGTGATCCATTGATTCAAAGGGTATCCATGCACATCTTGCAATACAAGATTTTCTTTTTCATTTTATTTTCAGTGATGTGGAATACTTTGCATAAGATGGGATCAACATCAGTATGCTCGACTTTCTCATGAGCAAAAGAAGAAAAGAAGAAGAAAAAACAGATTCAGGAGCAGACAACTCTTCTGGTCATTTTTCCATTTCAAAGTCTCACTTTAGCAGGGTATTAAATCTCATGTCAGCACAATTTTGTTTTATTAGCATAAGAATATTATGAACAGTTTGCAAATCATTGAAGTCTGTGATATCATTATATGTCTTGTGCATTTTTAAGCATCAAGTTAAAGAACAATATGTCAAATCACATGTTCATGTCCACGTTTAGTAAATTTTATGTACAGTTGGTGTGTTCCTTTGTAATGGTGCCATATAAAAGCCTCATATAGGAAACATCTCTGCATGTCAATTGTGGTAAGATAAAACATGTTAAATTTTTTAAAGAAAAGTAGGCTGCAACTACAATGTATTGCCTGTCAAGACACAATGGAAATGCTTGAACATTACATCTTAAGTAAGCAAATTTATGTGCTTTTTAAAAATGTTTTTCTACTCCATAGATGACTCCATAGATCATTAACATATATATTCAGATGTTTTTGTAACAGATTACCTATTAAAGATGACCCTGCAGGAAACTTTCAGTTTTAGCCAAAGTACTTAATCTATTCAGATCTGCTCTCTCATTTTACCAGATTTTGTGAAATATTCATTTTTCAAAATCAGATTTATACCATGTTTTTGTCTCTTAATTCTTCTTATCTTAATATTTATCTACTTAAGTAGAACAATTTACTGCAGCCATTATTGAAAACTACTTATGCATCTAGCTTATGGAATATAATTTGGAAAGATTTTTTGCAACCTATCTAAATTGAAACTTTTTACATAAATTTAAAAAAATAAATTAAAGTACTTATCTTTTATTTTTTCCTTGTTTTGGTTGATGCTACTTTACTTCTTTGTGACAGCTGTCTTCTGTAGCAAGATTCCGTACAAGATGACATAGAAAAACAAAATTTCAGCGGATTTCAAGTTTCCATTTTATGTAATTAGCTTTTCCATGTTTAGGTAATGTCACATTATTGTCAAGTCAGTTTTTAATGGATAAAAAGAGACATAATCTCTATGTAGCTACAGATATTACTCTCTAGCCACCTGCAACCATTTACCAAGCAGAACCAGTTGCTGAATATATTGAATAAAGTCAGTGATGGTGCTGCCGTCATACCAGAATTGCTTTCATTTTTGCATGATCTGGAGTGAATTAACAGAATATTTAATAGTATCATCCAAATAAATGGAAAAAATTTAAAGAATATTTATTAGTATCAGCCAAAAAATGGATTTGTTTTTAAATAATATTTAATGATATCAGCCAAAAGAAGGGAAAACAATTAAAAGAGATTTGTTAGCATCAGCCAAATAAAGGGGAAAAAATTAAAAGAATATATAATGACATTAATGTAAAACATCAAGTTAAAATGTTCTGAACATTTTAAGCATACAGCTACTTTTGAAAACAGAGAGTCACATGATCATAATCAAAGTTATTTATGATGAACACCAACAATGTACAGCAATAAATACTGGGTGGAGTTAATTTACTAAAACACTGACTAACCTGGCTCAAATGTATTTGTTCTCTGTTCGTAGATTTAATAAGTTTGTTTTCATTCATATTTGTACCTGTTAGCAATATTGTTGATATGAATGTGTACCAAAAAAAAAATTTTCCTCTACAGTATTCATATATAGTGGTCTACCTCTTAAAAAGTCACCCCTTTTGAAGCAGGAAAGTGGCTTTAAAAGAGGAGTGGTCTTTTAATAAGGAGATTACATTGATTTAAGTGTGCATATTTACTTATAAAGTTTGACAGGCATAACAAATTTTTAGATATTTATTATTTTCACTGAAAAATCACTTGATGTTATCAGGTTACAGATTTAATGTGATACAACTCAAATTGATATTATTTAAAATAACTGAATAATTATCAGCTGACCACATTATTAGTAAAATTTGGGAACAAACTTCTAGCTGTAACTATCCCAGTCCATTGATTTTATTCTCTGATTGACTGCAGTTACATGTATGAAGACAATGTTTAATTTCAATCTTACTGACCTCAAATTTCTCTGTTAATCAAAGGACTCATTTAGTGCTTTTACTTTCTTAACTAAGATTATCTGATGACATTTTGTGCTTTTACTTTCTGAACTAAGATTTTCTGATGATATTTTGTGCTTTTTCTTTCTGAACTAAGGTTATCTGATGACATTTTGTGCTTTTACTTTCTGAACTAAGATTATCTGATGACATTTTGTGCTTTTTCTTTCTGAACTAAGATTATCTGATGACATTTTGTGCTTTTACTTTCTGAACTAAGATCAATCTGATGACATTTGTGCTTTTTGCAACACTTATTCCTTCATTGAAAAAAACTAGCTACTACATGAGATTATTAGTATTTACAAAGGAAATGAGCTTGTCACATGATCAACTTTAAAAAAAATATCCATTCAGGTATTTTCATAATCTGTTAGAGAGAAGTCAAACAAATAATGTACCTTTGTACTATCTGGTGAATGGATGTCATGCTGACTTGAACAATATTCTGCTTCTCAGCAGTGATTAGCTTTTATCATTTTGATAATTACCAGTGGTATTGATAGCTGTCATTGACAAACCTAGCATCTGTGGAACACAAAGCAGTAAGGATAATCAGATTGCTTCACTGTTTTATGGATTAAAGTTACTTTACAGGCATATTTATTCAACTGTTAATGTAACAACTGATAGCAAAATTTCTATATGTAAACAACCATTATGTGGCTGCCTGTGAGAGGTTAATTTTACAATCTCTGCACTAATATGCTGGCTACTGGCCATGTTAAAGTGTGACCACTAGCTGTGTTAGAGGGATGGTCATCCTTAAGGGGTACTTTTGAAGACAGACTTGCCAGTGCTATGGGATTCTGGCCATATAATATGAGTAGCTGCTGGGAAGCCATGCAGTTAACGAGGAGTACCACCATACAATGATTTTTTTTTATTTTGTTCTAAAGATAAGAAAAATACATTTTAGCTCTTTTTCAGTAACAGGTTCTGCAGGCAGTTGCAAACAATTCTGTACCATGATCTCACCCTGCCTTGCATTAACAAAATATTGAAGGCTGATTAATTAATTTTTCCAAAGACAAATATACTCAGCAAGTATAAGTGATTTTTATACTTATTCTTTAATTAGTACATATGTACATGTACTGAATTCTGTTAATGATAGCAATGAACAAGACACATAAGTCTGTAGGGTATTTTGTGAACCCTTTCAGCTGTTTAATTAAATAATTTAGTTATCTTTGTGTTAAATAGGTTTGTAATTTTGATTTTTGCCTAATTTAATAACCTTTGTAATTTTAGCTAGTTTTGTATTTACTTTTTATCTACATTAACTGTGTTTTCTTATAGTTAGAAATCCACATTGTGTATTATAGTAAAATTTATAATTCCACAGATTTTATTACTGAAGTCATCAAACTGTACATGTTAAGGAAAGTTTTAAAAGGAACAGACATAGGCAAGATTTAAGACAGAATGGTACGGCTTGAACAGATGCATCTTTTTCACACATTTGGTTAATCTTTTGTGTGCAATCTTTTTGGTAATTAACCTGAATTTCAGAATTGCATTTCCTTGAGTAGACCCATTACAGAGATACAAAGCATGAATCTGGTTCAATTTTTGATGTGCCGATTGAATGTCCAGATCAAAACGACTACTTGCTTTAATGTGTCGCTTGAAATCTTGTGATATTTATTTGGTCTTGAGCTGACATATGCTTTTTTATGATCTCTGTCTAACATTGAATATAAGTCCTTGTCTTGATGGAAGATTGAAAATGAGTTCATATGTTGTCAAAATACAGGTAAACCACCAATTTTCTGGCAACAAATGGTCTGGCACCAAGAAGGGCACTTGAAATTCCTGACACCGCCAAAATAGTTTACTGGGCACGCACTCACTTGTATTGTTTGCACTGCAGTTGATGGTGGTGGTACATGTATTTGTGTGATTCTAAGCTTATTTTACTTACAATTAACTCTAGCTATGGCTTTAAGAAAGATGCAAGTGTCAGTGAAGGTGTCAAGCATAAGCACATCAATATCGATACAAGATACAGTAGAACAGTTGAACAGTTCAAAAACCTGGACCATGGTATCTTCGTGCTAAAGCTGTGTAACACATATAGTATTGGTTGATCAACTGTTTGTGTGATATCATTAGCAGAGTTACAAAATATTTAAATTCCATTCAGACAGTGATTGCAAGAAGCAAATGAACATTAAACAGACTAAGGTTCAAGAAGCGTCATAGAATTTCCATGCATAAAGTGTGTGGAGAAAAATGGTTTGCAGACCATGAAGGAGCTGAAGAGTATATGGACAAATTTCAGTAGCTTGTAGTTGATGAGCACCTCAGTCCTGAGCAGGTGTATAAGGCAATGAAACTGCATTATATTGACAAGACATTACCTTAATTGATCTGGCAAAACTTAATCTGACAAGGCTTTGAAACCAAGGTTGCTGCAAAATTGGTTGTTTACCTGTAATAGACTTTGCTTTAGATAGTAAATTTGATGTGTTTTAGCATCATTAGTTTTCTCCAAATGTTGTACATGTAGCAGAATGGAATTCAAACTCATGGCTAGATAAGAAAAATACTTTTTTTTCTTTCTCATAGCTGTGTATTACATGATAAAAGTTTTCCCATGTGAGAAAATTGTGTGAAATGTCTATCTCATATTTGTGCAGTTAACAACACATTATTCTTATGATGTCATTAACACCAGCAGTGTTTCTTGCATGTTTAGTATTGAAAAGATATCTATTGCCAGATGTAAACAGTAATTCTTGTTTACAACAAAAATTTGCAAATTATTTTTGTACACTAAACATTTTGTGCTGTTTGTATTGATTTTTTTATTTTGATGTAGAAAATGCTTTGAATTTCAAAATCTATATCCATTCCGATGATAAATCATCATTTTCCAACACTGTTTCCTAGTGAGAAAGGACAGAAAAATTATCCATCATATATGTTGTTGTAGTATTATGAAATTACATTCAGGATTAGAACTAGTGAGCAGGAATTTGTCAAAGTCTTATCCTGCCAAAAACGTCTGACTCTGGTGGAATTTCCTTATCTCACAATAGTATATATGATAGAAACACATTAACATTTTCATCCTCATCTGCATTTGATTCTTTGCTCCGAATTTGTACATAGTGTGGCCATGCTGCCTTTTATATTCCAAACTACAGAGTGCATACTGTCTTTGGACACTGTTTATGAACCTCAAACATTTTTTCCCAAAATAATTTGTGATTTTCAGACATTATCTTAAAAGAAATTTATTTATGCAATTACATTTTCAAACACAGTTGTTGTTTTGCAGTGATAAGACAAAATATTTGGACAAATACCAATGTAGAGGCACCATAGCAGCCATCTCAAAAATCTTTTTAAAAAAAACTACTTGAATACAGTGTCATATGACTTGGGTTTTTCACCCGACTCCTTTGTTATCCATTTGGTCTTAAACGATTGCAGCAAGGATCTTGAAAATTTTGATATTGCTACACCTGAAAGAAAGACATATCTGAAAATTGAGTGTTATGTACTCCTCTCCAAATGGGTTGCTGTATTACCAATGTGTTTTCTTCTTAGTATACTCTGATTTTAAATGAAAATGGTACCAGTCATACATCCAATATGGCTGCCATGACAATTGTCTTTAAAATCATCTTGTTGTCACTACTCCTGCTGAATCAATGATCATTATAACCAGGTTTTCACCAAAAAAACTCAAATATTGTCCAGATTTAACTAAAGGAAAATAGTGCCAAGCTGACGTCCAACAGCATATCCATAACAGCAAATTTGAAAATCTTGTTTATTGCTGAAAAATATTACTTATGGTTTCAGCATTCAACATTTAAAAGGAAGAAATTGTCTTATCATGAATTCCTGTAAATTCTTTGGTCCCAGTAGAGTGTTGGTTGGTTGTCACACAATTTCTTATAGATAGTACAGAAATATAAATTTTACAAATTTCAGATACACAAGTTGTGTGATGAACAATGGAATGCTGTAATTGTGTGTCCAGGTCTAGCATGCAGTTTGAGTTAATTTGCTAATTGGGTTTACTTTTAACTATTTATTTTATTTATGTATTTGAGAATTTTTGTATGATTTCATTAGCAATGATTGTAGGATATAGTTTAGAAAGCATCATTTCAATAGAATTTATGTTAATGTTATCATCACACTAGATTATTTAACTGTGATCTTAATTTTTAACACACCTATTTAATGATGATTTAATTGAAATTCTTAGCATTCTTTTCTTGCAGATTAATTAATTTCAGTTATATTGTGTAAATATTTTGATAATCATTTTTAAGTGACTTTGTATTACTAGCAGTTCATTACTTATGATTTAATTTATTTTGTTTGATGCCTTTTGTATTGTGCACTAAACATGATGAATTGTGTCATCCCATGCAGATTCATGTAAAATTTAAAAATATGTCCTTTTTTAAAATACAGGACAAGAATTTTTAGGGGCTAAAACAAAACTAAAATTATGAAAATAATCAGAAATTCCAGAAACAATTTAGCATGATCATTTCTGTTTGTTAAAATATTTAAAGATACAATCTGTGTAAATAAAGACACATTGCACAAATCTTGATTAATTGTTGTATTTTTCTTTCAAAATCATTATATTTGACCCACCTAGCTTGTGTATTGTCACGACACTTAAGAAACCCAAGTGACCTATTTATTTTACTTGACCCAAGAGTGTAGTAATCTTTGCATCATGTTCATCCAACCATAAATAACATGGAGTGGTGCCCCAAGTAACCAATTAGTCTAAAGCTCTCCCCATTACAGATCACTGCCCTCTCACCTCTGTTTGTGTGGGTTCAAGTCATTGAATCAGCTATGTGGGTACATGAGAAAGCTGTCAGTAGGCTCCTGTGAAATATAGCTCTTATTAAGAAGTATTCATTTCACTTTACTGCCTTGCTATCTTTGTTCACAGCTACGAAAGAGTGTGTAAATTTTAAAAAGTTTGTTACATACGCAATAACATTTATAAGTTTTAAGTTCTCATAGAAACACTTGCGGACGTAGCTGTTAAGTAGATTGAGGTATTTTATGTTTAATTACAAGAGGACTCGTTGCAATTATGATGATTATACTTAAAAGGAACAGAAACAGAGAACTAGAACACAAATTTCAATTGATCAAATATTAATTAATTTGTTTTTATTTATTTAATTACTGCCTCCACTCCGCGAAAAGACATTTTCTTTGTTTGAAATTTCATTACAACTTGTCATTGCACCCATTACAGGAGACATCCCTCTGTGATTTCACTTGTCTGAGTCCAAAAACTCGAGCTCACAAGTACCAATTTCCGATCCAAAAATGTCCAGAGAAGACTGCCTTCTATGGATCAATCCAAAAAACGTTCCAGTTCTTCTGTAGTTCTGTCTGCTTCTAGCTCAAGTCAGTGGCACCCTAAAGATTTGTTCATCCATCAGTCCTTTTAAGCAAGAGAAACAAGCAATCTTTCAAATAACTCCTACAGTCTAGTCAAGTTGAAGGCATAGTTCTGAAAGTCAGTCTAAGACTCAAATGTCAACATATATTTCTTGTCACACAGATGACTTGTATACAGTTTCTTCCTAGGTTTCTAGTGAAGTCTCCGCTGTTGACAGAGATGCCATGTCCATGTTAGGTTAGAACCTTGACCTGTGCAATTTGGACCAGAAGTCCTTCCTAGACATTCAAAATATCATAGCAGTACGATCCGTGTTCACTTTGTTTTAATGACAATCTTGCAGCAGTCATAAACAATTCCACTAAGATTTCAACCAACAGTAATGCCTGAGTATCTTGTTTTGTGTGTCATGGTTCATGTGCTTAACGGGTTTGTTCTTCACTTACTCTGGTGCCATAGCTATGGCCTAAATTAAGATTTCAAGAAAAGAAATGAGTTTGTATCCATGTACACTCTCTTGAAAGAACATCACAAAAACTCTTCGCAGATCACAATTGCTTTCTTCCAACTTCCTTTTACATGGTCATATCAAGGAATACATTAAAACTCTTGCATACCAGCAATGCTGAACCCAACCCTCATTTCCTAGGAGAGATCCTGCTTGGATACTCAACATCACACTAAAAGCAGAAACCTCATTTAATCCTTTTTCTTCAGAGAGGACTCTGTTTCGAATGGTTATTAATCACAGCACAAGGAAAGAACAGTACAATTTCTTCTCTCACAGGCAACTTTCCCACAGAAAATAAAACCATTCTCACTCTGCCAGGTGTGGGAAAGACTTGAACACCTTGTGTCATGGAATGGCAAGGATGCTGCCCTGAAAACAATTGGGTCTTACAAATTATCTTGGAGGGACTCCAAACAGATTTTCCAAGAAACCTAACATTTTGCAAAGATGAATGTACACTCTCCTTATTGAAAGGGTAGTAGAGATTGTTCAAATAGCAAAAACTTCAAGTGATTTTACTGGTTCTCAGTGCCAACGACTGGTCACATATCTAAGCTCTCTCAGAAACCATCCATTTGGGTACCATGTTCAGAATGGGAGATTTCATGATAAACCTAGATCGTTTAGATTGATGCCTTCGTATACACATTCCTAGATATTTTTGGAAATTCTCAGGTACATATACAAGGACACCATATACCATTTCATGGTGCTCCCTTTCACTTTAAATATCATCTCCTGGTTCTTCAGAAGAATCATTAAGAGAGCTGTCATACTTGCAAGCCACTTGCATGCTCTTTACAGGAATGGTCCTTTAAAATCATCTTGGTATTGTGCACCATTTGTTTACAGAAATGACTTTCAGAGCAGGAATTCCTTCACTTCTTGGGTCTTAATTTAGTGACAAATCACCTTGTCCTGGGTTGCCAGTTCATGAAACTCCTGCAATTTATCCTTCTATCCCAGTGGTGGGTGGAAATTTGCTCACTAAACCCAATGGTCAGATTGTATAAGGACTCATATCAGATTGTATAAGGACTCATATCAGCAAACGGAAAGATCATACTTGGTGTATGGCATGCATGCAGGATATTAACACAAGAAATCACAATCTTCAGAGACACCAGCATGACAGATTGGGGTGCCATGGAGCAAGCAGGGTGTGTACTCTTTAGAGTTGATCTGCATGTCTCTTGGCACATTTAGGGCATAGTGAATGCTTTTCAGACATGACAGGAGACCCTGAAAAGGCATTCTAGTTATATCTGATAACTCTACTGTTGTCATTAAATTCAATGCAGTGGGGTACCAAGTTCCCAGATGTATGCCTTCTAGTTCACAGACAACAGCATCATCAATAAAATAACGTACGAGACTGTCTCATCACAAAGGCCTGTATCCTAGCAGACTCACAGTTTTGACAGAAGCATCTGTTTCACAACAAATGGTCTGTTCACATGTTATGGATTTATATATAATATTTAATGGAATCCACTCTGTCTTTGCCTCTGTAGAACTTATATCCAACAGCCCGGGTTGTCACTGAATTGGAATGGTCTAGATGTGTACATGCCAATCATTCTCATTCATAAAACCATTAGAATCGGAGTGTTATCTAATCCTGATTGTTTCCTACGCATGGGAAGAATAAAGGTTTAGCAACCTCACATCTTTCCCTGCTTTTCATAGTACCCGAGCATCAGTATCCTCACATATAAAAACATATACATATGTATAGCCTCATTGCACCTCAAACATTCTTCTTATTGTGCCCCAGGCAATAATTTATACTGAATTTCAAAGCCCTGACTCCTCAGTGGGATAACTCTAGTACATGACATTATTTTGTGCTTTTTGGTTTTATGTTTTTGCATTCAGCTCAGATTGTTTGTACCCTGCATACATACATGGAGCAATAAAACTTGGTAAAATTTTGGTTTTATGGGTTTAATCTCTACATGGCTAGAACATCTGGTGGAGGAAGAACCTAGAGAAACCCACTGGAAGACCCAATGACCCAATACAAACTTGTTTAGGAGATGTTTCTTGATGAGTGCTACATCCTCTATACAAAAGTTGGTTATTGTGACCCATATGACCTACTTTTTCACTTGGCTGATTTTGGTTAAACTTCAGGTTTTAAGTTTATTTCTCAATATCTTTTCATACATAAAATTTGATGATTGTACACAATTCTGTTCGTACTACACTCTTAGAACAAGGAAAATTATGTTTTATTGGCTTATATTCAGTTTTTGTATGGAGTTTTTATGACCACAGCTTTTGCAACTTACACACATATTGAAATATTATAGGCAAGGTATCATCCTACCAACTAATTACCATATCATTACCCATCCACAGAACCCAGTCCTTTATCAATTAAACATTACTGAAATTATTGTGCAGATATTCGAGTAAGAAGATTGTTGTTACATGACTGTACAATCCATTAGAAAAACTTAGTACACCACACTTACAGCACAGGCTACTCTAATAAAAAATATTTTGAAAGAGCTAACCTAACCATCAGTGTTACCTCCAAAATTTGGTGAGGAAAGTGAACAGGTTAATGGATAAAGTAGATGTTAATGATTTAGTTCAGATATGAAAATTTTTTTACATTTAAATAACGAACGTAAAATTTTAAAAATAACAAACCTGTTTTATTCTTGTCCTACAACTTACTTTAAGATTTCAATTAGCTGAGAAATGAAATGAACATTTAAAGAGATTAAAAAAAATTTGCTACACAGATAGCTATTTCACATACGAGCCATTAGACACTTTCTACATTCACTACATTAATTTGGAAGTATGGATAGCAGCAGCCAGTTTTTGAAATACCATTTTGGCATTTAACAGATCAAAGCATACCAGAATTAGTGAAATCAACATATACATTTTTCGTATGTACTTTCAGATATAAACACTTGCCCCAAATGTTGAGTACACTGGTTTTAGCTCAACAAAAAAAACTGTAAATCTTCAACAATTTAAAATGCTAGTAATCTGTAATAACTTTAATAATGGTGAATTGTGATACATCAATAGAAAAATAGTCTTTCATGACATTGAACCAGAAAGGCATATATTGTAAATTGTTTTTTTTGAGACTACATTTGCATCAGATGTAAATTAATTAATAATAATTAATAATGTAATAAATTAATGTCATTATAGATATGGAGCTGGAACAGCTAAATACTGAAAAAGAATTGTCAGCTGATCAAAGGAATGATAGTAAAGCCTGGACAAAACACAAGTGATGACAAATTAGGGAGAACTTGTTTCTTCTTTGAATACATTTAATGATTGCATAAAAATTAGGGGAAAAAAGGCTGGCTTGCTCCAAAAGTCAAACTTCCTGAAAATAGATGAAACATTTTCCTCTTCTGTCTATGCACTACATAGACAGTGGAAGAAACTCTTATCAAAACTGGACTACTGTAATTCAATTCTGGCTGGTTCATCTCATTATCTACTCCAGAAACTTCGAAAAGTTCAAAACACAGCTGCTTGGCTCATCCTTAGAGTGGCATGATCAGAGCACACCTCCTCGCTGTTCTGTACCTTACACTGGCTATCCATTCGATCCAGAATTTGTTCTCTGTGGTACATTTCACTGACAGACTCCAGTCCAACATACCTATCTAGCCTCATCGATGTGTATACACTAGCAAGATACTTATGCTTCTCTTCTGACAATCGTATAATCATTGTTCCCACTATGAAAACTATAGTCATATGGGCAACATTCTTTTACATACCAGGGTCCAGCAATGTGGAATTAATTGCCCAGTGAAATTAGACACAAAGACACAGTGATCCCTTTCAAGAGTGCTCTTAAAACTCACCTTTCTCGACTACAAGAACAAACTTAAAGACCTAATCCTA
The DNA here is from genome assembly GCA_030141615.1 of Unio pictorum. Taxonomy (NCBI): domain Eukaryota; kingdom Metazoa; phylum Mollusca; class Bivalvia; order Unionida; family Unionidae; genus Unio; species Unio pictorum. Next base: position 2,270,307 of record JARLTB010000101.1, read on the forward strand.
CCTTAAATATTGTCAGCATTTTTTTGTTTTTTAATTTCATGGTGTTTGTTTTTGTTTTTTGTAGTCATATCATTATAGATGTTGTAAAGCGCTTTGAGCTTCTAAAGATTAGGTGTTATACAAAGTCTTCATTATTATTATCATTACATGCAACATGTAATTAACATACTAAATGACATCTAATTATGTGTAATGGTTGCAGAGCTATGCTGGTTACAAATAGTATGAATAAATGGACATGTGCTGGGATGAATGGATGGATAGAGTGAAGCTGGTAATAAGTAACATCAAAAGTGTGTGTGTGTGTGTGTGATTTGGATTTTTAATATAGCTTTAACAATTGTTCAGTCATATCATTACTATGTCTGCAGTATGGCAGTTTATAATGATGTCAGGCACTGGGGAACCATGCAGCAGACATGTAGCATTGATGTCCCACCCAGTCACATTATTATGACATCAGGCTAACCATTCCTAACATTAAGCTCTTAATGCTGAGCTGAGCACCTGGCGAGGCAGCAGTTAGTACCATTTTTATGTCTTTGGTATCACTCTGCCGGGGTTCGAACCAGCGACCTTCTACATCTGAGATGGATGCTCTAACCACTAGGCCACCAGAGCAGTAACATCTAAAGTGAAAATATGAAGTTAATTATCAAAGGCCACATTTAAAATTAATATTGAATTAAGAAAAATACACAAAAAGCTCATCTTGGGCTATTAGGCAAGATAACACACCAAATTGCAATAGAATATGTTGAATGGTTCCTGGTCTGTACTGGTTACAAGGCTTTGCTATAGTGGCGATGTAGTATTGATGGAAAAAGGGCTTCTCTGAAGACTACATGTTTGACTACACTTTACATCAATGGCAACAAATTACAAGTTAGGATTCCTGAGTGAGCTGGTTACAAGAAATTTAAGTTTACAGACTGAAGGAAAATTGGAGGGACAGGAAATATAGTTACTAATAGGCTCACATCTCTTTGTGGGATGTAAAAGAAACAAAACGTGTATTTAGCACTGAAAGCCATTAAGTTTCACATTTAGTAAAGTTCCTCTCGTACACTATAATGTTGCATTCAAATTTCATTTTGTTGTTAAAACTCATCAACCAAAGTAAACATGTCAAGACAGAATGTGTGTGTGTGTGTGTGTTTGTGTGTGTGTATATTTATACATTGATGTTGTTGTTGTTGTAGGGTTTAATGCCATTTGTCAGCACATGATAGGCTATCTATAGCGGCCAGTATTATTGGTGGAGGAAGAACCTGGGGAAAACCCTTGGAAAGAACCACCGACCCACGAGAAACTACTGGCAAGCTTTCTCACATAACTACATTAGCCGAATCTTAGACTCCAACCCACGAAGACAGAGGTGAGATGGCATTGATCCGCAATGGAAAGTGCGTTTAGACCACTCAAGGCCCCTATACATTGATGTGTATATGTATGTCAGCATAATAATGGCAACATTGTGGCAATTCAATTTTATAAAAATGCAAACATGAAGTACAAAAACATAAAATGTAAACATTAAAGTCTCTAGTTAATATAATGAACAAATATCCTTAAATTACATGTATAAATTTTAACCACATTTCCTCAAACATTTCAAGATTGTCTCGGGTGTTATATCAACACAACATTTCATGAGTTTTTGTCTGTATCACTGGGTGGGAGTTGATAAAATCAATGTGTTTGATGTACTAGATGAAACAATGATAAGGTATTATAAAACACTGAGACAATGTACCAATATGAAACAAAATATGAAAACCAAATGAAAAAGTATCAATCTGAAAACAATATGAAAACCCAATGCAAATGTATCATTCTAAAAACAGAATATGAAAACCCAATGAAAAAGTATCAATTCGAAAACCCAATGCAAATGTATCAATCTAAAAACAGAATATGAAAACCCAATAAAAAAGTATCAATCTGAAAACAATATCAAAACCCAATGCAAATGTACCAATCTGAAACAATATATGAAAACCCAATGAAAAAGTATCAATCTGAAAACAATATGAAAACCCAATGCAAATGGATCAATCTAAAAACAGAATATGAAAACCCAATGAAAACTATTCAAAGTAGTTATTCTTGCAAGCAAATGCTTCTCTCTGATCTTTGAATCAGGAATCATTTGTATATCTTAAAGGTTTTTCCCCCTGGTGATCCAATTTACAAACCATCCTGAACATTCTTAGTTAATGTGTTAAGTGTTGGCTTTCTCAAACATTTAGAAACTGCATAAATCCAAAAAAGTGACACATAAAAACACACAAATTTGTAACAGTGATTTACATCTGTTTGAATTTTCTTCACAGAGACATACCATGAAACCAAATGCCAAATATACTGACAGTTTATTTTTGCAGAAGAACAAGAGTCTGGAAAGTCTGTACTGTTGTAGCTCTTTATTAAAGAAAAAATAACAAAAGAAATTACAAAATTAATGCTTAGAAATGTATGCATGCTCTTTACAAAGTATACTAACCTGCACTATTAATGGAAAAATAACATATGGTTTTTAAGATGCAGAAAAGACAGCAGTTTTCTTACACACAAGTTCCAATAGATTAATCCTATAAAATCGTCAGAACATTAACATAAGATATATCAAGACAGAATACTGAAGCAACAGACTGAACAAAATAACCATTAGGCTTATAAAAAATTTACCGGAGATAATCTGACAAATCATATATTTTTAAATCTGAATGAAAAACAACAAAGTCACTGGGAACAAGTTAGACAACTTCTTTCTGATTTCATTTACCAGGTATACATTTTTCTCCATGTCAATAAAATATTAATTAACCAGCACAAAAGAAACCGTAAGAAAAGCTAAAACAGATAAAAACTTCAAATTAAGTGTCAGGAGGTGATTAAAGTACTTGCTCATCACTGCAAACAGTATTCTTCAAATAATTTGAGAAAAAAAATTAAACATAAATACAAAACAATATATATTCAAACCTTATTACATGTGTGAGATATAGATACTGATATACAAGTTTACATATAATCATCCAGGAAAATTCTCAGTTGTAAACATAAGACTTAAAAACAGAATAAATATGTTTTGGCAAGTTATTAAAATATTTTGATAACCAATAACAGTTTAAATGCGAAAAAAATTCCAAAAACAATTCAAACTGTGTAATGTACATAAACGTGCACCAGTTGTGAAGGGTGTCTACCCAAATATACACAGCCTTCAGATCTACACTGTTTGTTCTTTTACAAGTGGACAGCATAGACTCAGCTAGCTACCAGTACATTATGCAACAACAAAATAAGGTTCAAGTTGTTCTTAGCTAAATTTCTGCTTTGTATATGAGTAACTAACCATTGAACTATAACTTCAAATACAAGAACATTTCAACTCCATGAAAATAATGTGGATGGCTAAAATAAAGTACCTTTAATGCAACTGTATTTTAAAAAAAAAATATTAATCACTTATTAACAATAAGAAACAATTTCACTTTTCCAGGGATTATTAATCCAACATTTCTGAACAACAAATCTACAGCAAATCAGCATGTTTATTGGCTTTTCTTTCTTACTCAGCACTTCACCATGTTGTCTTAATAATTTAAAGTCAACACCAAAGGGCCATATATGTCGCCATATGATGTGCCAGCAGATTCGGGTCTACCTTCACATAAAGTAGATTAGGGACTCTACTGTTTCTTCAGCTAATGATTCAAAGTGAACAGCATTCACACAGATTTTCTATCACATAATGCAAAAGTAAATCATAGGGCTCTGCCATTTATTCTACGAAGATTTACAGTAAACAGTGTAGACCCAGACCTACTATCACACAATATACAAAAAGATCAATGGCTCTGCTGTATGTGAATGATAAAAAGTGAACAATATCGACCCAGTTCTGCCATCACATAATGCCATTTATTTTGCTATTTAACGACTTGAAGTAAACTGTTTTCCCAAATCAGAGGTCACATAATGCACCAACAGATCAAGGTAATTTGTTCTGCTAATTATTTAAAGTGATTAATGTAGATCCAAAACTGCCCTTAGATGATGCTTCAGGGGCTCTGCCAATTTTTAAAATGATTTAAAGTAAACAGTACAGACTCAGATCTGCAGTCACATAATCCACATGCAAATTAGCATCTCTTCCATCTTTCTGTTACTAATAAATGTGAATAATCAAGATCCAGATCTATTGCCACTTAATGGGCTTGTATGATAGGGGCCCTGCCATTTATTGCCACTGATTCAAAGTGAACAGTATACCCCAATTTTATGGCATACCATGACGTGATAGCACATATGGGTCCATGTTATTTAATTCTAGATGCATACCATACATTAAAAAACTACACTTTTGGGACAAGCAAAATAAATATGTCACTCGGGTTTTTACATGTTATCACAATAAACAAGCTTGGTTCATGAGAAATATTGGTTTGGAGAAAATGCAATCATTTATCGATTAATGTTTTCTAAATCTGTTTTTTATTTATATAGATTGCATATAGAATTTTTTTTTTTAAAAAACAATAAATTTTCCATTTTCTATGGTATTTCAATCACAGTCACAATTGTACTTTTCTTCAAACCCAATAAGTTGTAAGCTGTTTCTAAATATACTGCATCTAAATTTATATGTGAATTTAAAGGAGACAACAATAGTTAATTAAGTTTAACACACATAAGAGAAAAGCAACAAAAACAAACCAATTAACTTATAATAATACAAAGGCACTTAAAATCATTACCAATACATTTGCAAAATATATGTAAAATGAATTAATCTGCAAGGAATAAAAATGGTTAGAATTTAATTTAAATGATCATGCAGTAACTTTAATTACATGTAAATAATTTAGTGTGATGGTAATGTTAATAAAAATCATTTTGAAATGACACTTTCTGAAATTTATCTTTCAAATATATCTAATGAAATCTAAACATTTTAAATACAGTATATACTCACTAATAAATTGATCCATTTGAAAACTGCATAGACTGATCTGCCATTGCACAATGCAGTGGCAAATCTGGGTCTATGCAGTTTGTTAGGACTAGTCAGAAGAACAAACATAGACACACATCTGCAGGTGCATTATGCGATGGCAGATCTGGGTGTTTGTTGTGTGCAGTTGTAACCTAAATAGAAGCAAGTATAAGAAACCAATTAGCATAATAACTCAGACTGCCTTATGTATTCTAGACCAGGATGAGTAAAACTATCACATCTGTACCATCAATTTTTCTGAATTATGTGCTAGCCTTATGTAATTCAATCACATTCATGTTTTGTAGTTTGGAAATAAATGCAATGCAATAGCATTACATGTAAATTTATAAGAAAGGATTAGATGCAGATGTTGATGAAAATGTTGTAGAATGATTAACATGTCCAGATATAATTTTTATGTAGGTTGTAGGGAAAATGAAAATGCCAAAACACATCAAGTTAATTCTTAGAACCATAGTCTATTATTTTGACAACTTATCTTCAATCTGAGTAAGTTTTAGACAATAATGTCAGGACAGCATGCATCACTTTGAATAAATGACAATGTAACCACACATGAAACTATCTGAATGAAGGATAATCATGTTTCATTCAACATGTTATGACAAGCTTAAGGAAGTAATGTGACACAAAAGACATATTATTGTTAGAGCAAAGACTGGGCTCATAAAATGCGAGTAAATGAACAAGTACATACAATTAACCAATGAGCATAAGTACAAAACTAGAGCAAGAAGACATAATGGTTTGGACGTCATTAAGCTAGCAGGACTAAACCTGCCTTCATCAGTCCAACTTTATGTTTCTTAAAGCTGATATGTAATTTATGGGTTCATAAAATAAGAATACAGGTAATCTAAAGTAAATGTAACTATGACTTGGATGTCAGTGTGCATTATTTTGGAATAAATGATAATGCAAAAGCACATGAAACTGACTATCTGAATGAAAGATCATCATGTTTCATTCAACATGTTATGACAAACTTAAGAAAGTAATGTGACACAAAAGACATATTATTGTCAAAGCAAAGACTGGGCTCATAAAATGCGAGTAAATGAACAAGTACATACAATTAAACAATAAGCATAAGTACAAAACTAGAGCAAGAAGACATAATGGTTTGGACGTCATTAAGCTAGCAGGATTAAACCTGCCTTCATCAGTCCAACTTTATGTTTCTAAAAGCTGATGACGAGTAATTTATGGGTCCATAAAATCAGAACACAGGTCATCTAAAGTAAATGTAATTACAGCTTGGACGTCATTCAACAAACAGGTCAAAGGTGAACAAGCTTAATATTTCACATCTCTGTTCCTTTTAAAACCCATCTTCACCAGTCCAACATTGTTTCCGGATAATGACAATTAGTGCATGTGCTCATAAAATGACATTAAGGATTAACCAACATACATCTGAGCACAAGTGACAAACAGTAACACTGAGACAATTTGGTCTGGATATCATTCAATTAATAGGTTAAAAGTGAACAAGCCTATGCTTTACATCTCTGATCCCTTTAAAACCTGCTTTCATCGGTCCAACTTTATTACTCCTGAAACTGATGATAAACAATAAGTGAACACATAAAATGACATTAAGGGTCAGCCAAGAGATATACAATTATCAAACCGGTAACCTGTACAAATAAAAAATCTTAATGAGGCAATATGGTCTGGACATCATTAAAACAACAAGTTTAATGTTTTACATCTCTGTTCCAGTTCTTTATCGGTCCAGTTTTATGACTTGAAACTGATGGTAAGCAGTATGTGGGCTCAAAAAATGTCATTAACTGTCAGTCATCAAAAGAGTACAAGTGACAAATTTTAACAAGGAGACAATACACTTTGGACGTCATTGAAGCAGCAGGTCAAAGGTGAACAAATTTAATGTTTTAATATGTCCCTTTTACAAAACCTGCATTCATCGGTCCAGGTATATGAATCCTGAAACTGATAATAAGCAATCAGTAGAATACAAACTCTAGGAAAATCTGTGTGATTATTCCCAAAAATAGATATCTGATAACAGTATGATAGTATATATACTATTTATCTATGGAAAAGCAATGGTAATTTAACAAAATAACTGAACAAAACTATTACAGCTGTTGCATTAATCAAGAATTAGACATTACACATCCATTTCATGTGAAGATGGCTACCATATATACTTGAGCCAGTAAAACTGTAAACAACACAGATCCTATCTGCCATTGTATAATGCACCAGCAGATCGGGGTCCATGTTGTTTGTTCTACTGACTACTTTTAACAAAAAGCACAGACCCAGTTCTCTAAGTGCATCATGCAAAAGCAGATCTCAATCTATGCAGCTTGCAGTTGGACCACAACTTACATGTATATATAGTATATTGCATTCAGCAGATGCATTGTCTCACAAAATATCCCCAAATGATCTTGCAAGCCCCTACAGATTAGACAGTGACTTCTTTGGCTACTTGGAAATATAGTATCTCTGTTACTCATAAAAGAAGATATCTAGGAATATGATACTAGACATATACAGCACATGGATAAACACCTAAGAAGGAAGTTTATAACTTTAACAGCTATCTTGTGTATAAATGACAGAAATTTTGTCTTTCAACATATACTTTAAAGGAATCAATTTATACAAGGCAGCTGCCCTTCTGACACAATGTAGCATGAACCAAAAAACGGAAGAAAAAATGTAAGAACAAAACCAGCAGATATTTTGTGAAAATCAAGCCAAATTTGTAGATTAGAATTTAAAAAAAAAAAAAACAAATTCTTACGATAAATTTCAGCTTTGTTGCATGAAACTTTGTTTTAATTGGATTAGAGACATTAAATTAGTAAATTCTATGTAAGGACAGATGCTTACATACGGTAAAATGTTTTAAAAAAGACTACTGCAAAGAATTATTCACAAAACATGTTTAAAAAAAGCCTTTGAAACATTAACTCAGGAATAATGGGAAAAATAGCACACTTTGACTTGCTCAAGATATTCTTTACAAACAATTAAGCGTTACTAAAAATTTCTGCTGGTACCTGTTAAAGATAGAGCTGAGCATACAGGATTGATACCTATATTTATGAAGGAACAACCTATTAAAGAAAAATAAACTGCTTTAATTTATTTATGTGTCAAGAAAACCTACTGATTTCCTCCGAAAAGAAAAAAAACCTGCTTTAATTAATTTCTGTGCCAAGACAGTCTATTGATTTCCTCCCAAGTTTATACATTGTTCATCTTGCCACTATCAATATGCTGAGATGGTACAGAAATGGGTTGTGATGTAACTTCCTTACAAGGATTGTAAATTTTAACTGCACATAAACAAGGCTGTGGAGATGAATATGTGATAGAAAGAAATGTTCTTTAAAGTGCGGTTTATAAATGCACCTAAAAAAAATTAAGATATCACAGACCTTGTTGGTAACTAAACTCTTCCTAAGATTCTTACGCAACTCATATGGGATATAATGAGAAAAGCTGCAATACACATGAAATGGTGAGATTTTTCACATGGTACAAAAATTAATAAAGTTGTCTGCTCCTGAGTCTGTTTTGGTTTGATCTTTAGAAGGTAGAACAAGTTGATGTCGGTCCCGTCTTACTGCTTTCAATGCAAAGAACTTCTCATTACTGAAAGTGAAAGGACAAAAAAAAATTGTAAACTACATGATGTGCATTGATGCTTTTTGATTGGCAATTACCAGGGATAGAAGTTGTATCATAATGAATTTTATAAAAGAGAAATGACAGCACACGATTTGCCCATCTTGTGACAGTGTCTCTACTAATAATCTTTACCTATAGCTTGACTTTGCTTGATAAGGTGAGGACAGGAGTTAAGTTTTATCCAAATATGGGTGGGGTGGGGTGGTAAAAAGTGACAGCCTAGATAAGGAAACAGACCACTGAGTTGCATTAATTCCTTTTGTGATCTTGACCTTGAGGCAGGAGATATGACTAAATTCATGTGGAATATGCTACACACTGTGCAGTCATGATATATAAGTTGCTCAAGTTTCATTAAAATACCTGAAATTCATAAAGGTCAAGGTATTGTCTCAAAATGTACTTGAGATAATTCAACATATGTATATAACTATTTAACTGCCATTGAGTTCAAGCTGTTAGTGAAATTAATGTAAAATTTTGGAAACCAAGACATGACCATATTATAAACAAATTTGTGGTATAACAAAGCATGTTATAGCAGGGTTTCACTATATATACTTATGAACGTTTCATTAAAATATCTATAATGATTCAGAAGATGTACTCCAGAAAAGTACAAAGACACAGAATTACATTTTATTTTGATATGGCTGCCCATGAGGTAGCAAATGGCTTTGGCATGTGATGAAATACCATAAAATAACCCAGTAATGATAAAACAGAATGCTAATGAAAACAAATGTGTGGAAAAAATGAGAGAGAAATAGAATCTAAATCCAATCTCTAATCTATCCATCAGATCAGCACCAAATTATTTTAAGACTAACTAACATCCTATGAATTATTTCAGAAAATGCCAAATGTTCATAAAACCGTCCACTGAGGAAGAGTGTTAACAATAGTTTCAAGATTGCCTCTGTAGCAGACTTGCTAACCTTAAAAAAAACCATCTATGTAACACAGCTGATTGATTGAAGGTACACCAGTTTCAATACTGTATAACAAACTATTATGTAATGCAACTGTCAAGTTGAAAAATATAGCATTTAAAATGTTCAGAAGTATGATTTGAGACTGATTTAGCAAAGGTAAAATGTTATTGTAGAATACACGTAGACCATAATTACCTTTAGTGTAGCTTAACAAACAGCACTTCCAAAAACTATATAGCTGGTCATAATCCATTGCTTAAAAAATATTATGTTGTGATGGCAATCATCTTGCCATGCAAAATACTTTAATCCAATAAACATAATTATTGCCTTTCCTGCTTTTTCCCCCAAGAATTAGACTATTATTTTACTTATGTACTATTAAATCTTGTAATGATGATAATTGTCCTTCAACATGTATTGCTTGCTGAATTTTTTTTATATAAAATTCTACTACAGTTTGATCATGCAGACATTTAGCATGAAAATATAAGTGCAGTGTAAAGCATCAGTGATGCTGCTGTAAAGTTAAAGTTAAAGATTCAAATGAATCTAATACGAAACATGGATATGAATCCAACACATACAAGCTTGTATCTAGACTTGATCACAATAATCATATTTCTATAAATATAGCTAGAGTAAGTAAGAAAGTATTTTAAGGATAATTTCTGTAAGTCTGAAAGACTTGCAGCCTGATCATAAGGTTTGGCAGCTGTGTGGGCCGTAATGTATGTGTAAGATGCATCATTTTCATTGTGAACAAACCATTCTCTGAGATGTATGTGTGTGCAGTTTCAAGGTAAACCCCCATTTAGTTTGGGAGAAGAAGTGATAACAAACTTATGCCAACAGACAAATCATTCTACGAGATGTATGTGTGTGCAATTTATAGGTAATCCTCCATTTAGTTTGGGAGAAGTGATAACAAACTTATGCCAACAGACAGATAGACAACAGACAAGGATTGATTGACAACAGACCATTTGATAAGTTCTTTTGGTCTATGACAAGTAGAGCTAATTATGTGTGAATTAAGGACATATGTGTGTGTGTGTGTGTGTGTGTGTGTGTGTGTGTGTGTGTGTGTGTGTGCACTCATGCCTGTGTAAAATTTAAAAAGTTACTGTAACTTTCCTCACCTTGACAAGTTCTACTTCATCTTCACTAAAGATTGGAACTAACTTTCTTGAATATTTTAATCGCAGTAGGTCTCCAACTTCATCAAGGACTTCAATGGCCTGAAATTTCAACAATAACAGATACAATACTAATTACACTCTTCATTTTATCATTTATGAGGAAAAGTGTTGGTAGATTTAGAAAATATTGTTGAAATAATCATGCCAAATGGCAATTTACTGAAACGATATATACATTTTACTAATACGTGTCACCTCAGATTGAGATTTAAAAACAAGTGAAATGGTATAGGTATTTGTTCACAGATACTTCCCGTTTACCCCATCCTATACCCATGATGGACTTATTTATATCAATAACCAATAAGGCACAACTCTTCATAAAGTGGCAACTACACTGACTGGTCAATAAGCACATCTTTTGATAATAACCATAATATATACTAAGTTTCACTGCAATATCATCATCAGTCTCTTGACCTAGTGTGGTCATTGAGGCAATGTGCTGCTGAACATCTGATAGGTTCCCTCCACTTGTCACGATCATGTGCCAATGCCTGTGTCTCTGCAAAACTTCTCTTGGTCCATTCTGTGATGTTGTTACTCCACTTTTTTCTGTCTACCTCTCCTTCTACCACCTTGGACACTACCCTGCAGTACTGTTGTGGATAGACTGTTGGCTCTAGTGACAGGGCCATACTATTTCAGCTTTCTCTTTTTGACAGTGGTGAGGAGGTCTTCATAATGGCCTACTTTATGCCTGATGGTACTGTGCACTTCTTCATTTGTGATGTGGTCCATGTAAGAGATGCCAAGGATGGTTCTGAAGCATCTCATTTCAAGTGCCTGGATTCTTCGTTGTAATTCTGCTGTCAGGGTCCAGGCCTCAGATGAATACAGAAAAATTAAGATGACTAGTGCTCTCAATAGTCTGATTTTAGTTTTCAGACATATATTCTTGTCTCTCCAGATTGGTCTTAGCTTTGACATTGCTGCCATTGGTTGTGCTGTACGTAACAAAATTTCTGCTCTTGATCCCTCTTCCGTGATTATGAAACCAAGATATATGAATGTTCTGTGTGAAAACACTGTTTCCAGTTCCTGTCCTCTGACTTTAATTTTGGTTGAGATTTGTTTGCCACTATTTTTCATCAGCTTTGTCTTTTCAGTGCTTAACTCCATGTCAAATCTGAAAGATATTTCATCCAGATTCTTCACTAAGGTGGCAGGCTCATCTTCACTGCCTGCCAGCCCATCAATTTCGTCTGTAAAGCGGAGGTTGGTGATGTTACGCCTTCCAATGCTGACTGTCCCACAGTGGTTTTCCAGGGCTTCACTCATGATGCACTCCAAGTAAATGTTGAAAAGCGTGGGTGAAAAGATACAGCCCTGACGTACTCCAACTGTTGTCCTGAACCAGTCCCCCACAGAACCTTGAGCAATTACTGCACTGGTAGCCTTGGCGTACAGCTGCTTGATGGTGTTGGTCAACTTTTGACCCATGTTGTACTTCTTCATTGTGACCCACAATGTCTCATACCACACTCTGTCAAAAGCCTTCATGAATTCTATGAACACATGATAGATGTCTTGTTGATGTTGTGAGTACATTTCACACAGAACCCTATGATTTAATATTTGTTCTGTTGTGCTTAATTGCTCACAGCAATATACAAACGGCAAAAACAGCTGCATTCACAAAATTGTACCATACACCACACACATTTGTAAGTAAAAATGAGCATTAACTCGTACAAGAAAAGACCCTCAAAGCATCTGAAATTCTAAATATTTGTCTGAAAGGAATTTCCAAAATTCATGATGAAACTCTTATCTTCAATTTAACTGCCGGGTGTTGAAACCATCTCTGATGATCTTGAGTGATAATATTTTCAAAATACAGTGACAGCATTTTCAAAATTTACAAATAAGATACCATTAAAAGACTTTTGGTGTATGTATGTATGTGTGTGTGTGTGTGTGTGTGTGTGTGTGTGTGTGTGTGTGTGTGTGTGTGTATGTATGTATGTATAGAGAGAGAGAGAGAGAGAGAGAGAGAGAGAGAGAGAGAGAGAGAGAGTATGTGTGAAGTTTCATGGCAATCATAAAGGTAGTTCAGAAGGTTTAACAGTTACAAATTTGTCCTAACATGAGACAGATGTTGCACAGAGCTGCCAACCCTCCAGGCTCGCAATTAATGAAAATGGTGATAACAATTCATGAATTTTGACATTAATTCATGAAGTGATCCTAGAGGCCGCGAATATTTGTCGGAAAAAAATGAATGCATGGCAAATGTCTGGCATATTCCAAACTAAACTTCACTTTTTGTGCAATATATTTCTTTTTACTATTCTGAGTTTCCTCTGACCCTTGCCACACCGTTTTATTTTTATTTGAACATTTATGTTTGGGTACAGGGTCAGAGTCCATTCCCTATCAAAAAGTTGGAATTCGCCAACACCATTTGGTGATGGCATGGGGGGGGGGGGGGTAACCTCTTACTAACTGGCCCAACAAACTTGAACAATCTTTCATCGAGATAAACCTGCTTGAAATCGATAGGAACATTATTTATTTTCTCAAAAATTGTGAGCATAGCATACATCTTGTCTTTAATCCGCTGACAAGAGAGATGAAAATATGTTTTTGCTCAAATTTGACCTAGATCTGGTTATTTTTGTCTGAGTCACATGACTACAAATCTCGCAATCTATATGTCAATGAGGCCATATAGTCATGTGATATGGACAATAAACAAATTTCCAAAGTTAAAATGGGGTAACAAGGGTCAGAGGAAACTTAGACTATGTTTTTTTCTTGGTGGTGAACACATTTTGAAGACAAGTTGTTGAATGATAATTCAAATCAGTGTTGCCGGCGCATGCGAGGAACAAAATTCCGGTTAAGCCCCAGTTTCTCTTAAAAGCATTTGTAAAACTATTCTTATATTTAAAGATTAAAATACATTAAAATGCTTGCTACCAGGCCAACAGTATCTCACAGCTATAGTTCACTAATACCGTGACCAGTTGCACCTCCCAATATAATGACTAGCAATTTACGGAAAATTGGCCGTTTTATTAAATATTTTTAAAAATGGAAAATTTGAATTCGTCAATTTTTTGCATGCGGTGTGAATTCATGAATCGCTGAAAAAGTTGTGAAATTCATGCCAAAATCGTGAGGGTTGGCAGCTCTGGTTGCATGATAGATAGTTGGACACCAGGTCATCCTGTAAGCTCATTTGGTCTATAAAAACAAAAAATAGCAAACAACTATAATTATTTACTCATGTATTATGGCATACATTTATTTTATAACATGATATTGTCAGAAAAATTTGCACCAATTACGTTCTTGCTAACATTTAGAAATTTGCAGAAAGTGGATATTTTTCCAATATTTTCTTTCTAATAATTAGTGAACAACCTTTACATTGGATTTTGCATGAATGAAATCTTTCAGTCAAAAAAACATTAAAAAAAATTTGTTCTAGAAAAGTCTTTCATCTGCTGTACAATGAAACTAAAAATGCATATTTTTTGAGAGTTAGAAACATGCAAATTAAATTTTACAAATTGAACATTTTCCAACACAAAAAAATTACCTACCCTGTCCAGCATTTCTTTGGTGTGAGCTGCTGAAAGGCAGAATCTGGCTCGAGATTCAATGATTGGTGTTGCTGGGAATCCAACTACCACAATTCCCACGCCTCTAGCTAAACATTCTCGACTGAGAGCTCTAAAATAAGAAATAAAAATATTAAAAATCTCTGAAAATGAAACAGCATACTCTACTGACTGAAGACCACACATGAAATCAACCAAGCCTTCAAGGAGAGAACATTCATATTTTCCAAAATCATTATGGCCCAGTGCATTTTGGATCACTTGGAGAGGGGGTAGGTAGAACTGAGAAGGTCTGACACAGCTAGTGCAGATTGGGACCATTCTTGTTACCCCTGATGAACTATCTTTGATCAGATGTGAAGATAAAATATTGGATTCTGTGTATGTAGAAAGTTTTAGGCTTTCTCAGCTTCAGAAGAGACTCTGTGCCATGATGGAAGGCCCATTCTCTGAGACAATGACCTGGGCTGGTCGACTGATAGGCCTTCTTATAGTAATCAGGTTCACTGCAGTGTTCAAGGTCCTCAATAGAAAAAAACAACTAAGTCTTGGCTTTCGTGGGGCTCAATGTTTGTGGTTCTGTTATAAAACAAAATTGTGGGTACTCAAATTGGTGGTTTTGCATGTCAAAGTTGGATATTAGTAGGCAATTGTTTTCCTGATTTAACCTCTACAAATACACCTCCCCCCGCAAAGGATACAAAAGAATAAAACTATGTTGATGCAAACAGTGATCACCTGAATGTTAAAGCAATACTAATGTATATTTATGGGGGAAAAAAAAACCTCAACAAGTTCAATACTTTTTCAGTGCTTTTATCCGAGTGAATAGCATTTTGGAAGCTGACACACCTGTAAAGATCAATCACTTACATGCTGTTTATGTCAGAGTGCTCATGTACAGACCAACTTGAACCACAAGACTAGTCAATAGAGTACGAAAAAAAAGAATTAAAATCACTTTTACAACAAGACTGCTACACTGGTCATGGAGGCCATGATGGAAATGACGTTATTGGTGACCATTGGTGCAATGTATAAGTGAACTTTGTGTCCTCATTAATCAAGCCAATTCATGCTAAACAAATTACTGCAGCTCATGCAACAATCCTGAAGACATAATCATCAATGCTTATGAGTGACCTCTTCTTGATTAAATCTGCAATTTGGGACTTATTTACCTGACAATCATTTGAAGGTACCATGAGACTTGATTGACATTTTGGTGGTAGTGGATTTGTTTGTAAATCAGTGAAGTGTAAGCTGTAATGCTCTGCTATAACTACCGTATATAAAGTGTTCATTAATAAAAGTACTTCAATAGATACAGTGTTCATTAATAGAAGTACTTCTATACATACAGTGTTCATTAATTATGGTGCTATAAGCATTAGATCTAGTATTTCACAAGCTTGTAGTTCTTTTTAGTTAAATATACACAGATGAAATGAAATGTACTTTCAGGAGGATTTATATTTATCAACAGTTGTACCTGAATGAAAGATCAATCTAATTAAGTATCAAATTTAATGGTCATACTATGGTTTTATTTCTTCATTTTTATTATTACTAGTGTTTGAATACCATATGCTTTTTCTTGTTTCTATCTGTCCTTACTTAAAACCAATATGACTTTCAGTTCAAGTAGAGTTATGATAACATGATTTGTAAGATGGCTGCTATTGTGGCCATAATGGGTGCTAGATCAGCATCATTTTTAGTCAGAACCAAATAAACATCATAAAATGTCTTTCAGTGAAAACCCTATGTTGAAAGGACCATCCATTCACCATATATTCAGGAATAGCGATGGGAAGATTGTCATGGTACCCACTGTGAAGGTCACACTGAATACCAGCAGCCTAAACAGTTAGAACTAACAAGATATCATAAGACTTCTTTAAATTAAAAGTCCCATGCTGAAAGTCCCATCTATATATAGGAAGTGTTGTGAGAGGAAAAGTTTTCTTTAATCCTGAAAAATATGACATCAACAACTACTACTCTTAGAAAAAAAAGGCAATTTCTCAACAAAACAAGAACAAAATTATATATTTATAGTTTACATTACATGTAAACCCATATATTATTATTTACTGCATCTGGGAACATATGAAGATTTTTTTTTTTTACAGAAGTGATGATAGATAGGTGGTTCGAAATGCCAGAAGCTATGTGTGTTAAAAACTCGATGAAGTACTCATTACATGATACACAAATTCCAATAAGTGATGGCAACCTGAGCCCTTGAAATACAATTGTTTTTATTCGACTGAATGGTCTAGTGCTTAAATTACTTACGCTATTTTAGATGGCATATAAATGAGCAGTGGCACAACTGGTGAATCTTTGTTCCCATAGATGATGAAACCCATTTCATTAAGTCGACGGCGCAAATATCTCAGATTCCACTTCAGCTGCTGGATGCGTTTCTTCCCTGTAAACAATAAGTCCTAAGTGTTTTATTTGCTACAATATTGTCTTATATATTACGTATCCACTAGCATAGACATGGATCTACCTTCACATAAACTACTGGCACATCCAAGTCTTTTCTGTGCATTCCATAAAGCAATTCAACATCACAAATCCTGATCTGCCAAGCATTATATGACAAGAGATCTAGGTCTTTGCTAAACATATTCAAATTACTATTAATGCTGATGGCATATGAGAGAAGAATTGAACAGTTCTGAAACCCTGTATTTTTACATAGATAAGGGTAAAAGCAATAAAAATAACAAAAAAGTACAGGTTGTGTGCATTTTCTTGCACTACTTTTATGTGACTTTTTCACGAATATGGGAAACTACACAGAGAAGTATGGTTAAAAGTACTTTATGACTAACTGCTAAAGAGAATACAACTAGAGTTGAGGTAATACTAAAGAGAATGGATAACCAAAAATTGTTAGACACTGATGATTATGTTCTTCTCATCATCATGGCTGTGTCATAAGCAAATACCAATATCCCTGTAAGTATGTTCCATCTTAATTTTAACTGTTTAAAGTATATTTTCCATGTCTCTTAACAAAAACTTAATTTAAAAAAAGTATTCCAATATTCTGACTGTATTGTTTGAAGTACTACAGAGAAGCCATCTAAAACATTACTGAAGGGAGGTAACCAATCTGACTGATCATCTCTTCAAATTTAGAATCAGAATTTGAGAAACATAAACTATTCTAAGTACCACCATGTCATAAACTTTGAGGGATAACATCTCTTCAAGTCAACTATTCTTAAATTTTGCACAGGTTGAAGATAATATATGAGAAGATAAGAATTCATTATTTCAGACTGCAAAGTCAATATATTGATATAAAATATAAAAGTATTTTTTAAATACACAAGACCATTGGCATCTAATTTACAAATATACAGACTCATCTACAACTACAAAATGTATCTGGCATTGTTAAGAACAAAATTATGTAAGACATTTAAAGAGTAATTTGCTCCACCTGTCTATAATAAAATCCTTTTGTCAAATACAAAAACAAAACTTATGTAAAGAAGTAACTTTTTTCAAGCTAAAACATCAGTTTCTTGCAATAAAAAGCCTGTACAGCTGTATGTCAGATCAACTGCCAAAGATTTTCCAGGATCATGTATAATTTCCATTGACTTTATCAGTTTCTTTTACAGGACTGTTATTGTGATTATTAAAATTATATAAAAAATTATCTCAAGTTTATTAAGAGAGTGAAGTTTCAACCATGTCATGTTATGTCCCATCTCTCCCAGAGTTTATTGTGCTATAATACATACACAAAACTACATACATGTTTGTTCACAGTAGGCAGAAAGAATGAGTTCTTTGTGGCAAAGAGACACATTGAGGCAATGAGGCCAAGACATATTTATACACAAACAAGACAACCACATGGTTTTGTACTCCAATTTCTTTTGCACTTTACAAATATATTTCACTATAAAGTGTGTAAAGAATTCAAAGCAACTATAAACTGGAACAAGTTTGATTCACTGTATCAAGAATATAAATTGCAAACATCAGTGAAGACACCTGAACAGTTTTAATCCTGTTGTGTGATACAGAAATAACATGGAACACCACCAAACACCCATATTAATCAAATAAGATTAAATAGGAATGCAATACCCCTGGAGAAAAAATGATACTGATGATATAATAATGTAAATGATCAGCTTACTTCTAGGTTCACAGAAGCCTAGATTTTACAAAATTGGACTACCTTAAAATAAGATTCTATCCCTTTCTTGTTCCACTGTAATATAATTATATTGTTCCATTGTAAAAGAACTCAACATACAAATGCTATATAGAATTTCAGCATCCAACAGCAGCTCTCAACATGGAATATGTATTGCAGATCACGTTTTAACATGAATTATTTCGCTTCTTAAGTTTCATGAATTGCATTAGTTGCTTCATGAATACTTCCTGCATAAAATTGAACTTAACAAATTCTAAAAGAAGATTCTTTAGTTGAACAGAATGAAGATGGATAGAAAAAAATCACTCTGGTACATGACTTCATCTGCTAAATTATCATCTTTGGACATGATAGAATTAATTTAGATTTGTTCCAGTCAGTTCTTTTGTCCATTCAGAGGAAATACTAATTTCAACTGATTCACAAAGATTACCCTAACTGGTCATGTCTGTGCAACTAATGATGGATTCATAGAAGAAAAAAACCATGTACCTTCATTAGTTCCATCCAGCCCCATAATAATTCTCATGGAGGAGATAATCTGCTGGACAACAGGGGGAGGCATACTTAGGGAATACATTGCAGCATGAGAGTGGAGACGCAGGTGGTTGATGAGCCTCTGAAGTGGAAAATGAAAAGGTCACCAACATGGGCTCAACAAGACATCCTAGAAAAATGATGTGAACTGCATACTTTTATAGTAGTATGATCAAAATTAACTAAATTTAATACCAATATTATCCTAAAAATTCAAGAATAATGACAATAATTAACATTGAAACTAAACAGTTCCAAGGACCAAACATCATTTCATGGCATGAATTTAAATGCAAAAAGCTATTTTGATATATATATATATATATATATATATATATATATATATATATATATATATATATATATATATATATATATATATATATATATAGTAAAGATTTCCATTGAAAGACATCTTAAAGACCTTTTATGCAGGCTGAAAAGAAAGAGTGGTATTTCAATACAGTTTTTAAGGTACATTCGGATATATAATTTGAAATCCTGGTCTTCTATGTTTGATACCTATTTAGAAATAGGCTCTTTAATACACTGGTTAAATGGTCACATTTATGTAGCAGTCACTGTCAATTCCCATTTCCCAAAGTGAAATGTCTTCTATAAAAGTTGTGTATTAAAACGGTCACTTGATTTCTGCAGTCAAAAGCATGATGTTTCCTAATCCAACAAGGGTTTCTTACTGCTTCAAGTAGTGATTCAAGCATATTGACTGTGCTGATGAACATCTGTTTTCCCATGAAATGCATTTTTTTAAAGTAAAGACATGTGAATTAAAGTCAAAGTTTACATGATTTATCTTGAATAAATTCATTGTGCTCAAGTCAATGTCATTATAACTTCAAATTGGATAATCTCTCCACTGTTTTCTTAATTTCAACAAGACTACAATATTGCTCTGAAATTCATTTATGGGACATAGCCCCTTTAGTTTGGGGAAAGAAGGAATCCACTGATGACAGCAGTAAATGTATTCATCAAAAAAGATAAGATGAACATAATCTGAATTTGCTTTATCATTTTACCTACAAGAATTTCTATCAATGTTCATTGCATATTTAAAGTTAAGAATTAAGATCATGTGAAGCTCTTCCTACATTTTGTTTATTATTCAAAAAAATCAATATTCAGCTTCAAACTCAGATAATTTAATGTTGGATAGAGTAGACTGAATTTTTTGTTAAATAAAAAGAACAAAGCTAAGCAGTGTGAAAACTCTGCCTTAATCCATATGTACAAAATGCACTGTGGTCCAAGAAACACAATGTACTTACCAAATCTTCATTAAATATCCATTCATGTTTGAGATTAATATTTTAACAGACATTTAATCATTAAATTAGATGTTTCTAAATAAGAACAGATATTTGACCAATGCTGCTGTCACTATTTCACCTAGGATATTCTGCTGGTTCAAAACTTTCAAAGAGTGCAATGCCAAATTCTGCAATCCAGAACTGAGGATGAAACTTGGAACTTTTCAGTGTAAATGCATTATAAAAGAGTGTTTTAACTTAAACGGCAAAAAGTCTTTGAAAAAAGGTAAAACGTCAATCACTGGTTTGGCAATATCAATATCTTAGCTTGGTAGGTTACTTCTGAGACTGATGACTTATATGCAATAAATGAGTAAATGAGCTAGCTGAAAGGTGGGCAAATTAAAAAAATTCAGTAAGTCCTATTGCAATCTGCCTGGTAAACTGAAATTACCCTTGAAAATAATAGACTGATAGCCTGTCGAAATTATAAAGTATAAACACACCAAAAGTTTAAATACAATATATACTTACAGCTATAATTAATGTTGTTTAAAAGAGTACATGCAGATATGTAGTTGGGAAAAAAGGAAGGGACTGAATCAGCATATGGTCAATAGATTATATTGATGGTTAGAAGAGCAAGAACTGACTGACAGACAGCTAACAGATTAATTTTTAGACTACATCAACAATAATGAAAGCTTGACCTGGAATAGGCGAGTGGTTTTAATAATCATTTAGTTATTTATACACCTGAACTGAGAATAATTATTTTTATCAATCTAATTATTGTCAAATAGAAAAAATATATATATCAGTCTCCTGCAATTAGAATGTAAACAACAGATGATAATACTGCTCATGGGTGGTGAATGTGTCAAAGGCTATTCATTAGAGATCAGTGCCTTTTATTCCCAGACACAAAAATACCATAAATTTCTCAAGTTATGTCATTAACAAATGTCAATTGGTCACCTTAAAATCAGAAAGATGCATCAAAATAGTCTTTGACAACTGGTTTTTGAGAGTTGGCAAGCTAGGCAAAATTTTATATAACCAAAGTCAGCCAGGCAATTTCATTGGCAAGCATAATGATTAAGGACAGCCTACTCACCCACTGCCAGAAGCTAGTTTAGGACTTTACAGTCAGTGAATCCTTAAAAATAGTATCATGAAAATGTAACAGATAAAATTTAACATTTGTTCCTTATTGGTCAAATTCTGCATCAAATAGTATGCACATTTTTATGTCAGCATTAGAAAATGCAAGACTACCATCACACACTGACCACAAAACAAAAGTGATGGATTTTGATATTGTGTAAAAAAAGGCTCAATAGATGCATGAAATTTTGGGCATTTAAGTAACAGAAGCATGCAATACATATAAATTATAAATAAAAGGTACTGATATATGTACTGTAAAGAGTTTGCATAGCAACTTGCAAAAAAAAACTAAACCAGAAAACATGATCTGAATACAACCTCTCTTTCCCTTTCTTTGGACCTGCCCAGTGGCAAGCACCTTACAAACTTCAGCTTGTTTGAGCAGAATCTGAGCCTGTTCGGGCATCAGGCAAGTGGATTTATCCAGCCTTCTTGCTACCTCCTAACCATATAAATAAGCTAAAACATAGTACATAACTTCAGTAAAGAAATCTATGAATGAAACCAAAGTTTATGAATGATAAATTGAGAGTTAATACTCTTCATAGGAAATTATGACACTGATAATAATAATAATAATAATAATAATAATAATAATAATAATAATAATAATAATAATAATAATAATAATAATGGTATCTGGCACATGTACTTGTTCAAGAACCATGTTTGAAAGGTAAACCTGCTTTAAAGGATAAAATTGCAAAAAGGCCAATTTTATCTTTTTCCATGGGATGCTGCTATTGTTCAGGCTTGACTAAACCTCTTAATTCATTTTTATTCATATAAAGAGGTTCTTCTCGAAAGGTAAGCTGTTTGGTGTAACCAAAGAAACTAAGTTTCTTTAATTGGCAACTCCTGTACTCTCATACGAGCTGCAGTAGGAAATAACCCTAGATTTGACAAAGCACACAACAAACTGTACATGAGATCTTTTCACAATCGTATTTTATGTGTCAACATGTAACTAACTGAGAACAGCATATGCCAAGGCCCAATATTCTAAAAAACAAACAAATGCTTAAGCAAAAGAAATGAAGTTCATGATCGGTCAGAAAATTCTGACATTCTATAACTCAGTGTATAATAAATCTTAAGTCATAAGATTTTCTGAATTTTTTAAAATAACTTTAGTGTCTTTATCAGCAAGCAAAACTTCAATAATGTTGATGTATTCTAGGTAAAATATCCAACTTTAGAGTTTTCATCTTCAGTCTTGAGTTTCTTGCTCACAATAATGAATGAAGTTGTGGCCAAATCTGAAGAAAAAAAATTACCTTAGTGCCACCGATGTACCCTCCTGAAGCACCAAAACTCTTCGTGAATGTGCCCATCATGATGTCAACATCTTTGGGATCAAGTCCAAAATAATCCACCACTCCTCGACCATTTGGACCCATGGCTCCCATGCTGTGAGCTTCATCCAAATATAAGTAGGCTTTGTATTTTTTCTTCAATCGGATCACCTCTGGTAAATCTATTATGGAACCCTCCATACTGCAAAACAAATTAAAACAGTTAAACAAGACTTAATTTAAGAAAACACTTGAAAATTGTATAATTTTTGTTACAACTGAAATTAAATATTGCTTCTTGCAGAAGGTAATTTTGTCATTTCATGATGTCCTTCTGTGTTGCTTATTCATTTTTGGTGAACAATCCAAATGCTTTTGTTTGAGCAAAAGTAAATATCTATTCTAACACTGCACTTTAATGCAAAAAAGGATGTATCTGAGGACCAGACGGATTTTCCTGAGTAATTGTAAAGACATCATGATCCTACAGTAAATAAGGTTGGCTGTTTTGGCTATTTGTGATAAGGATATAAAGATTGATCAAAAGACTACTTTTATTTTTTCTTGGGTATTTGTGATCTGCAAGAAGCACATCATGATCTTATAGAAGGCTAGGTCTAACTTATTTTCCTAAAGTTCAAATTTTTGGCATAAATATGGTCCTGTCTAGTTAAAACTTGCTTCAAAGGGACTAATGCATTACTGGTTGAAAAGAATTTCAAAGAATTCAAGACAAGGCCACTTTTTTCCTTTTTACTGCTGATTGTTGAAACCATCTCTGATATTTTCAGTGATAACAGGATTTTCAAATTAGCTGCTTTGCATCATTTTCATTAGGGACCAACATGGATCTATAAAAAGACAATGGTGAAAACAACACGTTCTTTTAGCTGTTCATTTCTTCGGAGTAGATATAATATTTTCAAGACAATGGTGGCGGTTGTTGTTGTAGTAGTAGGGTTTAACGCCATTTTTCAGCACACAATAGGCTATACATGGCGGCCAGTATTATTGGTGGAGGAAGAACCCAAGTAAACCACTGGAAAGAACCACCGACCCACGAGAAGCTACAGGCAAGCTTTCTCACATAACTACATTAGCCAAATCTTAGACTTGAATCCATGCAGACAGAGGTGAGATGGCAGTGATCCATAACGGAAAGTGCTTTAGACCACTCGGGGCCCCCAGACAATGGTGGTAATCATGAGGATGAATCATTTTCTTTAGGACAAACTAGATACCATAAGAAAGCTTCAGGAGTAGTGAAAATAAGATTTTCAAGATGGCCTCATATTTGACATTAGATCAGCACCATTTTTAAGTTAAAAAGTTCAGAAGTAAGACTGGAGCACAATGCTGCAACAGTAACGTTATGTTCATCTAAGAAGTTTGCATATCCATGCATCACCAACTTCATTTATGACCAACTAAAACATGAGATGAATTTGTAAGTTTCATGACAACCCCTCCAAGCAGTTTAGGAGAAATTGCAATAACAAACTATTTCTAACGGACAGATGAACAACATTCAAATGGCTATAGAATAAGCTCTTCTGGCTATGACCAGTACAGCTAAAAACAAATGCTTCATACCTTCAGCATGCTGATTATAAATATCTGAAAAATTATACCTTAAGAAACATTACATTTTTTTGTAACTGTCAAAAGAATATAACATATAAACAAGAGGTGCAAATGAACCTGAGATTGCTCACTAGGCTGACATCTGCCTAATTGGCAAATGTAAGACCAGTTGGCCAACAAATCTGGGTCAGTGGAATGCTTTCTGTACAAATTTCCTACAATGCTGCTGCATTTCTTTTATACTTTTTTACCCATATATGATGGCACATCAATATCATGTTAAATACTAAAAGGACTCTCCACCAGAATTCCCTGTCATTAAGTAGTATCTTGCAAGGAAGTTCTATAAATATTGATCCAATTTTAGTAATGGTGGCCATATTCAATGGTAGATCATTTCTATAAATGTGAAAGGCTTTTTATCAAGGATGCTTTCTGTCGAATTTGGTCTAATTTTTTCCAGTACCTTTCATGAAGTTATTAAAATGTTTTCATTGTTCATACCTGTATTTATATTTGAAGGCAAAGGCATCATTTATTCAACTTTAAAGCCCTTCATGCAAAGATGATTTCTGCAAATTTGACATTTAAAGGCTTTTGTATTTTTAGTAATGGCAGCAATGGTGAACTGGCATAATTTGAATAAATTTTAATCACTCATTATTTTGAAGTTTTGTCAAATTTAATCAAATTCTGCCCCACATTTTCTGAAATGAATTGATTTTTTTTAAAAAGTTTCTATATTTAGTCAGGCCATGATGTCTGATTGCTGTTTGGCAAGATTTATACAAGTGCATAGCTGCCAACCTTCCAGGCTCACAATTTGTGAAAATTGGGATAAGACTTGATATTTGACAAGAATTCGTGAAGCAATGGTTCAGCATTGGTAACATGCAGGTCTTCCATTGATGGCTTAAAATATTTCAGAGTTGAAATCATTTGTGCATTCTTAATTTTCACAACCTCTATGTTCTTTTTGCTACCAATGTGCTTCCTCACATCATCTCTGCCACCATGCCCAATGCTAAAATTTGTGGCACACTGTGTGCAAAAAGCATGACATATATCGGTGTATGATGGCTGAATGCACTCCCAATTTTTGGTATATTCCAAACTAAACTTCACTTTTTGTGCAATACATTTCTTTTTCCTTGGTGGTGAACACATTTTCAAGATATGTAGCTGAATGGTAATTTAAATCAGTGTTGGTGGCACATGCACAGAGCTTATTTCTGATTTGGCCCCAGTTTTTCTCAAAAGCATTTGTAAAACTAGTCTTATACATACAGATTAAAATACACTAAAATGCTTGCTACCAAACCAACTGTGCCAATCAGCAATAGTTCCACTAATATTGTGACCAGCAGTACTGGACTGTGCTGATATTACAACTAGCACTTAACAGAAAATTGGTTATTTTATTAAAGATTTTAAAAAATTGAGACTTTGGGACACTGATTTTTTTGCATGTGGCGTAAACTCATGAAAGTCATGAAGTTCATGCCAAAATCGTGAAGGATAATAACTATGCAAGTGCAAGGCTTTACATTATGGTGCTTTCTGTCAAAGTTAATCTGATTCTGCTACTAATTTGTGTCAAATAGTAATTTATTTATTTTTAGTAACAGGAGACTTGCAGATTGGCACCATTTACACAAATTTATGAAAACCCTCTACTCCAGGGTTCTTTCTGTAAAGGTTGGTATAAATCTATTGATGGGTCTTTCAGTTTTTCTCTTTTAAATATGATAACCATATTTGGTAGCGGATTAGCATTATTCATATAAAACAAGAATGCCTTCTGTCAAACTTAGCTAACTTCCATTGTGCCATTTTTGAGAATATGTCACTTAACATATTAATCTCTAGCGCCGCATTTACGGGGCAGGAGGTAGTAGCCTACTGCCAAGGTCAGTAGCATCGATGTCACGTACATACAATAAAGTGGGTGGTATTATAGAAAGGTAGACAGATTTAGCTCTACAATGATACCAAATAATCTGGACATTTTAGTTGAACTACAAAGTACTGATTGAAAAACCGAATTTTTTGGACATGTTTTGTTTCCACCCAAAATTCGCATATGCTTGGAATCCAATTTTGTGTCCAGATTTGAAACTTTATGGTCTCAGACCTAAGGCAGACCAGTCTGAAGTACACACAGACAGGTGAACCTGTGCAAAATTTAGGATAAGGTGGACATTTGGAATAAAGAGTCTTCTCCTAAACGAAAAATATTTGTCCGTTAATCAAAATTTAAAATTAAAAAAAAAATCCAACTTTTCACCTTTTGCTCATGCACGAGCAAACTAACCGATGGAAAACGCTTTTGTTAGCACAACTAGCCATTAGGCTAATGGAAAATTGCTTGAAAGTTGATGTATTAGGATGCATTCAGAAATAGTCCCCAAAATGTGTTTCCTACACGCACATCATGCGAAAACAACAAATTCCTCCTGGGGTTATGTGTTAAATATTGCTCTAAATTAGTATTGGACTTTATATTTAACATTATTTGAACGAAATTGAAAGACCTTCATAAAATAACAGTGGCTATATCTGATGGTGCACCTGCATGAAAAGATGCTTTTTATAAAAACCTGCTGAGTGGTTTTTGAGAAGTCCTTTAAAAAATGGTAATTTTTAGTTACAGCAGCCATATTTGATGGTGGATCAACATCATTTGAACAAATCTAAGACCTTCATGCCTGATATTTTTGTTGAAATGTTGAAATCTGTTAAGAGATTTTGTAATTGTTTTAAAAATGTTCCTACTTTTAATAACAACAGCAATATTTGATGGTCCTATGATGTATGTCAAATTTGGTCAAATTCTACTAAGTGGTCTTTCAGAAGACGTCTTTTATTTTAAGATTTTTTTTTCATTTTTTGTAATGAGAGCTATATCTAACTGCAGATCTGCATAATTTAAACAAATCTGAATGACCTTCTTTCCAGGATGCTTTCAGCCAAATTTAGCCAAATTCTGCTGAATGGTTTTATCAAAGTTGTTTAAACATGTTTCTAATTTTATTAACCATGGCCAGATTGAAAGATAGATCATTATCAAGTGAAAATATCTTAAAAGTTTTAAGCCAAAATGTTCCCTGTAAAATCTTGCACAAATCGGTCAAATGGTGTTTGAGAAAAAGCTGCAAATAACTGCGAATGGAAGATGCAAGCAAATAACAGGGAATGGACGATGGAAAAAAGTAGCACATCATAAGCACACTTAGCCTTCAGCCTATGGAACTAACAGGACATACAAAACTATGTTAGTTTTGCTCATTGACAGAGCATATAAAAAGCCAAGTATGTCAAACCAACCTGTATACTCCTTCTACAACAATAAGTATCTTTTTCCAGGGTCGGTGTGTGCGAGGTTGACCACCTATCACAGCTTCTCGCAATTTTGCCTCTAAATCTTTCATGTCTGCAATAAAAGATATGCAAAAATAATCTAAATAATCAGTCTGAATCTTCATTCCATTGAAAAAGGATGATTCAGATCTACAGTTATACAATGGGACAAAACCCAATATACCACATTTCTAATAAATATGATAATTATAATCAAACTTGTTCCAAACATACTAATAATTAATTTGCCATGACAATTTTCCTGATTTGCTAAGCTATATGAAAAAAGCAATGCATAACAAAACCAGCACCTGCTACTTTGCAGTTCTATAGATACAATTTATATTATATGTAATTACCTGCATCCACAGAGATGCCGGTCTCCTGTCTTTTAAGCAATATTACCTTCATTATCTAAATTTGCCCTACTTATTAAGAAATTAAAGCAAACAGCAATGACTCTAATCTGGTGCATTGTGCAATGACAAATCTGGGTCTACATGTATTGGATACGTACATTGGATTTAATATATATTTAATTGTTTGCTTGTCAGTTTTAAATTCTTTTTTTTTTTCATTACATGCTATTGTAATGTAAATTTATTCACTAGAGATGATGTTTTTTCAGAAAATTGGTTGGCTTGAATTATTCTTTGGTAAACAAGTAATGCTGACCTAGATCCTGACCTTGACGACTTGGCCACTCAGGAGTAAGTGATATAAACGATCACGCGACTCCTTTCTTTTCTTGATTTCGCAATTTGTAGATTTTTTCAAAACTGCACATTAGAATATGACATAATCTTTGTTTTGGTGAAATATTCTCAGTTTTGGGCCTTTAGAAATTCTTTTGTTGTAACCAGTTTTTGAATACATGTTTACATTTCTTCAGATCAGTTGGACTTTAAAGGATTAATTTATATCTCTGGAAATATTTGATGCGCTCATATGGAATTCCTGGACAAAGACAGTCTATCAAAATTTTATTCGGATTTCCAACACCGAAGTGTTAAATAATGTTTCTACAAGGAACTGTAGATAAGCACAAAACAGACCTCAGCAAACATCATCTTCCATCTTGGATTTTCCAACATAACTCAAACTTAAATATAATAGAACGTTTCATTACTAGGAATTTTGAAATTTAATTCGTGAATGGATTGTTTTTGGATTTGATTTTTAAAACAAAGTTCTTTTTTCCTTTTTACAATCGTTTTCCAAGGTAATAAATTATTTGTTAAAATTAACAAAGCTTGCTGTTTTCACTTTTTCCGTGTTACTGTCTATTAGAACCTAACACGTAGCGACTAATTACATTTGAGTGTATACCGTACATGGATAAACACAATATGCAAAAATTTTGTATTAGCTAGTATTGTTTAAAGGTTTTGATTTATGTGAATTGTACATATTGTTTACTATTGTGTTTAAATGTTTTAAGTGAAATGTGGCTATTAATTACTAAATTATACAATGTACCTATTACTTACAATCATTTTTAAAAATTCCGATTTACGTCAAATGTACCTATTAGCTACAACTGTATTTAAAAGTTTTGATTGATATAAAATATACCAATAATGTTCAATTGTATGTGAAAGTTAAATGATGTAAAGAGTACCCATTACTTATTATTATGTATCAAGGTTCTCAATTATGTTAAATGTACCTATTACTTACTGCTGTGTTTAAAGATTTTGATTTGTATGTGAAATGTACCTATTACTTACTACAGTAAAAACTGCTATAAGTGACCTCTGCTATGAGCGACCACCTGTCATTTTCTACCACAATCATAATGCATGGACCAATTTTATTATATAAACACTGTTATGAATGACTACCTGCTGAACTAGACCAATGACTGCGATATCTTGGCAAAATATGCATTTCAACACTGCTATGAATGACTGCATCATAAAAAAGATAATAAACTCCACTGAACTTTTTTTAAAAACAGGATGGCTACCAATGTCTGACTTTTTTGTTAGCTATGCTTATAGTGTTTTATAGTTTTTGTTGTAAACCAGGCTAAAGTATATGTAGATTATTTCCAAGTCTGGTTCCCTGCTTTGTATGCTCCCTGCGTTGTTCTCCACTATTCATATAGAGGTAAGCAACACAGGGAGCATAAAAAGCAGGGATAAGACTAATTACTGACGCACTTAGACTGCTTCTGACCGTATCGTAGGACTCTGCATCCCTATCAATGACCATATTGCAAGAACGTACAGACACAACTGATTTACATTTTACATGTAATCAAATGTTACAATGACCGCTTGATTGGCAACAATTGTTCTGATAAAAAACAAACAGAAGAGGAATCTTAAAAAAAGAAATTAGTATTGTTGCTATTGGTGATAGATGTTACAGTCCATAAACCAGGCTAATGTACATGTCATGAATTGCCATTGTACTGCCTAGTTGATGTAGTGGTTGCATATATAGTTCGTCTTTAGAGTTAATCTGTATTGCCAGCCATGAATAAAGTCATTATCAATTAAACCAGCAAGAGAGAATCGTTTGCGGGATTCGATTGATAGTGTTCAAGACTTGTGATGTTTGTTGTTTTTCCCCCTCGATATTAGGTGATTACATCCCAATCACAAAGCTGTCGTCTATTCAAGTTGGTATGATGGGGTTACACACTTTGCTTATAGATTTAATACCTGTATGTCATCTTTGAATGAAGCCGTTAACTATTATCTCTAAGTATCTGGATGAGATAATGGTTTCTTTTTAATTCATTAATCCATTTTATCCTGCTTACCAATTTCAACTCCAGTGTCTGATTCCTGAGAAGCAATTTTAAATACATCATGGTAACACAGAGCATCATACAGCAGCATAAATTGTGATGACCTTCACCATGTTTACTAAAAATGTTGTAATGTTATTTATCTTTTAATGTATATAAAACTATGCATCTTTGAAAAGATAATAAAATTTGCAAAACAATTATGTATGTTTTGTTATCATTTATTAATGTAGAAATGTATTTTGAAATATGACTTAAAAGAAACAAAAGCAATTAAAAAACTTACTATGATATTGAAGATGAATGACATGCTTTAATAATATATGAATAAAATAAAGATAATTTTATTTCTCGTATTTTGGTCCAAATTTGAAGTTTCTAGCACAGTTAGTTCAAAAGTTATACTAATTTTACTATAACTGAACAAAAAAACACCTGGTAAAATTTGTTAACTTTACACTCTACAACATGTACTTCAGAGTGCAGTTTCTCATGAAAACTTGTCATAAATCTTAGAAATCTTTCAGTAAGATAAAGGTAATTAATCAGTACAATTTGTGTTCAAATTTTGAAGTCCACATCATCATGATATCCGTAAAAACAATATTCTACCAATTTAAATCGTGGTGCAACCGAGTTGAAAATTCATCCTGGACACATTTCTCTTGAAAGCTTTCAAAGTCAGCTTCATTCTCCTAATCAATGTTGAAAAGTGCATGAAGCCAGGCATCATTCATTTCATCAACTTGATTCAATTCTAACTCATCATTTAATAATAATAATAATAATAATAATAATAATAATAATAATAATAATAATAATAATAATAAGAAGAAGAAGAAGAAGAAGAAGAAGAAGAAGAAGAAGAAGAATGAGACTTTTTATAGTGCCTAATATTTAGAAGGTCGAGAGCTTTACAACATCTATAATGATTTGACTACAAAAAAACAAAACAAACAACATGAAATTAGAAAACATAAAATATGCTGAAAATATATAAGATACAAAACATTATTAGGTCTTCAAGTTTGTTCTTGCAGTCGAAAAAGGTGAGTTTTAAGAGCACTGTGTCTTTGTGTCTGATTTCAACAGGCAATTCATTTCACACTGCTGGGCCCTGGTATGCAAAAGAACGTTCATGTGACTTTGTTCTCATAGTGGGAATAATGAGTATACAACTGTCATAAGAGGAGTGTATCCTGCTGGTGTGTACACATGGGTGAGGCAAGATAGATACGTTGGACTGGAGTCCATCAGTGAAGCGTAGCAAAGAGAACAAATTTTGTGTTGGATTCTGGATCGAATGGATAGACAGTGTAGGGTAAAGACCAGCAGGGAGGTGTGCTCTGATCGTGGCACTCTCAAGACGATCTGAGCAGATGTGTTTTGAACTTTTTGAAGTTTCTCATGTAGATATTGAGATGAACCAGACAGAATTGAGTTACAATAGACCAGTTTTGAAAGTACTAATGAACACACAAGTGTTTTAGTGGCATCAACTGAAAGATATTTGTGAATGGAGCTGATGCATCTCAGCTCAAGATATGTAGCCTTGCATATCTTCATCACATGTTGGTACAATGTGAGAGTACTATCTAGAGTAATATCAAGGTTTCATACTGACTGTGAATTTAATGTTGGTGTTGCTGATATTTATTGTCTGAGGTAAAAGATGTGAATGAGAAAGTCATTGTGTTGTGATCAGAATGGCCTCATTTTTATCATCATTCATCAGAAATGCACCTCTCTACTCCTTGGATGGTAGCATCAGCTTTAGTTGGGTGGCTAGACTTGCATATTTGGGTGTCATCTGTGTACAATTGGTGAGACAGTGGGTGATGATCTATGACACTTGAGAGCGGCTGAGTGTATAGAATGAAGAGACCAGGTCCAAGAACAGACCCATGTGAAACACCACAACATAGATCAACTTGGCTGGAGTGTATTCCATTTGCAAATACAATTTGTGTCCTGTTGACTAAGTAGGACTTGAACACAGTAAGGCTCATGGCTGTACTGTGACTGCCAAATACATGCTTGAGACAGTGAAGTAATATATCATATTCTATTGTTTCAAATGCTGCACACAAATCATGGAGGGCAAGAACTGTAATATTTCTGCTATCCAAACCAGAGCAAATGTCATTAACTACTTTCAGAACAGTAGTTTCAGTACTGTGACAATGGCGATATGTAAACTGTACATTGCTAAAAATAGTGTTTGAATTCAAATGAATATTTAAGTCAATATTATCATCACAATCATCCAAATCATCAACTTAAAAGGTTGATACCTTCACTGTTAACATCCATGTTTACATCTGAGTTGTTGTCCATCATTTTATCAATCGATTTTCAAGCCAACACAATTTCATTTCCCACCACGTTTTTAAAAAATATATTTCACTGTGCATGCATGCTATATCCATTTCCAGTGTTGGTGGGAAGTACACAAATATTTGTGATGTAGAACACGTGTTTCTAGAGACATTACACATGTACATGTATTCAGGATAAAATGGGATACTATGACTGCAGGTGTATTTGGGATAGAATGAGACATTACGACCATAATCATATTCCGGATCAAAAGGGTTAATTGTTAGATATGCATTGCACATGTATATATTTTTCATATTTTCCCACAGCCCAGTCAAAACCATCTTTACGCTTGATATTACAACTTAGCACTAATAATTTTAACACCTAAAACTTTAATAAAAACAGATGAACATCCACTAAAAAGAGACAAATTTTAAAGCTGGAGAAAATATTTATTGTAAATGAAAGAAGTGAAAAAGAGCAGACCACTTGCAAAAAAGTGGTTCAAACATTGGTAAAACAAATTTAGGTTGTAATAAAGAAAAAGGTGTAATTCCGAAATGATTTCATATGCTAAAATATGTGATCTTCATATGTAAATGTGACTTCATGTTTAATGATAGAAGGATACTGCAATATAATTTTGTTTTTCAATGAATGCATAGAATATTTTAGCAAGAACTATTAATAAAGAATAGAATATATGTACAGTGATTGTGGTCATTTTTCTTGAAATTGTTCTAAAACTGGACCTTTGAAACTGGTATTTTTTGCACAAACCTGCTATGAGATCATCTGTCTTAAGAGACCACTTTTTGTTGTCAGAAGGGGCAGTCTCTCATAACCGGTTTTACTGTACTGTGTGTACAGATCTTGATTTATGTGAAATATACCTATTACTTACTATTATGCTTAAAGGTGTTAATTGTGGCTCCTGACAGTCGACTTCCCAAGACTAGTGATGCATGGTTAATCTCATCGCTCAGTATAAGACAGCCCTGCAGAAAGAAAATAAATACATGCTGTTCCAATCTTTGAGAAATTATGGGACACCCTCCTCCACCAAAAAGAAAAAAAGAACATGCAATTTCTAATTCAAAACTGATTCAACTAAACTGAATCACTTGCAATTCAAAGGTATCAAATTTTGTGATTTGGCATATAAAATGTAAATACTTAGGTATTTCCTTTCATGGATCTGTCAGTTGGACCAACCAAATGCTAAATATTTGAATGATGAGGCGTAAATCTCTATAAAAGGTAATGCTTTTATTCACTTCCAAGCATTTTCAAGCAAATGGATAAATGCATACTGCAGTAATTAGGTTGATTAGGTAAGGTGACTAATGTGAATACTTAGCAAAAATGTAGAGATCTAAATTAAACAGAGCTTTATAGAAACAAAGCTATTTTGTTTTTCACATGAAAACAGTTCAATCAAAACTGAGGTCACTAGCCATACCACAATTTTAAAATTCTACAACAGAAATAGTGCAAAAGTTACATGCTTGAACAGAGTGCTCTGGGTAGCAAAATAGCCTAAAGCATCGGTCTTTACTGATCACTGCCATTTCACTTCTATGTTGGTTCAAGTCTCTTGTGGAAATGTGAGAAAGCTTGCTAGTAGCTTTCCATGGGTCAGTGGTTCTTACCGGGGTATTCCCGAGTTTTCCCTCCACAGTTATTCTGGCCACCGTGTATAGCCTATCATGTGCTAAAAAATGGCATCAAACCCAAAACAATACAACCACATGCTTGGATCAGTTGATACCTTTCACCATAGAACATTTTTTTAAAAGAAGACATGCTACTAATAACATATTGCATCACTCTCATTCAAGCAGAAAAAACAACATAACTTTATCCTGAATGAAATGTACCAAAAATAACATCAATTTATTAAAAACAATAACAATAAAATAATGAATGCTGGAAAATCTTTAGCATATATGAATACTTTAGTAAAAGACTGGTTGCTACCTTGCCCACCAAACATGGCATGTTCATAGAGTTTGTGGCAAAGCCCATGGGCACAGTAATGGCTTCTTCAACTCCCAGAAACTCAGCAACAAGGTTATCTAGCTGTTTGTGTATTTCCTGATATCCTATAAGAGAAGACAGATCATCAATTATACAATTTTGTATAACAATCACCAAATTCTAAAAAGTAAGGACCTAGTTCTGTCAACAAGTTTCAGCAAATTGTCGTCTATATTGTTTAGTCATCCACAATATATGATTGTGTAAATTAAGCACCAAAATTTTAAAACAGGAGACAATAAACTGTCATCACATAATGTGTAAGCTAAGTGGTGCTCACTGTATTCATTCAACTACATGTTTAACAAGCACCTGTTTCAAAACAGTATAGACCTTGATCCACCATCAGTTCAGTGTCCAGTACATTTAACTTATAGCCACAAGCTAAAAGACCTATGGGTACATTACACGACAGTCCAAAAAATTAAAACTTCCAAACCTCTGTTGATACTGATGGATGATTTGAAAATCTAATCTAATATCACCTATTCATAACATCTGTCTGCAACACATCAGCATATTCTTAGACATTTGCCAGTATTTCTCATATCTCCCATTGAAAGGTCCTTTTGGCGATATGTACAGAATATTTCCAGATCAAAGCATATTTTTGATGACTTGTAAATCCACATGGAATAACACGATCCTAGATCATGTGGCCATTCTTAAATTCATGCTTACATGCAGCTGTAACAACTACTGTTAATAGACTAAACTGTACACTGGTATGTTTTGGGACAGATATGTATGCAGCAAAAATGCATACTTTAATGAAACCATCAGTATCAACACAGAATTGAGGGACTTTATTATTGGAGTAATTATATGATGGCAGATAAGGATTGACACCTTTTTGAAATTATTCAAATAAATCCTCAAAAAATGGCTTTATATATCTCATCAAAAGATTTTATTTAACATAAATCCTCTAAAATCGCTCTCCTTGCAAGTACCCCTCTGTTCTATATTTTATTGATATGTAGTAGTATAATACATCACAACTTTGTACATAATTCATGGCATTTTATCAACACAAGCAGGTAATATAAATAACAATGATTTTAGATTATATTTTAAGATCATTATTATTTAGAGGTTTACAAATGTCAAAGTCCAAATTCTATTTTTTTTAAAACAGAAATTAGGAATTTTTGAGAAGTTGTTAAAAATACTTAAGGGAAAATGACACTCATCCTGGTCTGGTTATTGTCTTAACTTTTATATAAATATTGTTAACTTCAAAATTACTCATTCCATATTTTAATACCAGTCTTCGCAGAATTAATTTTAGTTGTATTCGGTTGAAAGGATTTAATTTAATATTTATATTATTCATTGTAATTATAAAGTGCAAATTGTTTTGAAACTAAACCACTATTATGGAATTATATGCACATTCAGACATTCTGGATTATATCATTTTGTCTGTCAATAGGCTGTGATAACATAATGATTTGAAGTTCTTAGAAGCTTGTGTAGTGGAGCAGTAAGTATGGCCACTTTCCACTGAAGAAAAACCCAAGGGCTGCTCCATTAAAATATACATAGGACCCAGGGAAGGCACATTTAAAGTAGAGTACTCACCCATACATGAAATTTAGACATTTCTTATCATTTTAATATGAACTCTGTGAAATCAAAGCAACCTTGCAGATTATTTTTTTAAACTGCCTTACCTGGGTACCATGTATGTTTAAAAATGAAACAGCCCAAAGTGCAAATCCAGTAAGATACTTCTTTGGATCCAGTAAGAAATATGCTACTTCAGTCTTCAATCTGGTATACATATTGCTAGCCAATATGTCCTTAGCATAAAAAAAAAAAGAAAATTTGCTTGCTACTGGTGAATAATGGATATTTTTCATCTTGTGGGTGAGAAACTTGAGTATTTTGACTGAGTTTTTCACCCATTTATATATTCTTTCAAACACTCAGAGATGCCAACCATTATACATACTTGTCAGGAAACCTAGCATCAATGTTTTGAAATGTAGGCATTATGTCCAGAATGGATACCATGTTACTTAAAAGAAATTTCTGCACAATCATATTGCATCTTTCAACCAATACATACCTGCATATAGTCTGTAACAATCAAGGTTCAAAGAGAGCAAATTGTGTACCCATTCTTAAAATTCCAGGACCTGGAATTCCTTCCAAATTGTTTTTGGTTGCCAAAACAGGAACTTCAGAAATTATTTTTCCTCACAAATATTATGCTGCTTTTTAAACCAAGAAACTAAATTTTATGTACCAGTTGATCTCACTGGTTCTAAGATATTTTTTCAAACTATAAAACCAGTTCAAACTTTTATCCCACAAAATTGTGATTGTCCAGAATGCCATCAATATAGTTTCAATGCAGAATTTTCATAATAAATTCATAATAATTCTGCAAGTTCAGAATGGTTGGCATATCTGAGTTACACTTCATCACATCAACATTTTTGTTTGAACAGAAGCAATGTAAAGAAAGTGCTTTCAAAGACAGACATCTTAGCTTAAACGTAATCTTCATCAGCATATTTGACTTAAAATTAAGAACAACTTAAACATTAGGTAGCAAAGATTTATATTGTGATATTAAGTAAAAACCAAGAACATCATTCACTTTAACTCTTTCAAAAACCCAACCATATGATTATTAGCTTTTCACTCCAAGTACTGTATATTCTGCCAGGGTCTCAACTTTTTTACAGATGTTTCTGAGATAATTTAAATATATATACCCAAAAAAAATATTTTCTAGATAACTGTTTTAAGACACTTGCAAAAGTGCTAAATAAAGATTTAAAAAGCAAACATTGACAAAACAAACGAGTGACTCTTCTGATTCAATGGCATTAATTTCTAGGCTACTGTGATATGACTTGAAATTTACCAAGTTCCTGTCGACTTGCACCAGATGACAGCCCCCAGTGATGTACACTTTCCTCCACTGCATCAGCACATGGACCTTTATTCTCGGCAAATCCCAGGTAGTTGTAGGAACCAAAGTTCATCACTTTCTTTTTCTTATCTGTCAGCCTAGTCAGATATTAACTAGAACTATTAGCAATGGATGCTACCTAAGGGTCCTGCTCAATACAATTTACTATGCAGGGTCTTAAACAAAGAATGGGCAATCAAGGGCCATAACTCTTCTAAATGATAAAGTGAATAGCTGGAAATTCAGTTTGTTCAAGGTCTCATAATTATAAAAGTGCCTGCCTAATATGTTGAATTCAAACAACACATGGTAAAATAATGCTGGATAACCAAAGCTGGGAAGACAGACAATCTGATAGAATAACTCTTGTGAATGATGTCTTGGAATACTTTAGTTAAATTCCAAAAAACCTTGGTCAAATTATGCTGCTGATAACAATGCAAAGAAAAGAGTCACTCTGGGAGCATAACTCTTGTAAATGATGTCATAGAATGATGGAAATGAAACTCGTTCAAGGTCATG
Source organism: Unio pictorum (assembly GCA_030141615.1). NCBI lineage: Eukaryota > Metazoa > Mollusca > Bivalvia > Unionida > Unionidae > Unio > Unio pictorum. Next base: position 2,308,712 of record JARLTB010000101.1, read on the forward strand.
GCAATGTGAAATTCAAGGTCATATCAATATAAAGATGCATGCCACATGGTGCAGAATTTTCATGCACAAAAATTTATGTTTATATTTCAAAGATTTCAAACAACTTCAAAGTTATTGTAAGTTGTCCATGTAACTTAATTCTGACACACCAGATAAGGGGTAATTTATTTCCATATTTTAATTTAACATATTTTTGGTTCAAAAAAAGATGTAATGGAAGGTACAAATGGGATCATTGTCCAAAGCTGTTTTGCAATATTATTCAAAATATCTAACTAATGTTGTAATTTTTTTCTACTACTGACAATATAGAACCAATTTTACAACATTAACTACAAGAATAATAGAAGTGCACAGCTTTACAGGTATACCAATTTACTGCTGTATTTTGTTCTGGCAGTATATTATATAATATTTTTCAACATATCACTTGTAAGACAGTTTTTATCAGTAAGGAATGTACAGTAATTCTCAAGTACTCTTGTTGTGAATTTAAAGATATTAGAAGCAGGTTTCCATTTTTCATGATAAAATACATTAAAAAATTATGAATGGATGGTCATTGCTGTTTCCATTTGAACTTTGGGGGTTTCATGAATCCTTTGATATTGTTCAAATCTATAATGGGGTGCAACTTCTCACTGGCTTTCTTGACCAAGAACATAGAACAAAAAGCCTTGGGATGCTGTTTTTCGAACAATCTCTAACTTCCTTGTCAAGCAAAGCCTTTATCTCCTTCCACAACAAGTTAGGCTTTGATTGGGTCGGTTGGGACAAACAATAGGGGAGAGAGAGGGCTGAATGAACACCTGATGCAAAGCCTCTCTGATAAAAACCCAGTATCAACAATTTGTTATGAGGAAATAAATTGGTCCATGAAACATTCAACAAGGAGCCTGAGGTATGACTGGGGGACAGAATTGGGTATTAGTCATTTTGTAGAGTTTGGAAGTAGAGCGGACAAACGAACCTGTTTTTTCTCTCTGTTACCTGTCTGCGTTTCTATAAGAAGTAGGAATAGATGATCTACAACTGCACACTCTGTCTCAAAAGGGGCCCCAAGAAGCAGAGTGGTCCAAAGCTTTCTCTGTTACTGATCACTGCCATCTCATCTCTGTGTGGGTTCAAGTCTCAGATTCGGCCAATGTGGATATATGAGAAAGCTTGCCAGTAGCATAGCTGCCAACCCCCGAGTGCAAAAATACTGATTACTTGTGACAAAAATACTGATTTTCAGGAACAAATACTGATTTTTAAATTTCAATGCATATGTATCTATTTACAATATATATAACCATAAGTAAAGTTGGACAGTGCCTAACATAATTATTCAATATCAAAGATGCACATGTTTCACATTTGTACCTTCTGGAGTTGCACGCGTTCCATATAGGTGCCCATTCAAAAGGTGCAAGAGTGCAACACACTCACAAGCTATTTATAGGAGCCCTTTCCACACCTTATTTTTTTTAAATCATTGATTCAAATGTACCAATTTTCATTTCATTATCTCAATTCTGTAATTTTCGTATTGAAATGTTTTCGTTCAAGCATAAAAATTATCTTTTGCCATTTTAATGTTTGAAAAACTTGTGCAAAATAAATCGCCAACAACACTAGTAACTGAAAAAGAAAGGTTTATTTCTAAAAGAAATTTAAAAATAAAATTTCGATCGATGTACATTAAGGTTCTCTCTGTCATTTATCTACGTCGTAAGTTCAGGCTGAGTTGTGTGTGATGAAGTAGGAAGCTGATGTTTATTAACTTTTTCGTGCTCTTGCATTGGGCGCCTCCGTGCCCAATAGCGAAATCACGTTACACAATTCACAAAACGTCAGTTTTTCTCCTGTACTATATGGTTTCACAAATCTATACAAGACGGCACAAATATCCTTCCCTTTGTCTCCTATTTCTTCTGGAGAAAATTTTGAATATTCTGCCTTCCAATTTATCATGATTAGAAGCTGAATATTACTTAGACTAGATACAGCAACAGCGGTAACTATTGCGAAATCCAATATGGCGGATAACGACAGTCCTGGTAGCCTCGATTTCGAATGAACCAATCGTATTGTAGAACTTTATTTGTATATACATGTGATATATTCTGTCAAAATAGAACCTGGAGCGCATTCTAAACTGACAATTCCAAAGAAATTTTATTATTATTTTTTTTTCTTAATTAAAAAACGTATTTTTGCACAAAAAAACGTACACCCGTATTCAGGTCCAAAATACGGGACAAATACGGAAAAAACGGGACAGTTGGCAGCTATGCAGTAGCTTCTTGTGGGTCGGTGGTTCTTTTGGGGGTTTTCCCAGGTTCTTCTTCCACCATTAATACTGGATGCCATGTAAAGCCTATCGTGTGCTGAAAAATGGTGTTAAACCCTAACAACAAAATGTCTCTGCCAGGCTGTCACATCTGAGTATAACCTATATCATATCTCTGACACTTATCATCTGGTCTCCATGGATGCGCATGTGTGAGCAAGCCAAGAACCGATTTTATTTTGACAACTGCTGAGGTAACTCCTGTGCTACCTGTTTTTCGATTTCCTTTATACGTTCCCCAAATATGAGTATGGATACAAAATTGAGGGGGCACAAAGAGATGTGTTTTGAGTAATGCTGAGTGTAATAGAGCATACCTTAGATCTAGGTTAGAGGAGGATGATAGGGTGTTAGCTATAATATGATGAGCTACTTTATTAATGACTTGGGAGATGCAACTGACTGCATCTCAAGCATGATTATTCTCTCATTTCTCTGCCAAGCAGCACACTATGAGAGGCTAAATCCAACAGAGGGGACATCATTTTTATGGCAGTGAAATCTTTATCAAGGCTAGGCACATCCATAGGTATTATTATGCGACGTGTACCAATACAGAGTAAAAGTCGCTGGAGTTATTACCTGGAAAAGTTTTTCCCCCTCATAAATGACTGGCTTATTCCACAATCTTCAAAGATCGGTGTAAAATTCTGAAGAACGGATGCATATCATCTTCATCCTTATCAACTGTAGCCTTGACTTTGTAATTCATATTTGTAACTGATAGTGACAGACATTCCAAAGAGGGAAGGACATGAAAAATCTATGTCTGCTTTGAAACTAAATCAGTTGATTCCATAATAGGATCAGAATTATCAGGAGATTCTGAGTTGGAACAGTTGTTGACTTGTAGATCCTCTTCCTCCAGTGGGTATGTTCAGGTCATTGCAGACAAGATGAAAACTGAGAATCACCATTACATTTTGCTTGTTGGTTTTTCATTTTATTCTACTTATGATGAATTAAAATAACTATTGTTATCACTCTGTTGTTTACTGTAAATGATGTAAGCACCAGTTTGAAGTATTGTTCACTATTATTTAAATTACTTTTTTCACACTTATTTTATGACATCAAATGCTGTGCTCTTTTAACTTTGGTAAAATTATGCTGCACAAACCAAACACAGGAGGAATGGTAATCATGAGGCGTAATTCCTAGAAGTGATGTCTTGGAATGCTGAAATCTATATCATTCAAAGTCTCATCAATATAAAACTGTTTGATAAATTTGTCTGAAATTCAACAACAGGTAAGCTGTGCAAGTGGAACTTATCAGAGATAACCAATCGAGGGTCATAACTCATCTAAACGATGACAAAGAAATTCAAACTCTTAAGATCTCATAAAAATAAAGCTACATGCCAAATGTTAAAATCCAACAATTCAGTTATCTTGAGGAACCAAATGACAGACAGTGATACAGAATGACTATGACTTGTAGAGCAGGACCATAACAGTTTCATTTCTTTTATATATAAAAAAGAAGATAAACACTGAAAACTAGTACAGTAATTAAGAACATAACCAGTGAAACCCGTGTTAAACTGCATTAGGGTACCTATGATTAATAATGAAAATGGACATCATTATGAGATTCCTTTCCTTGTTCTTCATTATTACTTCAATGTCTACATAAAAACAACAGCTCTATAAAGGATCCCTTGAGTGTCAAGTTTCACTGTACATTCCACAATTCACAGCATCTAAAATAAGCTCTTTGATTCAGACCACTAATCAAACTGATATTTTTTGTTTGTTTGTTTGTTTAGGATTTTCAACGTAGCTTTAACAATTTTTCAGTCATATCGCTACAATGTCTGCAGTGAGACAGTTTATAGTGATATCTAGCACTGGGGCATCATGCCACTGACATGTCTTTGGTATGACTTGGCCGACGATCGAACCCACAACATCCCGCTTCCGCGACAGGTGCTCTAACCACTAGGCCATTGGAGTGGTAATCAAACTGATATAAAAAGTGATCTAAATTGGAAGTTGATAAGACTTCAGAGGACAATTTGTGGACATTTATACAGCAAACTTGAATTATGAAAAGAAATTATAATTGGAAAGTGGTTTCATTTTGGAGCTGATTGGTAGATGTCTTACAAACATCAAGATATAAATGCTTGTTTTCTTTAAGCTCGGTTTAACCCAGAAAATAGAATGCATGAAAATAGTTAAAATAATGCTTAATGATCATATGGTTCCTCACACAACTTTTATCAATCATGATTCACTAATAAAACAATGTCAGAAAGAAGAAAATTCAGAAGGAAACACACCATGTCAGTTGTGGCAAAGGATGCATTTGCAGACTCTTTTATTGATATTTCGTGTATGATAAAATTAACTGCTTATAGAAAAAAAAAATCCATCTCAAAAGAAGCAGATATTGCATAGGTTCATTTTGAAATTGCTTAGCTGTCATCAAGTAAAGTTATTCTTCACTGAAATATGACTGGCTGGTTGACAGAGGAACTGATAGGCAGGTATCTATGCAAACATGGACTATAGATCTAATGCAAGTCGGGTGACTTTTCATCTTGTCTGTTTTTAACAAGGTATGGCTACAACAATGCATTAGTCAACCACACCTATTCAAAACAAAGAACTAATGACCAGTTTATTTAAAACTGGAATAGTAGACTGGAGGATTCCAGTAAAGCATTATTTTAAAAAACACTAGTATTTTTCAACTTCAACCTTATATACAATACAATACTCACAAATGTTTGCATGCTTTGGCACAACTGAGAGTCATCAAATATAGTAGAAACTGAAGCTGAAAGATGGGCAAACAGTGTCTTAATTAATTAGAGAAATTGCAGATTTTGCAATATAATAGAAGATGAATACCATTTTGTTTTAATGTATAAAAAAAATTCCAATAAAAAAATCTGTTATCAAGCCCAAGTAAGCAAAGCTGTTACTCAAAAGATGGATAAAGTTTACTGCTTCTAATTCTTGTTTTGCAATCTCTAAGATGTAAGAAAAACAGGCCTGATGAGCCATGCTGCAAGTCTTAAGAGGCAACCAATGCAGACAAAAGTCACAGTGGCTCAGTAGTTAGCACTAAAGAACATCCTGACTTCTTGCCATAAAACATCAAAATCAATGATAACCTCATTTGTATATATTAACTGAAACATGCGATATCTGGGAAGTTTATGATACCCATAGTATACAAGTCTCAGCAAGTAATTTCTGATGGGCTTAAAATAAAATAACATATATATAGCTTATGAGTACCATTTTTGTTCGTAACTGATGTTTGTTTTATCACAATACATGTAATATATTACACACATGAAACAAAGCACTTTTTTAATATAAAAACCTGCATGTCAGCTAAGAATACTGTGAAAGACTTGAAATTTGTTGGGTTCCAATTTTCAAGTGTTCACGTGTGAGCTAGACCACAAATTTAAAGTCACAATGAAATATCAATCAAACCAACATACAATCCAGTGCAGTGGAAATGTATCATGTGTTTTGTTCTTTCTTTTAATTGTAATACCACAGTTATCAGTACTGCTGAGAATGTGAAATATACACGAGGAATAATGAGGAACACTGATTACAAATCAAATGCAAAATTTCATGAACATACTTGATGTATACCAATAGCACTGTCAATATCCTTCCTTATTTCACAAAGCACACATTATTTTCTCAGTTATATATTTAATTTTGCACATATCAACTAACTGCTAAATAAACAATCAGCATATAATTCCTGTTTTCTCAAATCTCATTTCAATCAGGTTTCTCCAAAGTGCTATTGTCATATAGGCAGAGAGGGGATTAATGGAAGTTGTTTTCAGTTCAACCAAGACCCGATCTGAATGTACACCTTCACTGTCCACATCTTTGCAATTTATGTTTTAATGTATTTTGTAATAATTTCTTTATCACAAATCATCACAATATGTAACTTAATAACACCGCCATCAAAACTTTACAGATTTAATTTTGGGTCACAAGGTCAAGCTCATCAATCATAAAGGAATTCCCATGGGGTGATTTTGGCAGGACAGTTTTTAACAAATGAGGTTTACAATCACTGATTTTGTTCAAGCACATAATCCATAACTGTTTAGAACTTTAGGATTTGGTAATGATCTTAAGAACACATGAGAACTTAATTACTTATCAGGTTACGGGACCCCAAGTGGCAGAGTGGTCTAAAGGATTATCCCTTATGGATCAATGCTATCTCACCTCTGTCTGCATAGGTTCAAGTCTCAGATACAGCCAATGTGGTTATGTGAAAAAGCTTGTCAGTAGCTTCTCGTGGGTTGGTGGCTCTTTCCGGGGACTCTTTAGTAATGAAAAACGTAATCAATTTTAAAATTACAAAACAGAATTTCAGCGTAATCCCTTACAATGACATGCATTTTAATTTTAACAAATTTAAACACTTATCCACAAAATTAGATGCTCACTTACCCATTAATATGCACTTTGTATTCAAACAATGAAATGTGAAATCCACAAAAAAAGTGTTTCACAGCATAAAGCACTGGGAAAAATTCTTCTCTAGCACATATTACCTGACAACTCTCATTACAGGTAGCATTAATATGATGCTACAGGTAGCAAATAATCAAAACTAATTTTGAAACATTCACATACTTAAAGTTCCAGCCATGATCATTTGTTGTTCTCTCCAGGATCTCCATCTCAGCTCCAGCCACACTGCATATTGGCCGATTCCAGCAGTCTCTGATTCGTCTGTACAGATTCCTGGTGTAAAAGCTTTCCCAGCTCTGGTATAGGGGAACAAAACCCTGCATTGACAAATAAAGCCTTGCTTATTGAAACCTAAGTATAATGAATCATGTTAAATGAGATAAACAGCAATAGAAAGGTATATGTACCATATTTTACGGCCTATAAGTCAATCCGGAGTCAATATCTTGGCTTCTTATTTTATACTAGTAATGGTATTGTTGTATGATATTCCATATTACTGGCAATCGTGAAATTGCATTATCAATGCTAACGTTAATGCTTCTGATTTTACTTCTGAACAAATCACTGCTATATTCTGTTATCAATTGACACAGCTGAATAAACAGTCCATGCTTGTTGTATTATATTTTAAAGCACATCCATGTTGTAGTTCATTTTATTACCTGTAGTTATGAACGTAACTTATAAAAACTTGTCATTTTATATCATAAGTTTGAAAGTCACGGACTCAATTAAATTGATTCGTAAGTATACATATACTATTTTTTAAGTGTTTGTTCTGTTTGGACTTGGATATTATTAACATTTTATTATGAATCTATTCAACGATATACCCCACTATTATCTTTATTGGCAAGTTCAAATACAAAGTAATGGGTATGATCTCTTGTCCTTATAACAAATTTTGAATGAACAACCGCTTTAATAGAATATTGACAGATTTTCATTTCCCTAAAAAAAAAAAGCCTCATTTCCCTACTGGCAGCCTCGCTGATTTTACCTATTCTGTAGATTCTTGCCCTCAATCTGGTTTCAATTATAGCCAAAGCGCTAAGCATGTTAATATATTACCATGTAAATAACACTGCACAGCCATGTGGTTGTTGTGAAAATGTACATCATAATTAAAACAAGAATGAATAGTTGATTTAGAGGTGTTTATTCATAATGGAGTTCATTCCATGACAGGTGGCACGTTGTGTCAAGACATTCTTCTAAGTTATCCTCAATATTAATCCATCTTGCTTTGCAGCCATGATTTGCTTTCTTTGGGTTTTTTTGTAGTGCATAATGCAGCCTTAGCTTTACACCAATCCCGGACACATTTTTCACTTACACCGTATTTCCTGTGAGCAGTCATATTCTCACATTTCTCTTCAGCAAACTTTACAACTTCCAGCTTAAAAGCCGCTCTGTAAGACTTGTGTGATTTGATGGGAGGCATTGTGAGACAAGTTGTATGATTTGTACAGGGATATTTATTTAAATGATTATAACTGAAAAGAATGGTCAAAATATACCAAACTCATTAAAATGTGCCTGTACTGTAGCAATAAAAACAATGTCCATGGCTAAATTCATTATTTACATCCAGAGAAGGGAGTGGGCATCATTTACTGTGGTTCTTAATCCCACTGATATTAAAAACGGGTAGCGTAATTGATGCAGATTAATGATAAAGAACAATGGGGTACTGGCAATATGGTAACTATTATCGGTAGCCGAAGCCAATATCGAGGTTTAAAAAACTGCGGCAACTGGCTATGATTGTTGTTGGAAACCAAAGACCAATTTATCAACTACCAGTATAATCAAAGAGAGACACCGAAATGTCAGCTGGTTAAGAATGAATATAGGTGAAGTGTTGACATTACAATTTGATTTAAACTGAATTGCAAAACTCAAAATGGATTACTGATGATCTATGAGTACCAGTAGTCCATCTACCATATATATCTGAATTTATTTTAGTTTAAACCATATTTATTTGAGAAACTTTGTCAAATACAATTAGAAACATATGATTTGGGGGCATTCAGTAGAAAGCGCGATCTACATTATTTTATAAATAATCATAGAACGCTCAAGTTAATATCGATTACATCCCTTTATAGGATCAATTAGATCAATCAAAAAGCTATGCCAGTAATCGCTCGCGTGTGTCCAACACTATACTGAAAAATCAAATATTAATGGACCAGTTGCTAAAATGTGATCAGGAAGAATGAGGTATGGTTAAAAAGGATGAATAAAACAAAATTATTTCATATCTTTTTTTTAGGAACAAACAATATGCTTTGAATCAGTACAGTACACAATAGAGTATAGACCGTAAGTGTGACATAGTAATTTAACAAGAATTTTTACTTCTATGTGACCTGTTTTTAATAATGCAGAATTTAGAGCAATTTTAATAGCATACCGGGTACCGCAATCAAGAGTCGATGCAATTTCAATGACACAATCCATACAAGCTGATTTGGAGTATAAGATGAAGACCTGACTTTCAAGTAAAAAAGTAACGACTTATAGGCTGGAAAATACGGTAATGTCAAGATTGTGATAACTCATTTCAAGTTTGTTTTTTTAAATTTAAAATAAACAAAATGAATATCACATTTCTTTACACTGCCACATTGTGCATTAAATAACAATAATACATCATATGATAAATTCTTAAGTTCCGATTGGCTGACTAAATATATTTATTTTATTACAGTATGCATTTCGCTCAACTTCAAAATCCTATTACATGTACCTGGTTAGGGTTATTTATTATACCTGTCCCAGTAAGCACTCTTGCTGCATCCCATTACATCCTGTGAATTACTCACTCGATCATTGCTTTCTTCCATGAGAACAGATCTCCTAAAGTGTTACTGACTTATGGACAATACCCAGCAGCAACATTATAGGAGATAAGTTCAGTTAGAAAGCAAAAACAACAAGATATTTACTTACAGCTCATAAATTTGAAGATAAAGTTGCCTGAAAGCAAGTGGAGGCATTCCATCCCATATGCTTGGGTGGATATTCAGTGTCCCTGACTAATTTTGTTATCTTGTTATTCATCACAAGAAAACGGAAAAATTTCTGGCTAATGCATTAGTTCAACAGATCACTGTGTCTTGTCAGTATGGGATTTATACACTCTGCAGTAGCTAGTGCAGCCAACATTTTCGTTATGTGACATAAACACAACTGGTTGATAGTAAGAAAAGATGTCACAAATCAAAGCTTTTCAGCCAGTGTACTTGGTATGAATGATATTATCATTTAATGCAGCTAGAACTTAACTGTCATTAGTGATTAAAAAAAAGAGAGTCCCTCAAAGGGATTGATGCTCCACTGCCTGGAAAAGAATTTTCTGGAATTCAAATTAAGACATTTCATTCTTTTTAACTGTAGCATTTGAACATGATTTTTAAAGATGACTACTTTGGCAACAATTCTAGACATCCATGTGGAATCCAATGCTCAAAATATTTTATAGCCAGATGCCCAGGATCCCTCTACTTTCAAACTGATACAATCCTGTATTCTATGTGAAGTGCCCATCCTGCTTGTTGAACGAAACAAAATCTATTTGCCTGTGAAAACATTTTTCTGAAACAATATTAAGAATCTTTTAATTCCACTTATAATAAAATGTAAAAAAAAAAAAGAAAGAAGTGTTAAGAAGAAGAGATTAAGATATAGAAGCATTGTAAGAGTATAGGTATATAATAGGTATTGGTGTAAGTACTATTAAACCAGTTTAAGATATGTACAAAAATATAAGAACATATGTACACCAAGAGCTAATTTAATAATTGATTTAATTCAAAGTTAATACCATTTTCATATATTTATTCTTTTCAATCATTGATTTAATTTAACCAAAGTTAGCTGATCTAGTTAGAAAATATCCAAAATCATTAACCCAAAAATCTTTACAAAAATTAAACAGAAAACCCATCAGATGCTGGACTCTTAAAATTTTGCATGTTTGTAGGGCAGCTAAAGCTTTTGACAGATATCTTGCACTCTAATTTTTGATGTTTTGTATTTAATTTCAAAATATCAGTCATCAAGTACATGTATTAAGTTGAGAATTAAGATCTCTGTTTTCAAAATCTCCTGAGGCATAAAGACTCTGATCATACTAGGATACTAGAATTCATTTAAAATAAAATCTTATTATCCAGTACTGGTGTACTACTGCATTTTTTAGCATCTTGCTCAAGTGTAAACTCCTGTCTACTTAAACATGGTCTTGACCTTTACTGATCTTGAATGTGAACAGTGCTCCAGAAACTAGACAAGAAAAGATAAGATACAAGTCAAACTATCAATACCCTTGTTGATAACAGTGTTATTACTGAAACAGTATTTATCGTCTGATAAACTTAAAACTACAAGCAGTAATGTATCAATATATATGCAGTGCTCCAGTTGGGATTGGTGGGGGGGATTGAAAGATAGACCTTTCCAAGAAAAATGAAATAGCTATTTCCATCAAGATATATTTTTCATTTTATCAATTATATATGTGGAATAGATCAAAATCTATTTGAAAGCTTACAAGTATATAAACCAAAATTAAAGCTAAAATTTGATCAATTCAGTTATATTTTATTTCAAACTATTATTAAATTGATTGTTGTGTTGAATATGTTCTCAAATTACCTTATCAAACATATTTCAATCATGTTAACTACTTTGCTTTTGAAGGATCAGTACCTATGCACTGACTAAGTTAGGTGAGTTATTTGGACTAATATCAAGACCACCATGGACTTCAGCTAGTACTGATTAGGTTGTTGACAAAACTTGCTCAACACTGGTGGGTGAATGGATGAATCAATCAAGTTCTGGGGGTAATTTCTGTAGATTTTATTTAGATTTTCATTACTGTTGTACACTTACAGCATTGGTGGCAGTACACCTGTACTCCAATGTGGATTACATCAGAGCGTGCTCCAATGATTGGCAGTGTTAATAACAAATTCAACAGGCATACCTATACATAAATTTCTGGTGGTGTAATCTTACTCATGCAATGCTGTCATTTTGAAAGAGTGACATGACAATTTATGTCAGTCTTGCAAAGTGAAGTCAGTTATGGAGTATTGTTTCTCCAACAAAGAGTTAACAACAATAGCAAATCACCATGGAGGCATAAAAACATAGGTTATCATAAGAGAAAAATAATAAAGGATTTTTTAAAAAAAATCCTGTTTCATATTCATCTACTTTATTAAGTCCGTAAAAGTCAGGATGTTTCGTTATTTTAAGGTTTCATATAAAATAAACTCTAATTATCCAGTGCTAATATGCTTCTGCAGAGTTTACTAACTTGCATAAGTGTTGACAAGAATCTCCTGTCTATCTAAGCATAGCCTTGACCTTTACTGATCATGGATAAGAACAAGTGTTCCAGAACCTGGACAATAAAAGATCAGATATTATTTCTTCAAACAATCAATCCCCTTTGGCTTGTTGCAAAAAGTATTACCAGTGAAAAAACATGGGATTAATAGCTCAGATAAACTTATGACTACAACCTGGAATATATTACTATACTGGCAATGCACCAGGTGGGACTAGGGGGATGGGGGTGCGAGAGGGAGATCAGCTTTTCCATGATTAATGAAATGGGCATATCCATCAAGATATATATAACTTTTAAAAAATTTATTTGCAGAAAAGATTAAATTCTATTTGAAAGGGCACATGTAAAAAAAGCAAAAATTAAAATGTTATAATGAGAATAGACCCATTTGTATTAAAGACTACAAAGAAGTTTACCTAGAATTAAGCAAAAGGGAAAAGGTGAAATATGTAAGCATGTTTGTGTGTACTGAGTTTAATGGTATGCCAGCACAATACACTATGTTTTTAAAAAAAAAGAATCGCAAAACAAATGGAAAAATGATAGATGAAAGCAAACATTACTATTATTTATTATCATTATTTACTTCCAGCATGTGGGGCTATGGGGATATACAGTATTAAAAACCAACTGGCAAGGGAACTTACATGCATATGCCCACAAATTTATTTTAATTCAATAAAACAACAAATTGTCAAATGTCATCATTCATATACTTACTGACAACCTGGGTTCTGTACATGATTTAATTTTTTCTATCCCGATGTCTCGGAGAAAATCCCTGATATGACCAAACACCACCAGCAAGCCATAGCCCAAGTAAGTCCAAATGGCTATATGCAATGGTGTCTCTTCAAACGACTCAAAGTAGGTCCCACTCCCATCCTCTGTCTGCGAAAAAGTTTGAAAAACAAAATGAGGCAGGTTTTAACTCTCTCTTGTGCTTAATGTATTGAAGCAGTAGCAATAATAATGGACAACAGATTAGCACCATCTTCATTTAGGACCAACTATTCTGGAAGAAGAATCACAAGATTTTCAAGATGGCTATATTGGATGTCAGAGCAGCTCCTATTTCATTTAGGACAAACTAGACCTTGGAATGAAAGTGCATGTGAAGTTTCACAACAATCCTCTAAGTAGTTAAAAGAAGTAGCAGTAACAAATTTATTATAATGGATAATGGAAGATGGATAAAAGGCTATCCTGTAAATACTACTGATCTATGTCGAGATGAAATTTTTAAAAAAATGCAATCCCAATGTTTACCGTGAATCATTATGAAACTATAAAATGTTTTAGTGGCACATGTCTGAACTTAAACTGTACTGTACAAAGGTAAACAATGTCCTGGCCCACTGTACTGTACAAAGGTAAACAATGTCCTGGCACACTGGCAGTATTCTTATTAAGTCTAAATAATAAATCAACAAATGCTCACACAGGTATCAAATGAGAACATAATTTTAGAAAGCAGTCACCTTTTGAACAAAATGCTAAATACAGAATATTTTCCAAAGTGTAATTTACATGTAGAACTGAGCTCTACCCCAAAAAACACTTATCATGTATTTGAACTACAACATGAAGCATTAGTTACAAGGCTGATTATAAATATTTAGTTGTTGAGATTCTTTTCTTCATACCATAATTAATGTATATGTTGGGACATGATAAAATAATCATTTTTTTTCCTGTCCCAGAACTTATGGTGAAACTTTTTTTTTCACTTAGGTCATATGTTCCAAGACTTGAGAAAATAAAATAAAATTATATTGCATTTGTGCTCGCACACCCACAACCACTGATGTTGCAATATAGATAAACAAAATGCTTAATTGATAATAAAAAATAAGAAACAAACATTATTTCTTATTTTCATCATGAGCATTAAAGAATAAAATTTATCCACCAAATCTGTAAATGTAGCACAGGTTTCCATAATGTAGTGTGTATCAATTATGTCTGATAACACATGCCACATTGTTCACTGACATAAACATTTATAAACAAATTATGTACGGTTGTGCTCAAGGGTTTGAACATGTTTTCCGACTGAAAACTGGATCCAACAAAATCACAAACAAGAATGAAATAATCAATCAATGTCTTGAAAACATGAAATGGTGTTAGGTGCAAAATAATCAATCAATGTCTTGAAAACATGAAATGGTGTTAGGTGCAAAATAATCAAGATTTAATTATGTCCAGATCTACAGTATGACAATATCTCACATATAAAAATCTTTGTTTGAAAACACATTCACTTGAGTGTCACTGATAATCTTTTCAACAGCTCAGGTTACAAAAGTATCCTTACTATTTTTACCCACATACATCAATGCTCATTTGTATTAATTGTAACTACAGATGACAAGCACATAGATGCACTGGTGGTTAATAAACAACTGGCATTGAGCAGTAAACTCTTTCTTTGAACCTGTCCACAGGACATCAAAGACAAAAGTTTCTTTAAATTACAAAGCAAGGCCATATCAGAAGCAGACTGCGGTTACATTGTTTTGCTTTGTAAACGATATCAATACAAAGGTTAATTTATTTCAAAGCAAGCCAACATCAGAAGCAGATTATGGATTCTTTGCAGTGAGCTGATTTTTATTATATTAATAATATACAAAAACTACTGAGATATGGAAGCAAACTTTGGTTTCTTTTCACTGGTATTCATGAAAATTTTGAAAATAAATTAAAACAATGGAACAAATTTTAAAGTGACACAATATAGAGCTTTGTGCACGGATGTCATTGATCAAGCACCACCAGAATATTTGGAGAAAATAAAATCATGTGATGATATCATGAAGGCCAGATGAGAAGCAAATGATTTTGCTAACAAGAGGGAAATAACCAACTAATACACTGAAAACAACTGACATTCATGCATGACACAGTGTTAGGTGCAAAATACCAAGATTGAATCATATCCTGATCTACTGTATGACAGTATCCCACAAATAAAAATTGTTATTTGAAAACAGATTCACTTAAGTGAAATTCTTTTCGCCAGCATGGGTTACAAAAGTAGCATTACCTACTACCTGCAGACATCAGTGCTCCTTTGTAATAATTATAAATACAGATGCCAAGCACAAAGAAGCCCTGTTGGTGAAAAAATGCAACTGGCTGCCAGCAGTAAACTTCTTCTAAGCTGACCTTAGAGGCAGACTTTGGACTTTGAAGCCATTTCTTTTTAAAGGATAACAATATAAAGATTAGGTTATTGCAACGTAAGCTGATATTAGAAGCGGAATATGGATTTTTTTTAAAGTGTGCCAATTTGTTTCTTCTTTTCAATATACATGTGCAAAGACGGTAATCATAGAAATTGTGAAAATAAATTGAAATAATTTTTTAATGACACAATATAGTGCTATGTACATGAACATCAATGACCCAGCATTGCCCAGAAGGCTTGGAGAAGAAGAAGAAAATCGTGTGATGAATTCATGAAGGCAAGAAAAGAAACATCATTTTAACAGCAATATGATCATTAACATGGATGAAACTCAAGTGTACTTTGATCGCATTCCCAGACAGACTGATGATCATTAGCAAGATTAGTGCAGATTTGAAGAAAAATAAAATTACTTTAGTCCTTGCAGTTTCTGGTTTAGATCATTTGTTGCATCTAACAAAAATATTAATGAACCAAAAGAACAGCTTGTACATGTGCAAGAGAACTTACGTTGTGCCCCATAACATACAGTGCACAAAAACATTACTTGAAAAATTAATTTATGGTGTCCCAACATACATGGTAAATATGGTAATATCAGTTTTTAAGAACGCAAGTGATATGTTATCATGAACATAAAATAAATCACAACAATAAAAAAAGAAAAGAAAGTGATCTGCCAATAAAATATTTACCAAATTTTTTATACCTATCATGGTTTCATTACAATATCCCAAATTCACCCTTTTGCACATCACTAAACAAATTTTTTGTGACTTGTCATTCAGATTCAATATGGACACGAGATATTATAATAATAATAATAATAATAATAATAATAATACATATAATAATAACGAGGACTTTGTACAGCACCTATATAGTGATATGATTACAAAAACCAAACAACATAAAGTTAGAAAACAGAAAACATGCTGAAAATATTTAAGGTAAGAAAACATTATTAAGTCTTTAAGTCTGTTCTTGAAATCAAAATAGATGAGTATTAAGAGCACTCTTAAATGAGATCGCTGTCTTTTTATATCTACATTCAGTGGGCAATTTATTCCACATACTGGGCCCAGGTACGCAAAAGAACAATGTCCATACCACTTCATTTTCATAGTGGGAATAATGAGAATACGAATGTCAGAGGAGGAACGCAAGTATCTTGCTGATGTGTATACATGGGTGAGGTCAGAAGGTATATTGGACTGGAGCCCATCAGTGAAATGTAGCACAGAGAACAGATTTTATGTTTGATTCTGGATGAAATGGATAGCCAGTGTAGGGTAGAGTGAATGGGTGAGGTGTGCTCTGATCATGGTCCTCTAAGGATAATCCATGCAGCTGTGTTTTTAAATTTTTGAAGTTTCTGGAGTAGATATTAAGATGAATCAGGCATAATTGAGTTACAATAGTCCAGTCTTGAAAGTACTAAGGAACACTTAAGTTTTTAAGTGGCATCAACTGAAAGATAATTGTGAATGGAGCCACTGCATCTCAGCTCAAGATGTGCAGCCATACATAAATTCATGAGATGTTGGTGCAATCAGAGAGTAATGTTGAGAGTAACACCTAGGTTTTATACTGACCTCCGTGAGTTTAATGTTGGTGTTGCTGATATTTATTGTTTGAGGTAAAGGATGTGAATGGGAAAGTCTTTCTGTTGTAATCAGAATGGCTTCAGTCCTATCATCATTCATCTGCAGCTTGTTACATGTCATCCATGATTTTTTCATCGGAAATCCAACTTTCTACACCTTTGATGGTAGCATCAATTTCAGTTCAGTGGCTAGACTTGTATATTTGGATGTCATCAGTGTACAATTGGTAACACACTGGATGATGATCTATGACGCTTGAGCGTGGTCAAGTGTATACAATGAAGAGAACAGGTCCAAGAACATACCTCTCTGGAATACCACAACACACAATATTGATCAACTGGGCTGAAGTGTATTCCATTTGCAATCACATTTTGTGTCCTGTTGACCAAGTAGGACTTTAACCACAATAAGGTTGTATTGTGAATGCCAATTACATGCCTAAATATATTAAAGTAACATTTTCCTATTCTCAAATGGATTGAAATAATCATAAAATATTCTTATTTGACAATATGATTTAAGATATGTGAAAATTTTGCAGTTTTTGAATTGAAGAGCTTAATTCATCACTGCCCTTCACATATCATTTACCTTCCACCACTGTAGCACCGTGACATCATCCACGTCAATCATGAAAGCCCTAAATTATAAAGTGAACAAACAAGGTTTTAACTATTTTCATGTAAACATCTCACCATTAGTATCCAGGGTCTTTTTATTTTAGGAATATCTAGGTTGGCACTAGAATTTTCCATTGGTCACCAAATTTGGTTGGAAGAAAAAGTTAGTTTTCATCCATCATGTACCACTGTTTTATTTAATATTTTCATCTTTGTCAGAAACAGTTTTCCTTTCAAAGTAATAACTGAAATTTTGCTCAAATAATTATTTATTTCTGCAAGTTTTATCTACTTCATAATAAATCCAGCCGTGTAAATACATCATCTAGTGGTTGGCAGTTGCTTTGTAATCAAATTTAGTTGACAACAAAAGTAACTTTGAATAATCATATTGCAAAATGTATTGCTGAAATACATGATCTCATTGATCAACCAATTTTGGCAACTGTTAGCACAACATAAAATATAAATGCTATGCTATGTCAAACCCCCAACCCCCGAAACTGAACATCCTAGCCAAAGTCTAAAAACAGCTGCACTGGCAGATCTGGCACACTGGTTTTGTGCCAATGGTAATTTCAGTTATATATGGATCTTTGCAAATATAATAGCTAACAATCACACAATACATAAATGGCTTCATAGATATGAACGCCAATGCCCAACTTCAATAAAAATGGTATTATTCAAGCCTTTAAACAAATAAAATTGGAGACCATACTTCAATCCTTTGTTAATTTGTTTCTTCAGAGTTCATGGTATGACCACATTCCTGTATGAACTTGCTTAGGGAGTCAGCCTTTAAACATATAAAATTGGAGACCATAATTAAATCCTTTGTTAATTTGTTTCTTCAGGGTATGACTACATTCCTGTATGAACCTGCATAGGAGTCAAGTCCAACTGCAAAATGCTCAGACTAGATCTGCCATCACATAATGTGCCTATGGGTATGTGCAGTTTGCTAGGAGTACTCAGCAGATCAGCATAGACCCTGATCTGCAGGCACATTATGCAATGGCAGCTCAGGATCTTAGTTGTTTGCAGTTTGACTCAAATTATAAATAAGTATATGTGGTATATCTAGAAACACATTAAAATTAATCACAATATTCCCATACTGGACTTGTCAAAAACCTTTTGCAACATTAAATTAATCAGTACTAATTAACAGCTTCTGTCCAAGTTGCATGATTATTACATGTATATACACTTTTTACTTACACTATATGAAAACTTTAAATAGGAAAGAAAAGAATATTAACATTTTTTTAGAGACCTAATAAATGTCATCCACACTAGCTAACTAGTTCTGATTAAGTTGCATTAAAATTATATATGCTATATTTTATATTTACACTATATAAACATTGATAAGAGAGAATATTCACAATCAAAATGCTATTAAAACTAAAGATGAAGAAAAAAAACCTTAGTCAATGTGCACACTTGTTTTAAAAGTATAGATCAACTGCAAGCATATGGTCTGTGTCGTTGCTTGAAATAAATTGTTTTCTCCAATGTTACACATTTTTATAACTATGTATAATTAATTTTAATTTCTAGTATTGGAGAGTTCACTTTTTTTTCAACATGAATTTCTTTGTCAAGATTCCCAAGGGCCAAAGAAGGATTTCCACATTTTCAATGCTATAATTTTTTTGTTTATCTATTTTTTTTACAAAGTGTCAAGGACATGGTGACACTCTTGTTAATCCCAACAAAACACTTGCACTGAAATGTGTATTCTTAAAATTATCAGAAAACATTTTATACTCATTAAACCAAATACTGTAACATAAATTTTAAAAAAATAATCATTAACTTTCCAATTTTCTTTCTTCGTAGTTTATCAATTACTGTATTTCTGTTTGGCCTAGTGGTTAGTAGGTCCACCTCAAAAGTAGGAGGTTGTGGGTTCAAGCCCAAGCCGAGTCATAAAAAAGACTTATAAAAAACCTGGTGTCAGGATAATGTGACTGGGTGGGATATCATGTTACATGTCTGCAACATAATGCACAAGTGCTAGACATCACTATAAACTGTCAGAATGGAGACATAGCGATATGCCTAAAAAATTGTTAAATCTACATTAAAAATACAAATCACACAAGAGCATATTTCTTTTTGCGAATAATACTAACCCTGAAATTTGATTAGTAATAAAAACAGGTAATATATATACTGCATTATAGCATAAAATCTCTATCTTTGTACTTTAACAGGATTTTTAAAAAATTTAAATACATGTGTGACCTTAAATAGCAATCTATTTAAAAAAAACTCGAAAAGAGTAAATATCAGTTGATAACAGGACTAAATTCAATTGTTTCACTTATTTTAGCCTCATCTACATTTTCTGAGTGTATCTCAATACTGAAACATACTTGCAGAAATACATGATCTTTAAATTTAAATAAACATTCATGAAATAGCAAACAATACTACATTTAAACTCTATAACTTTGCTCTTTTAACTGTAAACAGACACCAGTTGATACAGTACTCTCAATATCAAAACAGTCACTGATCAGAATACGGATTGGGTTGGAAATTATTATGTCAGCACAAGAAAATCAGTTGCATTCTCTAAATACTTTAGCAAATAAGAGACAATGGGGCAACTATTGTACCTAAATCGGTATGACTGGACTTGGGTCTGTAATTTTGTAAAACAATATACTACCTTCAGTATTTGTTATTTTCAAAATTGTTATACCTTTAAAGGCAAAAATTGTGACTCAAGTGGCCATATTTAAAAAATTAGTTGTTAATAATACAATACATTTATATTATATTAGTATATACTATGATGTATATCATTTGTTTTGTTACAATGCAATCTAAAGACAAGAGTTCCTTATCATAAAGAAAAAGTTAATTTCTCATAACTGAATTTCACCTTGCTGAAGTTCTTGACTTCAGCTCCATCCAGCTTTACTAGCATGTTCTATCTCTGTTAATATAAAGACATATAAAATTTAATGTGCGTAATATAGAAACGTGCAAGTATTTGTTTTGACTACACTAAGAAACGCATCATGCACAACAAGAGAGGTAACCCAATGTCAAGGCTAATACAGATTCCAAGGCATGGGCGTGGCATACAGCCGATTGTTTACACTTTATAATAACTTCCTCGTAGGGATGACGACCTCTGGGTCATACTAAACGTAGCTATTGAAAATGTGAAAATCAGCCTTCATCATTAAATTGACACATTTCATACCTATCTAATGAAACAGTGTAATCTGATACCGGCTGTAACAGTAAAATCGATCACAAGAGCATTATGCGACCTCCATTTCTATGGGAAAAAATGAATTAGTGCCACTTTATCAACGTCATATCTTACATACATACCTTAAGTCGGTTTCCATTTCTGCTGGACGTCGTATGTCCTTTCCGACCATTCTGAAAACCATTTATTCTTCCGTTATCATGCACTGTTCCATTCGTGAGAGTTCCTTTGGGAGCCATTTTGAAAATAAGACCTGATTTTAAGCTTCTTATGTCCCGGTGTTTCCAATAACAAATGCCTTCGATATAGTTTCCGCTCATTAGTTTCGTACATTGCACAGGTTCGAATACAAAGAAAAATAGCTTCCCACTTTTTCTAACTTATTATTTAAAAACAACGAATTTGTATTATCTTGTAATCTTTATTTTGTCAATGACAGAAGGATGTAATTTGGGCTGTACAGTGTACAGCTTGCCTGACTTCAGAAGTGCATTTCTCTAAAGAATGGTAGCTCCGCTTGATCGTTTTTCAATGCCAGAATATCAATACAAAAGAAGCCCTCACCCCATCTCTGTTAGGCTATCGCAAAACTTGTAGTTCATTTTTGGTATTCTAAAAAGTGTAAAGTTAGTAGATTTTGGATTACAGTATTTGCACACCCTCCAGTTTCAGTGTATCCCACCCTTTAAATATAAAAAAGATGAAGAAAAAAAGCTTTAAAGTGACAATAATGTACAAAACTAAGTCTTTTCATTCATTGATTTATAACTTTTAATCTGATAGTTGCCACGAGATTCAAACCACTGTCAACTTGTTGGCAATTCGAATCAAACGAACATTTCCTTATATACTCGGTCGCCATATTAGGATAGGCTAGTCTAAGTTTTCAGGCAAAAGCTGTGATTATTCGCCGTCATTGGTTTAAATGTATTACAATGAGACATTGCAAATATTAAATGCAGACGACATAATTTGTACTTATATGGACTGTTCTAGACTCCAGAAAAGTAAAGTGAACAGTCTGTTTGTTTACATGGGCACTGCTTCAGTTTGCTTCGAAATGCGAATGGGTCGACATTGTTATGGACCACATGGCGTCAGACTCTATACATAAACTATAAATCAGTGAATGAAATAAATAAGAGTTGTGCATTTTTATATCCTTGATACTTTTTTTAAAAAAAAAAATCGGAAGCAGGATACGTACGAGAGGGTGTGCAAATGCTTTTTTTTATTTTAGTGTTCATTGTTAAAAATAATTTCTCGAGCACACAGAACACCAGGGCCGGCGCTTCCGCTAGGCGAACTAGGCAATCGCCTAGGGCGCTGGGCTAAGGGTTTATTTCATGATGGGCGGGTGGGGCAGGGTGTGAATGGAAGGAGGGGGGGGGGGAGGCGCCAGATGGAATCATATCACAATTAATACTTCCAGTCTATTTTTAGAACATTTTTTCCTCTCTGCTTTTGGTGGTGATAGAAGAGTTATATTGATGCATCTTTGGTATGGATTTAAAGTTAATTGTTTATTCTTGAGAATAGGAGGTCTGAGAGTGGCTGTCTGTATGTATTTTGGCGACAGTGCACACTGTGTAAGTAGGCGTTAGTGATGATCCGGAAGTGAAATCAGTGTTCTGTGTACATGCTGCTCTGTTTACAGTGCAGCCACTCAAAAAAATGCCGGTCAACCCTTGACAAGAATTTCACCGTGAAGTCATCTTTGGGGGTATTTTAGATTTTCATATGATTTGTATTCATTGTCACACTGTGGAAAGGTCAGTGCTGAGAAATATATGTATAGAACATATAGTAAAATTTATTGTGGTGTATGGCCAGATATCTGATCTCGCCTAGGGCACCAAATTGCCTTGCAACGGCGCTGCAGAACACAGCTACTTGGTACATGGTACGAGCTTAATGTTAAAAGTAATGGCCTGGAGGTGAAAAAAAAAATCATAACGAGTGACCAAAATTATCTGATATTACCATCATAAACCGTTCAGACATAGGACTTTGTCCATTATACTGTCTCGTTCATTATAGTATGATAGAACTGTCCTGTCTAAGAATGAGTCATAGGGGAGGGGGAAGGGGGTGTCTTAGGTCATTTTCTTACTCGTTATGAATTTTCTCCTTCAGGTTATTGCCTTTTCAAACATTAAGCTCGCGTCGAGCACCTGTGCGTTGGAAGATTCGTCTTGGAGAGATGTCTTCTTTAAACAGCACATTGTTCCGCACATACCACATCAGAGAGGCGGGATACCAGCTGCTGACGTCCATCATCCGTGTACGAAGAGCAATTCAAGGATGATGACCTCTGTGACTTTATTCTTAGCACGGAGACGGGCGATGTTGAACAGTTTGCCGTCAGCCCTGGTATGGATGTACACTCCCTCACTGAAGTACTTGAAGGCGTACTCGAGAAATATGGAGAAGAAGATGGCAAACAGCCTTGGCGCTAGGACGCAGCCTTGCCTGACTGCTGATAATTGTGAAGCCCTCTGATGTTGCGCCATTGAAGTACACCGTGCATGTTCTCGTGAAATGGCGTGACGATGTCAAGCAGTCGTGGTGGACGGGGGCGGGGGGCAGCCGATCTTTTGAAGCAGCCTGAAGACTCCGCTACAACTTTACCAGGTCAAACGCCTTTGCCAGGTCTATGAAGGCGGTGTAGAGGGGCATCTGGTGCTCGTGACACTTCTCCTGCAACTGGCGTAGTGAGAAAAACATGTCAAGAGTTGACCTACAGGCTCGAAACCCACGCTGGGACTCAGGGTAGACACCGGAGGTTAGCGTCTGCAAGCGCGCCAAGTCAACACGAGCGAAAGCCTTTCCGACGATGTCGAGGAAAGAGATGCCCCGATAGCTGCTACGGTCTCCTTTGTTTTTGTACAGATCGACGATGTTGGTGTCACGCATGTGTTTGGGGATGTGTCCATGTTCCCAGCTGAGACAGAGGAGGATGTGCAGGGTCTAAAGCAGTGCTGATTTCCCGTTCTTGGGTACTTCAGGCGGACTACCGTCGATTCCAGGAGCCTTCCCACAGGCGATGAAAATTATGGCTTTTCGGGGTTCTTTTAGTGTGGGTGGTGTCCTGTTCCTCCATGACTGGTATGTCTGGGATGGCGTCAAGAGCGGTGTTGGTGACGATGTATTACGTTGCTCGACCCATCGATGCAGCTGTTTACCTTGGTATGTGATGACTTAGCCCGTCTTGGACCTGAGGGGGTGGATGGCGATTTTTATACAGCCTTCATTTGCAGAAGATATAATAACAAAATACCATCTCTTATATGTAAAAGAGTGGAAGGGTAACGATATTTTATGAAATAAGTGTTTCTTAGATTACATCATCTGAAAGTTAGATCTGTAGTTGATTCCTTGATCAAGTGCACATTGATTCTTATGTTTCGTTCATGACAATCCAGATTCTGCCAACATTGTCATTAAACCCAACACCCACCATCTTCATTGTATTATAAACTTCATATAATGGTTAAAGTGTCCAACATTAGTTAGTAGGGATTTGCCTATTTGTGTATACTTTGTAGGAGTATCATGTGTAAGTATATATCAGCGCATGGATATGTGCATATCTGTGTACACTTAGTAGAAGTGCAATGTACAGAAATGCGTCTGATTATATGATATTGTTCTGTATAATACGATTTAGAATATATATATATATATATATATATATATATATATATATATATATATATATATATATATATATATATGTGTGTGTGTGTGTGTTAGCATGGGTTTGTTAAACCCTGAGGCTATAATTTCTCGCCGGCAAAATGTCTTAGGTGTCCCGCGAGTTTTTTGACGTAGCCATGAAACTCAAGGCGCAGGTTTATTTTTGCCAAAGTCAGTTACGTAACCTTGTTCACAGGTATATGGCGTTTTCTTGTCGGAACAATGCATCGTCCAAAATTTTATCGTAAACATCTTTCACAGACGGTTGGGAGGGGCGATGTCGGATCATTAAGAACCAACCTCCAATCGGATTTGAGTTAGGCAAGCCAGACATTAGAATCTTATGTTTAAATATATCCTCTTGAGAATCAAACATTAGTATTGTTACAAAATTTGGCGGGACAAGGCAAATAAAAACTACTCCACGAATATAATCTAAGTAAAGGTAAGATAAGAAATTGACCCTTGGGACCACCCAAATGTGGTGCTAGGACAAAATATCCGCGGACAAAATGGCACGGACAAAATGTCATGTGGACAAAATGTCCGCGGACAAAATGTCACGGACATAATGGCACAGACAAAATGTCCGCGGACAAAATGTCACGGACAAAATGTCATGTGAACAAAATGTCAATTTGCATAGCTGTGTTTTTAATTTGAGGCCAATACGTACTCAACGGGCTGAAACCAAACTTGCTTTGGCATATAACACTGACCGCGCCGCGACGAGATAGGTAATTAAAATGAGAGTAAATGACGGCGCTGAGATGAAAGTTTAATTTGAGGCCAATACGTACTCAACGGGCTGAAACCAAACTTGCTTTGGCACATAACACTGACCGCGCCGCGACGAGATAGGTAATTAAAATGAGAGTAAATGACGGCGCTGAGATGAAAGTTTAATTTGAGGCCAATACGTACTCAACGGGCTGAAACCAAACTTGCTTTGGCACATAACACTGACCTCGCCGCGACTAGATAGGTTTCATTAATACTGTTTTCAATGGTTAGTTCCCCTTGATTATTCACGGAAGAATGTTTTTTCCGGATTTTTTTTTCTCCGTGCCATTATATCCACTGACATTTTGTCCATGCTATTTTGTCTGTGCCATTTTGTCCGTGCCATTATGTCCACTGACATTTTGTCCACATGACATTTTGTCCGTGACATTTTGTCCGCAGACATTTTGTCTGTGCCATTATGTCCGTGACATTTTGTCCGCGGACATTTTGTCCACATGACATTTTGTCCGTGCCATTTTGTCCGGCCACCCCCAAATGTACTATAACCAACTCAGGGCAAGCTTGGAGTCTTTGCATTAGCAGCTGAAAATACGCGGCAAAAACAAACAAAAAACGTCAACGTCAGGTATAATTTTAGCAACAAAATGTATCTGTAAAGATGAATCCGTCATCATTGACTATAGATAATGTCATGCCAACATTCACCACCTAAGAAAAGAAAGATCTCAGTTGTGATTCAATAACGGCGCTCTTGTTCGATTAACAGTTCTTGGACGAAAAATATCGTTAGAGGCACAAAGAACAGGCTTAATTGGTGTATGTCTAAATGAACATGGTACCATACCCAAGGAACGCACAAGTGTCAGCGACTATAGTATTCTCCTGTAAGATATTTTCTCCAGTTGGATGAAGGTTGTACAAGTGAAGGAGAATGTACATGTACAACAGCTGAACAAGGCGAGCCAGTCGAAAGATTAATTTCCAGGATGATCATATTAATATACCCTCAAGAGAAATATAAGCAAGGAGACTCATGAAATACAAACGCATGTGTGTAGCGTAAGATGATATTGGTAGAATCACACTGCAACCACTGTTGGCCTTGGCATTGCCCAAATTCTAACCACAGCATCCATTATAGGAACGTCTATTATATTTCTTGACTTAGGTGCATCAGTTGCAAACCGTGTCACATGCAGTGCTGGTATAATAATTTTTTCAAAAACAAGTCTGTCTGCCTCGGCAGTGGAAACGTTGTTGTCACTGTTGACGGTGTCTTGGTTTATATTTCAAAATAATTTATAATTCTTTGAATCGTTTATGCAAAAAACAAATTCACGCAAGAGCTAGAATTGGTTTTTACTGTATAAATTGTAATCTCAAAACACATGCCGATTAAGATAATAAACTCGAATGCCATGGGGTTATAAGAACGTTGACATATAACAGTAAACCAATCTAAACCCCCATTATGATACTACTGAATTGCACGGTTTATTTTTAAATTATTTAATGAACTACATGGTTGTATTCATAATTTACACACTTATATTCGTGAATTTTATGATTTCATGCATATGGGTTTGGAATATACCAGTGATACATACATATGATTATGTCATCAGTTATAAGTGGGTTCAAGCACGAGGTTCATGTTGTATTTTGTACTGTCGTCTAATTTTATAAGCGAAGGTTATAGTTTATCAAATGTTCGAAAACAAATACTGGAAAATTCATTATTCATTTCAACTGTTAGAGGTTGACCGTTGATTGTTAATCTTTTAATTCTGCTGCTGCTTCCATCTGATACAACTAAATTTGTAACTATATTTATATAGTTTAGATAAAAGTTATTTAAATTGAGAAAAATACACTAATTGTAAAAGATAATGTCAAGTATTTGTCTATCGGCAACGTTTTTAAACTTTTTTGCATAATACATTGCATAATGACCAAGTACAAACATATGGACTCCATTTTCACAATAACTTTTGTCATCAAAATTACTCAAACCATTTTATAGATAAACTGTAGTCGATTATCGTTTATTCAGCATAAAACGGATACTCGTTATGTAAATCATCCGGTGAAATAGGATAATCGAGATCAACTTCAACAAAATCTGAAACGTGTTCTGATTTTTTTTTTCTTTTCTGTCCTTGATACAAAACTTCCAGGTGTGATCCGATGAAATCCTTCAAATGGCATGGACTCCGACAATGTATAACCATACAACTTATTTGCACCGAGATAAATACTATATTTTAATATAATGTCAGGATTATATTATTTAAAATGTTATAGATAACTTTTCTAAAACTTCCAAATTCGTCAGCAAGTAGATATAAATCATGATAATTACAAAATGTCTTGCAATCAAAATCTTTCCAATCTTTGTTAGCATAATTATATTGAACATCAGTAAAAGTTTTATTTTTTAAACTGTGAATAAAAAGTTTGTCAGGAAAAATAGTTTATTAAATTTATTCCAATCGTCGAGATATTCATACGGAACTATTCCTTTTATGCTAACAAATTTGATTTATCGCTGCCGGTGAAATAATGAATTAAATGTTTAGGTTATCATTATGATTAATAAACCGAAGAAGGTTATCATTATGATTAATAAACCGAATAACTTGTTTTATTTTTCGTTTGGTATTGTTATTCATTGTGCTTACGAAAAATACAACAGATGCTTTTGTAATTGTTCGTTGTTGGAACAAAAATGTAAACAACGATTAAATTTTTTTTTCTACATTGTCGACGAACAAGTCCGTTTAAATTTGTTATCCACACGTAATGATTGTTAGAAAATAGTAGGTTTATTGTTGATTGTGATGCTGTTTTAGAAATATATCTCGGACAAACTTTTTCTTGCTCATCAAGACTAACTACGTTAACATAAATGTTATGTTGTTTTTCAACTGTTGGTATTTGACTTTCTGCAATAGGACAGTTAATGCCGGTAAAATTTAATCTTGTAACATAACTCAAATAATTTTAATTTTCAACACGATCAATATTCTTTTCCGGCGAAAACATCGCGTAAAAAATAGACAATGTGAAAAACATTTGTTATCAAAAGTGTTAACGTTTATGCAGCAAGTTTAATTTTGTTGTGATAGATCGATGTAAGAGCAACTACATACCACATATTTCATTGAGTGAAATAACATTTCTGATATCGCTTCAAACTTCCAGCCAGAACATAATGCAGTATATTGTTCTATTTTTTTTTAAATTTATTCCCCGATGTATTTCGTCGGCGAGCAATGAAAGATCAGTTCCAGGTCAAACTCGTCTAGATTTTGCATAATTAAATGGCTCGACGATTTCCTCGTTGCAGTTGCTATGCAGTTGATAAAGCCGTTAACAAAAATATTTTTGTTATCGTTCTTTACATCAGCTCCGTTAAACATGTAATTTTGAGATTTAAACATGAAATTGTGCCATACATTGTATTGCGCTATGTTTCTCAAGTTCATGTTTCACAGTTTGTTCTAGCATACGAAAGCAATTTGTTGAGTAACAATTTACAGGAACAATTAGCTTGTCAAATCGATAACTGTCAGCATATCCTTCAAAAGTTGTAGCTATCGTTGTTGGTTCTCCCATAAGACTCCTTTTCGCTCTAACACGTACTTTCAGAATTGTTAATATTATATTCGATAATACATTTTGTTATGCCTATTTTGAAGAAGAAAAAAAACAAGTGCACAAGTAAAACCGTATATATTATAATGACAAGCGCAGAGCAAATGTATTATCATATTCATCCACAATAAAACCTATACGCTGACATTTCGCTATGATCGGTGATTCATATCAAACACGAAAAACCATTTGGTAAGAAAACACTAGCATATTAAAAGATTAGCGTAAAATATGAAGATGAGAATCTAATAGAAATGTTCAGAATGATTTTGATTTACACATTATTTTGTGCAGATATCCCAGAAAGAAAACGAGAATATCATGTTAACGGTGCTGTTACTGATAAAATCATCGATATTTGATCATTTCAAGAAGAATTTAAGCCACATCCAGTATTTGATCTTGATGTAGTCTCTGATAAAGTAGTTATTCGAAATAAAATAAGAAACTACAAAAAAAGTATTAGGCAAATCAAATAACATGGGATATTTGCTTATGGTTGTTCGAGGAAAACAAACAGATCGTTTTCTTTATTATATCAACATATTTGTTTACGAAGTTTTAATAAAGAACGTCCACAAGTTTAGTTATTGGTCATATTAATGACATTAAAACTGATAATCATTTAGAACATCTCGATCTTGTCACGTTAGAAGAAAATATAAGATGAGTACGTAGTGGTGGTATTCATTTCAGATGCTACATTAAACCTGTAATTCGTTATAATATTAAAATATGAGAATTAAAATTTAAATCAATGTTAGCTGACGAGAATAAATTATTTTGGCAACTGATAAAACCATGCTTAAACGTCAAAATTGCTAACCAGCAGGAAAATATAACGTTTGATTTTATATTTGTCAAGATATTTAATCTAATGACGATTCCTGACTATCGTGGAAAATATTTTATCCCGTTGTATACACATGTAAATGGTAAATCTATATTACGAAAATACGAAGAATTTTGTCAAAATAATTATTACACACTTCTAATCCAAGTACTAAAGTTATCACCATGATCACGCCATTTACCAAGGTTTTTATTACAACGGTTTTAAAATTATGTTTTCTATAACAAAACCATCTGGATCAATTTTCTGTTATTCATGTTCATTAAATCTAAAATTCACTTGTTCTCCTAATAAATCTCTTAGCGCATATGTTATAAGTATTGTTAAAAGTACTTTATCAACTACAAATACTTCTTCAGACCAATTTGGAGTAAATCCCGTTTCGAATACCGGTACACCGATTGTCTCTCTTCGATCGCAGCGCGTCCAGTAGGTAATCCAGTAAGTAACATTTTTTTTTTGTTCAATACAAGATCTTTATCAACTGCATAGCAGTTGAAATTACAATTATTTTGTTTTTCATTTTTATACTCTTAATCATCGCCAAAAATTTCCCCATCATAACATCCTCCAATTTTTGGTTAAGTCTCTAAGACTCGGAATGCACTTTTGTTTGCCACAAACAACACAAATACTTTTTTTTTTAAAAAAAAACATTGTCCTGTTGATTTTAGCTTTCAGTAATTCTTCACTGGCGTTTGACGTTTTCGTTTTAGATTTTAAAGACGTTGAGGGCTGAGCTATTTTTCATATGTGCCAGATCCGTCATTAAAATCTTGGATGATAATTACACATGATCTGCTAGTCACGGAGTCACTAACTTCATTCTTGGAATAGACTAAAGTATATCAAAATTACTTAACGCGTACGCTTTTAGCGTTTTGTTAATGAAAGCATGAGTCCACGACCTCCAATTTCCAGCTAATTTGGCAATAGACTACCTGTTATTATCGCAAATAGTGGTGCGATAAATCTACCTTTCAAACGCATCGCGTTTTGCTTCTCTTCCGACTTTGTCTTTATTGAGATGTTTAGCGTCTCGCATTGAATCTGTCAAATGCCTTGTCTCTTGTGTCTCGCGTTTGTCATTTTATGAATTATTCTTATTCAAAAATATATTTAATACCACCACCGGTGACTCCGCCAATGCTTGATACGGCCTTTGCAGGCGTACCTGATATTGGCCCTGTTCATAGTACTGGTAATACATTTGGTAAAATAGTTTTTGCTGCAACTGATAACGTAGGTCCATATAGTTCTCCATGTTTGGTCCAATCACGAGCGACTGCCGTTATTAGTGACAGTGAAATATTTAGTACTAACGGTGTTTCTTTATCAAATTTGGTTAATTTTTTTGTTTTGCTAATATTAATTGCATTTTGTGTACCTCATTTAGAGCATGACCCCGAAAGTCTGAGATCTATTTTAAGTGAGACAGTACGTCGTTCTGTGATGTCGCTAATGTGTTAGCTTGTCCATGCGTTATTATTAATTTTCTTTACGTTTATTTATTGCGTTTATACTTCCACACTTATTTTGCCTCCGACAGCGTCAATTGTAATAAATTTATCACTAACAAATAGCGCATACGCGTTTAACGCAGCAGCTGGAGCAGTAATAAGTGTCCAACTTACCTCAATATCTGCTCTTGATCCGATAGCACTTTCGTTGTGCTTACTGACATAAAAGTATCAGATAAAGTACCCGAAATTCATTAACAGATATTTGAAATCCACGATACGTTTGTTTCGCTTCCATCACATACATATATGGTCGTGTAACGTTTCTCGCTGCTTCATTTGGTAAAGATATTCGATTGCTCCTTCCGGTATTGGTTTGAACTGATTCTGGCAAAGATTCGTCTAACGTTAGCGTTATCAAATACTGCATTATTTTGTTGTTGATCAGTACGCCATTCTTGTACCTAAAACATAATAAACAATTGTCTTGGTAATTGTTCGTTTGGTGTGGTTGTCGTACGCCATGTATACTCAATTGTATTTTAACTGTTTGGTATATTTTATTTTCCGGAAAATATATCTTTTTGTGTGAACGGTAAGAAATGCCTCAGGTTCTATTGTGTTGCTAGTCGATGTTACAACTCGCGGCATCCACAAGGCAAGTATCGAAAGTTGAAATTGTGCATCAGTTACTCCATTGGTATGTATTATACAATTGTTTTCTTCTTCTCTATCTAAGATACGCGTGTGAGAAATTTGTTGACCAAATCTGTCATAGCTATACCATCTGCACCACCAGCTGTTGGTGTTATTCCAAGGTTATTACAAGGCACTAGTAACGTCTCCATTTGCAGCTGCAGAAACTGCTGATACATCAAAGTTTGCTGCGTTTTCTATAAGAAAATTTCTAATATCATTAACATCTGCAGCATTTTCAGCACCGTGTGCAAGAGAACCTCCTGAAATAAACTTACTTGAAGATGGTAAACCATTTCCGGAATGTTTAAAAAAAAATATCATATTTGCAACAGATCCAGAATCATCATCGCTAACATTTCCTGCTTCTTTTGATTATTTTAGTAACATTAATCTGTCAACCATTTCCGTGGTGGATGTAAGATTTGCCCACCATATCCTATCAGTTTAGATATTTTTAATCCCAGTTTTTTTTCATTTGGATATCTTTTATCATTGTACCTTGCTATGAATCTTTTCGTGTTATTTTTATGTGCATCTGTTATAACATTTTCTAGTTGTCAAGTGCCAAATTTTTCGTCAGTGAAATCCATTAATTAATTATTAGTCTAGCCGACAATTAACTGTCTTGGAGTAGAGTTTGGACGAAGGAATGTTTACCTAACTGGGTCACATTGGTACTATGTTTATAGTAAAAACGGACTAGTTGTAGGACAGGCTTGAAAAGAGGGATTTTCTCACGTAAAGCTGTCAAAGTGATGTGAAACAAATGGTAGGGTGTTATTTCGACCCCAGGTGGCATTTTTGGCATCTTGAAAGGCAGTTTCTAAATGTTTGTAGGAATAGCATTTATTACGATTGGTCAAATCTGAAATCGGAGGGGTGGGTCGATCCCTAATATTGAAGGGAATATATACTCCGAACCACATGAATTTTAGCAGTCTGGAAATTTCTCTGCAAGAGAGAACCGAAGGTAGAAGTATTTACCAACCGAAGGTAGAAGTATTTACCAGAACTCCGAACGTTCTTTGCAAAGACGTTCGTAAAATTGGGTTCCAGGAGAAAACTGAATTTGGAACGTTTGTAAGACGCCAAAAAGACAAGGTATTTAACTCAAATTCACCTTTATCATAATGTAATTTATATGATGTTTTCTTCGTTACAGATGCATGATGTATTGATACTATGATACGAATAGTTCGGTATTACATTGATTTAATAACGTACTTTGATATGATGTTTCTTCGTTACAGATGCATGACGTGTTCATATTTTTGTATGGATAGTTCGGTTATTACATTGATTTAGGAATGTACTTCTGAATCATGAGTTAGAATTTTCAATTTATATACGTAGATAGGTTAATGGGTGTTGTAGAAAACCCCGCTGTGTACATTTATGATTGGAAAGTGCTACATTCATTTTGAATTTATCATATTAGTGAATATGGATCGTGGGCTATGATATATTGCCTCACTTTACGTAATGATTTACGGGAATATATGTGACTTTCCCTAATTCTGATGTCGATAATTAGCAGTATAGCTCTATTGATCTGAAGACTTGTGTAGTATTTGATAGCCGTATAAAAGTTAACACTGATAGTAAGATCTGATTGTTCGAACCAGAAAGACGGACGGACAATCTCAACTCTTAAAGCATAACGAGATACTTAGGGCGTTTTACCCTTTTCTTTTCAAAGGAAAATAGTTTGTTTGAAGAGAGAGAAATAACGAGAAGTCGAGATTCAAGGAGGGAAAAGAAGTTAGAAGTCAGAGTTGTGGAATTCCACGTTCAACCAAAGGGCAGGTTAAAGGCGTGACGCAAGTAGAAGGAAAAACCAGTCGACGAGCAGGTCATTGTGAATTTACCAAGCGGTCCAATGTTAATGAACACTCGATTTCGTGATGAAATTTGCTATCAGCTATTAGCGGCTAAATTTTGGTTATTTTATTAATGTTTGAAATTTAATTAATGTACCTAGTATTTTAAACTTCGTTTTTAATGTGTTTCTGAACTAAGTGTATACAGAAGGAAAGAAATTGTAATTTACTGTGTCTTTCTTTTGATTTTCTTTTTTATTAAATTCTCATTTTATCTTTACGGGGGCTCGTGTGTTTTCTTTGTTCAAGATACCGTCTCAGATTACCATATCCATTCTAACCGGGCAAATCACACCGTAGAGGTCATCCTTTAGATAACGAGTATTAGCGGGAGGCGGTTTCGAGTGTTGTTTTTCCAAGTTGCGCAATACCTCTGACCAGGGGCTTGTGCAATATTGTACTAATAGCGCTTGATACCGAAACGCCCCGTTACACTAGTATAATATGGAAATATGTGTTAACCTCATCTTTTGTTTCCAAACGATTACTTTTCATCAGAGTGTCACTTCCTTTCATTAATAATCTGTTGAAATAAATCAGCCAATTCTTTCGGAAACGTTCATACCATTTTATCATTTCGTATTAATCTCAAAAATATCTCTTACGTATTTTCTGAAAAATTACCATATTCGGTATTTGTTATTGTAGCAAAAGTTTCGAAATATTCATTTTACATTTTTCTCTCTTTCTTCCAACCTTTTAACAATATCTTCAGCGGTAGATTTCGGCTTTTCATCAATACCCCTTTCTCTTTCAATTTTTAATCTCTTCTTCAGATAATGAAGACATTTCAGACTGGTTGCCAAGCACCGCTTCTGTGAGCGGTTTAAATATTTTGGCAGTTTCTTCTGCTACAACATATTGTCCTTGACGTGCTTCCTGCACCTTCTTCTCAAACGCCGCTCTTGTCTCAACAAATGTCTTTAATAAATAATTTCTTTGTTTGTCTATTGTTATATGTCAGTGTCATTTACAAATTCATTAATACAACAACGAAACATCTTAGCCGGATCGCGCGCTAGTTTATTAAACAGAACAAAAAAAAAGTGCTAATATTTGGCAGCTCTGTGATATAATTCAATAAATTTATCTTCACTGCTCGTTTGCAATATTTCTTACATCTAGTCCTGGAAATAATCTAAAACGTCATTATTTCGTCGAAAAAATTTGTAAACATTATCTAATCCCTACGTGAAATTAAAAAAGTAATGTACTCCTTTCAGCGCTGTTTAGCGGAATATCATCAAAATACATATCGTTTTACAATTATTGTTTGCTGTGACGAATCTTCCCATACACCAGGTTCGTCGCTCAGTTTATGAGTGTATTCTAATAATAAATCATATTTATCCTGCTATGGATTAATTGTGTAAATATAATCTCAATCATAATTAAAATTATCGTTTTGCAACAAATTCATTATTAGATTTGTTTTTCCATATCATGCTTGTCCAACAAAACGATAATGACAATCTGGAAGTTAATTGCTGTGTTTATATTTGACTAATCTTTCAGTATTAAATTTTAATACTGAATTTTTTAAATCTCAATAATACACTACTTGAGACCAGAGAACCATTAGTTAGATTTATGGAGACAAGCATGTGTCATACTGTGTCTGCCGAGTACAATGATATTTATTAATAGTGGCACTGTTGTTACTAATTATAACCTTTGTTTATTCAGCAGCCAGACTGACTGATAGAGATATTGTAAAGTTAAATTTTCATGTGATAGTTGTCAAACTTAAGAAAACGCAGAAATTATGTTACTTATAACGACTAGGTCAGGCTGACCCGACGTTAGCGACTCTGGAGAAAGAGCGGCAAAGACATTTGATTTTAATTGGTCACGTTAAAATAAGGGTGTTTGTTTTCACACAAAATTTCATAGGATTTAATATCGCCTTATCGAAATTAGAAATTAGTCTATGAGAAATTAGAATTTTTCTGCGAGAGGACAAGAGATAAAAGTCATCAGCTACAGGCTTCGAATGTTATTTGAGAGAAATTCATTCGTAAAAATGTGTAGTTTAGGCAAGCCGCCAAAAACTGTTTGGGTGACGAAAAACCACAAAGGTATAGTGTCACAATTCCATGTAATTTGTTGATGCGATGTATATAATGTTTGCTTTAGTCTACAGGTCTTGCATGTTTTCATTTGATACATTTGTATAATAATGTGCGTTTGAATTATAGCGATATTGAGTTATGAATAGGAAGTCTTACATTAATTCTTAAATAAGATTGACGTATTGTTTAATTGCCATCTTGTTTGAATAATAATTAGGTTCTAAGAATTTAATGCATTGCTTTAGTCAATATGATTTACGAGTCAGTGTATATTGACTAGAAAGCTGGAATGTATTCCTTTTACTTGCTGTGTAAATTTAGGCGGGGCCAGAATTCAAGGCCTTGAGTATGGTGCGTTAATGTTTAGGGTCAAGGCGTAACGAATTAACAATTCGACCAACTCCGGTCATTTGAGGACATGTGTAGTTGATTAATGGCCGTATCATCTGTTTACCACTGACAGAAATATCTGGTTTTTGAACCAGGGATAATGAAAGTTCTCAACTGTATCAATTATACCGAGAGATTAAAGGTGTTGTTTAATTTCTTTTAACAGGGAGAAAATAGCTTTTTGGACGTATTGATGTTACGTAAATTGAGACGTAGACTGATGAAAAGAAACTAGAGGGAATTGCAGTGAGACGCATAATCCAGTCGTGAAATCCGGCATCGTGCTGAAAATGTACGTGTTTAGAGTATATCCTGAGACGAATGGTAGAAAGTGTCCTAGAGCTAAATTCTGAACAGCACAGAGGAAACGGAGGCTGTGAACTATCAGGTTATGAAACCGTACAAGGCGTTGACTTTGATTGTGTAACTCGATCCTATGACGATCTAAAGGTATCAGTAACAGATAGGCTAATTTATTTAAATCTAGTTTTGATTTTTATTTTAATTCGGTGAACGTTTTATATCTAAACAGAGTGTATTCCTAATAAAAGGATTTTTTTTACAATTGTGTATGTAACTGATTAAATTGTTTGTTTATCTTTACGGGGGTTTGTATTTGTCATTTTAATATATCGGCTCAGTTGACCATATCTATTCCCATACTCGAACTGGGGTAATTATATCGAGGGCGGTCATCTCTTAGATAACGAGTACCGAAAAAAGGTGTGGGTTATAGTATTTATTATTATTATATATTATATGTCAAATAATATAGGAATTGATCTGTATACTGCTTATCCGCCTAAAAATTGTAATCAAAGCTTTCAAAAACTGAAAACTGTTGATGTAAAAAAATTGACATAACTGGTGGAACACTTACTGGTAATGTTGATTTTTCAGGTAATAAAATAATACGATCAGAAACTGCTTATCCACCTCTGAATTTAAATCAAGCTCATACTGTGAGCTTTCAACAACTAAACACTGATGACGATGCTAAACTCGAAAAAATCGATGGAACGGTCACGGGAAATAAAGATATGTCTATTTTTTAAAAAAAATAGGATGAAAAAATTGGTGGAATAGTTACTGGAGATTAAGTATGTCATGATAAAAAAAAAACTTTGAAACTACTTATCCACCAGCAAATCTTACTATAACTCAGGTAGTAAGCTATTCACAAGTAAAAACTTTAGATTTTGCTAAACTTGATAAAATAGGCGGAACGGTTACATGAAATGGCATAACGACAAACAACGCATAAATATCTGGTTAACTAAAACGCACCTCTTGCTGATGATACTAATGCGACTAGCACAATTACGTGGAGTACTTACGCTGTATTTGCATTTATCTGGTGGATCAACGACTAGATCAATAGATATGGAAGGTAAATAATTTCACAAAACAACTCAATACTACAACGCTAGCCAAAGATGATTTGCTTGTCAAAGTAAGATATGTTAAAAATAATTTTGTTAAGTTAATCGGTGATAGAATGACTGGTACACTAAATATGGGAGCCAGTAGAATAACATCAGTATACACTCCAACAGCATACATAATATTACAAAATTATAATCAAATAACTAGATCAACTTATTTACCACTTGCCGGTGGAATAATGTTAGAAATTATTGATATGGGCGCTAACAAATTAATATGATCATATATTCCAGTTTATTCGTCAGATTTAACAAATAAAGCTATATGTAGATGCAAGAAGTTTTGATTTAAAAAAACATATTCTCTCATCCAGATGATTGTAGAGAACAACAACAGCAAATTGAAATTATACTTTAAAAAATATTACTTGAGCTTAGCAAGGAAAATATTGATCAGATTTAATAAAAAGAAAGGGATATGGTGGGAGACAAACAGAAGAGGCTATAATGGATAGTTCTCACAATCGGGTTAAAAAAAAACTGTGAGAATAATAATATAAAAAAAGTAAAACTCTCAACGATAGCCTTTCAAAACGAGAATTTTTAAGCATATTGGTATGTACTATCACGACTAGGAAAGATTGCTGCAAGTTGTTAGAAATATGTCAAAAAACGCTGAACATTTAATAAAAGCGTATTTAAACGCTGTTCGTCCATTAATATAATAACGACGTTATGATTTTGAACTTGTCCTTGTAAAGAAATCATTGGCGAAAATTGAAAACTTTGCACTGAAATTGATGCTTTGATGATGCTGAACGAGAAACGTTTTCGAATGAGTTCAAATATTTAAATTAACCTGATAAAACGAGGTTTGCCATATGATATTAGCGAAGCTGATGATGCTCCACCATTACCTTTATTGTAGCAATCTCATGAGTTATCGTTGCTAAGATCCTATAATAAATTTCAGAAATTATGTACACAATCTTCTGAAAAATTATTGAAGAGACTTAGCGAATATATCTATGTTAAATATAGAATAGATGATATCTACTGTACAAAAAAGTATATTCAAGCATGGACTTTTAAAACCTTTGTAACGGCATACACAGTTATTAGACAACATCTTGTTCGCATAAATTTTTGTATACGAAATATAGCACTAGTGCTTGGTTATATTGGTGAATTAAAAAATAATTGTATAGATACTGTATATGAATTAATCGGGTTTATATTTAATTTAAACTTTAATTCGTACAGCTGGTTAATCAAAAATGAGGTATTAACAGATAACGGTATAATGATACGCCATCAGATGTCTGTGACAAGTACAGAGCATTGTTAAATCCCCTTTTGTTAATTATTTCTGGAATCGGTGTTTCTATTTCTACATTTTGCTTTTTTAAAAATTAAACCTAAAAAATAAAAAATGCTTGTAAAACAGCAATTATAATTTATTTAAAAAATTACTGGATAAAATAAAATCTTATATCCGCGGTGTAAAATATGATATGAATAATTTAACGAGTTTCACACAACTGAAGGTATATACTTAAATATTTTACCAATGCGAATAAGCAAGTATGAAAATCGATATAAAAATGTATAAAACATAATGCATTAGTGATAGCTGAACGTTTTTACGCGTATTATTTATCTATTTTCTGCTTGCGTGCTTCTATTAATGATTTCTTTTCCTTGAATTTGTCAGGACGTTTTGCTTCATCAGATAACCCTTTTCTCATTTTAGTGGCTTCTTCTAATTTTTCCATTCTCACTCGTTCCACCATTCTTCTTAAATTTGCATTTTCTCCTCTTCTCTTTTTGCTGAAGTAAGTCTTCTTTTTCTTATTTCTGATTGTTTTCGCTCGTATGTTCCAAACCTTTTTATTGGTGTAATGTAATATTTCATTTCTTATAATATAATCTAATCTCTAATACATAAAAAAATATATCATAACAGTTGGTGAGGAAGTGACAAAAAAAAATCTCCAGTTCCGGATAGTTTACTGTTCTACACTTGATTTGCGAAACATAAAGTTAACAAAGGAAAACCAATGAATCAATTATATATGTCAGACTTATTTTGATCATACTAGGAGAATAATTATAGAGAATACATCAGATAATTCGATTCAGTGTCCATACTTACATTATATCAGATAATTAAATATTTCCTTTTCATACATACCTTAAGAATGTCAATTAATTAAATTTTATACACTGTCGATATTTATTTATATTATACCTGATAAAATAGATTCACTATCCATAATTTCAGACACATTTGTAGGAACATTTCACCTTGCTCTCCAATTTTAAATATTTCTTGCACCTTTTTGGCTACATAACTTTAAAGAAAAATAATCTCAACAATCTGCATTTTTGATATGTTGATATATCCTTTTTTCTCAGTTACTTTCGCAAGGCTAATAGTTCGTTTATGACACGAGTTAAGAAAGTTATTACACAAGTTCGATAAGAAGATTATAATACAAATTCAATCCAGCAGCTGATATGTAATGCTAAAAATTTTAAATCAGAAACGTTGTTGTTGTTTTTTTAAATTTTAAAAATGGAACAGTATAATAATGTATTCAGATAAATTTGTCAAAACAATAATTACATTAGCTATCGATAAAGGAGTGTAATTAATGCTGATGGAATATTGTTTCATTTTTGGGTGTAAAAATTGTACAATTTTCAGATTAATGATGTTTAATCTTGTTTCATTTTCGTTTAGAATTTTGAATATCAAGTATCGGACGGTACATGCAATAACTTTCAAATCTGCTAGGGTCTTTAACAAGATTTCAGATTGTCACCTGCAAATTAATTTAGAACAGCCTTATTAAAATTAGCTTAATTCTGTTTAACTTTCCTTGCATTAAAGATGTAAGTTTTAAAAATACAATTATTTCATAGATTTTGTCCTACTACTTTGGTTCAATATTAACCCACGTGACCGGATGTAAAATTGCAAACAGTATTATTTTAAAAAAAGATTACCAGCTGCAATTAATGCTGGAATCGCAGCGAGAAGTGGGAATATACCACCTGATTTTATCATGTTCTTAATCGCAGCCGCAGAGAGAGTGATCTGAACAACCCTTTTATCTTCGATGACATCATTGAAGTGTTTTATCTGACGAGTTGTCAATGATAGTTTATTCTGACCACCAGACATCTGATTGTGCTTTAGCGATATTTTGGTTCCACATTTTTTAGCCGATTCCGATTGCAATTCTTTTAATTTGACCAAGAGTTAACGTAACACTAACAACACTGTATGACATTTTATTAACAACAGATTGATCTAATTGTCTACATAATTTCCACTGGTGCATCAAATACTTTCATTCGTCCACCAACACCTTCGAGTAGCATTGATTTGTCGCTGAGAATGATAGCAACTGCTCTATATTGGGAGATAGTGACATTACCTGCTGTACTAGTCGGACGAGTTACACGAGCTCTGAAGTATATGTCAACGACGGATTGTCTGGTTAAGTCAAGATGTTCCAGCGAGAAATAATAGATGGGATATAGTTTTCTAAAATCCAACTGTAATATTTGCAGACCAGTATCCACATTATTATTGCGTCCCATATATGACAACAAACGATGATACACGCATGCTATTTGGTTGGTTTCGTAATCAAGTTGTATATCCTCGGTTGGTTCCTGTTGACCGTTTATCTTCAACGAAACTTCATTACACCCAGTTTGATCAAATATCATATAGCTGCGTGTTTGTGAACCCAATCGCGCCTTATCCTGTAACGTAACAATTATATGCCGCGGCGTAGAAACACCTTGTTTTGATGCCAGGTGCCATGTAAGTGTACCATCAATAGTAGAATCCATGGTATCTGTGGTCACTGTTAGCCAACTTAGTAATAATTTGCCGCCTGTACTCATATATGATAGTAATTTTTGCTCTACAACGATTGATGGAGTCATTACTGGCATCCACAGTGTTAGTTTTGTTATATTCATCTTGCCACGGTCATCATCCGGATGTCCAGGATCTGCTGAAATCCTCCAGATTGCATCATTATCATCACCCTTTCGCACGAGTGCTACTGTATGCTTCGCTCCATAGATAACTTTTCTAACATTTCTGCAGAATCCAAATATATGATGTAGTGGAATCGCGCATGAGAATAATCTACGATCTCCTTCCAACATTGATATACGTGTTGCAGCTCCTAGGTTGTAATCAGGATCATTATTTATAATCATATTTTCAATATTAGCAACATCAGCAGGAGGATCAGCACGATTCTTTGGTTGTCTTATAATATATGGAGTCGGTCCAGCGCGATCATTAACGTCCTTAGAGAACATCATAGTTGAACCCGCCGATCTTGTATAATCATCAGAGTATCTTGCCAACCCCACTATTGTTGTGGCAACATCAACTTCGTGTTCTAAGGACTCGATTTCTCTGTTATCAATCATGTATCTAGCGCTGCTAAATAGCGCCGTGTTACCATTATTGACAAAACCGACTTTGGCACCACGTGGATATGGTGCTGGTACAGCAGGAGTATCAGCAGCTATTACAATTTCTCCTTCTACTTCGATAAACGCTTCAGAGGGTAGAAAGTATTTGCTGGTATCCTAGACATGAAGTTCGATTCTTGATCGACTATCTGGTTGTATTGCATTATAGGCATAATACTGATAATTAAGTAGAGAATCATTCTTGAGCACTGGGGCATCTAAATCAAACGCTGTATCAGGATCCGATTTGAACATATTATTATATATTTTTTTTATCTAAATCGTGATCTCGCTCGCGATTTCAAACCACTTCCCGCTATCATCTTTGCAGTAATATTTCCCTGAGTGTCATATCCATCATTTATCCGCGATGCTATATTCTGCTCCACCGCATTGTTTATTATTTTACTAATACTTGCAGGCATAATTTCCGTAGATGGTAGTGGTCCCAATGACTTTGTCATCGGTTTCCTTCGCCGCCGAACTAACACTACTAGTTTTTCTTTTGCCGCGGAAAATGCTTTCCCGGCAACATCACTAACAGCGCTAATACCCTTATCACGAATAACATCAATAGCTTTCATTGATAATTGTTTTGCGATTGGTGCTATTTTTGGAGCCATTCTTGCAAATAACCCTGCAATGGTATTACCGAGACCATCTCCATAGTACGCTCTATAAACAAGCAATAGTGGGTTTACTACATAGACCATAGTTGGTTTTCTGTGATTGTAGTGTATGATCCTCTTATTTAAATGCTATTTATCTAATCGTAAAATCCTACGGATTTTCATCATAAACGATTTCCAGTTAATCACTATGGTAACATTTGACGGTGAAACCGTCCACTAGCTCATCAATAAACTCTCGATATTCACTAATATCCATGATACCACTCTCAAAAAGTCGTCTGGAGATATCAGCGGCCTCATTAATTACTTCCGGTGAGTTATTTCCGGCTCGTTTCCCCCCTACTAATCGTGATATATCCCCGAGAATATTACTAGGACTACCTGATAAACCCCTTTGATATCCATCTCCATTTTTTTTAGTTGTACCAGTTGCACCTTGCTCGCGAGATAATTTATCCAGTGATCTGTCCATTCTTTCTAAATCATTATCATCAAGTGATGTATCCCATTGAGGTTTTTCTTGGATTTTTTTGTCTTCGTGTTTGTCTCCTTGTTGGTGTTTGACGTTCTCTATCTAAATCGCCATCCCATGGAAGTTCTTCTTCTTGTTTTTTTTTTTTTTGTTTTTTTCTCTTCGTGTTTGTCTACGTGTAGGTGTTGGGCACTTTCTTTCTTGTTGTTGTTCTTCTATTTCTATTTGTCGTTCTTCTATTTGTTGTTTATCATAATTACTAATTCCTTTTTTAAATTCTATATACCCCACCTCCCTCCTATCTAAACGATAAATCTCCATATTTATTTTATACAACCAATCAAACCAATCATTGCGTTTTATTATATCATCCTTATACTTGTCCTTTAAAAACTCCTTTTTTGAATGATAACTGTTAGCAACGAAATTACCAAAAACGTGATAATCCTTTTGTTTTACTAATTGAAATCGTTTTATTAGTGTTTTAGCCTCATCAGTAATTTTATCCACTAAAGAAACACCCGTTGTTTTACTAACATCGCCCTGTTTATCGCCAGCTATCTGTTTAAACAACGGGAGAATACCATTTTTTCTATCTTCTTCCTCAATAGTCTCTCCCAATATAACTTTTTCAGTAGTTGAAGTGACGGGTTTGAATAGCTGTTCCGTATCCGCAGCAAAATAGTCTGAAGACTCTGTCTCGTTTGGAGCATATTTCGAACGGAATCACGAACTGGAATAAATTTCTTAATCGCATCTAATCGTTGTTGTGCTAATTTTGTTGTCAGTTCTTCACCCACCATTATAAATTAATGTACGATCTAAATGTAGTGACTTTGTCAGCAATGAAAAATCCGTAGATTGCTTCAACCACCCCA
Organism: Unio pictorum; assembly: GCA_030141615.1. Classification (NCBI taxonomy): domain Eukaryota; kingdom Metazoa; phylum Mollusca; class Bivalvia; order Unionida; family Unionidae; genus Unio; species Unio pictorum. The sequence continues at coordinate 2,352,905 of JARLTB010000101.1, forward strand.
ATTTACTATATTATTTCCGCGTAGTGATAAATCACCATTGACAAAGTCACCATTGATTAAATTACCGTGCAAAAAATATCGTCTATAGTTGAGTAAGCGCACATACCTGTTTTAGGTAAGTAAGTGCACACATACTGTCTGTTTCATACATTGTATTATTCATGTATGTATGTGTATTATATACGTCAATCCATGGAGGCAATCAAGGGGGATTCTCAGTTTGTCTGATAATCTCTTTTATTGTTTTGATTTTCGAATTAAATGTGCGTTTGATTTCATATTGCTGCCCCAATTCTTTTCTTATTTTTTCGACAACAGTGAATAGTGGGACGAACTTATTGATGTCGTTAGAGAATGCAAGGGAGTCATAAATAGCATGCTGAATTTTCTTTATAAAGGAATATGATTTTGGTAACACATACCTGTTATTCCTAGCGTTATCTTCAATATCTTGAAAATCAGAAAGAATCTGATCACAATTTAATATTTCTGACAATTTAATTCCTTGAGTTTTCAAATTTAAAATTTCGGTTAAGATCTCGTTTATATTTTCAGAATTCATATATAATTATTTATATTATATATTATATTTCTAATATATTTTTCAAAAACAAAAAAATATTTAATATTTTTCAAAAATAAACAATAACGATGAGCGATTACCATTCACAAAGGGTCCCTTATTTGGTCTTTGTGTCTTTCATAGGGTTCTTATTCTTTGAGATTTTTTTTTTCTCTTTGAGAGTATTTTTCTCTCTTCTTTTTTTTCTTTTGAGATTTCTTTTCTCTTTGAGATTTCTCTCTTTGACCCTTAGCTGATAGTTCATTCTGAACTATCCTGTGGTGACAGAGCTTTTGCATCCATGCTATTGTTTATTTTTGGGGCGCCATTGTTGTTGTACACCTCCCCCCAAGAATTAATTTCCCGGGGGTGCAAAATCACACCGTCACGTATTTGACGTGACGGGAGGTGTACACAAGTACCTTTAGGCTGGCGCCCCTCAATTAAATAGAAAAACCTCGAAATCGGTACCGTCGACAATTGTCTATCACGAGATTCGAACGATGGGTGCCAGGACGAGATTTCATCTGTGTATACAATACAATCAATCACAGTTATTCTGTATGCCATGGTATATTTTCCAATTTTTGGATCCACTTTGTTATTTTCGACAAATCAGTTATTGTGGTTTTTCTTTCCGTGTTAGGAAGGAATTTGGGTACATGTAGGACAATCAGGGTTGTGTTGTTTCACTCCCGTAGCGTATGGGGAATTGTGTCAGTTTCTTAGTTTGAGGCAGAGTGCCGTTTTGTCACATCTTATCAGTTTGGGGGGGGGGGTGTCAAAGATGCCTATTGGTTACGGTCAAACTGATATAATGATGACAACAAGAGATTGCCTTATGCGGAAAATAAACCAACACAAAAAAACATTATCCCATTGAGATACACGTGACTACAACAAGAGAGTTATCGTTGTTTCAAAACTACACACACAAGCCTACACGAAACATTCCCCTTGGTGTTGCAAAACAGAATTCAAACATATGTAAATTGAATTCTTTGTCCAGTTCTTCTGGAAATTGCTGACCGATAAATTCCTTCTGCAACATATCGTACTGAGGCTCTACAAATATTGAAATACCTACCGACTTCATTCATTTATTGGAATACTATTTGCTCGTTATTCTGTATTAAATGATTTTATGGGTTTCAAAGTTTTCACGTGTTTCCCAGTCCCACCTCGTTTAGTGTTTTCACTTGTGAGATAGCCTGCAGATTATCTAAAGAATTGTTCTCAGGATTAGAATCAATATGATCAATAACAAAACCATCCTTGATCAATCCATCAAACACCTCGTGGACGAATCGATGACAATAATAAGTTTTCCCTCCGGCGCCAAACACCAGACAACCCATACCATTGTCAGCACCAACTGATTTCTTCAGCCTGCGGTGTCTGACAATACCGTCACGAGACGCTTCATAATTGGTAATCACGGGATGTGGTTGAAATTCTTGGTTCATTTATATACTATAATTTTATTTGTCTAATTAATTAATTGGTTTAATCATATACTTGGGAATCTATCAATATAGTCTTGAGGTGTTTTTATGATTTTGTCAGGGACAGAGTCAGAGTCATTGATGAAGTTTTTGATTCATTTTTCATAATAGCGCTTTAGCTCTCTGTATCATTTACCACTACAACTGAGACAATTGCGATTTACCACGCACACCTACCCCACATCGAATGCAAGGTAGCGGACCTAAACTCCCACAATGTATGCTTTGTAAATGATATTCACAGAATTCATTTCTGCATGATTTGTTACAAGCGGTTACTGATCCTATCATAAGCCATTTGCAATGATTCATTATATAATAAATTCTTTATTTAAATACTCGTTTTAATTATAGCATGGAGGAGTTTGAGAGATTATCGAAAATTACGCCTTTGAAAAATGTTGAATTCAATCTCGATAGAGTCTCCACTGATGTACCAAAGAGTCTAATAAGTGATAGAAGCATGTTGGGTAAAATTCGTGATGGTTGTAATGAATTCAAGCGCGATGGAGCATCTCACTGTTGGTCAACATTTCGAATTGATGGTAGTGTTGATGCTACCGTGAATGATGAAAGAGCAGCAGTGATAATCTTATATCTTGACAAGAAAAAGTATTTATTTAGAATGAAATTCATTATCCGCTCAGAAATGGGGAATTGGATTATATGCGACAAATTTGAACCCATCCTGAAAAATAAAAGAACTGTCACTGTGAGTCAAGATTCCAAACCAGGAATTCTGACTGGAATTGACAAACCGTATTATGAGAGATCCTATCCTGTAACAGCAGTTGTTTATGGAATCTATCCGATAAATGATAAACCGAGTATTGGAAAACTAAAACCCATGAAATATTCATCAAGGACAAATTGTGTAGCAGAACGAATAATATAACACTTCATAAATGCGTTGCGTGGAAACAAATTGACGGATCTAAGACACAAAAAAATAAATGAATGGGGATTAACAGTGAAGGAGAGCGGAGCAACAATTCAAGATATATCCAAATTAGAAACATCATTAAGATTCCCAATAACCGTAATGACGATAACAGGAGAGGTATTACACGAATCGAAATATAAATCAAAAGGAGCTCCAATCAAAATTATTGACATAATGAACACGCATGGACACCTGCAGTAACAATATTTCCGGGGGATAGAACCATAAGATATTACACAGGAAATTTATTTGATTTTATTTACCCTGTGTCAGTGTGGTTAGTTCACAGTTTTGAAGATGAAGAGGGTAAATTCGATCAATTTGTAAGACCCAATGGCGAATTATACCGTACTGAGGCCCTCCACAACGAGATGTAAAAACTAGCTAGTGGTTTTTCAATGGATTATGACGAACAATTATTAACAAACTGTTTTATAATACCGTCAGTTGCAGCTCATTTCATGAGAACGAGAAATCTATGGAAACCAACACGCATAGAATTTCTCTCAGATATTGAATCAAACTGCATCGAGAACAACCATGGTAGATTATGGAATACAAAATACGACCCCGAAAGTATTATTTCAGTTGATATGGTTGCATGTTATCCAGGGAGTTTTCTTGGGTACGGAGTGTACTTTGAGTACTTCAAAAGATTTGGACATCCCACACATGAGATGACCCGTGTTGCGATTAATGGACCACTGCCTGACTTTAATCTCACCGGATTCGCTTGTGTGGTATTATTTGAGTTAGTTAAAGGACTTCATCTGTGTTGTTATGTTTGGTTTGGTAGACACATCTCTGAAAAACACTGGATGCCAATAGTGTTATTATGGTATATGATTGATTCTAAAATGATGATATCGCTGATTGTCAGTGAAGCAATTATATCATATTGAAGGCAGACCGAAGTCTGTTTACCACAATCCGATAGTCTAGATAGTATAATCAGTGAAAACAAAAAAACAATTCCATGATCTCGACGAAGAATATATCGTGAAATGGTCCAAAGAAATCTTTGAAGTTAGAAATAAACACGCAAAAGATTTCGGTAGAAGAATAATTGGTAAGTTCACACAAGGTGGAAAAGACGATCATAAACGATATTCTTTGCAGTTGATTATAGATGACGCTGAATATGATTTTATAATCGCAGATGTAACATCTAGGGATATATACGTCGATCGTAAAGACGCTTTTTTATCCGATGGAACCAAATTGGGTACAATTGTTACTTACACAGATGGAGAAAATCCTCAATACATGTACTTAAGGTCGTCTTTGCTGGCTTATGCTTCTATTAATTTACTTTCGATGATAAATAGATTTCCTGACACCGCAGTTAGAGTCGCCACTGATTCAATTTATATAGACAAAAAATATAGCGAAGTAGTGGCTGAATTCACTAATTCAGACGAGAGTTGGGGATCATGGAGAATTAAAAAGGAAATACTGCGTGATTACTCCAAATCAGCAGATGTTATGATTGAAAACAGTTACTTGAACTATCTAATGCACCGTCGTGTTCCGATCCAATATGTAGATATAAAACCAATTACTTAAACGGCTGTGGTGGGTCAGGGAAGATGACTCGTGCGACTGAATTATTTCTAAGGAAATCAAACATGATTGTGCTTACACCAACACACAGACTTGCAAGAGAGATGAGACAATGAGGAATTAATGCTTGCACTTATCACAGTTTCTTTCGATGGAAAGGTGACGAATGGACTCCTGATTGAATGGGTGAAAAATATATTCCTGAAGTCATGATTTGGGATCAGATATGCACAGTGTCGTTAGATGTATTACAAAGGTTTCTTGATTGGTTATTGCTAGTGAATACAAAAGTGATAATGTGTGGCGATCATGGTCAACCACCACCATTTGTCGGTTTGTCTGCACATGATTGGCTCAAGAATTTTGTAGATTAATATGAAGAAATTAGTACTGGTCATAGATCACTTGATGAACAATTATGCAAATTCAAGAAACTAATCAGATTACAACCGGATAGAATCCAGTGTGAAATAGCACGTGAAATAATTTTGGAAACTCCATTAAATGATTTCTGGGAAGCATGGAGGCCAAATGATTTGATAGTGGCAAGTAGAAAGATAGTCAGAGATACACTTCAGATGAAGTTATTTAACACGCATAAAGAAAAATTTGCAACACTTCCAGTGCCACTGTGTTATACACCCAAGGATACACGAAGACAAAATATCGAAGTTTATATCCAAGGACAAAGTGAAAAGCAGAATTTATTGTTAAATGATATTGTGTTAGTTGATATCAATGTCGCCGAAGATGCATTGCGCGCTGATTAATCCCCATGGAAGTTAGGATACGCAGCGACGATACATTCTTCGCAAGGGTTCACTATATCCGATACAATTGTTTGGATCATAGATAATCACATCGAGTGGTCGAATTTAGTTTATCTTGCGGTGTCCAGAGTACGAAGAATAAATCAACGTCAAAGAGTTGTTTCAGATTATAATGACACTACAATAAGTGATATTGTCAGCGATGATATAATCAGAAAAAATACTCTCTGGTTATAAACAGCAGGACAAAAAACAAAACAGAAAATTTGATATTGATGCCGAATTTATAATCACTCCGAAACAACAACAGAAACATCACTGTGCGAGTTGCAATTGTATAATGCGTTGGTGTTGGTTGGATAAAGATCCTCGCCAATTTACCGTAGACAGAAAGAATAGCAGTATTGGTCATACCAGAGATAATGTGATGCTGACTTGTCTTGAGTGCAACAGACGCAGAGGGGCTAGTTAAGACCACGCGGCGGTAATTGAGTATCCTCGGGTATCACTTGTAGTTGTTCACGAGTAAACCCACGCTGAGGAGCAGATAAATCGAACCTATAGACTGGTGGTCTACCTGTAGATCGTGTTATGCTAGATATTTTATGCGTAGTGACACTCCAAATAGGATCAGTAGCTCTTTTTTTGCCACCTTCGAGCTCTCCTGGTTCATATAAATATCTAACAGTGACATTGATGGGTATTGGTTGTTTTGATAAATCACTTTGTGGTTTTACGGATATATACTTTTTTTTAATCGCGTTGTTAGGTTTCATATTAATTGTTCGAGTAATCTCATTATTTAGCACTGTAATCATGCCTGGTAATCTCTTGACCCATTCACGAGATCATTTATCATGAATAAATTCCTTTGCGTATTGATATCCAAATAACCGCTCAGCAAGTGTCCGATTAAATCGTTCAACAATTGCCTGATCGCGATGTAATGCAGTATGTCCTCGTCTGATGGTGACATTATGATGCTTCATTGTTGATAACACTGCACCCTGAAATTCCTTGCCAGGATCAACTTGTAATAGATTTGGCCAATGCAGAGGACCTCTTCGATAAATCCTATCAAACGCAGAAGCCTCTTCAGTTGATGATTTTGTCTTTAGCGGTTCTGCTTGTTTGTATTACAGTTAGCGCATACTTGTGAAAACCATCATGCGGCAGAAATAATATATTAGCCTAATGAACTTCATTAGGGACGTTGACATCTAAATGCGAGTAGTTAATTTGTTTAGGTGGTGGTAGATAAATTTGCCATATCGCCTGTTTGGATAACCAATCCACTGCTGTAGTATTTTTCACCTTTGCAGTGCTAGTGAGTTTACCGATTGCTGATTTACCCCTCCAGTATCCTCTTGGAGAATAATAAATAGATTCCATGTAATTATTAATTACCAACACCCAACATCAAATTACTTTTCATCGCCGATTTTATCAACCATGAAGCCAATATTTCTTTGAAGGATTTATCAGTGATAGAATTCAGCACATGAATTATTTTTACATCTGCGATATGTCTCTGTTGCAGATTACTGCTTTTATAAGCAACACCATGAGCATGACACTCCTTATCAAAGGAATTTATTGGGTTTTCACTGGGTCAGGGTTGGTTTTGATCAACGAGTTGGATGTCGAGTCTGGTCCCGGGTCCACAATAACTATACCCTGGAAGGTGTTTTTCTCCCGGATATTTTGCCCATGGTGTTCCTGGGAGTTTTACTAACTTGGCTTGAATATCACTTCCTCGTTTTTTTTAAAAACATCTCCAGATTTCATAGAAACAAATCAAAATTTTTGGGTACCACATTCTACACACTTACCAGCAAGTGCTGATCTGTTATTTTTAGTTGTAATCGTCATGTCGTTTGTGCTAGTATGCTTCTTACATTTCATACAATATAGACCCATAATTTATTTATAATAACATGAATGTAATTGATTTTTCGGCGACAGAAACACGAGAACCAGTTAAGCATCATGCAGCGCTACCAAATTCTATTCGCATGATAATAATCGGACCATCTGGAAGCGGCAAGATGCAACTGCTACTTAAATCGATAATGAGATGGATGAAATGGGACAAATTGTATTTAATAGCCCCGACTGTAGACAATCAGCGATGTTACGAGGTGTTAAAGGATTTTAACGAGAAAGCAAAATCGGAAATCAATGAGGATATTATTGAGTTTATAACTGATATCGAGGAAGCACTGAGCATTGATGTTATTGATGGAAGTATTAACAATTTAGTCGTATATGATGATGTCATGTTAGACAATCAAAAGAATCCTGCTAGGATATTTTCCAGAGGTAGGCATAAAAGCACTGACGTGATATATATCACTCAACGATATACTCAAATACCAAAAGTGATCAGAGATAACTGCAATATTCTTGCTGTATTCAACGGAGTTGACACACATACGCTATGAAATATTTGGCAAACTTGGTGCGGCGGTGATATGGATTATAATCTCTTTAGAAATTTCTTTAGTCACGCTCAGTCAATCCCACATGGATTTGTAACCATAAATTTGCATGACCCAAGATCAAGATATTGTGTCAGACTTATCAAATATTCGGTTGAAATTGTAAAGAGTTTTACCATACCATTTTGTCTCCGCAGCGACTACTAGTACATATTGGTTTAACATGCATGGATTTTTTAAAATTAGTTCTGATAATTATACTTTGATTTTCTAATATATATTATTTAATTAGTCTTTTTTTTCACTGATCGGTTGTACTGTTGTCTGTCCTCGCAATATTTACTTGAACTAAAGATTTGCAGGAAGTTACACAAAGACATTTATTGGCTAATAAGAAAAAGGGTATGTAAAATTAACTTCCATATGTGAAAATATTCAATTATTTAAAGAAAAGAACGATCAACCTATAAACATAGCAAGCATTTCTAAGTCTTATATATTTATTTATATTAAGTTTATATCAATATTAAATATTTTTCAGTTAATTTTACAATCAGCACTGTCGTTGTGCACTGTTGTTTTTCCATCACTGTACTTATAATATATAATATATCAGGAAGATATTTCTGCATCTGTTTTTAAATGAGATAAAATATTTTTAAAACAATGATAACAAGATGTATATTTTTTGTACTAAAATGCTGGCCACTGGTCGCGTTAGAGGGGTGGTTGCTCTTGAGGGTTACTTTTGAACACAAACTCGTGGGTGCCAAGGGATTCTGGCCGTAAGAAGCGGGTGGCTGCTGGTCAGGGGGACCATTCAAGAGAGGGACTACTGTAATAGCCATATTGGTTGTAAACGATGTATATTTTCAATGAGATTTGATAAACCTAATTCAGAACTTTGGTATATAAGCATTTGAATTCAAACAATGGCAAAATTCAACTACCCGGTACTTATATTTACAAAAATTTGGCCTTGATAAATTCACAATTTTGCATTCAGCATACACACAATTCAATATTATTGGACTTATAAGGTATAGTCAATGTTCCAATTCCCAGGTATTCATCTATGCTGCTCCATTCATACAAATATGTAGCAAATACCTAACAGATTAATAATATGCTTTGAAAATAATTTAATTATCAATGTCATCAATTGAAAATATAGGAGTACTTACAGTATTATGAATTAAATCCAAAATATACCTAAAAATAAATTAGTCCAAAAGAATGTTCCAAATGAATTTTATAGCCTCAAACATACAGGTATGCTAACAATCCTTATGTAATAAGATGGCATTATCCAGAACTCCTTTGAATAAATTCACACTATTCTAATAACAATAGTTTAGCTCAATGAGCACTACATAATTCAAACGATAAACAAATTATTCTTCTCAAATAATGTCTAAACACAACATTACACAACATCTGCAGACTGAGGTTGAAACAAGAACATAGGAAATAAGAATGAAATAAATTAAGATCTACCCAGTTATATACATCCATAGAGCCCTAAAATGCACTTTTCGGCTTCTCGCTCTGTGACATTTCACAAAACCCTGTGTCATTAAAGAAACCATGTCTGACCAATACAATGGAAAATAGCTTATTCTTCTAAGAATCATGTTGTTAAAGAGCCGGTCTAACAGGAACTATATAGTGGCGAAATAAGTTCTTCTTAGAACCATGAAGTTAATTAAAGACCCCTCCTGACTGACCCATTCAATGGGAAATAACTTATTTTTTATAAGAACCCATCTGGCCTTACTAGCAAATGAGAAATTACTACAACTGTGTCACCATGTTCAATATATTCGCTGAATTTAACTTTTAAATACCTATTTAAAGCTCAATATCTATAATATATTATCTACACCCATGACACAAAATTAGCTACATATTATCTTGTTTATAGAGGATCGCTTTAATTTATGTTATGAACAAAAAATTACACACACTATATGCAGTCATGTACCAAATGTTTCATATAAACAGTGACTATTTAAAAAATGACGTCACATTTTCTTGCTCAGGTGGCTTCTCACTTTTGACCAAAAATAATATTGATCAGATAAGAATGAATAGCATTACACAAGGAAAACCTTGTTTTGAATCATATCACCAAAACATTAGGGTACTATTTGTCCGTTTATCTTACAGACATGACTCCTACCCCAAACATTGAGACCCAACCAATGTGGCCCCAGTTTCACAAAACATCTAACAATTTCTTTCTCTTACTTAAGTTGATAATTGTTAATATTTTACTTATTGCTTGGTTGTTAAAAACAATTCATTCACAGTAGATTCAGTATGCACCAGGGATCAGTTGATACACAATTTATTGTCACAATGTGTTACAACTTGATTGATTAGTTTTAAGAACTAAATTAGCACTCTTCATACATGTTGCAAATAATTCAACCTATTCCAACATATGGGCATTACCACATAAAGTCTCGGGAGGAGAGCACTTACCCAGTCACCCAGATTTCACCTCTAAACATGTTTTGGCCTACATCCGTAAAATTTAACAGCTGGCCTTTACCTATTCCCCCCCTCCCCCACCTCCAAAAACAATTATGTGGGCACCTCTGTTCCAATAAGACAACAGTGAACTTCAACTTCAAACACTAATATTAAGAAAGAGAGAATGACAGTAATCAAGATTTGTTTAATTAATTCAATTTGTTTCATATAATTTATATATTAGCATAAATGTTGTAAAATTCTATATTTTTTATTTGTATCGCCCTTTTCCAAAACAATGAATCTAAGCCAACAGTCAAATATGGCACTCAATCAACTAATTCCAGACTGTAATCGGACATAACATGAAGAAATGTAGAGTGTTTTTTATGCTACCGCAAAAACAAAAAGGTGTCAAAGAATTGAACACAATACAAATAAGCATTTAATGTATTCACTGTCAATTATGAATAGTATGTAAGACTCGATGACTAAAACTAGACATTTTACTGGATTCGATATTTTGAAACAATTTTTGTCAAGCACCGGAAGCCATGCAACATTGTATATTCAATTCAATTTTGTTGCACTGGGCCACTGTTGAAGGTATAAAAGTTTAATTAATTAATTAATTAATTAATTAATTAATTAATTAATTAATAATAATAATGAGGACTTTGTATAGTGCCTAATCTTTAAAAGCTCTAAAGGCTTTACAACATCTATAATTATATGACTACACTACAGAAAAACAAAAAACAAAAACCATGAAATTGGAAAACATAAAAACATGCTGAAAACATTAAAGATACAAAACATTATTAGGTCTCTAAGTTTGTTCCTGCAGTGGAAAAAGGTGAGTTTTTTCCTGATATTGCAAGTGATTATATTATTGGAATGTCGATGAATTTATTTTGTTTCTTCCGATACAGTAAACAGAAAAATTCAATAGCATTGTCTGCAGTTGGCCTCCTTTTAATTTTAAAGTGTGTTAATGCTATTACTTCCTTCATCTAGATTGCAGACTTTCCATCCATGAGGAAATTTTAAGAATTTCCTCCAAATTTTAAGAAGTTTTCCTGTGTTAGAGTTGAAAATAATCGTGTTTGTGTCCTTTCCTGTTTCTACATAAAAAATACTGATATTGTCTGAAGCATCATAAACAAGATACTATCACATCTCAATCTGAGGTGAATTTTAATGTAAATGGAACCCAGTTTCATCCACATATGGTAATTCTTGTTGAAGGTTGGGATGACATGGTTTTGACATTTATATAAATAACATCTTTTGGTTTCAATTTTAAATGAAATTTTGAAGACATAATTGTGGTGTTTATTACACAAATATTATATAGTAGAACAAAATGTGTTTTTATATGTTGTCCATTGTTTGTGTATGTGGCGGATCTATGATATGATAGCATCTCTTTACTTCCTGTCTAAAGAATAAGCCTAAAATATTAAAAATAGGCTAAAAATTAGGTTCATGCCTTCTACCTTACAAATTAGGGAAGTGTCAAAATATCAAACTATCCAGTGAGACCTGATTATTCAGAAGTTTCAAGTTCTTGAAGTTTTAATATCATGGTATTGGCATAGGATTACTCTGTGAGCTGCATTACAATCGGATTTAAATAATATCTCAACTGTCCTATGTCAAGATCTGACAGCGACCACTCTGGACCATGTTCTTGGTTACCATTAAATTTACCACTGGAAATGCAGCTTTCAGAAATTTGAAAATCAATCAAATCTTTCGGCACAGGTGCTTAACCATACGACTCACGCTCCGAAATGTGATTATTGAAAGCTTTGTCCAGTTGGCTGGTAATTAGCGATTATGGTAATATCACAGGTCATCAGAACATGCACACACCCACCACCAAGCAGTTACTGTCAAATCCTCATGTAGGACAGTGCAGATATGATTTTAATTAGATTAAACTGAATCATTATCATAAGTCCTTTATGTCCACAAATTTCTAGACTGACTCCCATTCTCAGTACTGTGATTCCTCAAACTATAACAACTCTAATTTCCGGTGTTCTCAAAACATATGGACCCAGAACACAATTATCGTTACTATATATTCTTTACATTTGTTTCTCAGTACTGAACTTTCCACTGACAATCAATAAAAATCATATGTTAATGTAAAGTACTTCAAAGGTGACTTTACTGTGAAGTTCTTGTCATAGGTTCACCGGCAGTTTGTTTTGTTGTATATATATATATATATATATATATATATATATATATATATATATATATATATATATATATATATAAAACACATACATACAGCAGAGTTATCTCTCTTAAATGCATTGATGTTCCTGGTTTTGTCCTTGTCAAATTGACAATCTAACATTGTTCTCTGTGACTGTGTGTGACATGCATGCTGAAGTAGGATAAAAAGTATATTTATTTCACAAAACATTAGCATTGAGGTCTACAGAAAAAACAATTGGTACCGTGATACATATAGGGAAGAACAGCTTCACACTGTATCTATAGAAACGCATACATGTGGGTGGCATGTATGAACTATACTAATTTGATGTAGGAAAACAAATGTATGCTGGATATTTTTGGTCAAATATTGACAGTCTTTTAAGAATAGCATGTGTGATTTCTTCAGAAAATAGCACAAGTTGGCTTTGGATTAGGGCTTTTGTAACTATAGCTATAAAAGATATAGACTGATGGCTCTACATTTGTGTAGTCAGCTGCAAGCTTTCATTCATTTCATTCATTCACTGCCCGTCACTCCTATCAGGGTATGGGCTGCCAACTACAGATCTCCAGAGTCCTCTGTCCTGGGCCATTTTTTCTAGCTGGTTCCAGGTGTAGCCCATCTTGGTGGTGTCAGCCTGGAGGTTGCGTCGCCAGGTGTTTCTTGGACGGCCTCTCTTCCGCTTGCCTTGTGGGTTCCACCTCAGCGCCTGCCTGGTGATACTGGTTGGCGGTTTTCATAGGGTGTGCCCTATCCAGCCCCATCTCTTCTTCCTGATTTCTTCTTCAGCAGGAAGTTGGGAGGTCCTTTCCCAAAGATTGGCATTACTGATGGTGTCAGGCCAGCGGATCCGGAGAATCCTTCTGAGGCAGCTGTTGATGAAGGTCTGGACTTTCCTGATGGTGGTCTTGGTCGTCCTCCAGGTCTCTGCTCCATACAGTAAGACTGACTTCACGTTGGAGTTGAACAGTCGTATCTTGGTGGTCAAGGACAGCTCTTTGGAGGTCCAGATATTCTTGAGCTGGATGAAGGCGGCTCTTGCTTTGCCGATCCTTGCCTTGACGTCTGCGTCTGTACCGCCCTGCTGGTCAATGATGCTACCCAGGTAGGTGAAGGACTGCACTTCTTCCAGGGGACTTCCATTCAGGGTGACTGGTTCGGTACTTGTGGAGTTGATCTTCAGGATCTTGGTTTTGTCCTCGTGGATGTTGAGGTCAACTTGTAAAGACGTGGCTGCCACAACGTTTGTCTTTTCTTGCATCTGCTGTTTGCTGTGTGAAAGGAGTGCAAGGTCGTCAGCAAAATCCAAGTCGTCTAGCTGGCTCCACAAAGTCCACTGAATTCCGTTCCTGCGCTCGCTGGTGGACGTCTTCATAATCCAGTCGATGGCAAGGAGGAAGAGAAATGGTGATAACAAGCATCCTTGTCGGACTTCAGTTTGCACCTGGAAGCTGTCTGTGAGCTGCCCTCCATGGATAACTCTGCAGGACATGCCGCCGTAGGAGTTCCTGATTAGGTTGACCATCTTGGCTGGGATGCCGTTGTGCCAAAGGAGTTTCCAGAGGGTTTCTCAATCCACGCTGTCGAACGCCTTCTCATAGTCGATGAAGTTGATGTACAACAGGGAGTTCCACTCTAGAGCTGCAAGCTTTGTACACATGCAACAAAGTAAGTTATGTAAAGATAATGAAGTTGATTTTGAATATATTTCTTGAAAAAGATGAAAAAATCATGTAGAAAAACAATAACTTGTTCTTGTAAAGAATGGCATAGACCAGGATAGAGAACACTTGGTCCACTTGTAGATAGATCATTTGTAATATATATGGGTAAAGTATTCTTGTATGAGTAATTTTATGTATTTTATTATTGTATTCCTTCCCACTAAGATTTTAATTGTCCTGCTCTAATTGTCCTTTTCTGTACACTTTCCTGCCTTGATAATGTTTATGCAGATTATTTAGTTAAGTTCTCTTGCATTCCTTTTTGTTGAAGTAGCAGGGAATATCAACAGGCAAGAGCAGTTTCTTTAAGTCAGCAATACCCATTGACACTTGTATAAGCCCAAATATAGACTACTGTTGACATTCAATTAATTCTGTTTATATCTGTCCATTTGTCCTGTGAAATATCCACATTAGGTCCAACATTACTGATTAATAACACATTGCCCACTCATTCCATTCAAGTCCACACTGTTCTTTGAACTTTGCATCCCATCGCAAGAATGCAAATTGGCATAGGATCGTATCTGGATGTTTATTGAAAGCTGCACTCCATATGCCGGCATTGTAGAGAACATTAACTATGTGATATATATAACAGCCGCTCAATGTTACAAAACAAAATTACATCACTCTTGAAGTCGCCACTACAATAGAAGCCTTAATTTTAGGTTCTCATTTTATCAGGAATGTATTTTTGGATAATTTAATTGCACATGTTCATGAACTCATATATATTACATGGATAGTATATTGTGTAAAGGTTTCTTGTTAACTAGGTTGGGGTGGGGTGCTTCCAATATTATATTAAATTATTACAGAAGACCTAACCTGTCTCGTTTTTGTCAGACATTGAAGTAATGATAGAGAGATGCAAAGCTCCGAACCCCCAGTCAGCGATGCCAACACTCAAATTAATGAATACACAAAATGTGAAATTCAAGTAAACAGCAATTTAATATCATTCAATAACAGTCATTTATCAAATAAAATTAAAATTTAAAACCTTATCACTAGTCTTTCACTCAACCAAGTGACGGCCTATTTCATCATCTAACTTAGTGTGATAGATTTTCCTCCTGTCCTGTGTTCCTACTCATCTGTAGTATACTTCTCTGGCCTGGAACTCCAGTTCCCTCCAGTCCGTCCAACTTCTGGCTCCGTTCTGCACTAAGGTATTTCCCTCTATCTCCTACAGTTCCTCTGGTCCCGCCAATTTTGAATACGTCGGAGTAGCTTATCTTCCCTTATAATTCCCCGCAAGATGGTTTCGCGACTACTGATGTTTAGTTCTCAAAAATATATTTAAGCTTGCAATTCCAATGGTGGCCACATCTCTCTAAACTCTGAGTGGATGTTGATTCACTCCTGATTGACATTATTAGCAGACAATGCTCCCTCCCCGGCCGTCTGTGGATTTACAACCTTGACTTTGATCAGAACACAGGATTTCATCACTTACCTGTGAAACATTTTATGGCCATGTTATATAACTGGCTTGGCCAAAATAAGATACCAGTCACGAGTTCCTATGACCATGTCAAATAACTGAATTGACACCTCATTCTTGGCAGGACTGATTTTCGTACATTTATGACGCGAAATTATAAGCCTCAGGGTCTAGCATTTACATGTTGCAATCTGGTTATTGTTTCTTACAACGTGACATATTAGAGGAAATAAAAATAACACACGTTATGTATATCATTCAGTTACCTCCCTTTCACCAGACATAACATTTCAAGAAATAAAAACTTATATTTTCAGTGATTGGTTTTGAAAATAAATAGAAGATTTCTGAATTATTATATTAGCCATCTGTCTTGATGCAAATGTAAATACATGTAGAAGTAATTTAATAATTTCTCACAGTAAAGTTTACATGTTTAAAATCTGATCAAGTATATTTTGTTTGGTTTAGGTACTTTTCTGCCTAACTGAAGCCCATTATTGTTAATTTCTTATGTAGAAGAAAAATAAATGATATGCATCTATATTATCTACATTATCACCCTTTTAAATTAGATGGGAACGAACACCACTTCATCTGAAATTTTGGTGCTTGTAAGGGATGTTATAGCACAGGCGCCTTTGAACTGTCCTTGGACCTATGGGGCACTGCATCCAAATGTTGCCCAAGGTAAGGTCATCGAACTTTGACTTATCAGTTTTCTTATTGTTGCTTTTGTCTCCTTTAACGTCTTTATCATAAGCTACATCTCATGTTTAGGACAATTTCCTCCTGTTTTTAACTCCACTGGACTCGCCATACTTAATGTTTATCTTTGGCATTTGTTGGTATTTTATTCCCCAAATTCCACCTCAAATCCAACATAACCACTTAGAAGCTATGATTTACTATATTTGGTGTCAGACTGGATTATTGCATCAATTTTATTCACTACACAAAGGAGGGAAGCTTTCTATTTGTGTGACAAAGAGGA
This sequence comes from Unio pictorum, assembly GCA_030141615.1. Classification (NCBI taxonomy): domain Eukaryota; kingdom Metazoa; phylum Mollusca; class Bivalvia; order Unionida; family Unionidae; genus Unio; species Unio pictorum. Next base: position 2,369,574 of record JARLTB010000101.1, read on the forward strand.
TGGTTTGGTTGACCTTTGTGTGAGGACTGGGGATTAGTGACCTCATGTATCTGCACACAGTGTAAAGTGTCGAAAGTTTATACTTTGTAATAAGATTGGGCTATGTCCACCTGTCTCTGATGTTAAGTTTTGCATCTACCAAACAAGTAGAAAGTCCTTTATTTTAGGTGAATTGTACTTTCTGAAGAAGGAGAGGTACATAGTATTTGTTACATTGACCTTTGACCTAATTATTACATAATATGATATAATGTGATTTATCCCATATAACCCATGTGAAGTTCCATAAATGCTGATATGAATAAAACACAATCCATAGTTAAAACAAATTATTTTATTCCAAAATTATAGTTTGGTAGTAAAGCACAATATGAAAACAGGAGCTAAAATAGTTTAAAGACCATTATATACACATTAATATAAGACACAACTTGGTACATGTACCTCATAAAATTGTTTTGACAAGCGAGACTAAGTACACTTGTAACTTGTAGAGTCCTGAGCTATATCACAGATTATTTGAAAAAAATTAAGGCTGGATATAGGTATAATGGTACCAATTGTACAACCCTAGGTAGAATGTTCAACCAATTGTACAACCACTAGCTGTGATTGGTGCATTAAGTAGGAATTGTCCTTTCTGTTAGGCTTTTACAAAATTAGCCTCTTGGTAACATGTGAGATAATGTTAACTCATATCTAGATCATATTTTGTATTTTTTATGATTCTTTTTAAACTATGGCACCCATTGGTGAAATGTCTGATTTGACTAGATAACTCTTACCCCATTCTAGTCCCAGCAGAGTTATCTCTCTTAAATGAAATGGAGTACCTGATTTTGTCCTTGTCAAATTGACAATCTAACATTGTTCTCTATGCCAGTGTGTGACACGCATACCGAAGTAGGAGAGAAAGTATATTTATTTCACAAAACATTAGTATTGAGGTCTATGGAAAAAAAACAATTGGTACTGTGATACTATTAGGTGAAGGTGCAGTTGCAAGTTAAAGAATGGCAAAGCCCGAGTTTTTCCAATTAGCAAATAGAATCACATCACAATTAGTATTTCCTCTCTCATTTCGGTGGTGATAGAAAAGTTATATTTATGCATTTTTGGAAGGGATTTAAAAGGGAATTATTTATTTATTCTTGAGAAAAAGAGCTCAGAGAATGGCTGTCTGTGTGCATTTTGGCAACAGTGAACAGTGAGTAATAAGGCCTTAGTGATGATCCAGAAGTGAACTATGTTTTCTATTTACATGATGCTCTGTTTACAATGCAGACTCTCAAAATAATGCTGATGGACCTTTGACAAAAACCAGCACAGTGAAGTCTTCTTTGAAGGTAATTTAGATTATGATTTGCATTGATTGTCACATAGTGGAAAGATCATTACTGAGAAATAAATGAAAAGAACATATAGTAATATTAAATTGTGGTGTATGTCCAAATATGGTTCAAATCCACTTGAACAGGTTGTACTCCAGTTTCGTAGTTTGCATAACAATTGAAATTTTAAAGACAATTTTTTTCCAGCATCTCCAGTGGTTCTTCACTGATTATATTGGCTTTTAAAAAGACCTTGTATATCTAAGACTAAGGTATTGTTCAAAGAACCTTTAATTCCCAATATTTGGATCTCTGACTGATGGGTGTAATATGGGTTATAGAGTATGCAGCTTGGCCTTACTCAATATGTGCATCTTTAAAGAAACCTGCTAGCTCCACTTTGTCATTTTCACTTCCTGAACTTCAGAGGTAAATTAAAGATGACCCCCCCCCCCCCCCCGCACACACACACACACACGAGCCAATAGTTTTTTTAAAATACATTTGATGTATTTGGATACTCATCAACTGCAATTTCAGAAGCTAGTATTGTCTAATGTGGAAAAATTCATTTTCCCTATTTTAACTGCTGGAAAAGATAGTGAACGTTAGACTAATTCAGGCTGATTTTTTTATTTTTAGCATAAGGGAACATTCATTTTAGTTAACTGTGTGATTGGATCATGTAAAATTTCCACAAGTACGATATCCAAAGAAATGTCATCCACATTACATCAAAGTAATATATATACAGTAGTCCCCCTCTTGTACGGCCCCCCTGACCAGCGGCCACCCGCTCCAAACGGCCAGAATTCATTGGCACCGACGAGTTTCTGTTCAAAAGTACCCCTCACGAGAGGCCACCCGGCTAACGCGACCAGCGGCCAGCATTTTTGTGCAATAATATAAAATTTTCCCCCTCACGAGCGGCCGCATTTTATTTTTAAATGTATCCAGAACCAATAATTAATTCAAATCTTGACGTAAGGTAAGTAATTTTGATTATCTCTATCGTAGATACACCTCTCCGGGTGCCAAGTCGCCGTTAAAAGTGTCGACGAAAGATTTAAAGTATATCGTTATCTATGAAAGTCGATGTTTACAGGAAATGGGCTCAATAATGTTTTGATAGAGTTTGGGGTTTAACACCTATGTTGAGTTCTTCTCGTTGATGATTATAACCAGACGTAATTGTTATAATCATAATAACAAGGTCAGCATAGGCTAAAAATAGATTTTGTACATTGGCACACAGAGAACCTTAAAAAAGACAATAGGGTACCAGACAAAGACCGGAAAAATTACGTGACCAAACAATATGGCTTCCTTTACGAAGGCTGCATTTCGTAGACTCGACACAAGTTTTGTCTGCATAATTAAATCGCATACAGTCAGCAATAACCGAATAAATCATTACCAAACACTAAAATGCCATCACGTTAACGGATACATTATTTTCGAAGAAAGTCTGTTACTCTACTCGACGACATCCGGGGGGGGGGGGGGATATGCCGTATGTACAAAAGACTCGTAAAAACAAGTTTACGTTGAAATAATTTGAATAAACAAAGTAATAACCGATAAGAAGGTTATTCAGCAGCAGTGGGAAAATGGAGCAAATGGAAATATAATTATGTATGTACCAAGATGTAAATGACGATTTTGAATCCATTTGCAATGTGCATGACAACAATACCCGCTCGCATATCAAACTTACGCCAAGAAAGCAAAAATAGTAACGTATATTCAGTTGAAATAAATTTGTTATTATGACAAAAAAAAACTTTTATTGATTAATGTTTCATTTAGACTAAGATATTTAATATTTTGAAGTATGTAGCTTTCTTACTACGTACATTACATTAGTCCTACTTACATTGTAGGACTAACATTACATATACATGTACTTCTCATAATAAATTTAGCCCCCCTCTGGAACGGCCACCCGCCTTATAAGGCCACTTTCCCGGTGCAACAGGGGTGGCCGTATAAGAGGGGGACTACTGTATATATATATATATATATATATATATATATATATATATATATATATATATATATGCCCAGATCTTCTTTACTTTGCTTTTCTTTTCAAAATATCTGCACCTCACATACGTCACTGTCAAAGTTTAGTATAACTGGTGAGCCACCCAAAATTTTATATGTTCTGAGAACCAGTCTCGATTCAATTTCCGGTGTGAATGCGCAATCTCATTACGTCAACTTCATAAGCAGCCATTCCAGCGTAAAGCAGCGGGTGGAAGTAGAGAGAACGGGCAAATGTGTTAATTGTTGTAACGTGTTTATTAATATTGAAATTGTGTACAATACGCATAATTATCTAAAGTCACACGCAATCTTTTATTGAATAAGTAGCCATGGCCTACCAGGCAGATTATCCACATGATGAGTCGTTTGAAAAGGTTGGATCTGACGAGCAAGATGAAGGAGTTTCGACATCTGGGATCGGGTACTTGGCGGAGGAAGATGAATATCCGGAAGAGGGTACAGCTAATTTCTCAGATGATTATAGGAATAGTTTAAACACGTATGGACAAGATGATAATTTTGCAACTCTGCATACTGACACAACACCAATCAGCGACTCAGAACCTATTTTCTCTGGGTCTTCTCACGCCCATCCTTCTGCACCCCCTATCCCCCAGACGCGTGTAACCGAGTCCACTCCGCCACCCACTGAACTATTCGAACAAGTCTCTTATTCCGCAAAATCGCAGCAGGACAAAGGCTTTTCTGAACGACAAGATGAGAAAGCTCCTGCTGTGCCAGGTAGGACTATTTGCACGAAGTAAACAACACAACCTTAATGTAGACAATAGTAGTTATCACACCTTTTTCTCCCAAATTTCTGGTGGCAGAGACAATTTTGGTGTTCAGCAGTTTTTATGATTGAGGTTTTAGATTCCTGCTCTGTCGTACTATTGGCCATTTGCTAGTGATTAATAGATCATTTCATCTGACCTTTGTATGCAAAAGGTATGTAAAATCTTTCATCATCCATGGCATTAAATCCTTTTGAAGACTTGATTTTTATGTTTTAATCCCTCTCATAACAGAGCACCAATGTATCTATCAGTTACTGACCTGGAATTTTTAATTGTGGATGCATGCATGAAAAGTAGCATCACACCATGGTAAGAGTAGTGCATTACTGTTCTTATTAAACAGGTCTCCGCTCATTAGACATTACTGTCCTTGGCTTGAGCTAATGCTGCCTTCCACACATACCAGTTTAACATTTCAGGTGAAGTACTGATGGATACATAGGTATTCAGTTCTGAGCGTTTATGACAATACATTTTGTTCTGAAGGATGTAATACCATGGTTTAAAAGAAAAGGGACTTCCCATCAGCATACAGAGGCCTCTTCCACTGGTAATGTCAGAGAGACAAAAAGGGTAGAGGACTACATGTTGGTCTTTGTAAACCTGTCATGCATATTTCGTCTTTACTGGCATGAAAGTCATTGGTTCAGTATATCAATAAACTCAATTGGGTATTTCTATCTATTATATATATATACTTTCTTATTTCTTAAAGAGTCTCAGTACTTACTGATCATTGATTTCACTTACAGCTCAATAATAGTTTACAGTTACAGCTTTTATTAATACTAGTAATAAGTGCTTTGCAACAGCCAGACTTAATTTTGGTAGAATCTGTTTACTATGTAACACATCAGAACATAACTATTAGAGAGTTTGACATTGAGATCATTATCTGTCTCCATAACTGGTCATGGTGGTTATTTTATGTAGCTTGGTTGAAGTATGATGTATAGTGATTCTGATTTAAATACATCAAAGCTATGTGAATAAGACCTTGCCGTTCATAAAAGCCATTTATTTTTATATTATCATTAGTAGTTATTGTTGATGCTGTATTTAAACATCATTTGTATAATCTTTATAAGATATATAAAAGATCCATATTGATGTTTGTGTGAAAGTCGTTTTGTAAAATGGTGTTATAATGAGATTTTACATTCTACACAGTTAATGTACAGCAGTGTTTTCACACATTTCTAAAGCAGGAAATGCAATTTAACCTTGGACTTGCCCTTGGCTTCTGCCATGTAAGCAATTATGCCTGAAGGAAAAGTTACATGTTGATGATTGGTAACTTCAGTAAAGTTAAACTGCACATTAATATAATTAGGTGACTTTATGGACAGTCACTCTTTTTCTCTAAAAGATTATTGTTTATTGAATTGACACATGAGGTACAAGAAAAAGTACAAGTTCCATTTGTTGTTGTGGGGTTTAACATCATTTTTCAGCACATGATACACTATACTTGGTGGCCAGTATTATTGGTGTAAGTAGAACCCAAGAAACCCTTGGAAAGAACCACCGACCCATGAGAAGCTATTGACAAGCTTTCTCACATTAGCCAAATCTTAGACTCGAACCCACACATACAGATCAGATGGAGTGATCCGTAACGGAAAGCGCTTTAGACCACTTCCCCCCCCCCCTCCCAAGTTCCATTTGTAACCACAATGCAGATTTAATTTTAATGAAGAAAATTGCAACTAACACATCTTCTGATTTGCCAGTTGTTTCTCATTTTGTAGAGTATTCAACATTCACTGAGCTGGTACTGTAGTAACTGCAGCACAGCACTTGTTGATATGCCACAAGTTGTAAACTTTCACCATACACCTCATTCCCAATTGCTGTGAACACCTGACCTTGACTGTACAAGGGGAGCATGTGATTATAAGCTGAGCTATATAGTGATATCTACACTGTAATCAGACTGATAAATGGATGGTATGCAAGGATCTGCTTCACTATCAATTGTAACTGATTTATTGTACCAACCTATGCCCTTTACATGTAATATTTACCCATGGACTGTAGGAAGCCTTGCAGGTCAGATGTAATCTATGGATAAAACTATTAAGTATGTACATGTAGTTTGATTCAGCATCATAGTGATAATGTACTTTGGAACTATTTGGGCCCCAGCATGTAAGCAATGAAGTTATTATGACACCTATAGAAGATGGCTGAAGTTATTAACTTCATATATTTGCAGGCTACTTTTAATTAGCCACAGGCTATTTTATTCCATCCCTATTGTTTCTGCGTTATTAAAAATATCTTCCCCTCATGCCTAGAAATATCTAGATAGATTGTCAAGTTTGTAAATGATAAAGATAATAAATGTAATGTTACATATTATGCAGTATTTGTGAATAACAAATATTACATGAGATGTTTACATGTCTTTTTTTACTGTTACTCTCAAGTTTTGTTGGTGTTTACTGTTGTCCTGATGGTGTATACATGTCAAGAGACATTTATTTTCATGAAAAGGTGTTTTTAACTATACAAGACATTTCATAAACTCTTTATTGCACTCTCATAAGGCAAGATGTTTGGAAAGAAATGTGCCAAATGTTCAATAGTTACATTTAACATGTGTCAAATCTATACTTTTACAAACATGTATTTTACTTCTACAGCAATAATACATTGTTATTATTGCTGTCATTTTTTTAAGGGTACTAGACCCTATTTCAAAGTAGATATTCTAATTTCAAATTGGTTGATATTGTAGTGTTTAATGCCATTTTTCAGCACAAGATAGGTTATACATGGCGGCCAGTATTAATGATAGAGGATGAACCTTCCACCCGTGAGAAGCTACATGTACTTGCAAGCTTTCTCGCATATCAACATCGGCTGAACCCGAGACTTAAAACCCACAGAGTTGAGATGGTAGTGTCTCACCAGTTGTACGCTGATGACACCCAACTGAAGTTGATGCTACCATCCATGGAGTAGAGATGTGCATTTCTGATGTGAAATCATGGATGACATGTAACAAGCTGCAGATGAATGATGATAAAACTGAGGCCATTCTGATCACAACACAAAGACTTTGTCATTCACATCCTATCATATCTCTTTTTATATAGTACTAGCAAGTACCCGGCATGCGTTGCAATGCCTCTCAAAGAAAGAAAGTGTTTTGTGTTTTAATCCTGGCATGCGTTGCAATGCCACTGAAAGAAAGAAAGTGTTTGTGAATGTGATCGGGATTGAGCAGTGTGAACTCAAATGGTTTCCAAAATTGCTTCCCGTTGCTTGTCTGTTTGAACTATTACAAATTCACACCACGATTGTTTGACGTAACCAAGGTGAGAAACAAACATAACTAAGTAAACATGCAGTATCTAAGGTGCCTACAGTTCACACCGAAGACATGCGAAATTAGGTATTGCCACAGACCGTGTTCGATCACGTGACATATTTAAGGCACCTACTGTTCGATCACGTGACGTATCTAAGGTGCCTACAGTTCACAGCGAATACACAGTAGATGTCGCAATACTATATGAAATACACACATTTGTTAATTGTACAATTTAAATGGTTGTACTAATTCAGAAACCTTCGCAGGCATGCATAGAACAACTCACCAAAGTTTTATCGCAATTGGATGAACGGTATAGGAACGCATACGACACAAACAAACAAACATTCATTTTTATATATATATAGATGATAGTGAGGGTCCTATATCAGAATGAGTCATGGGGGTAGTCTCAGGCATTTTTGTCACTGTAGGATTTTGTTCCTTTAGATTATTTTTTTTTTCTTCTTCAAATCAAGCTCATGTCGAGCATCTGTGTTACAGTATAGCTGACGCGAATTATTGAAAGTAAGAAAAGGAATGGCACAGTGACCTTTATATAAGAAAGTCGGAGCAAGAAACACGTTTCAAAACACGTGCCTCCCCCTCCCCACTTCTAATTAAATGGCCTCTCCTTAATAGAGCCTTGCCTTCAGCGGATGTTCTACAGGATCAAAGCAGTGGCTTTTCTAAACACTGTTATAAAATATTAACATCAAAAGATAATGTTAGTTAGTTTCACCTTGGAAAATGTGTATTCCCATCAAACGAAGCCATTTGACTCTGCGTTGTATTTAACAGCTCCAAGTTCCAAGTACGGTCACATCATTAATAGCGTAAGTTTAGTAAGTGTTCCTAATTAATAGAAGCTCAATGCATTGTTGAAATAAGTCAGAAAATTTTCAAATCTTACAGGCCCATGCAGAGAGATTTTAATTCCCAACAAATGTACGGCATTCTGCTTGGATATCTCCACGTGTATTCAATTATTTGTTCAGTCATATGGTAAAATATAAAAATAATTTTTATTATCATAGAAAAAGTAGTTGTATGGTAATGATGTGTCAATAATGTGATCATAATAAATTGATCTAATTCTTATAATTATTTTGATGCGAACATACATTATGCAGTTTCCTGTTTGTGACTGTTGGTGTGTTTGACTAGCAAGCAAAAAAACAAAAGGAAACAAACTAGTATGCAAACTAATTTCTTTGAAGAGTTGATGCCATGTTCTTTTATGTTGTAGTTTGTTACTGTGTTCGCGTGAATAAAGTGTGATACCAGGTTAATTTTCATTTAATTCGCTGTCAGATTAATTAGGATATCAATTACCAAACTTCGTTGTTAATGATGGGGGCCATGATTGTTGCTGTTAAGCGAGATGCACAAAATCAGATGGCTTCTTGTAATAGAAACACTCATTTCTGAGGCAGAAATTGACTTCATCTTCTCATGCTAATATTTTATATCTGTGTTTACAACGGTCACTGCGTTGATTCTACAGAAACACTGACTGTTGATAAACAAAACTTACTAGCCCACTGGACTAATAACATTATGATAGTTACTGGTCCGACCGGAAATCTGCTAGCCTTGGGCTAGGGGCTACCGCTGATTTCGAGCCCTGGTGTTACTCTAGACAGTACTCTCATATTGCACCAACATGTCATGGACATGTGCAAGGCTGCACATCTTGAGCTGTGACACATCAGTTCCAATCGCAAATATTATTCAGTTGATGCCAATAAAACACATATCTACTTCAGAAACTTCAAAAATTTTGAAACACAGCTGCTCGGATCGTATTTAGAGTACCTCCATCAGAACACTCCTCACCACTGTTTTGTACCATACATTGGCTATCCATTTGATACAGAATCAAATACAAAATTTTTTCTCTGTGCTATGTTTCACTGACAGACTCCAGTCCAACATACCAATCCGGCCTCACCCATGTGTATACACCAGCAAGATACTTATGTTCCTTTTCTGACAATCGTATACTCAATGTTCCCACTATGGAAACTAAGTCATATGGACAACATTCTTTTACATACCATGGCCCGGCAATGTGGAACGCATTGCGCATTCAAATTAGACAAAGACACAGAGTACAGGAGTGCAGGAACAAACTTGCAAACTAATAATGTTTCTGTACCTTATATGTTTTTATGTTTTCGAATCTCATAGTTTTTTATTATTAGTAGTAGTTGCTAAAGGGTTATATGACCCGTCATAGGCTTTATTATGAATTGCATTGATGCTAGACATGTATCATTACACCCTTACTTGGGACACTTAAGTCCACCCAGTTTTTAAGACAATTTCAAATTTGGTTGATGTGAGTTTTTGGAGCACCCAATTGCATCTGATACATCTCCTGTACTTGGTCCCCATTTTTGTCCCATCCTGTAGGTTAGGTCACAGGAGAGTTGGAGTTGCAATTCATCCTCCCAGTGTTTTATGATTCCATTTATGGGTGATTATTTTGCAAGTGGTTTTGAAAAGATGCATCAGGTTATGGAAATGAAATACATTACTTTGGAATATTTCTGTCAGCATTTCAGCCAAGAAATTAATTTCAAACCAAAACAGCACATGATCCAGTGTTTAAAGAAATGACATATTACTGTGCAGAATTACCAGATGCTCCGAATAGGCTGATACAGTTGTACATGTCAGTGTTATAAAGAATGTGGAAATTAAACTCAGTGGCAACATTTTCTGGGAGGGTATTGCAACTTTTGCTGGTGGGACTCTTATTTTTAGCAAAATGGGAGTCCTGGACTCTTAGCTTTAAAATCCTAGCAAAACCTCTGCTTTGAATGCAATCAGCATCTAATTTTTACAGGTGGAAGTGAAGAATTTTATGCACTTGGTATTTTAATCCTTTCTGCCTCCCCTTAATTATTTATTCAGTGATAAATAGTGCATAGTATTTGCAATGAATGACTATAGTGCGGCCCTTTTAAACTCCTATATGCTCCACCATACAGTCAGACCCTTCTCTTGCAGACATGATCTGTTACTCTGGCCATAAAGAGTGAAATTCATGCTTTGTTAGTGTGTTTGTGTGCTTTGGGTTTTCTATGTAGTTTAAACAATTTTTCAGTCATATAACTATGGTGTCTGCAGTGTTGCAGTTTATTGTTATGTCGAGCACTGGGGCATTATGCCACAGACATGTAAGCAAGATGTCTCCCCCTGTCACTTTATCTGGACGAGTCCTAACACTAATATCATAATATTAAGTGCAAAGTGACAGCTGCAGGCACAATTTTTATAACTCTTAGTATGACTAGGGTGGTTCAAACTTGCGACCTCCCACATCTAATGTGGATGCACTAACCACATCCCAATGGAGATGTCTTATGCTTTGTCTGTGGAAATGGGTTGTTTACATTGAAATGGTAACTACAATTTGGGCAGCTTTCCCAATTTATGATGTAGCCCAATTATAACTTTCACATTTGTTTAGAAATAAACATTTCTGAAGTTGATGGTGTATCAGCATTAGAGAATGCTGTGATCTTAGTCCATCTGGCATTACAGTACATGTTTTCAGATTTAAAAAAAGTTAAATACCATTTTAAAAAGCATGAAATTTGCTACAATGCTATGTATACTTTAATGATTCAGTGCACATTAAGTAAACTGACATTTTGAACTGAAGGTCTTCAGACGTCAGAAAATGCTGGATATTATGATAAAAGAAAACATTTTTTGATCTTCCAGGTTGATAGGTAAAGATTTAGTCATGGGATTGAGAACCTAATGAATTACCAACTGTTTTGATTTCTGATTTGAGGTTTGTACTTGTATTGTTACACTGAATTAAAAGCCGACCCATTTTGTATTATCACTTTTATATGTCTTTTCTATGAGATCAAACGAAGGAAATGAATAAAATGAATGCAAATTCTATCTGCTGTTTGTTGGTGATGCTCATGTATCAGGTTAAGCTGTCTAAATTATTGTTCACAGATGTGATCATAGATAGCAAGGCAACCAAATGAACATAGTAGCCTTTCAAAGCTTTGTTTGATAAATATGGTTCATTTATGGAGAAGCATGGAAAGTTGTAATGACGTTACAAATCTTGTGGGTATGTGAGAAACCATGTCAGCAGCTATTCGTAGGTTGGTGCTTCTTTTCGTTTTTTTTTAACCCCCCGCGTTCTTCCTCCACCATTAATACTGTAATATTGGCAGTCTTGTATAGCCTATCAGGAACAAAAAAAAAAAGGCATTAAACCCTACTACAACAACCTAACAGTGTGGCAGGTTAAATTCAACACCTGATATAGACCTTAAAAAGTGGACATATTATGAAATCTACATTTTACTTGCATTCTGTTTGCACTCCATTTATGTTTGCTTTTTACCTTAAAAAAAATGTGTTTCCAGTACACCTACCTACTGTCCAATTTTTGTTGTTGCCGACCCTAGCATATCTCCCCTCTCTCTCTCTCTCCCCCCGCCTGTTTAAATGTGCCATAATATAGTAGATATTGCTTAAATTTCTAAATGGAATTCAGTTGACTCTAAATCAATATATAACTGCAAAAATGGGCTGAACTTGTTACTGTTATTTCTTAACCAGTTACATGTAGTAAATTAGCTAACCAATTCATTGCAGTTTTAAACAACACTTGTACAGATTGTAAACTGGCAAGAAATAGAGCATAGTCAGTGCTTTCAGTTTTTAAATCAAGTGAAACTTGCTGACACCAAGATAAAATTCCTTGTATGTTCTTGCACATGTTATAGGTGTAAATTCTAGCATTATTTTGTTGTATTCTCAGCCATTTCATACATTTATTTGTACCAGTCAAGGTAGTAAGGTTCACTAATGTACAAAATACAAAACTTGTCTTGCTGGCATTAAAATGATAGGCCAAAATGAATGACAACTGAGCTTTCAAGGGAAGAAAATGGAATTTTTGGAAATATGCATTTGTGTTTGCACTATTGTACAAAGTTTGGTACCATACAGCCATTTTTTGTGCCACTGGTTTAATGCCATTTTTCAGCACAAGAAAGGCTATACATGGTGGAGGGAGAACCCGTGAAAATCTGACCCACCAGAAGCTGCTGGCAAGCTTTCTTTCATATCCACATTGTCTGAACCCACACAGGTGCGATGGCAGTGATCTGTAATGGTGAGCACTTTAGACCACAACCACTTGGGGCTCCACCAAGATGCAAAATAATGCTAGTGCATAGAGTATGAGTGAAGATAGTGATATTATTCTGTATTGTTGTTTTAGAATAGCAGATTACAGTAAATGTACAGCACATGTCTTCATTTAGGGCAGTGGTATTACGATCTTTCAGTCCATGTTAAGTTTGTTTTTGAAGAAAAGTGTGAAAGTGGGTCATTTTATTCATATTTTCTGCATGCATATAATATAAACTTTTTCAGCTTTCAAAATGTTATTTGGTATAAAATGGCTGATTAGCAAGTTCAGTAAAAGGTTACCACTTAATTAGCAAGTTCTGTAAACAGTTACCACAACTACTAGCATTGTCAGTGGTTACTTGTATATCCTGGTAATCAATCCTTTAATTGCACCTAATTTGAACATACATAATATTTGACAGCAAATTTTATTTTTTAATTCATTTTGTTGCAATAAAAATGGTAACTATAACTACCTGTGCTGTCATGACATTAGTGGTGGCTGTTGGAACACTTTCACGACTTGTCATTTGTGAAAACTTGTCTGTCGGTATAAAGAATGGGTCTGATCATGGATTAATATGCAGAGATCTTTAAATCATTGAAGTTCAGTGGCAGCTCAGGATTCAGGTAAATAGATTTTGAAATACATTCATGCATTGCATTTATGTTTCATTTTGTTATCGTTGATCATTCATTATTCTGTGTTTTACATTTGCTTTTTAACCTTTCCATGACATTGCATTCTAATTTGATGTGCAGTCAATCTTCATTTTTTTTGTGTGCATTCTATCAGCATTTAATTTTAATTTTATTTATCATTTTAATTTTATATATCATTCCAATTTATTTTCACATTTGAAATTATCCATTTGAGTGTAAATAAATTGCTTTTCACCTAGAGAAAGGCCAATTAGGATACTATTGACTACACTTGACAATTGACAAATAGGGATTTATGTTACTAACAACATTGTAATTTAATATTGTAATTTAATTCCATCAATTTGATTATGAGTATACCTGTACCTTACCTTTTATTACAACCAACTGGTTCTTAACCTTGGCTTTTACACGGTCACCTACATTGAGGTTAAAATTCATCTTGTACCGTGTATCCCCTTTTACTTTGTTCAATTATTTTTTGTTAAATGATTTTTCATGCTGTAAGAAACTTTATGCACGGCAGATTGAAATCTTGTGTATGTTTCTTGTACAAGATTTCATATTACAGAATGAATTTTTCATTTGAACACAATATAAGAAGTGAAATTTATTTACAAAAAGATGTTTTTCAAGGAAGAGTTCAAAACTTTTCCATGACTTTATACAATACATCAATTCTAGACTTTTACATTGCTTAATATGACTTTTAAACAATCTATAACTTGTCAAAGATATCATTTATATATAGGAAATGCAGCAGTAGGTTCTGCCAAGAACATTGAGATATCTTGCATTGGAAAATGGAAGGTAAAGAAAATTATGGGTAGGTGAAGACGCGTTACATTTTATGGGTATAATGTAATCTTTTTAACACATTAACCCCTGCCGCCTCGACAACTTTTTGCACTTTATTCCCTCATCTCCCAAGTGCCTCGATAATGGGGCTGAGTTTGCATAGCTTGAATCCCGTGTTTGAGTGGCAGTATTTTACTATGCATGTATCTATGTATCTTGAGTGACGAGTTAAATCGGCGCAAACCATTGGTTGATTTGGAGCCATTTCCTAATAGTGCATGCAGTTTAACCAATAATATGTTAGCTTATATAGAGTGTACATTGCTGAAGAAAGGGGGATTATTTATTTTTTTTACTTCGAAAAGGAAGAAAATTATGCGAATCAGCTGCTGGAAGTAGACTTTTACTTGACAGACTGGGACCCCCGAGTGGCTGAATGGTCTAAAGCCCTTTCCATTATGGATCACTACCATCTCACCTCTGTATGCGTGGGTTCGAGTCTAAGATTCGGCAAATTTAGTTATGTAAGAAAGCTTGCCAATAGCTTCTTGTGAGTTGGTGGTTCTTTCCTGGGGTTCATCCTCCACCAATAATACTGGCCGCCTTGTATAGCCTATCGTGTTATGAAAAATGGTATTAAACCCTACAACTACTACTACTACTACTTGACAGACTGAAGAAGTATTTACACTATGTTTAGTTTGCAATAGAGATGAAGTGGAATTTGTATGTACATCAAATGGAGTAAATTTCATGTGTTGATAGTGTTAATTATTCAGTATGAATTCATCATGGATTTGTATGGATTATTCATGGCAAGAGAAACAAATTGGTACAAAATTCATTTTATCTTTATGTGTCAGTTTTATTTCTGCATGTAGTTAGAAATTTTTATACCATTTTGTACATAATTTTATTGAGTACTGCTGTGCCAAATTTTAGCTTAATTAAAGGAATGTATATATCTAAAAAAAAAATAACATTTATAACTCGTGGCTCTATGAAAAAAATCTGCAAGCCAAGTATTGTCGGCAAGTATCAGGGATACAGGCACTGGTAAGGCTACTGCTGCTTTGGATGATTTGTGCAAGTATGCAGTCGGCGACTACCTAGCTGTTTTTGCTCAGGGTTAATGTGTTATAACGTCGTTCCCAACCCACAGTTTGTGACCCAAATCAGTGCTGCAATTGCATTCTGGCAGATCATGGAGGGTTGCCAGGATTTCTTAGCGTGGCATAGCTTGTCTGGATGTGGAAATGGGGTCATGAGGCTCAGAAATATTTTTTTAGGGTTGCTGCCAAAAATGTTTGGGAACCACTGTTATAATATAAACGTATTTTTCTAACCAATTGTTTCAATTTAGCAATATCAATATTTTATTTCTGTTTCTTTTCCAGCTAGCTGGATGAAGAATGTTGATCCACGAGGTAAGGTTCCACTTTATGCAAACATCACTCAATGTTATGAATTTTGTTCCTTATTTGTTTAGTGCCACATTCTTCATATTTCTTTTATGTTTTAGGATCAGGTATGGGGAGTCTTGTACCAGGTTTTACAGCATCATGACTAATTCTACATATACTTTGCAGGTGTTACTCCGTTTGAACTTTAAACCGATATTAAAAATCTATGATGCAATACAAGCCTCTACATATGGTTTTTCCATAGGACATGATGCTTTATCAAGTTTAAATCGAAATATGCAAACCAAGTTGGTAAACTCGATAGTTGTGCTTTTTCAGACATAGTGTAATATGTTGCCTTTTTGCGATCTAGATTCAGAAGAATTGAGCTGTCCATTCTGTTTCAAGGAGTTTCATGTATAGTGACGAACTTCCACTAAGTTCAGGGTGCACAGTCGTTCAAACTTTTATTTAGTTGCTATAGAAATCTTGAATTTCTTAAAATTCTGATTTTTAAAAAAATATTTTGCTTTGATTTGTGATTGCGCCACATTGTGCAGCAGCAGAATATGCTTGTTCATACTTCATTAATGTTAATCCCCTAAAACATTTTCATTAAATAATATTGAAGTAAAATTTAGTTCTTGTTCTCATTTTAAACTTGCACATAAGTAAAGTGCGTTTTTTAAAAATCAATTTAGTAAATAGCTGTTACACTCATTTATTAGCCTTTTATCTATATCCCCTCTGTTCTTGATCACAAGTATGTCCTTCACCAGCAATGATTTATTTATTGAGCACAGGCGGGCAGTTTCCTGCAATTATTTTGTTCAATATCTTCCAAATTCTGATCCTGTGTGCCAGTTGGTTTGCACAATTTTGTCGTTATGTGGGTGGGGGTCATCACAATCATCTTGGTGTATTTAAGTATAGTTCCCAATCTGATTAACACATTAACCCCTAGTGCCAAGTTTCCGGGGCATGAGGTAGTAGCCTACTTCAGAGGTCTGTAGGTAGACAGATTTGGCTCTACAAAGATACCAAATAATCTGGACATTTTAGTTGCACTACAAAATACAGTGGGGAAAAAAAAAAATTTTGTACCTGTTTTTTTCCACCCAGAATTCGCCCATGGTTAGAAACTGATTTTGTGTCCAGATTTAGACTTTATGGCATGCGATCTAAGACGGACCTGTCTAAAGTACACGCAGACAGGTAAACCTGTGCAAAAAGTAGGATATGCAAAAATTATGGGTCCGTTATGCACAAAACCCCAGAAGAACTCCAACTTTTAACCTTCTGCTCATGCACCATCAAACTAATCAATGGAAAACATTGTTTTAACACAACTAGGCTAATGGAAAATTGCTTGGAAGTCTAAATATTAGGATGTATTCAGAATAGTTCCCAAAATGTGTTTCCTACTCGCATTTCATGCAAAAGCAGCAAAAACCTCCATGGGTTAATGTGTTAAAATCAGATCTCCTGAGTCACATGTGAAGATCTGACAGTGAATACTTTGGCATCATGTTTTCACCATTATCACTGAATTTATCTACCAATCAAATGAAGTCTTGTACTCTGTGCTGTATGATCTGATTCACTTCCAAATTTCAGAAATCTGCATTTTCACTGGTTAATTCAAAGATTACCTGAATATGACCCTGGAGTGGTAGCTGACAGTTCCTTACATAGGACAGTGGAGATCATGGTTTTAATCAGATTGATAAAATTCTATCCCCAGTATCACATGATTATGTTAACATATGCATGGATGAATATTATTGTTATTAGAGTGGCATATTTGTTATCCTTCTTTTGCAAATATTGAATGAAAATGGTGTTGCTCTGACATCCACCAACGAGGCCATCTTGAAAATCCAGTTATTGCAATTTTTTCTGATCAGAAAGTTGTATTGATGTTGTCTTCACCAAAAGACTTCTTTAATAATGTCCAGTTGTTCTTCGTGGTTTTTGTTTTGTAGGCAGTTTGATATACATGTCCAGGAGTCACATTATACAATGTGCTGTAAATATAATGCTTATTACACATTTTTCGGTCTGCATAGGCCTGCATATTAAATCTATTAGTATGTTAAGTTCAGCATAATTTTAACCAATTTACTGTCAGATCTATTTATACATGTAGATTTGTTTATGAGTACAATCTGATGATTATAGTTCTTTAATTATTTATTAGGAAGACTTTTTGTATGTTTTAAAATCTTGATAGTACTGAATATCCGACTTGTATTGATGCTTTCATTTCGGTAGTTGTAATTCTAATCATCCAAGCTCAAGAAAGCGCTGAACAAAGTCAGCATTTTCAATTTTTTAATGTGGGGAATCCAATTCAGATTCTATCAATAGACCATGGCTTTAAAATAATGCGAAGTAATGATCATTTACCTCCATTTCCATAGGTGACTAAAAATGGCATATATTTACTGTTAGCATCCAAACATGCTTTCATGTAAATGTTGCAGAGGCCTCCAGATGCTTGTAGCATAGTGCTTCTGTGAAAATGGGTTAGATGTATTTTACACAAGATTAAGGGGTATTACATGAAAATTTTGCTTTTCCAAAATGTGGCCACCACACATGAGCCATTTTAGAAATCTTGATCACTTTTCCTGATCTAATGGTTGTATAATCATGTGGGTTTCACTAGTTTATCCTGAATGAAAATGGTGGTGGTGGTGTTACTCTTCCTAAATTGTACACTGTAATGTTATGCATAAGGTACAAGTCTCTAACCAGACTGTTACCTTTTTCAACATGTAAATTTGGCAGCTACACTAAATGTAGTGCAACCATGAAAAGATGGTACAATCAATCCCACGTATCAGAACGAAGAGTGAACTCTTACTTTGAAGGTTACAGTTCTTTTGTAAGCATTTATAACATGAGAGCAACATTTTTATTTACTATATAGTACTCTCCCAAAGTTTCAAGTGGATCCATTGCTTATCTACATGAAAAGTCTAAAATATACATAAACTAAAACATAGTAGCTTTCACATTGCTAAAGATTAACAGAAAAATATATAAGTATTGAAAAAAATCACTTGAGAATTCCCCTCCCCACCCACCCACACAAAGGTTTTAATTTGCTATGTCGGTCATAGAGCAGAAAGTTTATGGGCTGCTCAGATGTCAATTTTCTCTCATCATTTTGTCCATTAGAACAAGTTTGTGATCGCTACTGTACAAAATTATTTGGATGTTTGTTGTGAAAAGTTACATACACATTTATCCCATGGCCTTTTTGGTCCTAACTGAATATGTTCATGCTCTCACATTAAATAAGCCACCACAGCAGTAGCATCTTGAAACTCTTGCTATACCTACTCATCGTTGAATGGTCATATTAACATAGAGTTTTCACTTCAGTATTCAATCTAGTTGGTTCTAAATGAAAATGCCATGACAGCCATCTTGAAAATCTAGTAGTACCTCCTCCTCACTGGAGGGTGCAATCAACCTGGGTGACTGCACCAATATACAATTTTGATTTGGTTTTTTTAAGGCAGGACAACCATTCTGTTTCTAAAACCACAACAAAAAATTAAATTAGCATATGTATGAATTGTTGCCAATCATTTATTTCCCTCATTTATCTTGTTAAGTAAATATTCAGTAAAATTTTGGCATATTGAAAACGATTCAGAAAACATCTTATACAATTTTTTTGTTTGAAACATATGTAGGATTCAAAAAAATGTACTTGGCAGTTCAAAACATTGTACTAAATAATTACGAAACCAATCTGGGTGTCTAGTGGTAGACCATTCTTCACCACAAAATAGTGTCCCAAACTATGCAATCTTCAATTCTACCTTCTGTAACAGATTTGTGAACCTGCTGTTGTATCACATTTGCTGTAGTCTTGTGTTTTGTCTTTGCCATTTGAGCTTCAATGGCAATCAGATTGTTGGGGGTTTTCATGATGATTTAGGGCACTTTTTTGAGGATTGGAACTGCTTTCAGTGGAAAATGCATTTAATTTTCCTGTCAGTGGGAGAATGAAGAATCGACTTTATCAGCATGATCAAAAGCTAGGTTTCGATTGCAAAGCTGAACAAATTTCCCAAAATGAATGTTCATTGATTTTAAAGGGTTTAACGCCATTTCTCAGATAATTGGTTGACACCCTCCATTATCATCCTTATGCCTTTTACCAAGCGCATTGAAAAATGTTGAGGATTTAGACTAAAGATGAAATGAATGTAGTGGATATTTTCTCATTTTTTTTTCTCCAAAATCCTGACTAAATGTTCCTTCTGTGCAGAAGACAAACTAGAAAGAAGAGTAGAAACTGAATTATCCATTGACTCAAATGGTTATATATATATATATATATATATATATATATATATATATATATATATATATATATATATATATAACAATTTTTGGGAAGCTATATCTTTACACTCAGAAAGACACTCACATGTGACCAGTTTATTTAATTGAATTTGTATATGATTACATGTATTGCCTCCAGTATTTTTCATATGCTGAACCTGTTGACAAGGCTGACTAACTGAAACCCATACCAGGGTTGTGACCTCATCATTTATGCTAAACATACATTGCAGTTGATATGAAATCCCCTTGGGGCTTGTGTAAACAAACCTTTCATGTAGCTTCTACCAGGACCAAGTACTCCAGGAATTAGTTGCCTTCATGAACCAAGTAGACCATTTGGTTTCATGGATCAAGACAAGAGATATTCCTAACAAATAATTGAGTCATTTTGAAAAGGCAAAGGAAAGAAAAGGTGAAAAAAAATACCTGCACAGAGTGAAATATATACTGTCTTTGTACTACTTACTGCACAGTTGAACCACAGTAGCAAGCTTCATGTCAATAGCAAACTCCTCGACTCTTGACAACTTAAAGTTTCAGTTGGTTTATGAACAGTTAGTACATCATAGAAATACCTGGCTGACATCCATATTACTTATTTTAAAAAATGTAAGGGTTGTATCAAGATTTTATGCATATTGGTAATTGTGTAATGACGCAAGATTTTGAACAATATCAAATGTGTAATCATATTGGTATTAAATTTCCAAGGAAAGATGATCTGGTGGGGTGGTGGTGGTAATGGTATGAGGGATTCCTGCAATCAGTGTCTTGACATCAGTTCACAACTGTTTAGAGCTCTGGTACTAACTTGAGTGATATCTAAATGCTTTGTTGAATTTAATGTGATCCCTGTTGCATACATTGTTCATCAAATTTCCATACATGTTTTTTCAAAGAGTGCCTGAGCAGCAGTAGAAATGGAGATGATGTGAGTGTTGTGACTAATCTTTTTAAAAAAAATAAAAGCTTTGATGACTTTTCCAGTCGCAGATCCCTGGGTGGTCTAAAGTGCTTTCCATTATGGATCGCTGCCATTTCACCTGTCTGTAGGTTAGAGTCTCAGATTCGGCCAATGTGGGTATGTCTGAAAGCTTGTGTCTTCTCGTTTGTCAGGGATTCTTTTTGGGGGTTTTCCCAGGTTCTTCCTCCACCATTAATACTGGTAGCCATGTATAGCCTATTGTGTGCTGAAAAATGGCGTTAAACCCTAAAACAACAACAGCTCAGGTGAAGGCTGGTTGGTTGGTTAAACCCAACAACAACAGCCTCTCCAGTCATAGTTTGAATTTCAGGTGATTTCACAGATTTGAAGTTGTTCCTTTGTGGACTAATTCCCTGTAGCAATAGTCAAATTTTGCCTTTTTCTTCTTCTGCACAATCCCACTCTATTTTGTTAAACAAATATTGAAATGCTACTTTTCTATTTGAATATATGCATACAAGTGTTTTGATTTGAACATTTAGTTATTTGTTTCAGCTTTGCTGTAAACAAATGGTGAAACTTTCAGTGATGTTTAACTATTCTTTGGTGAGAAATATCAGGAAGAGCCATGATTTTAATGAGGATTATTAATAAATTGCATTGTAACTGTTACACCAGGGATTCATTGGCAAGGAATATTTCCCCTTGATCACTGATTTTGGATGCAAACTGGCAAGGGATTTTGTCCCCTTGAAAAGATAGTAAAGTTTCATTAATTAAAAAGATCAAAAATGTACATGTATATTCTGTAGTATGCATAACTTTTTGATGTTCACTGTTAATAGCTTTTGTTTTAAAATTTAGCAACCTTTCCAACTGCTACCAGTAGATGTATTGAAACTACTTTTAAGTCTGTAAAAATACAAAGAAAATGTCTTTTCTGTTTGAAAGTTTCACCATCAGCACCACCATTTTGCTTTATAGCTGCTTAATTGCATCAGAAGTCTTTCCATGTGCTCAGGTAACTGAAAAGTGTGTGAATTGTACATATCCTTTTGGGCTAATTTCGAACATTAGAATGGTTCTTTGTGTATACTGCTATCTGTAGTTCATGTATTTTTTCATACCCTTTAATTTTTTGTACATGATCCAGTTACCAAAATCATAATTATTTAAATGTGTCATAAGTTTTCATACATATCATTTTCAATTTTTCTAATAATCCTATAAAGTATAGACAGGAAATTTCTACTAAGAATATTTACGTTTCCAAAAAAGATCGATAATACCATGATGCCATTTATTTTTACCAAACTTAATGAATATTTGTTGGTGACTAAATACAATGATTGATGCACAAGTTTTCTTATTGTCATTACAGTACATGTATATATTCATGTTTAATAAAAATGGACTAAGGACTTCACAGACCATAACTTTAAATATTATTGTTACAGTAGTCCCCCTCTTATACGGCCACCCCTGTTGCACCGGGAAAGTGGCCTTATAAGGCGGGTGGCCGTTCCAGAGGGGGGCTAAATTTATTATGAGAAGTACATGTATATGTAATGTTAGTCCTACAATGTAAGTAGGACTAATGTAATGTACGTAGTAAGAAAGCTACATACTTCAAAATATTAAATATCTTAGTCTAAATGAAACATTAATCAATAAAAGTTTTTTTTTGTCATAATAACAAATTTATTTCAACTGAATATACGTTACTATTTTTGCTTTCTTGGCGTAAGTTTGATATGCGAGCGGGTATTGTTGTCATGCACATTGCAAATGGATTCAAAATCGTCATTTACATCTTGGTACATACATAATTATATTTCCATTTGCTCCATTTTCCCACTGCTGCTGAATAACCTTCTTATCGGTTATTACTTTGTTTATTCAAATTATTTCAACGTAAACTTGTTTTTACGAGTCTTTTGTACATACGGCATATCCCCCCCCCCCCCCCCCCGGATGTCGTCGAGTAGAGTAACAGACTTTCTTCGAAAATAATGTATCCGTTAACGTGATGGCATTTTAGTGTTTGGTAATGATTTATTCGGTTATTGCTGACTGTATGCGATTTAATTATGCAGACAAAACTTGTGTCGAGTCTACGAAATGCAGCCTTCGTAAAGGAAGCCATATTGTTTGGTCACGTAATTTTTCCGGTCTTTGTCTGGTACCCTATTGTCTTTTTTAAGGTTCTCTGTGTGCCAATGTACAAAATCTATTTTTAGCCTATGCTGACCTTGTTATTATGATTATAACAATTACGTCTGGTTATAATCATCAACGAGAAGAACTCAACATAGGTGTTAAACCCCAAACTCTATCAAAACATTATTGAGCCCATTTCCTGTAAACATCGACTTTCATAGATAACGATATACTTTAAATCTTTCGTCGACACTTTTAACGGCGACTTGGCACCCGGAGAGGTGTATCTACGATAGAGATAATCAAAATTACTTACCTTACGTCAAGATTTGAATTAATTATTGGTTCTGGATACATTTAAAAATAAAATGCGGCCGCTCGTGAGGGGGAAAATTTTATATTATTGCACAAAAATGCTGGCCGCTGGTCGCGTTAGCCGGGTGGCCTCTCGTGAGGGGTACTTTTGAACAGAAACTCGTCGGTGCCAATGAATTCTGGCCGTTTGGAGCGGGTGGCCGCTGGTCAGGGGGGCCGTACAAGAGGGGGACTACTGTAATTACTTAAATTAGTTCTCCTTATAAAGCCAGTCATCATTTAAATAAACACCCATGCATCTTAAAATGAGTTAAGAAGCCCTTTGTTTTTTTTCTTGTACAATAAAAATTACATCTCAGTACATGCTAAAGTGAAGACCACAGACCCTTGGTCAACTAGTCTTGTCGCATTCTTGTAGTCCTACCAATGTTAAATATAAAAACCATGTCATTTTTAATCATAAATTTGGAAGTCGCAGACTCCATCAAACCGTTTCATACATATACTACAGTATCTTTTAAATGTTTTTTGTTTTGACATGGATATAATTAACATTTTATTGCAAATCTATTCAATGATATACCCCTCTATTACCTTTATTGGCGAGTTAAAATAACAAGTAAGGCTTATGATCATTTGTCCTTGTAAGAAATTCTGTATGGACAACAGCTTCAATAGCACATTGACATATTTTCAATTCCCTACTGGCAACCTCCCTGATTTGACCTAATCTGTCAATTTGTGCCCTAAGAATGTTTAATTATTGGGTAAATAACACTGCACAGCCATGTGGTTGTTGTTACAATGTAGATCTTAATTAAAACAAACAATGAATTGCCCATTTAGCAATGTTTATTGACAATGGAATCTAGAAGGGTCCTAATACAAGATTATTATCACTAGCCAAAATAGTCTATTCTATTTGCAAAAGCTACAAGCCCTAAAATTAGTATTACATTAAATAAAATTAATATCTCTCTCTCTCTCTCTCTCTCTCTCTCTCTCTCTCTCTCTCTCTCTCTTTTACACACATGCACATGTGAAATAACTAAAACATGATTTCAAGTTCTTTATTTTTTTATTAAATTGCATTTTGATAATGGGATTCCTGCTCCTGTAAAAAATAGAAGTTGCACTTTAATTTATTGACAGTGTGGACTTGTCTTTGCACACAATTTACCAATAAATAACACCCTTTACTAATATATGTTCAAAACATTGTTTATCATTTTGCTAGTCATATATGTAAGACCTTGATTCTAATGTTTATGTTTTGACTTTTATGTGCACTAAAGCATAATAACATGTGATAGTCTTACATGAAGGACAATCATTTTGCCAACTTTACACAACATAACAGCAAGGTATGCTCCAAATGCAGATAGCTTTCACACAGAAATATTCTCTCTCTAATAATAATAATGATACTCTTTTTGAGTACTTTTATTTTTATTGTAATTCTTGAGTTGAAAGCAGAATATGAAAGAAAGTGTATGTTTACTTTGTAAGTTTGTACCATTATTTTGTCAAGTAGTGTGTTTTCCATATACATGTAATTTGTTCAGGCATGATTCCTTTATTTTTCATACATGGTCAAAACCACAACTGGTAATTATTTCTTTCAGATATAATTTTTAGTACACTGAACTTAAAAACTATTTTTTCATGTCTGAAAAATTACATGAAATATGGTATCTAGTCAGATTAATTATTATTATTATTATTATTATTATTATTATTATTATTACATACTTTATTTGATATCATAATATTCTCCCTCAATTGAGGCCCTCAGGATGAACAAACTATTGTAATTTGATTTTGTTATTAAGCAGTCTTTGATCAAGTATCACAATCCCTCCAGGCACTAATAACCTAGAAAGCTACACCACACTGATATATTTATTGACTAGTTGTTGTTCTGATATGGCATCAGTTGATAATTTCTATTAAGGATAATATAGTAGGCCACTTCTCATACAAAAAAAAATATTACATGTGCAGTATTTATGCAATGAAAATGCTGCATGTTGATTGTTTTGTTCTAGCTTTACAAGAAACACATTAAGCATTCCAAAGTGTGCACATGGCTAAAATTTGGAGAATGTCCGATTCTTTTTCTTGGAAGCCTATAATGCCATGCTCAAGGTAACACTGCATTGATCAATTCCTTCCAGATATGGATATAAAATTTGAACTAAAAAATGATGTCAGATTCCTCTGAAAACAACTTTTACAACTTCTGTTCTTCTGTATTATAAAGTTGTTTCTTGTAGAAAATAAATACTGCATTAAATATTTAACTCTTTCAGCCCCAAGAAACTTTTCAGTAACACTGTTACTGTGCCCCAGCCACACTAAGCTGTGACTAGCTGCTTGTGCCCCAGAGTGTTTTACCTGTTTGGAAAATTTTGTAGAAATCCTGCACATGCCTTCACATTTACTTTAATTTCTCTTCTTATATCCATTATTAATCCATGATAATTTCACCAATTAATCCAAATTAATTTGTCTACACAGTGATGTATTTTTCTTTCTATTTTTCCAAGTCTTTCACAATTTATTTATACCTTATTTTACAAATATACATTATTTTACAATATTATGTGCAACATTGTTAGGAATATCACATCATCAGCACTTAAGTCCATGAAAATAAACCAGGAAAATTTAATATGTGATATGGTTTGAAACAATTTATACATACATTACTTGGCAATGTTCACATCCAGTTTTTGGTTAAGATAGAACTTTGTTCAATAAACACATTTTGCAGGTTGGATACTACGTTTGTTTGGTGATACCAATGTGCATTTTTAGGCATATGGATTGGTTTCATTTGCGATGTCCATGTACAGTTTCTCTGGAAATAATAATAAGTGAAAAAAGATAGATTTCTCTTTTTTTCCTTGTCTATTTGTCATTGTATGTTGTAGATCCAGGATTCATTCAACTAAAATCATTGATTTGGATAGACAGAAGACGACCGCTCCAATCTGCTAGATTGGCAAAAACTCTTTCATTTTCGCTATCAGCATCCGCTTTTTCTGACTATTTGATATCAAGAATCTTCGATGTCCCATCCAAAATTTCGCAAATTATCCAACTGTCGAACATATCTCTCCTTTAATTACTCAATATTTTCAAGATCAAACACGAGAAACTCCTCATTTTCACCCTCACTGCCATCAAAATTCCACTCGTGCTTCCGTCATCATTTTACGATTTTTTTAAGGAAAAAAAACACGTGTATTGAAACGAATCCCAAGTAGTAATCCTTGGTTTCCGAACATTTAATTTAAAGTTTGCCCAAAACGAACGTAAATTCACTCTGATTGGTTACAAGTGGGTCTGATGCTAGAAAAAGCCCCATTTGTAACCAATCAGAGACTTTCTTTCGACCATACATTCGGACCGCCGAGCAGCGGTACCGGCCATTGAATGCAGCCGAAAAATTTCACGAAAAGGCAGTATCGGCCGTTGAATACAGAAACTGCATTACGTGTACAGGCGGCATCGGGGCCGAATGAGTTAAAGTCTTAGATAATTCAAAATTGTTTTTTGTGAAATTTGTGCTTTTTTTGTATATATTTCTTTATGTTGTTGAAACCCATGTTACAAGCAAATCTGCTACATATATGTAGTTCAAGGTAATGGCTGTGTTTTGTTGTTTTCAGTACCAGTAAGCCATATGGAGCTCTTAGTAGTGTTAGTCTGGTTCTATGACCTAACGCACTTGTGTCGGGACTGTCAACGTGTTAAGTTTGTCCCTGAAATATTTATTCCATCGATTGCTCTTTGAAGTTTTTATAGACTGCGATTAGATAATTAGTTGTAAAAAAAGCCCTACAGAAAACTCTTGAAGGTTATGTCGATGAGAATATGATGAGGAAATTCCAGTTGTACATTTTATGATAGGAAAAAACAGGAATCTTTGATGAAGTGGACCTAAAAAGGAATCATTAATGTCAAGTACCTCGTGGTGTAATGGATACAAAATTGCTTCTAAAGTTTTTCAAACATGTAAGCATTTCAATATCATGGATGTGTTCTGAGCTGTAAAAACGATTTTAGGAGCAATAACTGCTGATCCAGTCTTGTTTCAAAAGTGAATGCAAAATAAGGTACATGTATGTTGTGTTGATGATCAGTTTTCATGGAGTGGAAAGTTTATGACTTTTAAGTTTTCAATGGCTACTAGATTGAAAAAAGACATACATATGTACCATATATACTTATAACACTTGCCAACTTCAAACTGCACAGACCCAGATCTGATGTTGCATAATGCACCAGAAGATCCTGAATTTTGCAGTTGGTAAGGAGTAATCAGCAGAAAAAACAACATAGACACTGATCTGTTGGTGTATTATGCTATAGCAGATCAGGATCTATGTTTCTTGAAGTTAGACTCTTGCTGTAAGTGAGATTATATTGTACTTCATGAAGAAGATGGTGACTGATACATCTTGAAAATGCAAGAAGTATATTGATATTAAAACTGCTCACACAGTTGCTAGAGTCTGCTTCATGACAAGTGCAATTATTTCAGACAAAACTAGCAGTAAAATGATTACAGTACAACTCACATAACTTTTGGTCTCATCACAAAATTGTGGGGCAGTTAATCCACTTCCCACTGTATTTGCATTGAAAATATGCAGTGGATGGGTGTAAATACCTACAAAATACCACTGCAGGCATGTCCTGTATATGCTCCTGTCAACCATACTGATAGATGTTACTGATTGATATTTGAATTGCCAGTGCATAAAGATCGTCCATTGAAATACTCAGAAATCAGAGTGATCTATGTTGTTGGATACTAATGAATGCATAGATCCAACATCTCAATCAAGTCAACAAATATTAACACTTTAACCCCTAGAGGTTTTTGCTGTTTTCGCATGAAATGCTTGTAGGAAACAAATTTTGGAGGACTATTTCTGAATACATCCTAATACATGGACTTCCAAGCAATTTCTGCTAGCCCATTGGCTAGTTGTGATAACAGAAACATTTTCATTGGTTAGTTTGCTCGCGTTTGAGGAGAAAGTGCAAAGTTGGAATTTGTTTTTGTTTCTATTTTTTATTTTTCTATTTTTGCTTAATGGACCCATAATTTTTGTATGGAGAAGACAATTCAAAATGTCCACCTTATCCTACTTTTTGCACAGGTTCACCTGTCGGTGTGCACTTAAGACTGGTCTGCCTTAGATCTGAGACCATAAAGTCTAAAATCTGGACACAAAATCGGATTCCGAACTTGGGCAAATTTTGAGTGGAAAAAAAAAAACAGGTCCAAAAACTTGGGTTTTTCCCTCTGTATTTTGTAGTGCAACTAAAATGTCCAGAAGGCTTTGGATGGATCTTTAGTCATCTCAACTCTCTCTGCCCTTATCACAAACATTGAGAAACATAGAATTGTGTGAGTTATGCTGTACATAGTGATTTTGACCATTATATAAACTGCATGTTCTGTTCTGGTAAAATATATGGAATAATAATTTTAGAAAACAAGCTTTGAAACATTGAACTCATTATTCGCGACTTTAACCCCTTACATATAATAGTCAGACCTGTCTTGAAAGACCACTGCTGTACAAGACTGGTTGTCTAGAGCGACCTTATTCTTAATGCACAGATATATTGATGATGTAGTGATAATGAGAGACCCATCTGTTTCGAGAGACCGTAATTTGTTTGGCAGACAGGATCATCTTTCAAGACAGATTTTACTGTAAATCAGATAATGAGGTTGTATTGTGTTGCTTACCAATACAAAATATGTACCTGATCTGTGCTTAACTTCTGAAAGTGAACCTCAGCTAGAATATACACCTTGCCAGTATTCACATAAATTAGAACAAATTCTTGAGTGATTTAGACAGGACTTTTTATACACCATGTGAAAGGTGTAGCATCAGTGTTATGTCCGTTTGTATATTGGTCTGTCTGGCCATCCGTCAAGTTATTACCTTTGGTTTTTTTTATTTCAGAATGGAGATTCGATATACTGACTTCAAAATATTGTACCAAATCAGCATATTTTTCTTTATGTACTTGATAACATATGTAGAATTAAAACTCCACAAACTAGCTTTGTAATATCTGCTCCGTCAAGGAGAATGGCATCCCTTAAAGTGTTCAAACCCTGGCAGTTTCAGTGAAAATTTCCTTTTGAGTGCATCAGCTGTCAGCATGTTTATTGATGTTTGATTTTTGGGCTTTGTCATACATGTATTGGTTTCCACTGTCTGACATGTATGTTCATTGCAAAATTATGTTATTACCACTAAACTACTTGGAGGATTCCAATGAAACATGGCAAACGCATTAATCTGATGGTCAAGTTGGTCCTAGATGAAAACGGTGTTCCTCGCACATCATTTATACTCTCTGGAGGGCTATATTGATGCTCAATGTCAATGTCTGCTTTTTCCTAAATTTGACTTGTGCCAAGTTAATATGCAAAATATCGTGTACCACATCAGTTCATTTGAAAATCAATTATAAATGTTCTATATTAGTCTCTTCAAGGACTCCATTAAGGAACTTTATGATAGATATACCACAAGATAAAAACTTAATTGAGGGAAGAAAGGGGTTTGTGTCAACTATTTTGACACTATTTTAGGTGTTGTATCTTTTGTACTGCATGTTTGTGTATTTAGAACGGTTTATCTTTTCTTCTTGCAGTTCATGTATAAAGTTCTATTTAAACATTCACTGTTTTGTCTTTTATGTTGTAGTTTTTCATGTTGACATTTATTTTGGAAGGTTTCTGTTCCTAAAGAATTGTGTGCACTTTATTTTTTAATTTTTTTTACACCTTTACAACTTGAACTTTAATCAGCACAATAGAGCTAGTACTTTGCTGGCCTGCCATTAAAACTCAATAATACACATGTACGCACAGACGAGACCAGAATCTGTACAGGGCTTGAACTTAAAAATTAATGAGGCTTATTCATTTGTGAGGTCAAATGTTAAAATCCATGCTCTCATAGAGGACAGAAGGCACCATTTGAGCCAATAAGAAAAATTGTTTCCTGTTGCACCTGTTTTAAATTTAGGTAGGTAGGTAGGCTGTTTTTTTTAATAAAAAAACCGCATATTATGATTACTATTTTATATACTACTATCA
Organism: Unio pictorum; assembly: GCA_030141615.1. NCBI lineage: Eukaryota > Metazoa > Mollusca > Bivalvia > Unionida > Unionidae > Unio > Unio pictorum. Next base: position 2,400,039 of record JARLTB010000101.1, read on the forward strand.
TCGATATTTGTGGGGACCAATTGTCATGGTTTTCATTGTTACCACGAATTTAAATCCCCAATGAAAAATGAGCCACTTAGGATGACCTCTCCACCCCTCACACCCCCACCCCCATTTCTTACAGTGTTTCATTCCTAGAGATTAACAGTTCTGTTTGATACATCAAGGTCAATACTGTAATTTGATAATTAAATTAAATAATAGATTTTACATGTATTTTATTTTTTTAAACCTTTTGAAGCAAGATTTATAAATCATTTTATATTGTTTTAATGCACACATTTAATAAGGAACTGTAACCTATGTAGGGATGTTAATATCGTTTTTTTTTTCAAAAACCGATTATCGTTTGTAGAAATCCGATTTTCGGTTTTTGTCCTACATTGAAAATTACAAGAAATATATTCTTATAATGCAAGTTAGTGAATGCCTCTTGCGAAATAAAGATATTCATAACATACCATAACGTATAGACGTGCATCATCTGACGGCATGGAGGACGATATTGTGGCTCCACCAAAGCCATCAAATCACGGAAGGAATTGGATTCAACAATCGAAATTGGTAGCATGTTTACAGCGACAAACTTAGCTACAGCAGCAAAAACTTTTTCTTGATGACTATCAGGACAGTTTCTTTGTGTTCCAATAAATGTTGTTAATCGCGGCTGAACGTTTGAAGGAGCCGCAATTCCGGAATGTTTGCTACGCAAATGTGCATGCAATCCAGTAGTAGTACCACCGCTCCGACTTATTTGCTGTAAACATAGTTTACAGCGAGCCATGCTTGATGAAATTTTTTCAAAGTTTTCCCATAGATCAGATTTATTTATACGACCAGCCATATTTGTAAACTTGAAAAGACACAACCAGCAGAGACCAGTCCTCAACAACAGAGACTGTAGCTATTAACAGTCTATTGTTGTCAATTTCGGACATCAAAGAACTTAGCGACCGGTCGGTCGACTATTTCCATCCTTCAACAATAAATGTATTCATTTACAAACACGCTGCATGGAGCGCTCACAAATTTTAAACAAACACACCTTATTATCTGCTGGCCATATTGTATTAAAATGTAAACACTAACCAAATGCAGGAATGATTTTTTTCTGGCAGTTTTTAAAATTTTCACTACAAAAATGGTAAAAAAAAATATTGAATTTGATTATCGTTTTATAAAAACAAAAACCGATAATCAATCCTAATCCTATGGCTGTAATTTTTAACTCGTTGCCTTAAATCAATCTTTAAGTTAAGTAAGCATAGAGAGAAAATTTTGAAAGAAACAAGGTATTCAAACAATAGTAATACTAACAATGAAAGAAAAAAATTATACAAAATAACAGTATATAAAATTAAATTTAATACTTATTCAAGTCGATCCTTCATTCCAGTACAACTGTTGTTTTAACAGCAGGGGTTCTACTACTTACAGTGCCTTCTGTATGAGGCAAAAAATTGCATGCTCTTCTGCAATAGAGGAAATCACAATTTCTAATGGTGGAATAGGTCCTGGTGGCTCATGATAATTGCACCTTAGAAATTATATGATCATTGATACCAACTGTTCTAGTACAAGATTTCTCTTCATAAGAGTGAATTGTACACAGTGTGATATCAGTTTCAGAAACATTATTGCTTTTTGTCTTTCTTCATCAAACTGGTCAAAGTCCATATCCCTTGAAAAGAATTCTTTTAGATTTTACCATTCTCTCGTATCAATAAATTAATTAAGCACAAAAAGATTGTTAAAGTAATTCTCGAAAGTACTTTCAGCATGCAGTGTTGCTAAATAGATTGAAATTTACAGGAGAAAATTTTCCAATATAGTTACCAAAACAGCTGTAAATGCCACTTATTATAATGGTTGTCAGTTAAATAGTTTTCTTTGTTGGCCAGTAGCAGGACCAGTCCCAAAAGGTTCTGTCACATGACCACTCCAGGGGCACTTAAAGGGAAATGTAACTTTTTTTCAGTGATAAGACCTTTTTCCATTTGGTCCTACTGAATATAGTTCCTGACATCAGGATATTGGATTTGATCCAACTTGTATTCAGTTCTAAGAACAGTATGAAAAATACTTTGTTGCACAATTAGTTTTGGGTTGGTATTGTGCAGAATCAGTTGGTCCACTGTTTGCTTGGGCTTGCATTTCATGGGTTATGTACAGCCAGTTGCTGCTGCTGCCATGGAATGGATGCAGATAATGTCCATACTAATGGATTTTATCTGATTTATTTCCTGCAAGCTACATGCTATGAACCTTTCTTGATAAAGCCATTGTTTACAATAAACCTATTTTCTTGGTTTTAGTATATTCATTGCTGTTTCTTACCAATTAAACCTGTGTGTTGAGTCCTTTGCACTGCAAAGCCACATTTTGTTTTGTTTGTAGTTTAAGAATTTATTTTTTATTTGGAAAACTATTGTTTTATGTCTGTAGTGACAATTTTCAGAGACTACACATCTGCAATAGTATTAACATCTTTAAAGTGGTCTTCGTGATAAATTACTTGTATAACCTAGAAAAAGACACATACAGCCATTGATTGGGGACCGCTTAACTATTCAAATGTTACCATAAGGAAAAGAACCCACATGTCCATGACAAAATTATTTTCAGCATCACAACTCCACTTTGAGACCACAGCTTGACCTTAGTTTACGGAGGTTTTGCACTTAAGGTGTAGAAAAGGTCTTGATTTGGGATTAGAGATCAAAGGCATTTTCTCCCAAGGAAAATGAGTTTTGCAGAATAACTTGTATCCCAGTAAACATTTATTTACAAACTCTGTGATGGTGTGTTTAAAGTGAAATTAAGAAATTATTGAGGGATGGGGGGTTGGTTGAAGGTTCAGAGAAAATGTCATGATAAATCTGATAAGAAAATAATGGTTTCTGCACAGCAAGTTAAATTCATGACCACTTACCTTGACATGCTCAGTAATCTCGAGTCAATCAGGCCCTATTAGTGGTGCGTAGAGTACTATTGAACATGAGGCTGGTGTATAATGTGCTGTTCAACATTCATATTTTGCATGATTGTAAGTATCTGTCTTAAACTAGTAGGCTACTGGGACAACCTTGGTTATATAAATAAGATGTGCAATGTAATACCATTCGTGAGTCTTTGTTTACCAATAAGTAGTAGCAAATTTTGAAACATGTACTTGATACATGAAACATGTACTTCGGCAATGGCACCCAGACTATACATTTCAGTGAAGGTTCAATAACTTCACTTTACAAACTTGGTATCACTTGAGTTACTTGCTTAGTCTCTCATTAAAGCTTTTTTTTTGTGCATTTAAATTGAATTTCTTAAAAAAGCTGTCTATTGAAACTAATATATTTTGGCCTCCAGCAAGTTTGGAAGTTCATCTGCATTTTTGAAATTCTGTCACCTACAGAGGAAGTTGAAGATAAAGATGTCATTTTGCCATATGAGCATAGAGAGGAGGCAGAGGAAAAAGTAAACCTTGAAGCTACATCAGTTACCAAAGAGGTCTTGAATGAGGCTGCAGAGGTTGCAATGCTTGGTTCAGATGCACAATCAGTTGAGTTCTCAGATGAACCAGGGTTTTCTCAGGCTTACAGAAAGGATAGTTTAGAAGAAGAGAAAGATGAAATTGCCTTTCAGGAAGAGGAGAGTGATATGTTTGGGGAGGGTCCAGAAACTGATAATAGAGTACCTCCAAAATTGGTTTCAAGTGGCATTTCAAAAACTGAGATAGTTGCAGAGGCTGAAAGTGATGACAGTACGCAAGATGCTGCAGAGGATAGCAAGTCTGACAGCAGCCAAGAGGAAGTTCCGGCTGTTGATGATAAAGAGTTTGAGGATTCTTCTAGTGAGGATTTAGGAACTTCAGAAATTTCTGAACAGGAAAAGGATATATCTCCAGCAGTAAACATGGAGGTTTCGTTTAAAAAACAGACAGGCATAGAGGCTGATTTAGAGTGTGAAGAAGGCAGTGAGTCTCCATTGGGAAGCTTACCTGATCGCAATCAGGAGAAAGTTGAAGGCAATATATCTGAAGAACTTAACATTTCTGGAGGTGCAGAAAATGAGGCTGTCTTTACTTCTGAGACAGGTTGGGAAAATGAAAAGGAATTTGTTGATGAAAACATTTCTCCTGAAAATCGGAAATACACAGATGAGAGTCCTGAGGCATCAGATGACTCATCTGATGAGGGAATAGAGCCTGGACAGATAGATGATACAAGCATGCCCACCGAGTCCAGTTCAGGTCTTGCCTCACAGAACAGAGATATTGTGATTCCAGTTCATTATAGTCAGCAGGTCTTCACAGCTGATACAGCTCAGAGGTTTGCTGCAGAATTTGTGTCTGATAAAAACCTTGTTGATATTGCTGAAGATGATGTAGTGTCAGAGAGGCTTGATTCAGGTCATAAAGATCCAGACGAGTTTGTCCAGGAGTTATCTAGTGCAACAGTCATCCATGGTGATGACTCATCTGAATTAAAAGGTCAACAGCAGGCTCCTGAGTACACTAATGATGAAGTGCTAGAGTCTTTGGTTGAAGAACCTGTAGTTAGTTCCACTTCAGAGGAAGCTCCTGCAGTTACCAAAGAAGTCCATTTCACTGAAGGTATTAAAATTAAGTTTGTGATTGCTTTTGCCTTGTGCTTGAGTTGGCATGTCACAGTAGACGTTCATATTTTCTGCAGAACAATAGGCAGCATTTGATCCTTATATTTTTCTGTCGCTTTATGAAAACTGCAGCATTTTCATCTGCATTGTGCTTTGTATCATATGAAAGAATTGTGCAGATATAGAGACTCTGCCTCAGACCATTCTTTTTTCTTAACTACTGATGTATAATCAATTTATGTATATGTTTATTATAGTGACCATTATTTATTTAAATATCAAGAATGCTTATTACATATCACAGACTTTGCTTGAACATAAAAATGAATCAGAGTAGAGTGATCCTGTGTTACATGTTACCTTGGTATAAGATGGTCCCTTTTATATAGCGGATATAGGCATGGGTCTAATTATAATATTTAACAGTAATAATATGTATAATACAGGAAACACAGTACAATTATATGGGTTCATTAGACTATGATGAAGTGATGTGACATTAGATTGAGTGCCAAGAGAACTTTGTTATTATTCACAAGAATATTACAAGACAGTACAGCAGTTAAGAATGTCATTATTGTTTTGATATTTTGAATTAAACACTAAAAATCACTTTATCATAACAAAGGTTTTCAGTATTGATTAATTGTGGTCTGCAAATTTATAATTCACAAGTATTAGTAGATTATCTAATAGAAGTGTCAGTAGCCATCTTAATAATAATGCAGGTACCCAGGTTGTTAATGTATAATAGCCAGGATAATAATATTAGTAGCCATTTCATAACAATACACTTGGCCATAATAATAATACACATGTTAATAACTATAAGTAGCTTTTTTGCTAACAGTGTAAGTAGCCATGTTAATAGCAGTATGCATAGCCATGTTAATAATAATAATATAATATCCCATGTTGTGAAGTATATCTGTAACAAAATATTGATATTTAATATTGACAGCATTTCAATATTTCATGGTCATGTACTTACCCAGAATTATATTTGCCACTTAGGTCAATGAATAAGACTGAAAAATAATCAAACAAGTGTTTTGTACTTAATTATTTTGCTTGTCTTTACATATTTTCTTGCGATCTTTATTTACAAATGCATACCATTACTTTCCTAGGTTTAGAAAATCGATCTCTTGTCATTGTATTCAAACAAACTGCACTTTATATATGTATTATTTGAAAGGTTTTGCATGGATTGAGCTTTGTACAGCTTGCTTTGTTTAAAACATCAAAGTGTTTTTAAATTGAATTTGTAAAATAGTTTGTTGTGCTTTTTCATATTTTTTTATACTCATGCCAGCCATTCCTAACTAGAATTTACCTGTGTATTAACTCATGGAGAATACTTGTATTATTTAAAAAATGTGGCATGAACTCTCACCAACAGGTACAATATCCTGTTGGTTTTGAATCGAGAGACTATTATTATTATTATTATTATTATTATTATTATTATTATTTATGGTATGATAAGTATTATCATGATTTGTATTTTCCATGAAAATGTCCTTCATTTGCAAACTTCTGTCAATACTTGGCTACAGGATCTCATTTTATCACAGCAGAGGAGCATATTGATTGCTGCCACCACGGTGCTTGCTCTTGGTGGCTAATTGCACACCAGATTTGTCTCCAGTTTCCTTCTTTAGATTAAGTACATGATAAAATTTATGAGTATTATGCAAAATGAGTGGCAGATGAACTTTAATCACAAACATCATTATTTTTGAGATCACAGACTTAAGTCAGTATGCCCAGGGAAAATCGCTTTGCATCAATGCGACAACTGATTGATCCATTCTTACACACTAATGCAAACTGTGTAATTAAGAAATCTGCTATTGCCTGTTGGATGAAACAGGCTGATGAATAATACATGCAAGATAATTGTCTTGTAAGTTGTTGACTAACAATCTACTTGTAAGAAATGCGTTAGCGTTATACATAAATAAATTTATACAGATGCAGCACCGGAGATTTTATTTCCCTGTATACTTAATGCAGTGGGACATTTCAAGTACAGTCATTAAAAATGAACCAGTTACTAGACCCTACTGATCAGTTCTGATAATACAACACCATTATGCATGATATTGTAAAAGTCTTTACAGACAAAATGCATGATCCACACAAAACTTCACGAGGTTTTTTAAAGGGTAATAATATGTATTCTCTGTTGGCTTTCATTTTAGTGTACATGTGATGCAAATGTTCTTTTTCTTGTTCTTACTATCAAGTTGTCGTAAAAGGCAATACATAAGGAAGCCATGGTTGCTAAGTAGTTACAATGCTAGATTCACAACCAAATAAGTGTACATTCAGATCTACTGGGTGTACTATTGGGCAAGGACCTTAGCTCTAGTTTGGCACTAAAGAACTTGTGTTCCAGTGCTTTGCTGTAAAAACAAAACCAAAAAAACCTAATAGTCCTGAAAGACTACTGCTATGTGAGACAATCTGTCTTGAGAGACCACACTCTCAATTCACAAATTTAATGATTATATATCAGTATGACCTGTCATGAGAGACCATATCTTTTTTGGCAAAAGGTAAGACTGTCAAACAACATTTTATCCTGTGCAAAATTGATCCAGAAGGAAAAACTATAAAATTATACACTGTATGGCTGAAAAAAATTCCCTTGCTGGTGCATGCAATAAAAAAAAGTGCCCAGAGATTCAATAGTAGTACCTGAGTGATGAAAACAGAAAAATGAAAATAGTTAATAGTTCAAGTTTAACTTTGCCCAATTTACCCTATCTTCTGAAAAATTAATTATTTTCAGTAATTATTTTTAGCCCATCACTAGCAATCAACATACTTTTAAATACAGTATTTAATATAACACCACAAATAGGCAGATTCCATACATAGCTCATCAAAATAATTAGTTATTTGCAATCTCAATTTCTTTCAGCAGCAGTTAAACACTGAAACCTTCTATAAAAAGCAGTAATTTGCAGTTAACAATTTAAAGAACTAGGAATTTATTTCAGTGTAGGAACTTGCTGTAATAACTTTATATTTTGCATTACATCCAGTAATACTTATGATTGACTGCAATCTACCAATAATGATAAGGTTTTTGGTTCAAATGTACTACATGTTGTTTCCCTATACTGTCAAAAGTCTCCATTTACATCCAGTAGTACCTGTGTGATGATAATCATAAAATTAAAATGGTGTAAGGTTCCAGGTTAAAAATATGTATGATTCACCCAGACAAAGATTTCTGAAGTGTTAAGTTAACTATTTTCAGCCAATCATTGACCTTGATTCTTTTACCACCACACAGTCTGGTTCTATAGTTTTTAAATAGTAATTGCTGGTTGCCAAATTTTGTGAATGGCTTGCATTGGAGACAAATAAGACACCTGTTGATTTCAGATTCAAAAAGTCAAAGGTCAGACTGTGATTGAAATAGTCACTTGTAAGCCATATACCATGAACAATGTTTATTGTAGCTTGTTTTATTGGTACCCATTTTCGCCTGGCATTTATAATCATGAGGCAAAGAAGAAACCTTTTGATTTTGGGGTCCGTGTTAAAGATCAAGTCACAGTGGCTAGAGAAAATGTTTCCATATATTTTAAGTTTTACAGTACATACTTTACATTTGGTATCCAGCTAATGAAAAGGTTTTATACTTAAAAAGTAGTTTAATTATGTTACTTATGATTAAGCTAGCATATAAAGTACATGTATTGTTCATAGATGTTAAAAACCTTAAAATTAAAATTAAAAAACATTTTTTAAAAAATGCATTTGTTTCTCAATAAATAAAAAACAAAAAAAAAACGTTCCAGTAGTTTTTAAGCAACACAAAAATCAATATTTTAATTATTTACACACTACATACCAGTTTTAAACCGTAGTCCAGATAACATTTAAAATTTTTTCACTCAATGTCGTAATTACCATCTGACTGATATGACCACTCTATGGTTTCCTCCATATAATTTATGCATTTTTTTGAAGTAAAATAAAAAAAATGAAAAAAAAAATTGTTTCTGCCATCTATGATATTGTTTATAGTACATGTAAACTATATATATATATATATATATATATATATATATATATATATATATATATATATATAGTGGAGCCTCGTTAATCCGGACTCCTTTTATCCGGAAACCTCACTATCCGGACATAATTCAATGGGAACGGAATTCCTAAATGTTAATTTGCTCCGTTAATGCAGAAATACGTGTTCCGGATCAAAATTAAATCTGAAAATCAAAATAAGGGAACAAAGTGTAAAATTGCATTAAAACTTGTCTCGATAATCCGGAAATAATCTGTTCAAAAATAAGAAAATTCAAATGAATCGTATATGAAAATACATTCAGTAGAATAATACATAAAACACAAAAGTGAAGCCCTTGAGAATCTATGGCCACTATAAACAAGTAGCGTAACCATGTTGTAACCACAGATTTTATAAACAAGCTCTGTTTTAGATAGTCAGCGGTGTTAATAATTATATAAACACACTAGGATCAAATCGTCCACGCTTTTTGACATAACATATGGTAAATAGATTAAGCGTCATTAAGACTCTTTGTTGTTTACCAATTGTATGTAACAAAATCACAGTTTATTGATGGCTGTACAAAGTTGAATGATTTAAGGTGTGGACTGTATAGGGCTTCATTTCTGAATAAAAAAACATTCTTGGCCATTAATCGTGACTTTAAATATTGAGCTCCACTTTGAATACACGTGTTCATTAAGCTAAAATATCAAAATCAAGGTAGCAGTGTTCAAATTCCATACATAGGCTTCCACTGAATTAAGGACTGGTATTATAATCACCTTATTACGATCAAGCAAGACATCCCCAAGTGCTAAAAATAGCAACGTAAAAACCACTAAAACGTATTACTACGCTCAATTAAGATTTGTGTTTCTTAATGATGGAAACAAAATAACATAGCGAACAATTGAAATTTCAATTATAAGAGTTTTTCTGCGTTATCGTGCTATAAACTCTGTTGCCAACTCACACAGCTTACATAAGGGCGTTATTTCCGGTGTGAGTGGGCAACTGGCAGTTTATACCACGATAAACGCAGAAAAAACGTTAAACTCTTCATTGTAACAGCTGTAAAATACGACTTATAAAAATGACTTCATTTTATTAGTTTAACATAACGCATATAACTGCGAGATAACAGCTTGTATTTGTTGTACTTTTTACAGCACATTACATTTAAAGCTAGCATATGCATGTACATATATATACGGTGTAATGATATCGTAAAATAAAAAAAAGTGTGCATGATTCAATTATGCGGAAAACTAGTTATTCCGGACATATCCACTGGGAACGAATGTGTCCGGATTAACAAGGCTCCACTGTATATATATATATATATATATATATATATATATTTAAGAAAATCTTGAAAGTATGAAGTAAAACCAGCTGAGGTTTTCCAGTTAAAACTAAGTAGGCATATTAAGCAATGTACATTTAAATAAAGTATTTAATATAACTCCACAGATTCCATACATAGCTCTTCAAAATAATTAGTTGTTGCAATCTCAAGTCAGATTTCTTTTCATAATATTTTTTCATTTAGCAGCAGTTATACATTGAAACCACAGTGATTTTCAGTTAACAAGTTAAAGAACTAGGAATTTATTTCAGTGTAATGATAACGTTATACAATTTTGCATTTACATCCAGTAATACTCGTGCATTGATGGCAATATACCAGTAATGATAATGGTATTTGGTTATGTTAAGGTAGGCATATTTATGTTCAAATGTAGTGATCTCATTAGATTTTCAGCCCATGAAATCAAATTTTTTTTAATTCTTTTGATAAAAGTTTGCATTTGGGATTTGCTTTGTGTTGACACATTAATCCCTGGAGGTTTTTGCTGTTTTGCATGAAATGCGAGTAGGAAACACATTTTGGAGACTAAATACATTTTCCATTGGCTAGTTTGCTTGAGCATGAGCAAAAGGTAAAAAGTTGGACCTTTTGTTGTTTTATTATTATTTGTTTTACATTTTTTTTTAATTTTATTTTATTTTGTTTGCTTAACAACTCCATAATTTTCATATGGAGAAGACTATTAAAAATGTCCACCTTATCCTACTTTTTGCACAGGTTCACCTGTCTGTGTGCACTTCAGACTGGTCTGTTTTAGATCTGAGGCCATAAAGTAAACAATCAGGACATAAAATCAGATTCCGACCATGGGCAAATTTTGGAGGGGGGAAAAAAAACTGTTCCAAAAATTAGGTTTTTCCCACTATTTGGTATTGCAACTAAAATGTCCAGTAATTTGGTATCAATGTAAGCTAAAACTATCTTTCTATAATACCATCCACTTTAGAGTATCATGCATGACCTTCACGCTACAGAGCTTGGCAGTATACAAATACCTCCTGCAGCACTAGAGGTTAATGTGTTAAGTAATATTAAAAAACCATGTTAGTGTGATTAAGTATTAAATATTTGAAGTAGACAATTTAAATTTTGTTGTGGTGTGTTTGCTGATGTAAATGAGCTAATTAGATTATCAGGCCATTTTATAAATTTGTATAAATTAATAAAGTTTGGCAGTTTTTTCATAAATTTTGTCAGGTACAGTTTTCTGCCACTGATAAATTACTTCTATTGAGTTTTAAATATATTAAAATATTACGAATTTACAGTAACTCTCCGTCAATGTTTTTCTCTCAAGGTGACTTCATGTTGGCAAAATTTCCCACCAGGTGTATAAACAATTATGTGGCCCAGTTCCAGACATATTTTTTTTCTTAAACATGAGGGTATGTAATTAGAAATATGATGGTTTACTTTGTATGTTTTTGACTGTTTGCTTCAAATGCAGAAGAAATACTGCCTTTGCATAATGATGTTTATGTTGGTTAAAATTTGCTATTTGCTTGAAACAAAATCTCCTCCACTGCCAGCATAGTATGTAATAGCATCCAACTGCCACTATTTTGTATCTATTAATAAACAGTGGGGACCTGCAAGTCTCCATAATGATGATTCATGCTTCTAACAACCAAATCAATACCACCAGAGTGCTTTTATAGGCAGGAGTGTGGTCTGGATGGATTACAGATTATTGTACATGAACACTGCTGCTTTCTTAGTAATGAATTTGTTTAGATAACAAGCTCAAGCATGGGTTAACATTTTTCACTTGCTCATTATTTAGAATATTGATGGAGATGTACGTTTCCATACATGTAGTCGTCACAACTGTCTGTCATACAAGTTTTGTTTCTTCAGTATGCCTATATGCATGTTTGGCAGTGTAATAATATAATGGGTGTTCAATGCAGTCTGTCAATCTGAATACCTCATGTTCGAAGTCATGTATAATAGAAGTGCATGAAAACCATTATTCAATCTCACCATTATACATCACAGACATGTGTATTACATTGAGCTTGTCTGCATTAGCAGTAAATCAAAGCTGATTGTAGGTATCAAAGTATTTTAAATAAAGAAGAACAGCTCAGAACGAAAAAATCTTGAAATATGCCAGATCATTTTCCCTCAAAAATTGCTTGTTGAAAAATTAAAATGCTTGCAGAACCGTTTAAAGATTCTTACATTGTACATTGACATGGATGTCATTTTTTATTTTCTACAATAAGTTAAAGTACGTGCTTGTCTTGAATTTTAAAAATGTCTGCTTTTGATATGTTCAGGTATTAAATTTTATGAAAATGAAAATGTTTTTACATAGCCAGGATCCATTAAATGTGAAAACCCCAAAGCATTCATTTTTTGGGTGCTACTCTATCCCAGACTAAAAGTAAAGTATGAGAACATGTATCCAGCCAGTAATTATTTATATAAAAAAATGGATGAATTAGCTTTTAAATTCATCCAATTAGCACAGGTTAAAGGTATTAGCTTATAAAATACAGAAAGTAAAGTTCAGGTTGGTGAGTGAATAAGAGTTGTAAATTGTCATTGATTTCCCAAGGTTATACTCTGACATCATTTTTGTTTTTGTAGAACTAATTGCAGTAATGAAAATTTAGTAAGCATTTCTTTTCTTTCATCATTTTATAATTTTAAGTCAGAAATCACAACAATATGATTTTACTTGTGTCTGAGTTCATAGTAATACATAAAATATACCTAGTTTAAAAGTGACATTAATGATGACAATGTACCGGTAGTAATCACATCATTTTGAGCTAAGAGTTAATTTACAAAAGTGGGTTGGTTATCTAGGCCACCAGCTCACTAAAGCATCTTTAACTTTTGAAGTTCTGAATCTAAATAAACATTCATTTTACTTCAGTTCTGAAATGATGCTGGATTCTTCTAGATACACCATGATGCATTTTATGATAGTGAATTGTTCATGACCATACATTGAAACTTTTAAAACTCCCAGAAAGCAATATGTATCAACGATACATTATTTACTGTACATTTTCTAGTTTAATGTGACTGGGAGGAGTGGATTTCACAAAATTGTTTCTTAATACCTTTGCATGAAAACAGTAGATTAGATGGAGTGAATCCCACAAAAGTAGTTTCCCAGTTCATTTGCATGCAAATGGTTAGATTAGATGGGAGTGCATTGCACAAAAGTAGGTTCCTTTGCATGAAAACAGTGGGATTAGATAGAATGCATTGAGAGGAAAAAAGATAGTTTTCCAGTTCCTTTGCATGAAAATAATTGGATCCATTTTCTATTCAAGAATTAATCTGTCAGGTATTCATATTTAAATTGAATCATTGCTTAGAGCACATATTAGTGAAAAGCAAGAGAGTGGTCACTTTTCCAGCTGCATACAAATTCAATGTATGTCTACAGGTTTATGTGGTTGTTTGAATCTTGGACTTTTCCAGTGTGATTATGTGAGAAAGCTTGGCAGTTGCTTCTGGTGGGTCAGTGGTTCATCAGTTTTTTTCCCCAAAGTTCTTCCTCACAAAGATATATTGGTTGCCATGTATAGCTTGTTATGGGTTGAAAAATAGTGTTAAACTGATAAACCTAAAGTTTTGCCTTTGCATATTTTTCATGCACTGCTAGATTCACTTTAGGTCTGTATATGGTATAAATCACCATAAAGCTAAGATGATTCATTTTGCAACATGCTTGCTTGCACCATTGATGTTATCAGGGTCACAGCCTTAGAAAATTACATTTAAGATCTTGGTTTAGTTTTTGTTTATATTTACGGTGCTCATCATATACCAGAAGAGGTTATGGGTGTCATGTTGTCTGTCAGGCGTTGTCTGTTGTCCCACACTTATTTTGTTGTGTCCATCTATTATTAGCACAAGTTTGTTACTGTTACTCCTCCTGAGCTACTCACTTTAGAGTATAGAGATGGTCTCAGTACTTGGCAGTTTAAAAAGAAGGGTCTTATTTTCAGTGCCAAGAAATTCTTTTCAGCCTTTAAGAGTTGTCAGTCCCTTTGAGGGACTCTTGTTTACACTGTACATGTTTATATTTCCTGAACCCCTTGATGGCTTTTGTTAATATAAGGTATGAATTATTTTGCAACATGTTCACTGCCCCATTGGCTTTGGGGTCAAGGTAACAGAAAATGTTTAGTAGTTCATTTAGCCAGACATGGCATCATGGGAATTCACATGTGCTTTAGTCATGTTGGACCATATTCAGGATCATGCAATATACCTTGCACTTCATGAATAATAAATGGCCTGTTTATATACTTATGTGTAATTGCTGGGGAATCTGAATATAAAAGTATCACTTTTCTTGGATGAGCTATGGTAACTTTGCATGCCATAAATAATATATGTGTATTATATCATTATAGCAGCTCTACCTGCTTGGAATAGAGACAATAGATAAGAGCATGATCCACTAATGTTAAAGTCAGAATATATTATGATCTATATTATCACCTCAGTATTTTCATTGTTGTTGCATGTGTTCTGCATGGATGACAGTTCTTTAGTATAGTCTGGCTTGAAAGACCACTCCTGCTGTATGTAAAAAAAAAAAGAATGGTCTCACAAGACAGGTGGTCTCATAATATAACTGTAATCAGTAAATCTGTTCATGGAGAACCTGGTTTCATTTTGGGTGATCTAATTGCAGTGAAGTCTTAAGACAGGCTAAATTCTCTGTACATACATACATACATACATACATACATACATACATACATACATACATACATACATACATACATACATACATACACACACACACACACACACACACACACACACACACACACAGAGTAACTTCCCATTACATTAGTGTTATCTATGACTATATAAACAAGTATGAAAGGCATCTTTCCTAGGCCTAGAGATGTGATGTACTCTTGAAACTGAGATCACAAAACCAGATAGTCTGCAAGGAGCTGTACTAAAATCCCAGGAATCTAAACACTTCGATTCATATCAGAATTAAACCTCTTAACAAAATTTACAGGTTTTAAGTACAAGCTCATCATTTTGGTTGTTTTTTTTAAAAATATAATAGGCTAATTTTAGAGCTATAGACATCCATTGATCAAGAAAGCTTGATGCAATATTTGTAGTACCTGCTAGAAACTCTCCCCACAGCTTTTAGTTTTGCATGGTTTGGGGAGGGGGTGTCTTCACAGATTGAAAATTTCACATAAAGATCAACTAAGTAGCAGTATTTTTTAAAAACAGTTTATAGATGATATAAAAAAAATTGGTTAAGAGTGTATCAGTGAGCATGCAAATTATACATTCCTGCTCAGATGTGTTTCTAAGCTGAACCATAAATGTATTACCAGTAGCTATGATACATACAACTATTATATGGTTGTTCAGTGTCAGATTAAACTCTGTATAGGCCCTAAGGCAGTCAATACCTTAGGCCCTCCCCCATGCAAATTATCTATTATCAATATTGATTTCTTGTTGCAGGGCCCCTAAAAATTGTGGGGCCCATGGGCCGTTGCCTATTTGGTGATTTGGCACTGAGTAGTTGAAATTGTCTCTTGAAGAGCAATATACAGGTTTAACTCCTTGCAATTAACTGTCAGTGGAGACAGCTATATATGACATAAGCAGGGAAAAGAATTGCTTACAAGTCCAACTGCAAACAACAGACCATGATTTGTCATCATAATGCACCAGCAGAACAGGGTCTATTTATCTGATTACACCTTACAAATGGCACAGATCCTATGTTAGTGCATCATGTGATAACATACCTGGGTCTCTGCACCTTAACTTATTTATAAGCAAGCATATATAGTGATTATTGGTAAGCAGTAACTTTTAGAAGTTTTTGAGCTTCAATTTGTAAACTTGTATAATGAGATTTATTACTAACAAAAACAGGTAGCTTATGCCCTTTTATTTTCATTGATATGATTTCAGGTGCATGTTTATATTGATACAAATGCTCATAAAGAAAGGTATAAATGGAATCAATATATAGCACTCAGCAGACACCTGTGGATCTGATGGCAGTATTATGTGTATAAAAGCATGAACATGTATACATGTATATTTGAGGAACTAATAAAGCAGTCTGTAGTGTCAAACACACTTAACTCCCATTTTTTCAGCATGATATAGCAATCAATATGATTAAAGTACTATTAAAAATAACAAGCCCAATTGTATGTATATATTGATTAGTTACTGGTACTTAACACTGTATGAAGATGGAAATAAATATCTATATTTCATAATACATATAATCAGAATATTTTTGAAATAATAATTTCAGAATGTGTTTTCAGGGATTAAAATAGTTCAATCACTGACATCACAATATTAGTACTTTGCTGGACAACATCATTTTGCCTTTTTATTTGTCCATTAATTCCTTGTCCTCATGATATCTTGAACCCTTTTACTCACCATGACTTGCAAAATTATGTTTGTAGATTGTCTCAAGAGTAACTGACCCATGCAAACTAGGTCAATGTGACCTTAATTTGTGTGTTTTAATGGAGTATATTTTCAAAGCAATTTTTAATTACAGTCATTATCTGTTATTTTACCTACTAATAATGAGAAAATTGGTATTTGGATAAATCACCTTGCCAACAATAGCATGTTCCAATTTTTGTGCTAGAGTAACTTGTTTTCAGCTGTTCATTTGGTTTGTTATATACCAATATGTAGGGCCCTATTTCAGATAAACTAGCATAAATATTTATGTGAATACAGCTTCACAAAAATAGACTTTGAATGTGAACTACTGAACTTTTTATTTCATGTTATTTGTTTGGAAAACAGCTTGACTATCTATGATTAAATATAACTCAAGAAAATTGGAATGTGATTGCCTCTCAATAAAAAGAAGTGTAACAAAGTCAACAAAATTGGGTCATGCTGTAATGATTTTTGAATTTTTAGGAATGTTATTTTATTTTATTTTTTTGGTGTTCCCATCTTTTAGATCCTACTTTAACTACATGCCTGAAAATTGGCATGTGAATGCATCTCAGTAAGAGTATCTCAATCATATGAATACTAGTTTAGTGTAATGTTGGTACTCAAGTGACTTTTGATTTTCAGCAATCTTTTCATTATACTGCAGTATTTCTCTGACCCAATATTTTGACTTGCACATGAAAATTGGGAGGTGGATCCATGTCAGGTAGTTCAACCATACCAAAATGTTGATGCATTGTGATGCCATGTTTGAACAGTTTGTCAGCTGTCTGTTCTTGTTCTTACATCTTAAATATCTTAATTGTCATACTGTTGTGACTTTTACATCATCAGGGATTCTTTTGATATACACTCAGTATTTTGGACCCAATTGCACCTACTCAGGAATATTGGTATATGGATGCATATCAAAGTGAGTAATTGTATAATACCATAACTTTTTTAATTGTGTCCCAATTTTGGTACTTCATGGGCTTTTTTGTTTTCAGCAATTTGTACTCCCAATAATTTACCTACATTATTCTTATGATACTTGACTTGTTGAGCATAACAAGAAGGTAAATCAACTATGCATAAACATGGTCACTAGGATCTGATTATTACACTTATATTACTTTAAATACAGCTGTCTGTTCCTTGCAACCTCAACATCTTGGACCATAGTTCAATTACATGTGGACCATTCAGGTGGCTAAGTGGTTAGAGCATCTGAGGCGTAGGTTGTGAGTTTCAACCAAAGACTTGTACAAATGGTACTTGCAGCTGCCTCGCATGGCACTCAGCATTAAGAGGTTAGTGTTAGGACTGGTTGGCCTGGTGTAAATATAATTCTTTAACCTGTATTCTTGTCCCGAGTACAACTTTTGAACTACTGAAGACAATTAATACTTCATCTAGTTAGGTATCATGTACAGAGGGTTTGTTTTAACCATGTCCACTGTCAAGGTTATGGCAAGGGAATTAATACTGAATTGAAACTTTTGAATCACTAAAGATATTTAAATGAAACTACCATTATTATGACATGATATGACTTTTTAATATTAATATGATTCTTGGTATCCGTACGTCTACGAGAGAAGATGGTGTAGCTCCAGAGTAAGCTTTTGTTTATCCTTCTTTCTATCTCTCTTTTCAGCTTGTTTTCTTTTCCTGTCTTCCTCTGCTTTTTTGAACTCCCTGCCTGATAGCTAGGCGCCATGTGGGACAGTCGTTAGTACAGCTCTCACAGTTTTTTACATTGCTGTTAGCCGTCTTCATGTCCTTCTTGCAAACATCTTTGTAGCGCAGACATGGACGTCCAGTTGGTCGTGCACTTCTGCTAACTCCCCATATAACAGGTCCTTGGGAATGCGGCCTGGATTAATATGATCAGTGTGACAAATACTGTATACACGCCACCCACATGCCTCAAAGTAATATCCAATAAAAGATAAATCAGGGACCTTTTTGTGTACAGCTCAACCTTTTATATATGAAGATAAATTAGGAAACTTTAGCCTTTGATATATATTGACTTGAAAGTGTTGCCGGTGTTCAGTCAGTGCCCCTTGTTTTAATATGAATTTAGCAGTCTCTAAAAATGAAGCCAGCTGTGTTGATGCATCCTTGAGGCAAGAGACTTGAATGAGTGCCATTATATTCAATCTTACAGGGTTAATATTTTTCCCACTGAAGAGATTATGATAATATGGTTATGAATTGGCTTGTGCTTCCTACTGTTATTGCTGATAAATAATAGATTATTTCCATCACTATGTGATTGTTTTAGTAGGGTAAAGGCAATTTCTTCATGGATGCCTAGCAAGTGTCCTGTTATAAACTTGTTAAACAGTGATGCTTTATTAAATTGGAATATTGGAATGTAGTGGGTGGATGACTTCTTTTCTGCATTTAGTAATTTAAAATTAAAATTAATGATGGATATGATTTGTAGACTAGCACTGGACTTACTCTCATAGCTGCCAAGAACGGTCTGAATGCAAGTGTCATTTGATAAAATCATGCAGATTAAAAGTCATTAGAGAATCACCTTAGCATTAAAAGGCTCCATTTCTGCATTTAGAAACTCATTAACCACTGGAGGTTTTTGTTGTTTTCATCTGAAATGCGAGTATGAAAAAAAGTTGGATACAAAGAATTGGGTTTTTCTTTCTGTATTTAGAAGTGCAACTAAAATGTCCAGATTATTTGGTATCGTTGTAAAGACACAACGGTCTAGATTTCTAGAATCTCACCCACTTTAGTATATCATACATGACCTTGATGCTACAGAGCTTGGAGTATGCTACTATCTCCTGACACATAAACGTGGTACCAGGGGTTAATGAGTTAATTAAAAATAGTAATGATATTGTGCTTGCTTTGAAAGATTGAAAACCATTTGGAATTCAGGACCTTTATTATACTGTGATGTTTGCATTGCATGGCATGTTTGAATCCAAGTGCTTTAGAGTTATTAGAAACAAGTACATGTACAGCATTATTCAGCTCAATTATTCCTGTTGGTAAATTCTTTAATGCTTAAGGAAAGCTTTTTTGTTTTTGTAAAATTAATTCCTGGCCATAAATATTATAGTTATTGGGATTGACAGGCAACATTTGCTGCTGTCAGTCCAATAGCATTGATGGCGCATGCAAATCATATGGTTATTTTATAAATATTATTTGTTTTCTTGACATTTATGTTTGATTTGCATATTGCTCCCATTGGACATGTATGTACATGTATATCAAGCCTTATATACTTGCAGACTATTAGCACACGTATACTTGCAGACTATTAGTACACATATACTTGCAGACTATTAGCATACATATACTTGCAGACTATTAGGATACTTATATTTGCAGACTATTAGCACACACATACTTGCAGACTATTAGCACACATATACTTGCAGACTATTAGCATGCATATACTTGCAGACTTAACACACATATACTTGCAGACTATTAGTACACATATACTTGCAGACTATTAGGATACATATACTTGCAGACTATTAGCATACATATACTTGCAGACTATTAGCACACATATACTTGCAGACTATTAGCACATATACTTGCAGACTATTAGCATACATATACTTGCAGACTATTAGTACACATATACTTGCAGACTATTAGCATACATATACTTGCAGACTATTAGGATACTTATATTTGCAGACTATTAGCACACATATACTTGCAGACTATTAGGATACATATACTTGCAGACTATTAGCATACATATACTTGCAGACTATTAGCACACATATACTTGCAGACTATTAGCACACATATACTTGCAGACTATTAGAAAGATTGTAAGCTATTAGGGCATTACAGTCTTGTCCTTTGCAATGAGTAACAGTTTATGATATTTTTTAAGACGTATCATTTGTTGCACACCAGGAAGCTCTGATAACCAGTCTTTTGTCAAATACCCACTAATCCAAATATTGCTGTTATAGATTTGAATTGAACCACAACCTATGTTACTTGGAGTCTTCAGTGCAGCAACTAAATAAGTTAGATAAAGATCTGGAACAAAATTTGCCAGCAAATCGGGGTTTGTTTTCTTCTTGTAAAGAAAACATGTTCTGCTGATTCATTATGTTTTGGTAATTCATAGTCTCAGCTGTTTGCAGTTTGGTCTGTCATTTGGAATGATTCTGTGTCTTTGATGTTCAGCTTCCATCAAGAAGAACCCAAGTTGTCACATTTCTTAGATTCTGACTTTTAGTAAAGTCAGATTAACACGTTTGTGGATTTCAATCTCAAGTTCCCATTTTCATGCTTAAAATATTTGTAAAATACAGTGCAAGTGCTAAGAATTGTCATGAAGTTTGCTATATTGGATTGGTTTGGTATTAGTTTATAGCGATTGTGCCTGTCTTTACTCTCGATGGAGTATTTCATATGTTAGTAAATCTTCACTGTATCTTTTCAGTACGGGATCTGATCTATTGGAAGGATGTAAAGAAGACAGGTGTGGTGTTTGGCAGTATGATGTTTGTCTTCCTGTCTCTAGTCTTTTTCTCACTCCTGAGTGTCCTGACATATCTGGCATTAGCCATACTAACTGTGACCTTCACTTTCCGGCTCTACAAAAGTGTCATGCAGGCAGTCCAGAAAAGTAATGAGGGACATCCTTTCAGGTAAGAATGTAGAGAGATGCAGGGAAATAATGTTTCTCGGTCCATGCATCTTTGTTTACTCTATCATCCATGTCCAGGCTGTAACACTTGCATTCTGTCCATCAAGACCAAGTTCACATTTTATGTCAATCTTAAGTGAAGACATTTTGTCTTCCTGAACATGGTTGCTTTAACCAGCTTTCCAGAGTATATGTAGTAATAACTAAAGGTTCATGTCAGGCTCTGAATGAAAATACTGGTTACCATTAAACTTGAAATTTGCTTTGCCTGTTTTTATTAGAGATTGGTGCATCTTTAAATGAATGTTAGTTATGCACTAAAACAGTTACTATTGTCTATTGCTTAGGCAATTCAGCACAGTTACTGACTCTTTGTCTTGGAAGCATTGTATCAAAACTTTTTACTTAAGCTTAGGTAGAAAACTAAACAAAATGTACAAGTTTTAATTTTCTAACAGCCTAAAATTACAATCAAACTTGAACAGCGACCACCAATAAGAAAAGGCAAAACTGGTCTCCATACATCAGTGACTTCTGCACACTTTTTAAAATTGGTTTGAACAAATATTATGCACCAATTATTATTATTATTATTATTATTATTATTATTATTATTATTATTATTATTATTATTATTATGTGCACTATCCAACAGTCATAAACTACACATGTTGTTTTTCTCTCCCATTTTATGTTCCACACAAGATTAAACCTTGCTGACTTTAGTCCATCTTATAACTTAAAGGATACTAGAAATGAAAATTTTTATTTTATAAATGTAATTCTTTACAAATTCTAATTCGAATATAATGTTTAAAAAAAATAATATCGTGTGCGGATATTGATTATATTGCGAAGAAGATACAATGATTCCGTAAATTGCCGAGTATTTCCGAGTTTTAATGAGACGCCAGATCACGTGGTCTCGTGACGTCATACTAGCCAGTCCTCGTATACAAACAGAAACATAGCAAGCGAGAAAGGCCATTGATAACGGTTTTCATTGGAAGTAATTTTTCACACACACAAAAAAACAACACCCCACAGATAAATCTGCGAGGAGGAAATCATGCGTAATTAATTTCAACATTAAGAAGCTTCCTTTCTATGATTCAATTACAGTGTATTTTACATGCATGCTACAGTTAGCGTATTGACAAATCTGTAAGTATATACATGCTTCGTTAAAATAGATTACTTACTGTACTGGTCAGTGCTGAAAGAAATGTTTTAAGCACAGGCCCCAGGCTGATGACTTAAATAAACTTACTAGCCCTGACTGAAATTCCACAAACCCGAACAATTCATATATGTTAACTTTCAAGCTGGGAGAAGAAAGAAAGAAAATAAATTCCAATTTTTGAGGTATTTCCTCCCTATCTCGTAATATCTCTCTTGATTTTTCACAGTTAACTCCCGATTATTTCAATATGTCACTCAATTTTCATTTCTCAGAAGAAGAAAATCCATATATAATTTTTTTTTATCAAGTGTGCAGTCCACAGATGTCATATTCTATTTTATCACTTGTGAATATTGTAGTGAAGAAATAATTAATATCACAGGACAGTTTTTGTCTTTAGTAAATAGTTTAAGATTAAACATTATTCACATAAATTTCAGATTGTTTAACTACTACAGAAGTACTTCTTGTAAAAAAAATTGTCACCAATTAGTTTGAAACCCAGGAATTATCACAATGAAGGCTGCGTAATTTTCTCTGCAAACAAAATCTCCATTTCCGCCCCCAAAAAAACTGCCAGTTAACACATGACATTCCTCTACCATATATGTAAAGTTTCATTACCATGATTAAATTAAAAGAAGGAATTTAAAAAATATGACGCAGTATATGTGCTCCTAAAAAACTAATTCAGAATAAATATTTAATTCAGTAAACAGTGTTACATATCTTAACACTTAAACTAAAGGAAATAGGGTGGGATATAAAATGTGGGAAAACAATGGCCACATACATGTACGGTAACGTTTGACTGCAGATTTGAATTCTTAAAATGAAGTCTTTGGCCTCGAAGTTACAACAAAATTCGGCATCGTTTATTTGACATTATTTTTGTGTACTTAATTCTAACCTCTAACTATTATGCAGACCAGAATATGAAAAAAAGGTCTTGTCCTGGGGGATAATGAGGCGTATCACAGGGAAAAATTGCACATTGGGGCAAATGGGCGGGGTCAATAGTCGCCTCTCCCAATTTCTATTGTCAGCCAGTTAATGTTAAACTTTGATTTTATATCGGATCTCTTTTCTTTTAATTGCTGCTATTTAACCTGCCCAAGGGACAGTTTTATATCAGTTCCAATCATTACAGATTTCCGTTTATAAATTTTACGTATAATGGGCATAGACTGAAAAGTTGTTTTTTTTTAAATAATTTTTTAAATATTTTTTTAAAAATTACTTAAATTGTTTTTCTCGAAACACGACCTTGTCAAGGGTTGATAATCTTATTATTATTATTTTTTTTTAGCAAAGCTTCCATTTGATTAAAGTCAGATCTCAATTTCACATAGGACAGTTGTGACATTATTTAGATTGCAGTCTTGAAGAAGAAAAAAACATTTACTCATTTCATCAGCATGATCAGGTGTCGGGCTGTCATATTTTTTATTAGCACTTACTCGGCCTTCTGCCTTGTTTCGTAACTCGTACGTTTGACACTCTTTACCAGGATTTAAAATATACAATGGTATGTCTGGAACAATTTCAACTTTTAGTCTAGGCTTAGCTTTCGTGTATCCTAGAGGTTCTATTTTTTAGGATCTCTCTGGTAACATTCCTTTGAGAAATGTAGTGAGCACAGATTGCTGTATGGTGTTGCATTGAAATCGACTCGCTTGTAATAATGTATCCAGACTTTCTTTATGCCTTTATCATTTGGAAAAGAAGAAAAATGTTGTCCTTAGCCTTTTCTTAATGCGCTATTTACACCTGTAAGCAATAATACAAAATTGCCAGTCGGGATGCTGGAGTCGCTACTATGACGTCACATCATGAGAGTAACCATATAGGTGCGGAAATTTTGCATACGAGGTCACGGAAATTCAACTCGTTGAACATATGCCAATATTTAAATACTGGGATTGCGGTCACATATAATAATTCAGAATAAGGTTTTCTTCATTAGTGTTGTTCTTATTATTCTATATTTCCATTGGTTTCTGGTTTCCTTTAAATCATAACTGATTTTAAATAATCTCCAATCTTTGTTATGTGCACCATGATAAAAGAGTTTTCTATACTGATTGACAATTTACATAAATAGGACTGTAAAATGAGGCATTGGCTCGTCATTTGGCCAGATTGTGCAAGTTTCACTTAGAATCAGATATTCTTGCTAAAACAAAAAATATCTGAATATGCCAGTTGCTTAACTGACTGAAATCAAAGGATGTACAAAGTATGTCATAAATAGGAAATCAGAGAAAATATATATAGCTATTCTTTGTAACTCCTGAATTGAAACTTTGCTTACCTTTATGGGCAAGTTTTAAATATTGAATGACCCCAGTCCCTCATGAAAAACGATATAACCCGTATCTCTTCTCACCACCCCAATCTTTCGTCAAAGATGGCTTTAATTATCGGAGGCAGTTGGACCACTTTGGTGGCCTAGTGGTTAGAGCGTCCACCTTGCATGTAGAAGGTACCAGGTTCAAACCCAGGCTGAGTATTGCTTGACATCACTATAAACTGCTGCACTGCAGACATTGATATTACTCAGAAATTGTTTAAGCTACGTTAAAAATCTAAATCTTACACACTGCATGTAGTGAACTATACCAGTTATACTAGCACAAAAGGTGCCTTCCATTTCAGCTGTAAAAATGTGACTACTCTTCCCACAATCCATCAAAATGCACTGGTTCAACCCCAGAAGTCTTGCAAGTCCAAAAGTTGCAGTCCAATCCCAGACTATTGAATTTCGCAGATTAGAAAAACTGTTGGTTGCCATTCTTTATGACAGTGATATGTACAACTGTGTTAGCCTTTTTGGTGTGCCGGGTATTTCTGCACAACAATACATAATTTCTGTACACATTGGATCATGTGTTGTTTTGGTTGAAAATTAAATTTTTGGCTGAAAGTTTAAAGTAATGTATTTCATTTCCATAGCCTGATGCATAAACATTACATGTTTTCAAAGCCATGCACAGAATAGGCCGCCATATCTCTAGTCGTGGAAATATAAGAGTGGTATCCCCTTTGTCCAACCTTAGTATTATTTTGAATATAATAGTCTGGTGACAATTGTCACTTTTGAATTGGTAAGCAGCACAGAATTTTATTTTCATCAATTGAATTTTATATGTGTTTTGTGCCAATATTGGTGACCTTAGATGAGCAGAATAACCTGATAGTGGTGTAACTCTTGTTAGTCCTTTAGGGTGAGACTGAATTTTGTAAATCCAAGGAATAGTCTTTTTCCAAACACTAAGCCAGTCATCACCACTTTCTTACACTTGGCTACTATCCCATCCAAACTGTCTGTTCTACAAACTTTAGTACTCATTTGAATCTCATTAAAATCTATGTCAGTTTGCCATTTAACTCCATAATACTTATCCAAATTTGCGAACACCATTTTGTCCAAGTTTTGATTGCGTCTTGATTTCATGTCACATGATCTATTTATTGGGCTACAATCAGAAATGAAAACAAAAATGGAAGCTAACATTTTTGGTGTACTCTTATAATAACCACATGTACGTCAATATCAGCACACTTGCCCACACAAGCTGCTAGTCAAAGTCTTTGAACTTCCTTCCCAGATATTTGCATTGTGTTATTTGGATGTATTCTTATAAATACAGTGGGCACATATGGGAGTATTTTAACCACTGAATTCTCTCATTGTACAGTGGGGCCTTGACTTACGAGTTTAATTCGTTCCGTGACGGAGCTCGTAACTCAAATTACTCGTATGTCAAATCCAATTTCCCCATAGAAATGAATTGAAATGGAATTAATCCGTTCCAGACCTCCAAAAAACACCGCAATATCGATAATTCTGAAGCATATCCTGATGTTATAGAGGTCTTTCCAGAACTCTCTAAGGTTGCGGTTTGTGCTCTCCGTCACCTCAAATCCGCATCTGAACAGGTGCTTGGTAAAGAGTTTCTTGAAATTAGAAATCAACTGCTGGTCCATGGGCTGCAGGATAGGGGTGATGTTGGGTGGAAGGTAGAGAACCTGCAGCAAATCAGCGTAAATAGCTCGTGCCTCCTCGCAGATTATAGCCTTCGTCACGGTATCTCCGGCGAAGCTGCTTCTCCGTCAACCCACCATCAGCAGCTTCTCCATATTTTAACGGAGACGTCCGCTATTTATTAATTATTTTAACGCCCTTGGCTAGCGTGATTGCCTGTATTGACTCCTTCAGCTTCAGTATGGTGCAGATCGTGGAAGTGCTACGCTCGTACTGCTTCGTCAAGTCGACTACACGCACACCTTGGTCATGTTTTTCCATAATTTCTTTCTTTAATTCAATGAATATCATCTGCTTCTTTGCAAAATAACCGCAAGCACAAATGCGAGCACAACACTAATGCTTCCACTGCGAGCTGACCGCTTAAAGTGAACGCGTGAGACACAGGATGATTGACGGATGTTCATGCGTTCACTGTGACGTTTGCTGCGCCAACTAGCGGTGGGGTATCTGAAGCTGGCTCGTAACCCGAATTTTAGCTCGCAACTCAAAGCAAAAAATCAGCCGAAAGGCGACTCGTATCTCAAAAAACTCGTTAGTTGGAACACTCATAAGTCAAGGCCCCACTGTAAATATCAGCACAGCTGAAATGATAAAGTAATCAACATATTCTCCCACATGGTAGGTTGTTGAAGTAAGACTGCAAATCTTTGAATTTGCCGCCCAGCTATTTGCATGTATAGAGATAACTCCTCCATGGGTGGTTTTCTGCACCCCAGATCAAATATTTGTGTCCAAATACACGCAATTAAACGTTTCCGAGACCTCTGAATCCTATACCCTAATAATAAAGACTGCTTTGCTTTCAAATTTGATATTGCTCTTATTTATCTTCCTTATTGGCGACATACTAAAATGATTGATGCATAAACTCCCTTACTGTTATTACAATACCCACTGGTGTTTATCAAGTTGTAAAATAGATTTGCAATAAATTTAATTATATCCAAGTCAAAACAGTAAAGCAACCTGTGCATTTTAAAATTAGTTCAGAAGCCCTTTAAGCGTCTTTTTGAATAGTAGCACATTAGTACTTTAGATGACACTTTTTTAATATATTACCTTTTTCATTTTCAATGGCTGGATAAGCTTTAGTCTGAGGCTCTTTCAGCCAGTGAAAAGCATATAGTTTTCAGAGAGACTTAAGTAACAACTTGAGAATTGAAACTTGCATAAAGATCATGCGTCTTTTATATTACTAAGAGCACACTCTTTGTATCGAGCTAATTTTGTATTCCCCATTCCTTAATTAAACTTCAAAACTTGGACTGAAAATAACAGTACATTTTCAGTGATGAAATATACTAATTTATTTTTTTATCTACAATACGACTATTTTTTTAACCATTGTTGCAACCCTTTGCACAAGAGAGCTTCTTTCCATCTCTGATGTGTGCTTTTCCCAAAGCATTTTTTTTTTTACTGCTATGCAGTTTAAGACCTTTTATTGGTAGCATCAGTACCTTCTAATGATTGACACTGTATACAATTTGTATAATGGTTTGTAATATTCCAGAAACTGCCTTGAAAAGTACTCTGTCACTTTGTACCACTTGGGTATCAGATTTGATTCCTTTTATCAGCATTTGCTAGGGTGTGTGGTTTGCCCACTACAGGCTGTCAAAATCATCTCTTGACAGTACTTTGTCAAGAACACTTTACAAGCTGATAAAGCTTTTGAAATTGAGAATACCAGTAGAAGCTGAGAACACTCCCTGAGGCTATCAGAACATTTACAGTCAGTAAAAACAAATGAATCTGAAAAAAATAATCCTTAAAAGAAATTATTTTTAGCTTTGTAATTAGTACTATGTTCATACAATTTGCAGAAAGTACCTTGAGATGGACCTTAACCTGAAAGAGGCAGTGGTGGAGAAAGCAGCAGAAATCATTGCTAAAAACCTCAATTGTGTCCTGGGCGAGCTTAGAAGACTCTTCCTGGTTGAAGACATTGTTGACTCACTGAAGGTGAAAATATGTTTATATTATGTCATTTTCTGCTTAATATAGGTGAGACATAATGAACTCATTTTGACTACAACAGTGGCAGTGTTGACATCAATAATGGTTATATAATGGTTAATGGTGTATGGTCATAGGTCATCAACCCTAGAAAGGTTACATGTTGTATTTGGTCTGTAGAATAAGGAAGTTCCATCCTTTCAGATCCATGCACCCATACCATGCCTTCGACCGTCAGGCAAGATGAAGATTGTTTAAAAATTTTGTGCTTAAAGTTTTTTTTTTTATGTACTAAACATTGGGAGTAACTACTTTTATATTTGAACTATAAAATCATTCAGCTGCCATTTCCTATCAATGGCCGCCTCTGAACCTTCAGTAGTGTCAGTTTTCTTTGAAAATGAATACAATCCATATCAAACAAGGAAGCAGGCAAGACATATTTTCTTGGAGTTTAATATTTGTTACATGAACACAACTGTAATTTGGGTCAAATGTATTTACTCTTGGGTTCGTTTTCTATTAAATTAATTCATCATATGAAAAAGATAATTACAGTTCCCATCCACATAGGTTGAATTTTTTTTACCAGGTCAAGAGAAAATTTAGGGTATAGAATTTGCAGCAGACAATTGTAAAATCTAGAGGAAATTCACACTTTAACAGGATAGCAGTCGCAACCAAGTGGCTTATAGAAAATATGATCATTTTTGTAAGAGACTAAGATTAGCTGCCTACACTTGCATGTATCTGATATGTATAGTTTATGCTTATAAATTCAGTTTCAGAATTCCCAAGTCATTATACTCTTGCCAATGCTGTTGAAAGGTGATAATGCATCATAATAATGTGTGGTGGGGGTCTTGATTCATGTGTGAATTAAAATTTGTATGTAATTGCATCTTTAAAAGAGTGATTGATCCATTCCAGAAAAACTGTCATTGGAACATAACTTTTACATTATGAGTTGGTTTATTCAGCCACATGTTCATTACGTAAAGTCCCAGAATTTTTGGACTCCATGTCATCTGCAATCATAAAAATTGATATATTTATATATTTCAAAAAGAGTATCTAAGCCATGTCCAAACTATAGCATTGTGGCCTTAATTTCACATGGGAGGTTTTTTTTCATTCGTCTGTTCATTACACATGCCTTTGATCCTGTTTTATCTAGGTTCACAAGATTTATATGTGGATGCATTAGAAGGAGATTAATTATCCGTTCTAAAACTAAGTCACTGTTCATGCTAAAATAACTTTTGATTTAAGCCATCTTTTTGTTACATTGACTGTATCTCTAACCCATTTGCAGATAGACTAATGAAACCTTTCATGAGTCAACACTGAAATATATTGCAGTTAATATTTCCTGCGACCATGTTGGTTTACTTATTAGCTTAGACCCACAATCAGTGGGTACTTGGCTTAATGCAAGGGAATTGAGTCTTCTGCCTTTGTCCTCCTCCTCCATACCAGTCTGTATGTTGTCTTTTACTTTACAGATGCATTTTTTTTTGTAGAGAGATTTGTATTGACATTGTAAACACATTTTTGTTACAATCTGTTTTAAGGCTTAGAATGATTTATATATACTTAAAACCTTGTAATGAAGATAATTTAAGATCTAGCATTCTTATTTCATGGAAGACAAATTTTGTACACTATGTAACCCAAAGCAACTACCAAGGTGTCTTAGGACAAGGCACTTAATTTGGCTTGCCATAAAACACCACACCACACCACACCACACCAAAACCAACATTTTAAGATATTTTTAAAAAAGCAATCTATTGACCCATATATTTTGTTATTGTTGCAGTTTGGAATGCTTCTGTACCTGCTCACCTACATTGGCTGTTGCTTTAATGGCATGACCTTAGTAATCATGGGTAAGTAGAATCATTATTTCCATTTTAAAAGAGAGTTGTAAAATATCCAGTTACAAAATTAGTACCTATACTGTGCAGATAACATCAAGAAGAAACCCAGATAAATGTATAACCTACTCATGCTGGTTTCATCACATCCAAAGACAGATATTTGTTGGACTTCTTTCACAGATATTCTTATTTATTGCTTTTTATAATATCCATATTATTCATTCTAGTTCATTTTAACATAGTTTAAAGTTTCTTTATGTTTTGCATGTGTGTGTGCAATAAATACTTGAAAGATAATAAAAGTTTTCAGTTTGCATATTGCTATTCTCATTTTACATTTCTTTTCCAGCTGTGGTGGCTGTTTTCACATTACCAAAGGTGTATGACACCTATAAGGTAAGAAGTTTGAATTTAATGTACATTGACAATTATTGCGCGTGTGTGATACTTGGTTGACCAAGTCTGTATGTGTCTGTTGATAATTCACACTATATTTTATCTCCTTTATATCATTCATTATTTTTGTCGCACCTGTAATGCAGAGAGAGAGAGACACCAACATCTTTTTTCATAAAGATGTGTTTTGTTTTAATAATTGTCATTTTCGATCATCATTCCTGTAGGTGCCAGTGTTGTTTTTCAAATGTGTCCATTTGTTACTGCACAACAGATTTGTTTTTTAAAGGTTCTCAGAAACTAAAAGACTTATGATGACATCTTGTTTGGTTCTAAATGAAAAGAGTACTAATCTGATCTCCAATATGGCTATGGTTGTCGTCAAAATTTTGTTTTTGCTACTTTTCCTTCATGGATGGTCATATCACATGGGATTTTCACTGAACAGCTTTTATGATGTCTATCTGGTCCTAAATGAAAATGGTGAATATCTGACACTCTTCAAGGGAATCTGTTGATAGTATGCTTATTATCTTACATTGGTGTCATTATTGATAGTTTGGTTAACATCTTACAGGCACAAGTTTGTTGAGAGATATTGTGTTTCCCATGGTTGTGCCTTTGGTGTTGGTGTTAAAATTTTATGTTAGTTTCAGCAAGTTTGTTGAGATTGGATACATAATAGTAGATTCAGACAAGTCATCAATTTCTACAGAACTTGTTCTATCACCATATTTGTTTTCTCTCTAAGAGAGCTTATGTACACCCCCATCCCCTTCAAACAACAGTGGTAAGGAGATAATAACTGCTATATTTTCATTTTTTTTAAGGTTCAGATTGATAGCTACATCAACCTGATTCGTTGCCAGTTGAACAAGATCCTTACCCAGTAAGTACTAGTATAGCTTGGAAAAGTGACTTGTAAACTTTCACTGATTTACCAAAAGCTCCAGCAGAATTTGCAGATAATTCCTTCTTAATAAATTGTTTGGCTGTTGATCACAAGAAACATGTCTTTAACAGTCACTTATAAAAGTGAGAAAATTTGTGTCTCTAATGACAGGTGGCCATTTAATACTGGTTCTCTATTTCTGTGATAATTTGTATATAAAGGGCCATTCAGAAAGTCAAAATTTGATGCAGGTCATCACTTAATATAAGTGCCTTTGGGTTCACTTGTAAAATTTCAAGCATCAAACTTTCTTTTACGCATATGCATCCACAAAGATAAATGAACAGCAGAATTAAATTTAATTAGCATGATACACATGGATGTCTTTAATTTAGAGGTCCCTTTATTTGAGTGGGCCATCTAAACAGCTTGTGCAACGTGCAGGTGTACATTTTTTGTGCACTATGGTACATGTAATAGGTTAACAACATTTGATAAAAGTTTATCAAAGCTGGTGAATTTTGATTTGTTCTGTTATCCTAACATGGTCAGGATAAATATTCTGCTCTCTAAAATTTGCTGCAGGGTTAGAGGTCAGAGAGCAACTATTGCACATTTTATCCTTTTTTTTTTTTCTTCTTCAGGATTCAGTCTAAGATGCCTTTCCTAAAAAAGAAGGAAAAGTCACAGTAGATGATCATCTTTTAGCAGAATTGGCATTGAAGATACGGTACATGATGGAATTAACTGGGGGCACAGATTACATTAGCAGATGGGTTATTGGATGACATTGATTATTGGTCAGAATGTTCTTGTATTATTATTTACACATCTGATTGTCATCAGTGAAAAAACTTCTGCTTTAGTACCATTCGAGTTTTTTGCATGGATTTTTTTTTTACACTGCAGATTGTGTTTTAGTATTTTAAGAGATGGCACATACTTCAGTAAAGGCTTCAATCAATGCCTTACATTTGTTTCCAGAATGCCATATTTTGCATCATTGTAGCAAAATCTGATGTGAAGAATACAGTCACAAGTACGAAATTTTTATAATAAAAGCTATTTGTAGATTTTAAAAGCAGTCCATTATTATGTCTGTCATGTACTTTACTGCCTTGCTTACAGCCAAACTGTCTTGTTTCCTTCACTGTGATAGTTATTTGGTTCATGGTCTCCAGTATAGCTATGGATATAACAGTCATGTAGCATAATTTATTGCTATACATTATTCAGTTATTGATTATTGTAAATTTACAAGTAGCTTAAAGTGGTATTAAACTATTACTTTTCTTATTGATGTGCACATATTGTTATCAGACTAAAATGTTCAAATTTCAGTTGTGAATATTGTAAAATTTGTACTGTTTGAAAACATTTTGAATATATAGCATTTGTGGCAACTCTTAATTGATGTATATGAACAATTAATGCTTTGTGGTAGCTTGTTTTATATATTTCAACACTATTAAAGCTATTGTCAGCATGTTGTATGAAAAATATGGATATACAAAGTTCCATGTATCATTGTTATTAAAATATACAAATTTTTAAAATTGTTACTTTCCCTATTAACCTTCATCTGAAATACAGGTAAAACCCATTATATTGTGCTGCTTGGGGATTGAAAGAATGACATCATGATATAAGCTGGATCGCGTTTACAAATGTTTCATGAAGCTTCCCCATAGAAAATGCATATTGAAATTTCATTTTCATCAGTTTTAATTAACCTCTTGATCATATATCACAATATGTTTTAGAAAATTTCAGAGGTTAAGGCAACATTAAACATAGTGTTGGGATTAAAAATTGGCTGGGAATATGAAAAATAGACTTTTCCAAGAGCATGTATTTAAGATGTTAAAAAGAGAGGTCACCTTAAATTTACAAATGGGAGTTGTGCTACCATTGCACTATAAGCGGAATCGTGTTATAATGTGTTTTATCTGCATCAGGAGTGTCACTGATTAAATTTAGAAAATATGATCTTTGTAAAGTTCTTGATTCTAACATGAGCCATCTTAAAAAATGTATTATTGCTACTCCAGATGAAAGGATGGTTGTATCAGCATGGGATTTTCTACAGTAGACTTCTTATGATACCTAGTTGGTCCTAAATGAAAATGGTGCCAGTAACACAACAAATATGACTGCCATAATGTCTTAAAAATCTTGTTGTCGCTACTTCCCCTGAATGGATGGTCATAATTTTGATATGGGGTTTCACCAAGACTTATGATGAAGTCGGATTTATCCTAAATGGTGCCAAGCTGACATCCAGTATGTGTACCACAGTAGATATGAAAATCTTTGTTATTGCTTTAGAATATCAAAGAATGGTTTCAGCATTCTGCAGTGGAAAAGATAAATGTTCTTTTCTTGCATTCATGGGAATTCTTTTAGAGTGTCAGTCCTTTTGAGAGACTCTTGTTAATTTCTAAGATGCAATAAATTTGATTTCCACTTGTTTTTAATTATTTGATTTTATCTTTGAGAAGTTGGTACAGTGGAAACTTGATAATAAAACAGTTATCTACAAAAAAGGTGCATGGAGTTAATGAGACAGAACAAACAGTATTTAATATGTTTGAGTACATTTCAGGTTTGCTGATGCAAACATTCTGTTTTATATAATAATTCTTGATTGAAACATTTTATTTGATATGACTTTTGTGTCCACTTTAAATGCAGTTTGATTAATACATAAATTGTCTATGTTTTGTTGTTTAAACAACATAAGGTGGACAATCCTATTACAACACTTCTATGTTAAACAATATTTAGGAATATATTTGGTGTTGATCTCATAATTTTCTGTGTATACATTTGATATGTGTTTAGTCTGTATGATGGTAATTCTGTTGAAATTTCTTTAGATCAAAACCATGTTTCATTGCCCTTTGAATGTTAGCTTTTGTTTTTAAATTTTTTTTTTTTTTTGCAGTTCTAATTTGTTTTGCATATTCCAACCCTAATTACCTGTCAGGTTAATTGCCATAATTCTTTTGTCTTTGCAGCCATCTGCTCTCATTGTGCCACTAAACGTATATAGCTTGAAAAAAGAAAGATATTTACCATTTTCTCATTTACATTTGGACTCTTTTATCACCTTTCTGTTGGAAAAAAACAATCATTAGGCTTTTTATAATTGTCATAATAAAAACAAGTGTATATAGATTTTTAAAAATCTTGCATAATTTGTAATGTATTTTCCTGTACTTTTTACAATCATTAAGAAATAGTGCATAATAAAAGGTAGTTTGTCACAACCATAAGAACAGATCACATGCACAAAAAGTGTTTACTGATGCAGAATTTCAGCCTCAAAATTAGACATTAAATGGTTTTGTAATACTTAATTATGGTAGGTACTGAACTTGATGCACCTATCACAGAAACTGGGCCTAAGATAAAGAACTCTAGGTTTCCAAAAGATACATTTGAATTATTCATATGTGTAGTAAAATTTTTATCTGAAAATGTATGTGGAACATTTATTTACAGCTGGGAGAGGAGTTTTATTACAAGTTTGATTCTGTGGATTGGGCATTTATTTAGTTATAAATGGATGTATATGTGTATTTTGCCAAATAGCCAAGAGTGAAATATAAAACCCAAGAACTTAAACTTTTTTTCTTCTTTTTTTTTTCTTAAGAAACTTTGTTTTTGTGAATGTGTCGAGTGTTGGTTTATGTAAAATACCTGATTACTATGAAACTAAATTTGCATCTTTCATGCAGCCTGTTTTTTAAATAGGCACAAATGCGTATAAATTTAAACGCTGTGCTCAATTATGTTTTTTTTGTACATGTTTATTCTTTATTGTTTACAAATTTGCAATTGAAATTGTGAAACTTTGCAGAAAATGTGTTCATTTAAAAGATGCTGAACTACATGCAGTTTATAATTTATTTCTTGTGGTGTCATGAAATTTTAAAATAAAATAAAAATTGATTAAATATGTTATTCAAAGTATTAACACTATTAACCTGAAATTATTGAAACATGAATATAGCTTGCATTATACAATTTGTATTGAAGTAACTAGCTATACTTTTTTACTCAATGACCTGTCATGTTCAGTTCGTCCACATGTCTATATTTTGATTGGATCTGTGAATTTCAGAATGATTTCGATTTCTAAAAAGCAATCTTGGAACAGTTTTGCCATATTTACTGTATTTATCCGTGTTTAAATTTCACCCAACTGCAAAGATAGAACCAAACTTGTTTGCACATGTTTTGTCAAAGAGGTTCTGTGGATTTCATTGAGATTACCATTTCAGACAAAGAGGAAATACTCGTTATGTGCTGACAGATAATATGCACAAAATAATATTGGAATAAATATGGTCTACAAGTACACACACAGTGCTTCATCCATTTTCAAATTTTTCCCATTGTATTTGTCACCAAATTGCACCATACTTCACGGAGTAATATCCTTTATGTTACAGGTAAGGTTAGGCTTGTGCTTGACAGTGGCTGGGTATTAACCTTTGATAGCTTTATGAGAGATATTACCAGCTGTTAGGCTTTTGAAGATAGTGTCAAATACACAAGGTAGTCCACTAGCCGGCCATGTGGGTCCAATTTGAGTTGATAATGTTGAGTGGAATTACAACCCATTTAGTGAAGTCTGAGAAATTTTTGAATTACATCAGTATATGTCAGAAAAAATGTACTCAACATCACCCTTCATTGTATGAGTATAACATGGTCATTCAACTTTTTGTGTGCCGTATAAAATAGTCAATAGGGAGGAAATAGGAAGGGAACCAATTTGATCAACAGTATAATTTGCATGTTTACCAGTATAGGATCGCATAAATACACACGTGTAAGGGCAGTGAGACCTTTGAATATTTGTTGATGTCCAGTTTGTTTATGGCAGTCTTAACTACATTTTACAAATTGTGAAATTTTAAAGAAAAACTATTTATTTTTAAGTCTATATGTAGAGATTTTAAAATGTATTTTCAGAGCCAATGTGAAAATATATTGCAGAGTGAATTCATTATTCTTTGTTGATAGGCTTGTCATAATAGTATATTTGGAAACACTGTTTTAGTTGTAGTTAAACAACTCGTTGCACAAAATCATTATTAATATTGCAGAGTGTAGATGCAGTTGCCCTTTATATTTTCCTATCATAAGGTGGAGCCTATTATGACACCCGTCCATCAGTTCATTTTGACACAGTAACTACAGCTTGCCATCTTCTACTGTTACAGAACTTGATAGATGTAATAAAATTATGAATAAAGACCAAAAGTTATTGATTTCAGTTGTAAAAAAAAATCAATGTCACTTTGAATGAAAGAAGAGTGATTTCTGCCTGGTATGTAACTGTTCAGAACCAAGCTTTGTGGGTGATTGCACTTGTGTTAGGAGAAAGCCTATGCTGGGGGTGGGTTGGGGTGTCAAGATAGCTGTGACTGAAAGAAGAAAATAGCACTATAACTTTAGTTATACATCACAAATCAGTAATAAACACATGGGGTGGCTTGTACTTAAAATACATAGTAGCCTGTTGATTTGGGGGTTCCATGGTCATGGTCACTTTTGTTGAAATTTGAAGAATTGATTTCAGTTCTTGACCATATACCTTTACGATATATTGTTGGGTATTAAAGGAGTCTAATGGTTTGTGTTTCAAAACCACTGACTGACAATGTGGGTTATTTTTTCTTACAATCTAGACCATGTACTTTTGACCAAAGTTTGTGGAGAGCTTGCACTTTAAGTATCTTAGAGACCTGTTGATTTTGAGGTCAAGGGTCAGGTTCATCATGGCCCATAGAAAAATGGGTTTTGCAGGACAACTTTTGTTCTGTAGTAATTTCCTTGATGTCTCAGTGGTTAGCATAGAATCCTACAAATGAATCAGTCTGGGTTGGGTAGTATGGTATGTCCTAGGGTGAGGCTATTTACTCCCAATATTTTCAGCATTGAATAACCTACTGGTGTTGCTGTGCCATAAAACATGAACCAAGCCAAACATTTTGTGGATGGCTTGCACTTAGCATGATAATGAAACCTATAGAGTTTAATGTCAAAAGGCCACATTCATGGTAGGTCAGGAAATAATGGTTTGTGCATTGTAAATTTAGTTCAGAACTACATACCTTGACCAAAGATCAAGGCCATTGTGACAATGTGATAATTTATCCCGAGTCAATCATGCCTCACACGTACCATGATGGAGGACTATTCAACTTGGCAGGTATATAATATGCTTTTCATGCTAATCTTGTTTCATCTTTTTGAGCTTAACTTGAATTATTTATCAAATGGAGCTATTGTCAGTTTTGTTAGACCATGTGAATAAAACGTTCTTCTGTCAATTTGTTATATAGTCTCTCTCAGTTTCTCACACACACACACACACAACCATATGATAACAAAGTCGGTGCAAGATATAAATAGATCCACCGAAATAATTGTTATGTACAGAGAGTCCACTAGGGTTGTGCAACTACCAGTACTTTATACATCAATGACAAAAAAGGTCTGCACAAAGCCAGATTTTACCAGTACAAAAGCTACTTAGCCAATCTCATCAATGCATCGTTTATAATTTCAATACAGTAGGGACAATTTTAATGTAATTTTACTGTACAGAAAGATGAAATTAATGAATTTCTGATCTTTCAAGGAGCTTCATCGATAATGGACATCACAAATCGACACCACAACAGTTATGTAATCCCATTCGTCACTCTTGTCACCAGCCTAGTCTATGGTCAATAAACAACTTTGTTTCAGAGCTCACTTTGAAAGTAAATAGTTATGGTGTTTACATGCTTTGCATAAAATGTTCAATTTTAGTGACTTGGTTTGAGAATAAAAAGCTTTCACTTTTTTTGGCTAATAAAATCGCATGACTTGGAGTTATCCATAAATACAGACTGAGAGCAAACAAAATCCAATCCAAGATGGTTGTTCAGCAAACAAGCGTGTCATTTAATTTGCTTAGAAGAAGGAAAAAAAATCAAAACTTGGATTAATATAAATGAAGCAGAAACGGGTGCATTGGTTTTGATTGTTTTGCACACTAGAATAGTCGCAACCACAAAAGAAGGCCGTTGCCCGAAGCCATCAAAGAGCTCAGTCGCCTTTCCGGAAAGGCGACTGAGCTCTTTGATGGCTTCGGGCATTATTTTGACAATAACTATTAAACTGGCCTCAAAGCTCCCTCACTTGTTACGCTGTAGCAGCAATGCAGTACTTTGTTTTCACTAATTTGGCGACAAACCCTAATTTTTGCTCTCAGCTTGTTAGCTCACGAAGTCAAGGGCCAAAACTTTTTAGCTCACGAAACCAAGAACCAAATAAACTTGTAATCGCCCCATGTCCATCATCTGTCGA
The DNA here is from genome assembly GCA_030141615.1 of Unio pictorum. Taxonomy (NCBI): domain Eukaryota; kingdom Metazoa; phylum Mollusca; class Bivalvia; order Unionida; family Unionidae; genus Unio; species Unio pictorum. The sequence continues at coordinate 2,438,930 of JARLTB010000101.1, forward strand.
TCAATGTAGAAACTCTCATTTCTGACAAGATCTTAATCACGCTTGGTATGTAGGCTTATATCATCAAGATTTTTCTCGAGTTAGATTTTGAGTGATTATTTAAATGTAAATGTTTTGATTACCTGAGGTTGTTACCAGTCTATATGCCATATTGTTTTAATCAGATTTGGTATCAAAACTTGCAGCGACAAGTTAGATCGTGTACAAGATCTAGGTATGCATCGTTGCTTTCATGGTAGTATCTCGAGCCGAGAAGATAAGTTGTCCAATTTCATCGATGGTGGACGCGCATGTGGTTCTGGAGTCAAAATTCCGATGCACACATGCGGATGCAGGTGTGGCATGAGACACCAGTGGTTGCGAGTGGCTTAGAGCTCTGCAACATCTCAAGAGCTGCAACAATATGCTGGCGGCGGTCAGTCTCGAAGGTGCAGCTGGATTTTCCTATCAGGGCATGTCACTGATTTATGTAAGGCAATGCACTCGAGCTGGTGGGGTTGAAGGTCTGCCCATTTGATGTGCATTTTGCGAGGGTGGCCTTGGTTTCGGTTACCCTGGGCTAGCTTGCCAAAAAACAGCTGCTTTGGGATTCTGTTTAGATCCACGCGTATGACATGGCCAGTCCAACGAAGCTGGGCCAGGTTTAATGTGGCATCGATGCTTGTTGTGTTGGCTTCCTGATTGGTGATTCGGTCCTGCCACTTAGGGTGCGCTGGTGAAAATGTTCCAACTCACTGATGTGCCATCGGTATCCGGTCCACATTTCACAGCCATACGAGAGCGATGTGAGAACAACTGCATTGTACACCTTCATCTTTGTTGACAGGTGTATGTCATTGTGCTGCAAGACCTTAGTCTGAGTACTTGACTGGCGTTTTTATCCTCGCAGTGATCTCTTCGTCCATGGAGCCATCACTGAATATTGTGCTGTCTAGGTATTTGAGACTGTCTGCATTCTTCAGCTGCGTGTCGCCAATGGTGGTGCAGGGTTGTGAAGGAACAGTTTTGGGCGGGCTGGAAGAAGACTGTCTTTCCTAGGCTACTTACGAGTCCAAATAGGTTGGAGACTTAAGAGAACCTGTCCACGATTGCCTGCAGGTGAGTCTCTTCATGGGCCATGAGGGCAGATATGGCTGCATATTTTTGTTATTCACTAAAGTTGTTAGCCTTATAGACACTTTATTTTTTAAAAATTGATTCTGATCGCACTTTATAGCATCAAACTCTTGAACAAGTTCAGTAATGATCAGCACCATCACGTATCAATGGGGTTGTCTTGCATCTGACTGACCAAACGTGGTTACACATCGGATGCGTTTTTTATTATCACCCTGTTCAAACTTGTTAAGTAAGCTTATATCATGAAGATCTCATATATGTTTCATTACGAACAATATATGTACATATCAACGAGACGCTCTTGCCTATGACGACTCAAATATTTTTTTTGGCAGGTCAACAAACGATGTTTTGATAATGCTTGCAAGGATGCCATCAGGGAACAGAGAACAATTCCTTGGAGATTTCAGTGCCAATCCAACAGCAGACAGTCTGAATAAATACCATATATACTGATTTAAAGCTTGTCATACCATAAGAGAGGAAAATACGGATATTGCATGTCTTAGTATCCATCTCGCACTTTATTAAATTGGTACGAAATGTGGTACTTGGTAAAAGTGTGTTATCTGCAGATGATTACAAGAAACGTATCATGCTAGGAGAACTCCAAGACTGTCTTGATCAAACCATGACCTGAGACCAGATGATATATAGTATTAATTTCTAAAACTCTTGACGTTTACGGCTTTCAATTCACTTTGAAACATGCAATACTGATTAGGTAGTGTTATTTTCTGCTGTCAGGGCAAGAAGCAACAGTGATATCGGTACCCATCCTTGGAAAGGACCATACCAATATTTCCAATTTTGGTCCCATGGTACTAATAAGCTGCATTTGCAAAACTATGGTACAGGTGATAAATTATGTACTCCTGTGGTGTATCCAGTCCTACAAACTATTATATAAGCATTTATTATATTTTCAAACCATCCTTGTAATAAATATTTTTTTCTTCTCCTTTAAATGCTTCCATTCACTCTTTATATTCATTTTTCATTTCCATGAGTTGGAATCTTTAACAAAACAAACACATCACTCTCCTTCTTTAGCTAATGCTGACGTGGACGGTGAAAAAGTTTCTTTCATATGTGTGAGCAAGTTTATTTTACAAGAAATATCTCACAATTTTGACAAACCAGTTTGTACATCATATATTTTATTTCCTCTGACACGAATAATTCTGCATTATAAAATAATTTCACTGCTAATTCTTGGAAAAATCTAACCTCCTAATGCTGAGTGTCTAGCGAGGCAACAGTTAGTACCAAATTTTTTAAGAATTTGGTATGAAGATGGTCGGTGTTGTGTTTAATGTTTGTCAGAATCTGAATTGTCATGAAAGATACATCAGTATCAGTGTAGACTTGATCAAGGAGTCAATTACAGATCTAACTTTTAGATGATGTAATCACGTTTGTCCAGGGCGCCAGAGCTTTTGGGGCGCCGAAACCACATGCGCCAGTGGTCTTGGGACGCTACAACACGCTTTGACCTTCATCGCCGCACCGGGAGCCATAGACCCTTAACAAGCCACTGATTTCAGGAAAATTTCCGTTCTTTGACTTCACCGCAGTTCTTTTAACCTCTTCAAAGTGAATGATTTAAACAAACTGGTTATTCCATCATATATGGATCTAGTCAAGTTGTAGCTTTGTTTTTTTTTCCTCCCAGAATTAGTGAGGATCTTGTGTAACTGCTGATTAACTAATCTTCCACGATCGCACGCCGATATAAACGTTCGCATTATCAACGACGTTTTCGAAACAAATATTCCACTACTTTAACGAGTGTAGCACTTTCTGAGTTAAGTCTTTTCAAAGTAAGAAATCGCGTCTCATTCAGATGAGGATTTCAGTTCATCATTGCTGTAACGGGGTGCTGGCGGTTATCAAAGTGTTATTAGTACAATATTGCACAAGGCCTGGTCAGAGGTATTGCGCAACTTGGAAAACAACACTTGAAGACCGCCTCCCACTAATTATCGTTATCTAGAAGATGATCTCTACGGTGTAATCTGCCCGGTCAGTGGTTATAGAAATCTGAGATGGTACTTTGAACAAGACAATACACGAGCCCCCGTAAAAATAAAATATGAATTTAATTAAAAATACAATTAAGAAAAGAATGACACTGTGAATTACAATTTCTCTCTTTCTGAATACACTTAGTTCAGAAAATACATAAAATGAAGCTTTAAAATAATGGATAGATTCATAAGAATCCAAACACTAATGAAAATAAATGAAGTTAGCCGTTAATACTGAGAGCAAATTTCATCAAGGAATCGAATGTTCATTTAACATTGGACTGTTGGGTGATTCAAAATGACCTTTTTCGTCGACTGGTTTTTTTCTTTCTTTTCCCTGCGTGCGTCCGACTTCAGCTTGCCCTTTGATTGAACGGGAATTCCACACTCTGACTTCTTACTTCTTTTTTTCTCTTTTCCTTTGACTTCTCGCTGATTCTCACTCTTGCCAAAATAAACTATTTTCCTTGTAAAAGAAAAGGGTAAAACGCCCTAAGTATCTCGTTACTTTCAGAGTTGAGATAGTAAGTCCGTTTCCAGGTTCGAAAAATCAGATCTTACTATCAGTGTTATCATTTATACGGCTAACGAATACTATACAGGTCTTCAGATCAATAGAGCTATACTGCTAATTATCGACATCAGAATTCGGGAAAGTCATATATTCCCGTAAATCATTACGTAAAGTGAGGCAATATATCATAACCCACAATCCATATTTACTAATATGATAAATTCAAATTAATGTAACACTTTCCAATCATAAATGTACACGGCGGGTTTTCTACATCACCCATTTACCTACCTAAGTATATAAGGTAAAAAATGCTAATTCAGAATTCAAAATACATTATTAAATCACTGTAAAACCGACTATCCATACAAAATATGAACACATCATGCATCTGTAACAAAGAAACATATCAAAGTACGTTATTAAATCAATGTAATACTGAACTATTTGTATCGTAGTATCGATACATTATGCATCTATGACAAAGATAAACAGCATATACATTACATCATGATAAAGGTGAATTTACATTATTAAATCACTGTAAAACCGACTATCCATACAAAATATGAACACATCATGCATCTGTAACAAAGAAACATATCAAAGTACGTTATTAAATCAATGTAATACTGAACTATTTGTATCGTAGTATCGATACATTATGCATCTATGACAAAGATAAACAGCATATACATTACATCATGATAAAGGTGAATTTGAGTTAAATACCTTGTGTTTTTGGCGTCTTACAATCGTTCCGCATTCAGTTTCCCGGAACCACAATTAATTTACGAACGTCTTTCTTTCAAAGACGTACGGAGTCTTCTCCTGTGTTGGAATTAATAATTCTGACCGTCTCTTGCAGAGGTCTTCCTAGACTGACTAACCTCGTTTGATACGAAGTATATATTTCCCCGATTCTGGGGTCTGACACCCCCCCCCCTTCCCTATGCATTCGCCCAATCGGAATAAATGCTATTCTTACTGACCTTATGAAAACCGTCTATCAAGATGCCAAAAATGCCACTTAGGATCGAAATATCACCTTATCATTTGTCTCAATCATTTTTGAAAGCTCTGCGTGAGGAATCACATAATTTTAACGTGTCAAACACTCAGTCCGTTTTCACTCTAATTATTGTAACAGTCTGACCGAGTTAAACTAACATTCTTTCCGTTCCAAACTCTCCCCAAGACAGTTGATTGTCGGCTAGCCTACGAATTAATTACTGGATGTCACTGACGAAAAATTTGGCACTTGACATTACCCCCTTCTAAGAGAACAATCGGTATTTTTACTCTCCCAAATTTTTCGGTGATCTATACTGCTTCCGTTACATGTCCTTAGGTGACCTATTCACTTCAGCCATTCCTAACCGACTTAAACAATCCGCTCCTACATTATCCCTACCTTTGATGCATCGCACTAGAATCTGATACTGTTGTAGAAACAGTGACCATCTCATTAATCGACCGTTAGTTAATTTCGCCTGGGCCAAATACGCCAGTGGTTGATGATCTGTTTCCAAAGTAAACTTCCTACCATACAGATACCGTTGGAACTTAGTTATTCCAAAGATAATTGCCAAACATTCTTTCTCCGACACTGAATAATTAATTTCCGCATTTGACAGCTTCCTACTTCCATACGCAACTGGGAATAAGCTTCCCTCGTGTTCTTGCAGTAACACTGCACCTAAACCTCTATCACAAGCATCTGTCCTCAAAACAAAATCACGTGTCACGTCAGGTAACTTAACTATGGCGTCTGACGTCAGTCTGTCTTTTAGCGTCTGAAATGCGCGTTCACATGCGTCTGTCCATACTACTTTGGTCGGCGCTTTTTTCCGAGTCAAGTCAGTCAATGGACTTGCAATAGCACTAAAATTTGCCACATATCTCCTATAGTATCCTGCCAAACCTAGAAAAGATCTAACTTCAGTCTTAGTAGTTGGTCGTAATGCGTCCCTAAGTTGTTCGACCTTTGAACTCTCTGGTTTTAACGTGTCCTCGCTGAGGGTATGTCCTAGGTAGTCTAATTGTCTGAACCCTATATGGCACTTCGATGGTCGTGCGGTCAGTCCGGTTTGTCGTAGTCGTTCTAAGACGTTTTTCAGCAAAAGTATGTGTTCTTCCCATGTAGCTGTAGCCAATAGAAGATCGTCCATGAAGTTGGAAACTCCCATCCCCCGCAATGGTTCAAGGAATTTCCGCATCATACGGGTGAAGACACTGGGCGCATTCTGCACCCCGAATGGCATGACTACCCACTGGTAAGTCCCATCTGGAGTTGCAAAGGCGAGTTTTGCTCTGTCTTCACTACGGACTGGAATTTGCCAGTATCCTTTGGACAGATCAATCTTAGAAAAATATTTAGCATGGGTTACTCCTGCGAAAATAGACTCAGGGTCAGGTAAAAGTTCTACCTGGAATTCTGTAATTCGGTTTAACTTTCGGTAGTCGACACAAAATCTGTGTGTCCCATCCTTCTTCTGGACCAGTACAACAGGAGAGCTATACGCCGACTCGCTTGGTTCGATAATACCCAAGTCTAACATAGTTTCAACTTCCTTACGGACCGCTTCTAACTTCGCGTACGGCAACGGATATGGTCTTAACTTTACTGGGTTCTCGTCCAGCAGCTTCAAAGAGAACTCCTCCAGCTCTGTCCTCCCCGGTCTCTCTGTTAAGACGCTCGAATATTCTTGAAGTACCGACTCCACCTCTTTACGTTGGTCTGACGTTAACTTAACGTCAAGTGTGACGTCGACGTAGGTTTCCTCCCTCGTCAACGGACAACTAGATAGTACTTCCGCCTGCCCTGCGTTGTCGTCGGATTCTCCCGTCACGACGGTAGCCATCACGAACTCCGTGGGTGGTTCTCGCACACGGTACCGCTTCAAAAGATTTACGTGGAACAACTTATCCTTATCCCCTACTCGGATACGGTAGTTTTGTCCACCTTTCTTCTCTGTTACAACAAATGGCCCCCTCCATGAGACTTGCAGCTTGTTGTGCTCCAATGGCAACAACAACAACACCTTGTCACCCACCTCAAAGTGACGTTCCTTCGCCCTTTTGTTGTAATACTTGGCTTGACGTCCCCTTGCGTCGAGATTTTCCTGAGCCAATTTACAAACTTCTTCCAGTTGGTTACGCAAGTCGACAACATATTGGTATGTTGTACGCACGTCTTCAGATGCTTGCTCATCCGTCCATAACCGTTTCAATACAGCCATGGGCCCCCTTACCATCCGCCCATAAACGAATTCAAAAGGTGAAAAACCCAAACTTGCCTGCGGTACTTCACGATACGCGAACAGTATCGCCGGAAGGTATCGATCCCAATCCCTAGGTCGACCTTCACATAGCTTCTTTAAAGCCTGTTTCAATGTCCCATTGAAACGTTCTACCAACCCATTACACTGTGGGTGGTACGGGGTGGTTGTCAGGTGTCTAATGGAGAGTAATCTATTTACCTCTTCCATCACCTGGCTCACGAACTGTGTCCCTTGGTCGGTCAGTATCTCGTCTGGAACTCCGACTCTCGACCACACCCCTAACAAGGCCTCAGCCACCGTGACTGAGTCAATGTTCTTTAAGACCACTGCCTCCGGTACCGGGTAGCGTAATCTACGACCGTTAATATATACCGATTTCCACTTTCTGCCGCCGGCTTAATCGGACCTACTAAATCCATCGCCACTCTCGAGAAAGGTTCATCTATTAGTGGGGGTGGTTCCTAGTGGCACTGGGCGATGGGAGGTTTTCGGTGCCACTCGCTGACACTTGTCACATGACAAACAAAACTTCCTCACATCCCCATGCACACCTGGCCAATAAAACTCCCTCACCAACCTATCTCTGGTCTTCGCCACGCCCATGTGGCTTCCGAGAAGACCCTCATGTGCTAACCTAAGCACTTCGTCGCGCTTCCCTACGGGTACCACAACTTGTTTAAACGTATCGACCCCTTTCTTGGCGTACCGATACAAAATACCGCGTTTTGTCGCGAACTTAACCTCGCCGTCTGGCAATTTCCGTACGGACCCGTCCGTCGCGTACCTACGTACCTTGTCAAGAGACACATCTTCCTTTTGAAGCTTCTCTAACTCACCAGGTACCAAAATGTCTATGGGCGAAGTCACAAATCTTAGCGGCTTCGACCCTGACCTTCGCTTCATAGCCCTCGTCTCCACTGACCCGACATGTAAGGGGTTACACGTCATAGGGTTAGGTTGGGGCAACACATACCTACACCCTAATATTACGTCATGAGACAGTCCCGACAAACACGCTGCTTGAATTCGCCCTTTTACATATGGCGAATCAAGGTCTATGCTAACGACCGGAAGCTAATCCTTCGTCCTGTTAGCAAACTGTACTTCTACCGTTTCACCTGTATAATCTCTAGGTTTAACGTATCTTCGGTCTACCAAGGCCGGGTAGCTACAGCCGGTGTCATACAGCACCGTGGCTTCCTCACCATTTACCGTAGCTCTCGCTACATTCGTAGACTCCACTGTTTTCCCTTTCTTAACAGTATTCGGAGTTACCGAATTAACCGTTGTCGGACGATACTTTCTACAGTCCTTGACAACATGGCCTGGTTTATTACAGCCATAACACACTGGCTCACCTCTTCTACCCGAGGTATCCCTATCTACCCCTTGAGTCTTTCCCGACCCACGGAAATGTACTTGGCTGGGGTTTCCGGTCCCTGGCCTCCCACCATTTTGACCATTTCGTCTATGGGGTGCCACCTCAGTGGTCTTTCTAAGCTCACCGATTCCAGGTGGGTCCCTACCATTCCAAGTAGTTGGACGCGCATGCGCACTCTCGTAGCGCTCGGCCATTACGCTTATCTCATCCAAAGTTGAGAATTCGCGCTCCGCCAAAAACACAATTAAATCTTTTCTGTAGGTACTTAACACGTGTTCCTTTAAAATCTCTTCGCGAATACCTTCGTACGTTAACGCGGTGCCAGACATTTTTATCCATTTATCAAAAATCACGCGCACTCGACTATGAAATTGCGCGTGTGTTTCGGTAGCCCTTTTTGACGATTCCCTAAAAAGTTTCCGGAACGTTTCCGCTGACAACTCATAGTGGCGAAGTAAAGCTTTCTTCAGAGTGTCATAATCGTCTATCTCGGCTGGGGTCACGTTGTGGTACACATCTTTCGCCGCCCCCTACAAAAAGGCTGAAATATTGATGGCCCACTGGTCCTTAGGTATTTGGTGAACCAGGGCAAACTTTTCAAACTGCGTCAAAAAGTTGTCAATTATTTCATCCTTGTCATTAAACATCGGCATGGTTAACTGTATGGGTCGTCTGTCTTCCACGCGACTACTCGGGGTGTCCGGACGTACGTTTGATTCTTCACCCCTCCCAAACTCGGCTTCGAGCCTTAGTCTCTCCATGGCTAACTCATGCTCTCGTTCTCTCGCCTTCTCCTCAGCCTGTAGTCGGGCTAGTTCAACTTCTTTCTGTTTCTCCTTCTCTCGTTCCATGGCTAATTGTTCTCGTTCTCTCGCCTTCTCCTCAGCCTGTAGTGGGGCTAGTTCAACTTCTTTCTGTTTCTCCTTCTCTCGTTCCATGGCTAATTGTTCTCGTTCTCTAGCTTTTTCTTCCTTATGTTCTTTCAAACTTCTTTCCATAAATTCAGTTAGTTTGTCTCCCTCTTACCCAAGTTCGTCTTTTCCAATGGATTTAAACTCCTTTAGTAACTGTCTGTCTGTCGCCATTACGTATGTTTTGTCTTTCGTTTTTCTCTAGAACTATGTCCTTAACTGACCTACAATAACCGAATTATCCCTACGAAAATAGTTTGACCTAAAATAACCTTATCTGCAGCGAGATGGACAGGTTGAATCAGCCGCAATTAATTGACCAGACAGAAATTCCAGTAACAGTGGGATACTGCTAACGAGACGTGATTAATTGCTGTCTAAACGCAGAACAGGCCCTATATTGGTTCTTGTCTCAAGAGACTATTTAGGTAGTACCGCTCTAGCGCTTTATGGTAATTTCACACAGAAGGTATAAATCTCAAATTCTACAATACCCTATTACCGTAAACAATTTGCATGCAAGTATACAAAAATAGCAGACAATGTTTGATTCACTCGATTCCTACTTAATAATAATAACAAATTTATGCCTTTGTTCAAAATACGCTCAGATACTTCAATCACAATGAAAACTTCAAATCCCAAGACGAGCCCCCACTTTTGTAACGGGGTGCTGGCGGTTATCAAAGTGTTATTAGTACAATATTGCACAAGGCCTGGTCAGAGGTATTGCGCAACTTGGAAAACAACACTTGAAGACCGCCTCCCACTAATTATCGTTATCTAGAAGATGATCTCTACGGTGTAATCTGCCCGGTCAGTGGTTATAGAAATCTGAGATGGTACTTTGAACAAGACAATACACGAGCCCCCGTAAAGATAAAATATGAATTTAATTAAAAATACACTTAAGAAAAGAATGACACTGTGAATTACAATTTCTCTCTTTCTGAATACACTTAGTTCAGAAAATACATAAAATGAAGCTTTAAAATAATGGATAGATTCATAAGAATCCAAACACTAATGAAAATAAATGAAGTTAGCCGTTAATACTGAGAGTAAATTTCATCAAGGAATCGAATATTCATTTAACATTGGACTGTTGGGTGATTCAAAATGACTTTTTTCGTCGACTGGTTTTTTCTTTCTTTTTCCTGCGTGCGTCCGACTTCAGCTTGCCCTTTGATTGAACGGGAATTCCACACTCTGACTTCTTACTTCTTTTTTTCTCTTTTCCTTTGACTTCTCGCTGATTCTCACTCTTGCCAAAATAAACTATTTTCCTTGTAAAAGAAAAGGGTAAAACGCCCTAAGTATCTCGTTACTTTCAGAGTTGAGATAGTAAGTCCGTTTCCAGGTTCGAAAAATCAGATCTTACTATCAGTGTTATCATTTATACGGCTAACGAATACTATACAGGTCTTCAGATCAATAGAGCTATACTGCTAATTATCGACATCAGAATTCGGGAAAGTCATATATTCCCGTAAATCATTACGTAAAGTGAGGCAATATATCATAACCCACAATCCATATTTACTAATATGATAAATTCAAATTAATGTAACACTTTCCAATCATAAATGTACACGGCGGGTTTTCTACATCACCCATTTACCTACCTAAGTATATAAGGTAAAAAATGCTAATTCAGAATTCAAAATACATTATTAAATCACTGTAAAACCGACTATCCATACAAAATATGAACACATCATGCATCTGTAACAAAGAAACATATCAAAGTACGTTATTAAATCAATGTAATACTGAACTATTTGTATCGTAGTATCGATACATTATGCATCTATGACAAAGATAAACAGCATATACATTACATCATGATAAAGGTGAATTTGAGTTAAATACCTTGTGTTTTGGCGTCTTACAATCGTTCCACATTCAGTTTCCCGGAACCACAATTAATTTACGAACGTCTTTCTTTCAAAGACGTACGGAGTCTTCTCCTGTGTTGGAATTAATAATTCTGACCGTCTCTTGCAGAGGTCTTCCTAGACTGACTAACCTCGTTTGATACGAAGTATATATTTCCCCGATTCTGGGGTCTGACACACCCCCTTCCCTATGCATTCGCCCAATCGGAATAAATGCTATTCTTACTGACCTTATGAAAACCGTCTATCAAGATGCCAAAAATGCCACTTAGGATCGAAATATCACCTTATCATTTGTCTCAATCATTTTTGAAAGCTCTGCGTGAGGAATCACATAATTTTAACGTGTCAAACACTCAGTCCGTTTTCACTCTAATTATTGTAACAGTCTGACCAAGTTAAACTAACATTCTTTCCGTTCCAAACTCTACTCCAAGACAGTTGATTGTCGGCTAGCCTACGAATTAATTTACTGGATGTCACTGACGAAAAATTTGGCACTTGACAATTGTTGTTGGTTTTTTTTCACCTTCAGAAATCGATGTATTCATACGAAGCTTGTCATTCATGTCTTCCATAACTACATTACAAAGATCACCACAGACTCAACATCAGCATGCGTTTCACTAGTTCGATAAATCAACACACCAAATCTGAGTTGATACTGGCGGACAATACCTCAATATTGTCACGGGTAAGCGGCTGATTTATTGGCCTAACGTTTCACATGTTATTTAACTATATATTTTAATATGATATTGCAAGGGCGTCTCTTTAGAAGATTTGCTGCCGATGATGGTCAATCTGGGGAAAATTCGAAAGCCGCAACCCTGCTGTCCATTTAGTCACCCTGTCTTCTAAAAATCCCCCCAACCCCAACCCTAACCCCCCACCCACCCCCCAAAAAAAAAAAACAAAAAAAAAACAGGCACATTATTCAGGGGAAAATAGTGTGCACTCACCAGTTAATTAATTAGTGAGTGTACACACAAGTTACCCTCAGGACCAATTACTTTCGACAAAATTGCACAATGGGAAGATTTTAAGTTGAACAACAACAACAAAAGCAAAACAATAAATAATAATAAATTAAAAACAATTAAAAGAAAAAACCCACAACAACATATCAAATCGAAGCAGCGGAAGATGATTTCGAGATAGATAGGTTTTCATTAACAGGAAACTGTCAATTTGTGAACCCCTGGACATGAACATTTTACTGCTTTTTTGATAACTTTTAGCACTGATGAAAAATTGCCATTAATTCCTCTCCTGAAGGAAAATTTACTTGATAGTTTTAAAAACTTTCAACCAGTACCAGTTTAAATATACAGGGAAATATTTCATTACTTTCTTACAGAATATATTCATATTGTTTGTAAGAGTAAATTTTGCGGCATTTATACCCGCAAAATATTTACAGTCGACAACACTATGATATATTTTAGATTAAATTCGTGGAACAATTATTAAGAAGGTTAATGTTTATCACGGTCAATCTTATTCGGGTCAGAGATCGGATCATGATAATTTCTATATTATATTTCTGCATTTTGATTATATTTATTTACAACACTAAACAAGTATATGTTTCTTGTTTGTATATGCTTATATAACCTCTCGGTGTTTGCTGTATATTAATTTTGCTAAGTTGACCTAATAATCTTCTTCTCCGGACAGCGATCGTTACAATTTCAACATATTTTATTACCTTGGTTGAAAAACAAAATAGCACGATGGGCCAATTTTAAGTTGAGCAACAACAACAACCTCCCCCCCCCCCCCCCCCTCACCCTCACATAAAAAGCCCACAACAACAAAACACATAGCAAGTCGAAGCAGCGGAAGATGATTTCGAGATAGGTTTTTCATTAATGGAAAACGGACAATTTGTGAACAGCTGGATATGTACATTTGACATTTTATTACCTAGTTAGAGAAACAATTTGTGTTGGGTACCATGCTTTTAATTTTATCATGCTATGTTCCCATACATAAAATAAACGAGAGAGAGAGAGAGAGAGAGAGAGAGAGAGAGAGAGAGAGAGAGAGAGAGAGAGAGAGAGAGAGAGAGAGAATGCGTGAAATGCGTGGATATGCTTGACACAGATAATACAAATTACATGGGTAGTGTCCGGAATAATTTACAAAGGTGAAGAAAACCAGAATAATCCAATCTTGATCAGTTTTAAGTGGTCTACAATTTAGACTATGAGCCAGATAAGATAACTTCCATTTATAAATAAAATGAGGTATTGATTTCCGTAACGGCCACACTATACAAAAAATGGAAATACAGTATCAGGGTGTATTGTCTCGAACCTCAACATAGTTACGTAATGATGACCGATTTAGACGGATAATAAACAATTATTTTGGAGAACTCAATTTATTTCTCATTATTACATGTAAGATATCACACCTCATTTCACAATACGTATGGTACAGAGGCGTTTCACATTTTTCACATGATAGCAGTTTGAATTCACAAATTACAGAGGCGAGTCTTACATCTTAATGTTGTCTGTTCCACAAAGATAAGGTGGACATAATACATTATGGTGGAAATAATAAATTACTTTCTTGTCAGAGCACGATGCCTGACCGCCCATAAACCTTTAAGATATTGCATAAGATATTATTCATATTTAATTAATCTTAAGTTATGTGTAAATCCGATGATACGTATGGAAGAGCTGGTAAGTAATGGAATGGCAATCTAGGAATCCCGACTGGTACATGTTAAATGTGTAGTCTGCTTCGTCTGCGTATTACGTTGCGCGCTAGGCCTGTAGCGGAGTGCAACCCAGGGAGCATTAATAAACAGGGAACCAGACTATGGTACAGAGGCGTTTCACATTTTTCACATGATAGCAGTTTGAATTCACAAATTACAGGCTAGGACTCTCGGCTGGTATTTGTAAAAATGGGATCGTTTTGATAAATATAATTATATAACAATTTGAAAGTAACCTTTTCTATAATTGTCCTGAACGATCAAAAGATGAGCTAAAACTGCATGGATAATTATTTGTAATCGAACTTCCAACGTGTAACGACAAAACGTACTAGCTCTACGACCACGAAGAACGTTATTCAGGTGTTCTCTTGTTATAACAATTCAATCATTATTTTGGCGGATCCCTTGTTTTCTTGTTTTGTGTTCTTGAGATCGCCTAAGAACCACCTCTAATACCAGGCATATACAACGTCCTGCAGGGAGAGAGCCGGACATCCTATGATGTAAATATAGAGACTAAAACGAAGTCATTGGCCGTACTTTGCACATGCCTGCCTTAAACAATATCGTTAGTTTACCGTTTCCATTTTGCCTCAGCTTTAAGTCTTCAACTAATTCGCGTTATGTTATTGTGTAATCACAAGTTGTTTTGTTTAGAAGAAAGGTTGCCATATATTTGCCGCCTAGACACAGTGAGCCCACTACTGCTTCTCGAACATTTTCGGCAATATATTTATAAACAAAAGAAGAAAAAAAAGAAGAAATATATCCCATCGGAAGGGCTAGTGAGCTCCAGACCAGTCAGTATAATATGTCTTGCTGAGACTCCACGGGACGTAACCATTACGTCGTGGGTTTACATTTGGTGACTGTCTTGCCTTGCAACCTCAAAATAATATCTTGATTGTCCATGTTTGGCCTTTTATGTTTTCTAGTTTGATCTTCAAAAATCACAAGCTCGCCTAGTTCAACGTCACTAACTGGCTGGTAAACTCGGAAAATCCGTTTTGATAGCAAAACTGACCAGACCCGTATCATCATCAGGCTGTATTATGTTGGTAAATGTTAATAACATGCATTTAATAAGTTAAAAGTACTTTCTCAGTGACAAGGTAAAACCAACAATTTATCAATAAATAGAGACAAACTAGTTTTATTATTTATAATGCACATGTTAAAATTTAAATTAAAAAAATAATACAATATATCTTGATATAATATTGACTAATCTTTATTTAATACAGCAGAACTCGGTTATATAAATAAAAAAAATTATGGAGTGCATAATATTTATAATCAAATATTTATTAAATAATTAATCATAATATATTGAGAATTAATTATAAAATGACCATTCATTTTTAAAGAATTAGTAAGCTTATTTTTATGTAACTATATTTGTCAGATTTTTCCTGGAAAAACTCTTTTAATTACTTCAATATGGGTGCCTTCCTGCTTTGCTTAGGCCGGATATGTTACAAGTGCGACATTCGCACAATTAACACAGTTGCTGTGGTGGCACCATTCACCACCAGCACTAACTAATTAATTATCCAGACCCTCAGGTCTCACTGGATAGTTTTTTTTTGGGCAAATTTCTGTCCGACAATGACCTATAGCAGAAAAATGATCATAATATTACATTAAAGAACAAATAAAAATTAACTAATGATTTTTGTTGAAATGATGCTTGTGAGATTCTGACTGAGGAATTAAAGTTAATTCCTTATGCAACTAGTGGCTTTTATACTGAATCAACACTGCCCCCAACCCCTCTTTCTTTTACATTCATTTTTTACAGAAAGGGGGTATTTTGAATATTTTCCTGTGACAAGAGAGCTAAAAGAATCAGTATGTGCCTTATACATGAATAAAGTTCACTAGTACTGTAACAAATTAGCATACTTTTCATCACCCCTCAACGATCTAGATATTTTATATTTACCTCTGTAGCAGAAACGTGTAAATACGCAAGCCATGTTTGCGGCTCATTTGAAGCCCAAGTTACGCATTTGATCTCATGTGCTAGGCTAACTGTGACAGGCAGTCACCAACAAGTCAACCAGTTTCCAAGCCTAACTCAAAGTAAATCTAAACCAAATTACATATTTAGCTTATGTGTGAACTTAAAAATGCTAGGATGATGATAATTAGGCTCATGCCTTCTACCTTAAATATTAAGGAGGTGTCAAAATGCGAAACTATCCAATGAGACCTCAGGAAGAAACCAGTCGCAAAAGCACCAAGTGCGTAAGTGATTTAAATCCATCTCAGTCAGTTATCATCGACCAGAGAAGAAGAATGAGTTGCATCACTGCATAACAGGAACACATAAGGAGGTCATCAGCCTGCGGAAGAGAGTGCAGAATTTTCTTTATCGGATCGAAGAATAGGAATGCTACCACAACAAAAGGTATCCGAAGAGGGAAACCATCTCACTGCAAATTGCCAAAGAATTTGTCAGAGATGAGATGAACGAAGAAGGGGAGAAAATACAGGCGGCAGGAGGGGGAAGAGGAGGGCGAAAGAGAGAGTGAAGAAAGAGATTTTTATACTTTTACTAGTTAATTTATTCTGTAAATTAGAATAATATACAAATATTGTTAGCTAATTGTAAACAGGAGACATAATTTAACAAAATCATTAATAAATGTCGTATAGTGTTTTGGAATTTAGACCTTTTGGATGTATCGTATTAAAACGGTGAATCCAATAGGATTCCTTTAGCAGACGTTCCATATCAGAATCAGCTATAACACTAGGTGGAAAAGAGAAATCAAGCCAAGTATGGGAACTCCTGCTAAAATGTGCGGCAACACGAGATGAAAATGATTAATCGATATACTTTTTTTTTTCTTTTCTGGTTTGTGTTGGTTCATACGTTTAGATATGTGTTGACTGGTTTGTCCAATATATTGGACGCCGCATTTTTTGCATGTGATCAAATAAATATAATTTCTGATGTTGCACAATTATTATCACAACGCACAATAAAAGTTCTTTCGTATTATTACTACTGAAAGAGGTATTTTAAAAAATAAAAGAACAGTGCCAACATTTAGGTCTATTACATTTAGTTGATGATCCTTTCAATATGATTTTTTTTCTAATTTAGAATTAAATAGGAAGTCTTGAAGATTTTTAGTCATTTTATAAGCAAGCGTGGGTTTGCTTTTCTTTAGTGATTGAACACTTGCTTTACTTGATAATTTTAATAAATCCCAATATTTATTGATAATCTTACCTATATTATGCAAACTTATATCGAATAACAAAAGAAATAATACCTTCATTTCTATTTTTGATTTACATTGTAAGTTTTGTAAAGATGTCAATATGATAATTTCTATTTAAAAAATGCTGACCTAACTCTGTTAAAGATGATTTACAAACAGTGTCATCCGAAATAATGCTTCTTTACGAATAATCGTATTTTTAACATGAACCAGTAGTAATGTCATTAATTCATTTTTCATGACCTCTGCTTCCAAAAATGATACTTTAGTTTTAGACACATTACATGTAAGTTTTATTATTGGATGTAATTTGTTCAAACAGTCTATACAACAATAAAGATCTTCTAATAAATGACTCCAGATCATAAAGATATTGTCTCAAAATCTTAACTAACATCTGGCTTTATCAGGCATTTACTTAGAAAATCATTTTTTAATTTCCCCAATAAAAAAAAATGCATAAGAAGGTGCCATGGGACCACCCATTGCTGTTCCAAACTTTTGGAGACAGTTTGTATTACCAAATTGAAAAATAAAGTTATTTTCGAGCACACGTTTTATTAAATCACTAACATGTTCTTTTGATAGTTTACATGTATATTCGTTTTCTTGAAGATAATATTTACACGCTTCGATGTCACCACTGTGTGGTATATTCGTGTAGAGTAAAACCATATCAAGTGTAACTAGCAAAGACCTTTGAGTTAGTTTCGGTAGATTTCAATTTGGTGATGAAATCAAAAGTCTCTTTGACATATGAAGATAGTGATTTCGTTTGGTGTTGTAAAATATGATCAATATATTGCAATATATTATTTGTAATTGAGTGACATGTAGAAGCAATGGGTCTCCCTGTCTTTCCTTAAGGTAGTGACTTATAAACCGTTTTATGTATTTTGGGTAAAATATAAAACTATAAACTATATTTAAAAATATATAAAATATTTTTATAGCGAGTAAATCAAGACTGGTTAACGGACGCGTAGCTTTTTGCGAATTGTCCTGGCTAGTCGAAGACAGCTGCCCTGGTGTATTATGCGAGTTATCCCTAGTAATCGAAGGCCTTTTGTTATTCGTTTGCGAGTCGCTATACGGCATCCAATCGTTATTTTACCATCTTGGATGGTGTTTCGATTTCCCCTAGCGTAGCCGTTTTTCAGCTTCAGGAGCCTAAACCGCTGACAACCCTCGGATGACCGCGAGGAATTGAAATATTCCACCGGATTTTTATATTTGTGTGTCCCCTCAGACTTAAATATATAACTGTAATAAATTGATTATATTGTGTTTGGGTCAACCATATAGAGTAATATCTAGGTAACTGTGTCGGAGATTACCGGACTCAGCAAGGTCTCTGTGCATATGCACCGGATCGTGCTACAGAAGTGCCCTGACAGAAGAGTACCATCTTTAAAAACAAATGTTGATGTCCTGAGTAAAGCAATCATTAAGGATAACGAAGAATGGGAAGAGACAAAAACAGCAGCAGGGACAGCAAAAAATACCAGAACAACATAAGCAACAGTAACAACAGCATGGAGAAGTAGAATGGGAACGGATGACTTCTCCTCACTGAGCAGAAGCAAACCATAAAATGTGGTGAAACGTGGCCCTCCTGCCAGACGTTAAAGTCATGACCACTCGAATTGATAAGTGCATCATGGACTTGATCGTTGTCGACATGTTACCTTACTCAGTTGTTGAAGGTGAGGCATTCAAAAGACTGAACCTTGGTGATCCACGCAGCGCTCATCGCTATAAGATAAAAGCGAAAAAATACGACCGAACAACGCTGATGCCAGCCACATATGACAAAGTCGTGAAACGCGTGAAAAATCTGTTTCAGGAGGACACCTGGATATCGTTTACTACAGATGGATGGAGCAATCCAACAAAATCATGTCCTTTACTTCACTGGTCATTTCATTAATGATGATGTGCGGAGTGATGTTATCTTGAGTGCGATGGTGCTGGAAGAAGATCATGATGGAAATTATCTTGCATCGAAACTTGGTAAAGCCATGACGAAATGGGAGATCGCGGAGAAGATTCACGTTGGAGTGCGCGATAATGCCGCCAACATGAAAATGGCAATGATAGTCGCAGGTGTCACTGACATTGGCTGCATGTTCCACACATTGCAGTTGGTTCTGCATGAAGCCTTGATCAGGAAGACATCAGCAGAAGATTTCGTCAAGAAGGCTCGCAAGATTGTTACTCACTTTAAGCATAGTGAACAGGCTTTCCGTCATCTCGTGGAACACCAGCAAACGGTTAAATCCCCAGAACATTCCTTACTGCAAGACGCTGAGACTAGATGGAATAGTACATATCTTATGCTGGAGCGGCTGGTCGAACAGCGCAAGGCGATTAATCTGATCAGCGTGCAGCGTGGCGGAATCGACCGTCTCTCAATCGCAGTGTGGGTACTGTCTGGAAGAGTTGTTAGAATTCTTAAACCATTTCACACTGCAACGCACGATATTTGTGCTGCTGATGCATGCATTTCTGTTGTAATACCGCTTGTCTCAAACTTTAAGTGCTGCGTGATGCAATGACCCGTCAAGTCTCTGATATCAGTTTCTCGGCACCTTTCCTTGCTGAGACGCTGCTTGACCTACGCTTCAAGGATACATATTTCAATGTGCTGCAGGCAGCGGCAGCAAAGTAAATGGTTCCGGTCTTTCTATGCTCAGTCCAAGAATCCGCTATGAAAAATATGACTGCGCCATCCGCAGCTACAATTGACAACGTTGGGCAATGACTTGAGAGCAGCGAGACTTCCGAATCAGATGCTCAACAGGAGGCTGTTTTGTGAGTGCGCAAGACAGACAACCTGCTTATGTGAACCCATCACAAAATGTCGACAGTAAAACTGACGCGGTACCGCTGTACGAACAGCAGTTGATCAATTGCTTAAAGGAACCGTGTCTGCCTCGAATGACCACGGACATATACGTGACGCGTACTGGCATTGCAGTCAGTACCGAGTTCTGGAGGCCGCAGCTCGCAAATACTTGTCTGCTCCGCCGACCAACGTGGCCAGTGAACAGCTGTTTAGTGCAGCAGGACAGTTGTATGCAAACCGACGCAGAAATTTGCTGGGCGAGATTGTGGAAAACTGTTGTTTCTGAACTACAACGTTCGTTTGTTTGTCTATTACTAAGTAACACCTAAATATTTGACATTTTGCATAGTTTTCTGACTGCAAGCTCTGAATGATTAATTCTACATTCGTTTTTAATTAGTGTAGCATTGCATCATGACCCAGGCATATTTAATAAATCTTGTGTTCGGCAACTTCGGTTTAACTTTCGGTTTCGGCCGAAGGTGTAGTTAAACTTTCGGTTTCCCCTGAAAGTCAATTTATAACTTTCGGTCTGGTTTCGTTTTCGGTCGAAACTAGTCGGCATCTAATTATAACATATCCCTATAGTGAGTGCCTCATACAACTAGTGACGTTATCACGTTTCTAATGTTACGAGAGGCATGTGAGAACGACGTGCTTTCTACCATTGATTCTCCTCTAACATAGTGGGCAGTCAGGGGAGAAAGCACATTAAATGAATGTATGTCTGTTGGACTGCAGTGTGCATAAGCCTGTTAGAGCCAAAGATATTCCGCTACAGAACTTGCACTGGTTGTTACGCATGTCCAATGTGCACGTGCAGCAACCGACGTTTGTCTTAGATGTGGAGGAATACTTTGTTACGATTTGTTTAGTTTAGTCTTTTCTCATGTTTTGCGCCAATATGAGTTAAGTGCTTCCTTAACCATGATCTTATATAATAGTTTACCATTTGGTTTATCAATCAAGTTGACGGCTGATGCGAGAGTGTATTTCTGTAGGCGTAGGATTCTTCTGATGTAAGTAAACCAGCTGTTGATATCCTCGTCTTTTAATTACAACTAGCTACTCACAATCTGGAAATCCACGAATTCAGGCTGCCTAGTCATGTTGCCGAAGAGTGAAAGAGGGCCTGCTCCCATTATGGAATACAGTGTTCTTCTTCTTTGTTTTAATCTTATCCTCATTATCCAACTCCATTTAAGATCTCCTGGAAATATCCAGGTGGGATGTTAGATGGGTTTCCTTATTTATCGTCTTTCCCATGTTCAAGGATTGTCTTTTTCTTCATTTGGGGCCGTTGAACATCATGGTGATGCTGTTGAGTGGATGATGGAAAAGCGTTTAGTGCTTGCAAAGTTGTAAATTGTTTGTAGCGACATGTGCCGGTCTACCAAGGATTGCCGTATCATCTCCTGTTGTGGGTAATCCTATGACGGTGTTCCCAATTTTTAGTCACTGACAGATCGTTGTTAAAGCACTTGTAAAGGGTAGCAGATAGTTTAGCACCTTCCTAAATTCCATGTCCAACATGGAAATGGTTGCTGGGTTGGTCTAACCATTTTACTTTAATAATAATGCTGTTTGTAATTAATTTTAGTAGAAGCAAGAGATTGCCTGCGATATCGCGAGTATAGAGCTTCCTCGTGAGAACTCCATGACATACAACGTCTAAAGCTTTTTTCAGCATCGAGGGCGCTAGGAGAACGTCTCGTTTATATTGAGCAGCAGTACGTGGTTCGGCGTGGGGTGTTTTTTGTGAAACTTTTTGTGAGTTTATTTTGGGTAGGGATCAGCTTACTGTAAAGTTTGCCAAGATCTGTTGTCACTGTGATGCCCGTATAAATATTGGGTAAAGTATGGTCCTTCCCTTGAGGGTGGTGGTGGTGGCACTGGTGTGATGATTACTTCTAGGATACTTTCATTCTAAATGATGCTGTTCGGAAGTGTAGCAATTGATTTCCCCTGACCTCAGTGCTCATATTTCATGAAAGGAATAAACGTTCTGTCCAACCTCAGCATGCGTGTCACACAATGTCATAGAGAACAATGTTAGATTGTCAATTTGACAAGAACAGAACCAAGTACACTGTATTTCCTCGCATTTAAGAGAGATAACTCTGCTGGAACTAAAGAAGGGTAAGAGTTATCGAGTGATAACATGTGCAGATTCAAAGATTGTGTATCATGTTTTGTTTAGAAAGAGATCACTTAACACTGCAAAATATGTTCTATATACGAATTAACATAATCTCACATGTTGCCAGAGGTTTCACATTATTTAAGTCTGAAAAAAAGTACATCTCTACATAATGCTCAGCTACTTTTGCTTATTTGGGAATACGTTTCCACTCTGCTCCATCGGCACTAAAACCAGAACGTAACGAAGTTTTGACTGCTGATAAACCCACCTGGACTTGGGCAATTTCTAAGGTGATCTGGCTCCTGATTATTCGACAGGTTCTTGTTAGCTTATTCACAGGAGTCTGACGTTTTATCAATAAAGTACGGCGAAATGTCTGACAAAAGTCATACTGATCCTTACACCTTTGATACTTCAAGCATCTAGATGACGATGATCAAGCGACCTATGTTTAACTATAAGACAACATTTTGTGGTAGGTCTAGGTTAACATTTATTGTCGTCACCAAGATTATAAAAGGACGTATTCTGCATTCATACAGAAAGTAATTAAAAGTTAACTGTATGTGGACAGTGGTACCGTGGAATCAGGTTCGTGTTCGTGGATATTAGAAACAAGTTGCTGAGGTCAGTACTCGGCGCACAGGGCACAGGAGTCTGACGTTTTATCAATAAAGTACGGCGAAATGTCCGACAAAATGAAATACCCTTATCAATAATATATATAGTGTTTATAAACACATATATATATATATATTATTGATAAGGGTATTTCATTTTGCCAGACATTTCGCCGTACCTTACTGATAAAACGTCAGACTCATGTGCACAGGGCCAGGGACTCGTTACAAAGAAAATTAGGAGCATCTGTCAACGAATCAAGGGATGGGGGATCTAACTATAATTTTATATTGTTACAGGTTAGACCACCCACCCACCCATCCCTTGATTCATTGACGGATATTCCTAATTTTCTTTGTAACGAGCCATTGTGCTGGGCGCGAGCTTAATGTTGCAATAATATGAAGGGGAAAAAAATTATACAGTGACAAAATTTTCTGAGATTTTCTTTATTACCAGTTATGACATATGACCCTGACTATCAATTATGAAGTATAAATTCAAGTTAATTTCTTTCACATGTGATAAAACAGAGAGCGAAATTTATTTTGTAATAATATTAAAGTATTATGTAAATAATCCAAAGAAAGTCCTTGCATATCTTTTTCAGTTATGACAACTTTTTAAAATCTTTGAAATTTTTTTAATTTCAATTTCAAAATACTGTTAAGACCTTCCACTTTTACAGAATATTATACACAGAATATACAAAACAGAAAAAGGATTAAGTACTTAATCTAAAGTACAAGACATACGGGTCATATAGGCATTCAACACCAGCTATTTCTGTAATGTGTGTAGATTGTTAGAATTTTATTCTACATACATTTATGTGGCAAGTATTCAATTAATTTGGATTCATATACATCCATATTTCTTTTGAAGGTCATTATTTAGATTCCCCGATAGGTGCCTACGGCAAAATCAATGTTAAAGATTGTAGAAAATTTGGACGAAATGAATCAAAAAGGTATGATCATGTACAATCTGGATTGAATGTCACACACTGTGATGACACAATGAAAGCTACGCATATTGATAAACAAATTTGTACTACCCACGATTGTGATGATTCCACTTGACGTGCTCTTATTTGGACCAAAGTTTAGTACATGACCACCTTGTAAAAGTCCATAGCGATTGATAATTTTCATCTGGAACTTTCTTGGTGACAGTTAAGGTGCATATCATTCAATAATCAGGATTGAATAGACTTTAGTTACAGAAAATTAGTGTTAAATTTTAAAAGAACAATTTATATTTAATTCAAATTGAGTAAATGTGCATACATGACCCATGTGACTCGTACTATATAGAGAAGCTTGATGGTTTAGATGGTGGTTAGAATGCTGGACTCCTGTGTAGGAGTACCAGGTTTGATTCATAGTCCAGACAGGGTTAGCAGCTGTATAGTCTTTATGAAAAACAATTTACTTGCATTTACCAATATAAACTAAAACCAGGGAAAATACCCAACCAAACCAGAAATATTTATTTCTAATGTAAACCAATAATTATTCCTTAAACTAAATCTTAAGGGTATTTTCCATTTATTGTGAATAATTAATAATTGAATGAAGCATGACTGAACAGTATTAAACAGCTTCAGTTTACTTTCAGTGGAGAACACAATTAAATTTAGTTATCTTGTTTAATCTTTATTTTATTAAACAACACATTTTTAAAGCCCATTGACTCTGTGTTTCCTGCATGGAAAATTACTAGAGACATTTTGTTCCTAACAAGAATACATTGTTGTAGAATACATTTGTGGAGAATGGAGATCATCTCATATAGCATATATATGTAGGCAGGGTGAGTGAAATAATAAGTGTTCATAATAGCAGGTGCTTGCATGTTGGCATGTGCATTGGATGTTGGTGTGCATTACTAACCATGCCTTATCCTCCTTTCTCTCAGTGCAGTTTATCAGAAGTCTTCATGGAGAGCAGTTTCAAAAAATTATCCAGTATGTATATATGTAGCACTTGTAGAATATATAATCTACATCTACTTTTATATGTACCGGTACATACTATATGGAAGTCATAATTCTTGCTAGAATTGTAAAAAATGTATAATTATGCATGATTTTTGTTGTTGCATATGAATTGTTTAAAGTTTGTTTTGTAATTCATGTTTGAATTTGTACTTGAATGTTTGTTTTATGTTGTAGGTTTAATTTCTCCTTACATCAAAAAACAAATCTAACATGACAAGGTAATGGATCATTGTTCTTCAACCATCTGGTCTCCATGAATAGACATCATCAAGTGATTTATAATTTATAGTACACTTAAGTTAGTAGCAAAAAGCGTAATCTATGTCAACAAACTTCAAAAATGGAAGTCAGATGACCTTGTAAATATAATGAAAGCGTTTTATGCAGCAACTGAGTGATCTTGCCCAAAATAAGCTAGTTCACAGTCGCGTTATCACAGGTAGTATTACTGTAAATATACTACTCTGGCATGAAGAAAAATAAGAAGTTTTCAATAATAATTTGTGCTCATGGAAGATTTCATTGGGTGACAGGAGAGATGTCGGTAGAAAGGTCTGGGAGGTTTACATGTATGTCCTATTGTTCATGATCACACATTTTTTGCATGTATACATATACAAATATTTGTGGAATGATGAAACTTGGTGAAGGGATAAACTCTGAGTACTACACTTGCATCAAAAAAGTAGTTCACTGTGATCCATATTTCAAGATTTACTTTGGTTCAAGTGTGTATTTTAACTGTTCTTGCTGTAGTCATTAAACTAGATTGTATATGTCACTTTTGCACCGTACCCGAGCAAAAACAGTTCAATGTGTAATAAATTTTATCCGTTACTGGCTTAGGTAAATTTGTGTGTTTAGCTAATGACCACATAGGTGTTAGTGCAAGTTGTATACATACTCACCAGCCTTAAATCACAAACCTTGGTGATGGGATGCATCTTGATAAATATTATCCCTTTTTGCAATAAATGCCTGTATGACTATATTTTAAGCATAATAATAGTAATAATGAGGTCTTTGAATAGTGCCTCATCTTTAGAAGCTCTAAGCGCTTTATAACATATATAATGTTATGACTACAGAAAACAAAACAAAAACCATGAAATTGGAAAACATAAAAAATGCTTCAAATATTTAAGGTACAAAACAGTATTAGGTCTTCAAGTTTGTTCTTGCAGTTGAAAAAGATGAGTTTTAAGAGCACTCTTGAAAGGGATCACTGTATCACTGTGTCTTTGTGTCTCATTTCAATGGGCAATTTGTTCCACATTGCTGGGCCCTGGTGTGTAAAAAGAACGTTGCCCATATGACTTTGTTTTCATAGTGGCAACAATGAGTATACGATTGTCAGAAGAGGAACGTAAGTATCTTGATGGTGTGTACACATTCGTGAGGCCAGATAGGTATGTTGGACTGGAGTCGTCAATGAAACATAGCACAGAGAACAAAGTTTGTGTTTGATTCTGGATCAAATGGATATCCAAAGTATTTTACAGACCAGCAGGAAGGTGTGCTCTGATCGTTGTACTCTAAATATGATCCAAGAGCTGTATGAGAGTACTGTCTAGAGTAGGTTTCGTACTGACTGCATGAATTTAATGTTGGTGTTGCTGATATTTATTGTTTGAGGTAACGGATGTGAATGAGAAAGTCTTGGCATTGTGGTCAGAACGTACCTCAGTTTTATCATCATTCATCTGCAGCTTGTTACATGTCATCCATGCTTCACATCAGAAATGGACCTCTCTACTCCTTGGATGGTACCATCAACTTCAGTTGTGTGGCTGGACTTGAATATTTGGATGTCATCAGCGTACAATTGGTGAGACACTGGGTGATGATTTATGACACTTGAGAGCATCTGAGTGTTAGGAAGGAAGAGAACAGGTCCAAGGACAGAACCCTGTGGAACACCACAACATAGATCAACTGGGCTGGAGTTTGCAGATACAATTTGTGTCCTGCTGACTAAGTAGGACTTGAACCATTGTAAGGCTGCATTGTGAATGCCAAATACATGCTGGAGATGGTGAAGTAATATATCATATATCATATCATATATATAATATATCATGGTCTATTGTGTCAAATGCATGCAGACAAATCAAGGAGGGTGATGACTATAATCTTTCTGCTATCCAAAGCAGAGAGAATGTCATTAAATACTTTCAGAAGAGTGTGTGTGTGTGTGATTAGGATTTTTAATGTAGCTTTAAAAAAATTTCAGTCATATCGCTACGATGTCTGCAGTGAGGCAGTTTATAGTGATGTATAGTACTGGGATCATCATGCTGCAGACATGTAACATGATGTCCCATCCAGTCACATCCTGACACCAGGCCGACCAGTCCTAACACTAACCTCTTAATGCTGAGCTTCAATTGAGGCTGCTGTTATTACCATTTTTGTAAGTCTTTGGTATGACTCAACCGTGGATCAAACCCACGACCTCCCGCTTTTGCTGTGGATGCTCTAATCACCAGGACACCGTAGTCTTCAGGAGTAGTTTCAGTACTATTGCAAGGGCAATATGCAGACTGTACATTGTTAAAAAGACTCTTTGAATTCAAAATGAGACACAAGTTTGGTTAGAACAACTTTTTCTAAGATTTTTTATATGAACGGGAGATTAGAAACTGGGCGGTTGTTCTTTAAATCATTATGGTCAAGTGTTGGTTTCTTCAGCAGAGGCTTTACAATGGCAGTTTTGAAAAATTATGGGAATTCCCAGGATGAGAGAGATATTAGTAACATCAGTTAGTGAAGGTAATTTTGGGTCTAAGTACTCAAGCAGCAGTGATGTTGATATTGGATAAAGTGCTCAAGACTTTGGTGCACTCTTCATCACGATTGTCCGTACTAAATCCATAGAGACAGGTTCAAATGCTCCTAATGGTTGTTGCTGAAATTCTGTATCACAACTGTATGGTGACAACTTGTCAATGGAAATTGTGTTGTCAAGTGTATCTCTAATGGTTTGTACTTTGTAGTTGGAAGTGGTGTACATTTGCTCCTTGACATTAGTTTGTTATTTATCTGAAAGAGCTCTTTGCAGCTGGAACTCTCTGTGATCTTAGTACATGTACTGTTGTGGGATAATTTGGCTAAATGGACTGCAGACTAAGCATCAGTGACTTTCTTAAAATTTTGTGTTTAATTTTTAATTATTGGGTTTCAAAATGAAACTTTATAACTTGATGCACCTCAGTTTTGTACAATACCCATGCAAGAAAAAAAGATCACAGTGACTTGCAGTTTGTGCTTGATTAACATATATTAGTTATTTGTCTCCAGTTCATAATAATAATAATAATAATAATAATAATAATAATAATAAGGACTTTGTATAGTGCCTTATCTTTAGAAGCTCTAAGCGCTTTACAACATATATAATGATTTGACTACAAAAAGCAAAAAAAAAACCCCACAAAACAAACACCATAATATTAGAAAACAATTTTTATTTTAAAAATGAAAGGCTATTTGACCATTGAATCCAGATTCTCAAGAGTCTAGATTGAAATCTTGTATTTGTTTTTGACAGTCATGAGCTGATTGAAGCAAATTCATAGCTAAATGAATTTAAAGTTGGTACACTTAGTTTTGGCAGTTGACTTAGCGAGCCCTCAAATTTTCCAGTTTTGTCTAATTGACTATAATTTGATGGCCAATAAAAAATGCTGATATTTGATCAAAAGTTAATCTTGTAAAGTCATTACTGATTCCTACATCCTCTAAATATCATAAATATCTTAGCTAATCCCAGACAAATTTAACCTTTATTCAATTATGCACACTCATGCACAACATTTGTGACCTGTTAGCTCCATCCAGTTGATATTACCTTTACATAGGTGCACTTATATTGGGCAATAAGGTATAAACATTAGTCTGGTGAATGTTGATCATTGTCATATACAGTAAATTTGTTAGGGACAGATTGCACTAAGTAGGAAATTATGAAATTATGCTAGAGGCAAAATCAAGGGTAATTAAGACAGATTGCACTAAGTAGGAAATTATGAAATTATGCTAGAGGCAAATCAAGGGTAATTAAGACAGATTGCACTAAGTAGGAATTATGAAATTATGCTAGAGGCAAATCAAGGGTAATTAAGACAGATTGCCCAGGCCTAAATCAAGGTGTATCATAAAAATGCACAGGTTGGAATTTCCATATATCAGAAATGAGTCAGATTTAATTCTAAGCATCAAAACTTGATGGTATGGGTCTATTGAGAACCCTGCCACATGAATTCTTTCGTGTTTTATACATTCAAGCCCTCAAACTGACCTCTTGTCTTCTCATATTTGAGTCTTCTAAGCTTGTTGTAGATTTTTTTTATGCAGTTGATGTGCTTTAGAAAAATTCAGGAAGTTATTGGTGCTCATTTGATCTAATATTTAGTCAACTCATCGCATACATTGTTGATCTCATTTATGGTAAAAGCTGCTCGAAGTTTCTAAATCACTCTCAAAATGAAACAGACCAAAAAATGAAAGTTTGTGTTGCAGGAAGTCATAATGACCGTGAAGAGACTAATCACACTGGTTTCCACCAACTGGCTTCATGAGACTGTAAGTGGAGGGCTTAAGTCAGCTACTAATGGAGCCGGCCTTCGAATCCTAGACACCTCTTTTGTGACTGACAAATCTGTCGATTCCTACAAAGAATCTTATCAAAAGTAGGTAAATTGTTTCACTGGTATAAATCATTAGAAATTGAATACAGACTTTTAATGCTGTGTGTTTAAGTTGATTTGTCTTTCAAAATGCACAACATTTTCATGATTTGATTTTAAAAAAATGATCCAACATTATAAACTTAGAATAATTATTATGACCTAGTCCACCTACTTGTAAATGGAGTCTATATAGAATTTATGAAGGCTTGGTATGGTGGAGATCAACTTGTACCTAACAAGTCTTCAATCTGTATGCACAATGGCAATTAATATTTAACCAGGCTGAAGGTTGAGGCTTGAATTCTAACTGCTTATATCTTGTGTTGAATTTGGGAAACTTTTAAAGTTAAAGAATCAGACTTATAATTTCATTAGTGGAACATAAAATTGGTATTCATATTTCATTGAGGATATTTTCTTTACTTACATTAATACTTCATATTTTTCATCATGTGGTACAAAATATATATTTTTAATTTTTTGGAAGCCATGAGTTAAAATATATGTTTTAAAGCACGAGATAAAAACTCAAAAGCATTTATATAGGAAATGAAAGTTTTCTTATTATATTCCTGCTTCTTGGCTTAGAAGTCTAAGCTTATGCTTTATTGTAGGTTGAAAAATAACTCCATGCAGCTTGATTGAAATATCTCGAGTCAGATATCATAAACAGAAAACAATTTTATTGCATGAAAGACATTGCGGTTTCCATTTGTTGCTCAATCCTTACAAAATGCCCGTTTTTCTTGCTACAATTACAACTTCTGTAGGAACAAGTATTCAAGCAGCACATTGCATTATGGGAAATCTTGTATTTTACATGTTAAAACCAGGGGACTTTTTCTGAATACATCCTAATACATTGACTTCCAAATGAATTTCCATTAGCCTAATGCCTAGTTGTGTTAGAAACATTGGTTTCATCGGTTTTTTTGCTTGCACATGAGCAGAAGGGAAAAGTTGGAGTTCTTTTATCTTCTGTTGTTGTTTTTTGCTTAACAGGCCCATTATTTTTATTGAGACCTCTCTTTATTCCAAATGCTCACCATATCCTACTTTTTACACAGGTTCACTTGTCTGTGTGCAGTTCAGACCTGTCTGCCTCAGATCTGAGGCCAAAAAGTCTAAAACCTGGACACAAAATCGAATTCCGACCACAGTCGGGTTTTGGGTGGGGAAAAAAACAGGTCCAAAAAATTAGGTTTTTCCCTCTGTATTTTGTTGTGCAGTTAAAATGTCCATATTATTTGGTAAAATGGTAGAGCTAAATCTGTCTACTTTTCTATAATACCACTCACCTTAGTGTATCATACATGAACTTGACACTGCAGAACTTGGTAGTAGGCTACCTCCTGCCCCATAAATGCAGTGGCAGGGGTTAACGTGTTAACAAGGATTTCGATTTTTTAAAATTAAAATTGTTCAAAGAATGACTAAATTTGTAATTTATGTGCAATGTCAATGCACAAGTAATTAAATATGCAAGGAATACTCAGATTTGGTAACATCATCAAAATACACCCATTAACACATTAACTCCAGGAGTATTTTGTTTTTTTCGTATGAAATGTGAGTAGGAAACACATTTTGGGGGCTATTTCTGAATAGACCCTAATACATTGACTTCCAAACAATTTTCCATTAGCCTAATGCCTAGTTGTGTTAGAAACATTGTTTTCCATTGGTTGTTTTTCTCGCACATGAGCAGAAGGGGAAAAGCTTAAAAATGAACCCATCATGTTTGTATTGAAACCACTCTTTATTCCAAATGCCCACCTTATCCTACTTTTTGCACAGGTTCACCTGTCTGTGTGCATTTCAGACTGGTCTGTTTTAGATCTGAGACCAAAATCTGGACACAAAATCAGGTTTCGACCATGGGCAAAGTTTGGGTTTTAAAAAAATCTGGTCCAAAAATTAGGTTTTTCCCTCTGTATTGTGTAAAGCTAAATCTGTCTACTTTTCTGTATTATCAACCACTTTAGTGTATCATACATGACCTTGACAATAAAGAGTTTGGCAGTAGGCTACTGCAATCTTCCCCATAAACATGGCGCCAGGGGTTAATGTGTTAAAGTACATGGATATATTTTTTGTATGAGAAGAGTATGGTATTGAAAGAATGTGAACAATATTTTACCAAGAATATAATATATTTCATTCTTAACTATACAGTAAATATTTATATTTTTATTCATTCAACAAAAATAGTTTTCTATATATCACATTAAGACTAATGACTCATTGTTCACTCAGATTGTATACATTAGGTCTAGAATCAGCTGTTTTCTGTATTCTTTATACCTCATGAACTGAAACTTCACCTGACTTTACAGAGAAGTTTTAAATATTGAATATCCTTAATGAAAAGAGACATCACTGATATCTCAAAGATAAACGT
This sequence comes from Unio pictorum, assembly GCA_030141615.1. NCBI lineage: Eukaryota > Metazoa > Mollusca > Bivalvia > Unionida > Unionidae > Unio > Unio pictorum. The sequence continues at coordinate 2,470,749 of JARLTB010000101.1, forward strand.
TTTATGTCATATATAGCTTTATTTCACAGGCACTTAGATAGACATATGAAAAATATATTTGTGTTTCCGCTTTGATAGCATGGTTGCTTTACCCACCATCCAGCCAATGAATTGCTTCAACCCATTCCCAAATGATAAAAACTACCTTTGCTTTGAATTTGACATATTGACATTATTGAGTTACATTGACAATATGACTGTATATTGAGTAAGAAAGGTTTGCACATCAGTTTATGTGATACTCCATTGTCTAAACAATGCTTTCCTAATAAAGCAAACATTTAGTTTGCATAGACTGAGCAGTCACTGTAGATATGCTCCAGTTATCACATAAGGCAGGGATAACCTTTGGTTAGAAAACACTTCTCCAATTACTGCAGATTTCAAGTAACTGTTACACGTATTACATTTATTTAGGAAATTAGGACATTTCATGAAAAATTAGAATGACCATTGTCACCAGTTGAATTGACCCTTGTTATATATATATATATATATATATATATATATATATATATATATAACAAGGGTCAGTTCAACACACTTTTTCATTGGCCAGCAGGGCCAGCTGCCCAGCTGAAATGGAACCCAATTGGCCCTCCCAATCAAATACAAATAATTGGGTGGGTCGGCAGCAGTCAGAATTAACTGGGCTGTCTGTGGCTAAATCAACCTCGATATGATGTCATCAATATCATCAATCTCAGACTGCATGGTACAGTTCTCTTTGTATGTGTTAGATGAATTATTTTATCTTTTATCTTTTATTAACTTGCACCAGTGATTTCATATATCTTGTAAATCAAAGTTACACTTTACTGCTGTTATCTTATATAAGGATATGGGAATTATGTTTCATTACAGAAGCCATATACCGTATTCGTTATTCTTTGACCTGCACAAATGTGTAGAAAGTACACCTCTGATACCTCGCAATCTCCCTGATGTTAACTGCTTCACAGATTATGTGCAGAGCTTGGGTATCAGCTCCAACACACATGTCATAGCCTATGACAGATTTGGTCCATTGTCTTCCTTTAGAACATGGTGGACCTTCAGGGTAAGTGAGAAGAGTTTGTATGCCCTTATACAACACTGAATAAAATATGGTCCTGCATTTTAATGTTTTATGTTTGTGTTTACCTGTGTAGATAACAATCCATTTATGCTGTAGATGCATTCATGAGGTTATGGCATGAATTTAAAGAAATTTTCCCATAGGGTATTTGTAAATTAACGAAGTTCTTATGCAACATTATACCTCTAAGTTTTCAAGTAATAATTATTTATGCATGATATTTGAACAAGTTAATGCATATAATATGTACATAAGCACATGAGCATAATTTTATCCTTGTTGTATTTTATTACTTAAAACTTCAGTCTGTCTCTCTGTCTCTATTTCAAATAATGCTTCAAGTCAAAATACCTACCTACTTTCACTTTATATTTCTGGAACTCCAGGGTAAATTAAATGTACTTCTTTATAGCAATAATCTATGGGGATATCAGAGCATGATGATCCTAGGTACGTAAACTTTGTTTCACCTTGATTAATATCATTACACTACCTTGAATTTAATTTGCTCTTATAGTAAATTAAATTCACTTTGGCTGTCAAAATCTGTGATTGCCAAAAATAAAAGTTTGAAATATGTCCTGGAAAGCAATATCACCAAGCTTGAGAGTTCCTCATGGAGTATAGAGCCTCAGCAATGCTTCTCCATTGTATTGTGCCCTTTTTACCTTACCTTGTCTCTTCCTCACTAGAATGTTTTCTTCTATGCCTTGAGGGTTCCACACTAAAGCTTAATGAGTGATGTCTGCTTGCATTCTAGGTGTGTCCTGTTCTACTCCAAAGTTAAGTTAGTGCTTCGTTGAATTTATTAAGTTGCTGCATTTGATATTTCTGCAAAGCAACATTTCAGTTTCATTTTGGACACGTTATATATGCTGATTTATGCTGTACCAGTGAAAAATATTGTATTACATCACTGCTTTCTGCCTGTGAATATGCGTAGATTACAGTTATATTGTTTTTTCAGAACACAGCAATATAATTTTTTTTAAAAAAATGGGTAATTATTTTGAGAAACAACATCAAAACTTAATTTCCTATTATTTCAGCAACTCTTGGTGCCAAAATTTTAAGTTCTCTAGAAACTTAAAACCTGGCTTCTCCATAATGATCCATGTCTATGAAACAAGTATTTTCATTTTCATGTGCTGAGTATGACGTTTCATTTGGTTCCCATGCTGACCTTGATCATAAACTAAGATTTTCCTGTGCTTAGGGGGCACTCTACAGTTTTGAATTTTGCATAGGGTTAAAATTTAAAAGAAAGAGAATTTCCCCAGTTTTCCTAACTGGTTATACTGGCTATTTAAAAAAGACATTGTATATCTTGGGCATTGTTCAAAGACCCTTTAATTCCCTTTGTATTGGTGTATGATTGGGGTAATATGGGTAATAGAGTATGCAGCTTGTTCTTACTCCAGATATGCACCTTTCAAAAATATGTATGCTTGGTCATTTTCACTTTCTGAACTTCAGAGATAAGTTGTAAAAATAAGAAGCCTATACATTTTTTAAACATTTGTTATATTAGGTAATATATTCATTGCACTTTCAGAAGCTGGTAATGTCTCGTCTGGCAAAATTCATTTTCCCTATTTTAAGAGCTGCTAAAGTATACTTTAGACTGATTCAGGTTGATTTTTTGAGTACATGGGATCAGTCGTTTTAGTTAGCACTGTGCTTAGATAATGTACAGTTTCCAAAAGTACAATATCCAAAGAAATTTCAGCCACATTACTTCAAAACAGCATTGAAGTATGCCAACATGTTCTAAACTGCATGTTTCAAATGCAAACAACTTCACCTTACAGGTCACTTCCTCAAAAGTACATAATAACTGTTGAGTACCTCCTGAGTTTGACTTTTAACTTTGTTCATTTGCTGACCTCCATCACAAACTAAGATTTTCATGTAGTGAGTACTGGTATGACTTTTAACTTGGTTTTCTTCCTGCTCACAGTTGTGAATGAAAAGGATAAGTCACTACTTAAAGTTGGTTTCTTTAATGATGTTAGTTAAATAATATTATTTTGAAACAGTGTTCGATTGGTCAGTTAAAATAAGTTGACTTTATTATACACTGTGACCAGTTGCTCTTACATGTGTAAGATTGTTGGATTTTTAATTGTTTTGGTGTGATCCAAAAGAAATTATTAATGCGATAATTCAGAGCTGTTTTACTTTTTATTGATTGTAACAAGCACTCACTGGTTAGGTTGTCCTGGAAACACTTGTTGCCATCACTATGATTGTTAACTAACATAGATCATGTTTGATTACAAGAAGGCGTACAACATTTATGGTGATTACTCTGAAACTGAGTTAAAAGATGAAGCTGAAACATGAATTTCACTTGACAAGATTAATTTATTTAATATTTATTTCTTGCAGTGCTGGCATCATTAGGCATTATAAACATTTTTATTGATCATTATTTTGTCGTATATTGTTGTTCACGGTATATTGAGTTTTCTTTTTGTAAAACAAAATGAAACAAAATATAGGAGTCCACCTTGGATTTGGAAGGTCCTGGGTTATAAAACTCCGCCCGAGTCATACCAAAGACTTATTGTTTAAAAAATATGGTACTAACAGCTGCCTCACAAGGCGCTCAGCATGATTATGTTAGTGTTAGGTATGGTCAGCCTGGTGTCAGGATAATGTGACTGGGTGGGACATGATGCTACATGTCTGTATCATGATGCCCCAGTGCTAGGCATAACTATAAACTGTCACAATGCAGACATCGTGGCAATATGACTGCAGAATTGTTAAAACGACGTTAAAAATCCAGATCACATCACATACAAAATATAGGACAAGTTATTAAAGGTTTAAGTTTCATGATATTGATTTCAGAAATTTGGGGCACTAATCTTTGAATTTGAGGATAAAATGAGTGATTTATGAAGGCTATATTTACATGTTTTTTTTCCTGATTTTATTTATGTTCAGCAAATAGGGACCTATTTTATAATGTGTTTTAAACAATAGTTGAAAGATAGCAAGCAATGCCTTAATCAGAAGGTCGTATGCTAAAACTGGGTTGCTGTGACCTACTTTATGCAATTTATTAAATGATAGCTGAAAGATTGCAACACCTGTCACAGAAGGAGGGGTATCTTTAAGCTTATGCCTACTAATGACTTAAATCCTTTACCTTCTTTTAGGTAAACTTTTTAATTGAAATTATCAAAAACCTATTGTACTACCCATCATTTGCAGAGATTGCAACCATAACTCCATAGATATTTGAGTGTCTTATTAGTTTATTTTTTTACTTCATGAAGATTATGTATTTCTATAATTGCTCCATACAGCTTTTTGGTCACAAGAAGATCTCAGTACTTGATGGTGGGTTGCAGAAGTGGGTGAATGATGGATATGAAGTCACAACAGAGGAGCCTAAAGTAGAGGTAAGAAACTTAGATACAATTACAGACTGTATTTGTTTTAATGTCACATGATAAAACCAACCCTCACTTATTGCCTGCAGTAGGCACAAAACTGATTTCTCCCACTATTTCTCCCACTAATCACAAAACTGATTTCTCCCACTATTTAATGCACATAACATGTTGCAGACCTCACCAGCTGCCATCTGCTTGTTTAGAAATGGACTAGCAGTGCTATTTTCTGCATTAATTGCATTTGATATAATACTAGTTGATTGTGCCAGGCACTGATATCCACCATCTGCTTTTTTGTTGAATCTTTCCAGCAGCTGTTTGATGAATAGTCTAGAGTATATGAAAAATCTTACCAACATTTTCGTTTTTTTTAAATAAAATATTAGTATCTGTACATTTCACTGGTTTCATGGGTATCGGTGCTTTTGAAACAATGACACTTTGTCTTTTTTGTTGCATTTTACCATTATCATGTATTAAAACTATTTTAAAAAATAATTTAAATTATACATTTCTTATTCTTTTCCATACTATCTATCAGCATACTTATTTCTATCTGCTTTCTTTAGTCATTTTGTCTATAGAGCAAGCTAGCTTGTTCTTTAAGATTTACATGGACAGAATCTCTCGTTAGGACATCACTCATATATCTGGAAGAATGTTATCATTACAGTTAGTGTACACTCAAGAGAAATACCTTGTAACCTTAGTGATGCATAATGTTTTATTTTGTGCAAAAATCGATCAATTTGGCAGTCTCATAGAAGTAAGACTTTGTACATAAATGGATTTGTGAGTGAACTTAACTTTTGGAAACATCAGTTTACTATAAGTCTGGAATTTTGTTGGGGTTTAAACTGTTGTTTTTTTCTTCCTGGAGTTAGAAATATGAAATTTTTAACTTGGTTCAGTATGCAAAAGATTTCAGATCATAGTTTAAGATGTAGAAAGATCCTGTGTCTGTGTAACAAAGGAAATTCAAGATTTCAAAAGCAGTTATTACTTTAAAAACAGTTTTAATTAAGAATTAACCTGAAAATGATGATTGTCACGGAATTGTATAAACCTGTTTATTTATTAAATACATGTACTCGAATTTCATTTTTCATTTTTGTGTACAACGATACCCGAGGGTGGTTTTAATGTATATTGTGTTATATTTCTAAATAATGAGTTCGGTCCATCCTATGCCGCATGTGCAAAGTGTAAAAACTCTTTACATCACAGATAGCCTTGTCAGTCAGTGACTACCATAAGGATATGCACATCTTCAACTGTAGCGGTATGTAAGTTTATTATTTTCTTGTGTATAAGATATAACTATTGTACTATCACATCTATTTTTGTATGTTTGCTATGTAGCTTTGGTTTTCACAGTATAATGCACATATTTCTGTTCTTGTTTGTGGCTTTGCAAATGATTTATAGTACTAATATAAGGCTACGTTTTTAAGAAATGTTTAGTACAGTAGGATGCTTATTGAGTTTGGTTAGGTTTTGTAATTATTGTGCCGGTAATGTAATCTGTATAACTTACTGTGTATAACGTTATTACTTTTTTATGCCCGTGTCATGTATAGTACACGGTATTGGATATGTTTTCCAATGTCTGGAGTATATAGAGCTGTGTAGAGCCATCCAGAGTATCTGGAGCATCCAGAGGGTTTCTGGTGTCTAGGGTGTCTAGAGTGATTGAGGTCGGTGTGGTGCAAGCTGTAAAGCCAATTACAGGAATTAACCATAACAGCTGTGAAGCTGAATTGTAGCAGACGTAAAGCTGAAATAAAAGTGTGCTGATGATGGAGTGTATCTCCTTACATATAATCTATTAGCCGTGGGCTAATTTTGGGGTTCATAAAACCCATTGTATCTTTTGGGACTGTAAAGATGAGTTGTATATCTGTCCCTTTTTGTTTGTATAATTTCACTGTCTGAGTGAATTAAATTTACTACACGAGTAAAATTCTACATTGTTTGCTAGCTGAGTAAACTTTATCCATCTTTTTATTGTGAAATCACTTTGAATCATTCACCCCTGTCTTTGTAATTTTAAAATTAATTTATTTGTATTTTTCATTATTACATTTTTGCGTACTTATGTTAATTAATCCAATATTTGGATTATATATACACACACGCATTCATAATTAATTGCTCATTCAAGTCATTTATTATTAAACATTGTAATAATATCTTTTTCAAAAGTCTTCTCTTATAAATCTGGAAATCCCACCCTTTTATCTTGTTTCATTGATTACTACAAATTATTCCAAGAGTTTGACAGTGTGTGTCTATTAGAGAAATTCTCTGGTAACAGCATAACGTTTGAAATTGTATGTGCTTACTGTATATACTCGCTTTTAAGATTGAGTTCAACATAGATCTTGATCTGCTATTGCATAATGTGCCACCAAATCAGGGTCTGGATTGTTTGTTCTACTGATCATTACTAGCAAACTGCATAGACCCATATTTTTCAGCTCATTATGCAATGGTCCGTGCAGTTTGGAATGGGACTTGGCTTGTAAATGAGTATACATGTACATGAATAGTTTCATGGTATATTTACAAGCAATTAACAGTTCATTTACTCTATGCATCTATAATATTAGCAAGATGAAAATTGCCATATGCATTGTCTATCTATCATCGTATTCAGGAGGCATCTATTGGTCCAGTGGTTGAAAGCTCTCACCATTATGGATCTGTGCCATCTCACCTTGGTCTGCATGGGTTTGAATCTTGCCAGTAGCTTCCCATGGGTTGATGGTTCTTTCTGGGGTTTTGCCATTCTCTTTTTACATCAGTTATTATGGCCGCAGTGTATAGCTTATCATAGTAAACAACATAAAAACAACAAAAAATAAACTCTTTGAATACCCAGACTTTATATTTGAAATCTACAAGTATATGTGTTAATTCTGTTCATTGTGTTGTTTGATTATCCATCTACATTCCAATGATATTAGCTAATTTACAATGTACCTATCATTTAACACATTAACCTCTGCTGCCTCGATAACTTGTTGTACTTTACCTCCCTCATCTCCTGAGTGCCTCAATAATGAGTTTATGAGTTTGAAGGCTTATGAGTTAAAGTGGCACATGTTCAGGAACTGGTGCAATGTTGAAATTGATTCCCTTGGAGAGCCTCAACCCTGCTGTTGTCTGACTTTTGGTCTCTGGTGATTTTGAGGAGAAAGTACTATCAAAAGGCTGTTGACATGATATTGAACAGGCATCATGATGAAGCAGATAAAGATCAAAATCTATCAGACCTGCTTGCCAATTTTGTCTTTAACAGGCAATAATCTCTCGCACTGTTTACTATGTAGGCTTTTTATGGGTTTTCACCATATCAATTTTAGCCATTTTGTCAACACCTCGCTGACACAATCATCGTGTAAAACATGCTTTCTGATAGCCTTAGCTTTAGTATGCAGAGTGAGTTTTGCACCCTTTTACCAATCCCAACTATTTCCCATTCATATCAGATGGTTCCATGGTCCTAAGGATGCACCTTGGCTTGTAGCTAGATTAGGTTCCTGTTAGCATACAGTCAAAGTGTGGCCATATTCTATCTTTCTCATCAGTCAATATGTCAAGAGATGCAGTGATTCAAGATGCGGTGTGTGCTCTGGAACATTACTTTAAGTGAAATGTGATAAAATCTGTCTTTGTCGAAGGAAGGGAAAGAGGACTTCAAGCCCTAATATCTTGGCTAATATGCTGAGAGTATTTTGAAGTCTCAAAAGATCAGATACACCTTATGATGATTTCAGCTCATGAGATTAAAGTGACTTCTACAGTCTTCATGTTAAGATATAATATTTCAATCAGAGACATGATCAAAGCTGTTGGCTGGCATGTGTATCAGTGCACAATCTCTTTATGGGTTTTGTTTTTTCACTGATTTACCTGAAATTGTTATTAATAAGAAGAGTTAATTAATTTCTTCTTATCAGTACATGATCTTCATGGGTTACATGAGCACTGGTTTTGCTTGTTATCAAACTATGAGAGTAGGTTATCCTTGATATAGGAAATTCAACCCTTGTGCCTTTCATGTTGGATGCTCATCATGTCCTTCTTATTTTTTACCTATTCTGCTAATCTGATCAATGAATGTATACAGTAAATTATATTTGTCCAAGAATACATATTCGATTACATTACTGTAAAATTCTCCCACACATCCAATCATTGAGGTTTAGCTCAAGCTAAAACAGAGTAATTAATCAAAGTCAACAAGCAGTGGTATGGGGATATAAAAGGAATTACTGGGAAGAATTTCTTCCCTTCATCTAAAACATGTATACTGGTAGATGGGAAAGACCATCTTTCATTGACCATTTATTTCAAGAGTCAATTTTGCTTTTAACTTATTGGTAATATGATCAGATAAATATTCTCAGAGAAATATAATTTACTTCAAATTTTAAACTAAAAATTATTTGCAATTACATATTCTAGGTGTTTTTACTCTTCCATTTCAGCGGTCAAAGTTTGAGGCCGTGATGAATCCGAGCCTTTTGAGGACCTTTGATGACATGATGATCAACCTGAGCAACAAAACGGAGCAAGTCATTGATGCCAGGGATGCAGACAAGTTTGATGGAACTGCAGGTTAGACAGGGTGTAAAATGTGTTTCACCTGCAAAAGCAAAGCCTAGGACAAATTAGGAAAGAAAGTTATTGCACTACTTAACCTCATGCAAACTGCTACTTCCAGCAACAAAGTGATCTGTGTATCTTGTTCTCTTGCACTGGGGATATAAATGTCTGTTTGCTTATAATAATAATAATAATAATAATAATAATAATAATAATAATAATAATGAGGACTTTGTATAGTGCCTAATCTTTAAAAGCTCTAAGCGCTTTACACCATCAATAATGATATGACTACACTACAGATCAACAAATGACAAAAACAATGAAATTGGAAAACATAAAAACATGGTGAAAATATATAAGATACAAAACATGATTAGGTCGCTAAGTTTGTCCCTGAAGTCGAAACAGGTGAGTCTTGAGAGCACTCTTAAAAGGGACCACTGTGTCTTTGTGTCTAATTTCAATGGGCAATTCGTTCCACGTCGTGGTGCCCTGGTATGCAAACGAACGTTGTCCATATGACTTTGTTTTCACCTTGGGAACAATGAGTATACGATTATCAGAAGAAGAGCATAAGGATCTAGCTGGTGTATACACATTAACCCCTGGCACTTCCTTTACGGGGCAGGAGGTAGTAGCCTACTTCCAAGGTCAGTAGCATCAAGGTCATACATGATACACTAAAGTGGGTGGTATTATAGAAAGGTAGACAGATTTAGCTCTACATTGATAGCAAATAATCTGGACATTTTAGTTGCACTACAAAATAAAGAGGGGAAAAATCTAACTTTTTGGACCTGTTATTTTAAAACCAAAATTCGCCTGTGATTGGAAATCTGATTTTATGTCCAGATTTTAAACCTTTTGGCCTCAGATCTAAAACAGGCTGGTCTGAACTGTACACAGGTGAAGATGTGCAAAAAGTAGGATGACATGGGCATTTTTAATAAAGAGTGGTCTCGATACAAAAATAATAAGTCTGTTAATATAATAAAAAAAGAACTCCAACTTTTCACCTTCTGCTCATGCACAAACAAAATAACCAGTGGAAAACAATGTTTTTAACAAAACTTGGCATTAGGCTAAAAGAAAATTGCTTGGAAGTCAATGTATTAGGATGCATTCAGGAATAGTCCCCAAAATGTGTTTCCTATTCACATTTCATGCGAAAACAGCACAATTTTGAAAATGTTACCTATCTCATTCATGGGACACAGTGAAATATTATATGCTGAGAAACAACTTAGATAATTAAATTACAAGCTTATATGATGAAGTTTTACTGTAAAATCTTCTTAAGTAGGCATGGCAGGTATTGAAGAATGAAGACTGTATATCACAATAGCCAGCCACAGTTCATGTGTGTACACAATTAATTGTCATGATAAAGCATGTCACTATTCATACTGTGTACACAGTTACTTGTCATAATAAAGCCTGTTACTATTCATACATGTGCTCTGTTGTGGTAAAACCTGTCACAATTCACCTGTGTACACAATTACTTGTCATGATAAGGCCTGTCACTATTCATACGTGTGCTCAGTTAGTTGTGATGATAAAACTTGTCACAATTCACCTGTGTACACAATTTCTTGTCATGAAAAAGCCTGTCATAATTTATACGTGTGCACAATTATTTGTTGTGATAAAGCCAGACACATTTCATATGTGTACAGAATTACTTGTGATGATAATGCCCAGCATAATTCACATGTTCACAATTACTTGTCCTGATACAACCCAGCACAATTCATTGTATGCACACTTGTCCTGATACAACCTGGCACAGTTCACTGTATGTACAATTACTTGTCCTGATACAACCCAGCACAGTTCACCGTATGTACAATTACTTGTCCTGATACAACCCAGCACAATTCATTGTATGCACCCTTGTCCTGATACAACCTGGCACAGTTCACTGTATGTACAATTACTTGTCCTTTTACAACCCAGCACAGTTCACCGTATGTACAATTACTTGTCCTGATACAACCCAGCACAATTCATAGTATGCACACTTGTCCTGATACAACCTGGCACAATTCACTGTATGTACAATTACTTGTCCTGATTCAACCTGGCACAATTCACATGTTCACAATTAATTGTCCTGATACAACCTGGCATAATTCACTGTATGCACAATTGTCCTGATACAACCCTGCACAATTCACTGTATGTACAATTACTTGTCCTGATACAACCCAGCACAATTCATTGTATGCACCCTTGTCCTGATACAACCTGGCACAGTTCACTGTATGTACAATTACTTGTCCTGATACAACCCAGCACAGTTCACCATATGTACAATTACTTGTCCTGATACAGCCTAGCACAATTCATTGTATGCAACCTTGTCCTGATGCAGCCTAGCACAGGTCACTGTATGCACAATTACTTGTCCTGATTAAACCTGGCACATGTTCACAATTACTTGTCCTGATACAACATAGCACAATTCACTGTATGCACAATTGTCCTGATACAACCCTGCACAATTCACTGTATTTACAATTACTTGTCCTGATACAACCCAGCACAATTCATTGTATGTACAATTACTTGTCCTGATACAACCCAGCACAATTCATTGTATGCACACTTGTCCTGATACAACCTGGCACAATTCACTGTATGCACAATTGTCCTGATACAACCCTGCACAGTTCACTGTATGTACAATTACTTGTCCTGATACAACCCAGCACAATTCACTGTATGTATAATTACTTGTCCTGATACAACCTAGTTCAATTCACTGTAAGCACAATTACTTGTCTTGATACAACCTAGCACAATTCACTGTATGCACAATTACTTGTCCAGATACAACCCAGCACAATTCACTGTATGTACAATTGCTTGTCCTGATACAACTTGGCACGATTCACATGTTCACAATTACTTGTCCTGATACAACCCACCACAATTCACTGTATGCACAATTACTTGTCCTGATACAACCTGGCTTAATTCACTTTATGCACAATTACTTGTCCCGATACAACCTGGCACAATTCACTGTATACACAATTGTCCTGATACAACCCAGCACAATTCACTGTATGCACAATTACTTGTCCAGATACAACCCTGCACAATTCACTGTATGCACAATTAGTTGTCCTGATACAACCCAGCACAATTCACTGTATGCACAATTACTTGTCCAGATACAACCCTGCACAATTCACTGTATGCACAATTAGTTGTCCTGATGAAGTCCAGGTTAATTTAAATGTGTGCATAATTATTCTCCTGATTAATTAAAATTTTGGAGAGAAATTTATAGTAGTTTATCTAACTATATTAGTGGAAAGGGATTTTAAAAAAAGTCATATAATTGCCCATAATCTGCCCATTGTATCATTACCTGTATTGTTGAAAAGGTGTAATTGTAGGAATCAGTTGACTTTATGATATAATTTGAGGGCTCATGACCATGGAGGTTATAATATTTCTCCATGGTATTGCAGTCAAAGGACTTGTATAGCGCCTAATCTTTAGAAACTCTAAGCGCTTTACAACATCTATAATGATACGAGTACAAAAAACAAAAACAAACATCATGAAATTAGAAAACATAAAAAATGCTTTTTTAAGTTTGTTCTTGCAGTCAAAAGAAGTGAGTTTTAAGAGCACACTTGAAAGGGATCACTGTCTAATTTCAGTGGGCAATTCATTCTGGTATACAAAAGAATGTCCATATCACTTTGTTTTCATAGTAGAAATAATGAGTATACGATTGTCACAGGAGGATAAGTATCTTTGCTGGTGTGTGAACCGCTCCGGTGGCCTAGTGGTTAGAGCATCTGCCGCGCAAACGTGAGGTCGTGGGTTAGAACCACAGCCAAGTCATACCAAAGACTTACAAAAATGGTACTCACAGCTGCCTCACATGGTGCTAAACATTAAGAGGTTAGTGTTAGGACTGGTCGGCCTGGTGTCAGGATAATGTGACTGGGTGGGACATAATGCTACAATTCTGTGGCATGATGCCTCAGTGCTAGACATCACTATAAACTGCCTCACTGCAGACATCATAGTGATATGAATGAAAAATTGTTAAAGCTACGTTAAAAATCCTAATCAAACAACAAACTAACAAACAAAAATCTTGCTGGTGTGTACACATGGGTGAGGCCAGATAGGTATGTTGGACTGGAGTCCATCAGTGAAACATAGCACAGAGAACAAATTTTGTGTTTGATTCTGGATCAAATGGATAGCCAGTGTAGGGTACAGAGCAGCGGGGAGGTGTGCTTTGATCGTGGACTCTAAAGATGATCTAAGTAGCTGTGTTTTGAACTTTCTGGAGTAGATATTGAGACAAACCAGATATAATTGAGTTACAATAGTCCAATCTTGAAAGTACTAATGAACACACAAGTTCATACGGGTAGACACCATTGAGGTCAGGAGTTTGAACTTGTGGATGGTGTGGAAGGCTAGGGGAGGTTAGTTAGAAATGGAGGCTGGCAATGAACTAGAGCTGGTCCAGAGAGAACAGTATATTTTTCCATGTTGATGTCTGTCGTAGAGGTTGTTCCCAAAGCTGCCATCAGTAGGTGGCAATCATAGGCTATCAGTAGGGCTGTCAAAAACCACGGAAAACTTACCCGGGTGCCCGTTGTGCCGTTTGACGGGTACCCGGGTACTCGTTAGAACATGAAAGACATGTACGACCCTTGAGCAACGAATTTTTTTTCTCCACTAAATTGCGCGTTACGCGTAAATATGGTTTATGCTTTTTCGGTATATCCACCTTCCAAAAATCTTGTTTATATTAACATTTCATTAATCCCACAGACTGTATTTTAGAAAAGACCACTTTACATAACTACAATATACGAGTACGCTTGTCCGTGGGCTTGTACTTTCCTACAGTAACATGTTCTATTTATAGCAAACCTTGTTCTACTTTCCCCTCGAATTCTATTTATAGCATCTGTATGGCTTAGCGAGGAGAGAACAGACTATATTTATTTATGTGGCTACTTATTATATGTCTAAATTATATGTACAACAACTTTTGGAAATTTCCTTTTTGTCGATATCACGTGACTGTATGACCTATGTTGCAAGATTTGTGTAGTCACGTGAGTAGAAATGCAAATAGCCAGATCCGGGACATTTTTCAGGAATGATGTACTTTCGCCTCGTCTGTCAGCAGATTAAAGGCATGGCAAATGCTATGCTCACAAGTTTTGAGAAAATAAATCATATTCCTATCAATTTCATGCTGGTATATCTTGATGAAAGATCATTCAAGTTTGTTGGGCCGGCATGTAAGCTGCTACTCATGCCAACATCAAATGGTGTCGGCGAATTCCAACTTTTTGATAAGAAATGCGCTCTGACCCTACACCCCAACATGAATGTCCAACTATCAAAAATGGGGTGGCAAGGGTAAGAGGAAACTCGGACTACTCAGACCAGTGTGCTGCTGATGATGTATGATATTTTGAAAGTGTTGTCGGCAACTTATTTTAGTAAACGGGTACTCGTCATTATGTTTCATTACCTGGGTTTTTCGCTACAGTCAGGTACTCAAGTACCCGGGTACCCGTTGACAGCCATAGCTATCAGGTCGTGGAATATCATCAGCACCCTGTTCATCTCTTGACTTATTTACAACTAGAGGTTGCCATTGTTATGGGTGGCTCTGCATTATTTGCCTGTGATGTAGCAGTGGTTCTAGGTCTGTTCTTTTCCTAAGCACTTTAGGCAGATATGGCAGGTCTGTGTAGTTTTGAAAGCCTTGAAGTCTGCAGGGGTTATTTCTGTGATTAAAGTGTGTCTTAGTTGGTTGAATGTTTCACGAATGCCCATCAGCTTGTCCCAAAGATTTTTGAGTAGGTTGGTTATGGTGTTTGTCCTGCAGGTTGGTCTTGCCATTACAGCAGACAACCACATAGCTGTAGCTCCATGGAATCTGGCTCACAGTCTTATAGTTCTTGCTGTAGGTCTGGTTGATGTTATCTTTCTTTATTGGCACAATGAATGCCTCAAAATCAGGGTAGATGAGATATGGCAGTTTCATATGTCTAAATAGGTATTTAAAGTACAGCTTGTTCTTTCCAGGCATCAGTAGGATGTTCTGTTTATTACTGATATTGCAGCAGTCACATTTGTGGTCCTTCAGCAGGTCTTCCTGTAAAAGGTATGGAGGCATCTACAGCCACTTGCTGGTATTACACATTTTCATTGTTTCTGAGAAATATCCTTGATCTATACATAGTGCTTTTCTTTGTCAGAAATTAACAGCAGGTTTAACTTGTATCCAGTAGTTTCAGATGCAGAGGGTTATGTTGCCCAATGCCAGTCAAAGACGTTGATGGTAATGGTTGATTCAAAAGCCTTGTTATATTGAAGATTTCACACTTAAACCATGAATACCGATTTGCTAACTCAATAGGCATTGTCATCAGTACGATAGAGACTGGAAAGCAAGGTTCTTTCAAAGAAGTGGTTGTCGTAAATTTGATTGTTTATAATAGCCTGCATAATGGTGCTGGGTGGTGTGGGGATGTGGCAGTGACCATGAAAAGGGATGGTACTGTTTTATCAGCATTGACTCAGACCTCAACACTTGGCATCCAAACCCCTTACTTGTAAATTTATCAAGGTGAAACTATATGTTGGTGATAGTTGTCCTGATAAAGCTCTCAAGTGCTGCCACAGCTCGGTTGCTCAGTGGTGGTGTTCTTGTTAGTCATTGACTTTTCAAGTATCACCTTGAGGAAGAGGTTAAATTTGACACCTTACTGTTGATCTCCTGTTTAAGGTTCTTGATAATGCCTGGGGTCATGACCTTGAGAAGCTGTGAAGGGTCAGATTTAAGGGGTGGCACACAGGAATCATCGCTATGCAGTCCACTTCCATAATGCAGACAGTGGCTTTCCTGGATGGATGCTCTTTTGCAACATATTTTGTGGATATGGGATTTTATTACCTGGCAGGCATGGGGGAAGCATCGTTTCCCAGGTGAATTTCCTTTGCTGCTTCCTGAGTGAATGGTGGCCTGGCCTGGCCTTTGATTTACGCACTCTAAGCTGCTTGTACTAACTCTATCATTTTGTCATACTGCCTTTCAGAGCATATCATTGATTCAAATGATGCTTGACTTCTAGCTTTGGTTACTCTGGTGGTATGGATGTATGGTGATGCAATTTGACTTATTACACAAATGTTTTGTGTAAAAGAAAAATTTTCTGGCTGCTGTCATGCAATGTTGGACTTGCATGTGCCACTCAAGCTGATGCGGTAAAATTTGGCACTCAGGATATAATACATGTACTGAACATCTAGACCAGATTATAATTTTATTCATAAGCCCTACTAACCTTTCTGTACATCTATTATAAGGTTTTGCATACAGTGTTCTGGGGTCATCCAAATGCTGTGGATGGTTGCACTTGGGATGAGGAAGAACCATATTAATTTGAGGGTCAAAAGCTCAAAGGCCAAAGATCACTTTGACAGAGAAAAGCAAAATAGTGTTTGCACAATATAAGTAACATTTAATTTATATGATCAACAGCTACCAATTGTTGATGATTTGCTCTTGGGATAAGAACCCTATCACATTCAGGTCACTGTAAATGAAAGAAGAAAATGGTTACCAAACTTAACAGATGGCTTGCACTTGGGGTAAGGAAGATGCCCATCATTTTTGGAGTCCAAGTTTAAATGGAAAGGAATGGAAACAGGCATAAGAGTGAAGCAGCCAATACAAGGTGACTATGAAAACTGCATTACTTAGAGAAAGATCATGTTGCCGTCTCTTACCAGCAAAGTCTTTTGTTGCATCATCTAAAATAGAATCATGGCCACCATTAAAGATCACACCTACCAAAAAATTAAAATAATGCATAGACCAGATATATGTATTGATTCAGATTCTTAAATAATGCAATGAATGGAAGAGCTCTTTGTATTTGGTTATTGTTGACTTTGGAGAAAGCTTTTGACAGCTTACACTGGGCATCACTGAAAGAATTTAAGGCATTATGACATCCCAGAGCAAATGGTCAACATAATCAGGGCACAATATGTGTATCTCTCCAATGCAGACTTTTACACAAAAGGCACCTGACAATTTTTCAAGGCGGAGATCGGTGAAACAAAGTTATGTTCTGTTGCTTTTCCTCTTTGTCCTAGCAATGGACTGGCCGATGAAATGATTGACAAGAAATGGAAAATATGGCATACAGTCGATGATGCCATCAGTGCTAGAAGACCTGGATTATGCAGATAATTTTAGTCTTTCTATCATAAATACATTCAACATAGGACAGTGTTTCTGCAACAAATCAAGCAACATAGGTCTTGACATCAACATAGAGAAGACAAAATCTATGCTTCAAACTACTTTGCCATGCTTCAAACTACCTGGACAACAAACAAACAAACAAACATGGTGACCATGTGAAGAATCTTGAAAAGCAACATCCTCAGTCCACTGTTATATTGCATTGAGTGCTGGTAAAGAACTTCCATTTCAAAAAGCTGGAATCAAATCAAACATTCTACCTCTGCAGAATCAGATGAATTTTATGACTTAACACCATTATAAATGAAGAACAAGAATAACTTGAGTGGAAACCATTACATCACATATCTAGAGAATGAGATGGTCTGCATAGAATGCCATCTGTTGCCTTAGCCAGGATATCACTTTGATGGACACCACAGGAAAAGTGTAAAGGAAGCAGGCCAAAGGAAACATTGCAATGGACATAAGCGTTAGAACCCAAAGCTGTGACCTGACTTGGGAAACCAAATGTAGCTGCCTAGTGGCAACAGTGGCACAAACCAATTTGTCAGTTGTAGCACTATCTGGCATGGAGAGGATTGAAGATGATGTTTAAAGGTCAAGGTTACTGTGATGGAAAGAAGAAATATGTGTACTGCACAATAACATTAGTTCTACATCACAGAAGAAAATTTTGGTTCCTGCACAAACGTTTCAGTTATCTACATACCAGTTAATCAGGGACAATACTACTTGACAGGTTAACAGTAAATAGTAAATTAGAATTCTTAAAACACTTGCTCCAAATGTTACAAAACTTGATATATTTTTTCACGTTTAGTATACATGGATCAAAATTGTACAGATTCTTTGCATAAAGAATTCTTATTTACAAGTTGAAGTTGAGAACAATTATGTATATACCGTATTTACCGCATATGTTGGGACACGAAAAAATAATTATTTTTTTTCGTGTCCCAGAACTTATGGTGAGCTTTTTTTAAACCTACATCATGTGTCCCAAGACTTAGGAAATAAAAAACATGTTCAATTCCCCCCCCCCCCCCCCCCCGCCAACAACTGGCCACAACGCATGTTACAATAAAATAGATAAATAAAATGCGTATTTGATCATAAAATAAAATAAACAAGAAACTAAACTTGTACTGTCAGAATTTATTCACATTTTTTGTCGACATTAGCATTTTATTAAAGGAAAAATATATCCACAAACTCCGTATGAGTAGCGCATGAATCCATTATCCGTAGTGTAATAGCTTTCGTCAGACAACGCAACACATTAGTCATTGACGTGAATATTGAGAAACGAATCATGTTTAGTTGTCCTCAAAGGTTTGAATGTTATGAAAATGAAAACTGGATTTCGCAAAACCACATATGAATGAGATAGAGAAAGAAAGAGTGAGAATTATCAGCCCCATTGGTCGAAAGCAACTGACATTTACGCGTGATACGGTGTAAGGTAGAAAATAACCAAGAGTGTATTATATCCAGGGTAACAATATGACAATATCTCGCAAAATAAAATCATTATTAGAAATACATTCACTGTGAGTACAAATGACAATCTTTTTGATTCCATGGGATACAAAAATTATTATTAAAGCAAGTTAATGCTGTATATACTATTTACCAAATAACTCGAAACCAGTTTGTATCAATTATGACTGCAGACGGCATATAAATGAAAGCCCGGGTGTTGAATAAACACACCTTGTAACAGCCATAAACTCATTGTTTGAACTTACTGGCAGGATATCAAATACAAAGGTTAATTTATTACAAAACAAACCGACCCCGGAAGCTGTCATTGGATTCCTATTAGCGTGGAGATTTTTTTAAACTATGCATGTGTATACAAAGTCGGCCGACATAGGGAAGCCAAGGAAAATGACCACACGTCTCGTATTAAGAGTGCAGATAAACAAACAGTTGTGGACTGTATTTTGAAAGCAGTCGAATTGCTTCAGGACAAGCCAGATCTGATCTGAAAATCATTTAAAGTTTGTGGGTACAGTCCTACCCATTATCTCGTTATCCTCGGGCCCGAGGAAATATTGTCAACATAAACGGATGTTGAGATAAGTGGGGGGGGGGGGAGGGGTGCCTGAAAAAAAAAAGATAACATGAAGACAGTATCAGTGTGAAATACACTTGTATATTGATAAATTACATTTTGGTTACCTTTGTGTAATAAAATCCAAATTAAAATATTGCATTGATCACATCCTGATACGAAATTCAACGTCGACATTATCACATTATCAAAAAATTTCACAGACCTCTTTGCGAGATGTACATCCCTTAACTTCCTTACAAGCCATTTATTTAGTTTCCAGAAACTGTAAATTTAATTTGCGTTTTACCTTGCAGTTGGTAGCCATCGTAAATGTAAATAAAGTTAAAAATGAAACTTTCACAGCAAAAACAAAACTTGTTTTAATCACCGATCACTTTCAAAGGTTTCGAAACCGTGTAATCCGTATTTTCACGCAATTTTTATATATGGGATTCAGAAAATCACGTATACAGGAGTCCTCTGTACGCATCAATTTCCTGGACTGTAAATTTAAGGGCTTGCTAATCCTGCTTCGACCACCTGTTGATTGGAAAATTGTGTTCATCAATTGATCCTTTTAGCTGTGCTGATATTTACAATCAGAAAATTCAGTGGCTGAATGACCCACAGATGTACATGCTGTCATTGTAAGAGTACATCTGAAGAACATGACTCACAAGCGAGGCGGCAAGATCAAAGACTTAACTAGTTGAAGAGTGGTGAGAAAATGTGCTGCTATGTTTTTTTGATCCGACCGCGACATCAAAAGCCTGGCGGCAAGATCAACTAATTGTTGAACAAAGTATGGGTCGGCACTGGCAGTTTGTCGACATAAATTATTAGAAAACAAAGTACAGTCACTATCTACTGGTATATCTCTCTCTGTCTCTTTCTTTTTTCTCTCTCTCTCTGAATATATTTTTACGAAAAGTGAAAACAAACAACACTCAGTTTTCTTTTTTAAAGTTTTACTTAATAAATAAAACATACGTTTGAGTACATTTTCTGACATGTACTTTTCGAATGATTTAAAAAGTGTCCCACAACTTACGACTAAAAAAAAGCTGTGTGTCCCAGAATATACAGTGCACAAAAAAATTACTTTTAAAATAAAATTATGGTGTCCCAACAAATACGGTGTCCCAACATATACGGTAAATACGGTATATCTAACAATGTAAAATTCTTGATTAAATCATGAATATTTTATAAAAGTAGTACATGTAATTTCTTTATGAAAATAGATGCTACACTAGTGAAGGATTTTCAATGCTACAAAGATCATGACAGTTGCTTATTTTTCTCTTCTGTCATTGTCAAGCTATATTGAATTTTGATTGCTTTTGAAAAGATTAAAAATTGATTTTGTATATTCTGTTTCTGACAAGTTGTACACAGTTGTGTCCAATGTAAATGTATGGAGGAATTTTTGTATTGGGTTATTTTATGTTTTCATTTAATGCATAGAAAACATTTCTTGGAAAGCTGCAAAAAGACGGAATGAAAGAATGTCTGGGTGATGAGGATATGTTTGAGCAAAAATAATACTATACTATATGCTTTAAAAAATAATACTATACTATATGCTTTAAAAAATAATACTATACTATATGCTTTAAAAAATAATACTATACTATATGCTTTAAAAAATAATACTATACTATATGCTTTAAAAAATAATACTATACTATATGCTTTAAAAAATAATACTATACTATATGCTTTAAAAAATAATACTATACTATATGCTTTAAAAAATAATACTATACTATATGCTTTAAAAAATAATACTATACTATATGCTTTAAAAAATAATACTATACTATATGCTTTAAAAAAAGCCAAAGTTTATGACTAGTCAAAAATGCCATTCCTGGTATCAACAGTAAAAACTCTAGTTACCATAGAGATGGAAAAAAAAGATTGTACAGTATCTAAAAACACTAGTTCAGAATAATAGAAAAATGTGTTAACTTCTATTCAGCAATGACACAGGAATACCTTGCCAAAATGGAAAATATCAAGTTTTTTCTTCTTTCAAAAATAAGCTATGTCATGCAGAGTATTATATTCACAATGTGTATCATAGTTTTCACCTTGTGTTTTTGAAGTAGAGGAGACATGTTGCATTATGACAACACTGCACGACATTGATACAATTTTAAGTTTATTTCTTAGGATCTGTGCATGGTTGAATCATTAAACTTTAATGGCTGTATGCATTTCTATTATTACCACACCTTTACAACAAAAGAAGATAACTGTAATTTAGGTTAATTTTTGCTATTTTGGCATTAGCTCATGATGATGTCGGCTTTATGCACACAATACTGCTATATCTGGAATTGTGAAATTTGGTGATGGATTGTATCTACAGGCTTGATGAGTTATATAATTATTGAGTACTGTATTTACCATATATGTTGGGATATGATAAAATAATTACTTTTTTTCTGTCCAAGTACTTGGGTGAAACTTTTTTTCTTACTTTGGTCAAATGTCCCAAAACTTAAGAAACAAAATAAGTTTGTATTGCATATGTGCCCCCCCCCCCCCCTACTGCATGTTGCAATAAGATAGTTAAATAAAATGCTTAACTGAGAATAAAATGAAAGAAACTGAACTTGTGTTGTTATCCATTATTATTCCTTTTTTCAACATGAGCATTAAAGAATAAAATATATCCACAAAATCCGTATAAGTAGCATAGGCTTTCATACCATAGCGTGTATCAATTATGTCCGAAAACACACGGCAAATTGTTCCTTGAGGTGAATATTGAGAAATAAATTGTGTGGTTGTACTCAGACGTTTAAACATGTTATCTAACTGAAAGCTGGATCCAACAAAATCACAAACAAAAGGGAAATAATCAAGCAATATCTTGAAGATGCCATTCATGCATGATATGGTGTTGGGTTCAAAATAATCAAGATTGAAATATATCCAGGTCTACTGTATCACAGTATCTCACAAATAAAATTATCAATTGCAAAGACATTCATTTCAGTGTAAGTGACTATCTTTTTGCCAGCTCAGGTTACAAAAGTATCTTTACTATTTACCCACAGATATCAATGTTTCTTTGTATTAATTATAACTACAGATGCCAAGCACATAGAAGCTCAGGTGGTGAATAAACACAACTGGCAGCCAGCAGTAAACTTCTTTGAACTTACTGACAGGACATCAAAGACAAATTTTTTTTTTAAAATTACATAGCAAGTTGATCTCATAAGTCGGCTTTGGACTCTGAAGCCGGATTTTTTAAAAAAAAATGGATATCATGGTTAATTTATTGCAAAGTATGCTGACCATGGAAGCCGACTATGAATTCTTTTAAGTGTGCTGATTTTTATTTGTTATTTTTTTAACATCAAAAGTTGGATGAGATATGGAAGGTAACTTTGGTTCCTTTTCACCAGTATTCATGGAAATTTTGAAAATAAATTGAAACAAAGGCCATTTTTAAAGTGACAGAATATAGTGCTTTGTGCATGTTCATTGATGACCCAATATTGCAAGGAAGATTTAGAGAAAGAAAATCACAT